>OX336339.1:11630393-12878333 GCA_946902875.1 Nematopogon swammerdamellus | reverse complement strand
CTCTCTCTCTCTCTCTCTCTCGCTCTCTCTCTCTCTTTTTAATTGCATTTTAAATTTTAACTTCGTCATTTCTTTTTTTAATATTGGTACGCGAGCGCGAGACACCTTGGCGCCGCCGTCAGCATGCATTGTTGAGCCGACGACGCCCATATTTATCATCTATTATTTATTGCATTGCAAAATGGGAAGGTGGTATAGAATTATCTATATTGTAATAGGAATAACAAAAAATTTAGAAGTTTTAGTTGATAAAACATTTTGGTCTTCTGCGTCATAGAAATTATAATACAAGTGACTACATAAATTGTACAATAATATACGGTGTTGCAAATGCCCACTCAATATTTTTAACTGCCATCAGGAGGTTATTCTGTATGTGAAGCTTAATAACTTTTGTAACAGAAATGTTTTTTTCGAGACAAAATATTTTCAATATCACCAATAACTTTGTAGCATACCACACTCACGATTACAACCCACAACCTCCTGCATTGAATTCAAGCACGCAATATGAGTGAGATAGCATGAAAGCGGCCGCCATCATATCTTTATGTGTATATATCAGTATGTATACATACATACACCGCCCGACAGCAGACCGCCGCGCCGTGCAGGCAGAAACGCCTTTCCTAAGCAATCCGTAACACAATAAATAATTCGTTCAATCGCTTGTATTAATTATCATTGCTTTATGTTCCTATATTTATTATATATTTATTATATTTAAAAGTAACATACGTTATTTATTATTGATTTTAATATATACTTTTACCATTCGTAGTAACATTTTACAAGTTTCTTTCAAAATTTGGCACCTTACCTGAACCAACAACCAACCTTTGAAGTCGGTCCGCGGGACCGGTCGTAATACCAATTTTGTCCGTCGCAGTCGCAACATCAACACCAGTCGCAACATCAGCACCATTATCGTAATAATAAGGGTGCCGTCCCGGGCACTGTAGTAGTAGTAAACGTAGTGGTTATATTCTCTTTGGTAGTAGTATTATTAGAGAGGGGGACAACGGCTGTTTTTCAACAGCACGTTATAATGATCTGCTGTTTTTATATCGCAGCTGTTTTAAAGTGCTGTATCGTTAGAATGCTGTTTTTGGTAGTGTTGTTGGAATTTGAACCTAACGCTGTTGGAATAACTAGCATAATTAAAATAAGAGATAAATATTATATCACGGGAATACAGCAGGCAGAATTATAATATATTTCTAACGTGCCAGTCTGCTGTTTATGGTTGCTGTTTCTAACAAACAGCAGTCTAGTCTATGATATATTTCCAACGTGGGAGTCTGCTGTTTTATTTAATGTAACCTTATGTCATTGCAATAAGGGTTAAGTTACAAAATACTATAAACACTGCCCTCTATCGAGCGAGAGCTTCAAATACCTACAGGCTACAACAAATAATTTTTATTATATCAACTAGATGGCGGTACGTACGAGATAAATAGCAAAACAGCATTACAGCAAACAGCAGATGTGGTGGAATATTTCTAACGTTATAAATGCTGTAAATTTATAATATAATATGTTGCCTGCTGTATAATATATTCCCCACGACTAACTGTATTATGTTCTTTGATAATGCTCCGATCTCCGCTCTCCGCTCCGACACCACAGCGCATCTAGCGGAGAAAACGTCAACCATTCAGTACGGTAGTAGTAATAATAAATTCCGTAAAACGGGGTCGATAGAGACAGGTTTCCCACTTCTAAACATCGATGTATATTCATTCTAAATTCAATATTTCGCAACTTATCACATGTACCGCAGTTTGCACTTGTCCAAAACTTGGTTCTATTGACCCCTTAACGATTTTACCAAGATTTACTCATTTTTACTAAGGATTCTCAGAGAAAAATGCCATTTTAGGCTCAGTCTCTATTCATAAGCTAATGGGGTGCATAGAGACTCATAGAGAATGATGATTTCGGTTTTGGTGTTTTAGTGTCTTCAGATAGAGAATGTATCTGAGAATAAAAAAAACAAAACATTTAAAGCCAACCAAGTAAAAATAAAGAACAATGTGGATTTTTCAAAAACCCCTCATGGTTGTCTCTATTGACCCGTGGTTGTCTTTATTATCCCCATATGGTGACTCCCCCCCCCCCCCCCCCCCCCCCCGCCCCCCCGCGCTCGCGGGTCGTTCAGCCAGCCATACGCGGGGCGCGCGTTGCGTTGCGTGGCGCGGTGCGAGTTGCGACGTGCGTGCGTTATCTATCTATCATATCAATTATCAATTATTATTATTATTACTAAATTACTAATAATAAATCTGTAAGGGATGGTCATGGAGTAAGTTACTTTGTTTTAGGAAATATTGAGTTTGTAGCCTCTATGTATGATACTAAAGCTAAATTGACGATTTTGAGAAATCTTTTCTGTATGTATGTATGTATGTATGTATGTATGTATGTATGTATGTATGTATGTTCCGCCATAACTCTTAAGCCGATTATCCGAATTCGATGAAACTTTGTACAAGCACATTTAACTAAGTATACGGGACACAGCTTGGGACACAGGATAGGCTACATAAAATTCAGTTCCGGTTACGCTAAGATGTGGCTCTCATACAAATCGAATTGTTCCGCGCGCAAAATAAAGGTATGCAGCGGCGGACGGCTGGCGGAGGTGCGGGGCGCGGCGCTGCGGGAGGGCGAGTGGTTCTAATAGCGCACCAGGCTGCCGCGCTGCCACGCGGTGTGTGTATGCATTGTCTCGAGCAGTTTCTTATTTAATTCCATTTCATAATATTATGTAGATTTACTTCGTTGGGTATCGATTTGATTAATTTTAGGTGCAAACCTATGTAAAAAAAATGTGTTGTTGCGAGTCGATGTTAGCGGATATTTACTTAACTGAAGTTCCTATTTGATTTAAGTTAATTGATCGCGTGTTTATTATATTGTACGTAGTGTAGTATGCGCGCAATATTAGCGAACAGATTCTTATTTTTACCCGACTACGGCGAAGCGAGAAGGAAGGTTATGCGTTTGACCGGTATGTATGTATGTATGTATGTATGTATGTATGTATGTATGTATGTATGTATGTATGTATGTATGTATGTATTTATGTATGTATGTATGTATGTATGTATGTATGTATGTATGTATGTATGTATGTATGTATGTATGCATGTTCATCTGTTCCCTCATACATAACTTCGAAACTACCTACTTATCATAATTTGACAAATCGAAGGTATCGTTGGATGCGTCTTGCTCTTGACCGTCTGCTGGTTGACTATGGTTGGCTGGTTGGCTATGTGACGTCCCATAAAATGGGATATGGCGCCCTCTAGAGGACATAAAGTGATGACCTAAAAAAAATGTTTTTAGTGTGGGGTATCAAATGAAAGGGCTTAATTAGCACATTTCAAAAATTTATATATTGTTAGCTGTTGCTTTCGGATTTGCTTGCATGCATCCGATAATTGCGAATAATTTCTAAAATCTATCTATCTGTCACGTGAACCTTTGTTTTGGTCATAACTCGAGAACCACTGGTGCTAGACCCATCGTGTTGGTACTCAAACTTCATGTCTCGGTGAGATCTATCCATCTGTCACGTGAACTTTTGTTTTGGTCATAACTCGAGAACCACTGGTGCTAGACCCATCGTGTTGGTACTCAAACTTCAGGTCTCGGTGAGATCTATCCATCTGTCACGTGAACTTTTGTTTTGGTCATAACTCGAAAACCACTGGTGCTAGACCCATCGTGTTGCTACTCAAACTTCAGGTCTCGGTGAGATCTATCCATCTGTCACGTAAACTTTTGTTTTGGTCATAACTCGAGAACCACTGGTGCTAGACCCATCATGTTGCTACTCAAACTTCAGGTCTCGGTGAGATCTATCAATCTGTCACGTGAACTTTTGCTTTGATCATAACTCGAGAACCACTGGTCCTAGACCCGTTGTGTTGGTACTCAAAATTTAGGTCTCGGTGAGATCTATCCACCTGTCACGTGAACTTTTGTTTTGGTCATAACTCGAGAACCACTGGTGCTAGACCCATCGTGTTGGTACTCACACAGATGAATAGATCTCACCGAGACCTGAAGTTTGAGTACCAACACGTTGTGTCTAGCACCAGTGATTCTCGAGTTATGATGAAAACAAAAGTTCAGCTGACAGATGGAGAGATCTCACCGAGACTTGAAGTTTGAGTACCAACACGATGGGTCTAGCACCAGTGGTTCTCGAGTTATGACCAAAACAAAAGTTCACGTGACAGTTGGATAGATCTCACCGAGACCTGAAGTTTGAGTACCAACACGATGGGTCTAGCACCAGTGGTTCTCGAGTTATGACCAAAACAAAAGTTCACGTGACAGGTGGATAGATCTCACCGAGACCTGAAGTTTGAGTAGCAACACGATGGGTCTAGCACCAGTGGTTCTCGAGTTATGACCAAAACAAAAGTTCACGTGACAGATGGATAGATCTCACCGAGACTTGAAGTTTGAGTACCAACACGATGGGTCTAGCACCAGTGGTTCTCGAGTTATGACCAAAACAAAAGTTCACGTGACAGATGGATAGATCTCACCGAGACCTGAAGTTTGAGTACCAACACGATGGGTCTAGCACCAGTGGTTCTCGAGTTATGACCAAAACAAAAGTTCACGTGACAGATGGATAGATCTCAGCGAGACATGAAGTGTGAGTACCAACACGATGGGTCTAGCACCAGTGGTTCTCGAGTTATGACCAAAACAAAAGTTCACGTGACAGATGGATAGATCTCACCGAGACTTGAAGTTTGAGCACCAACACGATGGGTCTAGCACCAGTGGTTCTCGAGTTATGACCAAAACAAAAGTTCACGTGACAGATGGATAGATCTCACCGAGACCTGAAGTTTGAGTAGCAACATGATGGGTCTAGCACCAGTGGTTCTCGAGTTATGACTAAAACAAAAGTTCACGTGACAGATGGATAGATCTCACCGAGACCTGAAGTTTGAGTAGCAACACGATGGGTCTAGCACCAGTGGTTTTCGAGTTATGACCAAAACAAAAGTTCACGTGACAGATAGATAGATCTCACCGAGACCTGAAGTTTGAGTAGCAACATGATGGGTCTAGCACCAGTGGTTCTCGAGTTATGACCAAAACAAAAGTTCACGTGAGAGATGGATAGATCTCACCGAGACTTGAAGTTTGAGTACCAACAAGATGGGTCTAGCACCAGTGGTTCTCGAGTTATGACCAAAACAAAAGTTCACGTGACAGATGGATAGATCTCACCGAGACCTGAAGTTTGAGTACCAACACGATGGGTCTAGCACCAGTGGTTCTCGAGTTATGACCAAAACAAAAGTTCACGTGACAGATGGATAGATCTCAGCGAGACATGAAGTGTGAGTACCAACACGATGGGTCTAGCACCAGTGGTTCTCGAGTTATGACCAAAACAAAAGTACACGTGACAGATGGATAGATCTCACCGAGACTTGAAGTTTGAGCACCAACACGATGGGTCTAGCACCAGTGGTTCTCGAGTTATGACCAAAACAAAAGTTCACGTGCCAGATGGATAGATCTCACCGAGACCTGAAGTTTGAGTAGCAACATGATGGGTCTAGCACCAGTGGTTCTCGAGTTATGACTAAAAAAAAACTTCACGTGACAGATGGATAGATCTCACCGAGACCTGAAGTTTGAGTAGCAACACGATGGGTCTAGCACCAGTGGTTTTCGAGTTATGACCAAAACAAAAGTTCACGTGACAGATGGATATATCTCACCGAGACCTGAAGTTTGAGTACCAACACGATGGGTCTAGCACCAGTGGTTCTCGAGTTATGACCAAAACAAAAGTTCACGTGACAGGTGGATAGATCTCACCGAGACCTGAAGTTTGAGTAGCAACACGATGGGTCTAGCACCAGTGGTTCTCGAGTTATGACCAAAACAAAAGTTCACGTGACAGATGGATAGATCTCACCGAGACTTGAAGTTTGAGTACCAACACGATGGGTCTAGCACCAGTGGTTCTCGAGTTATGACCAAAACAAAAGTTCACGTGACAGATGGATAGATCTCACCGAGACCTGAAGTTTGAGTACCAACACGATGGGTCTAGCACCAGTGGTTCTCGAGTTATGACCAAAACAAAAGTTCACGTGACAGATGGATAGATCTCAGCGAGACATGAAGTGTGAGTACCAACACGATGGGTCTAGCACCAGTGGTTCTCGAGTTATGACCAAAACAAAAGTTCACGTGACAGATGGATAGATCTCACCGAGACTTGAAGTTTGAGCACCAACACGATGGGTCTAGCACCAGTGGTTCTCGAGTTATGACCAAAACAAAAGTTCACGTGACAGATGGATAGATCTCACCGAGACCTGAAGTTTGAGTACCAACACGATGGGTCTAGCACCAGTGGTTCTCGAGTTATGACCAAAACAAAAGTTCTCATGACAGATGGATAGATCTCACCGAGACCTGAAGTTTGAGTACCAACACGATGGGTCTAGCACCAGTGGTTCTCGAGTTATGACCAAAACAAAAGTTTACGTGACAGATGGATAGATCTCACCGAGACCTGAAGTTTTGAGTACCAACACGATGGGTCTAGCACCAGTGGTTGTCGAGTTATGACCAAAACAAAAGTTCATGACGAAGTTTCTAGTTTTCACAGAAAACGGGATATTAGTTCAGCACGATTGTGTTAGGGTCATGAAAGGTGGGTCAGTTTGAACTTATGCAAATTTTAAGCGAATCGAAGCGTCAATCTAAAATAATATTGACCACATTGACCATTGACATTCGTAGGTATTGAGATTGCAGACGCGGGCTTTGTACAAAATTCGCACTGCATTATTTATTATCTCTATAGGAGATACCAAACTTCTTTGCACGAAGTGCGAGCGCGGGCGCGGGCGGGCGCGGCGGGCGAGGCGAGCGAGCGAGGCACGCGGGGCCCGCCAGCCAGCCACCGGCCGCCGCTTCGCATAGAAGAAATCGTAGGTACCGAACGAACGTGTGTGCGTGCGTATGCCCCCCGCCCGCCGCCACCTGCCCGCGTCCGTCCGCTTTGACCGCAACAACTGTTTTTGTGTTTTATTCATTTATTTCGAGCATGAAAATGACACAAATTTACAATGTACATTTTTGATGCATTTATGAAATTGAATATGTAAACTCTAATCATTCTAATATTTTTTTGAAGCTTTTGTAGCTTGGAAAAATAACATAATTGAAAATCTTAAAATTGCGTGCCCTAATTTGGCACAAATTCATTTAATGGGCATATGTAAGTGATCTGAGATAGGAAATAACAATTTTGTCAATTCTAATTTTGTTTTAGGCACTGTTTTTACATACTGGCCATAGGTCAGTTTGCACTGGGCGAAGATGACACAAACTGGGTTTGCACACTCCGCAGGCTATCCTAGATATGATACCATAATTATTTTAAAGTTTAGATTAATTTTGCCAGTTTTGAATGGAATTAAAAAAAACAACCACAAATCTTGGAATTGCTGAAAATGCAAGTGACAGATGTGACACAAAACGCAATATTATGCTTCTTATGTACGACTGTATCCACAGGCAAGAAATAAGCAAGTTTAGAATTTTTTTAACTTATGTCCTCAAAATAGCCCAGCGCTATCGGTCTATTTGTACCTGTAAGGCCTGTCAGGTGCGAGGTAAGTAGGTCTAAGACACTAAATATTTATAGAAATAAATAAGCCGTAAGCCATCAGCTTAGAAAAATTAATTAAGTAATAATTATTTATGAAATATGAAAGCTAGTCCTGCTTTAAGGAATCAAGTTCAGTGAAGACCTTCTAACAGGCTAAATTCACTGGTAAATGTAGGTATGCGAGGGATTAAGAAGGCCAATCCAGCGAGTATAAACACAAATTTTTATTTAAACATAAACATGAATAAAAACCTAATTCAGAAATATATGAAAAACTTCGCAGTTATGACTACGATTATACATCTATGATATTGATACAATCATGAGGGAAATCATGAATAAATCATAGCAAGGGTGATTTTAAGTGATTTATCATCGTAACTAAGTTCCGGTTTATGTATACTGCAATCGATTATATCATAACAATTGTAAATGTATGGCACTTGCGTGCCATCAAAAGTACCATGTAAGAACAAAAACATCATACCATGTAGGTACACCATAAAGTACACAAAAACAAAATTGGTAGAGTAATATCTTAGAGCGAAATAATACAAACTAGTAGGTTGTAGTAGTACGCACGTACGGGCCTACGATTCCGTGTGCTGTGTGTTAACTGTTACTATCATGGGGAAACAAGTATTTTTAAAAGCAAATGTATTTTAATTGATAGGCTTAAAAAGCGTAGATACGCTATTGTGTTTGACATTCATTGAAGCCGGAATAATTTTTCGGCAGTAGAACTTTTTGAATGTGTTAGGAGCTTAAGATTCCGCATGTCAGGCAAAGAGATTTTATGTATAGAGTGAGCACTACGAAGAAAGAATACAGAGAAATGACGGCCAATAACTGAGGTATGAGGTAAGGTAGCGGGGTGGCGGAACGCTGAGCCGCGCGGGGCGGGAAGCGAGCGGGAGAGGGGCTAGCTAGCGAGCGACTAGCGGCTAGCGGCCCGGCCGGCCCGGCCGGTCAGTCAACACGTGCATTGGAATACGTAGGGTTGTCACTTAGTCTACCAAAAATATATTTTTCGATTTATTATTTTACGGGTAGGTATTATGGTTAATTGTGCCCGTAGTCTAGTGGTAACGCTTCTCAATGCAGAAGTTGCGGGTTCAAATCCCGGGCACTAACTAATGTACTTATTTATTTCCTTGATAAAGATTGATATACGTGCATTTCATAACGAATAGGTACGATCGCTCCGGTGAAGAAAAATAAAGTTAGGTAACTAGTGCACACTGGTCTATGAAAGGTATTTTTGTGTAAACTGCTTCTGATTTCCACTGGTCACCATGTACGAGTAATCGAACCGGATATAACAAATTGTGACAAGTTCGAGTGCAATATGACTGCCATAAGAATACTCAATAAACAATAAAACAACAACAATAAAAACAATACCTCCTACGTTAGTGAGCAGAGTCCGTGCCTAGCAGTGGGACGTTTTAAAGGATTATAGAAGAAAACAGATAGTGAATTTCATCGAAAAAAACGTTTTTATGTATTTAAACTTAAAATACAGAACTATAATAACTTGAAATACATACCTAAACTTATATGGGTTTTTAAATTATCGTGGTTATTTGACATTTTAAGAAGTAACAACGGCTTTACTCACTATCGAAATACGAGCTGTGTGGCTCGACATTTCGGCCAGAGTGCTCATGATGATGGGCCATACGTTTGGCCCGAAACGTCGAGCCACACAGCTCATATTTCGACCGCGAGTAAAGCCGTTTTGTATTCTTATAATACCTACACTTAATAACTAGAATAATATCTAAAAAACTAAACTTAATAATAAAGAATTTATTAACTGCGGTCTTGGCCTTGGACTAAACTTAAAATCTCCAAACCAAACATACATAAAATAAAGAGTGCAGCATTTATAAAAAATATATATATATATATATATATATAACTAAAAAAACCATTAGGTATACTTTGGACTACACACACAAACACAACTAAAATAACCAGTGGCGGCTGGTGACCTATGGGACTGGGTGTGCGCTAGGTACCTACTTAGTACTATACCCAAACGTGAATCTAATGGATACCGCGGTCTTGACTTATTGCTAAAATTATGTACCCACCCAGAGTCCTAATTGCTCGAAGAACCAAAGCGACACTTCACTGCGCGCGCAGTGGCCACGAGCGGAGCGAGCCGCGGTCGGGGTGCGCGTGCGCGAGGCGTGCCCGGCGCGCGCGCCCGCGCCCGCCCGGCCAGACAGCGTACGGTAACTGTTATTAATGTTTGTGTCGGTGTCGCGTCCTTGCCGCGCCGGGCAATGAAGAAAACTTCACAAAGTACATGTTAGCTGACGAAAAGTCGTTGAAACTGCTAAAAAACTGATTTGCAAAACATCCCGGCGCGGCGGCGCGGCGATTGTCGGTCGACGCGTCACGCGACGACGGGTCTCGCCCCGAACCACCCGAACTGAGATGGCGCGGCGCGGCAAACAACGCCTGCCTAGCTCTTTGGGTGATTCCATTTTTTTTAACTTTAACTAAAATAGCGAAATATTGTCGTACGTAACGCATTAATGTTTGTCGTAACATTCGAATATTTTATAAATTACCATTCGAATATGTATCAAATCGATATTCGAATAATTCAAATATTCAATTGCAAACTCGATCTGTTATAGTTATAATTTATAATAAGAAACACCCATATTCCAAAAATGGACTCGCCTGTCGAGTCGTGCAACAGCGTACATACATGTAGGTACTTAGCGCTTGTGTGTGTGTGACTTCGACCCAGAGTTTGGATCGATCGCCCGCACGTGCCCGCCCGCGGTCGGGTTCACGATCTCGGCTTACTTCGGCTCATCGTCGGCTGGCTCGGTCGCGACGTGTCGCACGCGCGTCTATCCACAATATACTGTCCTTCTTTTTCCGTCGTGTGTCACACGCGACTTTGCAAACGAATGCAACCTTGTTCCACACATAATCGTATGAAGAGTGTTTTGTTTCACACGGCGGGGCAGCGGCGTTTGACATTTTCTCATAGTCACGTTCGCGGTGTTTTGTCATGCACACGGCGGCGAGCTCGGCGGTGATACGTAGTAAGTAGTACGTATTACGTACAGCAAAATCGTGCCTTGTTGTCTAGGAAATAGGAACGAATTCAGTTTGATATTTTTACTTCGATCGGTGATAATCATGGAAATGTTTAATATTTTAATTTATTTATTTCTTTCGGGTGAAGGCGCTGTTTTGTGGTAGTGCGGCGCACGAGTGCACTTAAGGGCCAGCCGCCACTGAAAATAACTCTTCCTCCGTACTTAAACAAAATAATTTAAATTTCACTTTACACAAATTTAAATTTTCACTTTCCCTTAAACAATGTATCATCTTGGACTATTTTTATCCATCTTTCTCGTATTGATCCCTTAGAAGGATGTGGAAACCTTGTAAAAAAAATGTTTTCTTGAAAATTTCTCAATTACTTACTAATTAAAAAAAAAAAAAGAATAGCGACACCCCTAATTAGCGGTCAATTCAGTCTCATATTTTAACGTGGTTTAATACATATTTATTTACTTTCATACATGATATCCCAGAACTCTATTTCTAATCATTCATATGTGGCAGCCCTAATGAGCGCGTTTAATTTATTTGTTTAATTAAATAATGCTTATGTTATTGCAATGCTAGGTCAATACATAAAATGTACAACATTTTCTAATTGAAGTAGCGTTGTGACAGCCCTAATTGGCCAGTTGAACCAAATATTTCTAAGCACATGGAAAACAAGATATTATATATAAGGTCTTTCAAAATTAGTTAATAGTACGCTAAGGGGGGGTTCTGTATCGTAAATAAATCACTTTTGAGGAACAAAGATTTTTTTTTACAAAAAAAAAAAATTATAATAATGTAAAATGTAAAAAAAAAATTCTTTTCTTAATCGTTTCAGTTTCATGCCAGGAACAAAAAAGTCTTCCAACACATAGATCTCTTTCTTTCAGAAATTGTGAAAACCACAATTTTAGTTTTATTAGTATGGAATAGAAAGAATTTGATTTTTTTTACCAACTTACACGTGTTACATCAAAATGGTAATGAAGACTTTTTTGTTACTGTTATGAAAATGAATCGATTAGGCTATAAAAATCAACCACATATTTTTTTATTTAAATACATACAAAACATTTTACATAAAAAAAGCCCAAGGTCCAAAAAAATTTATATAGGTTTTACTCCCTATATGATGCAGAACCCCCCCTTTGCGTACTATTAACTAATTTTGAAAGACCTTATATATTAAGATCACAATGAAGTGATACTTACCTATGAAATGAGATGCCATCAGTTTTCCCAATATTTTTGGTATGATTTTTGCAATATCGCAATTCGCAACACACAACCGGGCATAAGAATGACTGGCGCGATGCGAGCCGCAGACGGACGGCAGCGAGCGCGCGGACGGCGCGTCCGCCGCGTTCGGTCGCTCGCGAGCTACTAGTCTCAAGAGGGTCCTTCCGCGTAATGGTTACTCCACCGCGGTGGAGCGAAGGCTGTTGCCCGGGTAAGAGGTCTAGTAGAATACATGATACGTCATTGATGTCAGGGCGATTCGTGCCCCACCAAAAATACGTGCAATTCAAATATTACGTGCATCGCCCGCTCATTCTGCCATCGACCGCCAGCGCGAGAGCACTTGCTTCAGCGTCTTCAATATTACACAAATGCCGGCTTCAGGCCTCTGCATAGTATACGAGAGCATCTGGCATTATATTTCAAGAGTGAAAATCCCTTCAAATACAATGTTATATAAGAAAAAGTAAAAATTTTCACTTCATACATTTAATGTGTTTGGATTAAGTGGAGATGGCTTCTTTAAAATTATATTTTTTTACGTCACCAAATTTGAAAACGGTAACACTGGATTCCCAAAAGAATTATTTTATAATATATATATTTTACTATATTAGATGGCAATTTGAAAAGCTACAATAAAATCAACAAAATACCAGAACCCTTACATGATTTTTATTTACAGATTTTTGCTTGTGTTTTCTTTGTGTTTTTTTTTATTGAAAGCGCGACCTGTGGCGCCGTGGCACCCTAAGGGAGATGTCTAAGGACGCCCATGGACATTTGGTCTTATGCGGGGGTTGCGAATGCCATGCCGGCCCGACAGGTGCCTGTTCACGCCCCTCTTGAAGGACTCGAGACTGTACTTGGGAGGAAATATATAGACAGGAGAACGTCCCAGAGTTTACCGGTTCTATAGAGGAAAAATCTGCAGAAGAGGTTGGTACGCATCCACGGTAAGTCCAGCGTGCAAATGCAATCCTTTTTAACAAATTCCTCTTTTCAAACAAATTTCCCTTTTAAAAGCTGATATTTGGCAGAGCCATCCCACAGGTGCAAGCAGTACTCCACGCATGACCTGATCTGCGATTTGTGCAAAAGGACTTAGGTGCACAAGAAATTTACGTGTTTCTTTCTTGGTTGGTTCTTGTTTGATTCTTACAGATTTTGAATAACATATTTATTTGCTTTATGAAACGTATATGACAAAGTGGTTCAAAAAAGTTAACATCAAAGGGAGGAATACGAAAATATTAAAACTGGTCTCGTTTAAATAGTTAGTGAGAAATTATTATTTAGGTTGACTGCAAAATTAAGTTTGTTTGTAATATATTTATGTATCAAAAAGGTGATGAGTGGAGGTGAGAAATGTTTTTCTTTTTATAACCAGTTTGGTGGTTCAAAAAAAATTGTCAAGGTTAATTTATAGAAGATGCGTCACTACGCTCCGCATCTTCTATAAATTAACCGTAACCTAATAGGGACCATGTCGAGGCAGCCCGTGTCGTTTTTGCATACATGTCTATTCAAAATCAATGTTTTTGTAGTTAAAAAAAGTAAAGTTTTAATTTTGCATGAAAGATTAAAAATTAAAAGTTGTATGGAAACCTGTTTCTTCTTTTAAGTAAACTAAATAAACTACGCGTCCGGCAAAACATTATTTCACTAAAATTTATTTTTTAACTTCAGTCTACACAATAAGCTTACTAGCAATTTGCTAGCAAACTTCCCCACTTCAAAGCCACGCCTCCGTCGTATTTGTGCGGAACCCTCGGTTTGTGGGTTGGTCAACTTGGTCTGTGTTTTTAATGTTAGTAACATATTGGCTTTATTTCTAGTAGACACTTCACACTATTAAAGCTAAAATTTAGATATTCCTGTCATTATTGTCATTTTGAGAAAGAAAGACAGGAGATGAACGAATGATTTAATAATCTTAATTTAAGCACATCTGTCAAATTTTAGGTGATTTTAGTTGCAAGTGATATAATATAAGACACGTCTAAAGTCGACCTAAATTGACAAATGCGTTTGAATTTTTTATAAAATAATTCACTCATCGTCCATAGGTTTTCTTTCACAAATAAATGTAAATCGTAAAACTGTAGGTCCCTTCCCTCCTAATCTTACTTGGTGGTAGGGTTTAACCCGCCCGGGTTGATACCACCGCACTGAATGAAACGTCGGTTGAAACGGCTATGTAAATAGTTTGTGTTTTCTGACCAGTTCAGTGTAGCCGGCACGATCAAAGGGGGAAGCACTGACATGGCACCTAGTTCACCCGGTGTTATGGGCTGACATCACGGACGTTGTAGGTGATGTAGCCAACCGTGTCAGTTTCCATAAAAAAAATAAACGAAAAAAATTGCAATAAATGTTTTTAATAAATAATTTAATAATAAGAAGTAAAAAGCCACCTCCATAGTTTTGAGCCGTTGAAGCAAGCGGCAATTTATCGATCGACTACGTGCGACATTCGCTTGTTTTGGAACACGTAAATGTTTGCGTGGAGCGTGCAGGCAAGCGATACGGGATTACTGCGCGTGGAAAAAGGATGACACAATATCACTGCGATCTCTTGAGATGGTCGGTCCTGTATTACGCGATACGCACACTACCATAACCACGGTGTCTCGTTTTAGTAATAATTGAAGTATGAAGTGCGGAGTCCAGAACTATTTTTTCTGTCTACGGTTAGGAGATTTCCAATTTCCTCTAGCAAGAATCTCATCAATAGGGCAGTTATCTACCCAATTCCTGGACGCAACGGCTGCTCGTACGCTCCCTGGGGGTGCTGAGATGCCTGCATCTTTAAGTATAGATCTGACCCACCCAGCGATTACAGTGCGGGAAGCGGGTTTCGGTTGCCCTGTCGTAGACAGGAATAAGCTGTCACTGATTGCCGAGTCTCGTCTTACTTTTGACAATTCTATAACCTGCTTTACCCAAAAGACAGGATCGAGGGCCATTTGTTTTGTGTTTGATCTAAGGCTCCATCCTGACTGCCTATATTTGGCCGAATCGGTTTTTGAACCGAAAGTGGGCCATAGAATGATCTCAAACTCGTTAATGGAACAGTGCTGAGAATCGACTCTAAGTAGTGTGAGATCGTGAATCCGCCTGCCTGAACACAACATTAGAAGTGTAGCTGTGTGTCTAGATACCTCGTAAAGGCTGTCGAGGGGGACCGAAGTTCTTGAAAGATATGTACACACAATAGAGGTATCCCAAATAGGTGGCCGAGTAACTTTTGGTTGTTGAAGAGAGATGGCTTTTAAAATTTGTTTCACAATCTTGTGTGAGCTCAATGATTCGGATAAATCAGTATTGCAAAAAGTAGTTACTACTGATTTGTGTACTAGAATAGTGCTATATGAAAGACCTTTTTGATGGAGATCTGTTAAATATCTACCTAAATCGGAAGCACTAGGTGAAGAGGGACATACATTATGATGGTTAGTCCATTTGATCCAACGAGCCCATGCTGGCTTATATGTTTTTAACGTAGAGGGTCTCCATCCAGATAGTAGTAACTTCTTTTGACCCTCTGACCAATTGACTAGATTTTCAGACCACCCCCACACTTCCAAACCTCTAGAGTCATTTGATCGACATTCGGGGGTGGGTAACCGGTCGATACATCTATTAGTGCTTGAGCCAGATTCTTGATTGTGAATGGAGCTGCCAAGGCCCTGCTTTTTAGGTCCGGTCTCCAGAATACTCGATCCCACCTCGGGACGACAAGTAAGTATATTCCCCGTGCTTGATTTAAGTGGCAGAGTACTCGTGGAATTAAACAGGGTGGAGGGAATACCCACGCGAGAGGATAATTCCATCTCCTTGAGAGTGCGTCGTGAAATGCCGCTTGGTGATCCGTCAGATCTAGTGTCGCATACTCCGGTACAACGTGGGCTCTCCTCGAAGCAAATAGGTCTATGATTGGGACGCCCCACTTCGAAAAAACTACCTGAGTTGCAACTGGCTGTAAGTACCATTCTGGAGGAGTGAGATGACGAGACAGGCGATCCGCTTCTACATTGAACTTCCCTGGAATGTGATGAACGGTAAGATGAATGCGGTTCACATCTAGTAGATGGGATAAATCGAACACTATGTTCGTCAATGCGTCGGATTTGGTCCCGCCTTCGTTGCGAATATAAGACACTACAGTACGGTTGTCGGTTTGGAGTAGTACTGACGAGAATTTCAGGAGTCGAGCGTGCCCTTGGAAGACTTTTAGGATCGCCAACATTTCTTTCTGATTGCAATGCAGATTCTTTTCCTTCTCGCTCCAGGTACCCGATAGGTTGGAATTGTTTAATCGAGCCCCCCATGCTATGTCTGACGCATCTGTCGTTAAGAACTGCGTTGGTGCTGGGTAATGGATTGGAGACCAGCTCTGACATTCTATTAGCCACCACTTTAACTCCTGTAGTGCCAACGCTGGGATGGGCAGGCGAGTGGATTTGTTTAATTTGAGCATCCGATTGCTGTGATTCAGTAATGCTCGAAAATTCAGTCTGCCTCTTGGTACGACGAAGCTCGCAAAATTTATGAGACCGATCATACTTTGCATTTCTCTCAGGTTGGTCTTGCCCTGTTGTATTAATGTTGATACTTTTTCGCGCACCGAATTGCATTTCTTCTGTGGCAGATATTTTCTGTTTTCCCATGGATCCCACATGATTCCCAGATACTCTAACGATGTCTGGGGTTCGAATACGGATTTTTCGAAATTTATCGTCCAACCTAGGTGTTCGAGTGTTTGTACTACAGTTCTCACGTGTGATTTGAGAATGCGGATGTCCTGGTTTACGATTAAAAAGTCGTCTAGATATACCAGTATGCGGATCCCTTGATCCCGAAGACTTTGAGCGACCCAATTCGTTAGAGCTGCGAATGTTTTTGGTGCGCTGTTGAGTCCGAATGGTAAGCATGTCATCTCTAAGATTTCGTTCTCGTAAACTAGACGCAGAAAACACCTGTGTGCCTTGGCTACCGGCAGGTGGAAATAGGCCTGCGACAGATCTATCTTTGTCATCCAGTCGCCTGGTTGGAGAAAGTCCGGAACACGAAACATGTTTATAAGACGAAATTTGCTTGCGTGAACATAGACATTCAAAGCCTTTAGATTGAAAATCGGACGAGACGTCCCGTCGCTCTTTGGTACTAGAAAGAGGGTAGAGAGAAAACTGGGAGTTGCTTTGGCCTTCTCGAGAACTCCCTGCAGTTTCATTGTACGTATTACCTCTGACATCTCCTTGGAGGGCTGAGTGTGAAACCTTCGATCTTGACTCTGAGGCATGCACAGTGGGGGTTTTATTTTGAACGGTAAACGGTAACCTTTTATTATTTTTAACAAAAAAGTGGGAGCTCGTAAATCCTTCCAATGATCGTAATATTTCGTTAACTGTCCTGCGTGGAACGTTGTCCAGTCAGAATCTACGCCTTTTATTGCTTGACTCGCTTCTTTCTGGTTTGCGTTTGTTTCCTGAGAACTGACCACGATCTCGAAAGGAGTGCGATGTTAGTGGCTTATTTGGCTCGAAATTATTCCGCCAGGGACCCTGCGCGGGCGCGTGGAACCGGGTTTGTGAGGCCTGAGCACCTTGCGCAGATGCCTGATAGTGTACGCGAGTATTTCCTTGCGCAGGAAATCGGTAGGAGTAGTTTGTACCAACCTGTACTTGATAACCACGTTTGTTGTAATGCGTGGGTAAATTATGACCTTGCGCAGGTCTACGACTTTTATAAGATGGTCCCTGCGTAGGATTTATTTTCGGTTCACTTCGCTTTGCTGAGGGCGGAGGCGCAGAGGCAGAGAGCCAAAAGGCCTTTCCTATACTACCTATCTTATCTAGCATTTTAGTAAGACCTTCCGCCTCGAACAAATTGGCGCAAGAAGGCGGGATTTTTCGCAAAGCATTTTTGATTAGGGGATCTTTTGCATGATTGATAATGGAATCCCTCCTCTGCTGCACCATATCAGCCCTGTGGCCGCAAATCAGTTGCAACACGTCATTAGATTTTTTGCAGAACTGACCGTCCAGAAAGATTTCGTTGACCTTATTACTTACTGTGTCAAAATCCAGACTCTCCGAGCTACGCGCCCACGTCAAAAACGCTTTAACGTCTTTCTCTAAGGCCGCTTTTTGTTCAAGCGCCGCATAAGTTAGCGCAGCAAAGGATTTTTCGTGATACGATAAATCAGTACGAGTGTCAAACTGCTTTAGCTCATCATTAGCTTCTAACTCTACAAAACCGGGCGAATGGCAGTACATTTTTTGAACTTCGGAGAATCTAACCTCAGTCCAGTCACTAGATTGGAAATGCTGCAGGTCATTCAACATACATAGCATGTGTTCGGGTGTTTTCGGAACAGTTGGAACCTTGAGGGTAGTTTTCAAATTGACATTGAATTCTGGATCAGTGAGGTTTTCCTTACTAGCAATTTTTTCGTTACTACCTACATCATCGTATTATTCGCCAGGATAATCATCTGCGTAGAGACTGACGTAGTCCTGATCGTTTTCACCGTGTGGTGGAAGTATCTGTGTTTGTTCCGACAGGTGAATTTTTAGCTGGCTGACCACTCTTTCAGATATAGCAGACATTAATCTAGCCTCCCGTTTACGTTTTCTTTCGCGGCGCCGCCGATTACGGCGTCGCTTATTTGTATCGGACTCACTTGATTCGGAAGAAGACGAGCTGTCCGATGAACTAGGCACTTCTGGCCCCTCCGGTTCCAGTATCGGCTCGCCTTGCTGCACTGGAGTCTGTTCGGCCATCTTGATCTATATGCAAGTGAAACCAAGACAAATTAATTTCAAAAGAAAAATAATATTAAAGTTTATAACGAACGGTAACACCGTTAAATTGGACGGCTTAATAATAAATACGTGAGTGTAATGTAATTGTAAGGCGTTTCCGTAGGAGCGGTCGGTAATATAAAATAAAAAATCGAACCAAAACCGTTGCGCTGAACTGGCAGACAGGAGCAAACGGATCACCGACCACGACGGAGGAAAGGACGCCAATGAGCAAGATGGCGGAACGGCGAACGGCCCATACTTTTGAGCGCCGCCGCCGCCGGATGCCTGGTGGTGGGGGAAGGAAGTAAAGGTGCGAGGAGTATAGCTATATACGAACCGTGAGTGGGAAAGGGAAGGAACGTCGCTCTCATGTGTTGCCAGTATACAGGAAAGGTACAGGGTATTAATAAGTCTATAAAATTTGATAAACTTCTGATTAGGTTCTTTGTTGCAAGCGACAAACGTGTTTGGCCAGCTATCGAAAATTTAATTCCACATTATATAGGTTTGGGCTTCATGAGAGGTCTAAGAAGGATATTGAAAATTTAAACCAGTTTTGTCTCTATTGGGAACGCAGTCTCTTTTCACCAAACACACAAACAGAAATCTGTCTGTCCGCCCTAGTATTATTATATTATATTCTTTGGTCGTGTCGTGTCGTATTTTATTTATCTGTGGTGATGTGATTGACACAAACTAATTAGGGATAATTGCTTGTGAATACTTGTGATTGAGTCAAACGAACAGAAAGGAAGGCATCAACAAGTTTGTACAAAATGAACAAACGTTCCGTTTTCCTCGACGTGGACCCAACAATTCTAGAGAGAAACATGAAGATAACGGAGGTACGTTAGCAAAGAATGTAATACTACGTAGCGCTCCGTAGGTAAGGCTAAGGTGATTCGTATCTTTACCTCCGAAAGTATACAATAAAATATCTGAAAAAAAAATCAACATTACCATACCTACGCATATATTTATGGAAACTGACAAGGTTGGTTACATCACCTACAACATCCGTGATGTCAGCCTATAACACTGGGTGAATTAGGTGCCATGTCAGTGCTTTCTTTCATTTCATGTCGGCTACACTGAACTGGACGGAAAATACAAACTAAAACCCTACCACCTAGTAAGTTAAGAAGGGAATAATTTACAGATAATTACAGGAAATTTATAAAGGTTTCAAAATTCTGCAAAAGGATAGGTATATAAAATTATCATTTATACAGTGCGCAATAATTTAAGACACAATACCACAGAACAAATAATGGTATAATGAATGTGGCTTCATAGAGGGGTGCTGAGCTCGCAAATTTACCAGCAATTTGCGAGCTCGGGCTAATTGTGTAGGCCGAGTTAAAAGGCAATTTTTTTTATAGTAAGCGCGACGTGGCGCCGAGCCACCCATAAGGTGTCTAGCGACGCCCATGGACATTCGTTTGCATGCAGGAGCTGCGAATGCCATGCCGGCCTGACAGGTGCCCCTTCACGCCTCTCTTGAAGGATCCGAGACTACTTGGGGGGAAATATGTGGGCAGGGAAAGCGTTCCAGAGTTTACCAGTTCTGTGGAGGAAAGATCTGCAGAACCAATTGGTAAGCATCCGTGGTAAGGCCAGCGTATAGGGACGCAATCCCAGCCTAGTGCGTAGGTGGAAAGGGGACGGCGGGGAAACAGTTCCTCCAAGCATTCCCCATGGAATAAGCGATAGACCATACTTAGGGTGCCGACAGCCCTATGCAGTTGCAGTGGTTCTTGATCGCAGAACACGTCGGGGTCACCCACTAGTCGTACGGCTCGATGCTGGATCGAGTCCAAAGGCGCAAGCTGGTATTTGGCTGAGCCATCCCACATGTGCGAGCAGTACTCCAAGCAGGACCTGATCTGTGATATATACAAAAGCAGGCTGGCCCGGCGTGAAGTACCGTCGCAACTTATGGAGTACGCCTAGCTTTTTAGAAGCCAGCTTGGCCTTTAGTGAAATAATCTTGTGTAGGTTATGCGTAGTTTCGCAGAAGAAAAATATTATAAAAAACAGATTTTCTGTGCAACATTTATTTTAATTCAAAATGAAAGCATGTAATTTTTTTTAAAGCATACAAAACACACCCCTCCTCTCTTCCACTCTGCCGAGGAGGGGGTAAATCAATATCCAACCTACCTCGGCTACACTCTATAAAGCCACCCCCGAAATAAATTCTCCGTGGTATGTATCGAACATGAATGTTACATGAAATATTTTCAGGAGAGTCCTGTGGAAAAGGAGTTAAATAGCTTGTTGTCTTCACCGCACGCTCCACGAAGCAAATTAGTGAAGCCGATTCCAGGTAATCGCCCGGCTTATCTGTCACCTCTTACATTTTTAACGCTTTAAAAGAAGAAACTTTTTAACGCACATTTGGGAGGAGGGCCCAATCAGATAAAGTGAAACATCACAAAAGTACGAACGGAAGTTGTAAAGCTCCTCATTGGCTGGGCAGATAGAAACAATTATATTTATTGGCTATATTATATTTATTCAGATATTGTGATTGTACATAATAGTCGGTTATTAGTGTACTTTAAATGATCCCTGTTTCCCAAAACAGGATTCCCTGAGCTATGGGAAACAGGGTCTCTTATGCAGTGGTTCACATTGTTTCAATATGAATTTTGCATGTCGGGTAAAAAGTCATACCTAGTTGCTGAGCTGCGAGAGATACAAGTATCAGGAGTGCACAAGCTGAAGCCGATGCTAAAGAAATAGCCTGTGATTAATTTGTTAGGCAGTAGAAGGTGGTTGAAACCTGGGCTCCTGGTACCTGCACTCACCCAGGTAAGCACTCAAAGTTGAACCATTGTATAAGTTGAAACGAATATCTCATACATTAAATCAATAAATTGATTTTAAATACAAAACGTAAGAAGCTCCGCTTCTGTCGGGTGTCCAACCACACCTCATCTTTTTTTTATTATTTACTAGCTGAGCCCATGCCTCCGCTCACATGCATTTTCTTTCCTAATTTGTTCCCTAAACCACCCCTGTATTGTGGCGAGATCATAACAAAAAAAAACATTCAAATCGGTCGAGCCATTTTCGAGTTTTTGCCAGACTAACGCACAGCAATAGATTTTTATATATATTATATAGATAAATTGTTTACAAGCCCGGTGATATTAAATTGTAACACAATACAATACTATGTATATAGTTTTATGAATGTAGGTATAAATAAGTCGTGAATATCTTTTCAGGGTTCTGTGTGAAAACTCACACAAAACCAGATAATAAGAAGCTGTTCGTTAACATTTGCCTTTTGGAGGATATCCCATGTCCCAAAGACATCAGCGCCGACGAATTGATGCTCATTCTTCATTCTGAAGAGCCATCGAGCTACCGTGTGCCTATGAGCATCGGCGAAGGCCGCACCGAATATGTTAAGTCGGGGGCTCCCGCCACCGTCTATGACGTGGCTATAAATCCCACATTCTTCAAGAAAGTCACTGACGACAATCTCTTTCAGACCTTCTTCCTCACTGTTGTGTTCGAGGGCCTGCAGGATAAATATCAGTGTGAGATGGAAATGCAAAACTACATAATTCTACAAAACAGAAAGGCGATGGGCACCCTGCAGTCCCACAGAATCGAATTACGGGACATAAAGAATACACAGGAGCACATGAAATCTCCGCTCATTGAAGAGATATTGTCGGGCGATTTGGCTAAGTCGGGAAAGCAATCGCAGGAAAGTAATCCTATGTTAGCACCTACATTTGACAAGAGAAAGTTGACATTTAAACTCAGAAAGGAATCTTTGCCTGGAGAAGAGGAGTCATTGGTTGCAGAATTCAAAATACCAAATAATGTAAGTAGATTCTTACTAAAATGCATGAAGTGAGATACAGTGTAGAGCATCCACCAAAACTTGCCCGCTGATGAGCTATTCTCCGGAACAGATGGTGCTGTGCTATTATTAACTTCATGTTAAATCCTTTTTACCCGACTATGGCGTAGCCAACAGGAGGGTAATGTGTTTAGCCTGAATGTTGTCAGTTTCTAATGACGCAACGATAACCTAACGCAATCCCAAGAAATATAAACATACTAATCCTAATAAATAATGCAAAGGTTCTACGGCCGACCAATCGTGTAACGTACGTTCGGCACATCGACTGACAAAATTTCTTTGTAGGTAAGTGGGGTCATTTGCAACGTTTTGACCCATGACACCTTTTGTCAAATGTCACGTGGCATCGAGATACAATTTTTTTCTTTATTTTTGTAAATTACCAAAATCCCAGCTTTAAACCTTTGTAACTTTTTTGTTTATGATTGTATCAGCAGGAAATAAAATTTATTGAATTTTATGATGTATCCTCGTTCTAGAAAAAATATTATTATTATAATTTTTTTTTTTTTTGGAAACTGACACGTTTGGCTACATCACCTACAACGTCCGTGATGTCAGCCCATAACACCGGGTGAACTAGGTGCCATGTCAGTGCTTCCCCCTTTGCTCGTGCCGGCTACACTGAACTGGTCAGAAAACACAAACTATTTACATAGCCGTTTAGACCGACGTTTCATTCAGTGCGGTGGTATCAACCCGGGCGGGTTAAACCCTACCACCAAGTAAGATTAGGAGGGAAGGGACCTACAGTTTTACGAGGAATCCGAACCTCGGTCAGCCTCCAACGGATGATTTGATGAAGTTAATACCACGAAAAGGTCTTATGACCTCCCAAAGTCCTGAGAATGACTAAAAATATGACAGAATCTTATTTTCTTAATACATTTTTTTTTTCTTTGCCATTTGCATAGGTGAAAGCGGACGAACTGCGCTTGGAAGTGGGAGAAGATAGAGTGCTGCTGCAGTCGGGCAGTGCAGTCGTTGACTTCTTTTTGCCCTGTGCAGTCGACCAGGACAAGGTTGTGGCACGCCTTAACAGAAACAACGAGGTAGTATTATTAGTTATGCCCGTGGGCGCCGTCGGACTACACCTCTGCATTAGTCTGGCGCGCACCATATGTCGTGCTTCTCATAAAAAATAAAAAAAATCAGGTAGCACCACCAGTTAGCCATAGTGGTGATAAGAGATAATATGGTCAGCCTCGGTAGCCCGGTGGCGCTATGGTTGACCTCCGATCGTGAAGTTAAGCATCAGTAGTCAGAACTTGGATGTGCGACCATTATACTGGCCGTGGTTCAGATTCCACGTAAAACTGTATGTCCCTTCCCTTACCTTTTAACGTGAATTTGATTAAACGTCTTTATCCTGCTGCCGGAGGTTTTTTACAAAAATTTGCGTTACGAAAATTATGTACTTTTGGCGACTTAGATCTCGGAAACTATAAGAGTTACTAAAGGTAGTTCTTCCGACTTGCTAAGACGACATACCCGAGAGTCGTCATCAAGGCCTTCAGTAAATATGGCCCTTAGAAAAAAGGCTTCGAAAATCAATAAATGCTTATAACTCCTGAACTACTGGTCACATCGACTTGCAATTTGTTTCTTTACGTAGAAAATATACTCCTTTTTAAATAGTTGTTTTTTTTTTTCAAATCGGTTCAGCCGTTTCGGAAAAAAAAAAGGAAAAAGTGTTTAAGAGGGCATATCTCAGAAACTACTGATATATGAGTACACATTCGCTGGAGGAAATGACAGACCTTGATGAGATGATTTTTTAAATTTTTGTTTTAAATGAAAAGGTTTAAAGGAAGGTGAGGCATATCGTCTGTAAGAGAACCCTATATTTAGAGTTAAGTACTTGCCTGTTTACAATTTTGTGAGTGCAATAAAGATATTTGATTTGATTTGATTTGATCGTCCTAAAGGTAGTTCTTCCGACTTGCTAAGACGACATCTGTTGTCGTACATTGATCCCTTCTATAAATATGGCCCAGAGAAAAAGTGCTTCGAAAATTTCGAAAATCAATAAATGCTTATAACTCCTGAACTACTGGGCAGATTGACTTGCAATTTGTTCCTTTTTGTAGAAAAAATTTGCTCTTCCTTAAATAGTTGTTTTTAGGGTTCCGTATCCGGTACGGGACCCTATTACTAAGCCTACGCCGTCTGTCTGTCTGTCCGTCCGTCCGTCTGTCTGTCTGGACTGTGAGGACTGTATCTCTTGAACCGTAATAGGTAGCCCGTTGAAATTTTCACAGATTATGTGTTATTACTTATTATGGCCGATATAACAACAAATAATATAAATAAGAAAAAGTAAAAAATTCACGATGGTTTCCATAGAAGAAACCAAAGCGCCATCTACCGAATAGATTATGAAGCATTTTAACTAATCATGACATTTAACTATTATGAAGCATTTCATAACACACCATCTAGATGGCGTGAGTGGCGCTAGCCATGACATGGCGATACGGAACCCTCGGTGCGCGAGTTCGACTTTTTTTTTTAAATGGGTTCAGCCGTTTCGAGATTTCTAAAAATTTATAAAAAAATTTTTTTTCCATAACATTGCATTGTCTTCGGAACTGAACCAACACAAAGAAAATTAACTTCGTAGGATAAGAGGCAGTGGTTCTAATTTGGCTTCCAAGGATTGACCCACACATACTCTAACAAACCAACATACAGAGCAAGTTAAATAAAAGCTTGTAAAACTACTGCTCCCAAACTACTCGTGTGGTGGGACAAGCGAGGATAGGTATTGATGAGATCTTCATCAAATTCACGAATCTGCAGCGGTGTCTCCGACACAGCCCACTCGTTTTTTTTTTAATAACAGCCTGCTTGAGTGTCTTTCCAATATTTCAACGGAAGATCAAACACAACAATAACACCACTCCTCGCGAAACCACGCTCAGACAGGCGCCATGCCGGCTATGAGGCGGACAAAAAGGTTGTCGTCTAATTTGTTGACACACCTTTTGTAGATCCCCAGGTTATAGGTGGTGGGAACACTCACCGGAAGACTGTTCAATTTTTTCGCTGTACGACACAGGACGTTCCTACGTGGTAGGTTTTAACCCTTCTAGATTTATACAATCACCCTGAATGGAAGGTCGGTCGAAGTGGCTATGTAATAGTTCGTGTTTTCCATCAGTTCGGTGTGGCCGAGCACTGACATAGCTCCTAGTTCACCGAGGTGTTATGCGCAAACATCACAGGTGATGTAGCCAACAATGTCAGGTTCCATAAAAACCTGCCGGTGGGAACAGGATGATCCGCAGATGATCTAGCGTACATCACTCACCTTTGGGGGGAATCGCTAGAAGGTCATGCATGCTGAATCCTTGGCAATTGGTTTCGATATTGCCAAGTATTGGAACGGGTTTGACACAAATCACTTTATCACAAGCTTTCGGCATACATACTTCCTTCTGGCCTCTGCGACTGAGTCACCAATTTCCGAGATTCAGGTTCTTGTGGACCATTTCTCGTCGGACACCATGTCAGTGAATGCCGGCGTACCACAAGGATCTGTGTTGTCACCCACACAGTTTCTTCAGCATATAGATGATATGCTGTCACTTGGAAACATACATACATTGTTATGCGGATGACAGTACGGCACACGTATCCTACAACAGTCACCCTTCAGTCAGACTGGATGTTTGTTGTGGATGAGAAGAGGCGAAGATTTGTGTCGTACAAACTCTCCCGTCTAACTCCAAATGGGGCCGTAGCTATTTTACCGAGTTCAACACCTCCAACCAAAGAGATTAAAAAACCAGGTTATAGAGAGGACAATGGGAACATTTTCATATAAACCTTTTGAGCTCAAGATTATAATACGCCATCTAGCTTTGAATAGCAAAAACATGATGTAATATAGAACACATAATTAGAACACATTTCATCTATCGGTCGATAGATGAAGCCAATAGTCTAATATGACGAGAGCCAACGACCAAAATGATAGTTGATTTTATATGAGCGATAAAATCGTTAAATTTAATTTACTATTCCGTTTTGATCAATTGACCCAAATTCACTTGTAAAAATGATTTTGAGACTGTTTGAGTTATAATATTAGGTGCTGAAATTGAAAATGAAATTGCCGTTTCTACAAACTGACCACTTGCATGTCAGCCTCGATAGCTCAGTGGTGCAGACAGTCAACTGTCGCTATTGAATGTTAAGCAACGCTGGGTGCGGTCAGTACTTGCATGGGTGACCGCTGACCGTTGGAGGCTGACCGAGGTTCGGATTCCTCGTAAAACTGTAGGTCCCTTCCCTCCTAATCTTACTTGGTGGTAGGGTTTAACCCGCCCGGGTTGGTACCACCGCACTGAATGAAACTTCGGTCGAAACGGCTATGTAAATAGTTTGTGTTCTCCGACCAGTTCAGTGTAGCCGGAACGATCAAAGGGGGAAGCACTGACATGGCACCTAGTTCACCCGGTGCTATGGGCTGACATCACGGACGTTGTAGGTGATGTAGCCAACCGTGTCAGTTTCCATAAAATAAAAAAAAAACTTTGAAAGTGGCTACCTTTTTTTGCGTAGGAATTCCAATTTCAAATATTTTCTGTTATAAAGGCAAATTATTCTTTTTTCAAAATCAGTTGTTCATTTGTTTTCCCACCGTTCGGTTTTTTTTACATCGCTGGTTCTGTGACCATGGAAAAATCTAATTTGCGCGTTATTTTCGAATATGAATCCCGTCGCAGCACCAACGCAGCACAGACGGCATGCATTATCATCGACGTGTATGGACCAGGCAAGTGAACGCACTGTGCGTTTTTGGTTTGATCGCTTCCGTTCTGGAAATTTTCATCTCAATGATGAGCCCCGTGGCCGACCGGAGACGAGAGTCGATAACAATGAATTTAAAGCCATTGTTGAAGCAGATTAATCACAAACCACGTCGGAAGTGATAAAACGATACTGATTTATTTACGTCAAATTGGAAAGATAAAAAAGCTCGGAAATTGGTAACTGTATGAACTCACTGAAAAACAACAACAAAATCGCGTCGAAGCTTGTCTTAACTTGTTGAATAAGCACAGAAATGGGGGGATTCTGAATCGGATTGTCACTTGTGATAAAAAGTGGATCCTGTATGACAATCGAAAACGTCCGTCACACTGGTTGGACACAGGGGAGGCAGCCAAACCATGTCCCAAACGCAAATTGAGTCAAAAGAAGTTGCTTGTCAGTGTATGGCGGACCTGTGCCGGGATTATTCATTACAGCTTCTTGCACGTCTGGTCAGTGACCGCGGGTTCGAGGCTCGCAAAAGACGGAGAAATATATTTTGTATTTTCAACTATTGTATATGCCTCTCTATCGCGCTCTCGCTTGCACACACAGGTCTCTATCGCGCTCTCGCTTGCACACACAGGTTTAGATGGAACGTTACACTTCTTCGTGCGTGCAGCCGGTGTTCATCAATTTATAAGACGTGACATCATCACGTCAAAACAAATCCGACGAGGCAGTGAAAAACGCCTTTAAAGAGTTCATCGATTCCCATCCCCAGGATTTCTATAGTAGAGGCATCAATGAACTTCCAGTAAAATGGCAAAAGTGCATTGATAATAATGGCCAATACTTCGATTAATCAAATAATTATATATTTTTCATAAAAAAAATTTTTTGATTTTTTCTATATAGGTAAAACGGCAATTTCATAGGCAAGGACCTAATATTTGTTTTGCCTCATTTGGCATTTTTGTAAAGGTTGGTACGCGCACCGCTACTGACGTCTGAAAAACATGTTCTGGTTATCTTGGATCGGTAATTCAACAACATTCCGAAAATCAAACGGAATACCATGACAGGGTTCTGTCAAATTGGTTGCCATTTTTAACCGACTTCCAAAAAAGGAGGAGGTTCTCAATTCGTCTGTATGTTTTTTTTTTTTATTTTTTTTTTTATTTTTATTTTTTTGTATGTTTGTAACACGATTTCTCCGTCAATTGAGGGCCGATTTAGAAAATTCTTTTTTTGTTAGTTAGGTCATACTTCCGAGGTGGTCCCATTTCAATTTTATCGAAATTGGTTCAGTGGTTTTCGAAAAATCAGCATAATACTATGGTGTGTGGTTACCTTCAGCAAAACTTGTGATGTGGTCGTTTTCGGCAATTTTCAGTTTGATAAATTAGTATGGTGTGTGGTTACCTTCAGCAAAACATTTGTGATGTGGACTTATTCAGCAATTTGCAGTCTGACACATATGGCGAATAATTCTGTACCACTTCAATCGATTTCGATTATTCGATTTCGATTATTCTTTTTTATGTAATATTACTAAAAAGAATGAAATAAAAACTGTTTTAAAAAATATTAAACCGATTTCCAAAAAACAAAAAAAAAAACTAAAAAGTATTAAATACCTAATATTTTGAAATTTTCTCTGTCCTGTTGAAATACATGAATCGATATACTAGTGATACATATTCGGACCCTTGTTTCATGAATATTCTAAATTTGAAATTTTTTTATTTTTTCTGACCGGCGTTTAATTTATTATGGTACCTGGCCAGTACCTACTGTACCGAGTACCATCGAGCTGGTTTGATGATGGAGACAGAAGGTGGCCATAGGAACTCCTAAACTACACATGATAAACCCATCGTGTTTGGGCTCGTTGCATTTGTCTTCACGAGAAATTTACTTTAGACCTAAAAGATTCTCAATTCGACGGTATGTTTTCTTTTTTTGGATGTTTGTTACGCGATTACTCCGTCAATTGTGGGCCGATTTTGAAAATTCTTTTTTTTTTTATTTGAAAGGGGATAACCCTGAGGTTTTTGAAGTGAAAACTTCTTTAGCGGCTCTTGGCACTTTTTTAGGTGGGTAAAAATGTATAACTCGCGACATCGCGTCAGCGTCATTTTTAAAATGAAACCTTAAGTCATTGCGTTAAGGGTTAAGTTAGAGTGGCACGGGATCTGCCGGCACTCCCGGAGTGCAACTGTTAAGTAGGGTTCCGTAACACGTTTATGTCTGTCCATTCTACTAAGTTCTGCAAAATGAATGTAGGGTTCCGTAACATATGCATGTCTATCCGTTCTACTAAATTTTACAATTTTCAACCAAGGTCCTCCGACGGTTATTTTATAATAAAAGTAGGCTTCCGTAACACGTTTATGTCTGTCCATTCTACTAAGTTCTGCAACATCACCTACAACGTCCGTGATGTCAGCCCATAACACCAGTGCCATGTCAGTGCTTCCCCCTTTGATCGTGCTGACTACACTGAACTGGTCGGAAAACACAAACTATTTACATAGCCGTTTCGACCGACGTTTAATTCAGTGCGGTGGTACCAACCCGGGAAGGTTAAACCCTACCACCAAGTAAAATTACGAGGGAAGGGACTTACAGTTTTACGAGGAATCCGAACCTTGGTCAGCCTCCAACGGTCAGCGGTCACCCATCTAAGTACTGACCGCACCCAGCGTTGCTTAAAATTCAATAGCGACAGTTGACTGTCTGCACCACTGAGCTATCGAAGCTGACGTGGTCCTATTTTAATTGGGTCAAGATCGGATTGGAAAGCGAGGCGGAATCGCGAGGCCGAAGGCCGAGCGATTCCGCCGAGTACATTAATAGCAAAAAATTACTAAAAAAAACTGTGAAATAAAAAAAAAGTTTTAAAAAACATAAAACCGACTTCCTAAAAAAAGTAAAACTAAAAAACTATTTAAAATAAAAATATAAAAACCGCCTTCAAAAATATATGAAATAAAAACCTAAAAAAAAAAACGAACCCTAGAGTTGAAGGCGGTGCTAAAAAGGCTACACAAATCACAAAGGATATTATCATCCACTCATGTTTTCTTTCATGCATCATTTTTGCTTGCTTTACAAATCACAAAGGATATTATCATCCACTCATGTTTTCTTTCATGCATCATTTTTGCTTGCTTTAGCACCGCCTTCAACTCTAGGGTTGGTTTTTTTTTTTAGGTTTTTATTTCATATATTTTTGAAGGCGGTTTTTATTTTTTTATTTTAAATAGTTTTTTATTAAAAAATACTGTCAGGAGACGCTACACGAAAAACATTTAGTATCGGGTTGAGGACAATTGAACGAAATACTATGAGACAAAAATATTGGTTGTGGGATCTCGTACTATAATAGTAGTAAAGCTACTGTATAACAGAGGGCGCTTTTTATTTTTTCAATATGGCCTAGTTGATCGTTGTTCTAGAATCATCTATGGAAATTATGTATTATATTCAAATATTGAATAAATATACACAATACTTATGAAAATAAACTGATTACATGTTCAGTCGTATTTTTATATCGAGATTTGCAATACCGCAATGGGCAACTCGGCATATTTTCTTAAATTTTCTTCTTTCTCTAGCACACGAATACGACCTCACATGCGGACTGGTGGCGCTAGACTGAACGACTTTGTACCACTAGGATCTAAGTAGTAGATTACGATTTTGTTCTTGTTGTCCGGTCTATATGGAAGAGGGTGGGTTTAATGTCTTTGCCTCCAACACACAAGCTTCTTCCTTCCAAGATATGTGGCTAAAAGCCACGCCAAGGTGGTCACTTAACACTTTAACAGCGGATCACGAGCAGCGCTCGTGATGGTATATTCGTTTTCAAACTTTGTACTGTTTGTTCTAAAGTCACGAGCACTTCTCCGAGATCCGAGAAGTGCACATGCTATACAGAGTGCGCGGGTGGGGCAGGGGGGAGGGGCGACTCTCGAGAGTGAGCACCGCTGCTTACTCTGTGCGCCACGAGCCTTTCCAAAGTGTTTTTTTTTTTCTTTTTCTTTTTTTCTTTAATTACTCTTCTTTTAAAAAATACCATACACAAAAAAACTACACTCAGTATAAAGTTTTTTTTTTCATGTAGTTGGTAATCTAGTAAATCCAATAAAAAAAGAATTTAAAAAACCGGTCCAGCCATTTTCGAGTTCTAAATGTTGTAATGGTTAGGTGTGTGTTACGTAAGAGTTTTTTTTTAAAACATAAATTTTTGTATCTCTTATGGTAAATAAATAAGAATATAAATACAGCTGTTATACAGTCAAAGCCGCTTAATACGATCCCGGTTAATACAATTTCCCGCATAATACGATCTTTTGTGCTGGTCCCTTCATTTTACGAACAAATTTTTCCCGCTTAATACGACCCCAACCCGCTTAAAACGATCTTTTGGTGACGAAGGTCGCCGCGCTGCGCGACCGCCCGAAGCGAGCTCGGGGCTCGGGAACGCTCGCTCCCGCGTCGGGCACACCGCCCGCTCCCCGCGCTCGCTCCTAGCGCCGCGCGCCGAGCGAGCTCGGAGCTAGTACGCACATAGACTAATATTGTATGGGTTCCGGTGCCGCCCGCGCATGTTCTATGTTCTGTCTGTGTAGCACATCGTCACCCGCCGCGAACTGTGTGTATAAGCACTATCACTTAGTGATAGAAGATGTTGCCCAACTAAGGCGATATCTTTGTTCGATTGATTCCAGTGATGATGCTCTTAACAAACTAAACTGCATAGAAAGCTTTCATTTCTTAACACGTAAACGATTGCGAAGATTGATTTATGTCAGAAATACAATAAACAGATTTTAAAGTGTGTACTTTGCATGATTTTAACTTTTTAAGCTTAAGACGATTTTTGCGCCCATCCCCTTGAGAATCGTATTAAACGGGTTTTACTGTATTTATTATCCTAAAATACAAAGATTGAACTGTTACTTAAAAAAAAATCTCTAGCAATATCTTCGTTAGTTATTTTTCTATATGCTAACCAATAATGCTGAAAATCATCTGCGTCCTAGGGAATGCGCGCCTTATAATGCGCCGCTGTTAAAATGTTAATCAAGTGACTTCTCACCGGGCCAAAAGCTGCTCTTGTATAAAACACAGATTAGGTTCTGCTTGGAGTACTACTCGCACTTGTTTGTGGGATGGCTCAGCTAAATAACATGTGGCGCGCAGTAGAAATGTGTATGTAGCTCAATTCATGCGCGTAACTTGACGCGATTTGCGCTCAGAGTGGTGCTAGGATAATTCTCTAGCTCATGTAAAATTTGTTTCTGTTTCAGACCTTGTCGGTGAAGATGCCGACTGCTCACTAAATCAATAAAACAACATTTAGTTCAGCCGAAGCAAGATTTACTTTAATCCCAAGAGATTACTGAAATAATATAATCTCTTGAAAGCTTCCGGTTTAAAAGGCAACTTATTGAATAGATACGCACATACATACTGAACATTTTAATATTGAGAATTGTATTAGTTATATTGGCATACTTAATTATAAAACATTTTTGTGATCTAGGTAAGTACTTATATGATAACTATTAGCTATTAGTATGTAATAATTATATTAATTGCACAATAACTTCTAATTTATTTTCTCCAGGTCACTGTTACACCGCACGGCACGTAACTTGGCCTCTGTGCGAGAGGGACGACGTTATACGCATGCGATCGTTGGTATAACGCTGTCCCGCTCGCACAGCGGCCAAGTTACGCGCCGGGCACTCTACATGTAGGTATGTACTTAAGATCATTTTCTCAGCGTCAGTATTGTTCATCTTATTTAGTAAGGTCACGCAAGGCTCAGATTCTTATAATATTCAATATATTTCTATATATGCTATGTAACCCACCCACATAGTTACAAGCTTATTCAATTTAAGTTTTACTATTATATGGAAATAAAATAAATTGTGTTCATTTAACAGTTAGATGTTTACTTACCGGCCGCGCCTCTTGGCCAATGGGCTGTAAGAATAATTCCTAAGTTCTTTTGAATTAAATGCATTGTGTAAAGCAGCACGTGCAAAGTGAGACAGATATGTTTAATTTAGTTACATCATATTTAAGGCTGGTTAATTTGTGCTGATTATTTCACCAATAAAATATTCTAAACTACACCTACACTAATTTGGTCCACCTCGGTAAATAAGGGAATCAATATTTGGCACAAAGTATAGTATGTGGAGTATGTTCTAATTGTACATTAGCGTTTGTACTATCACAGCCAATTAGTATAAGTGTATTAGTACAAGTGTTGCAACAGATTTATTAAAACTCATCATGTTGTAAACTAGGAGTAGCTCTTTCTAACGTGAGCTTTCCAAAATTTTGTACAGACAATGGCTCTTCATCAGTCAGGTGCGATTGAACTTCACGAAGCATTGTTTCAAAGTGCTTAGGAACAAAGTATATGGACCTTGTGCCCCCGTCGCCAAATGTATTCTTGGTATAGAACTTGATTGAGGGGTAATTCATTATTTGTTCGTGATTACATATTTCTCTTTCTTGCAGGCAATTCACTCTTCCAAGTTTAACTCTACGTTTCAACATCTGAAAACACATACTTTCATTTCAAACACCACAAATGATGACGTTGTCGAACGATCACTTGAAAACCATTCGGCATAGACAGGGTAAACAATTTTAATTTGTAGAGATCGACTTTTCTAATCAATAACATAGGAACACATTTTCATATTTATTTAATTTTGATAAAATAGTTATCTATAGAGCACAGGTATTGAGTAGAAAAGTAGATACAAAGTAAAATATTTACCCTATGACAGTGTGGAAGCAATCATTGGGTTAGGTTAGTGTGGAAGTAGAGGCATGTGTTAAGCATGCCCTGATTTGGCCATTTCCCATCTTGGAATGAAGTAAAAATTTGTTTTGTTTTTATATGTATAAGGAACCACATCACCCCTCCCATCAACCACAATCACACCTTGTTCCTGTTGGAATTAGACACCGTATCATGTACTTCCCTTTGTGTCTGTTATATTGAAAATATGGACCATTTTCATTGTCGTTTCAACTGACCTTTATTGAATTTGGTGGTAGCAATCTGGACGACTTTAACCAACACCTAGTTACCACACCTAGCGTCGCGGTTCTAATATTGGAATGGCACATAAAGGTGACCGAAATGTTGCGTTACAATTTTGGAAGGGCAGAGGGCCTGATGATCATTGAATATTAGGATAAGGCTCACTAAGTTCTAAATAAAGGTGAAGACATGCCCTACTTGATCTGATTTACTTTGGCGCCAGCCTAGAGCAAAAATTTTACAGATTTCTCATCTCATAACTCCAAACGCACAGTTGTAACAACAAAGCTGTCATAACAATTGTTGTTCTAATTGAAAATACCTATCCAACGACATATATCTTATTGCTGATGGAGGGTGGTCCCAATCTGCCCATCATCTTTGTTTTTTGTGTTTGTGTATAAATTCGAATGAATACAACATTTCTGAAGTGAATGTGTTATTATGAGGTTTTATCCATTCGTGTGTGAAATTGAAACCTCGTGCAATGATCGTGTAGCTCATTATTTGGAAACAAATCAAAGGTGAGTGTACTGTAAGTAAGGTATAGATATGTTTGTAGGGAATTTGGTAACAATTACAACCATGCCAAACTTGCAATCGGTCTTCATAATGTTTTTCCAAAAACTTGTTTTTTAGGGTTTCGTATCCGGTACGGAACCCTATTACTAAGCCTATGCCGTCTGTCTGTCTGTCTGTCCGAGGGCTGTATCTCATGAACCGTAATAGGTAGCCCCTTGAAATTTTCATAGAATATGTGGTATTATGGCCGATATAACAACAAATAATAAAAACTAATCATGACATATTATAACTAATATGAAGCATTTCATAACACGCCATAGATGGCGTGAGTGGCGCTAACCATGACGTGGCGATAAGGAACCCTCGGTGCGCGAGTTCGACTCGCACTTGTTCTTCCTTGGCTAGCAAATTGAACCCAAGAAAAAAACATCCGACGCCTGAGCGGTTAAGCAATGTACTTTTCCAATTCGAAAACAGAACGTAAGTGGTATACTCCAATGGTGATTGAACCTGCAAAATTTGCTTGCTAAGCAAGGCATTTGCCCCTTGGCCACCAGTCACTCTGTTTATTTCATACAAAGAACATTTTGACGTTCCGTGCGTCTCGCTGCAGTGCAGTGTGATGTAGCGTGGTCTCGCCTTAATTTAATTTATTAAATACCATTTGTTGTATACTCACCATACCCATGATGAAAAAGTCAGTATACATTTCATAGCACTTATAACATCGTGGTGAATGAAAATAAACCAGCCACGGCAGATTCGACCTGAATAATTAAAAATAACCTTACAGTTTACTTGCAGTAATTAAGTTATTCACTTCCACATGAACACACACCTACAGTTCAGCAGGAAAGATTTACCGTAGCAACTGAGCTACTGAGTAGAGCTGTAGATCTCAGTAGATAGAAAAAATCTACTCCAACGCCTTAGACTCAATTAGACTGTACTTCTTTGACTGCAATAGATATAACTTGCGTTGCCTGTAAGAATGATAGTGGTAACATCATTTTTTGTGAATAATCTTTCTTGCTGGACTATATTTATTGAGTTTTACAATTTCGACAAAGAAGATAATTGAATATATTTTCTTACGTGTCGGAGAGAGGCAAGTCAGGTTTCGGAGCCAGCACAGTTTTTATAAAGGTCGGCCGGCTCAATTGCTGCACCGAATTATCAAGTGTCCCCAACAACCATTCCAATATATATGCAGCTCTTTCCATATTTAGCATTTGTATTCTGCAATACAATGTTTAAGATGTACTTGTAATAGAAAAATCTACAGCCGTTTCATAGAAGAAAATCAATATAACCTTATTAACATGAATTGACATTCCGCTATACTCACACGTAACTATTAGAGGAAGATGGAGGGTACACTCGCAGGATCGGTGAGCGAATGTTAGACTGATCGCAAAACCTTTTGCTTGAGGCGTCGCAGTATAGGAACCCTACCTTCACATGTCTTATGGGAATCATCTGAAATAGATAGCAAGTTGAACCACAATGCTACGACCGTCTGGTAATACTTAAGTGATTTATGTAAAACTTGTTTAATACGGTTTCTCTTTTGCTTTTGCTCTTTACATCCAGCTTAATGCAGCGCTTCGATGACTCCTGTCCGCTCGCCGAAAGACGTAGCGGAAAGAGCTGCGAAATATGGAATCCACAGCTGAGGAACAGCAGCAGTTAGAACACTGTTTAACAAAGCGATATACAATATACAGAAAAAGGAGAGAATTGGGCCAGCTATAAACGAGAGCTCAACCTTTTCAAAAAAGCTGTACAAATCTAGCACATGAAGTTCCTGGAGGAAGTTCTGTGATAGTATTGAGCATAGCACTCAATCTGGGCGAATAAAAAAACCGCTCTCCAGTGAACTGATACAACAGACGGGGTCGTATTAAGCGAGTTTTACTCTGTACATATGTAGTTTCTTCATAGTTACCTTACGAGCAACAATTTTATATTCATATTTTAGCTGGCCACAGTTGCTATCACAAGACTCTGGAAAAAATGCTATAGCCCAAGCATGCTCTGTGCTTCTCCAATCAAGAATTTCATAAAATTTGCTTTCTGTCAGTTCGATTCCTGTAAACATTAAAACATTTAATGTTGATGTGTGATGGTTGCAACGTGGTCGTCTGGACAACCTGTGTTGAGAAGTAACTAGATATAATTAGATAGATTCCGTTATCTTACTAATTTGTAGGGTTTAGCTCATTCAGATTGGTGCCACTGACTGAAGGTCGGTCAATACCCATATGAAAATAGTTAACGACATGGCACCTAGTTCAACAAGGTGTCGTGATGTCGGCCCATCTTATCGATATACAAAATCTTATTGTGAGATCATCTTCTTCCTCTTCTTCAAGTAACATTTCGTATCCATATTAAAATGACTTCAGCTAGAGAGACTGGAGCAAAGGTCGTGCTGTGCGTGCGGTGTCGTGCAGATCAAGCGTGCGTCGTATGCACCGAACGAACGTGCCAAGCAGACCTGACCATAGCCTAACTAAATACTCACCGGAAGTGTCCATTACAGTTTCAATGAAGCTGACCAGCGAATCTGTCTCCGGTTGGCCTCCGAACGTAAATCGTTGAGTTTTATTTTGAACAATGATAACTGGACTGTTCAGTGCGATAGGGTTGCAGTACTTTGCAGAGTTAGGTCGGCACATCATCAATCCAAACTATAAAGAAAATATTTATGTTTTAATACAAATTATTAAACACCCACTTCATTTGGAATATTATTTAGTTTAGTTAAATTTATTTAGTTTTTTACCATAAACTAAATAAATACCAAATGTTTAAATGATCATGCAGTATTCCCAATGGTTGCTTGCTGTGCTGACTAGACTAGACGATAACGACACAATTGAATCGCTCCATGTTAAAAGGGCGTTAGTCCACCGAGTCTAAGTTTTGGAAAACGACAAAAAACTGTCTGGTATAAAATTTATAAGGAAATTACATAACAGTTTATTTACAACATAATTCACCTAATGGGAACTGAATTTATTGTGATTTTAAAAATAATTTTATGCCTCTTGATTTTTTTTTATAAATTTTTGAAAACTCTGGACTCACACCCTTTTAGCACCTAATGCAATTTCTGATCTGCAAATTCCAATATGTCGGCGTAAAATGGGCGACTCCTCCGGGATGGTATTTTTTTTAATGAAAACTGACAGGGTTGGCTACATCACCTACAACATCTGTGATGTCAGCCCATAAAACTGGGTGAACTTGGTGCCACGTCAGTGCTTCCCTTCGGTCGTGCCGGCTACACTGAACTGGACGGAAAACACAAACTATTTACACACATAGCCGTTTCGACCGACCTTTCATTCAGTGCGGTGGTACCAACCCGAGCGGGTTAAACCCTATCACCTAGTAATATAATAAGGGAGTAATATCCCTTAGTCGCTTTTCACGACATACACGGGGAGAGATGCAGTGGGGCTACTCTTTTAAAGTACCGGCCCCACACGGTATTCTATAATCTTCTTTAGATCTGCATTCTTATTAATCTTGATTGGCCGTGTTCACTTTTCTCTTCCTTGACCGATTCTCCTCTTCATCCATGTTTCTTCTTAATAAATTGCAGTAGATCGGGAGTAAAGCAGCTTTAGTAATATAGAATACAGACCAAGTGACAAATATGACAGATCACAGCTAAAATTTTCTGACAACTCACACTAGTATTCCCATAATACAAAAATATGTTTTAGGGTGGCTGCAATCGGTTCCCTGTTAAAAGGTACCGCAGTCCAGGACTGGCGGCCTTTTTACATGGAATGCAAATTCGGCGAAATGTTTTGTCTCTGTAATCGGTTGGACTGAAGCCTTTTTGATGTTTATTGAATGTGAATAGATGAATAGGTGGTTTTTTTTAACAGAACGGCATTATAATGTCAATTTGCCAAAATATGTGACTTACGCCCTTTTAACATGGAGCGATTCAATTAATATGTACATAACAAAGAGAGTTCCCTCACACACAACCTCACCCTCACACACACACAGTCTTGTCAAATTGTATGTTATGTCATTTAGTTATGTAAGTTAGTTATTATAATTTTTTTTTTTTGTATAATATGTTGATTTTCATTGTTGTTTGTTTGTTTTTGTCCTTGGTTGGAAAGGGGAGCCCCTGAAAATCAGCTTCGCTGTCTCGGATAGTGAGTTAGCTGAGTGGGCTCCCTTTTCGTCACATGTTATATGTTTATTTGTATTTGTACCTAATTATTTGAGATGTTGTGTGACGAAAAAATAAATCATTTCATTTCAGTAAATTATGGCGAACCTAGTAGGTCTTCCCCAAATCACCCACAAGAGGTGTCACATATTCGGGCCCATTGGCAGTAGAGGAGGGTTTCAATTGAGGTCGGGACTAGCGAGTGGCCACTCTGTAGTTCTCCCGAATGTGTTACGTTTCGGCCCGCATCAAGACCTCATCAGCTAGTCTGCGATGACTAGGACGCGGAGAACCACCAGTCCCACTCTCGACCTCCCTCTCTACCTATCCATATTCTGTAGCATCTATATTTATTACTAGCTTATACCCGCGGCTTCGCTCGCGTAAAATTCATATTTAAAAAGAAGAAAGTAAGTAAGTCCGCTACCATATCTTTATTTCGGCGGGTGGAACAATTCAGTTTGTAAGAGAGCCATATAATAGCGTAACCGGAACAAAATTGTATTTAGCATATCCTGTGTCCCGTATAATCGAATGTGCTTGTACTAAGTTTAATAGAATTCAGATGATCGGTTTAAGAGTTATGGAGGAACATACATACATACATACATACAGAAAAGATTTCTAAAAATCATCAATTTAGTTTTAGTACCATACATAGAGTCTACAAATGCAGTATCTCATAAAACAAAGTAACTTACTCCATGACCACCTCTTACAGATTTATTTATTACTAGCTGAGCCCGCGGCTCCGCTCGCGTGAAATTCGTATTCCAAAGAAGAATGTAAGTAACTAAGGGCGAGGCCGAAGGCCGAGCTGCGTTCAGGTAATCGATAAACCTTCTTAAAGAAAGTAACTAACTAAGGGCGAGGCCGTAGGCCGAGCTGCTTTCAGGTAAACGATAAACCTTTCTCAAATAAAGGAAGTAAGTAAGGGCGAGGCCGAAGGCCGAGCTGCGTTCAGGAAGACGATAAACCTTCTGGAAGAAAGGAAGGAACTAAGTGCGAGGCCGAAGGCCGAGCTGCGTTCAGGTAAACCAAAAACCCTCTTCCGCCTTCGGGCCTCGCCCTTAAAGACTTCCTTTCTTCGATAGAATACGATATCGTTTACTCAATCTATTTATTTCATAAAAATAAAAAAGTAATATTAATAACTAAAGAATTAAACCTACCTAACAAACATTAAAATAACTATCAAAACGGGCATTTTCCAATGTTCTTAGAGCACTTGCGGCATTACCCCACTGGATGGCAAGGCTTACCCTTTGAATGAAGTACATAAGCCCTTGATGGCGGGACACCAGTTGCGTCAACCAGCAGAGGCTCAAGCCTCTTTTGGCTTCACTGCTCCACGGACCGAGGGTTTCAACCGCAAACGCAACAAATTCGAAATCTTGAATTATATTTCTATATTTGCTGCTTTTGAGGCTCTCCGCCCCAGCCTCGGCCGCGCCAGCCGCTTTTGAAGATGTCCTAACGTGACTTGGAGCCAATGTGAGAACAAAAGTGGCGTCCCACATCAAAGAACTACCCTTATTCCATGGCACTAAGGTGATAGCATCGGGCCTCTTGCCATCCAGCCGGGAATAACTGCGAGGTTCTAGGATGCACGGTATATTTGCCGTTAGAAGCGTGGACTTTATAATAAAATTTAAATTAAATTAACTCAATCTTAATATTAATTAACTTTATTCGAGATGGTTTAGCTTCTTCCTGAACGCAGCTCGGCCTTCGGCCTCGCCCTTAGTTACTTGCTTTCTTCGAGATAGTTTATCATTTGTCAGAACGTAGCTCGGCCTTCGGCCTCGCCTTAGTTACTTACTTTCTTCAAAAATGTTTACCTTCTTCCTGTACGCAGCTCGGCCTACGGCCTCGCCCTTAGTTACTTGCTTTCTTCGAGATGGTTTATGGTCTTCCCGAATAGAGCACGGCCTTCGGCCTCGCCCTTAGTTACTTACTTTCTTCAAGATGGTTTAGCTTCTTCCTGAACGCAGCTCGGCCTTCGGCATCGCCCTTAGTTACTTGCTTTCTTCGAGATGGTTTTTCAATTATCAGAACGTAGCTCGGCCTTCGGCCTCGCCTTAGTTACTTACTTTCTTCAAGATGGTTTAGCTTCTTCCTGAACGCAGCTCGGCCTTCGGCCTCGCCCTTAGTTACTTGCTTTCTTCGAGATGGTTTTTCAATTATCAGAACGTAGCTCGGCCTTCGTCCTTGCCTTAGTTACTTACTTTCTTCAAGATGGTTTAGCTTCTTCCTGAACGCAGCTCGGCCTGCGGCCTCGCCCATAGTTACTTACTTTCTTCGAGAAGGTTTATGGTCTTCCAGAATTGAGCTCGGCCTTCGGCCTCGCCCTTAGTTACTTACTTTCTTCAAGAATGTTTTTCTTCTTCCTGAACTCAGCTCCGCCTTCCGCCTCGCCCTTAGTTACTTTCATCGAGAAAGAATATCGTTTACGTGAGCGCAGATCCGCCTTCGGGCCCGCCTTTAGTTACTTACTTTCTTTTTTTGAAATGCGAATTTCACGCGAGCGAAGCCGCGGGCAACAGATATATAAATTTTATTGCACCAATGACAGCGACATAACTTCGACTTTCAATTATTATTTTTATTTATCAAACAATTTGTCACCGGCCAGCTCACGTCGAGATGACAGTTCTCCGTTGTCAAATTGGTTGTCAACATGACATTTAAAATTTTTTTTACCTTTACTTTGGATTACGTTATTTTTATTATATTTTTTAATTATTATGTTCATCCGGGATATACACTGTCACTATAAAAAGTTTCGTCAAATTCCGTTCAGTGGTTTTTGCGAGATGCGCGTACAAATAGACATTTTTGCATTTACGATTTTATGATATGTATAGAAAGAATAGATATGTATAGACTATTGTGTTAAAGTTATAAAAAAGAAGAACTGTCATTTTCGTTGTATCTACTTATTTTTAAATTTCGAATGAATATTTTATTCAAATTGTATTTGCTGCCTTTGGACTACGTGATTTTAAACGCGCATTAATGTTTATAATTGTAAATTTCTTTTTATTTTTGTTATTTTTTTTTACGTATTATGTTAACCCGGCATATAAACTGCCACTATACAAAGTTTCGTCTTATTCCGTTCAGTGGTTTTTGCGTGATGCGCGTACAGACAAACAAACAAACAAACAAAAATTTTAAAAACTGTTCTAACATGTTCAGTATCTCATTTTAAGCCACCCTGGTTAGTTTTTTTCCGAATACATTCAATGTACAGACTTTCTTACCTCTACGATTTTATTATATGTATAGATTATATTATTATATTATATTATTTTATTATATTATATATATTATATTGATATATTTATTTGGTCTATGGAAGTAATCATATTTCTAAAATATAAAGTTATTTATTATAGCAAAAATGTCTACATGGCAAACATACAAAATGCTTTCAACCTACAGTAGAACCCGCTTAATATGATTCTCAAGGGGATGGGCGCAAAAATCTTCTTAAGCGGGAAGAGTTAAAATACAAAGTACACACTTTAAAATATGTTTATTGTATTTCTGACAGACAGAAATCAATCTTCGCAATCGTCAATACGAACGATTTGCCTGGCATCAGTTTGAAGAACATCCCAAACTCGTCAGCATTGAATATGTCTCGAAGAGCGTATCTTTATCAGAGTTGGAAGGACCGTTTTTTTCCAGGTATCGGCGTCTTCTTCGTTGACCAATTCCGATTCGCCAGAAAATTGGCAGTACATGATACCATAGCGAGATTTAAATCGGTCGATCCATCCGCTCGAGCCTGAGAAGTCAGTGATTTGCAAGGTCTGTGTAAATTGTATGAACTTTTTCTGTCAGTATAGGACCACTTAAGGGTCCGAAGTCGCTCGGAGGTCGCGCGCGGCGACCTACGTCATCAAAAAAGATCGTTTTAAGCGGATTGGGGGTCGTATTAAGCGGATTTTTTTTTTCGTAAAATTACGGTAGAGTATGGGACCGGCACAAAAGATCGTATTATGCGGGAAATCGTATTAAGCGGGTTTTACTGTAATTGTTTCTGCCAATGTTTAAATTCTTTGTAATCCCATTCAAGCAGTGGCGGCTCTGGCCAATGAATTTTAGTGAGGCACCACCTACATAATAGCATTTTATTAATGTTGTATTGCAGTTTTCATTTCGAGGACAGGACATGCCCAAAGTCTAGCAATAAATAAACATCCATGTTGATTTTTTTTTCTTTACCTTGAAGATAATTAAAAGTGAGGCTGCGCCTCACTTGCTTCACCTGGGGAACCGCCACTGCATTCAGATCTATATTTTTTAAGTGTAAAGTATTTTTCTTCAAAGGAAAATTTCAGCTCGAAAGAAACAGTAGTCGAGTAGAACATTAAAATGGGTTTGTTCGTCGCTAAAACTGTAGAAAATCAGCCAGATCTAGCGACAAAGTTGCTAACTCGTTAACACTAGCGCAAGGTTAGATTGTGGTCATGACATTACCATTGCCGTCCCGCATTAGACTGTTACCGTCTAGTCAGAAAGCAGCCGATTACACTTTAGATTGTTCTTTATTGTATAATATCATTCATACATAGGTAGGTAACCTACTCTTGGACATGTCGAAAATTCTGCCAGTTCTAAATTCAATTCGACAAACAAACTTAGTCACAAAGTTTTGTTAGTAGGTATCTTATAAGTACTTATTATATTATAGTAAGTTAGAAAAAGATACAAAGTGTATCCGATTGTCAAATTGGAAAAACAGTAGTCATGTGATGCCATTGAAGCACCTTGACTTTTGGCTGACCCTCGAAATAGACATTTTTGTATGGCAGTTCTTGAGATTGTGAACTAAAAAAGCTAAAAATTAAATTAATTAAGGTGAAAGAATTATATCTTGAAAAAAAAAATTATGAAGATAAATAATAAAATAAAATAAATTATGAACATGTTAGAGAATGTGCCATATGAACTACGCTCTAAACTTTAAACCTGTATAAAAAAAAAATTATGTTTTCAACATAGTATACAACGCATAGGGTACAACGCATGGCTGCATAACCAACAACCCCCGTGATGTCAGCTGTCATAAAACCTCGGTAAACTAGGTGCCATGTCAGTCTTTGGTCATGTTGGCTACACTGAACTGGACGGAAAACACGAACTATTTGCATAGCCGCTTCGACCGGCCTTTCATTCAGTGGAGTGTTATCAACCTGACCTAGGCGGGTTGCAATGTACGAAGGGAAGGGAAGTTTTAGTTAAATCTGAACCACGGTCAGCCTCAACCATATATCACCCATACAAGTTCTGACCACGTCCAGGTATGCATCATTCATGGCGGTCGATTGATCGCACCACCAGCTACTGTGGCTGAAAAAATTACCCTATGCCAAATGGTTTTAAGGTGAGGAAGTATAGCAAGCCAGTATAAAAATAACTCCTAATACTCACCTGAATATTTTTGAAGCTGTGACTGGCTTTCGTAAATGGTTCAATTATATGATCCCAAGACTTTTTGTATGGTATGATTGCCAAAATCCAAACCCCACCATCTATAACAAATAAAATGAACGGTTAATTTGAAGTTATTTAATTTCAAATTTCCATAATTAAAATAAATCAAAATTATTTTTAATATTAAATCTATGTTAATAATAATAAATAAAATACTACACCATGTTTGCAAGACATAGACACACTGGAACTTTGCTATAGCAAATAAAACATTAGCATTTACCTCCTTCTATGATCCTATTGAACTCTGAGACGGACAATGTTTGAATATTGTCCGTGTCTTTTGATCTTTCTATGAACTGAGATATATCTTGAAAATTGTTTCTCCCATAAAATCTCTCATAGGCTCCACCGACTTTCACGAGCCCCCAGGCTTGGGGCTCATCCACTTGCAATGAGAAGCAAAGCTGGACCCACTTCTCACAGTCAAGTTCACCTGTTGAATATTCTCAATTGTAACTTCATAATATAGACATGCTTATGTTGTGTACAATAAGGTATGAAGTCCACCTACATGTATGACGTTACACCATCAATTCGATAAATGTTCAATAATTGAAGTGGAAAAAGAAAAAAAAGTGCAGAATATTGCACCAGTTACTTTAATTACACCATTACTTTAATTACAGCATTTATGAAAAATTTTAAAGGATTAGAAATTATAATAAATAAAATAAATTATAATAGATAAGAAGAGAAAAGAAGAAAATAGTCTAAAATAGAAAAAAGAAAATAGTCTCAACTCACCAAATTCAATGTCTGAGAATTTCTGACTCAATTTTTGAGCCAGCAACCTATCGCTATCACCAGCACTAAAATAGATGACCCAAACTTTTCGGTCTGCATTACCTCTCAAATTATTCCTTATGTTCTGAAAAATATTTACAATATTTTAACACATACAAAGGAATTAGTTAGTGACAAATTGCTCACTTAAGTGATTTTGTAAATTTTTATAATACCCATAACTATTGGGTGTTGAAATAATGCTGGCATCAAAGTTGCATAATAAATAACTACAATTAAATAAATTGTGAAAGTGGAAATTGTATAACAAGGATATTAATTTAATGACCGCTAGCTGTTCCATCGTGATGGACTGCAAGACGGGAAGGGATGCGGTGATGGCGGCGAGGACGTCCGCCTCTCGTGTGCTCGAGATGTGCTGGTAATGTCCTTCCCTCTCCAGTACAACGGTGTTGTAGTCATCATTCACCAGTCGCTTCTTCAAACGCTCATCCAATATCTTCACCACTCTCACTAGGCCTTTCTGAAAACACATTTCATTTCAACTTTAATCCAATATTCACATACATTTGATTTGATTATTTACTTTAAAAGGAATTTTACATATTCATAGAATATTTAAAAATGAATGCAACAGAAGACAGAACCTCAATGACTAAAACATATCGCCTTATTTGGAAGCACTAAGCGATTATGGTGTAAAATAGACTTGGCATTAAAAAAATAATAATAAAAAGTTGACGATAAGAGAAACTGCTGAGCTATTGGTAAAAATAAAGAATCTGTAAAAATATATATGTTATTCATTGGTCTTTAGGCTATTTAGAACATTTGTTTATAAATAAAAAATAAATCTAAAAAATTATATGTAATAAATAAATAATACTAACCAGATGAAGTGCTATTCTAGCGACAGTGTATTTGTGAAGCCAAGACTCTCCTATGATGTATGCTGTAGGTGGTCCTCCAGGTGGAATAAGTTCGTTGTATGTTAATGGAACTTCGTTTTCAATATACGACATGACAAATTTTTCAAGAGACTCATAACTACGGTCGCCTCTGTACACTGAGAAGGGATGTCTATTACCCTAAAACATAAAATCACTTTAAATAATTAGGTACATATCATTATTTTTATTTTTTTGTTTTTTGTAATTAGTCTTTTTCTTATATTTGGACAAGAATAAATATCGAGGCATAAGAACCACACAAAGCCATTAGAGAGGCAAAGCCGAAAATAAGGTTTTCTCTTTTTAGGGTCCCGTCGCAAAATTGCGTAAGATATACATATCACACACGCTGAATCCCGACAATCGGGGTAAGCAGAGTAATCGGTGTTGTGCTGCAAGTACTCTAGTAAATTACAGCACAACACCGACCACCACGTTTCGCAAAGTATTCTTTGTATATTGTTTATTAAGCATTCATTAGACAGCATGACTGTACTCGAATTTGTCACAATTTGTTCTATCCGATTCGATTACACCCACGAAGAAGAACCGGTAAGAAACTTCGCAGGGTTTTTTTTTTCATAATAATCAATCAAAGAAATAGATAATCTGAGAATCGCAACCTGGAACACAAATGGTCTTTTGGCCAATAAAGATGAAGTTGAAAGCCTAATAATTCTCAATAAATTAGATGTATTGCTTATTTCGGAATCACACATGACGGATAGTAAATCTTTTAACATAACAGGATTTTTGTGCTACTTTACCAACCACCCAGACATGTCGGCACATGGTGGGACAGCAATAATTGTAAAAAATAATATCAAACATCACATCCTGCCTGGATACCGACATGAACACCTGCAGGGTACATCAATTTCAATAGATGAGTGGCAAGGTCCTCTTACTCTTTCATCTATATACTGTCCACCCAAACACAACATCAGCGATGAAATGTTCTCTGAATTCTTCAGCACTCTTGGTCACCGATTTGTAGCAGGCGGTGATTGGAACGCAAAGCACGTTAAATGGGGATCAAGAATGATACTGACAAGGGGTAGAGCACTTAAAATGTCTATAGACAGAAACAGACTAGAGGCTATATCAACAGGTGAACCGACATACTGGCCTACGGATACGAATAAAACTCCCGACCTACTAGACTTTTACATCACAAAAGGAATCAGTGACCTCTATCACACAGTAGAATCGTGCCTAGATGGCTCATCAGATCACTCCCCAGTTATAATGACCTTGAGCACCAAAATTATAACTAAATCAAATGTGTGTACACTATACAACAAATTAACTGATTGGAGTGCTTTCCAGGACTGTCTTGAAAATGAGCTTGACCTTCGCATACCCCTCAAGGACAGCGACAATGTTGATGAAGCCGTGCTCTACTTTACGAGGACTATACAAGAGATAGCGTGGAGAGTTACACCCTCAGTACAAAATAATGTGACCTTCTCAAAAAATTATACCATGCAAATCAAGGGGAAAGTTCAAGAGAAACGTAAACTAAGGCGGAGATGGCAACTAAGCCGACATCCAGTTGACAAAGCCAATCTCAATAAGGCTAAACGTGAACTGAAATCGCTGATCGCTGAACAGAATAATAAAACCCTACAGGACAAACTGGAAAAATGTGGCTGTGATAATAGGAGTGAACACAATCTGTGGAAAATGACAAAGTCTTTCAACCAACCTCAAAAGCCCGTACCACCACTGAAACGCTCTAATGGAACATGGGTAAAGACTGACTTAGAGAAATGTGAACTGTTCGCAGATCATCTCGAAAATGTGTTCAAACCGAACGACTCCCAAAACGAAAACGAACACACAGAGCGAGAGATAGACGAGTTACTGCAAAGCGACCAGCAGATGTCACCGCCTCTAAAAACAGTAACGCCAAGAGAGGTATTCAGAGAAATTAGAGGCATGCAAAACTTAAAAGCACCGGGATACGATCTGATCACTGCAGAACTGCTAAAAAGGCTACCGAGAAAAGGAATAGTAATGATAACAATTATCTTTAATGCCATCTTAAGAATACAATACTTTCCTTCTATGTGGAAAATATCGCAGATCATATTAATACACAAAGCTGGTAAGCCGCCAACTGATGTCTCATCCTACAGGCCCATAAGTTTGCTGCCAGTATTATCCAAACTCTTTGAAAAAATCTTCCTCGGTAGACTCAAACCCCTACTAAAAGAAGAGAATATCATACCGGATCATCAGTTTGGATTTCGATCAAGCCACTCAACCATAGAGCAGGTACATCGCATAGTCAGAAAGATACGACAGTCTCTCGAGAAGAAGGAATACTGCTCAGCGGTTTTCCTAGATATCCAACAGGCCTTTGATCGCGTATGGCACAAGGGACTTCTGTACAAAATAAAAAAGACATTACCAAACACTGTGTTTATGCTGATAAAATCCTATCTGGAGAACCGGCTCTTCCAAGTCAAATATAATGAAGACCAATCCACTACTCGAAAGTGTCGAGCTGGAGTTCCACAAGGCTCTGTTCTTGGCCCTGTACTGTACACCATTTTCACAGCTGATCTTCCCGAATCAGACCATATACTCGGAGCAACATACGCAGATGACACAGCTTTTCTATCGAGCAGTTCAGATCCAGCAATGGCTTCAGTAATGCTACAAAACCATATTGAGAAAGTAGACCACTGGCTGGATATCTGGCATATACAAGTTAGCGCTACCAAATCGATACATATTACATTCACGTTAAGACAAGGCGACTGTCCACCGATCAGGCTCAAAGGTAATATACTGCCGCATAAAACTAGTGTAAAGTACCTCGGATGTCACTTGGACCGACGACTGACTTGGAAGAACCACATCACAGCGAAGAAAGAGGAACTAAACCACAAATATAGAAATCTCCACTGGCTCCTGGATAGACAGTCCAAACTTTCACTTACTAATAAACTCCTTGTGTACAAAACAATCCTCAAGCCGGTGTGGACGTATGGCATCGAACTATGGGGATCTGCCAGCACATCAAACGTGGAAATTCTCCAGCGATTCCAGAACAAGGTTCTACGCGGAATCTGCGGTGCCACATGGTTCACCAAAAATAGTGAAGTCCACGAGTACCTGGAAATGGTAACAGTGAAGGAGGAAGTGAAAAATCGGCTGGAAAGTTACAAATTGCGTCTGCAGCACCATGTGAACCCGCTGGCACTACAGCTTCTAAATACAAGAGACGACATCGCCCGACTCAAAAGAAACAACCTACTCCTGTTTAAATAGGAAGATGGAAGGAATATGGAGGCTGTTGTCAATGGATGGCAGCTTCCCCGCGTCACTTAAACAATACCATCAAACCTGATAAAGGCTTATAAAGGCTGATTGCAGGTGGAAGACGAGAGAAAAAAAAAAAAATAAATAATAATTTTTACAAGCATTTAGTGACTATCCACAATAACACCGCCTACAGTCGATTGAAAATACAGCTTGAGAGCAAGATCAAAAACAGATTTTTGTTTTGTTTTTGAAGTTCTGACTGCAAGGACTTAATTTAGTGGATCAGGTGTAAAGAGCCTTTGTCAAATTTTTGATACGTCATTTGTATCAACTCAATAATGTTAGTAATAAGTATACATACTACAACGTAGTATTGTCAAATAATAAAAAAAAATTATATTATAATAAAAATATTAAGATACTTGAAGTATCAAGTTGTCAATCGGTTAGTAAATAAATTTGAGTACAAATAGTACCTAGTCATGCGCTAACTAATTATGCAGTCAGAACCTCAAGATATAGTCCTGTCGACTAATGCCTCTTTTACAGTATAGTAGGCTTTCTTTACAAGAGTTGATTTTATATGTTTCTTAAACAAAGTATCATTTAGATTTTTGACCTCTTCTGGTATTTTATTATACAATCTAACACTGTTGCAAACAAAACTTTTCGACATTTTAGATGACCTGTGCTTCGTAATTAGAACATTATTTTTATGCCTAGTATCATGCTGGTGCATATCAGAGTGAAGCGTAGCATCCTGTATATATTTCCTAGCATAGCAGATATTTTGATAAATATAAGCACTGGGTAATGTCATAATTCCTATTTTATCAAATACATTTCTACAAGAGTCCCTCGCCCTCATACTGAGTATACAACGCAGTGCTCTTTTTTGAAGAATAAAATATTCTATTAGATTCCGCCGCGTTTCCCCAAAATAATAATCCATAAGACATAAGACTATCGAAGTAAGCATAATACACAGTTTTAGCAGCTTGTATGCCACATAATTCTTTAATTTTTTTTATGGCATAACAAGCTGAACTTAGCTTACCAGCAAGCGTATCTATATGAGGTTTCCAAGTTAGGGTGCGATCAAATATTACTCCTAAAAAGGTTATTTCTTTGGAAATATGTAATGTCAGATCTTCTGCTGTTTTAACAATTTCCTGATTAACAATACGTCTGTGAGTTCCAAGTGCAAAGAACATTCGAACAAGATTAAATCGATCAAGCAGCAAGTAAGGCACGAAGACCCACCTGCTGCATGACTCGGTGGAAGTACCGTGCCAAGGTGAGAGGTGGCGAGCCCGTCGCCCTTTAGCACGGCATCTTGTCCTTATCCCTTAGTCGCCTTTTACGACATGCACGGGGAGAGATGCAGTGGAGCTAGTCTTTTTTAAGTACCGGCACCACACGGCGTAAGGGATCTCTCTGATATCTGTCTGTCAGCCACATGCAGGTAGATCCACTAAGATTTGATCAAACTGGTGTCAAGATATGCAAAATAACGGCACGCAGGCAGGCCAAATTATATACATTTGTGTAAGGTTTGGTAAAAAGTATTGGGTACCTATCCCAAAATGTGACTACTCAAAAAAATTTTTTTTTTAAATACATCAAGTTGAACCTCATTCTATAGTTATACAATTAGAAAAATACATAACATGTCTATAAATGAGTTTTGCTTAACAAATATTTAATTTAAAAGTTGCCAAAAAAATTAATTTTTCTTGCCAAATTTTAACCCATTTCTTTTTAAATTTTAATATATTCAGAGAAAATTGCAAAGTATAGATAAATATGCTTATATATTTGGACAAATTGGAGGAAAATTGGAGACGAGTATGTTCAGCAGTGGACGCATACACGCTGGCTGACTGATGAAATTAGGATGGAAGTAGGCTACACGGGTGTCGGATGAGAGCTGTGTGGCAATTTCAAAAAAGGTAAAATGCTGAAGAACTGGACGAGACATTGGTGATGTACAACATGAACACGATCGGTAAGGAAGTAGGGGTCGCCACTCTCCGCACGTGAACATAGTTTATACTTGACTGGTTTTTTTATCTTTATTTTCGGCTTTATGTAATGAAGAAATCATAAATTTTATTATAAGTCGACTACATGCTTCATATCAATTAAAAATCTCAAGTCAACTTCTAGTGTCCGATGACAAATATGAATTTGGTGACAAAAGCATGAGATTCAATTTGGAAACATGCAAGTTCACAGAATGCAGGAGCTTGTTTAACACACCACAGAAGATGCAACTAAAAATTTGAGTTGACCCTGTAGCGAAATTGGTAACGCCTTGGCGGCTCGTGCCAGAGGTCCAGGTTCCAATCCTGGTCGGGATATACTTTTGCTCTTTATTTCCGGCATTCTATCTATCTAATGAAGAAAATTAAATTATAATAATGTATGTCACTTAATTGCGGATTAAGGGCGGACTTATTTCCCTTAGACTTCCTCCAGTCAACCTATCAGCATCAGTAGTCAATGCATTGCAATTCATGAAGAAAAATAAATAAGTGACTTTAATGCGAAATTTATTAAAATAACATGAAATGTATATTATAATGAAATACTTACATCTTTGTAAAACAACAAGGTTGGATAGGATGAGATGCGCATTACATTATAACAAAATTCATTTTGGTATTTGCAGTTGACTGCAGCCACCTTGACCTGTGAACACATATTTCTGTTGCATTAATTCATAATATGATATAGATAGTCCCTTATTATTTTATTCTGTAAACAACAAACAAATTAAGAAACAAGAAATAAATTATTATGAATATGATGGATACTGCTGGCTCAAGTTAGCTGTGCTTGCTTGCACTTATCTTTATATATTTTTCTATGTGATGCGAGAACTCACGATGGTACTTAGACTTTGGTGCTCTCGGGACTGTGGTCCTCGGAAGCCTAATGTCAAGCTGTTCGTCCATGGTTATGCATATACATATTTACGCATATCCTTTTTATTTATTCAAAAATATACAGCTTAGCAAACAGATTCCTCTTATTAATTATTTATTATAGGTACATAATTTTATTTAATCGGAAACCTTTTAATTAATCTGTATGTATATATGTGGAGGTGAGGGTCAATGCAGTGTGTAAGGTGAGCAGGTAGTTGCATAGAAAAGAAATGATAAAAGAATGGGGCTAGCGAATGTTGGTTGGCTATTGCTGAAAATGTTCAGACACAAGCACGTGAAAATAAATCATTGTTACCGTTCGGAGACTTCAGCGCCTCTCTACCACCAATTCTGCGCTGCCCAAGCGGCCCACGCTGCCCCCTCTTACCACAGTAGTATTCAATAATAAATCATTTCATTCGTAATTCAGGACGCAACGGGTTATGAAGCAGCCCATCAATAAAAGGATAAGATATAAAAATAACTACTTACTAAGCCTTTAAAACTTTCTGCAAGTCTCTTCCATTGATCTGCTAAGTCCTGACACGGAGGACAAAACGGAGAGTAAAAATTTACAAAAATGAATCCCTCAGACAGGTATGCAACTGCAAAGAAAACAACAATCGTGATTACTGCAATAGTATTTCCTTTTCTGAAGAATCGAGGGTTTCAATTCAACTATATGAGTTATATGAAAAAAGGAAACCGTACACATTGTTAATAAAAAAACAAAAACGACATTCCGATTTAATGTCTTAATTAAGGTTGATTTAAGGTTTCAGGACCGGACTACATGTTTCTGTCAAAATAAAGTGCTATGCCTGTGCTTCCTGCGACTTCTGGTTCAGCTAAACTCAATTTAGCAAAGAACTTGTTAACATTCTTTCTTTATTATGAAAACTAATATGTGTAGCTTTGCCTAGCGACCAATGGTGCAGTAGACAGAGCCAAATTCGCTTCTATAACATGACAGCGTATTTGCGGATTGTTGCTGGACTGTCTAGCATATTGATATGATGTTTGTAAAGCCCCAGGTTAAAGGATTCGGGAGACACACTCGCCGGAAGACGGTTCCACACACTAGCGGTGCGACAGAGGAACAATGTGTTCTCAAAACCAAATATCAACAACAAAAGGGTGTTCAGCTGCAACGAGTGCGGAGATAAGATGGATGGCAGGAAATAAGAGATGCTAGTTCTTCAGAGCAGCGCCCATGATAGTACCTATAAAACAGACTTTAGTGAACCTCATACGTCTGTGACTCAGTGACTCTAGACCATCAGTAAGTTTCGACTCAACAACAAGACACGTCGCTTGGCGCTGTACCGAATCCAAGGCGAATCTGCTGACATGGAGCCTAACTGAGCGTAGTTTCGTGAGATGTGATTTTGGCTGTCAACTGCACCATTGGTCTCTCGGCAGAGCCACTCATGTTGGTTTAAATAAAAAAAAGGGTGAAAGCAGTTTTTGGGGACTGCCTTCACAGATGTGACTGCAGTACTTCATTAGCTGCCTAATCTGCATTTTCTACAACAAAAATAATTTGTCTAGAAGGCCTCTGTGCCAAAAGCGCTCGAAGCTAAGACCTTCAAAATATCCAGAGCGACTGCCAGCGGCTCCCCAAAATTGTCCAATCCTTCGGCCCATATATGTGTAATGTGAAATGCAATACACGTATCTGTTCCAAGCTGTTAGTGCTAGTTAAATAATAATAATATACTCACAGTAAGTTTTGCCGGACAAATTGTCAACAAATAAGTGATCTGCATAAAGTCCATTGTAGTAAAGATTATTGTATTCAGACTGAGAGCGAGAGTCGTATCTCCGTGCGTAAGTTGGGTGAGCGCCGTGTAAGTCATACTGCAGACGCTTATCAGAATCCTTTAGCGTTTCATATGCCTCCGATACTCTGAGGAACTGATCGTGTACTTTCTGGTTCTGAAAGATGAAAATAATGTTTGCAAATTGTAATCATATTTCACAGAAAATAAATAAAGTGACCATCTTTTCGCAAGACTCATTCACAAAGCATTAGGTACAGTCACCTGAATCTTTATGTTGTCCATCATTCATTTAGTTTCATAAAAGTATATGTATGAAAAATGTATGTACCTTTATCTACACTAATATTATAAAGAGGTAAAAGTTTGTAAGTTTGGATGTAGGAGGTAATCTCCGAAAATAATCAGATTTTAAAATTCTTTGACCATTTAAAAATCTAATTGAAAAAAATATTGGTCAAAGAATTTTTTAAATCTGATTATTTCAGAGATTACCTCCTACATCCAAATTTAGAATGGACCTTCAGGATGGACATAGGCTATGCGAGCGAAGCTGCGCTGCGGGCAAAAGCTGGTATCTTTACTACACGCTTCTAGATTTAATTACTTATTTAAAGATCAAATGTTTTATAACTGTTCAAGTTAACAGAAAAGACGGGTGTACGCGTGTATGTGTGCGGGCGGAGTAAGGGGAGGTGCAGTTTGTTAGTTGCCTTACTTTCTGCACTCTGGGTGCACTGGACACCCCCGTTGTCTTTTGTCGTGTGACTTCACAAGACATCTGTGATATCACGCCGAAGCAGTAAAATTATGTTGTATTCTCAATTATTATTAATGTAAATATTTGTTACGGAGTAAATGTTCAAGGTATGGCTATAAATATCCGCTCTATGGCCCGGCTCTAAATCATGCCAAAATCATGATTGCCCCGCCATTTTGGCAGAGTCGAGCGCGCTCCACCCTAGTGCGTTCTAGACCTTATTTCTAGACTTTTTTCTATGAAACATATATGAAAAGCCTATATTTTCTAAATCTACATTAAAATTTCTAGGCATTGCCTTGGTATCACGTCTAATTGTGTTTATTATTATCACCATTAAACTGGGTCAAAGACCACGAATGAATTAATTTACACATTCGGGTAAAAAAATATTCATATTTTCTAATAAAAACTGCAGATACTGAATTTATTGTGTTTTATTTATAGTTTACCATACCATTTCCCATCAAGATATCTTTCGTTACAGTAGAAATGTAGATCTCAACAGAGTTCCAAAGTGTAACAAAAATATGACGCTCTTCACTCGAGGTCGTAAATGTCAAGTATGTTTACAAATTAATTTTTTCGGCTGAATGATCCACTCCAGCGGTATGATGTAAGTGTTTACACAAGCCTGGGCTCTTCAAGTACTCAGAATAAAATAATTATTAATTACATGTGTCGGATGTTTTGTTTCTAAACAATACGAGGCCAAATGGAACAATGGTCAAAATTACCTACATAGCAACAACTGCTCTAGAAGCAAATACTACTGACTGAATTAAAATAAAAGGGCACAAATTTTTTATTAAATTTGCTCTTAGATTCAGTGAAAAAAAATTATACTACCGTACAAAAATATTGAAAAAAAAAATTCAGTGAAATTTACAAAAATAAAAATAAAAACCGAAATTTCTTGCACAGTAAGGATAACTTAATATGGAGGAGGCTTTCGGGAAATGATAGGAAATTTTTTGCAACATATCTTAAGGTATCTAATACCGTATTTGAAATTATACTTCTTTAAAAACGTTATGCAAACACATATGAAATAAATGAAACGCAAAAATCCATGCACAAAATTAAGAGTACGCCATTAAATTTACGGCCAAAATAAATTTCATTAAATTTTATCAAAACAAGCACACTAAAAAAATTAAATTTTATTAAAATGTATTGAAGCCTTTATATATAGGTGGAGCGGTCGCTCAGCGACACGGTCACGTGACCTCACGCCCATAGTGCCCCGAACCGATGAACGGTTTCCGAAGCGACTGTGCCTTTATTTTTCGAAAAATTTAATTACTAGGCCAATTTAGGACAGATATAATGTTCTTACAAAATTTACAATGAATCAAATAAACTATTTTAATAAACTTTCACTTGTTTTGGCGAAAATCTATAGAATTTCGATCGATCAAAGTAACCGTAGAACGGATACAAAAAAAATTTATTAAACATTTGAATTTTAAAGTAAGGATGCCACTAGAGAATAACTACATTATGAGTTGCCGGAATTTTAAAGTACTTACCCTTGAAGAGAGGAGACTTAGCAGATACTACCTTGCTATTTGATGTGGTGCGCGGACGCTTGGATAGCACTGAACTAGTGGGGATTGTGGGACTAAACGTCCCATAGCGTCGTACACGTCACACAGCTCTCCTCCACGAGCCCGCGCACCACACCAACTATGCTCAGGACTCAGTTTTCACTAGAATTGTACGTAACTTCAATGATCTATTTGCTGATACTGACATTTTTCACCTATCTAGATCAAAATTCAGAAATGAGATTATAAAGACATTGATGAGCGAATAAGTATCACATGCATTAATAACCACAGTTTATTTTTTTTTAATTTTTTCTTTCTTTTTTTAATCTTAATTTAAGTTTAGGGCTTCAGCCGTATTCGGAAATGTCAGCCCCATGGTGACTTTCAAGTTGATAGAGTTCAGAAATTAATTAAACATCCCTCAAAGTGAGAGAACTTTTAAAGAATTTTATAACTTCTTGACAGTGCGCGGAGAGTGGATCACTCAGTGCACAATGTATAGCACATACCAAGTTCATCCCATCCGTCTGTAAACTTATGACTAAATCCTTTCTCAGGTTGACGTTCCGACCACACTCCATGAGAACATGGAATTGGTCCTCCTCTTTCATGCAAAAGCTACAATTTGGGGACTCTGTTTTACGCATTAAAAATGCACTTTTGTTTAGTGGAGTGTGACCTGACCGAAGCCTTAGAACTGTAGTGATGTCCACTCTTGACATATGTAGGCCCACAAACCACGGTTGTTGTCTTGGTTCACTTTGCAGGCTTTTATACCAGATACCCTTTCTCATTGATATTCCATCAAAATGTTCTTTCCATTGAGCGTAGCATATTTTCTTAATATGTGGCAGAACATCAGTGAAAAAGGGTTTACACTTCCATACATTGTCGCATCCAACAGCATGTTTAGCCAGCCTGTCGACCTGCTCGTTTCCTGGTAAGCCAATGTGGGACGGTATCCATTGAAAAGCCACCTCTTTGCCTTGCTGATTCAGTTGCATCAACAATTTAATTATCTCAACATTTTTTCTTATATCTCCATATGTCATGTTTCCTAGCTCGTAATTAATGTAATCCCTTATGGAAATCTTTAATAGGCCATCGTAAGTGTTCATTCTATGTGTATAATTTGCATAACTTGTGCTGTTGATTTCCTGAAAAATAAAGAAAAAAAAAAAAAACCTACCATTCAAAATTTTCGTAACGGTTTTTCGTAGTGGGTCGCAAACATCAAAATTATTGACGAATAAATCATTCCTCAAGTCCGAAAAACTATTGTAACATGTAGATTACTTACCCTTCCATTGTTTTTCAGCAAAAAACACCAAAAATACGGCAAAAAATCACTCCAAAACACAATTTCAGTGGCACGCTATTCTGCGTCCGCGAACACAACAGAAGTGAATTTCCGATTGCTTCCCATTATTATTTTGAAGTGGCAAGCATATGGAAGTGTGTATTTTTAGCTAGCCTATTCTTTCATGAATAACTGTACGTAAGTTAGAAGAGATTAGTAGGATGTTTGACATTTAAATAAATTATTTAAAGTGACGAGTCTAGAGAGACCGCTCAACGGTTCGTGGCAACGATGGCAGTCCAAGGGCTGAACCGCTGAACGGTCTCGGGCAATAGAGCGGATATACTACTTATTTAAGACATTATATGAAAGTAGGTAGTCATTAAAATATTCACCTGCAGCCTATTACATTATGTAAAAATTAAAAACTTTTTATACATTGCTCACTTTCGCTTACATATACTCCTCACATAGGGGAGAAGGTACAATGAATGGCACCTTAAGCAAACTTGTCACTTTGAATGTTTGTAGAAAATAAGTTAATTATAATATGGACTGCAAAATATTGATTTACGGTTCTCACAACATCCAAGAACAATTCTAACCTAATTTAGAGTTACTCAAATATGATTAAATTTGAGTATTAATTTTTTTTAGAAAAAACACACTAAAGTACCTACTATAATTGGCCCCTTCTAGCACAATCATTGTCACCCATAGAAGTATAATCATTGGCAGTGCTATTCACTGTATTTGTGGTGTGCCAATTAATATACTCCAAAGAGTAATAGTGTTGGGAAATTACTAAAATAGAGGTAGAAAAGATATTTATTTATTATAATATGACTTAACCTAGAAGGTACATGTAACCTACGTACCGGGTGTCAGGGAAAATGGACCAGCTGTACCAGAACAACTTTTCTTTGACTTTTGAAAACTCGAGATAAAAAAATTAACTCCCCCATATACTTGTAACTCTTAACTTAGTAAGCGGATATGGGGAGTACATTTTTTTCACGATTTTCCAAAAGTTGTTTAGTTTGATGAGTACAGTCAAGAGCATGTCACGCTTGACACTTTGTCGTACGTCTTAAGCCGCGTCTCCTGCGAATGTTTTTTTCGAAACATTACACAGAAACATCGGGACGTGGCCATACACATTTGTATGAAAACAAATGTTTTTGTGTAATGTTTCTTGTGTAATGTTTCGAAAAAACATGCGCAGGAGACGCGGCTTTAGTCGCACAGCATAGGACTCAAAATCGAGCTGCCAGTCTAAAGCTTGATGTGCACTTGTCTTTACATTAATCCCTGAAAGCAGCTGGTGACATACTTAAAATTTAAGTTTTTATTCATAAATCACCTTTTGTAATCTAAAACTAATATTTAATTGATTGCCCTGTTCATTAATAAAATCTTGAAGTTATTTATCATTTAGAAAAGTAGCACCCTGTTCAAGTACAGTCCGCACGCGAGCTCCGAGAAATTGGTGTTTGTGGAAATTAATTTATTATGGTATTTGTATAGAATTTTTATATTATACATTTGTAATCATCACAAAATGTGAATCTCCATAAAAACCTTGTACCTTCCCAGCTAATAGATGTCGATGTAGAAAAGTGTGCACATCACTACTATGCCAAATTAGCCATTGGCACATTGATTGGCCCCAGTATATTATAAAGATTGGCAGTGCCAATGGCTTAAAAAGTACAATGATTGGCACTGCCAACTTTTGTATATAACACTATGATTACAATGATAAGTAAATTTTTCAAAATAAATCTTTATTCTTACTTGATTTAATACCTAAAATGTCAGAGTTTTCTGTGAAACTGTTTTTTAGTGATTGGCCCTCATGCCAATGAATTATACGTCCATATAAACGTAAGGTACAGTGATTGACCCCCTTTAAAAGTATATCCAGTGGGATTATTAACTGTTTTTGCATTAAATCATAAGAAACCAATCTATCTAATAATAAAAAAACAACACATTGCACATGCATCATCATAATATAATAAGTTAAAAGTGAAAAAGGTCACCTAGTCTTAGCGAATTTTCATTAGGAAAATAGCAAAATCGTTGCACTCGAAGACATGATAGAAAAAAAAAATTTTTTTCGTGTTTTCACTTGTGTAATCAAAGAAACGACTTATCAGTGTTGTCAGTAAATAAATGGTGTATAATTTAAAGATTTTCGCCTAAATTTTGACCGCTAGCGTTTCTTATTATTTGCATAGTACGCTCCAAGTGCCAATCACTGCACGGGGGCCAACAATAGTACATTCTCCCCTACCAAGATCAGTTAGAATAGAATGGATTATGGCTCGCCTATTGTTGGAAAGTTGATTATTTGCCTACAATGTATGTTATTTTCTCAGAGACTACTCTATCGATTTTGATGCGATATTCACTACTTACTTTATCAACTCTCTAGAATGGTTTAGACCTGAAGTTAGCTTCCAGTCCACCACCTAATTTGTACCTCTAGATATAATGCGAATTTTATAGGAGAAAAAACCGTTTAATAATTGGCTGGGGTTTACAATACCTGATCCTTTATTTCAACTAACTGGTACAATAGGTCTGTAGTGTAGGCTTTTGCGATTCTGGTGATGTAATTTTTTTTCTGCGGAAATGCGTAGTTTCGGAGAAAAAAAATTTGGAAAAAAATATTTTTCATACAAAATTAATTTTCGAATTTTTTTATTTATTTTTTAAATGCACCAAAACATTTATTTTCAATAGGAATTTATGCAAAAACGACATGCGCCGCCTCAACATTAGGTTAGGGTTTATTTATAGAATATGCGTCGCGTAGCGACGCATATTCTATGAATTAACCCTGGTTATTTTTTTTTTAAACCACCAAAACATTCACCCATACCACTTCCTTTGTTTTTACATACATATATATTCTAAACCAATGTTTTGGTGACTTAAAAAAAAAAAACAAAAAATTATTATTTTGTATGAAATATTTCGTGAAATTTTCTTTTTGGCCCCAATTTTGATTTCCGCAGGCTAAGTCTTTTCTAATAGCAGTATTTTGTGATCCTTTATGCTCCTGTATTTTGTATTTTTTTTTTAAGAGGATCAGGTGTTGGAAACCCGCCCCGAATAATTTACCTACCCGATTTTTATCAGGATGCAACTTGACTGCGAGTTTCTTGTATGCCTGTCGGATATCCTGTTGTGTGGCAGACGTGGAGACACGAAGCAAATTGTAGTAGGTCGCGTCGACCGGCTCTACGGCGCTAGCATTACCGTTGGCAAGCACTGCCAATAGTAACAGTATGAACCACCCACGTCGCATTCTTGTTTCAACTAGCCTAGCACACACGTTACCGTTTTATTTATTCAAATAAACTAGATAACTTCATTCAAGCAAGAAACTAAATATAAATATGTAACAAAAATAATAAACTAACCCACCCACAGATTACATAGCGAATAACCTATTAAAACAATGTTTTTTGGGGTCTGGCACAGGAGAGAACAAACGAACGATGGCGCTGTTGATCAGCTGTGATTTTTTGGAGGTTAAAAAAAAATAACGCATCTTCTCTATATTAACCCTAACCTAATAATGTTGAGGCGGTGCATGTCGTTTTTGTTACGTTTCGTTTATGTATGCCACTTCGCGTTTACAATCAGCTGATCTACAGCGCAAGCGTTCCTTTGTTCTATCATGTCCCGCTTGCCTAAAAAGTTCCCTTCGCCGTTATGTTGGCTCCACTGTCTATGTGTCAAAACAGAGGTGAGGGTTGCTATGTGTACAGATTTACCCGTAATTATCAGTATTTACCATATTTTTTGTACGGTAAATAAATACCGACATGACAGTGACACTGACAGTAGAGCCAACATAACGGCGAAGGGAACTTTTAAGGTAGGCGTCCATTAGCGGCGGATTGGGCCGGGTCGGGGCGGAACGGGCCGCATCGCATATGTTGGGGTGCGTCCACACGTGGCGCGGCGGATCCGCCAGGCGGATTTTTTGTTTCAGACGTAATCTACTACTGAGCGAGTGCGGTCGTGCTACAATGGATAGCTCAGGAAATGTTGTTGTTCCAAATTCTTTTTTATGAAGAAGAAGAACTTACTTGTTTCATTTAAAATGCCCCCTATTTCCTGCCAAATATTGTTTCAGCGCTGCTCGTCATGATACCTTGGGTCTCCCAGATCGTAGAGTTCCTTATATTGTTGCACGAATTTTTATATATTAATTATTATTAATAAAATTACAGTTAATGCAAATATTTTGACTCATACCTCTCATGTCAAAAAAAATTTTCACTGAAGACGACATAAGTCGAAATATTTGCATTGACTGTCATTTTCTTAATAATATTTATATAAAAATTCATTTAAAAATATTTTGGAAATAAAAATAATATATTATTTATATTGTTGCACTAAAGATATTAGCAACTCTTCGTTCATTTTTCCGCGAGACTGTCGATTGAAAATTTGGATAGAAGGAACACGTGCTCGCGTATCCGATTGCCCGCGTCCACTAGGCGGATCGCATCGCAACGGGGCGCGTCGCACCCTGTCGCACCGCCAGCAAAAATCCGCCTGGCGAGCGACTCACTATTGCGCTGCGGCCCGCCCCGCACCGACCATTCGCTAGTGAACGCAGTTTCATATAAATACAGGCAGGCGGATTTTTGCGTTGCGCGATGCGCCCCGACCCGATCCGCCTAGTGGACGCGTACCTTTAGTTGGAACGCTCGTCCAGTTGGGGCGGTTATACCCCGGTATGACACCCGAAAGACAAGGCGGCTCCTTTCGTGAACACAGCTCGAAGGAAAGTGGTAACGAGCGCCTCTTTGTAGTAAGCACCTGACAGTTAAAATTTTTTTCTTACGGAAAAAAAGTGCTTAGAAGAGCTATGAAAAAAATTGGTTGTCTGTAAAGTCGGTTTACGGACGATAGTTTTACGTGATGACGTGGAATAATAGTAGTACATAGACCAAAGATCAGTAATTCTATTTCCAGTAGAAAGATTAATCATCTTGTGACTGGCCATCAATAAACTTCTGTTGTCTGATCTTGACAGTTTTACTTCTTAAGACGTTTCCATGGTATCTTTGACTTTTTACGGACGATAGTTTTACGTGATAACGTCATAAAGTGGTAAGACTACGCATGTCGTTTTTGTTACGTTTGTATTTCCGAAAATAATTCTTAGGTGGTTATAAAAAAAACTAAACACCCTAAAAAAATTTTAACACCGTAACATTGCTTAAAAAAGAAAAAAAAAGAAAAAACATTTTAAGGGATTCGAACCCATGGTAAAAAATACAAATCCTACACTCTTACCACTGAGCCACGAAATTACATAAACGACCAAACGAATATCGGATTCCCTTGGTTCGCTTTCGGCTTGGGCCGATTGTGCCTCTCTATCGCTTGTTACGCGCTCTCGCTTGCACACACAGGCTCAGATGGAACGTGACACTTTTTCGTGTGTGCAGCCGGTATTCATCAATTTATAAGACGTGACGTCATCACGTCAAAAGCCGCAGTTGCACTCCGGGAGTGCCGGCAGAAGTGAAAACTTTTTGTATTTCCGAAAATAATTCTTAGGTGGTTATAAAAAAAACTAAGCACCCTAAAAAAATTTAACACCGTAACATTGCTTAAAAAAGAAAAAAAAAAAGGAAAAAAAAAACAAAACAAAACTTGAGGGATTCGAACCCATTGTCAAAAAATAAAAATCCTACACTCTTACCACTCTTACAAGCTCACTCTTGCAAGCTCGCTAATAGAGCGAATGCATTATTTCGAAATTTCAACATAATTTATAATAATCTTAAAATTTAACTACATATGCTGTTCCCACTTAGCACCGTTCTATAATAAGCAAATTTAAAAATATAATTATTATTTAATTCAAATACGATACTCCTGGCGCCATCTTAGGACTTAAATGAAGACTAATTTCATGTTACCTTTAAAACGTCACTCCCCCTATAAAATCAGGCATTGATTTTTATAGGGGGAGTCCCCTCTTCTAAGCATATTTTGACGTGATGACGTCACGTCTTATAAATTGATGAACACCGGCTGCACGCACGAAGAAGTGTCACAATCAATTTATAAGACGTGACGTCATCACGTCAAAATATGCTTAGAAGAGGGGGCTCTGTCGTCAGTATTCAGCGGCAACTTCACAATGTCTTTATGCGAGATGATTGAGACTAGCGTCTAGCCATATTCTTCTTGTTTTTGACGTGATAACGTCACGTCTTATAAATTGATGAACACCGGCTGCACGCACGAAAAGTGTCACGTTCCATCTGAGCCTGTGTGTGCAAGCGAGAGCGCGTAACAAGCGATAGAGAGGCACAATCGGCCCAAGCCGAAAGCGAACCAAGGGAATCCGATATTCGTTTGGTCGTTTATGTGATTTCGTGGCTCAGTGGTAAGAGTGTAGGATTTGTATTTTTTACCATGGGTTCGAATCCCTTAAAATGTTTTTTCTTTTTTTTTCTTTTTTAAGCAATGTTACGGTGTTAAAATTTTTTTAGGGTGTTTAGTTTTTTTTATAACCACCTAAGAATTATTTTCGGAAATACAAACGTAACAAAAACGACATGCGTAGTCTTACCACTTTATGACGTTATCACGTAAAACTATCGTCCGTAAACCGACTTTACACACAACCAATTTTTTTCATTCTTCTTTTCATTTGCATTTTTGCACGTAAAAAAAATACAGGAGCATAAAGGAACGACCACAAAACACTGCTATTAGAAAAGACTTAGCCTGCGGAAATCGAAACTGGGGACAAAAATAAAAATTCACGAAAAAAATTTCATACAAAATAGCGACTTCCGCGAATTTATTTTTAATAGCGACTTAGGATTGCCTCTTCTCCGGCTTATAAAAACACTCTAGGGAATAGCCACACTTAACAGGTTATGTCGGGGCGGGGCGGTGGATTTAGTTTTTCCGCAAAGTATGTTAATTACCTCCATTGTCCTTTCAAATGTTGTCAACACACACCTTTTTTTTTTTTATGGAAACTGACACGGTTGGCTACATCACCTACAACATCCGTGATGTCAGCCCATAACACCGGGTGAACTTGGTGCCACGTCAGTGCTTCCCTTCGGTCGTGCCGGCTACACTGAACTGGACGGAAAACACAAACTATTTACACAGCCGTTTCGACCGACCTTTCATTCAGTGCGGTGGTACCAACCCGGGCGGGTTAAACCCTACCACCTAGTGATATAAGAAGGGAGTCATATCCCTTAGTCGCCTTTTACGACATACACGGGGAGAGATGCAGTGGGGCTATTCTTTTAATGTACCGGCCCCACACGGTACGAAAACACACCTTATCTATACACCATTCTGTACGATGAACGACGAACTTGCTTCGCTTCTCGACTTTCGTTACAATTTATGCGTTGTGTGCGTGGCAAGGGTCAGCTGTCATGTGCTTACTACAAAGAGACACTCAGAAGTGGTATGGGTGAATGACCACCATTCGCTGCACATAAAAAAATCAATCACATTTTGACAAAAATATTATCAACCACAGATTATCAATATATATGTCTGTTATATCTATCACATCGTGCGGTTAACCACTTATTATCAGTTATCAACAACAATCGTATCTTTGCGCATCTTTGCTACGGTTCGAGGTGCTTCAAGGACCTTACTTCCTACCTTCGTGACCTGCAATAGGTAGAATGAGTTTCGACGCGTCGCGCGTATGCCGAATATGCTTAGAAGAGGGGGCTCTGTCGTCAGTATTCAGCGGCAACTTCACAATGTCTCTAGGCGAGATGATTGAACTCTGCACGAGGGTAAAGGTGAACAAGTAACTTTTCTATTTCAATTCGTTTGCAAATCAAACTTACTCCAAATCATTGACAAATAATAAAAGTTTCATTCAGAGTTGTCCCTTATGGTTGAATTTGCTTGCTTGTCCAGATCAGGAAAGAGGACGGCATGCCGGCGCGAATATGCAGCAACTGTATCTACAAGTTGAGCGTGGCTTATCACTTCAAGCAGCAGTGTGAGAGTTCCGACTTGAGGCTCAGACAGTACTTGGGGCTTGTTGCGGACGTTAGGTTTGTATCACGGACTAAGGAGTAGTGGAAGGGCCGTGGACCAGACGCACTATTGAACTAGTACTGAAACCATCAACGGCCATTTTACTTACACCAATTTAATGATAAAAGTAATCTACTCAGACATGTTCTACTGGTGACGATTAATACGGCCCTTAACTGCAAACTTTTTTTATTTTTATGGAAACTGTCACAATTGGCTACATCACCTAGGTACAACATCCGTGATGTCAGCCCATAACACCAGGTGAACTAGGTGCCATGCCAGTGCTTCCCTTAATTTCATGTCGGCTACACTGAACTGGACGGAAATCTCTAACGGAATGCTCTGTAAGCTTTGATTCTGTTATATTTAATTTGTGGGATACGGTGCTGGGTAACACAATACCCAATATATTATTATGTTAAAGTTTTGTAACACTATTCTATGTGTTACTCGTTGGTTTCTCCAAATAAATAAATAATAATGAAGTATTTGGTTACGCGGTAAGTTAAGGTGACTTACTTTTGTCAAGTATTCGTCCCCCGCTCTGAGCTAGAGTGGGGGGACGAAACGTCGACAAAAGTAAGTTGCCATAACGTCCTGCGTGACCTAAAACTTTGTTATAATGTGCAAAAAACCTAAACAAACATGCATGTCTGTCTGGTTCTTTTAAGAAATGTCCCGCACTTTGGTATAGTGCTGCTTGTCAAAATATATAGGTATTTAGGAGTTTTTATTTCTATGAACTCTATGATTTTGCATAGGTATGGATGGAATGTATGGAATGTATGGTAGAATGGATGGAATTGTTTAGGAACAGGGGCCTTATTCTGAATCCTAACGCCTAATCGATCTCGCTCAGGCGAGAGCGAATATTGTTTAGCTCTCTTTTGTATGAAAATTGGTATTCCGAACGCCACTATGACGTATCGTCGATCGCCGCGAGAGCGAGAATCGAGACCGACTCGGCGGCAGCCAAGACCCTCCCGCTAGACGTCTCTTGTCACGGACGATATCGACAGTTCAGTGTTACCAACACTTAGGAAAGGTTTGTACTACAAGTATTTAATAATGTATGAAAACCGCTGAAAGCGAATGAATACATGTAGAGAAATGTTTTTAAAGGTGTTATAATTAGGTACGGTCACTAATATAATATGCAAGATAAAAGAAAAATATTTTTACGAATAGTTTAAATTTATTATTTTGGGTAAATTTTGTATTTATAGCTGTCAACATTCACTCATTCGTGGTGGTCACACACTCTCATGTCGTTGCGTATTAGTTTGCGTGCGTGTGCAAAATACATACACCAGCCAGACAGCGACGAGACGCGAACCGCGTTTGTGTGCGTGTGCAAAATACAGACACACACGCAGACGGCGACGAGACGAGAGCCGCTCTCGCTGATAAAGCGTTAGGTTTCAGAATAAGGCCCCAGTACAAAGCTTTGTTTTTTGCTCATTGTCAGCGTGTCAATAAGAAGGATTCTAATATCTAACTGTCAAATGTGAAAGTATCTCTTTCAGATTTTTAGATATTTCTAATGCACCTTTCCATTTTGTTCAGATTTAAAGAAGCAGCTGTGATGACTGAAGGTGTAGCAGTAAGTATAATTAACACATATAGTAGATAATATTAATTATCATCTTATTTTTGTTATGATTCATGATGAGCACCTCCTTTTTTATTGAAGTTTGTTAAATGCGATTTTTTTTTATTGTTTTCAGCAACCAGCTCCTACAAGCGTTAATACAAAGTGGTAAGCAGCAAAGCTTTGCTAAAAGTAAACTTTCTTCTCTATATGGATAAACAGCTGGCTCGCAAGCTCCTCCACTTGGGCCGAGTATGCTGAGACAATTATTGTTCTAATGAGCTAACACAGCATAGGCTGTGCCTAGTCCACGGTTATAGTGGATAGTCCACTGTGTGTGGAGGTTGCTTGGTGGATGAAGACTCGGCCGATTTGTTGATGTGCAGTGTATTTGACAATCAACAAAAGGAGATGATATGAGTCGTATTAGTTCCAGAACCCGCCAAATCCATTTCTCTAAAAAAAGTAGTTATAAACTGTTTCGAATAAAGTATTAAATTTGTCACTTATCTGTAAAGACATTATGTTCCTAACACGGTCCAATCCAGAGTGAATCGCAAAGAAAAATTAACATTCTTTCCAGCTGCCTTGTAGTTTGTATAGGCGGCTATTTATCGAGGTCTAGTTTTTTCGTCTTACTGTAAAATCGTCCGAAACGGAGTTGGCGGGTTCTGGAACTATACGACTCATATATGATTTGAAGTTGAGAGTTTGGGCCCCTGAGTCCTATTATCACTGCGACCCAGATATATCAATTGTGATCTCTCAATAGTTCGGACAAGATTACACCAAGTAGCAAGTAAGACAGGCAGGCCCACCTGCTGCGTGACTTGGTGGAAGGACCGTGCTGAGGTGAAAGGTGGCTAGCCTGTCGTTTTTTTTTTTTTTTTTTTTTTTATAGAAACTGACACGGTTGGCTACCATCACCTACAACATCCGTGATGTCAGCCCATAACACCGGGTGAACTTGGTGCCACGTCAGTGCTTCCCTTCGGTCGTGCCGGCTACACTGAACTGGACGGAAAACACAAACTATTTACATAGCCGTTTCGACCGACCTTTCATTCAGTGCGGTGGTACCAATCCGGGCGGGTTAACCCTACCACCTAGTAATATAAGAAGGGAGTCATATCCCTTAGTCGCCTTTGCACTCTGCATTTCGCCACTGCATCTCTCCCCGTGTCGTCCTATAGCACGGCATCTCGTCCTTATCTGTTAGTCGCCTTTTACAACATGCACGGGGAGATATGCAGTGGGGTTATTCTTTTTAAGTACTGGCCCCTTACAACAAAAGAAGATACTCTCTCTGGATTCTCTACCTTCAGTTGTAGACAGTGGCGGCTGGTGACCTATGGGACTGGGTGTGCGCTAGGTACTTAGGTACTCGTAGGTAAGTACTAAACCCAAACGTGAATCTAGTGGATACCGAGACTTGATTTTTTATTTTCATGTCTGAGTTAATTGCCCAAATTATGTAAAAGTATTCTCACTCAACAGATACATACTTGAAAGACAAAATAAGGTAAGCATATAAGTGCATTGCATGTACATTCTAACAGATTCAGATTCAGATATTTATTTCGCCATAAAGAACACACAACAATAACAATATTACATTGAGACATATGCATATTCAGTATGGTTCGTCATCATTTTTTATGATGTCCCGTTCAGTAGTGCAATCTATAAGGAAGAACCGGGTAAGAAACCTTACAGAGCTTTTTTTAAATATAGCTTACATACTAAGTTTTCATTATGTTAAATTAAATATATAATAAAATCCAACGTCTGCTTTCTGTCTGAGTGTCTGAGTGTCTGTCTGTCCGCTTATAACTCGAGAACTACTGAACCGATTTTAATAAAACAAAATTCTACGGATAGCTTGATTCTTCCCATCAACTATAGGCTACTTACTATCACGCTAAATAGCTTATGAGGTTAGCAGTGAAGTGAAATATGAGAGCGGGCGGAGCCGCGGGCACAGCTTGTGTTAAATATAACATACTATATCTAAGCAAAAAATTAAAAATACTAAGTCAAAAATATACTCATTAAAAAAGATAATAAAATACAAAACAAAGAACATAGGGTTCAGTCAAGTTATTAATAAAATTTGTGTTTATGCATATAAACAATTTGAATTATCAAAGTCAGCAGAATTTTTATTTACAGTATGAAAAAAATTCACTTAACTTATAAAATGGATTGTCTAAGAGAAATATTTTCAGCTGACTCTGGAACACATTGTCACTATTTATTGATTTTATTGTATCAGGAACATTTTCGTACAATTTGGGTCCAATCACGTCAGGGTCTTTTTCAGCCATCACCGATTTATGCGCAACAGATTTTAAACGCTCTGAGTTACGTGTGTTATAATTATGACTTGCGCCATTTGACTCAAAAGAATTCATGTTTTTGCGTACATATACCACTACTTCATATATATATAGAGAGCACACAGTTAATATACCAAAGGATTTGAAAAAGTCTCTACAAGATGTTGTTCGCGGTACACTGGCTAATACCCTTATCGCTCGTTTTTGCAGTATTAGCACTCTTTCAGCATCGGTTGAGTTACCCCACAGGATTACACCATACGACAGTAATGAGTGTACGTACGCATAGTAAGACTGTCTCAAAGCCTCCGGACTGATCAAGCGGCGTAACGCTCTTAGTGCGTAAATACCTCTAGCCATCTTGTCACATAGTTTGTCTATGTGACTTTTCCAACTTAGAGTTGGGTCAATATAGAACCCTAAAAATCGTATACATGACTGGGAGCCAATAGAGCTGGATGAATTCGAAATAGAGAGCTCACGGGGACCACAGTTTCGTCCGGAAAATACCATATAGTTGGTCTTCGATGTATTTAGTATCAGTCCGTTCGCAGCAAACCATTCCGATATTTTTCCTACTACTATATTTAATTTTATTTCCAGTTCATGCATGGATTCAGCAAAGACTATTATACTAGTGTCATCGGCAAAAAGTATTAAAACACCATCTATTTTAATCAAGGCTAAGTCATTAATAAATACTAAAAATAATGTATTACCTAATGCAGAACCCTGTGGAATACCCATTTTAATTTTACCTGGCTCGGAACTTTTTTTGTTTCCTTTTAAAGTGACCTCAGTGACCTGTCTTCGATCTGTTAAAAATGACTTTAGCAATTCATGTGGTTTATCACTTACCCCATATTTTTCCAATTTGTGCAAGAGGAGGTTGTGGTCTACGACATCGAATGCTTTCGACAAGTCGCAGAATATACCTGCAACCTTGTTCCTCTTGTCTATACCTTTTATTATCTCTCCTACTAGCTTCATGCCAGCTGATTTTGTGGAGTGATCTTTACGGTATGCGTATTGGTTGGGAGAAAGAAGTTTATTATCCTCAAGATGCTTAATTACAGAGTCAGATATAACAGATTCTATGATTTTAGATAGTGCTGGCACTAAACTTATAGGTCTATAGTTATTTGGGTCAGCTCTTTCGCCGGCTCCTTTATAAATGGGACATACACGGGTCTGTTTTAGTACATTAGGATAGGTACCCTCTTCAAACATTTGGTTAACCAATACTGATATGTATGGCGACAAACTATTTGAACATTTGGCAATCAACTCTCCCGACAACTCAAAAAACTGCGGCTGTAAGGAAGGATGCAAAACTGCAGCTTGTGTTTGTCGTCGGGAAGTCTAGCAATGTTGCACACCAGGCTGCTATTGTAAAGGGATATGTGCCAACGGTGTACTATAAAACATACGGAATGGTTGGTGGCCAGGAAGGTTTGCCTCGACTATTTTTTTTTCGTGATACTTATGCCATGTATAATATAAAACATTTTTTATAACGTATTTAATAAACATGATGTTATTCATAAGCGGCGGGTGGCCGAGTGTTTTGGGCATCGGCTTCTCATGCGAGAGGTCGAGGTTCGAATCCGGTCGGCGTGTACCAATGAGTTTTTTCTGATGAAAAAAATTACGTGCATACTTCTGCTTCACCGTTCGGAACCGGTGTAAAACTGTAGGTCCTTTCCCTTGCCCCTTACTAGGTGGTAGGCTCAAATTGTAGCCGACTGGGTTGTTACCACTGTACTGGATGTAAGAAGGCTGCATAGCAGCCTCGGTTGTGTTCTCCTCTAGTCCAGTATAGCCAGCAATCCAGGGAAGTCTCCGGTATGGCACCTACCTTCTCGGAGGTGATATTGGCTGGTCGGAGCATGCGCTTTAGCCCCCCCAACTCAGCCACCCATACCGGATTATATAAAAAAAAAAGTAATGTAAAATTATATATAAAATTATATATGTAATACAAATGTACTCACTTTTAGATTGAAATAGGTATGGTGTTTTGAAGAACACGCCAGCGAATTTATAAAAATAATTAAGAAATCAGTCACACACACACACACCACACACACTACAGTTTGATTGGGTAGGTCTAATAAGTCTATTCGTCGGGTTTTATCTTGCGCGAGATCTTGCGCAAATATTTCTATCACTTTTTGTTGAAGTCCGGAATTGTTTGAATATTCATCGTTGGGCCACCGAGGAGAGCGGACGTCTACGCTGTTGAGCACGAATTCAGAAAGTGACAACGCTCTATAACCTTCACGTCTTCTCGCTTCTTCGTTTCACCCTACCACTTACCTGTGAGTACGTACGCACGCACACGCTCAGCGCCTCAGTCGACGCGACGGCCGACACACACAGACAACAACCACCTTGTCTGTAGTTGTAACTCACCTGTGTTCAATCACCATCGGCACGGCCAACCAGTAAAAGGTCGCAACTACACACACTGTCATCACGATGTCAACGGTTCACTCTCCAAACAAACTCTATGGATCTAACCCCGATATATCCCACTCACATAAGACGATCCCCCAATTGTTCAGCAAACACGGCGTGCAACTACGAAAACGCTCTAAGCCAGAGAACGATCATACTACCGAAGACGCCCCAGATTTCCTAGATACGCTCAAATCGGAAATGATGACCATGCTCAAAACCTTTACTGAAGACCAAGCATCCAAATTAACTAAATTAAGTAGCGTCGTGTCTTCCATAAACAGCAGTCTCAGCGACCTACATGATACGTCCACTAAAATTAGATCGGATCTAGCTTCAGTGCGCGCAGAAAATGCCGAATTAAAGATCTCGATGGATGAACTCAAGAGCAAACATAACGAAATAAAAAAGGACACACAAGAACTGATGACCACGGTGACATTCGTCTCAAACCAATATGACAACCTTCTTAGCCGCACTGCACTCCTGGAGGACAAAACCAACCACATTGGTAGCCTCACTGCTGAACTCGAAGAACTGAAAGGTAACTTCGCACACCTACAAGACGTACATCGCCAACAAGAACAACGCGCAAGATCACTAAACCTAGAATTATCAGGAGTTCCCGAAGCAAAAAGCGAAAACCTTCTGCACATATTCACCAGTATCGCAAGTCACGCAGGGGTACGACTGGAACACGCCGACGTGGAACACATCACCCGCGTACAGCCTAAGGTTCCTGTCACTGGCCGTCCGAGAAACATTGTAGTAAAACTTCGAAGCCGCAGCCAAAAGGACTATGTGGTCGCAGGCCTCAGGAAAACTCGCGGCATCAACACAGCCGACGTCGGACTACCGGGTGAACCCAGAAGAATTTACGTGAATGAGCATTTAACTCCAGAAAATAAAATCCTTCTAAAAAGATGTAAAGATGCTGCTAAGATTGCTGGGTACGAATACGTCTGGACCAAAAATTGCAAGATCTTTGTAAGAAGGAACTCAACAGCAAATGCTTTGGAAATCAGGAGACCCGAAGAAGTAGAAAAAATACGGGTGAATTGACTTTTGTTTATTTCTACTGTATATCGGTCAAATGTCAAATTATGTAGATTAATGTTATATGGGCAGAAGTTGTTTATACACTCCCTTCACTCAAATCTCTCACCACATATACACACACTAAACTATTATTATTTATCGTATCTTCACGCCACAGTACTGGTTCTACACTATTTACAATCTAACATAAAAACACATACAACACACACTAACCTTTTGACAACACAATCTGTGATCCACAAACTACGAGCAAACATAATATTAATCTTACTCAGAAATGCATATACTACCGTTTACCTCTACAGCGTAACCGCTGAAACTCACTGCAGACTCACCTCATCTTACAAACTTGGATGCAAACAAAACACGACATGCACACAGATAACGCGCTTACACACACTACCTTGTATAACCTACGTTCACCCAGCATTACTTGTTATTCTCATCACGAATATTTCAAAACTTACCCTCAATAGATTATTTTCTCAAATAGTTATCAGAAATTATACAACTAAACAGGTATTTTCATCCGGTCGAATGTACAATAGGGCACCAGATTGGATGAAAGAAAATGTGCTTGCATATCATTTATATAATCTTTTGTATCTCAAATTAATTTTATCACACATAATATTTTACTATTTATTTTTAGTGAACACATTTAGTAATATACTTTCGCTACTCATTCTTCCAACGTTCTATAATATCCATCATAATCATAATTTTCTGGTACACAAAATAATATATTTCAATGGCTGAACAAGGAATTAAAATATATTTCCAAAATGTAAGAGGTCTTCGAACGAGGACCACTGAAATGTATGGAAATATTCTTTCTAACACATACCAGGTATATATATTTGTGGAAACCTGGTTGCATAATGCTATTTTCGACTCTGAAGTCTGTGACAAAAATATATTTGATATTTATCGTTTCGATCGAGATCTCCACTCAAGCGACAAGAGGTCGGGCGGCGGTGTGATGGTGTGTGTGCGTCGCGAACTCTGCTCTGAGCTGTGTGAGTCACTAACACACCCATCAACAGAGATGGTATGGGTTCGTATACCTGCACGCGCACTCCGTTCTCCCCGCTCGCGCCTGCGCACCGCCAGAGCTGCCGCCGGCGCAGGTGATCTATACATCGGTGCTGTATACATACCACCTCACCGCCCCCCCGCCTCCTCGCTTCCCTCTCACATTGATAACGTTCTTGCTTCCATCTCAAAGATCTGCGCACGCGACGATGCCTCTGAAAATAATTATATTATTGGTGGAGATTTCAACTTACCTTGCATCTCGTGGAACGATGATGGACCGCTGCACATAAAAAAAGGTTCTGTAGAAATGCAAGAGGCGGGAGTAAAACTCGCCGAATATTGCGATTATTTCGGTTTGCGCCAATATAATTACCATAAAAACAAATCCGATAATATTTTAGATTTAATTTTTTGTAACTTTCACTTGCAAGTTAACATATCTGACGATCCTCTTGTACGAATTGATGAATATCATCCACCATTAAATATTGATACTACAGAAATGTTCTTATCTAGGCTCGATATTCAGGCAACGGCTAGCTACCGCTTTTTTAAGGGGGATTACGAGAAGATAAATGATACATTGACGAACACTAATTGGGACATTTCTCTCACTACCGGTTCAGTAGATGATGCTGTGAATACTTTCTACAATATTTTACTCACCTGTATCAAACAGCATGTGCCTCTGGCTCGCCCCAGGAACAGTAAGTACCCAGTATGGTTCAGCCCAGCTCTGATAAAAATAATTCGTGAGAAGTCCAAAGTACACCGGCTCTGGATGCGTTTTCGTAACCCTCGTGACTACGACGAATTCTCTCTGCTGCGCGCGCGGCAACGCCGTATACAGAGAGAATGTTATCGTACCTATATATCTACCTCCGAAAACTTAATCAAATCCAATCCTAAAAGAATATGGACTTATATTAAATCTAAAAGGAGTAATTCAGGATATCCAAAAACGTTAACCTTAGGTGAAAATCGATACACGAATGGCTCGGAAATCTGCAACGGATTTAGTGAATTTTTTAAAAGTGTTTTCTCTTTACCCGCAAAGTGTTACTCAGACTTGGATCTTTCGTCTCCCTCTCACGGAGATACGGGCACAATAAGTCGCATCAATGTACCGCAGAAAAGTATATTGAATGTTCTTAAGAAACTAGATTTAACAAAGGGTCCTGGGAGCGATGGCATCCCTCCAATATTTATCAACAGATGTGCAACCACTTTAGTTAAACCACTCACAATTATTTTCAATAGATCTCTTCGGGAAGGAATATTCCCTGACACTTGGAAATGCGCAAATATTGTTCCGATTCACAAGAAAGGATCAAAAGGTAAAATTGACAATTATCGTCCTATTTCTATCATCAATACTTTTGGAAAAATTTTTGAGAAATTAATCTATGAATATATTTACCCTAGCATTACAAGAGGTATACCTGGCGAGCAACATGGCTTTTTAAAACGTCGCTCAACCACTACCAATCTTGCTGTATTTACGAATGACACTCTGAGAAACATGGAAAAAGGCGGGCAAGTGGACGTCATATATACCGATTTTGAAAAGGCCTTTGACAGAGTAGACCACGTCATACTTCTGGCAAAACTTTCAAAACTCGGTATACATGGCGATCTACTACGATGGGTAGAATCATATCTCTCGAATCGCTCCCAAAACGTTGTTATAGGAGGATTTAGATCTAATAGGGTGGAAATAACTTCAGGTGTACCGCAAGGATCACATTTAGGTCCCTTGTTTTATGTTGCATACCTTTATGACCTTGGGTGCTGTTTCCTGAACGCTGCGCACATACTTTACGCCGACGATAAAAAAATAAGCCTGAAGATACGCGACATCAATGACTGCTACAGATTGCAGGAGGATTTGGATCGCCTCTCTAATTATTACATAAAAAATAGAATATCAGTAAACATAAATAAATGCCAACACTTAACATTTACACGTAAAAGGAATCCTCTAATATACATATACTTTTTGAATGGCGCTCCAATTCCTCCTGCTAATCAAGTACGCGATCTAGGGTTGAATTTGGATAATAAAATTGTTCTCTCACAACATTATGATGCTATCATTACCAAGGCTTACCAGAATCTAGGATTTGTGACCAGAGTCTGCAAACCATTCAGAAGCGTAGCCTGCATAAAGGCAGTATATTTTGCCTATGTGCGCAGCGTTCTCGAATACGCAAGCACAGTGTGGTCACCTAGGTATGCAAAATATATAAGTAGGATAGAACAGATTCAAAAAAAATTTATAAAATTTTTAAATTACCACACCTATAACAACAGACTATCTGGCATGAGCTACGATGACAACTGTAGGTTTTACAACATAATTACATTAGAAAAAAGAAGAATTGTATTAGATATGATGCTGCTCTTCGACATTCTGCGGGGGAACCTTGACTGCGCTGAACTGCTCCAGGAGCTGAACCTGAACGCGTCTACACGCAGAACGAGACACACCACATTATTTTTCCAAAGGCTCTGCGCCACCAACTACACGCAAAATAGTGTAATTCCTAGGATAACTCACACATATAACATTAGATTTGCTGATTTAGATATATTTACATGCTCGAAACAAACATTTAAAAGTAAAGTCGTACATGAATTGACGAGTGAAACAAAATAACATAAAATAACAAAAACAAAACACACACACACCCTCAAACACACATATCCACCCTCACACACACCCATACACCCTGACACACACACTCTCACACACCCTTACCCACCCTCACACACACCCACACACCCTGACACACACACACACACCCTACACACCCTCATACACACATACTAAGACAGATCAAAGTGTATGCCCATTTAGGTAACTTAAGCTCCTAACAATAGTTATGTTATGTATAATAAACATGTATAAATGACTAAACAGGGAAACATGTAATTGGCCATACGCCTTGCATAAAAAACAATGTACCTACTGTAACTGATATTGGCTGTATGTTTTCTTAATAATAAATAAATAAATAAATAAATAAAAAATAAATGGCCGATTTAATTACCAGTTTATTATTATGTAAAGTTCTATAGTCAACACTGAATTCACTCATTTTCCCTAGGAACCCACCCATCAACACCACCTTTACGAAAAGTTGTAAAAACTGCTAAAAAGCGACTTGCGCCGATAATAGCTTCAAGACAATGAATAATGGCGGCCGTCGGGCGTAATGGAATCGCCCATTCGTAATTATGCAATGCGCATAACAGCGCTGCAGCGTTAATAGACGGTCTCTATTGGTTTTACTACGCGTGTGCGAAATAGCGCACTGCATTTAGCTTCAGCACTTGCATAGTAAACTTCGCTCGCGGCTTCGACCGACCGACAGACCATGTGACAATTCATTCGTGTCGTGATTCGTGAAACGGTCGCTACGTGTCGCACGCGTGTCTACGCACAATGTAGCGTCCTTGTTTCCCATTCGTGCGCCGCACGCGGAATGCAACCTTGGCCCATACAAATTGTATGGAGAGTGTTTTGTTTCACGCGCCACCGGCGTTTGACAGTTTCTCATAGTATGACTATGAGAGACTCGCGTGCGTTTTGAAATCCGCACGGCCGCGGCGGCGGCGATACGTACACGCAAAACCGTGCCTTGTGTTCTAGGAAATAGAAACTAATTCAGTTTGATATTTTTACTTTCCGTCGGCCAGAGTCATGTAGAATTTAATACTTAAATTTATTTATTTCTTATGATGGGTGAAGCCGCTATGTTTTGTGGTGGTGCGGCGCACGAGCGCACTTAGGGGCCAGCCGCCAGTGGTTGTAGATATCTGTAGTCATGTCGGCTGTACGTGGTTTAGCTGTAGTATCGGAAGCCTGGAGCTTACCTGTGGCAAAAAAACCGGCCAAGTGCGAGTCGGACTCGCGCACCGAGGTTTCCGCACCACAAAAAAAAAAACATTGAAAAAAAAACATGTTTCTTGTAAGGGAACCCCCTTAATTTTTTACTTTTTCTATTTTTTATTATTTGTTGTTATATCCGCCATAATAAATAACACATATTAAAATTACACACGTGAAAATTTCAACGGGCTACCTATTTGGGTTCAAGAGATACGGACAGACAGACAGACGGACGGACAGACAGACAGACAGACGGCGTAGGCTTCGTATCCCGTACGGAAACATAAAATTTTAAATTTATGGTGGTGATCCCGCATTATATGGGTTAAATTTTTTTTTGCCGCAACCAAGTGGCAGACTTGAGATACTGCGGCAAAAATTAACAGAATCACTCGCTGCAGTAATGTTTGCCAGGGGGCCGAGGTAAATAAGGTGGACATTTTTCACCAAAGCCTTTGATTTTCCCGGTTAGATTTTTTCGAAAAATAGTTATGATTTTTGGGGGACCCTTTTATTATAATCATAGATACGGAGGCAGTAAGGAAATAGGGCATATATAATAGACAGCGTAGGTAGGTATTAAATAATTTTTTTTAATATTTTAAATCACCTGCAAAACTGCGTTCAACAAATTTGAACAATCGCTTGAAATCGCAAATTAAAAAACAAGGACACATCATAGTACACGTTGCTTATATCTTTTGCCGAACATCGAAAACATGGACTTTCCACAGGAAACGTGGGCACCTGGCAACCCTGACTGCAGCTGATAGAGAATATTATTAGAAAATTTTACGGCTTTACTCACGGCCGTCTCTGAGCCAAGTGGCTCGATGTTTGGGGCCAAACGTATGGACCATCCCATGGCCCACGTGTGGCCGATAGAGAATAGCCCCACAGAATACTTCATTGTAAGTAAGTATGTATCTATGTATAAATAATAAAATTTTCTTTTACAATTTTTTGCAGCAAATGCAAACCCACTCTGGCAAAGAAGAAAACCAGATACAAGCGTAAACCAGAATCTGAAAAACTGAAGAGAGGCCCAAAGCCAAAACCTAAACAGGACCACACATGCTATGAATGCAGTAAACAATTCAAATGCCGGGCCCAGCTGGAAATGCATATAAGGTATTTTTTAGGCTCTTTTTTGAAATTTTTTTTTTCTTTACCTTCAAGATAATTAAGTGAGGCGGTGCTTCACTTGCTTCACCTGGATAACCGCCACTGGTTCATAGTGTTTAAGGTGCCCACCTGGCTCTAGTGCGAGAACTCGGAGGTTCGAAACCCAAGTATGCACCAAATCATTTTTATAATCCTTCAATTGGGCCAGACCTGTACACTAATAAGATTTGTTTTGTTGTATGCAATGCAAGGTAGAAATTGCATGAATGCAATTACATATCACATCCACAACACACACACATACGCACCCGCTCTCTTAGAGCACTACATAGTTATGTGCAGACATCGGAATCCGCGGGGCACGAATACGACCTTGTTAGGGATTGACTACGGCGATCAATAAACAATCGACACTGTTATCGATACTCATATTTATTTGTTTATTGTATTTTATTCATGTCATATTTCAGACCTGAATACTTATATACCTACAGTACTTATATAAACATGTATACTTTATGTTAACGATTAAGTAAATATAATACATATTTATATAAGGTCTTTCAAAATTAGTTCATAGTACGCTAAGGGGGGGTTCTGTATCATATAGGGAGTAAAACCTATATAAAAATTTTTGGACCTTCAATGACGTATCATTTTTTTAAGTAAAAAATTTTTTTATGTCGGTATTTAAATAAAAAAATAGGTGGTTGATTTTTATAACCTAATCGATTCAGTTTCATAACAGTAACAAAAAAGTCTTCATGACCATTATGAAGTAACACGTGTAAGTTGGTAAAAAAAATTAAATTCTTTCTATTCCATACTAATAAAACTAAAATTGTGGTTTTTCACAATTTCTGAAAGAAAGAGATATACGTGTTGGAAGACTTTTTTGTTCCTAGCACGAAACCGAAACGATTAAGAATTTTTTTTTTACATTTAACATTAAAAAAAAAATTTTTGTGAAAAAAAAATTCTTTTTTCTTCAAAAGTGATCTATTTCCGATAGAGAACCCCCCCCCCCCCCCCCCCCCCCCCCTCCCTTAGCTTACTATGAACTAATTTTGTAAGACCTATTTTTTTGGACCTTGGCCTTTTTTTTATGTAAAATATTTTTTTATGTGTTTAAATAAAAAAATAGGTGGTTGATTTTTATAGCCTAATCGATTCAGTTTCATAACAGTAACAAAAAAGTCTTCAATATCATTATGATGTAACACGTGTAAGTTGGTAAAAAAAATAAAATTCTTTCTATTCCATACTAATAAAACTAATATTGTGGTTTGAACAGATTTGTATTGTACCTACAAAGTAAATGCAACATTTGTTTATTATATCTTATTTTCTTTAGAAATACTCTTAGATTTAATAATCGACATTATTTCATATTATTCTAAAATAACGATCGATTTTCGATATTTGTGGATATATTGTCCCATCACTAAACAACCTTGAATCATTCGTGCCCCGCGGATTCCGATGTATGGTTATGTGTCAAATGTTATGTCAGGCTCAGTGTTCATAACAAGATTTGAAATGTGTTCTAGGACTCACACGGGGGACCGTCCATTCTCGTGCGTGTACTGTCGCCGACGCTTCGCGCAGAAATATAACTTGGACATCCATGTTCGAGTCCACACGGGCGAGAAACCGTATCAGTGCGAAATATGCAGGTGAGACTTTCAGGCCTCGTGCACAGTTTCAACTAAGTACTGTAACCTTTTCAATTCAAAGAGTTTCTTTTTAACCGACTTCAAAAAAGGAGGTTATCAATTTAACACGTATGTATGTAATATTAATGGAACTGCAATATATTATTTACATATTACAATCTATTATTAGGGCTTCCAAACAAATATACAACATTTTATAAGTTTATGTATGTATGTTTGTCCATGCATTTCTTCGAAACTATTAATCGGATTGTGACCTTAACTTTTTATTGGCTTACATTTATTTCAACTTAGGGAACAGTGCAAATTTCATCAAAATTGGTTCAGTAGTCTTCACGATATGGACTGTTAAGTGTGTCAAATGGGTGAATAATTCTATACCACGACAATCAATTTCTGTTATTTTTTATGTGATATTACTAAAAAAAGTGAAATAAAAACTGATTTAAAAAACATTGAACTAAATTTAAAAACAACTACTTAAAACTAAAAATTATTAAATAATTGAGTTGAGGGCGGTGCAAAAGCACAAAAGGGCTTCATATCAATTTTCTGGTGTGCTTTTGTACCGCCTTCAACTCCATTACTTAATATTTTTAGTTCTAAGTAGTTGTTGTTTCTTTAAGTCCGTTCATGTTTTTTAAAACAGTTTTTTTAAATTACACACATCACATTTCAGTCAAATACACAAGCTAGAGAATAATACAAGTTAAATAAATTGTTGCTAAATTATCATTTAATTATTTAAGCATATAGTCTATATAGCTAGTCTTCCAATTCAAATTTTCTGTGTATTATGCATATATTTTTATTTATTTGAATAATTTTAAGCAAATGAGGACTTAAAATTTTTTTTTTTTTTTTTGGAAACTGACACGGTTGGCTACATCACCTACAACGTCCGTGATGTCAGCCCATGACACCGGGTGAACTAGGTGCCATGTCAGTGCTTCCCCCTTTGATCGTGCCGGCTACACTGAACTGGTCGGAAAACACAAACTATTTACATAGCCGTTTAGACCGACGTTTCATTCAGTGCGGTGGTACCAACCCGGGCGGGTTAAACCCTACCACCAAGTAAGATTAGGAGGGAAGGGACCTACAGTTTTACGAGGAATCCGAACCTCGGTCAGCCTCCAACGGTCAGCGGTCACCCATCCAAGTACTGACCGCACCCAGCGTTGCTTAACATTCAATAGCGACAGTTGACTGTCTGCACCACTGAGCTATCGAGGCTGACTTAAAATGTTGTTCAACAGAAAGGGCTCACTCACTCATTGACATTTTATTTGTATTTATTGTTGATGAAAGTAATTTTTTTTTCAGCAAAAGATTTACAGCGCAAGGAAATTTACAAACACATTTAAAAATTCACATGGGTCAAAGGGATCAGGTAAGTAAAAAATATAAACCTAATATATGTACCTATGCAAAGTTCTTCTTAAGGAAGGTCAATATTCCTACTGTCATGATAAAGTCCTCGAAATAATCAGAAAGGCCATCAGCCAGTCCATAGCATGTACCAGAAGGGGCCTAACTAGTAGTGGACTCCAGAAAGTATACTTTGTGTAGCCTGCAGCCACTAAGCTTCCAGAGGATAAGCCCAAAAAAAAAACTTCATGTTGGGTGCTTTATTATTAGTATTGATGATGATTGATGATATAGTATATTTTATATAATCTATACTTATAAAATTGTTTGTCCTGACTGACTGATCTATCAACGCACAGCCAAAACTACAAAGTCTAGAAAGCTGAAATTTTGAACATAGGTTTATTTTATAACGTAAGCATCCGCTAAGAAAGGATTTTTGGAAATTTCAAGTTTAAGGGGGGGAAATGGGGGGTGACAGTTTGTATGGGATTATCGGTTTTTTCAAAGGTAGGGACTTGAAAATCATAATTATAGCTACTCATCATAAATAAATAATGACGTGTTTCAGCGTTTTTGGATTTTTACATTTTAAGGGGGGGAAATGGGGGGCGAAATGTTGTAAGGGAGTATCGGTTTTTTTAAAGGTAGGAACTTGGAAATCATAATCATAGCTACTCATCATAAATAAATAATGACCTGTTTCAGGGTTTTTGAATTTTCACATTTTAAGGGGGGGAAATGGGGGGTGACAGTTTGTATGGGATTATCGGTTTTTTCAAAGGTAGGAACTTGAGAATCATAATTATAGCTATTCATCATAAATAAATAATGACGTGTTTCAGGGTTTTTGGATTTTTACATTTTAAGGGGGGGAAATGGGGGGCGAAATGTTGTAAGGGAGTATCGGTTTTTTTAAAGGTAGGAACTTGGAAATCATAATCATAGCTACTCATCATAAATAAATAATGACCTGTTTCAGGGTTTTTGAATTTTCACATTTTAAGGGGGGGAAATGGGGGGTGACAGTTTGTAAGGGATTATCGGTTTTTTCAAAGGTAGGAACTTGAGAATCATAATTATAGCTATTCATCATAAATAAATAATTACCTGTTTCAGGGTTTTTGGATTTTCACATTTTAAGGGGAGGAATTGGGGGTTGACACTTTGTATGGGAGTATCGGATTTTTTAAAGGTAGGAACTTGAAAATCATAATTATAGCTATTCATCCTGAATAAATAATGACGTGTTTCAGGGTTTTTGGATTTTTACATTTTAAGGGGGGGAAATGGGGGGCGAAATGTTGTAAGGGAGTATCGGTTTTTTTAAAGGTAGGAACTTGAAAATCATAATTATAGCTATTCATCATAAATAAATAATGACGTGTTTCAGGGTTTTTGGATTTTCACATTTTAAGGGGGGGAAATGGGGGGCGAAATGTTGTAAGGGAGTATCGATTTTTTAAAGGTAGGAAATTGAAAATTTGAATTTTAGCTACTCATCATAAATAAATAATAAGATGTTTCAGGGGATTCACACCTCGAATACCTTTAATACCGTCAGAATACCCATTTGAGTTAAAAAGACTGCAGTTCTCCCTTAAAGTCTGTTTCGCTATGACTATAAATAAAGCTCAAGGGCAAACACTGCAGATGGCCGGAGTGGACTTAAGAGAGGACTGCTTTTCTCACGGACAGTTTTATGTGGCCTGTTCGAGAGTCAGTTCCGCAAGCAATCTGGTGATATTCGCAGATGAGAGCCGTACCAGAAATGTAGTATACAAAGAGGTTCATAATTAGTTTACTATACTTAAATATTACTTACTTTCTTCGAAAAGGTTTATCCTCTTCTTGAACGTAGCTCGGCCTTCGGCCTCGCCTGTAGTTACTTACTGTCTTTGAAAATGTTTATCCTCTTCCTGAACGCAGCTCGGCTTTCGGCCTCGCCCTTAATTACTTACTTTCTTCGAGAAGGTTTATGGTCTTCCCGAACGCAGCTCGGCCTTCGGCCTCACCCTTTGTTACTTACTTTCTTTGAAAATGTTTATCCTCTTCCTGAACGCAGCTCGGCTTTCGGCCTCGCCCTTAATTACTTATTTTCTTCGAGAAGGTTTATGGTCTTCCCGAACGCAGCTCGGCCTTCGGCCTCACCCTTTGTTACTTACTTTCTTTGAAAATGTTTATCCTCTTCCTGAACGCAGCTCGGCCTTCGGCCTCGCCCCTAATTACTTACTTTCTTAGAGATGGTTTATCGGTTTCCTGAACGCAGCTCGGCCTTCGGCCTCGCCCTTAATTACATACTTTCTTAGAGATGGTTTGTCGTCTTCCTGAACGCAGCTCGGCCTTCGGCCTCGCCCTCAGTTACTTACTTTCTTCGAGAAGGTTTATGATCTTCCTGAACGCAGCTCGACCTTCGGCCTCGCCCTTAATTACTTACTTTCTCAGAGATGGTTTATCGTCTTCCTGAACGCAGCTCGCCCTTCGGCTCCGCCCTTTGTTACTTATTTTCTTCGAAAAGGTTTATCCTTTTCTTGAGCGCAGCTCGGCGTTCGGCCTCGCCCTCAGTTACTTACTATCTTCGAGAAGGTTTATGGTCTTCCCGACCGCAGCTCGGCCTTCGGCCTGGCCCTTTGTTACTTACTTTCTTCGAGAAGGTTTATGGTCTTCCCGAACGCATCTGGGCCTTCGGCCTCACCCTTTGTTACTTACTTTCTTTGAAAATGTTTATCCTCTTCCTGAAGGCAGCTCGGCCTTCGGCCTCGCCTTTAGTCACTCACTTTCTTCGAGAAGTTTTATCACTTACCTGAACTCTGCTCGGCCGTCGGCCCCGCCCTTAGTAAATTTTCTTTGAAATACGAATTTCCCGCGAGCGAAGCCGCGGGCAACAGCTAGTATATTATATGATGCCTCCGGGAATGTCTTACATAGAGGAGATCGGACATTCTTATCTACTCTAGCTATCTATCTAGCTAGTCTAGCGTCTATTTGGCAAGTCACCCGTGGAGCTCATAGCCCCATGGGAGACAGACATAGAGAAGTATCATAATATGAAAGTTAACAAATACTGACATCTAGACCAGATAGTGAGGAAAGGGTTCAAGATGGAATTATTTGCAGTCGAAGTTGGGGCCAGGTGGTCCCATTTTTATGTATTTTTTTTTTTTGGTTTTGTTCTTTTTACGTTTTTAAAATAGTTTCTTAGTAAGTAGTCGAAATTATGTCAACATATTAGGGTTAGGCGTAAATCAGCGTTCCTATGGTTCGCCGTAGGAATAAGAGCTGTGCCGCATCCCTTTTGCGAACAATGTATTGTTTTTCTTTTTAATGTTCTTTTTTTGTTATAAGTATTTAATTATTTTAGTTTTTATTATGTATTTTTTTTTCTTTTATGTTTTCTGTTTTTAAATTTCTTTGCAATAAAAGTTTTTGAATTTGAATTTGAATCAGTCTTATAGTTTCTTCGAGATCCTAGGCATGCCTAGATCGACGATAGCATGCAGCCCGAACAGGGCTGTTGTATCCGGCAACCAAACACTGCCTGGATGTGTTTGGTGAAGCCATGGAGTGCTGTTTGTCACATGCTGTATTGATTTTTTAATTTAAAACATTAATTACCTAGTTTTGTATTTTTTTTTCAGATTTGTTCAATTTGCAAGAAAGGATTCATAACTTCTAGTGAGTTAACACGACACATGGCAAAGCATCGGGGAACAAAAGACTTTAAATGTGAAATTTGTGGAGTGGCATTTGTACAGTCTAGAGATTTGGTATGTGAAACTCTCCAAATTATATTATTAGGGCCTTCTGTCTGACTGTCCTGAGTCCTGTCTGTTATGAGTACCTACATGCATGTAGATAGATTTTATATCTGTACTAGCTGTGCCCGCGGCTCCACCCGCTCTCATATTTGACTTTTCTGCTAACCTCATAAGCCATTTAGCGTGATAGTAAGTAGCCTATAGTTGATGGGAAGAATCAAGCTATCAGTAGATTTTTTTTTATTAAAATCGGTTCAGTGGTTCTCGAGTTATAAGCGGACAGACAGACAGACAGAAAGCAGACGTTGGATTTTATTAAAGGGAGGGATGATCGTTGTGGCAATTGGGTTGGGTACCAAGCTTGCCGTAGTAGTGGAACTTTAGCCGTTGCTCTGAAAACCCCCTCCCCCCTGTCCCCCTCAGGGGGCCCCCAGTGACTACCGGGATGAATCAACTCAGATTGACCCATGGAACATTCGTGCAAAGTGGATTGCTTTAATCCAATTTAGCAAGCTACCTGGCAACACAACCCCCACTATAATGGCTACACTTACGTATCATTCATTACCATAACTTCTTCAAATAAATTTTCCAGAAATCCCATAAACAAAAAAAACACCAAGTCGCAGATTCCAGAACCATACCACAAAAGGATTACAACAGCGCACAGTCGCTTCAGTTGCCAACGACTCAGGATGCAAACAAGAAGTACGAGTGTACAAGTTGCGGAGAGAGCTTCCACTACCTACCCTTGCTGTCGCAACACTGCTCGCTCAAGCATTCTGCTTTTATCAACCCAGTCCACCCTCAGTTGTAATAAAGCATCATGTCAATACATATTATATAACATTTGCATTATGGGGGAGAAGATACAATGCAGGGTAACCAGTGTCTTCCCCAGCGTTAGCTTATTTGGAAGTAAAAATGAAAATGACTCTTTTTACTTATACTCAATATTTTTCAAGGCATTGTTAAATTTGGTTTTGTACGAAAACTTTCGAATTTTGTATGTAGTTTTAACTTTTTTTATGAAATAAGAGTATCAGAAAGAAAAATACTATCTACATCCATTAGCTGCAAAATGCACCGGTTGAGGTCCATACATGTTTATACACCGGGTAGGTATAGCATCACATAATTAATAATATGAGTTGGAAGTGAACACAGCGGTTGGAGAAATATAAAGTTATATATAATACTGTTATATTTCATTGAATGAACGCTTTAGAATCTATAAAGTGACTGTTAAACTAGAAAACAAACAACGCTAGAGGAGCCTTCCTAAGTCATTGTATCTTCATTTGAATCTATAGTGTTCAATGTAGCTCGCTGCCGGATAACTCTTGAACTGTTAACCGAGACTCGACCAGAGGCGGTGAAAATGGTTATTAGAATAATTTATAAGTCATTTTATTACATAATATGATTCATTTGTAACTGTATGATACCATCAATAAAACAAGTAATAAGTTTGACTATTGTTTATTTCATTACTCATAAATTAACATAATTAAATCCTATATTCATATTTCAACAATTCAGAAGTTTTAACGTATGGGGAGCCACGGCTCAAAAAGGTCTCCAATCTTCTTGCGTTCTAAAAAAAAAAATAGAATTGATCAGCAAAATATATTTCCGATTAAGTGCCATTGCATTAGATGACCACAGGTGTACCAAGTGCAGAATCTATTTAGGCACCCTGCTTGTCCACAATGGCTGTGGTTGCATCCATTGACAAAAACATTGTTTTGAAAAAAATATTTAATGTGTTTTTCTCATCTTGTTTATGGTGTGGTTTTATGAAAGTAACTCACTCACAATATCATGACTTTCCAGTCATGATATTTTTTTTATTCAATCAAGTTATAGACAGTTGGCTGAATCAGAGCACATGCTCCGGCCAGCCAAGTCACCTCTGACTGAAAGGTGCCATACCAGAGTTGGATTGCTGGCTATACTGGACTAAAGAACACTGCCGAGGCTGCTATGCGGCCACCTTACATTCAGTACGGTGGTATCAACCCAGTCGGCTATGCGCGGCGCGTGAGACACGGTGTGACCGATATGCGGGCAAGAAGGAAAAGTCTACGGAACCCTCTGTGTGTGAACAATGTTCGCACTAAAAACAGTTTTTTAGGGTTCCGTAGCCAATGGCAAACATCAAACCCTTATAATTTCGTCCTGTCTGTCAGTCCGTATGTCGCAGCCATTTTACTCGGAGACTAAAATTTAAGGTGGTATAACATAAAACCACTCAAAGAAAATTGATTTCAATAAGATATATCGTGTTTTTGCGATATGGAATATTTTCGGTTACACCGTGTGTACATTCTTCTCGACTACGGAACCCTTCACTGTGCGTGGTCCTACACACTAGGGGTCGCAATACCGGACCCCTTTTCCAATACCGGTGTTTTCGGTATTACTTTTTTAATAATACCGAGATTCCGGTATTTTCGGTATTTTCGATATTGTGAGAAAAAATATTTAAAATATGTAATGAAATCGTCATTTTTGTAAGGCAATTGTCACCAGTCAAACAATAAAGTGTGTTAAGATAAGAAAATCACAATTTTATTAATTGTAGATTTTAAACTTCAATCTGCTATTACGAAAATATAATAACTCACTGCCGAGTTATTTTAAACAGACATAAATCTTACTTAAACTAGGATAATATTACTAATGTTTTTAAGTTTACACTGTTATTAATTATATTCATTTTTAAGTTTCCGGATTAACAGTAGGTTTAAAGACTTACATAAGTTGACGTTTCGCCCGCTACGTCACGGGCTTCATCAGGAACTGCGGGAGTTCCTGGAGCCGACGTCTGGTGTCCGTTGTACCAGACGTCAAACTTTCAAAAGTTGACGTCTGAGTTTGACGTCTGGTACAACGGACACCAGACGTCGGCTCCAGGAACTCCCGCAGTTCCTGATGAAGCCCGTGACGTAGCGGGCGAAACGTCGACTTATGTAAGTCTTTAAACCTACTGTTAATCCGGAAACTTAAAAATGAATATAGGATAATATTCTTTTAACAAAACTGTAATCAGCTTTAACAAAAACATCAAATACTCTCTGGCGAGTGGCGACTTATCCTAATATGAAATTAAAACGTAAATGTCTCACTCTTGAGTTACTTATTTATAGCTAAAAACAAATAAAAACCGAAATCCTAATATTTATTTATCTATAATCGCAGGAACAGCAGGCACGACAATGGCTTTCAGGTGTCGTACGCCGTCGGGAGTAGGTCTCACTCACTCCTGGCCGTGTGTGTAGTCGCGCGCGACATGCGTCACATAGCTGAGCCGCGTTGCCATAGCAACCACCGCGCGACTACTCGCAGAAAGAATCGTGTGCGGCGGAATGTCGCGGGCTTTTTAATTTGTTATTAGTCTTATTTATAATGAAATACCGAAAATACCGAAAATCTCGGTTTCTGTTAACTCAATCCCGGTATTTTAAAGCTTTCGTTTCGGTCCGGTATCCCGGTATTTTCGGGATTCGGGATCCCGGTTTGCGACCCCTACTACACACATTTTATAAATAGCACACTTAATATATAATTAACAAGTAACAAATCAAATGTAACATTTACCAGGCATGGGGAAGTCCTCAGGGTGAAGTTGGACGTAATGTTTGAGGACAGCGTCTCTCTCTGTGAAGTACTGAGCACGATGCTTCTCAAGGACAGTGAAAGCAATTGTAAAGAGGGCAATTCCAGCAATATGCTTCTGAATACCTGCAATCATTGAATTCAACGAAAACACGTAGAATGGCCACCTGGACTGTCTCTTCATAGAAAGATAGTTCCACATATTTTCCTCTGCTGGCTGCAGTATGTCCATTATAAAGGGATAGTATTTCCAGGTGTCGCTTTATACTGGGGAGCCAAGGTTGCAATTTTTTGCCAGAAACGTACAGTTTCGGAGAAAAATATTGATATGAGAAATGTATGCAAAAACGACATGGCCCGCTCCAACATTAGGTTAGGGTTAATTGCGATGCATCTTCTATAAATTAACCTACCTACCCCTACCTCGGCTCCCCGGCATAAAGCCACCCACATTGTGGTTAAGCATTATTAAAACTGCGGGGAGCCAACATTAGTATGAAACTCAGCAAGTTGTCGAGCAACTGTGTACCGTGTGGGGCCGGTACTTTAAAAGAATAGCCCCACTGCATCTCTCCCTGTGTATGTCGTAAGAGGCGATATGACTCCCTTTTTATAATATTACTAGGTGGTAGGGTTTAACCCTACCGGGTTGCTACAACCGCACTGAAAGAAAGGTCAGTCGAAACGGCTATGTGAATAGTTTGTGTTTTCCGTCCAGTTCAGTGTAGCCGGCACGACCGAAGGAGAGCACTGACGGCACCAAGTTCACCCGGTGTTATGGGCTGGCATCACGGATGTTGTAGGTGATGTAGCCAACCGTGTCAGTTTCCATAAAAAAAAAACTATTGTAGCGAAACGGCCAAGCCAAGAATATACCACAAAGATACTACGGAGTCTCTCCAAAAGTTCATTTGAACTATTTTGTTATAGAACTAAATAGGCAAACAAAAAGAAAAATAACATTATATAATACGCACCGCTCAGCAGCGGTCGACGCGTCGAGAAGTTGATAACACAACCAGTGCCAAAACCAAAGCCAGTTCCAAGCAGTGGCGACCATATACGATTTAGAAAAGGAGGCTCCCGATCCTCATCGCCTCGCATAAGCAAATCCAAAGCAGAGTCAGTGCAACTCATGTTCCTGAAATTATAGCACAGCACAGACAGCCTTCAAATCAAACTCAAAGAGTATTGTGGTGAGATTCTTTGATTGTGAGTATTGTGCAGTGTTGCCAACTCTTTAAACTCTTTTCTAGATCGCCCACCATATGCGCCAGTCGAAACCACCAGAATTTCCCCAGATTTTCAGAAATACTCAAAAATAAAAAATTATAATAAAAATCGAACCTTAGAGTTGAAGGTGGTCGGTTATTTTTGCTTGCTTTAGCACCGCCTTCAACTCTAGGGTTCGATTTTTTTTTATTTCATATATTTTTGAAGGCGGTTTTTATATTTTTTTAAATAGTTTTTTATTTCACAGTTTTTTTTTAGTATTTTATTGCTATTAATGTACTCGGCGGAATCGCTCGGCCTTCGGCCTCGCGATTCCGCCTCGCTTTCCAATCCGATCGTGGCCAAATTGAAATGAGACCACAAGGGAGGCAACACCTTTCAAAAAAAAAAAAATCAAAATCGCTTCACCCAGTCGTAAGTTCTGAGGTAACAAACATTCCGGTTTTTGAGGCTGTGTCTGGTCTTCAGAATAATGAAAAACCGGACAAACGTCCCTTTCAGGATCTTCAAATAAGAGTAGGTACGATCATTTCCAAACAGATCAATTTAGTATACATAATAATTATTATCACTGCAATCACATGACAGATGGTTGTATACAAAATAATATTACTAAAATAGCAATTGAGATTAGTCTTCTTCTGAAGAAGAAAGCGTCTCAGCTTCTTCGCATGGAATGGGTGCAGCATAAACACATTTGGTTCCAATTTTGTTTAATAGATCCTTGGGGAAAGTGTAGGTACGTGTTGCAACACTTCATCGATTTAAACACTAAATTTTTTGCACAACCACTAAACAAATCTGATCAAACCACCATACTCAGCACTAGACCCTAGATCGCAAATTTGGCCACCAGACGGGATTCCAAACCACCAGATCTAGTGGCGCTAGCACTAAGTTGGCAACACTGGTATTGTGATATTTCTCTTTGCTTCAAACCAAGTTACTCTATGCTTCAAACGATCTGCAGCAAAGAATATAATACTACTAGGGCGTAGAAGAAGCACAAGCCCATACAAAATTTGTTTGCCTATGTTTTAACCTTGGTGGCGCCAAATGCGGCCACCGGCGTCCTTCAGAACTAGCACTTGGCGGGAATTGGCGGGAATTTCGAATTAAATTTATTTTTAGTAGGTACTGCACATTTAGCCAAACTGTGACCATTTCACACTGATATTTCTAAAATTGTCAGCCCACTCTGACTGAGCAGGCAGAACTGACAATTTTAGAACTATCAATGTGAGATGGTCACAGTTTAGCTAAATGTGCCAAATAAATAACATCATGAGTACACAGCAAATGCTCTTTTATTACGAAATGAAGTGTTTGTACAAGTAAACTATTACACAAGTAAATATTAAAGTAAATAAGCAATTTCATCCAAATAATTGGCACAAACCGTACAACATAGGAAACTGTACATAATAAGTTTGTTTTATGATCTTTTTTTGTTTGTTTTTCTCTTAACAATTTTTTATATGGTGAAATTCGCCTACAACAACTTGGCTTATAACAAGTATGTACATTATAACTCATAAATCAATGCTTATATATAATGAACATCCTCATATTACTACATACTTACAATATTACCGTTACATATAATTACAAATGCACGATTTCCTCGATCATTTCATAAAACAATTCGTCTTTATCTGTTTGAGCTGGGGCGCTTTACAAACGAAGTTTTCTAAATTATTTATTAAATGTGACTGACCTTGTAAGATACATTTTGTACTACGACTGTGCGCCACTATGCCACTAATCGTCACAGTTTTTAGTCCAGCAAGAATTGCTGGACTGTGGGATTGTTGTTATTTCCACAGCTCGATCTTACGCCCCCAAACATGTTTTCTAAATTGTCTTGATTTAGACAGTTCATTGAGACTAAATAAAAGTCTAGACGTTGTAACATTTTAAACAAACGCTCAAGTGCTTCTATTGTAGCAATCCACTCATTGTGGGTAGGTGGAGTGGCCCTCGCTCCTAACCACTTTCAATGTTTAATGGCTTGCCTGTGTTGTTGCCCAAAGAGCTGGTCCACATCTTCTACGAGGTTCGCTGTTGTCACTGCTTGCAGGGGCAGCTCACCTGTAACATATTAGGAGTAATGAGCATGTATGTATATAATACTAGCATTTATCCGTGATGCGCGCATATTTATATTAACTGTTCAGCCCGCTGACGGCATGCCGTGACGTAGAAGTAAATTGATTGATTGGATTCGGATTGATTGACTGATTGATTTTCAGTGGTAAGTCCTACCACCTTGTAAGGATGGAAAGGATTTCCTTGCAGTGTTTTCCTTCACTCGCCGGAGCGACGACGGGCAAATTGTAAAGATTTTTACAAGGACTGGGATTCGAACCCACAACCTCGCGCTTGAGAGGCCAGTAAAGCCCCAGATACTGAGTGACTCATCGCTTATGCTGTCAATTTCACTCACATGTTTTCTGTACCGTTCTGATTGACTTCCATAAGTATTGTACATACCATTGGTCTTACCTTTCAAAATTGTTCAAGTTAGGTGAAGGAAATCTGTGATATGATCGTGCTGCTTCGACCGCGTGTTTTGCAGAAGACGCCCCACTCTTCTACGAGATTCGCCGTTGTCACTGCTTGCAGGGGCAGCTCACCTGTAACATATTAGGAGTAATGAGCATGTATGTATATAATACTAGCATTTACCCGTGACTGCGTGCGCATTTATATTAACTGTTCAGTCCGCTGACGGCATGCCGTGACGTAGAAGTAAATTGATTGATTGGATTCGGATTGATTGATTGATTGATTTTCAGTGGTAAGTCCTACCACCTTGTAAGGATGGAAAGGATTTCCTTGCAATGTTTTCCTTCACTCGCCGGAGCGACGACGGGCAAATTGTAAAGATTTTTACAAGGACTGGGATTCGAACCCACAACCTCGCGCTTGAGAGGCCAGTAAAGCCCCAGATACTGAGTGACTCATCGCTTATGCTGTCAATTTCACTCACATATTTTCTTTACTGTTCTGATTGACTTCCTTAAGTATTGTACATACCATTGGTCTTACCTTTCGAAATTGTTCAAGTTAGGTGAAGGAAATCTGTGATATGATCGTGCTGCTTCGACCGCGTGTTTTGCAGAAGACGCCCCACATTTTACGGACTTCTATGGTGTTATCTGGGAAAGAACACACCAAGATTTTATTTATAAGATTATTAGTACCTAAATACTTTGATTTGTGGTCGGCCGTTGTAGACAGTAACCTAAATTGGTTTGCTACTGCAGGAGTTGATCAGAGGGGAGTCATAAATATATTCTAAGGCTGCAGTACATTTATCGGATAGGACTGAGTCAATAAAAACCTTACCTAATTTAACCAGCAGCATTGTTTTTTTTTTTTCATTGTGGATCTCTCGTAATAGAGAACTAGAGACGTATTTCAATTTCCTGTACACAAAGGCGTGCGGCATACCTATTATATATGGATGATACTGCACATTTTATAGAGGTTATGTTTATTTTGACAATTTTCACTACAACCCTACTTGGGTAATAACTTACTCTGTACTACAGACAAAGGCAAGCATCCAATAAATAACATGCTGTAACATTATGTTATTTGGAAAATATAGGAGATATCGTGGAAAAATTTGAAATATCGACAAGTATCAAATGCACTTTTCTTACCTCCGTGAAGCTGTAGGTACACTGCACTTCACCCAAATACTTTTACTGTTTGCTGCAAGCTTGGTGCATTCGTTTTCGAACGAAAAATGATAGTAAAAGGCATAACTCGTGTTTTTACGTGGTTGATTCTTTTCTTTGGGTAAAATTTCGTAAATGCTGGAATCCATAATGTTGCCAGGTAAAAAATGTAAAAATTCTCAATTCAATTTTATTTGAATTGAATAAAAAAACCTTCTTACCACTGTCTGAAATTACTGATTTAAGCAATTAAGTGGAGAAAATATTATATTTTACTGTTCCGTATTTTTTTACAGATGTATAACTGTTAAAAACGTGCTTACTTCGTGTAATTAATTTGAATAAATTTCCCCATAAAACCCTGGAACTGGCAATTCAGTAATAGCGGGGAAGTGCAGTGTTGTCTCTTTCATTTTGCGCGAATTTTCTGTAGAGCTGTCCCTCTCGAAATGTGGCCACTGACCTTCAAAACCAAAGAATATAATTTCAAACATAGGCCACGACAGCCGGACTGGACTTGGCTCCCCGTGCTTCAGTCTGTCGCTAACAAAATCGCATAGAGATACTTCACCGGTCCTTTACATACATAGAGTAACTTATATGGTTTTACATACATCGTGTTCTACGCCCTAGTAGTATTATATTCTTTGGTTCCTTCTGTTCCTTCCTAGTTCCTAGACTTCCTACCATCAGTAATCGGTTCTTCCTACGATACGACCTCAAAGAGAGAATCCCACTGTGAAAAGAGTTTGAGTTGAACTTCGAAGTCGCTGCGCGTGGAACCTGGTTGATCCTGGTAAATTACAGTACTCTGAGCTTGAGCCACTTGAGCCTTCTATACAGCCTTCAATTATCAAACCGTAATTAATTTGCTGCGAGGATGGCGGATATTCGTGATATTCTGGACATGGAAAGATCGGCAACGCCGGATATAACCCGCGAGTCCATTCTGGCTGGCGACCGTAAGCGCAAATCGGGCACAGTGCGTGCGGTGAAGCGACCCGAAGGCATGCACCGGGAGGTTTTCGCTCTGCTCTGCAATGACAACATGGATGCACCGCCCCTGTTGCCCACCGACACCGGTGAGTTGCTATTATTCCTAGTTAGGTATTGAAACTCCTACATAACTTGTGAGAAATATTGGTCAGACATTAATGCCGGTATGTACGTCATGCTCAACACCTCAAGAAGTAGGTTAGTTAGTAATGAAAATATAAACCCAACACTGCAAGCGCGCCCGCCCACATGTTTTTTCTTGTCACGCAGTGCTACTTACAGGGTCGATCACCAAACTTTGTAGACCCGGCTCCATCGCGACCCGTTTGTGAAGTTATTGGGTCTTGAAGAACTGAGAGAATAAAGGTGAGACAGGTGAGACAGAAGCCCAGAGGAGGACCCCTACGGCAGTCTCTTAATCCATGTTATTATCTGCTTACACCCGATTTCAGTCACAATGTCTCAATATTATGAGCACTGCTGGCTTTATTTAATTTTTTCTGTAGACCGAGTATCTGTAAATCAAAATTTAACACACTTTTCAGGGAAAGGTTACAAGCAGGCAAAGGCAAAACTGGGCATGAGAAAAGTTCGTAAGTGGGTGTGGTCTACATTCACTAACCCCGCACGGCAGGACGGCGCAGTCTTCTACCACTGGAAGAGACAATCCGATGAGCCTCGAGAGTATCCCTTCGCTCAGTTTAATAAGGTCTTTTTCTCGAAAATTTGTTTCTTTATTTTAAATATATTATATTTTTTTTTATTGTTAGCGCAACATGTGACGCCGAGCCTCTCATATGGTGTCTAACGGTGCCTATGGACTTTCGGTACGAGGGGGTTGCGAATGCCATGCCGACCTGACAGGTGCCTATTCACTGCCCTCTTGAAGGACTCATGGTTGTAATTGGGGGGAAATGTATGGGCAGGGAGAGCGATATATGATATTATATAATATTATATTTAAATCAATTTGGTAACAACCAACACATCCAATATGACTGCCCAATTTAAGGCGCAAGCAATAGGATGGATTTAAAAATACTCAAAAAAATCATAATTAATAAATGTATTTAGCTAGTTGAGCATCTAACCATCGACGCATGTGCAATAGTTTTAAGACGATGGACAGGTGGCACACTGTGTCCTAGCCTGTTGGACGGTGTGGTGAGCTAACTCTCTGTCGCTGTTATACATTCTGTGTAAAAAGTACTGGGAATTGTTCAATAAAACCAAAAAAGTAATTTATTCGTCAAAAATTATTTTGTCCCCTTCAAAGTAGGTTCGCTTGCAATACAGCTACGCCAGTGCTTGACCCAGTCCTCCATACATTTTTTATAAGCTGATTGAGGGATTCTTCAACTCTTTCAGCGAATTTTCTTTTATAGCAGCAATCGACTCGAAACGCCTCCATTCTAAAGACTGTTGATTTGTTTGCATGTCGTACTCGTAAACCCATGTCTCGTCGCCGGTTATTATGCGTTTCATGAAGGTGGAGTCCGTAGAAGCTCGGGAAATCATGTCTTCAGCAACTTGCTTTCGATGCTCTTTTTGGACAGAATTGAGCTCTTTTGTAACTAATCGTGCGGTGACGTGTTTCATGTCCCAAATGTCAGTCAGAATATTATGAACGGACATAAAAGATACGTTTACCTCGAAGGTGTGGATCTAAGCTTGCGATGGCTTCACCGAACATATCCGGGCCCATCGGCAGTAGAGGAGGGTATTAATCGAGGCCGGGACTAGCGAGTGGCCACTCTAAATTTCCCGCGCATGCTTCACGTTTCGGCTCGCTTCAAGTCCTCGTCATCTAGTCTGCGTTGACTAGGACGCGGGGAAACCACCAGTCCCGCTCTCGACCTCCCTCTCTCTACCTATCCATATTCTGTAGGATGCTTCCAGTGACGTTTTCGAAGCTCTCTCCATATATGAGCTTAGCGTCGATCTTGGGAGCCCTAGATTCTTGAAGAGACTGTAGAGCGACTTCGCTGGTAGTCCTCTTGCTCCGACTTTCACAGCGAAGAGATCAGTCTTGAATCCGTTTCTCACAATCCGGTCTACTAAGTTGCAGTACTTGTTAAGTTTGATGTTGTGGTCTAACTTAATGATACTGATGAACTTAATAATGTAGCTAACTTAAGACTCGATACGAAGATTTTCAAGTACCAAACTCTTGATAAGTTTGATGTTTTCATCATTCGCAGCGATTGGTGGTCGACCAGAACAAGGCAAATCAGCTACCGCTTGCCAGCCTTCTTTAAATACTTTGTACCATTCATATGCCCGAGTTTTTGAGATACACGAATCACCATAAGTATTCTGCAATATATTTAGTGATTCGGCACAGGAAATTTCGTTTGATGCGCAAAACTTAAGGCAAACTCTTTGTTCAACAAATGCTTCCATAGAAAAATCGCAGAACACTTAAAACAATGAAATATAAAAACAGCAGCTGTCATTATCCTGAGTGACAGATGGCGCTCAAAGTTCGCGCGGTAACTCAGTACAGTGATACCAACTTATAGAAAATAAAAATAGGTCGATATGTTTACCGCGTTCTGTATTTTATGAATTCCCAGTACTTTTTACACAGAGTAGTATATCTTATATATAATAGTTAGCGACTGTTATTTACGGGCACTTTTACATAAGCACCCTTATCCCATCGTACAGAGATAAAAATTAATTCGCTTTAATTCTACTTCTTATAAAAGGGAACGTGTTTGCATGTATGTTGAGGCAAACTTCGGCACCACTGAACAAATTTTGATGCAGTTTGCTAAGTTTGAAAGAGTGGTTCTTCAGGCTCACTATAGCCTATATACCATCATGCTAAATAGCCTTAGGGCTGAGTAATATCAAAGAAAGTATAGTATGGACGGGATTTGCGTTTATACCGGATTTGCTATTAAACCGAGTTTACCTTGAGCGAAGCCGCGGGCAAAAGCTAGTTTGATATATAGGAAATTGATGAACTATGTGACACGTTTCGGCTCGCATCGAGCCCTCGTCAGCTAGTCTGCGATGACTAGGACGTGGAGAACCACCGGTCCCGCTCTCGACCTCCCTCTCTCTACCTATCCATATTCTGTAGGATACCTCCAGTAACGTTTTCGAAGCTCTCTCCATATATGAGCTTTGCATTGATCTTGGCAGGCGTAGGTTTTTTAAGAAACTGTAGAGCGACTTGGCTGTTAGTCCTCTTGCTCCGACTTCCACAGCGAAGAGATCAGTCTTGAATCCGTTTCTCACTATCCGGTCTACTAGGTTGCAGTACTTGTTCAGGTACTTTGAAGTTGTGGTTATTGTTGATAGACAACTCGGCAGAACAAAAAAAATATATTTTGATTAAAAATCAGATGGACCTAGTAATCACGCAGTTAGATCTCGTAATATCAGTTGAACTTTGTGAATACTTTTGAAATTACTGTTTGTCTAGGTTAGGTTAGGCCTACAATGCCCCTTTTCGTTTGTTGTATATTTTTATGAACATTCCAGAGTGTGGTGCATTATGATAAGGTGATTTTTTTTTTATTATTTCAGCAAGTGCCAATTCCCTCTTATACGGAGTCGGAATACAACCAGTATTTGCGTTCAGAAGATTGGAGTCAAGCGGAGACAGATCACCTAATGGACTTGTGCAAGAGGTTCGATCTGCGGTTCATCGTGATCCACGACCGCTGGGACAAGGCTGCATTCAGGAACCGCAGCATCGAGGACTTGAAGGAGCGATATTATAACATCTGCGGCATATTGAGTAAAGTAAGCTGCTATATCTTACTAGGCTGTGGCTGCGGTCACGTTCACCTTTCTTTTATTTTTAAACGCAGGCCAATCTGCATTTGTTTTTCACTTTCTCATTCAGCAAGTGTTATCCTGCTATCACTACTGGAATCATAGGCTAAAGAGTTCAATGAAATAATAGACATTATTAGAGCTAATATAAATATTTAGCTCAATTAACAGGAACCAATTTCATCATTTTGTATGTATTTTAGATAGATGTTAAATTCAGTCTACCCGTTCCTGTAGAACTGGTAGACAAATGAACTGACAAATAATTTTTTTAGCCTAAAGGGTTAGAGAACTTATGGGGAATGCTCGGAGGAGCTGTTTAATGCGATCCCGCCATCCCCTTTCCACCTCCGCACAATGCGCACTGGGCAGGGATTGCATCCCTATATGCTGGACTTACCACGGATGTGTACCAATCGGTTCTGCAGATCTTTCCTCCACCGAACTGGTAAACTCAGGAATACTCTCCCTGCCCAAATATTTCCCCCCAAGTATAGTCTCGGTTCCTTCAAGAGAGGCGTGAATAGGCACCTGTCAGGCCGGCATGGCATTCGCGACCTCCGTGTACGACCGAATGTCCGTCGTTAGACACCTTATGGGTGGCTAGGCCAATGACATTCTACTTTCTGGACGGGCCCTCGTCATACATTTTACCGGTAGAAAGGTGCGATTGCAGTTCTTCTATATATTGCCAATATTTAAAACAGCGTAAATGCGCGAGCGCCTCATACATCACGTTACGTTTCCGCTCTGTGAACGTCGATAGAGTAAGACGGTTAAATGGCAATTTGATACGTATAAAGGAGAGACAACGATTGGAGAGGGTGCTGAATGCTCACCAATAGCGCGCCTCAATTCGGTGCGTTGTATGCCACTTCCCGATAATTTAGTTCGTTGAGCTAGGCCCCAGATGTCGCGCTTTCTATAAAACATAAAATAGGTACTGCTTATATGACTTCTTCTTCTTAAAAAATTTATAGATGAGCGGCGGGTGGCCGAGTGGTTTGGGCATCGACTTCTCATGCGAGAGGTCTGCGGTTCGAATCCGGTCGGCGTGTACCAATGAGTTTTTTTCTGACGAAAAAATTTACGTGCATACCTACACCTTTTGCTTCACCGTTCGGAACCGGTGTAAAACGTAGGTCCCTTCCCTTGCCCCTTACTAGGTGGTAGGCTCAACTTGTAGCCGACTGGGTTGGTACCACCGTACTGTATGTAAGGTGGCCCCATAGCAGCCTCGGTTGTGTTCTCTAGTCCAGTATAGCCAGCAATCCAGGGAAGTCTCCGGTATGGCACCTACCTTCTCGGAGGTTGATATTGGCTAGTCAGAGCATGTGCTTTGGCCCCTCTGACTCAGCCATCCATACCGGATTACATAAAAAAAAAAAAGATGAGTTATTCTCATAAATATTTTATATTGGGGTGTATTTTCGTCAACCGTGTTGAGAGGTTATTTATTGTTTACAAATATATGCATGCATATAATGCAGGGGTGGCCAAACTTTTTACATCCGAGGTCTCCCCAACAAATTAAAATTTGTGAGCGGTCTACTGAAGAATATAAAAAAAATCTGTCAAGTGCGAGTTTTACTTGCGCGCGGAGGTTTCCGTATCTATCCGCTATCAATAATATCCTCCTATCCGCTCAGGTGGCATGGTCTTCGAATTTGAATTATCAGATATTTGTTTATGTTATGACAGGTCTCCATGTTTACCCACTGACAGCTGTTACCATAGTAACGTCACTTTATTTTTTAAAAGTGATCTGTCAAACATTCTGAACTTCTTCTGAAAATTCTTTTTTTGGAACGACCAAAGATTAAGAAGCGGTGTTTTTGCAAACATTCAACAATGCAATATGTAAGAGCCTGTGGCGCCATCTATTATTCAATAGTGTGACTAATGGCATTTTCGTTTCGTTTGTTGTATGGCAACCCCCTTACTTTTTAACATTTTCTTATTTTTCTTATTTGTTGTTATGTCCGCCATAGTAACGCATATTCTGTGAAAATTTCAACCTGCTACCTATTACGGTTCAAGAGATAAAGCCATCGGACAGACGGACGGACGGACAGACGGCGAAGGCTTAGTAATAGGCTTCCGTACGGGATACGGAAACCTAAAAACATTTTATTGTGTCAGCGCGCGACAGGCAAACCGCGAACTAGTGCACAAGTAGTTCTACTTCTGTTTTACAATATAAAACAGAAAAGGACGCGAATGAACTTACATTTGACATATCAGTGACAGATGTCACTAACTGTATTTCTGTTGTAGATTCTACCATTGTAGACCATTTAGTCGCTCGTATTTTTCAATTTCGGACTCAATGAATGAAAAAAGTGTGTGGGCGTCAATGACGTATCATGTATTCTACTAGACCTCTTACCCGGGCAACAGCCTTCGCTCCACCGCGGTGGAGTAACCATTACGCGGAGGGACCCTCTTGAGACTAGTAGCTCGCGAGCGACCGAACGCGGCGGACGCGCCGTCCGCGCGCTCGCTGCCGTCCGTCTGCGGCTCGCATCGCGCCAGTCATTACTCATTATGCCCGGTTGTGTGTTGCGATATTGCAAAAATCATACCAAAAATATTGGGAAAAGTGATGGCATCTCATTTCATAGGTAAGTATCACTTCATTGTGATCTTAATATATAAGGTCTTTCAAAATTAGTTAATAGTACGCTAAGGGGGGGTTCTGCATCATATAGGGAGTAAAACCTATATAAAATTTGTTGGACCTTGGGCTTTTTTTATGAAAAATGCTTTTTATGTATGTAAAAAAATATGTGGTTGATTTTTATAGCCTAATCGATTCATTTTCATAACAGTAACAAAAAAGTCTTCAATACCATTTTGATGTAACACGTGTAAGTTGGTAAAAAAAATCAAATTCTTTCTATTCCATACTAATAAAACTAAAATTGTGGTTTTCACAATTTCTGAAAGAAAGAGATCTATGTGTTGGAAGACTTTTTTGTTCCTGGCATGAAACTGAAACGATTAAGAAAATAATTTTTTTTTACATTTTACATTACCTATTATAAATTTTTTTTTTGAAAACAAAAATCTTTGTTCCTCAAAAGTGATTTATTTACGATACAGAACCCCCCCTTAGCGTACTATTAACTAATTTTGAAAGAACTTATATATAATATCTTGTTTTCCATGTGCTTAGAAATATTAATTAAACAAATAAATTGAACGCGCTCATTAGGGCTGCCACATATGAATGATTAGAAATAGAGTTCTGGGATATCATGTATGAAAGTAAATAAATATGTATTAAACCATGTTAAAATATGAGAGTGAATTGACCGCTAATAAGGGTTGTCGCTATTCTTTTAATTTTTTTTAATTAGTAAGTAATTGAGAAATTTTCAAGAAAAAAATTTTTTTTACAAGGTTTCCACATCCTACTAAGGGATCAATACGAGAAAGATGGATAAAAATAGTCCAAGATGATACATTGTTTAAGGGAAAGTGAAAATTTAAATTTGTGTAAAGTGAAATTTAAATTATTTTGTTTAAGTACGGAGGAAGAGTTATTTTAGTTGTGTTTGTGTGTGTAGTCCAAAGTATACCTAATGGTTTTTTTAGTTATATATATATATTTTTTTTTAAATAAATGCTGCACTCTTTATTTTATGTATGTTTGGTTTGGAGATTTTAAGTTTAGTCCAAGGCCAAGACCGCAGTTATGAATTCTTTATTATTAAGTTTAGTTTTTTAGATATTATTCTAGTTATTAAGTGTAGGTATTATAAGAATACAAAACGGCTTTACTCGCGGTCGAAATACGAGCTGTGTGGCTCGACGTTTCGGGCCAAACGTATGGCCCATCATCATGAGCACTCTGGCCGAAATGTCGAGCCACACAGCTCGTATTTCGATAGCGAGTAAAGCCGTTGTTACTTCTTAAAATGTCAAATAACCACGGTAATTTAAAAACCCATATAAGTTTAGGTATGTATTTCAAGTTATTATAGTTCTGTATTTTAAGTTTAAATACATAAAAACGTTTTTTTTCGATGAAATTGACTATCTGTTTTCTTCTATAATCCTTTAAAACGTCCCACTGCTAGGCACGGACTCTGCCCACTGACATAGGAGGTATTGTTTTTATTGTTGTTGTTTTATTGTTTATTGAGTATTCTTATGGCAGTCATATTGCACTCGAACTTGTCACAATTTGTTATATCCGGTTCGATTACTCGTACATGGTGACCAGTGGAAATCAGAAGCAGTTTACACAAAAATACCTTTCATAGATCAGTGTGCACTAGTTACCTAACTTTATTTTTCTTCATCGGAGCGATCGTACCTATTCGTTATGAAATGCACGTATATCAATCCTTATCAAGGAAATAAATAAGTACATTAGTTAGTGCCCGGGATTTGAACCCGCAACTTCTGCATTGAGAAGCGTTACCACTAGACTACGGGCACAATTAACCATAATACCTACTCGTAAAATAATAAATCGAAAAATATATTTTTGGTAGACTAAGTGACAACCCTACGTATTCCAATGCACGTGTTGACTGACCGGCCGGGCCGGCCGGGCCGCTAGCCGCTAGTCGCTCGCTAGCTAGCCCCTCTCCCGCTCGCTTCCCGCCCCGCGCGGCTCAGCGTTCCGCCACCCCGCTACCTTACCTCATACCTCAGCTATTGGCCGTCATTTCTCTGTATTCTTTCTTCGTAGTGCTCACTCTATACATAAAATCTCTTTGGTGGGCGTAAGTTTTGTATATTCTGCGGGCGGGCTACCTGAAAAGCCTTCGCGGTCGACCGGTCGACCGCGGTCGAAGCTTTGGCCATCCCTGATATAATCCATTGTTTTATATAACTTCTTCTTCTTAAAAAATGTATGGATGACTTATGAAAATATAGAACAGTCTTCTCTGTTAACCTGTCAGTCTTCAACCTGGCTGTCATTTGCTAATGACTTTTTCCGCCTCCTTTCTGGCATGGCGCCTCGCTGAGCGTGGCTTCGCGAAGAGAGGTGTTCAGCTGTACATGCACTTGTAAAATACAGCACAACACCAGACCACCACGTCTAGCAAAGTATTCATATCCTTAGCTGTGTCTGTAGTAATATTATGTATTTCAGGTAAAAACAAACGTATGGTCGAACATAAATAATGCAGTGAATGGAGAGAAGAGAGTGTATCATTACGACGCGGAGCACGAGAGACGCAGGAAGGAGCAGCTGTGTCGTCTCTTTGACAGGACACAGGAACAGGTTACATAAATTCATTGTTATAATATTTTATTTCCCACGGGCACAAATACTAACCTGTAACACATATTGTCTCATGGGACTGCAAGTAGCAGGGTTGTCCTCTGATTCCGCTAACCTTAAGATTGTCTCGCGAAAATGTATATAAACTCTTCTTCTGTATCTGTTAGATAATGCTAAGATCAGTGTAACCATAGCCAATTAGAGAATAATCCACCGTCCCGCAATAGGTAAGGTGCAATTAATAAATTTCCACTTCTCTCAGCTTTATTTAATATATGTTTAAGTAAATATATACTTCTAGATCGAAGAAGAGCAAATGTTGCTGACCGAGCTGAAGAAAATCGAGGCTAGAAAGCGTGAGAGAGAGCGCAAGACACAAGACTTGCAGAAGTTGATATCGCGCGCGGACGGAGGAGCGACGAGTGCGGGGACACTGGGCAATGGGGTTGAGACGACGCGCCACCACACCGGTGCGGCTGCACCACTCAACATCTCACGTCGCCTCGACAGAAAACTGCACAAGAAGAAGCTGTCTTCTCACTCTCGACCTATCCGCACAACTTCTGAGACTATTGTAAGTGTATCTAAGTTTCTTTCTACCAATCATATTCTTTCAGTAAATTGACCACGCCATTTTGGCATTTCGGCTTCAAATGAAAATTTGAAAATAACAAACACGAAGTGAAGGTTATAAATAAATTAGTTCTTCAAATCATCAGTTTCAAAGGTTATATGAATGGCCCATACTCGAAAATCTAGAAAATTACTTTTGAAATAAAATATATCTAATAAAAATAAATAAATAGAATAATCAAAATAGTAAACTTACAGCAATGGAAGGATTTTCATTTGATTTGACAGTCGTTAAATTTATGGCCATGTTGTTTGCACACCCCTGTCTTTTTTTTTTAAATTTTTGTTAGGGGGTTTAGCCAATATTTGGCAATGCGAGCTAGCCCCATCGTACCTATTAAAATAGGTTGTGCCTTTTACACATTGCATTACTTTAAAATTATCGTATTGGGGCATACATCGTACTTCATGAAACATATAAAACAGTTTCAGTCTGTAGTAGAGGTTTTGGACTTATTAAAGCACTTGTGTAGTATTGAAACCCTTCAACTGACATTTGGTTGTGTCGGTGCAGAGTGTGGAGTGGAGCGGCATCAGATTCCCGGAGTCGCGCGGCGCGGGGGTGTGGTTACGCTCGCAACGCATGAAGCTGCCGCCTGGTGTGGGCCAGCGCAAGGCCAAGGCCATTGAGCACGAGCTGCGACAACTCAATATTGGTATCTTAATAAATAAAGTGAAGTTTCTACAGGCGACCGATCGTGTAACATACATCAATATATGAATATCCTTATAACTCGATAACCACTTTATCAATTTACATACAATTTTCACTGTTACATTCTTCACTTCTATAAATGGTTTTAGGCTATAAATCATAACGCTCTTCATCGGCGGCCTGAGCTGTGAGCAAAAAGTCACGCGAAGCGAAGCCGCGGGCAAAAGCTAGTTGTACATAAATACTAACTTATTTACTGTAAGAGAGCCTCGATAGCTCAGTAGTGCAGTCGGTCGACTGTTTGTGATCATAAGCCCTCATGGGCGCGGTTGGAGGCTGACCGTGGCTCGGATTATATGTAAAACTGTAGGTCCCTTTGCTTCTTACCTTACTAGACGGTAGGGTTTAATCCACTCGGGTTGCTACCACCGCCCTGAACGAAAGGTCGGTCGAAGCGGCTATGTAAATAGTTCGTGTTTTCCATCCAGTTAGTGTAGCCGGTGAGAGAAGCACTGACATCAAGATGTTATGGGCTGATGTAGTCAAATGAGACTGCATGCTTCTTCTTGATCGACAGTTTTTGCACTTAGGTCTCTCTTCTTGGACCCATTGTGTGTCACAGCGGCCGCTGTAAGCCTGCCTGCGTGCCTTCTTGCATGCATTTCGTAGACGGAATAAATAAATATGGACTACGCACTTCATACTTTAACTATTATTAAAATGTGATGCAGCAACTATGGTAGTGTGCGTATCGCGTGGTACAGGATCGTTCGTGGCAAGAGATCGCTAGCGACATTGTGCTATCCTTTTTTCCGCGCGCGATAACCCCGTACCGTATTGGTTGCCTCTACGCTCCAAGCACACATTTGCCTGTTCCAACACAGGCTAATGTCGGCGCGTGTAGTCGATTCGATCGCTGCTAACTTGCTGAATCTTTTTATTTTTATGATTGAAGATGCATTTTCCGTAATTCAAATAAACACAAGAGGATAAAAGGGGGCACTAACACATACACTTTCAAAAGTTTATTTATTTATTTATTTTAGACAGGCAGCCTAGGCTGATACGTCTAAATCCAGTTAAAATTTGTTGTTTTTCGTATCGTAGATTTTTTTATTATTATTGTTTTTTTTTATTTCGTTCTTGAGCACTCTTTTTGAGATTATGTTTTATGTGTTAGATATTTATCTAGTCTATTTTTGAATTGGTTGGTATTCCAATTCCACGCATTTTTTTTTATGGACACTGACACACACATCACCTACAACATCCGTGATGTCAGCCCATAACACCGGGTGAACTTGGTGCCACGTCAGTGCTTCCCTTCGGTCGTGCCGGCTACTATCTCTGTGCATGTTTTAAAATGTGACTAAGGGACGAAGGACAAGATGCCGTGTTTAAGTGCGAGGAGCTAGCCACCTCTCATATTGGCACGGTCCTTGCACTTTACATATAGTAGGTAACTTCGCACCTTACTTGCTGATTGTTAATTATCTTGTCATAATTTGCAAAGCATGGTGAAAGAAATCTTTCTTTCTTTCTTTCTTTCTGTTATAGCAATTTAGCAACAGCGATTATTTTGATTACACCGGTTGTGATACGATGTGATGGTTTCAATACATTGTAACATTCCATTGTCAACAGATATTGCTCCGACACCCACTGAGTCAATTTGCCGACACTTCAACGAGTTACGCTCAGACGTTGCTCTTGCGTTGGACCTGAGGACTGCGCTATCCACGTGTGAGTTTGAACTGCAGGCGCTGCGACATCAGTACGAAGCAATTTGTCCAGGAAAAGTATGCATTTTTTCATACAAATACAATGTTAAGGGGTGGTTGCTGGTTCACAGTGCATAATTTTCAGTTCATTTAGGTTTTTTATTTCATTGCAATTCATTTTTTCAGTATTTCGATAAACTATGTCGTTGTGTTGTTGTTGTTTTGGTTTGGGGTTGGCTCTAGGCCTGCAAACTAATCCCGCTTGGTTGGGGACCTTCGTGCAAAACCCCGCAGTCTCCAGCTACCCCATCCAGCCTATGTCTTCCACGAAAGCCACAAGTCGACCGGGGTGTCTGCAGGCCGCTTATCCCTTAGTCGCCTTTTACGACATGCACGGGGAGAGATGCAGTGGGACTATTCTTATTAAGTACCGACCCCACACAGTACAAAAAACTATGTCGTATCCAAATAACAAGTGAGGGTATGCCCTCAAGCCAGATCTTGACAGTAAATACTTGTTGCTCGTTTAAAAAGTTGTAGTATAGTTGGGACTGGGTTGTTATAACTCTGAATAATACAACATTTTATTTACAGACACTTACAATTCCAAGTTCCATAGCCGGGTCTACAGACATGGAAAGCAAACCAGTCATGAGTGAAATAATAGATGTGGTTGGATCTCCAAGCACTCCAACAGTGAACAATTAATACATTTGTAAAAACTACTTTTAAATTAATCCCATCTGTATGTAACATTTTCTGAATAAAGTATACAAATAACCGAAGCCCTGTTTTTTAAGAACTTCTGTCTATGGTCGAATATAAGAATATTTTAAAGTAAAACAAGACACTCTTAACTTCTAATAGTATAATAAAAAATCAAATAGCTCCCTTTGGAGCTCCATACGCGTCAGGCATCCTCTCGATTGTGTACCGATGTTGAGCCACGAACATTATTGGCACACCAGGTATTTTTCTTATCCTCCTTTTAAGGTCTTTATCATTAGTGGCTACAATGTAACACTTGTGCTGTGTGACTCGTTGAATGATGCAGTCGTCTGCGTAAGTGCCCTTGTGCATACACGCAATCCGTTCAAACCTCGGATCCTTCACTATCCGCAGAGCGACGCGGTACTTGCGTCCCAGCTTTTCCAGTTCACCCATCACACAGTCTGTGATGTAAGGTATGCACTTGGCGTAGAGACAGTCCATCATGTTCTGTATCACATCCAACTTGTTCTTTATGGAGAAGTTGATGAAGTTGGTGTCCACTAGTATGTGGTACGGCGGACCTAGCTGCGTGTTGTATTGGAAGAAGAGCGCAGAGCTCGCCTGCGGCACTTCTCGGATCTTCAGTGCGTTGGGGTCCTCGGGCTTCTTTCTCTTGGGCGGAGCTCTCTGGTTCATTTTGATTCTACTGTCGCTGGGGCTGATCATCTTTTTCATTTTGGCAAATCGTTGCTCCGCAATCTTTCTTGTTTTCCTTTGTTTGCCCTGAAACAACATTATTACTATAAGTCGACCAAATTATAATCACACTCCGCTGATGTTACCTTTCAAATCACCGACCACTGTGAGTATGGAGTGCATAAATATTAAGTTTACAAAAGTGTTTCTGCAACGCAAGGGTTGTGAACATTAAATCAGTGACTTGAGGATAGGCCTAGATATTTTATATCCGGCTTCGCTCCCGTTAAATAAGATGAGCTATAACGTGAGCAAAACTATGGGGAAACTACTTAACCGCTCGAGCATTGCGTGCCAGCATATGGCACGGCAATTTAAAGTGACCGAAACATCGCGTGCCGTAAGCTGGCACTGTGGGGCGCCCAACTTTCAGCATTGAAATACACGCTCTTATAATATAGAGATAAAACTCGTTATACTTCTAAATAAAGGTGAAGATATGCCCTACTTGACCTGATACACTTTGGCGTCAGCCTAGAGTAAAACATTAACGGACTCTTCAGTTGTTTTCAAAACTTGATGTCGAACACCATGTTTGCACTGGCACACCGCTGCCACAAATAAACAAGATTTTTTGTGTTTTAGACATTAGTTTGTACATATACATGTTGTTGTTGTTGTTGTTTGCTGCCCAGCCTCTTGGGAAGGCAGGTGGGCCATTCTCCGCACTGAGACCTCAAGATGGTCCGTTGTACGTTGCGTGTGTGTACATATACATATAACATATAACACACGCTGAATCCCGACAATCGGGGTAAGCAGAGTAATCGGTGTTGTGCTGCAAACACTCTGGTAAATTACAGCACAACACCGACCACCACGTTTCGCAAAGTATTTGAACAAGATTCAATCGATCAAGCAGTAAGTAAGGCACGAAGACCCACCTGCTGCATGACTCGGTGGAAGTACCGTGCCAAGGTGACAGGTGGCGAACCTGTCGCCCTTTACCACAGCATCTTGTCCTTATCCCTTAGTCGCCTTTTACGACATGCATGGGGAGAGATGCAGTGGGGCTATTCTTTTTAAGTACCGGCCTCACACGGTACCGTACATTAGTTTGTGTTTGTGCATAAATTAGAATGAATAAAACATTTGAGTTGTATAGTTCCAGAACCCGCCAACTCCGTTTAGGATGATTTTACAGTTAGACGAAAAAACTAGACCTCGATAAATAGCCGCCCATTCAAACAACGAGGGAGCTGGAACGAATGATAATTTTTCTTTGCGATTCACTCTGGATTGGACTGTGTTAGGACAGATAGGTTACAAATTTAATACTTTATTCGAAACAGTTATAACAACTTTTTTTAGAGAAATGGATTTGGTGGGTTTTGGAACTATACGACTGATTTCTGAAGTGATTTGTCCTTATTAGAGGTTTTTATCTATTTAATATTTATCCCACTTATATTTTGTGAAGTGAAATGTTAAATTCACAATTTAGAATGAAAACAAAGCTTGGACTTTTTAGGAAATTTTGTAAAGATTACAACCATGCCAAATTAGCTAAAAGTGTTCATATATTTTATCGGGAAAAACATTTCTTTTCTCTCCTTGCGTAACAAATCGCCATCGTGAATATATCCGACGTTTGACACAGTCGGATGTCGTACGGGGCGATACATGTGAGCGGTTAAGGCATAAAGTACCTACTTTACACCCATTTATTTCGTTAATACTACAGATAAGAACTTACATTATCTACTTCATAAACAAGGCAAAACCTCTATAACAGGCTGTGAAGAAGTGCTCCATCAGTGGAGAACTAAACCGACGCGCCGATTCTGACAATACCTGCTTATAGCAAAGGCTGATCGCATAGAAGAGATATAAAAGAAAACTGGCCAAGGGCGCGCATTCCGTATCGCCATGTCATGGTTAGCGCCACTCACACCATCTTTTTTTTTTTTTTTTATGGAACCTGACACGGTTGGCTACATCACCTACAACATCCGTGATGTCAGCCCATAACACAGGGTGAACTAGGTGCCATTTCAGTGCTTCCCTTCACCATCTATGGCGTGTTATGAAATGCTTCATATTAGTTAAAATTCATGATTAGTTAAAATGCTTCACACTCTATTCGGTAGATGGCGCTACACTTTTTGGTTTCTTCTATGGGAACCCCCGGGAATTTTTTACTTATCTTATTTTTTATTATTTGATGTTATATCGGCCATAATAAATAACACATATTCTGTGAAAATTTCAACAGGCTACCTATTATGGTTTTAGAGATACAACCCTCGGACGGACGGACGGCGTAGGCTTAGTAATAGGATCCAGTACCGGATAACGGAACCCTAAAAAGTATGTATTCAGCCGCTGAATACACGCTGAATTTCAGCGCGAACAACCGTGTATACGCTACGGCGTCGGTACAGGCGCGCGAGGGGAAGCGTGGATCTGATTTTTTATGTAAGTAATTTACGGTTCATAACAAAAACCAATATCTATAATTATAGGTTATATCATGTGCGTGTTATAATTACCATTTTATATAGGTTCTTAACTTTCCTTTGATGAGGGTCACAGAGAACCTAAGTGTTTTGTGTTGTGATATACGATATTATTATGTTAAAAATCCACAATCAAATCTCTAAAGGAACGCGGACATCACTCTCATGGAAATTTGTTGACAACGAAGAGAATGTAACCACGTTGACACTGACAGTTCATTATTCATTTTTTTATTGGTTTTTTTTATCGTCCCTTTTCGGGGCAGGCAAAACTAATTTAGTATACAGCCCTTTTTGTTGCACTTCTAATGTCTGTTGTTTTCTTCTCGTATTGCGAGAATCTCAAAATTTGGGGTTTGACACCTGACAGCTCTGGCTGATCCTGCACCTCCTCCTAGGCTCCTTTCGGAAACACTCGGGTTGATTCGGCTCGAAAGCGAACCAACTGAATCCGATATTCGTTTGGTCGTTTATGTAATTTCTTGGCTCAGTGGTATAAGGGTGTAGTGTAGGATTTTTATTTTTTCGATCTCGACCATGGGTTCGTGTCCATACATACTTAAATAACACACGCTGTATCCCGACAATCAGGGTGAGCAGAGTAATTGGTGTTGTGCTATAAGGACTCTGGTAAATTATAGTACAACACCGACCACCACGTTTAGCACAGAATACGGACAAGACAAATATCTAAACAACTATATTATTTATCTAAACAACTACAACTATACAAGACAACTAGAGAAGATGCGTCGCTACGCGACGCTCTTCTCTATATTAACCCTGGTTATTTTTTTTAACCTCCAAAAAATCAAAGCTGATCAACAGCGCCATCGTTCCTTTGTTCTCTCCTGTGCCAGACCCCTTATTTTGCCAACGTTATATCCTCTTTGCTTGGCACCTACATCGTGTTGGCACTTGGCAGTTTGGCAGCTCTAGTAGTATTATATTCATTGGTTTGGCGGTTGGCAGCACAGATAAATAAAACTTGGCTGTATGGTCAAATAATCTTTGCCTGCCCTTCATCACTGGAGCGGGCAATATTGCCCGCCGAGCATTTATACCGTCATCTATGGAGCGGTCAATATTAACCCGCCACCGCTCCAAACCGCTGCATGGGCCGAAAAATAATTTTTCCCTACACAATCTACTATTATAGTATTAGTACAAAGAGACATACTATAAAGTTGACAAAATTGATCTACCAACACTATCATTACCGAAGACAACAACGAGCCGACAGAGTAGGAAAAAAATATCATATCTGTCGTCATTGTTGTGGGTGTTGTGTTGTGGGTCGGTGTAGTGAATGTTCGTTGAGTTTGTTCACCAAATACAGAAGAATGGACCGGTAAGTGATGTTTTTTCTCTTTTTCATTATATTCCGGACCTATTGAGTACATTTGTTTGTACTGAGTTGAGATGCATTTTACGTAAAAAGTCGAAGAAAAGTCCTACTCCATACTGACAATTTTTTCCTGTTTGTTGTTGTTGTCAAAGCTTGTTTCTCAAAATAAATCGGTTTTTCGGAGAAAGTGAGGTGACAGAAATGTTCATTAGTTCTTCTAGTTGAATAATATATGCCGTTTAGTGCTTACATGTCGTACATTTACGAGAAACAAGCCATTTTTGTGACCTAGGTCTCGCGCCATACAAACTTGCCTGTTTTGAGAAGCTTGTTTCTCAAAATAAATCGTTTTTTTGGAAAAAGTGAGGTGACAGAAATGTTCCTTAGTTCTTCTAGTTGAATAATATGTGCCGCTTAGTGCTTGCATGTCGTAAATTTACGAGAAATGAGCCATTTTTGTGACCTAGGTTTCGCCTAGGAACTTGGTGAAAGTGTTTTTTTTGCCAACATTTTTTGCGAATTCAAAATTTTATTGTGGTTGACACGGGGGCTGCTGATACACAAGAAAGGTATGATTAGGTCCGTTATTTATTAGTGTTTATAATAAAAATACTATGTGACCGATTTCCGGTCTAATAAATTTATAAAAATAAAAAATCTGAGACAGGTCGCGATTTTCATATAACACAACTTTACAAAATAATAATATGCAATATATATAAAAAAATACTATTTATAGCTAGAATATTTATCTGTAAATACAATCCATATGTTAGTTCATGAAGTTTTATGGAAAAATCTTCCAAAATGATTTTTTTTCGAGAGTAATGCGCCGGCGCCGATCGCGCCCGCCACCTGGTGTAGGCGAAGGATTGTTTTGGTTAATGCTTCCGTAGAGGACGGGTTAATGGCGAAAACAACAACAGCAACAACAATAATTATAATATTGTTGGCAGGTGGTTGGTTGGTTGGCAGAGTGATTTTTGTTGGCGAGAAAACACGGTAGAGAAAGATTGAAGATAATACACTACGTTTTGCAGAGATGTCGTTCCACGTAACCAACGTTTGCCGCATTTGTCTCATGTCGTTGGCGAACCGAAAATACTTCAACTTGTTTATGACGCCGGGACGCACACAACAGATATCCACTAAGATCATGGCCTGCGCATGGGTTCAGGTTGGTACTCGTAGCTCCGGTGATCTTTTTTGTTAGGGTTCCGTGTCCGGTACGGGACCCTATTACCAAGCCTACGCAGTCTGTCTGTCTGTCCGAGGGCTGTATCTCTTGAACCGTAATAGGTAGCCCGTTGAACTTTTCCCAGAATTTGTGTTATGGCCGATATAACAACAAATAATAAAAATAAGAAAATTAAAAAATTCACGGGGGTTCCCATAGAAGAAACTAACATCCACTCTGACATCCACTACAGTTCGGTGGTACCAATTCAGTCATTATCTCACGACAATTTGAGCCTCACCACCTTGGTTTGTGTTCCGGCGACAATGCTTACCGAGAATTGTAAATGTTTTTTCTGTCGTTCAGGTGTTCGATGGAGACGGACTTCCAAGCCACATTTGCTGCAAGTGTCACGACACTTTGGAGATGGCTTATCAGTTCAAGCAGCTATGCGAGTCCTCCGACACACAGCTGCGACAGTTTTTTGGCAGAAATCTTGGCAACAAGAACACTAGCTTAGATCTAGTTCAGGTGATTGAAAATGTCCTATTATCAATTAATCCTAAAAATATGCAAAAAAGTACTTTTCCCCCCTTTTTCCTAGATTTCTAAAGCAAAAACAATAATTATTTTAATAGGGTTAGTAGATATTAGGCCAGGATTTCCAACAGGAAAATTTCAGGTTCTTTCGGCAATGTAATACTTGCAAATAATAGTTGCAAAAAATTATAATTTTTATATCATACATAACTTCATGAAGCAATGGTTTTCCTGACAGTCAAACCATTGCTGTAGTTTTTATTTTGGTGTTTCGTAATTTTCCAAAACACAATTAATTGTGTGGTGGTACGGAACCCTCGGTGCGCGAGGGTCGGATTCTTATTTGGCTGCTTTTTTTGGTTCCTATTGATCCCATGAACCTGCTCCCGAAGTTAATGTAACGACTGCTGCAACATCCTGTATAAAGTGTTTCAATTCACATTATGCTGAATTTAGCCACATTTTGTGTAAAATACAGTGAATTTTTATAGAAGGTGCAACATGTGACTTCGAACCACCTGTAAGGTGTCTGACAATGCCCATGGACATTCGGTCGTTATGTATCTTTCATAATATAATCCTATACCTTACATAATTCCAGGAGTCGAGAGAATGTACGGCCGACTTCAAACCGATCAACTTCAACATGGGCAGCGAGCGCCTAGAGCTGCCTCAGTGCGAGTTGTCCCTCAACACTCTGCGGCTGCTCAACCAGGATATGCCCTTCATGCAGAACCTGCAGCTCAATCTGCCGGAGCAGCCATGCGATACTAAAGAGGAACCGGGATATCACACCAATGTATGCTACTTTGTATTGTACATATTTACACTTTTACCCGCCTACGGAGAAGCCCAGAGGATATATTCGGATCTCGGATAATGGATTCAAGACTGATCTCTTCGCTGTGGAAGTCGGAGCAAGAGGACTACCAGCGAAGTCGCTCTACAGTCTCTTCAAGAATCTAGGGCTGCCAAGATCGACGCTAAGCTCATATATGGAGAGAGCTTCGAAAACGTCACTGGAAGCATCTTACAGAATATGGATAGGTAGAGAGACGGAGGTCGAGAGCGGGATTGGTGGTTTCCCCGTCCTAGTCAACGCAGACTAGCTGACGAGGGCTTGATGCGAGCCGAAACGTGAAGCATGCGCGGGAAATTTAGAGTGGCCACTCGCTAGTCCCGACCTCGATTAACACCCTCCTCTACTGCCGATGGGCCCGGAAATGTTCGGTGAAGCCATCGCAAGCTTAGTTCCACACCTTCGATTTTGGTAGCCATGTATGGACTTGTATTCGTTTGTTCCCTCATAGAGCCTAAGCTTAACTGTAACTTAACAGATTTCAACATTATGAGGCATTTGTTGGATTTGTCTCAATAGTCCATGTGTCACAGGGAAAATTCAATATTGTCAAAATTAGATTTTTTTTTCTTTCTTCAAACCCAATTGAGTGGGTTATTATCATTGTCAAGAGATTAAAAGGGCGATTTAAAAAATATACCACACTAAGTGGATAAGAACGAAAATGAGTTCATTAAAAAATAAAATAAAAATTTACAAAACCGGATTACGAAAAACAAGGAGAGTTGAGAAAATTATGTAGTCGGGTATGTACAAGGATTCGAATAGGCAAGGAGTTTTTCTCAACTTTTTTTGTTATTTCCTTAGTTTTTCAAGTCTGGATTTATTCAATGTTTATTTTATTTTTTGTTTTCAACACCGGGTTTCTATCTTACTATAGACACTTAAATTAACAAATGTTATCAATATTTGTTTTAGCAATTCAATTCGGGACTTCCAGATTTGAGACCGGAATGCTCGGCCTTCAAGAGCGGGTCCTGTGTGGATGGCGAAAGCTTACTCAGTACAATCCAAGCCAAGTTACTCGAAGCGGTCTCTGAATCTTTATCCAACACGATGTCAAGCGAACTAATGGAGAATAGGCTGGTCGCTTGGGATTTGCAGAATAAACAACCACTTCTCCCTGCCCCGGAGAAAGCAATCACTGAGCTGAGCACTGTGATTGGTCAAAAGATTAATGAGGAAACGGGAAAAGAAGACTCTCTGTTGTTTCTGGACGAGACAAGGTGTATGTTGTCACCGGATAAAAGCATATGCAATGAACTCGAAAGTGAAATGAAAGTGGAAGATGCGTCCAAAGCAGATGTCTCCCACAGGATGGATACCAGTCTTAAAACATTGCTGGTTCCTGAGAATAATAAGTCGAAAGATGAGCAGGAAAGAACACCACCGGCGGGAAAACCTGCTAAGATAAAGAAGATTCGAGAACAGTGTGAATTGTGCGGTGAGACTTTTAGCCTTATTAACTCATATACATATGAGTACACGGGGCATTCCCCGGCTCATTTGAAGTTAACAATCGAGCTCAGGAGGTTTTCCTCTCTCTTCAGTTTCATCTACCATCAATCAGATGAATTATTAGCTATGTTGAGTGTAGGTTGTCGTGGAGGTGCCACATCCATCAATGTCGCTCCTCCATGGTAGTAGGTACAGCTTCCTCAGTTAGGTATTTGGAGAAAGAATGTCTGCATTAGTCTGCACATTGCCTGTTGTGTTCAGCAGGCTTGAGGCAAGTTGATTAGGGTGATGTGATAAGCGCTTGCTGTAACTGATGTTACTTTGGCATAGTTCTTCCTTTATTGTTGCCACATCAAGATAATCATTCATAAATTTTTGGCAATCACGGTGCCTTGGCAAGCATTCTCAGGGTGATGTTTTGTTTCTGCTTTTTGGAAGATCTCTACATTCGACGTACTGGCAGCAGTCCCCCTGAGCTCTATTTCGTACGTCTAAACTGGTTTGGGAATGGCTTTGTACATTAGAAGCTTATTTTTCAGTGACATTGGTGAGTTTAAGTTCTCTCAGGTGACTTTTTTCAGACAAAACTTCAAAAATACTTAAGAAATTTATTTTCTCGGAATTTATTTGAAGTCATAGGTATATTCTTTGTAATAGAAGAGAATAGAAATATTCTTTATTGCACTTCAATATACATTTTACAATAGGCGGACTTATTACCTATGACAATCTCTGCCAGTCAACCTGTTTTAATTGTAAACAGAATATAGGGTAGCAACAAAATAATAGCATTCTAAGTTTACCTAAATAAATAAAAACAATAAGATACAATATTCTTGTTAAGGAGAGACCGCCTACCCGGTAGCGGATCAGTGCGGCACGATGCGGCACGAAATTGTCCATTGTTTGCAGCGCCGAGGTTAATTTCATGCAATTTCATACAAATAATATTTTGCCACACTGGCCGCTCCACTGCGATACAGAGTCGCGAGGTGTAGTGTTACCCTTAACCAACTTCTATTATGTCATGGCTGCAAGAGAAAGAATAATAAAGGACTGTGTGAGGCCGGAGGCCGGTACTTAAAAAGAATAGCCCCACTGCGTCTCTCCCTGTGCACATCGTAAAAGGCGACTAAGGATGTGATGCCGTGGTAAAGGGCGACAGGCTAGCCACCTCTCACCTTAGCGCGGTCCTTCCACCGAGTCATGCAGCAGGTGGGTCTTTGTGCCTTACTTGCTGCATGATAGTTATCTTGTCCGAATACTTTGCTAAACGTGGTGGTCGATGTTGTGTTGCAATTTTCCAGAGTTCTTGCAGCACAACGCCGATTACTCTGTTTACCCTGATTGTCGGGATGCAGCGTGTGTGCTATGTATGTATGTATGTATGTTAATTATGTGTGCAGGTAAGGTGTTCAGATACAGCGGCTACCTGCAACTGCACATGCGTACACACACGCATGAGCGCCCACACACCTGCTCCGTATGCCGGCAGACCTTCACCCTCCAGCACGTGCTTGTCACGCACATGCGAACACATTCCGGTTCGTACAAGCATAGTAATTATGCTAAAACATTCTGGTTAGCACACACGTAAAGGAATACATTACAGTTAGCGCACGTATGTGCGAATACATTTCGGTTAGCACACTTCATTCTATAGACAAAGGTACACTTGGACAACAAGGCCAGAAGTGGAGAAGCTGTCCATTTATAGTCCAGCAGCACACACACATTACTTCTGATGTGTGGCTTCCATAAAGTGGCTCGCTTCCAAGTTTCATGGGCGGTTTCCATATTGGAGAAACTTGTCACACTCACTAGTTAGATTAGAGATGATAAAACATGCAATGAGAGGGAGCGCATGTGACGAGGATGCTCAGACCGTGTGTTCTAATTTCGAGCCAACTATGAAGACCATTTCTACCTTTCGATGTCTATTTGTGCTCCCTTTGTAATAATTGTTATTTCTGTTTGACATACATTAATCGTTTTGCAGGTGACAAGCCATATATATGTACGGAATGCGGAAAAGGTTTTTCGCAATCCTCAGGTGATCCTTTTGTTTATTTTAGATGTAAAATAAAAAATAAAGCAAACATCTTCATAAATATTGTTTTAAATGTGTTTATAAAATTTTAGGATTAAAGTCCCACATGAGGTTGCACAGTGGAGAAAAACCTTTCCAATGTGAAATATGTTCCATGAAATTCGCTCAGAGTAGTAACCTGAAGTCTCACAAGTTGATTCATTCGGGCCGTCGAGATCACGTCTGCAAAATATGTAACACAGCATTCAAATTCTTGAAACATCTTCGAAGGTGAGTTGATTAGCTGTTTAATTAATATATAAACAGCGTGTAAATAATATATAAACAGCTCATTTGTCCGGGCGCAAGTACGCTCGTTGCATTAGGTTTGATCGGAAATAAGTTGTTATAAATGTTAACACTTACTCATTCTCTACTTAGTATTACTACTTGTAACTGTATTTTGTCCACTATCCCTCAAATGTCTTCCCATAACTACCAGCTGAAGGGCACTTCTCCTTACATTTGAAACCCTATTAGTCATTATAGTAGTATCAAACCGTCCTGGCAGGTCGGACATTATACTTTTATGACCTTGAGAAGTAATTGCCATGATTTAAACAATTTATGTTTTTATTTGTTTACAGCCATCAAAAGACACATTATGATCACAAGGAATTTAAATGTCCATTATGTGCCAAAAGTTTTATAAGGTGAGTAAATTATGTAATGATAATTTAATAAGAATAATTTCTTATAGTTTTCTAGCGTAAAATGTATTTGGGTCTACCTACTATTTGTAGATTGAATATATACCTAATAGTCCCTATTTAATTCAATCTAGATCGTATGTAAATAGATTACATAGTTAATAGTTATGTTGAATTGTTAATTGATAACAGGAAGCGGTACCTGGAGACGCACATAGGCATGCACAGGGGATCGAAGCCGTTCCGCTGCGAGGTGTGCGGGCACGCCTTCTCCTCCGCCAGCAACCTGCGCACGCACTCCCGCGTGCACTCGGCACTCAAGCCCTACTCCTGTCAGGTCTCATTTTTTTTGTTTTTATGCAACCTGATATGGTCGGCTATCATATCACCTGCTTCACCCGTTACACATGCTCCTGTCGGAACTACATAGGTGTCATGTAAGTAATTCCTTGTGCTTGTATCAACTAAACTGAGCTGGCCAGAATACACGGGACTATTTTAAACAAAATTCATTCGCATTACCTAGTCATAATAACATTTGTCATTGCAGTCATTTCTTGGCTGACATTTCAGACTAATGCCACGGTACGCATGGTAAACCTTCCTAATGTAAATTGTATTCTGGAAGCTGACACCGTTGGCTACGTCCCCTAGAACATCGGTGATATCAGTCCAGAACACCTTGATGAATTAGGTGCCATGTCAGTGCTTCCATTTGGTCGTGCCGGTACACGGTACACTAAACTGGGCGGAAAACTAAACTATTTACATAGTCGTTTTGACCGACGTTTCATTCAGTGCGGTTGTACCAACCCGGGCGGGTTAAACCCTACCACCTAGTAAGGTAAGAAGGGAAGGGACCTGCAGTTTTACGTGGAATCAGACCCACGGTCAGTCTTCAACGGTCGAACGGTCACCCATCCAAGTTCTGACTACGCCCAGGTGTGCTTATGATTACAAACAACAGTCGACCGACCGCACCACTGAGCTACCGAGTCTGACAAACACCTACTTTAATAATTACGTTAATAATACCTGCCCAAGCACAGAGGTTAAGAGCACAACTCTGCGCCTCGGGCCTCGGCTTCCCATATCGAACGACCACCTCAGTTTGTCCAAAATCGACGTGTCCACATCGTGACTTCGGTCAGTTCAAGGTACAGGGATAGCTTTGTTTGATTACAGATATGTAAGAAGAATTTCACTCAATCGAACACACTCAAGAGACATTTGAAGCAACATCGACTCGCGGCAGCTCCACAACATTTGACTGTCACAGCCTGTTGAAATTTTTAAACTGTGAGAAAACAATTTGAGATAAGAACTTTCAGATTTTCTATTGACTGTATCCAAAGACATTGTAACTGCCTACTAGACCGATCAACAAGAACAAAATCATGATCCTATAAATTGTAACCTAGGTAATAAGTCGCTCATGCTAGAGTGAAATGAATTTGACACGCCCATATGTGAGGTTATCGATTATGGTATTGACGTTCGAGATCAAAGTTTTTGTATCAAAATGTTTTCAATGCTCGCTCTATAACCTAGTTATATTTAAATCTCTTTGACTATATCTCAAAAATTTTGATACAATTAGTTGACACCAAATTTTGGTGTCAACTATGGTGTGGCTCTGGTTTGGCAGACGCACGGAGACCCGGCGGGCCCCTTGTATGTGGTGCAGTGCATTATATGTAACTCTACTCAAATAAAAGCTGATTCTTGTTCACACTTCGCTATTTTATTTTGCCTCGGCTCATAAGAACATTTCTAAATATATATCCATACCAACCGAGTGTATAAAGTTTGTATACGTAAAAAGTAGCGGCGACGACGCCGGGCTGTGCTGGCCGCAGTACGCCCCGCCGCCGCCGCCGCCCCGAAGTTAGCTCTCCATATTTTCGACGTTTTTATCCAAAATGCCCATCGACTTCTTCGAACAAAAAAATTGCAATTCAAAAATGTGTTTACTAAAATTTCGCAAAGACTTCGTCTCTCATCTCTTAGGAGTAAGCTACTCGGACACTGACCCTCAAACTCCTCAGACCAGTACCATCAGACCAGACCAGTTTCAGACCTCTTGATTCAATATTGTAACCCGAGTTTCTCCTGAAAATTTCCATTACTTGGAAAAACAGCTGAAAACCCCACTGAAAAGAAAGCTTTTCCTGGGAAACCTTGTCGTGTATGCACGAAAGAAAAACGTCGCAAAGAGTCATGCTATGTGTGTGCAGTTTGCCCTGAAAAACCAGCTCTCTGTATCATGAACTGTTTTAAAATATTTCATACTGATCCTCGTTTCGTGTAGTTTTAGTGCTGTGATGTAAGCAGAAACTTTTGTATTTCATTTTAATAGTAATGCCCAAGCAAAAACCATTTTATAAATTAATCTCAGACGGTATTGTTTTTTTATTTCGTGCCCTAAGAAGATTGTCATTTCGTTTTCTTACTTTCAATAAAGTTACTCTTTTATGAATGGGTGTTTTATTCAGGGTGTCTAGCACTAGCAGTAAACTGGTGTATAAAACGGGTGGCAAACTCACACTGTTTCCTATGTAGACTCTACAGTGATTCTTTTTTTATTGACTTACATTTACTTCAAATTAGGGAACAGTGCAAGTTTCATTAAAATCGGTTCAGTCGTTTTTAAGATATGGGCTGTTAATTAACTGACTTCTTCATAAAAGGAGGTTCAAAGCTAGTAACAAAGCGGCGGGTGGCCGAGTGGTTTGGGCATCGGCTTCTCATGCGAGAGGTCCGAGGTTCGAATCAGTTCGCCGTGTACCAATGAGTTTTTTCTGACGAAAAAATTTACGTGCATATCTACACCTGCTGCTTCACCGTTTGGAACCGGTGTAAAATTGTAGGTCCCTTCCCTTGCCCCTTACTAGGTGGTATAGGTAGCCGACTGGGTTGATACCACCGTACTGGATGTAAGATGGCCGCATAGCAGCCTCGGTTGTGTTCTCCCCTAGTCCAGTATAGCCAGCAATCCAGGGAAGTCTCCGGTTTGTTTGTTTGTTTGTTTGCTGCTCAGCCTCTTGGGAAGGTGGGTGGGCCATTCGACGCGACCTCTAGACGGTCCGTTGTACGTTGGCGCTCGGGTGTGCTACTCCAGCCACCCGAGCCCTTTCACGAGGTGGAGCACTCTTCTCGGTCGCTTCCACACTCCATCCACCGGAAGTCTCCGTTATGGCACCTACCTTCTCGGACGTGATATTGGCTAGTCAGAGCATGTGCTATGGCCCCCCTGACTCAGCCACCCATACCCGATTACATAAAAAGAAAAGCTCAAAAGAGTAAAATAAAAACGGGTTTTTAAAAACATTACACCGTCTTCAAAAAACAACTAGAACTGAAAAGTTTTAAATAATATTTTGATTCATATTCGGACCCTTGAGTTGAAGGCGGTACAAAACCACAAAAGGGGTTCATCTATAAATTTTCAGGTGCGCTTTTGTACCGCCTTCAACTCAAGGGTCCGAATATGAATCAAAATATTATTTAACACTTTTCAGTTCTAGTTGTTTTTGAAGTCGGTTTAATGTTGTTTTTAGGATTCCGTATCCGGTACGGGACCCTATTACTAAGCCTACGCCGTCTGTCTGTCTGTCCGTCCGTCCGTCTGTTGGAGGGCTGTATCTCTTGAACCGTAATAGGTAGCCCACTAGCCCGTTGAAATTTTCACAGAATATGTGTTATTATGGCCGATATAACAACAAATAATAAAAATAAGAAAAAGTAAAAAAATCACGGGGGTTCCCACTTCCCATAGAAGAAACCAAAAAGTGTATGCGCGCGCGCCAGCCATCTACCGAATAGAGTATGAAGCATTTTAACTAATCATGACATTTAACTAATATAAAGCATTTCATAACACGCCATAGATGGCGTGAGTGGCGCTTACCATGACATGGCGATACGGAATCCTCGGTGCGCGAGTTCGACTCGCACTTGGCCGGTTTTTTTACATTATAAATAGGTACCTACATATACTATGTATCAGTAAGGGAAAGCGGAGCGAGTGAGATATGTAACCGAACGACGTCAGTCAGTGCTGAAAGAGTTTTGCATATACATGAAATTGAGATGAATTTTCATGGCATGCGGGAATCTGAAACCGTTTCAAAAATTAAGCTATGCAAATTTATTCATGAATATAGTGCTAATATTCCGTTAGACTTTGAGGGCGTCAGCTTTGAAATAAACTTTTTCAGCAATAGGTTGGTACCTACATATACTGCTAGGTAAAATAATCGAATACTAAGTTTCCTTTTTAACCGACTTCAAGAAAATAAGAAGTTTCTCAATTCGTACAATTCTTTTTTTAGGGTACCGTATCCGTCGTACGGGACCCTATTACTAAGCCTACGCCGTCTGTCTGTCTGTTTGTCCGTCTGTCCGAGGCCTTATCTCTTGAACCGTAATAGGTAGCCCGTTGAAAAATTCACAGAATATGTGTTATTATGGCCGATATAACAACAAATAATAAAAATAAGAAAAAGTACAAAATTCACGAGGGTCCCCATACAAGAAACTAAAAAGTGTTTGCGCGCCATCTTTTTTTTTTTTTTTTTTTATGGAAACTGACACGGTTGGCTACCATCACCTACAACATCCGTGATGTCAGCCCATAACACCGGTTGAACTTGGTGCCACGTCAGTGCTTCCCTTCGGTCGTGCCGGCTACACTGAACTGGACGGAAAACACAAACTATTTACATAGCCGTTTCGACCGACCTTTCATTCAGTGCGGTGGTACCAACCCGGGCGGGTTAAACCCTACCACCTAGTAATATAAGAAGGGAGTCATATCCCTTAGTCGCCTTTTACGACATACACGGGGAGAGATGCAGTGGGGCTATTCTTTTAAAGTACCGGCCCCACACGGTACAAAATCTACCCATCTACCTAAAACAGTATGAAGCGTTTTAATTAATCATGAATTTGAACTAATACACGCCGTAGATGGCGTGAGTGGCGTTGACCATGACATAGCGATACGGAACCCTCGGTGCGCGAGTTCGACTCGCACTTGGCTGATTTGTATGTATGTTCAGCGATAATTCTTCGCGATAAATCGGTACTTCTCTGATCTGTGGTCTACCTGGTGTTAGACCCATTTCGATGATACTTTTTTTATTGGTCGACTCTAGAGTGGACTAGGTGAAACGCGCTTAGCCGGTATAGTTTTAGTAGTATACAGAGTACCAGAACTCTGAGCATTAAGCACATATTATTAGCAAGAATCTGTGATAGATGAATTTTTTGCTTATTGCAGTAGATTCGGTACCTAAGTATAGTCTGCACGCGAGCTCCGGGGAATCGGTGGCTGTGGAAATTAATTTATTATAGATTTTTTATATTATAAATGACAATGCTCACGGCCCATAGAAAAAAAACCCAGAGCCGACAGAAATGAAACCTATCTCAGATTGTTACCATATCGAAATCGATGGCTAAAGTATATATATTTCACCTAATGTTTCGATAAAAACCCAAGGTTGATTTAATCGAAATATTAAGTTTAACTATATAATAAGACATTAGGGTTAATTGAATTAGGCCGAGATTATTATTTTACATAGCAAATGATAAAATATACCTATTGATAAAGCAGACATTTAGGTAGGTAAACAGAGCAAGCAATGTCACAGAAAATACCTATAATACTAAACGCACAAAACCGACAAGCGGGCAGGTCCGTGCGTTTGAGAATCCTTTTTTTTTTTATGGAAACTGGCACGGTTGGCTATATCACCTACAACATCCGTGATGTCAGCCCATAACACCGGGTGAACTAGGTGCCATGTCAGTGCTTCCCTTCATTTCATGTCGGCTACACACTGAACTGGACGGAAAACACGAACTATTTACATAGCAGTTTCGACCGACGTTTCGCTCAGTGTGGTGGTACCAACCCGGCCTTGGGCTATAGTATGGATAAGTGTGCATAGACGGCATTAGATGGTACGATTCCACACGTTTCCGCACTTGAACACAGTAATCCAGAGTTGAAGATTTGGTTTTGTTTGCTATTGGGTGCTATTGGTGCATACCTACCACCTAAGGATCGCGCGGTCCTACTGTTAGTCCAGGAAACGAGGAAATTCCTTGTATGGGCTCTTCGGACTAATTCCTCTGTCGCTGAAACTTTGCAGTGTGATAGAGTAGGGTTTAAAATATACGTTTGACAAATTATCTAGGATTTTTGATGTTTGGAAGTTAGGTATTAAAATGAATGAATGCCTAAAAATGAAAATCGCTTATAACTGCTGATGAAAAATTGCTCCGTCCGAAATTCCTTCGGTATATGATATTATATATTAATAAGAGTATATATTAACATTATCTAGGAAAATTTCGATTTCGAATAGGCAGAAATTTAAAAATATCTATTTTGTATCACAACTTCTTCAGAAAAATTGCTCTGTCAATTTTAATTTTTTTATATGTCTTAATTTATTTAAATATATCGGTTTTGACAATTATCTAGGAAATTTTCCATATCGATCACACCTTTACAGATTTTCGGCAATAATTCGCTGTGAAAAATTGCTCCGTCCGAAATTCTTTCGGAATATGATATTATATATTAATAAGAGTATACATACAACATTATCTAGGAAAATTTCGATTTCGAATAGGCAGAAATTGAAAATACCTATTTTGTATCACAAATTCTTCAGAAAAATTGACCATATAAATGCCAAAAGGCACCAACCCACAAATTGGTTAAAAATGAGTTAAATATACCAATCGAGAGCTAATCACCCCTCTATTTTTTGCAGAAAAGACCCAGGCAGGCTACTTGGTATGATACTAATAGGTTTCTACACATTCGTCTAAGAACCATCCTCCAAATTGAGGTATATCGCAACACCAGAAAAGACTCATGCTACTTGGTACTAGCTAACTGGTCAGATTTTTTTTGCGTAAAAGATCCAAGCGAGATGGACTTTTTTGTTTTTAATGAAGTACGCTAAAAGTATTTATCAAAACAGAGCCAAGATATCTGGTTCTTTTTGGCATTATATAATAAAAACAAACTGTATATCGCAAAGTGGAACCAATTTATGTGGTTCTTTTTGGCATTTATAATAAAAACAAACGGTATATTGCAAAAATGGAATCAATTTATGTGGTTGGTTTGCCTTTGGGGACCTATAGTGAGTCTTATTTCATTGGAAATAAGAGTTCTTTTTCTAAAAATAAAATCAAACATGTCTACGTTCTATGAAACAGAACGCCTAATAATAAATAAGTTCAGTTCAGTTCACTACCGCGACGAATGTGTCAGTTCACGACCGCGAAGTAAAGTAAATTGCTGTTTTCGACGTGGTTCAATGTACCTACTACGTAGTGATCGCGACATATCGTCAGAGTGTAGTTCGACGTCGTCGTCCAAGCAGGTGCCTACGCCGCGCCGCCTAACGTAACCATTGAAGATAGAATAGAATAGAATAGAATATTTATTTGTATAACATATACAAGTCACAAAGTAACATTCACACATTTTAAAATGTTTCTATTTAGAATAGAAAATAATATGAAACATAATAAATGAATTCTATTAAAATTAAAATTATTAATAATAGAAATCCAATATAAAAGTCACACGTGCCTCCTCGGTGGTGCCAAATGAACAGCAATCAGCGTGTGGGAGATCTTCGGATCGGCTGGGTTCGCCACCACACCCCGGGAGAAACAATTACACCGGCATAACAGTTCGCTGTGTTCCGGTGTACTTCCCGGGGACCCAGTAGCAGGTGGGGTTGGCTGTGGTGAGGAGTAGGCCAGTGAGCCCGACGCGGATTCGCTGTTCAGAGGTGACGCATCGACACGGTTGACAGGGAGACCCGGTTAAACGGTTATTCCGCTGGCCGCCCGCCGGGTAGTACAGGAGCCCAATCGCGTCTAACCAACGCGAGAGGCTGCCCCGGTCAACCGGCGCATAATCCCGGAGTGGTCCGTCGTGCCGGTTGGTGACCGGAGTAGGGGTTCCGGCGGCCACTTCCGGGGGGGACCGGGGGCCTTTCCGTCTTCCGTGTCGGCGCAACACTAACCTGAGTAGTAAGCGATGAAGCTAGGGTCCACGCTTTGCCCGTGAATCACCACAGCCACCCTTTCATGCTCTTTCCCTCCCTCTTACAAAAATCATGGCAGCGAAAAAAAGGTTCAATCAGCGGTGCACACCCTTACACCACTATTTAGCGTTGACTCGACCAACGTGCGGGGGTTGCATACCAATTTGAATGCCGTCCATCACCACCTGGAGACGAAGAAGCCGGCCTTGCTTTTCCTGACGGAATCACAAATATATCGACCTGCACTACCCCGACTACACCCTGGAAGAAGCCTTCCGGTCGCGAGCCGGGGTTTGCTTGTTTGTCAGGGCAGATATTTGCTGTCGTCGCCTGCGCTGCCTTGAGGACTCCGAGCTATCAGTACTTTGGGTCCACGAGGATCTGGGAACGGTCTCGCGGGTGTACGCCTGTCTGTACAGGTCGCACTCTGGTGATGCAGAGACAGCTCGGTTATTTGAGTACCTGAGTGGAGCGGCAGACAAAGTCCAAGAGCGGTTCCCTACCGCGGATTTGGTTCTTCTTGGAGACTTCAATGCCCATCACGAGGCATGGCTGGGTGTACTGAACAAGGTGCGACGGTACTTCACGCCGGGCCAAAAACTGACGTTGTACAAAACACAGGTTAGGTCCTGCTTGGAGTACTGCTCGCACTTGTGGGATGGCTCAGCTAAATACCAGCTTGCGCCGCTAGACTCAATCCAGCGTCGTGCCGTGCGACTGGTGGGTGACCCCGTGGTGTCCCGCGACTTAGAACCACTGCAACTCCGAAGGGACGTCGGCTCCCTGAGTGTGTTCTATCGTTTATTTCATGGGGAGTGTTCGGAGGAGCTGTTTAACGCGATTCCGTCGTCCCCATTCCACCTCCGCACTACGCGTACTGGGCAGGGGATGCACCCCTATTCAATCGACCTACCACGCATGCGCACCAACCGGTTCTGTAGGTCTTTTATTCACAGAACCGGGAAAATGTGGAACGCACTCCCTGCCCATCTATTTCCTCCCAAGTACAGCCTAGGGTTTTTCAAAAGGGGCGTGAAAAGGCTCCTGTCAGGCCGGCATGACATTCGCAATCCCCGTGCATCACAGAATGTCCATGGGCATAGTTAGACACCTACTTGTAGGTGTAACGATGCCACAAGTCGCGCTATCGATAAAAAAAAATGGCTAGGCTCCAGGAGAACTGACTTTGCGGGGAGAGCCGCCTACGACTTCGCTCTGACGCATGACCTGTCTCATCTGGTAGACCAGCCCACCAGGCTGCCAGAGATAGACGGTCATGAACCCTCTCTGCTGGATCTTCTGCTGACAACGAACCCCACTGGATATAAGGTCGCAGTAAGAGCCCCGCTGGGTTCCTCTGATCATTGTTTAGTGGGATCCACGGTGCCATCTTCGCCTCCTCAGTCCCGTAATGGAGGAACGCGTCGAATTTTGCACTACGCGTCAGCAGATTGGGATGGGATGCGAGAACACTTCGCATCCTACCCTTGGAGAGAGATCTGCTTCAGTTCGGGCGATCTCTCTTTGCGGGGAACTCCAACCTGGACGATGGGGGTGCCACTCCCCCATCCATACCTAGGTGCGAGAACTCCATGCCGGAAGTGCAGTTTCGACAACGGACTGTACGGGCGGAGCTTCTCTCCCTAGACGTCAGGAAGGCGAGTGGGCCGGATAGGATTCCTGCATTAGTGTTGAAAAGGTGTGCTCCCGAGCTGGTCCCAGTGCTGACGCGCCTATTCCGTCTCTCCTACTCCAATGGCCGTGTGCCGGCGGCCTGGAAATCTGCGTTTGTGCAAGCGGTCCCTAAAAAGGGTGACCGCTCAAACCCGTCAAACTACCGACCTATAGCGATTACCTCCCTTCTCTGTAAGGTGATGGAGCGCATTATCAATACGCAGCTCATGAAGTACCTGGAGACGAATGACCTCATCAGCGATCGGCAATACGGCTTCCGGCCAAAACGATTTTTTTTTATGGAAACTGACACGATTGGCTACATCACCCACAACGTCCGTGATGTCAGCCCATAACACCGGGTGAACTAGGTGCCATGTCAGTGCTTCCCCCTTTGATCGTGCCGGCTACACTGAACTGGTCGGAAAACACAAACTATTTACATAGCCGTTTTGACCGACGTTTCATTCAGTGCGGTGGTACCAACCCGGGCGGGTTAAACCTTACCACCAAGTAAGATTAGGAGGAAAGGGACCTACAGTTTTACGAGGAATCCGAACCTCGGTCAGCCTCCAACGGTCAGCGGTCACCCATCCAAGTACTGACCGCGCCCAGCGTTGCTTAACATTCAATAGCGAATCTGCTGGTGATCTCCTAGCGTACGTCACTCACCTTTGGGGGGAATCGCTTGAAGGTCATGGTGAATCCTTGGCAATTGGCCTTGATATTGCCAAGGCATTTGATCGGGTTTGGCACAAGTCGCTCTTGGGCAAATTGCCGGCTTACGGACTTCCTTCTGGCCTCTGTGACTGGGTCGCCGACTTCCTACATGGGCGTAGCATTCAGGTCCTAGTGGACGGTTGCTCGTCGGACGCCATGTCAGTGAACGCCGGCGTACCACAAGGATCTGTGTTGTCACCCACGCTGTTTCTTCTGCATATCAATGATATGCTGTCTCTGGGCAACATACATTGTTATGCGGATGACAGTACGGCACACGGATCCTACACCAGTCACCCTTCAGCCAGTCGGGATATTGTGGATGAGAAGAGGCGAAGACTTGTGTCTGAGCTCGAACACACACTCGGCTCTATTTCCGAATGGGGCCGTAGTAATTTGGTCGAGTTCAACGCTTCCAAGACACAAGTTTGCGCGTTCAGTGTGAAGAGAGCGGCGTTCACACCGGCTCCTTCATTCCAAGGCACGTCGCTTAAATTAAGCGAACACCTCGGGGTCCTCGGAGTCGAACTGTCGCACGACTTGAACTTTCGTCGCCACATCGAGGGGAAGGCCAAGCTGGCTTCTAAAAAGCTGGGCGTACTCAATAAGGTGCGACGGTACTTCACGCCGGACCAAAGGCTGCTTTTGTATAAATCGTGGATCAGGTCCTGCTTGGAGTACTGCTCGCACCTGTGGGATGGCTCTGCCAAATACCAGCTTGCGCCTCTGGACTCGATCCAGCGTCGAGCCGTGCGACTAGTGGGTGACCCCGAAGTGTCCCGCGATCTAGAACCACTGCAACACCGTAGGGATGTCGGCTCCCTAAGTGTGTTCTATCGCTTATTCCATGGGGAGTACTCGGAGGAGCTGTTTAACGCAATCCCGCCGTCCCCTTTCCATCTCCGCACCACACGCACTGGGCAGGGATTGCATCCCTATACGCTGGACTTACCGCGAATGCGTACTAATCGATTCTGCAGATCATTCCTCTACAGAACCGGTAAACTCTGGAAAGCTCTCCCTGCTCATATATTTCCCCCCAAGCACAGTCTCGGGTCCTTCAAGAGGGGCGTGAATGGGCACCTGTCAGGCCGGCATGGCATTCGCAACCCCCGCATACGACCGAATGTCCATGGGCGTCGTGAGACACCTTATGGGTGGCTCGGCGCCATATGTCGCGCTTTCAATAAAAAAAAAAACGTGCCTCCATTCTCTTCGCCTCAAGACTCTACCTGCAGCGGTCTTCATGCAAGAAGCATACAGCGCCTCCTGGCGGAAAGGAGAAGAGTCCGGTTGCCTAGGCGACGGGCTGTTGTGATCTGACACGTCCGAAAATACAAGCGGGAGCGGGCGGTTTTGTTCAAACATTTTGCTCTGGAAAAGATAAAATCCACCCTGATCGAGCGCGGCGCGGGTTCTGAGGGCTTGTTGCGACCTAATACGGTATAAGTATAGTGAGTGTAGTTCCCGAAGTGTGTGCGTAGCTGGGCCCAGCAGATCCTCGGACAACGGGACGTTTCCGTGCCGATCGACGACCACCACCTGAAGGACTGAGCTATCGAAGGTGCGGCTGCGGGCGGAGACATCAACATCCAGGTAGGAGGCACCACACCACCACACACTTTGCGCTACACCTCGAAGCTAGTCCGACGAATCCCGACGCTGCTCAGAAGGAGTCCGACACTGCCCTGCGTTCTCCCCGACGCCACCCAGACGCAGTCCGACATCTAAGCGAGCTCCGAAACCAGTCCGACGAATCCCGACGCTGCTCAGAAGGAGTCCGACACTGCCCTGCGTTCACTTGACGCCATCCAGACGCGGTCTGACATCTAAGCGAGCCTCGAAGCCAGTCCGACGAATCCCGACGCAGCTCGGAAGGAGCCCGACACTGCCCTACGTCCCCCGACGCCATCCTGACAGAGCCCGATACTGCCCTGCGTTCCCCGACGCCATCCAGACGGAGCCCGACACCTAAGCGAATTTCCGAAGTCAGCCAGACGCTACGCCAAACTAATCCTATCACGAAGCGCAAAATAAGAACTGAACTGACTGATAGATAACAGTAGAGAACACCCGTCGCCGCCGCGTAAACCAGCCTCGGGGAAACTTGTAAAAGTCCCAATCGTCTCTTATTTACCCTATTTCACCCCTTATGAAACTATCAAACCCAGAATATAAGTACCGCTGCGGTGACGGCGTGATATTGCACATGCACAGTCGCACCCCCACCCAACTACAGTCCACCCACTAACACCACGGGGTGAGAACGACTGTCGCGTACAGCGGCCGCATTTTGAGTTTGTTTGAGATCAGACACAAGTCTTCGCCTCTTCATCCACAACATCCCGTCTGACTGAAGGGTCACTGGTATAGGATCCATGTGCTGTACTGTCATCCGCATAACAATTTAAGTTGCCGAGTGGCAGCATGTCATTGATATGCAGAAGAAACAGTGTTGGTGACAAGACAACACAGATCCTTGCGGTACGCCGGCATTCACTGACATGGCGTCCGACGAGCAACCGTCCACTAGGACCTGAATGCTACGCCCATGTAGGAAGTCGGCGACCCAGTCGCAGAGGCCAGAAGGAAGTCCGTACGACGGAAGCTTGCCCAGAAACGATTTGTGCCAAACCCTGTCGAATGCCTTGGCAATATCGAGACCAATTACCAAGAATTCACCATGTCCTTCAAGCGATTCCTCCCAAAGGTGAGTGACATACGCTAGGAGATCACCTGCGGATCATTTTGGCCGGAAGCCATATTGCCGATCGCTGATGTTATTTGTCTCTAGGGTACGCCATGAGCTGGGCATTGATAATGCGCTCCATCACCTTGCAGAGTACGGAGGTAATCGCTATAGGTCGGTAGTTCGAACGGTTTGAGCGGTCAACCTTTTTGGGGACCGCTTGGACAAATGCAGATTTCCAGGCAGCCGGCAGACGGTAAGTGAAATAAGAGAGGCGGAAAAGGCGCGTTAACACTGGAGCTAGCTCGGGAGCACACCGTTTCAGCACCAATGCAGGAATCCTATCCGGCCCATCGCCTTCCTGGTGTCTAGGGAGATAAGCTCAGCCCGCACAGTTCGTTGTCGGAACTGTACTTCCGGCATGGAGTTCTCACACCTAGTTATGGATGGGGGGATGGCACCCCCATCGTCTAGCTTGGAGTTCTCTGCAAAGAGAGACACCAATAAGTCGGCTTTCTCCTTTGCGGAGTGGGCAAGTGAGCCCCCAGGACACTGTAGAGGTGGAAGGGAGGAGCGGTAGAAATTCGATACGACAGATTTGGCGAGAGACCAAAACTCACGGCTCCCAGTTGGGTGCTGGTTCAGCCTATCACCAACTCTGCCGATATGCTCGAATTTGGCCCTGGCGATAGCCCTCTTGCAGGATCTGGAGAGGCGGTTGTATTATTTCTTCAGTTCGGATACATTAGGATCGCGTCTGTCACGAGCGCACGACCATGCACGATAAGCTGCGCCATTAGCTGCGACAGCTTCAGCACAGTCGCGGCTGTACCAGGCCTGGCTTTTACCACCGAGGCGCACGAGGGCGCTGGGAATGAACATCTCCATTCCCCCCCAGAACCACCTCGGCTACGGCATTGGCGCATTCCGGCGGATCATCCGAACTGAAGCATAGCTCTCTCCATGGGTAGGATGTGATGTATTCTCGCATCCCGTCCCAATCCGCTGACACGTAGTGCCAAATTGGACGCATTCCTCCAGTACGAGACTGAGGAGGCAAAAATGGCACCGTGGACCCCACTAAACAGTGGTCAGAAAAGCCAAGAGGAGTGCTCATTGTGACTTTGTATCCAGCAGGGTTCGTTGTCAGCAGAAGATCCAGCACAGAGGGTGCATGACCGTCCATGTCTGGCACTTTGGTAGGTTGGTCTACCAGTTGAGGCAGTTCATTCGTCAGGGCGAAGTCGTAGGTGGCTCTACCCTCGAAGTCAGTTCTCCCGGAGCCCAGCCACTTCTCGTGATGGGCATTAAAATCCCCAAGCAGAACCATATCCGCGGATATATATATATATAGGGAAACTACATGCACTTCATCTGCCGCTCTACTCAAGTGCTCGAATAATCGAGCTGTCCCCGCGTCGCCTGAGTGCGACCTGTAGATACTTACAGGCGGACACACGCGACTCCGTCCCCAAGTGAACCGATTTTGATGATTCTTTTTTTATTTGAAAGCTGGTGCTTCCCGTGTGGTCCCATTTCAATTTCGTCAAGATCGGATTGAAAAGCGAGGCGGAATCGCGAGGCCAAAGGCCGAGCGATTCCGCCGAGTACATTAATAGCAAAAAATTACTAAAAGAACTGAAATAAAAAAATATTAAAAAAAATATAAAAACCGCCTTCAAAAATGTATGAAATAAAAAAAATCGAACCCTAGAGTTGAAGGCGGTGCTAAAGCAAGCAAAAATAACCGACCGCCTTCAACTCTAGGGCTCGATTTTTTTTATTTCATACATTTTTGAAGGCGGTTTTTAATTTTTAAATAGTTTTTTTACAAAAATGTATACACTTTATTTACATACAGACTGTACGTGTATGAAATATGTTTAATAAGTTGTTTCGACATACTGTCATACAAATTAAATTACAGAACGAAAGTTAAATTTTAAAAGTTCCTAATACTATATATATAGGCCCTACATTTTCGTTCCATAGGCGGCAGGACGGCGCGGCGGAACGGCGTTGTAGTGGGACGACAGAGGTGGCGGGCGGAATAGCGAGCCGCGAGCATCGACGACGCTCGCGTGTCGTCTCGTCGGTCGCGGTGCGGGACGATGAGCTGCTGGCGCGCGGGCGGGCGCGCTTATTCTTCCCCACTCCCCGCAGCCCCCCGCACCTTGCGTTCAGTGTAATGCGAGCGCGCGCTTTTTAAACGTTGTTTTATTATATTGCGATACTCGAAACTACTCGAAAGTTTATGTTTAAGGGAGAAATTTTATTGGATAATATACAATTATATTATATTTTGATGTTCTGTGTCTAATAAGTTAATAAAAACAGACGAAGCAATTTTTCACAGTGCTTGGTTTATTGCCAAAAATATGTAAAGGTGTGATCGATAAGGAAAATTTCCTAGATAATTGTGAAAAGCGATATATTTAAAGAAATTAGGAGATACAAAAAAAATAAAAATTGACAGAGTAATTTTTATAGGTATTTTCAAATTTCTGCCTGTTCGAAATCGAAATTTTCCTAGATAATGTTATATATATACTCTTATTAATACATAATATCATATTCCGAAGGAATTTTGGACGGAGCAATTTTTCACAGCGAATTATTGCCGAAAATCTGTAAAGGTGTGATCGATAAGGAAAATTTCCTAGATAATTGTCAAAAGCGATATATTTAAATAAATTAAGACATATAATAAAATAAAAATTGACAGAGCAATTTTTCTGAAGAAGTTGTGATACAAAATAGGTATTTTCAAATTTCTGCCTATTCTAAATCGAAATTTTCATAGATAATGTTATATATATAATCTTATTAATATATAATATCATATACCGAAGAAATTTCGGGCGGAGCAATTTTTCACCAGCAGTTATAAGCGATTTTCATGTTTAGGTATAAATACCTAACTTCCAAATATAAAAAATCCTAGATAATTTGTCAAACGTGTATTTTAAACCCTACGTTATCACACTGCAAAGTTTCAGCGACAGAGGAATTACGTCGAGTGGAAATGCTTCATTGATTGGAGTATGTAGCGAGCACATCAAGAGGACAGGCGTGTACGAGGTAGAAATATTCAGGCACCCAGAACTCATCGCTTTAGGAGATAATGATGATCAGGTCTTCATTAGATGTCGCATTCATTCGCGCCACATAAGAGGCAGAACATACTATACTTACATTTTATATAAAAGGAAAAACGGGATAAATGCCATTTTAGAACACTATTGCTCATGCATACTCGGTCAGCGCACTCTGGGTTGTTGCGATCATGTCATGAGCGTACTGTATTATCTAGGATATGCGAGATAAGATGACGAAGTTGACCATCCAGCATTAACTTTAGGCAATGTCATTTTAGATATAGAGAGAGAATGAATACAGTGATTGTTTTATAATAAAAGTTCCTTTGAAGTATTTTTTTTATTTATCACCTTACCAAGTACGAGGGCTGCTATTTATGAATCCGGAACTGGTCACTTACATGAACAATATTTAAAAAGTAATTACACCATTTGAAAATGGAACTCTTTGGCTGTAGAATACAGTTTGTTTCATCTAATTGTCACCTGTTATTACATTGTGGCGTCATTTTAAAAATTGTGTGTCTTATCATCACCATGGATTTAACTCATGAAAATTTAAGTGCGATGATTTATTACGATTTTCGGCGTGGGTTAACTCAAAAACAGTGCATGGATCAACTCACTTCGCCTTTTAGGGATAAAGCAGCATCGAAAACCCCTGTGTATCACTGGTTTAGTGAGTTTAATCGTGGGCGTCGTATGCTCACGGACGAATTTAAAGAAGGTCGTCCTAAATCTGTTGTACCACAAAATGTCGATGCTGTGCGCGAATTAATAATGAAAGATCGCCATGTTACATATCGCGAGATAGAGACGTCCCTGGGCATAAGTATGACGAGCACACATAAGATTTTACACGAACATTTGGCTGTAAAAAAAAATTGTTCACGTTGGATCCCGCACAACTTGAGAATTGAACAAAAACGTGTCGATTGGTGTAAAAAATGTTTAAAATGTTTCAACGTATGCAAAAGTGCATCGATCATCATGGCGAATATTTTGAAAAGCAATAAAATCATTTTAATGATAGATGTTTGTTTCTTTTTGTTATTCCGGATTCATAAATAGCAGCCCTCGTACTACTAACTTGCTAAACTACTTATAACTTACTATAATATGAGCTCTGATAATGATGCCTGGTATATGATATATAATATATATTATATATATAACATATGTATATATAACAAATACATATAATATCACACATGTGTACATATACATTTAAGAAAGAAAGGGAATGGGAAGAAGTGCCTAGTGCCTGATCTGTGGTGATCTGCCATTCTTTGACGGTCGCCGACAAATGGACCTAGCAACAATACTAGCAACAGCAATTCGATATTTGTGATGTGAAGATATTCATGAAAGTGAGGGTACACAGAAAGTTGTTAAGTTCATGTATAAATGACGGTTTAGTGTTGGGTTTATTGATGCTGCATAGTAGATAGTTTAGCAAACATTCATTGTATTACTATATAAATGTTTGTACAAACAATGTTACTATATAGGAATAAATTTGTACTTCTATATCTGTTGCTCATGAAGCAGCCGCAAGGCCAGTTTGGGCGATAGCTATTACTTTTACATTGTAATGCAGAATGTATAATAAACTTTTTGAACTTTTTGAACTTTGGACTAAATCGACATAACTCATTAGACCCTTAAACTTTTAAACCATAATATTTCGATTAAATCAACCTTGTGTTTTTTCATCGAAACATTCGATGAAATCTATACTTTAGCCATCGATTTCGACAATTGTAACTATGCAGCATTTTAACACTTAATATACCTTAACAGATAATCTGAGATAGGTTTCATTTCTGTCGGCCCTGGGTCATTTTTGAGCATCCTGCTTTGTATAATATAACTCGCCTACTACTTATAGTATAATCATCACAAAATGTGAATCTATATAATAATTCTATAAACATTGTATACATATTCTACAATAAAGTAATTTCCACAGCCACCGATTCCTCGGAGCTCGCGCGGCCTGTACCGATACCTAGTAGTGTCGGCCAACTGGAGATTGGTTAGCGGGAGATTCGAGCTGCGCAGGAGTGGAGGGCGACTCGACGACGTCGTCGCATCGGCAGAGGCGGTGCGGGGGAGGGGTTTGCGAGCGGAAGGCGTGTTGTGGGGTGAGGTATCGCGGCCGAGTCCTCCCCTTCCTATGCTGCGGCCGAGCGAGCCCATAAATCTAGGACGACGGGGCGGTGCGGCGGGGCGTCGTCGTCGGCGGCGGGAGGTGGCGGCGGATCACGGGGATTTGGGAGCGCCCGACGCCGGCTCACCGGATAAGCCTTACAGGCAACTGCTGCTTCGAGCTCCCCCTCCTCCCTCACTCCGCGGGCCTGCGCCGACACTTAGCCGGCTCCCACGTCTAATGAATGACGGTATTAAAAATTAAGTCAAACGATTAACTACAGACTTGGAACCGCGGCGGCGTCGTCTCACCCGAACACATCCGTCACGCGTCCGCCGCGCGTGGCCTCCGCTGCCGCCGACCCCGCGCACCGCACCGAGCGATGCAGGAGCACCAACAGCAACGGCGAGGGGAGAATCGTTTCATGTCCATTATGTACATGCTCTTGTTAGATAGAAATAATAGCTCATTCATAGGCAATTTTTTGTTAGGGTCTGTTTCTTCATTTTCCCCACCAGTTTTCTCGGTAGTTTTTGACATAAAGTTATTTACATAGAACACAATAATTAAATAGTTCTTAGGACGTGAACGTTTTTTCTATTAAATTGTAACTTAGGTGTAACTAGTCACATGAATTTATTAACCAGAGGATGGGTAAGTTTCAAAATGTCTCGCTCGTCCTTTGCACCCACAGCTCCACATTTCAGATCTGGCTCGAAGAGCAATACGGCATCGGAAACTTCCTCGCGTGCACGAGATAAGGAATGGTGTTAGAGCGGAAAGAATAGAATAAGTCTGAGCTTGCTAACGTATAGTACCTATACTACATATAGATATGATTAGTTTCACAACTGCAGTGCCCACAAGTGAAGTGTCTGTTCGTGCAGTGGAACTAGAAGAAATGGCCAGTAGCGTCGCCTTCGCCCCGCTCGTAGCGATGCGGAGGTGGCGGCGCGGCGCGGCGGTGGAGCGGAGGATCGGGAAACTTTACAATTTATTGCCTCAGAGTTAGTAGAGGCGTTCAGCTGGGAAATACACAATATTCAGGCCAGTCTCCGTCTTAGCGGATTATGAAAGTTTCACCGCGAGATATCATACTCGTGCCGGTTCCGCCTGTCATGCGTCGGCGGCATGAACACTCGCTCTGCGACACGGCTTTCCATACCATGTTATCGAATGATCACGTTAAAGAATTTGACATAGGATACCTACCTACACATTTTATTTTGTTGTTGTTTGTTTACAATGTAGGTATGTTTTAACGTCAATTTTAGATTTGAAGTAACTTAACTTACGTAAACAAGTTATAATTTTGTTCATATAAATAAATTACCTAATAAGGACCAGTCATTATGACAAAAAAAGAAAAGAAAATGAATTTACAGCCAAACAAAATAAATTTTCATATTAATATATATCAAACTCTACTTAAATATATAAATGTAGCTACCAAATTTAAACTTTTTTCGTTTAGTAGATTCGGAGAACATAAGCTGTGACAGATGGTCAGACAGAGAGACACAAGAGTGATCCTAAAAGGATTCAGTTTTTGCCAAGTGCGAGGTGAACTCGCGCACCGAGGGTTCCATATCGCCATGTCATGGTCAGCGCCACTCACGCCATCTAAGGCGTGTTTTATGAAATGCTTAGTTCAAAATTAATGATTAGTTAAAATGATTCATACTCTTTTCGGTAGATGGCGCGCATACACTTTTTAGCTTCTCATATGGGGACCCACGTAAATATTTTACTTTTTAATATTTTTATTATTTGTTATATCGGTCATAATAACACATAATCTGCGAAAATTTCAACTGGCTACCTATTACGGTTCAAGAGATACAACCCTCGGAGAGACGGGCAGACAGACAGACATACAGACGGACGGCTTAGTAATAGGGTCCCGTACGTCGGATACGGAACCCTAAAAAGGTGCGTGTTCGAAGTTACAGTTATCTCTTCCCCTCTTCCGCACGATACCGAGCCTGAGCCTACATACAAATCTAGAAATACAAATAATGCATGATACCGAGCCTGAGCCTACATAAAATGACGCACGATACCGAGCCTGAGCCTACATACAAATACTGCACGATACCGAGCCTGAGCCTACATACAATACTGCACGATACCGAGCCTGAGCCTACATACAATACTGCACGATACCGAGCCTGAGCCTACATACAAATCTAGAAATACAAATAATGCATGATACCGAGCCTGAGCCTACATAAAATGACGCACGATACCGAGCCTGAGCCTACATACAAATACTGCACGATACCGAGCCTGAGCCTACATACAATACTGCACGATACCGAGCTTGAGCCTACATACAATACTGCACGATACCGAGCCTGAGCCTACATACAAATACTGCACGATTCCGAGCCTGAGCCTACATACAAATACTGCACGATAACGAGCCTGAACCTACATACAAATACTGCAAGATACCGAGCCTGAGCCTACATAAAATAATGCACGATACCGAGCCTGAGCCTACATACAAATACTGCACGATACCGACCCTGAGCCTACATGAAATAATGTACGATACCGAGCCTGAGCCTACATAAAATGACGCACGATACCGAGCCTGAGCCTACATACAAATACTGCACGATACCGAGCCTGAGCCTACATACAATACTGCACGATACCGAGCTTGAGCCTACATACAATACTGCACGATACCGAGCCTGAGCCTACATACCTTTGTACTACATTACATTTTGTACCGTGTGGGGCCGGTACTTTAAAAGAATAGCCCCATTGCATCTCTCCCCGTGTATGTCGTAAAAGGCGACTAAGGGATATGACTCCCTTCTTATATTACTAGGTGGTAGGATTTAACCCGCCCGGGTTGGTACCACCGCACTGAATGAAGGGTCGGTCGAAACGGCTATGTAAATAGTTTGTGTTTTCCGTCCAGTTCAGTGTAGCCGGCACGACCGAAGGGAAGCACTGACGTGGCACCAAGTTCACCCGGTGTTATGGGCTGACATCACGGATGTTGTAGGTGATGTAGCCAACCGTGTCAGTTTCAATAAAAAAAAAAAAACATAAAATAATGCACGATACCGAGCTTGAGCCTACATACAAATAGTGCACGATACCGAGCCTGTACCTACATACAAATACTGCACGGTACCGAGCCCGAGCCTACATACAAATACTGCACGATACCGAGCCTGAACCTACATACAAATACTGCACGATACCGAGCCTGAGCCTACATAAACTAATGCACGATACCGCGCCTGAGCCTACATACAAATACTGCACGATACCGAGCCTGAACCTACATACAAATACTGTACGATACCGAGCCTAAGCCTACATACAATACTGGCACGATACCGAGCCTGAACCTACATACAAATACTGCAAGATACCGAGCCTGAGCCTACATAAAATAATGCAAGATACCGAGCCTGAGCCTACATACAAATACTGCACGATACCGAGCCTGAGCCTACATACAAATACTGCACGATACCGAGCCTGAGCCTACATACAAATACTGCACGATACCGAGCCTGAGCCTACATAAAATAATGCACGATACCGAGGCTGAGACTACATACAAATAATGCACGATACCGAGCCCGAGCCTACATACAATACTGCACGATACCGAGCCTGAGCCTACATAAAATGACGCACGATACCGAGCCTGAGCCTACATACAAATACTGCACGATACCGAGCCTGAGCCTACATACAATACTGCACGATACCGAGCTTGAGCCTACATACAATACTGCACGATACCGAGCCTGAGCCTACATACAAATACTGCACGATACCGAGCTTGAGCCTACATACAATACTGCACGATACCGAGCCTGAGCCTACATACAAATACTGCACGATACCGAGCCTGAACTTACATACAAATATTGCACGATACCGAGCCTGGGACTACATAAAATAATGCACGATACCGAGCCTGAGCCTACATACAAATACTGCACGATACCGAGCCTGAGCCTACATACAAATACTGCACTATACCGAGCCTGAGCCTACATACAAATACTGCACGGTACCGAGCCTGAGCCTACATAAACTAATGCACGATACCGAGCCTGAGCCTACATACAAATACTGCACGATACCGAGCCTGAACCTACATACAAATACTGCACGATACCGAGCCTGAGCCTACATAAAATAATGCACGATACCGAGCCTGAGCCTACATACAAATACTGCACGATACCGAGCCTGAGCCTACATAAAATAATGCACGATACCGAGGCTGAGTCTACATACAAATAATGCACGATACCGAGCCTGAACCTACATACAAATAATGCAGGATACCGAGCCTGAGCCTACATACAAATACTGCACGATACCGAGCCTGAGCCTACATACAAATACTGCACGATACCGAGCCTGAGCCTACATACAAATACTGCACGATACCGAGCCTGAACTTACATACAAATATTGCACGATACCGAGCCTGAGACTACATAAAATAATGCACGATACCGAGCCTGAGCCTACATACAAATACTGCACGATACCGAGCCTGAGCCTACATACAAATACTGCACGATACCGAGCCTGAGCCTACATACAAATACTGCACGATACCGAGCCTGAGCCTACATACAAATACTGCACGGTACCGAGCCTGAGCCTACATAAACTAATGCACGATACCGAGCCTGAGCCTACATACAAATACTGCACGATACCGAGCCTGAGCCTACATAAAATAATGCACGATACCGAGGCTGAGTCTACATACAATTAATGCACGATACCGAGCCTGAACCTACATACAAATAATGCAGGATACCGAGCCTGAGCCTACATAAAATAATGCAATAATGCAGATGATTTTTTCCTTTTTGAGGATTTTTGATGTGTCGGGCGGGGGTTTTTTCATATGTATTTTAACTGTTATATTTCATAATTTGCGTAAAGAGCGCGTAAACTTAAATTAAAAAACATTTTAAGTTCGCTACGGTTAAAATAGTTAAAAAAAAAAGAAAAAATACCAAATATCTTGTCAGCCTCTGTAGTTCGGTGGTGCGATGAATCGACCGCTGTACGTCGAAGCTCTGACCTTGGATGGGTGGCCTACGTCCGTTGAGGCTGGCCGTGGTTCTGATTCCACGTAAAACTGTAGGTACCTTCCCTTCTTACCTTACTAGGTGGTAGCGTTTAATCCGCCCGGATTGATACCACTGCACTTAATGAAAGGTCGGTCGAAAAGGTTATGTAAATAGCTCGTATTTTTGGTCTAGTTCAGTGTAGCCGGAATGACCAAAGGTAAGCACTGACATGGTACCTAGTTCACCAAGGTGTTATGGGCTGACATCACGGCTGTTGTAGGTGATGTAGCCAACCGTGTCAGTTTCCATAAAAACAAATCAGGGAAACTCTAAATAATCGGCCAACCCCCATGGGGTTAGAACATTTTGGTCGGGATCAATGCTTTTCTATCTATTGTATCATACGATACATACCTATAATAAAGTAGAGCATCTTCTCCTTTCAGGCCTCTCACCGACTCGTGCCAACGTTACCTCATATCTGAAAAACTTTGAGGCGCGAAGGCAAGATACAGTACTTATACAATTCACCACTCGAGCCCACGAACATTTTATTCCCCTGCGAAAAAGTGAAACAAAGTACATTTATAGCTGGTAGTTCGGATTTATTTAAGCGCAGAAAGTTTGTGAATTAATTTGCCATAGGTATAGGGAGCGAGGGGCGAGTTGTCGGAACGCACTAACTTTCTCTAAGCGAATAATATGAGCTCTCGTGTGCGAGCGCAACTTTCGACACGACTCCTTTCCTCTCAAGATTTATGATGATATTTTCACTATTGAGGCGAAAAATAGTGAATTTCGCTCCGACGACGCGCCGCCTTCGGGAAAATATGTTATGTCCCGCACTGTTACGACTTCTTGAGCTGCTGTCTGTCTCTCCGCTGTGTCTCGCTCCGGGCCGCCTCAAGTATGCTCATCTCGAACTTGTGCTCCCCCCATTCAGAGAAGGCGCTCGGAAGGCACGCTAGGCACCATCAGTCGCCGAGCCGAATAAGTGTCACTTGCCAACATCAGCGCCAAACAACGTCGTTAAATTCTAGACATAGTTAGGTATATAGAGTACATACACTTTTATTACATTACAATAGTAGGGAAGTTTTATAAATGGGAACTTTCACTTCACAATAATGAGTTGATCAGTTCTATGAATATAATTGCTTAGCCTCGGTAGCTCGGTGGTGCGATCGATATGCCGCCACCGTTTGTGGTCAGCACACCTGGGCGCCGCGGTCAGAATTTGCATGGGTGACCATTCGACCGTTGAGGTTTGGATTCCTCGTAAAACTGTAGGTCAATGGACCTTATTACCGTACTCTGAAATTCACTAAATCGCTGAAATTCTAAAAGAATGTAAGTATTTTGCTCACAACTTTTTACATATAGGTAGCTACTTAGAATAAAATCTTTACTTATGTTTGAATTCTGTCCGCACGAGAATCGATCCCAACTCCTTCTTTATTGCCTCCGAAAAGAAGTTGTAAGTTAATAAAACGGTCACAGATGTCGTCCGAGGGGAGCGTGACATCGACGCCGCGGGAAATTTAGTTTTCCATGCAAAAAGACACGCTTCAACTGATTTTTCCGGTCATCGCGCAGGCGAGCGAGACCCGCTCGCTCTCTCCCTCGCTTACTTACGACCGCGACGCTCGCCGCGACGACGACGACGCCGCCGCGACTACCGCACCGTTTCTAAACTTGAGCACGGGTTGGATGGAAATTCCCACAATCTTAGGTACGAATATATTATCGGCGGGCGTAGACTACACCACATTATCTATTTCGTTATATTCGTCTCCTAGAATTATTGAAATTTTTTCCTTAATGCGTATTCCTCAAACATTTTACCAGAAGGCCTATGCCCAGTTTTGAAATTGTCTTTTAAAAACCACGATCCGCTCATGAAAATCCCACTGCAAATACTTATTTACGTAAACACTCGTACAAGAAAGCCGATAAAAGCCAAGAAGCTCGACGCGGCTCGTGGGTGGGTGCGCGGCGAGGCGAGGCGGGGCGGGGCGGAGTGCGGCTGCCATGAACGGTCTGTACAGTCGTAGCACTTACTTAATAACAATAAAACGGAATGAATGGAATGGTGTTGTGCCGATCTGCGCGCTGTGCTCGTTTCAGTCGCGCTTGTCTACGTCCCATCTTTATCGGAGGCGGCAACAGCGCCCCCGCTTGTTTCACACGAATGGAGTCATTTATATAACAAATCCACGGCATAAAATGTGATATTCCCTCCCGAGATAACATTTTATAGGCATCAATCTGCGTGGAAAGTTGGCGCGTCTTGGGTCGTCACTCCCTACCCCGTCTTGTTGCAAGTTACAGCCGCGCTCCGCATCGCCGCCGCCGCACCCTCCCTTTTCAGTCCGCCCGCCCCACGGCAAAGCCTTTCATTTCATTAAAGAGCAGCTACTTACCTTATTGAAAACAAAAAGCTGTCAGTGAATTAGGTCAACATGGAAGGAGAAAGAAGATATTTTAAGAAATAATAAAAATGCAGTCGCCTTCGACATACGTTAGTAATATATATTCGGTGCCTGCCAGTTAGACTCTCGTGCCGATAACAATTAATCATACCTTATAACAAATTTATTTCGGGAGAATACATCGTTAAACCACAGAGCATAATGTGTAACTAAACTCAGTTCGGCTTTCGTCACCGTCTTCAGCGACTTACTTTCTTCCTGAAAGTATATCGTTTACCTAAAAATAACTCGGCTCACTCTCATTGACTTACTTTTCTTCAAGAAGTTATCGTTTGAACTGAACGCAGCTCGGTGTCACAGTGCACATGGTCACTTGCAGTATTCGAGAAGTAGGTATATCGCACTAAGTGCCCTAAGTGTCGTACTACAAGACTAAATTAATAAAATTATAAATTTTATGTTCTCTTAGATATTTTCGCAAAATTTCTTCACTGGTGTTTTACAGTAATGAAACTAAGTACAAAGTGAACAGTTTAAACAATGTTTTTATTTCCTTCTGTCCCTGTATCCGGTTATCATATTAATCTTGTTGCTTCTGTTATCTATCATGCATTTCATATGACATGAAAAAAAAAATTCATACGAACTTTACCGAATATGCATGAGTCTCAATTAAATATTGTTAATGTTGTGTGTTCTTTATGGCGAAATAAACATTTAATAATTTCTATAAGTTCTATAAGCACTTGCCAAATATCATCACATCACGTCCAATCATCAGGGAGCTGAGGAGTGACGAAAAATATTAATTAATATGCTTTGTCGTTTATAGTAATAAACATTAAAAAAGATAGACATAATTTGAAAGTTATATTGGTGGGGAGGGAATGGGAAGGGAAGGAAGGTGTGGATCTAAGCTTGCGATGGCTTCACCGAACATATCCGGGCCCATCGGCAGTAGAGGAGGGTATTAATCGAGGTCGGGACTAGCGAGTGGCCACTCTAAATTTCCCGCGCATGCTTCACGTTTCGGCTCGCTTCAAGCCCTCGTCAGCTAGTCTGCGTTGACTAGGACGCGGGGAAACCACCAGTCCCGCTCTCGACCTCCCTCTCTCTACCTATCCATATTCTGTAGGATGCTTCCAGTGACGTTTTCGAAGCTCTCTCCATATATGAGCTTAGCGTCGATCTTGGGAGCCCTAGATTCTTGAAGAGACTGTAGAGCGACTTCGCTGGTAGTCCTCTTGCTCCGACTTCCACAGCGAAGAGATCAGTCTTGAATCCGTTTCTCACAATCCGGTCTACTAAGTTGCAGTACTTGTTAAGCTTGATGTTGTGGTCCTTCGGTATGTTACTTTCCCATGGAACTGTAAGTTCAACAAGTACTACATGCTTTGTCGCTTTTGAGAATATGAGTATATCCGGCCTTAATGCTGTGGTACAGATTTCCGAAGGCATTTGGTAATGCTTCTCATGTGTGTCCATCAACAATTCCCAATCCTTTGCTGCTCCCAAAATTGAAGAAGGTTTAGTCCTATCTTTGGGCAGCTTATTGGCTCCAGGTTTCACAAAGTTGACCTTCTGGAAGCCGCTACTGGTTTGCCCTTTCCTGGTCCGTGCAATTGACAGGTTGATGGCCTCTCTGATGATTTGGAGGACTTTATCATGACGGTAGGAATACTGGCCTCGCTCAAGTAGTATTTTGCATCCGCATAACAAATGTTTGGCCGTGCCTACGAACTCCTTACATGACGGGCATAGTCTATTTGTAGATTTCCCCCATCTAACTAGGTTACTCGGGTCGGGGAGAGTAAGCTGGAATGCATTTAAGTAGAACTTAAGCAGCTCAGGGGACCAGTTGTATATTATGGATTTCCACTTCAATGCAGGAGGGATGCAGAAGTCACCCACTGTTAGCCAATCATTCTGCATTTCTAGGTTTAAGGCGTGAAGTTTGAAGCCTTGTTCCATGTCCTCCTGAGCAAAACCTTTCAGTATTTCTTTATCAGACTTTGCTGTTTCTATGCCCAATCCAGATCTATTGGTGCGTGTACCAACTTGGAATGATTTGTAGAAGTCGAGTCTCGATTCCAGTTCATCTGATAGTGATGTGTTGGGTAAGGCTTGAATAGCGCTATCATTGGAGTCTTTGAGTATACATCGTTTGGCTATTCTCGCCTTTTGATAAAATATCGACGGTTTCTTAATGTTCAGTCCAAAGTTATTGTGAGATCTGTATAGCGTTGACGAGTCAGCCGGGTGAGCCAGTCCAAACCATGATTTCAGGAATCTGGTCACATACGAGTCTAATTTAGTCAGGTTTTGCTTTGTGAAGTCGTAGACGAGAAATGGCCATGAAAGTTTTGATGTCAGGTAGTTATCGTAAATCCATGCCTTTTGTGTACCCAGGAGGGGAAGATTGTCAGTTTGGCGGAGGCTCTCTTCGAAAAGTTGGACAATATCATCAGTAGGATGCTCCTTTCCTCTGCTGGTGATCCTTTTGCCCAAGAATTTAAAAGGAGCTTCATCAGCCACAGTTGCGATTGGTTTTCCGGCTACTGTCAGACCTGGATTGCTCGAGGTAAACTTTGAACCTTTCCTGGTTAAGCTCAAACAGTAGCACTTCGCTGGTTTTATCTTCATCCCTTTGGTCCATTCACAATAGTCATCTACCACCTTAAGAAGCGCCTGATTTTGTTTTGGATTGCGGGTTAACAGCGTAATATCATCCGCAAATGCCAGGATGGCCGCCATATACGTGGGCTGTTCTGAAAATTGTTAGCCAAAGAATAAATACAATTTTTTTTTTCCTGAAACTATTTTGATTTGACGGCTAATTTAAATACAAATCTCCTTGATGAAAATTATTGGCCACCTATGTGTAGTTCTTTTTTTAAATATTTTTAACGGTTAGCCGTCACTCATATTTTATTTGCAACAATGCACGTCTCGCGGGAAGCTTTTCGTGTTATGATTTTCTATGCTTATAAACGAGGGTTAACCTTCAAGGAATTTCACGAAAATTTGCAAGCTGCTTTTGGGGAGTCTGCTCCTGGGTTAGCAACAGTTACTTATTGGTTTCGTGAATTTAAACCTGGTCGAGAGAACCTAAACGATGAGCCCAGACCCGGCCGACCATCAACTGCAGTCACTCATGAAAACGTCATCAGGGTAGAGTGGCTATTGCGGGAGATTAGACACATTACACATCGGGAGATTCAGGCTGAACTGAAGATTGGTATTGCGAAGTTTGTCTGCCTCAAGCTTTCGGGGAGTTGAATAGCGAGCGCCCAAGGAGCGGCGTCCGTGGCATTCTTTTTCACCAAGATAACGCGCCCGCTCACACACCGGTAGAAACATGGACTATTTGACAACTTCGGGGGTACAAAGGTTATCCCATCCTCCGTACAGCCCAGATTTAGGTCCATGCGATTTTTTTTTATTTCCCACGGTAAAAAAAATGCTTCGCGGCCGAAAATTCAACACTGCAGACGAGGCCGTCGAAGAATTTCGGAATTATTTTTCGACCTCCAGCAAGATACGTTTTTTAAATGTTTTGAAACCTGGTTCACCCGAATGCATAAGTGCATAGGGATTGGAAGGAAATATTTTGAAAAGCTGTAAATAAATTTTTTTCATATTCTAACTATTTTTCATTTCACTAACAATTTTCGGAACAGCCTATGTATGTGTCTCCATATTTGAACCTGTATCCCCATTTGTTTTCTTTTACGACTAGCGTATCAATTAGAATGTTGATAACAATGTTAAATGTAACAGGAGAGAGGCAGCAACCCTGGAAAAGTCCTATGCCGTAACGAATTTCCGGTATCTTCTCCGTTTCGCCTTTTACTTGTATTACAAAGGAAAGTTTTTTGTAGTAGGAGGCTATTATATTACAGATCAGAGGTGGCACATTATACCACTCTAGCGCCTTTAATAGTAACTCATGGCCACCGAACCGAAGGCGTTTTCAAAGTCTAACCACGTGGCAGTTAATTGTCTCTCATTCTTCCTTGCATCTCTAAGACATTCAGTCAGCAAAGAATTGTGTTCGAGACACCCTGCAACTCTTGGGAGAAAACCTTTCTGGTACTTCTTCGGTAAGTAGTCGTTGGTACACATGTGTTTGAGTAGTCTGGCCTGTATAATGGAGAAGAATATTTTCGAAATTGTGTTCGTAAGGGCTATAGGTCTAATATCCTTGGGATCAGTAACTTCTTTCTTTTTTGGTAGAAGAACAAACACGGCTTTACCAAGACAGTCTGGCACTTCTCTGTTCGTCCAAATTCTTTTGTAGATGTTCAACATGTGTTTCCGCACTGATGGACATTTTTTGTATATGATGTATGGTATGCCATCGGGTCCCGGGGCGGAACTATTTGGTTTCCTTTTTATGTGGTATTCCAGCTCTTCCATCGTCGGTGAATCAGCATCAAATGCTAGAGCAGGTTCACCAAGTATATACTTACTTACTTGATTGTAATAAGTGAACTATTTAATTTTAAATTTGTAGCATTGTATTAGTATATGCATGCAGTGACTGCACGGGTGCTGCAAGCTGGGTGCCCGGTAGTTCTGTTGACTGCGCCTGCGCTAGCCAAGTGTATGAACCGGTGTGAGCCAGGTTGGTTTCTATCTTTTTAAAATTAAAATATTTTAGTACGAAAGGATCAATTAATTTAAATAATTTATTTTTATTGAATATTAATAATAAAATTTAACTATTTTGGCAGAAAAATGAAGAAGAGTATTTGGTTTCACGTACACAATCATACCGTTCAGTATTCCATACCTTACTGTGGACACTGTATGCACCTCTATTATATTCAGAGCGAAACGCGAAACTTTTAATTATCATAAGACGTGGATCCTTGATATATAAGGTCAAATAAGAACACGGATTTCGGCTAAGTTCAGTTAAGTGTCTCTGTATTTGATTTGAAGTGAGATGTTGTTTGATAGTGTATCACATGTAGATGTCGCGAGCAAGAGCTACATCGCTGTGGACCGAGGACGCAGTGTTGCCGAAGAAAAGGCAAAACGCTCTTAATTGATTCTCCACTAATGTATATGATCGTTGTTGAGTGCAGTAGTGTAGTGTGGATGCGGTCTCTTTAGAGAGATATTATGTTATGTGTCTGTGTATTTGATTTGAAGTGAGATGTTGTTTGATAGTGTCAGATCGCATGTAGATAATGGTTGCCCCGCGGCAGTGTGCCCGACTCTATTACCTACTTGTTTTATTACATAATAAAAGAGCTAAGCGTCCGCCGGCGGCGCCGCCTCAGCTTAATTTTTTGGCGACTCTTAACGTGCCGCCGCCGAGCCTCGAACCTCAAGGTATTATAAAAGGATGAGCCGAACTTTCTGAACAATATTTCATAAGGTACCGGCACTTTGCGAGTTTCAAACTTCATAATTCATTTGCAGATAAAATCACCTTAGCGATTTAGCGTTGAAGGTTAGATAAAAGTTGTGGAAGTTGTGATTTATTTAAAGTCTCGTCACGCGGCGCGCGAAGCCTCCTGGATTCGGTAAGTGTTTTAGGGCGGGCGGGCGCGGCAGCGCGGCCTGGAACCTCTACTCTACACCATTTGCTGATGCGGCATTATCCAATCTTCTTACAAGTTTGTCTTCCAATTTAAATTGAAGAGGGGAATTTCCAGGCAGCACAGGAGAGCGCGCGCCTCTAAACTTTCTGAGCAAAGGAGTGAAAATGTGAGCTTTGAAAATAATTAAGAAATTTAATTTTCATTCAGTGAGCCAGCGCGGGGCGGCGGCGGTCCAGAAGCTTGTTCGCTCAACTTTTTTGGGGATTATGATTCATAATATTAAGCACAAATCTCTTTTGAAATTCGAGAAATGACAAGAAATTGTGTATTTTAAGTACCTTCCTGTCAATTTTCCGTTTCGTCAATAAAAGTAACTTGTTCAATAACTTAGATTGTGTAAATAATTTTGCGTATCCGATTTACTCGGATTTTGCGAGATCAGTGATGGGAAGAGCTGTGTGAACTGCACTCAACGACGCGCCCGTAACGAACTACGGGGAGGAGGGAGTGGGCTGAAACGCGGTTTGACAGCGCGTCGAGCGTAGTGCGGGCGGAGTGCGTTTTGCTAGTTCCGGCCGCTCGGCGCTCGACCAATCACAGCGTTCGACGCAACAGAGTCTTAACCTAAAGTGTTATTATTGCGTCATTTTCTGTTGAAGAGCTTGGTGGTGTGAAGGCTTCCCTGGCTGCAGCATCAGGTTTTAGGCGTCTAGGCGTTAGTTTTAGTCGTTAGGCGGGAGAGCCACTTGAGACGTCTGCGATATTCTGAAATATGGACGTACTTGCGTAGTCCGAACTCGAATCGTACAAACATGTTTTGCAGACGCTCATGCTTGTCCAGGAGTTCCTTAAAAGTCAAGGGTAGGAAGTAGCAGGTATTGCGCCAGCATTGTCTTAGTGGAGGTCGGTAGAAGGCTCTGCAGACGTCTCAGGGAGTGCGCTGCAGCATATACTTTGTTGATCTCATTGACTTGAGCCTGCCAAGATAGCGTGGGTATCCATTAGGATTCCTTAGGTTTTTGATAAACTTAGCGTATGATATGGCATTACCGTTATACACAATCTCTGGAGGTGCGATCAATCCTCGCCAATAGTCGAGGACTTCAACAGGGAGAGGACAGCAATCTGAAACCTAAAGGATCAGATTCAACAAAAAAATGATAGTCAGATCACATCACCAATCACACCTCAATTACTCCAGCAATGTCGTCAAATACTACCTGTCAGATATAACTGTAGGTAATCGGCATACAAGTGGTAGACAGAAATAAGTAGTTTGTAGACAACATTTATAAAAATAAAAAATTGCGAAGAGTAGAGGAGACAACACGCCACCTTGTGGAACACGAGCAGTTAGATCGTACCATTCAAAAAATGCACTGTCGATTCTAACCATTGATGTATATTTAGAGATATGCCCATCCCATACATTACTCCCGAAAAAATTTGTTCTCGACGAGAACTGCATAAATTGCAGATTTCACGGACAGCCGCTTCATACGGCGTTTGCAGCGCGTGTTGAGCGTAAGTCTTACTGTACCGAGTCTGTGGCGCAAAAGTGCGTGTGTTCAGCATGCCCGGTTGCTGTTACAAGTATTGTAACAGCTCAGATCGAAATTACGTAAAGAATGGCGTCTCCTTCCATCAGTAAGTATTTATTTTGCTGGTTTTTTTCTCAAATTTTATGTTAAACAGATTTTTGTATACGTAATTAATATAAAGAGCGAACGAGAAAGAGTAAAGCTGTGTTTTATGCAAGAGTAACAGTGACAAACGTTGTTGTTTGTTTCGCCTGAGCATGTTATGACGTGTTAAGAAGCCATGCTGACTTGTGTGACGTAGCTATCGCGTTCTCGTTCCCACTTGCCTACTGATCATAAGAGTGAGCGGAAATACGACAATCGCGCCGATGGGCGAGCGATGACAACTTTCTCGCTCACTCTTATCATCTGTAGGTAAGTGAGAACGCGACAGTAACGTCGTAGGGATCGCGTCACGTGACAGCATGGCGGTGTGTAAAATGCAAACACGAAAGTATCTCGTGGCAGGAGGCGCGGCGCGCTCCGATGCCCGCCGTTTACGGACATGAAACGACTATATGATGTAAGTGTGTGCTTGTGTGAGTATCACAATACTGTGTGTGAATGCACGCACACTTGTTAAGACGAAACGTAGTACAGGTTAAATCGCGCGACGTTCGATCTATAAAATTAGACATCAATGATTCTAACACATTGCTGGCGATCACGAAGATAAGAGTCAAACTAATATATTTTAAACCTCCTGATCTATTACCTCCGCCGATATATTATTGCATTGTCATCGGGTTTATATAAGTTCAGCCCACTTTGCTAACGGTAACTCGTTCAAAACGTTCGGACTTGCTGTAAGATAAATTTACATAAAGAACTAATTAATAACTTACTAATGCAAAGCGGCTCGCGAAGGATACTGGGATGACCCTGTACGCTTTCTCTTCAGGAGAACAAAACGGCCGCTCGAGTTCCAAAGGCAGCGTGTGGCCATCCAGCGAGGTAACGCCGCTAGTAGCGTCCTCGCAGCCCACAGCATCGCGCCACCTGCAGGAGGGTTATTCGTTTTCTTATAGAGGTTTACGTACATTTTAGAAAGTTGGGTTTATTTCATAAGCAATTTATATTTTAGATTTAATCTAGATTTTATAGTTACCGTTAGATGTAAGTTTTATTCATAATGTTTAGTTTGTAATTTAATTAGATTAATTATTGTTTTTATTTTATTTGTACCGGATTATGTTTTGTTTGTTAAATAAAAAATAACTGAGTACCTAAAGTAAAAAACTAACTAACAGGGCAGGTTAAATAAAAGCTTGTAAAAATGGTTTTATCTGTGAGCGGGCTACTACAAAGCTTCATGTAGCTAGCAGCAGCGTGTGTGCGGGCGAGGGGTGCGGGCGCGGGCTTGGGGGCGGAGGCCGGCAGCCGTCGCGGCGGCGCAGCGTCCGACGGTTGACGCGTCACGTGCGCAACGCTCCACGGAAGCGAGCGAAGGCTCGCCGGCCGCCCGCCGCGCCGCCCGCGCGCCTTCTCGTCCTCTCTATTGTTGGCGAGTATTTATTTGCTTCGAATATTAAAATCTCGGAGATCTCCGCAGTACATACTTATATTTTATTAGGCCACGTCGCACGTCCTCGAGCTTCTCATATAAAAATCCCGAATAAATAAATAATCGACCCGTGGGCAAACAGCCGGCGGCTCCTCCGCAGCCTCCACCCCCGCTGCCGCCGCCCGCGCCGCGCCGCGCCGCCGCCGCCTCGCTCAGCCTTATATTACACAGGCCCTCGTATTCTTCAGGGGTCCGCTATCTCCACGAGAGCTTTATTACCATAACGTCACTTAATACGTTTTCTAAATTCAGCAACACAAACAAGACCCGACCGCGAGTACCCTCTGACTCTCCCCGCCGCCGCCGCCGCGCCGCGAGCCGCTCGGGGCGGCCGCGGCCTCGTGATTTTTTTGTGGACTGTTTCAATTTGTTTTTAATTTTACACGATTAGCGCGAATGTGCCTTTCGTGAAGGGTTTTAATGTTATATTTCGGTGTTTTTCTCGCTTTGTTCGCTTCCTGGGGTTTTATTTTTGTTCATCCAAAACGGAAAAAAATATTCTGTCATCTAAACGTGTTGCTTCCGATTTTTCATATACATTTTCAACGTACACGGGTTATTCTCGTTATTGGATTTTGTTCCAAGTGCTTGCGAGACAAAGCATTTTTTTCATGCGTTTTACTGGAGTTTGCGGACAAGTGGGCGCCACGACTATCGTAGAGGGAACCGATCATAAAACGATATTCACCAGACGTAAGGCACGTCGGGCTCTTTAGAATTTCTTCAGTCTTCTCGAAGCGGTTTTGCTCGAACGAGCAAAGAGATCATTCTTTAGCCTTAGATTGACTCGCGTCTCGCCGCGCCAGTGGTGCACCGTCGGACCCCGCCCCGCCCCTCCGCTCCGCGGCCTCCACCGCCGATATTATTCGGTGCGGCCGTGATGACGCCATGGCGTCTACGGAGGCGGGCGGCAGAGGTGGCGCGCCACCTCTGCCGCCCGCCTCCGCCGCGGCCGCTCGCCGGGCTGTATTTGTAGCGGGCCGCTATAAATACAGCCCCTTGATTTTGGTGAACAAGTTCGATAGAAATCTAGGCCTCATTTGCCACTCAGATAGTTAAGATAAACAAATAAAAAATCACTCGCATGTTTATTAGCGGCGGCGGTTGGTCGTGGCGGGCTCTTGATTTCGGAGTCCGACGTTCCGGCCGATATACATCAATGAGTTTTTTCTGAATTTACGTGCATATCTACACCTACTGCTTCACCGTTCGGAACCGGTGTAATACTGTAGCCAAGACTGTAGCTGTCCCTTCCCCGCCTTTTTAGGGTTCTGTATCCATACGGAAGCCTATTACCAAGCCTACGCCGTCTGTCTGTCCGTCCGTCTTAAGGCTGTATCATTTGAACCGTAATAGGTAGCCGGTTGAAGTTTTCGCAGAATATGTGTTATTATGGTGGATGGTCTAACAAATAATAAAAAAAAAACAACAGTAAAACATTAAGGGGTCCCCATACAATAAACGTGCTAAGAATCTATTAGTACATATTCACGCTACAGAATAATAGATGGCGCCACAGGTATTTATATTTTGCATTATAGAAAGACAAAATATTGACGAATTTGGTTTTTTGAAGTGTATGATGTAACGGATCTACGGAACCCTCCGTGCGCGAGTAAAACTCGCACTTGATGGTTTTATTTTTATTATATTGCAAAGAAGCTGTTGAAATTGTTCATTTCAATGAGCACTATACATACGCTACATGGCGGCTCATAATAATGCTTTACGAGTTGTACTTTGTAAAAACTAACAATGTTTGTGTTAGTAGTCAGGTCGAAGAAACATAATCTGCAAAATATAAAGTTCACGTAAAAATATAAATAAATATAGTGCCCGGGACGGATCTCGGCGTGTCGTCGCCGCAGCGGGCGACCCGCCACGCGAATAAACTATACAAGTACGGTGCGGGTGAGAGGGAGAACACCGACGAACCGCTGCGGCGGCGACACGCCAAGATCCGCCCCGCGCATTATACCAGTGTGTAATTATATTTTTCGAAAATAAATATCTGATTGGTAAGAAAAACTCATTTGTTCGTTAAATACGTTACCAGTGAAGACCCCTTTTCAATTTCACTTTAAATAATTCGGTTGGCATTGTTAGGAATTCCGGCGAAATTTGATTATAAAAAATATACATTTTTTTTTGTGAGATTCTAACGAGGACGAGACGGCTCGCTCACTCCGATCCTCGACGACCCGGCGGCTCCGGGCCTCGTTTTTAGGGTTTCGTATCCGTACGGAAGCCTATTACTAAGCTTACGTCGTCGTCGTCTGTCTGTCTGTCTGGCCGTCCACCCGACCGTCTGTCCGATGGCTGTATCTTTGGAACAGTAATAGAAAGTCGGTTGAGATGTTCACAGCATATGTGTTAGTTATTACGACGGAAGTGCCAACAAACAATTAAACATCGGACAAGTGCGAGTCGAACTCGCGTGGAGAGGGTTCCATACCATTCCGATTTCCGGGAGAATTTTAAGACTTATAGGATTTCGTTTAGGTTTTCCTGTGAACTAATAAGAGAGGCCCTATATTCAAAGATGAGCGAGCCCATGTTTGATTTTATTATATTTTTCTTTAATATCTTTTAATATTATATATAATAAGTATAATAAAATTATAACAAAAATATATTTTCATTGATATGTCACAAAATGCATTTGAAAAAAAAAAGGTTTTTTAACTTCTTAATTTGTCCCGCATAATTATTGACCCCAAAATAGAAATTCGTTCATTTACGCTGTACGTCCGTGAATTAACTTATGTACCAAATTTCAAATTTATTTTTTCGTCCAGTAGATTCGGAGAAAATAAGCTTTGACAGACGGACAGACCGACACAAGAGTGATCCTATAAGGTTCCCTTTTTCCTATTTTGCGTTACGGAACCCTAAAAAGCAAAAAGTTAAAAATTAAGGCGTCCCCATACAAGAAACTTGCCAAGAATCGATTAGTATATTCACGCTATTAAATAATAGATGGCGTCAAAGGTACTTTGCATTGCAACAGACAAAGGATAGACGGATATGGTTTTTTGACAGGTATGGCATAGCGCATCTGCGGAACCTTCCGTGCGTGAATAAAACTAGCACTTGAACGATTTTTTTAACGATAAAGGATAAAAGGCTAGGTTGTTAGTATTGCCTTTGCGCAGTTTCGTTATTCTGTTTTGATTATTTACACGAAAAAAACTAAACAAAGACTTCGAAATCACGAATATTACCGACACATAAGTCATACATAAGTTGTGCAGTTAAGGGAGTCGCCAACTTTATGCCGAGCTATTTTCTTCCTCTATATTAGTTCCTATGAGTAAATTAGCCAATATTTACAAATGATCAAATATATGTATATGTATAACTTATGTAGAAATTATCATTTTCCACAAACGAAACAATGAATGAATCTATGCACCGGCTGTCCAGTGAAGAAATATACGAAAATTTACAATAACATTTCTCCGATACTACCTAACAATACAGTTTCAGTGGAAATCTAATTAAGTCCACTGTCTCCCGTTCGATCTTCCGTCTACGGTATCTCCCAACAATGCCTTCAATGTTTTGATAATAATTTGCCAATGCAAATGTTTGCGTGGCTAAATATTGTTGAAGGAATATATTGCGGGCCAGCTTATTTATACGTCAATATTGGCTTTGATATGTGTAGTTGGTCAGTGCAGTAAAGGAAAGGGCGGACGCGGGATATCGTCCGCGCGGTGGGATGGCGAGCGAGACCACAGAGCGGCGACGCCGAGGTACTCTTCAAATAAGAGAGAGGCGGCCCTTGGTGCTTCCACCCCCGCAACACCGGCTCACCCCTGCCGACCCACTATGCGGTCCTCTCGCCTTTGGCCTAACTTACTATGCGGACTCTTCGCGCAGACCATACCCAACTCTGGTCTGCTCATAGCGGGTCGTCCCCATGAGGCGGGCTCCATTTGCAGGTACTAGGCACAGCACAGCACAGGATTTTTTCTGCGGATTCGCTTTAATAGCAAATCCGATTTAAACCCAAATATGATAATAAACTATTGCTTCTCTAATATTCTCTCTCTGTCTCTCCCTCCCTCCTCCTCCCTTCCCCTCCCTCTCCTTCTCTCTCTCCCCCCCCTCCATCCTTCTCTCTCCTGCATCCGGCACTACCATTCGACACTAAATTCCGTTCATACTATACTTTATTTGATACTGCTCAGCCCTATTACTATTTAGCATATAGCCTATAGTGAGCCTCAGTAACTACTTCTTACATTGGTGCAAATTGTATCAAAAATTGAGGAGCGTCTGTTCAAAAGAAACTATTTCCGTTTTGACGATTTGCGCGTTTTTTTACGGATTCTCAGTCGTTGTATTTAAATACATCTACCTGTAAAATTTGAATGGTCAAAACGAACTATCCTTCCTTACCTATATCCTTCCTTATATTATAACTATAATAAAATCCAACGTCTGCTTTCTGTCTGTCTGTCTGTCCGCTTATAACTCGAGAACCACTGAACCGATTTTAATAAAACAAAATTCTACGGATAGCTTGATTCTTCCCATCAACTATAGGCTACTTACTATAACGCTAAATGGCTTATGAGGTTAGCAGTGAAGTGAAATATTAGAGCGGGCGGAGCCGCGGGCACAGCTAGTACCTATATATAAGGATAAAATCCAACGTCTGCTTTCTGTCTGAGTGTCTGAGTGTCTGAGTGTATGTCTGCCTGTCCGCTTATAACTCGAGAACCACTGAACCGATTTTAATAAAAAAAAATTCTACGGATAGCTTGATTCTTCCCATCAACTATAGGCTACTTACTATCACGCTAAATGGCTTATGAGCAGACATCGGAATCCGCGGGGCACGAATACGACCTTGTTAGGGATTGACTACGGCGATCAATAAACAATCGACACTGTTATCGATACTCATATTTATTTGTTTATTGTATTTTATTCATGTCATATTTCAGACCTGAATACTTATATACCTACAGTACTTATATAAACATGTATACTTTATGTTAACGATTAAGTAAATATAATACATATTTATATAAGGTCTTTCAAAATTAGTTCATAGTACGCTAAGGGGGGGTTCTGTATCATATTGGGAGTAAAACCTATATAAAAAATTTTTTATGTAGGTATTTAAATAAAAAAATAGGTGGTTGATTTTTATAACCTAATCGATTCAGTTTCATAACAGTAACAAAAAAGTCTTCATGACCATTATGAAGTAACACGTGTAAGTTGGTAAAAAAAATTAAATTCTTTCTATTCCATACTAATAAAACTAAAATTGTGGTTTTTCACAATTTCTGAAAGAAAGAGATATACGTGTTGGAAGACTTTTTTGTTCCTAGCACGAAACCGAAACGATTAAGAATTTTTTTTTACATTTAACATTAAAAAAAAAATTTTTGTGAAAAAAAAATTCTTTTTTCTTCAAAAGTGATCTATTTCCGATAGAGAACCCCCCCCCCCCCCCCCCCCCCCCTTAGCTTACTATGAACTAATTTTGTAAGACCTATTTTTTTGGACCTTGGCCTTTTTTTTATGTAAAATATTTTTTTATGTGTTTAAATAAAAAAATAGGTGGTTGATTTTTATAGCCTAATCGATTCAGTTTCATAACAGTAACAAAAAAGTCTTCAATATCATTATGATGTAACACGTGTAAGTTGGTAAAAAAAATCAAATTCTTTCTATTCCATACTAATAAAACTAATATTGTGGTTTGAACAGATTTGTATTGTACCTACAAAGTAAATACAACATTTGTTTATTATATCTTATTTTCTTTAGAAATACTCTTAGATTTAATAATCGACATTATTTCATATTATTCTAAAATAACGATCGATTTTCGATATTTGTGGATATATTGTCCCATCACTAAACAACCTTGAATCATTCGTGCCCCGCGGATTCCGATGTATGCTTATGAGGTTAACAGTGAAGTGAAATATGAGAGCGGGCGGAGACGCGGGCACGGCTAGTTTCCTATATAAAATTACGATTGAAAACAACAATTTTGGTCAAAAAGGCCTATTTCCAATATCCTAAGTTTAATTAGCTATCAGTTTTTTGTGTCTACTGAAAATTCCGTTACAACGGATATAGTTCATTTTGAACAGACTGTCCTCAATTGTTCAGTGGTTACATATAGATAGACATTACCTTTTATAAGAAGTAGAGATTAGCCCAAATAAAAATATATCATTTTAGCTTTACAAAGACATTTATTTGTAAAGGTTGAAATTGCACATTTTACACAATGTAAGTATAATTATTAATTATGTTCTCGCGCCGAGTCCGCGGAACTGATGGTAGTAGTAGTATGCCGAGCCGAATAGGTTCTAAGTGAATAGATGGGACGAAGGACGGACGGGAGGAAGGACCGGCCAAGACATTTATTTGTAAAGGTTGAAATTGCACATTTTACACAATGTAAGTATAATTATTAATTATGTTCTCGCGCCGAGTCCGCGGAACTGATGGTAGTAGTAGTATGCCGAGCCGAATAGGTTCTAAGTGAATAGATGGGACGAAGGACGGACGGGAGGAAGGACCGGCCATGGTGACTCGCTGTAGGCAGCGGCGGCGTGGCTAGCGATGAAACGGGGTGGTGTCGAGTTGTCCTACATCGCGCACCAACACCATAGTGGCACGTAAAGTATGTATGTATATATTCTTTATTGAACACCAATTTATAAAAATTCAGTACAACAGGCGAGCTTAATGCCGCGAGGCATTCTATTCTAACTAACCTTTGGGATGTGGGAGAAGTACATGCAGGCGAACAAGAATAGTTTGTGGCAATGTGTTAAGACTGTAAAGAAATATGTATGATAAACTACATACGAATCTTACATAAATACTTTAATAAGCATATATATGTATATAATAAACTTACATATTATGTACATCGATCGGTGGTACCGTTGTGCAACACAACCAAATGATTCAACTGAATGACGGGAGAGTAAGAGAAAAGGAGTAGAGATATGTATCTAATATTATAAATTGCATTTACTTCGGTGAGGAAAGGAGAAGTTTGTTTAAATTATAAAATATAGAATAAAAATAGAAATAAAGTGACTATTAGTGATGAAAACTGTACTGTACGGTGAACGGTGTGTATTAAACGGTTTTAATAAATCAATTATTTTCATTTCTCGGTGTCTTGTCTACACTCCCACAGCCCGTACAATTATTGGGTTTTGTTTTGTTTATAATAAGTAAAATAAATATACATATTCACAGAATTGACGCGCGAACGAAGTTCACGGTGAACCCACATTCAAAGATTGTGTGAAAACCACAAAAGGCAAATAAGTCTCAAACAGGAAAATCTAAAGACTTGCTTACAAGAAAGCCTTCAAATAAATCGTTTCCTTCTATGTTTTCCATTATTCAAATGTATATTTTGTTATTGATTATACACATTCACCAGCGAGACTGGAGTAGTAGGTATGTGGGTAGTACCTACAAATAGAGATAAATACAGGTACTAATTGACACAATTAAGCTCTAGTTGACAGAGAGATATCCGGTTACGGCTGCCCAGGGGAAAGGATCGGTCACGGAGTTGGGGCGGGCGTAGTGTGCTGACCGGGGCGGGCGCGCGGAGGCTGCGGAGGCGAAGTCGCTCCACAGGACGTGTCTCCACCTGGCGTTAGCTGTTAGGTCTATGTAGATTGTCGTTCAACTTCAGTTTTTAGGTTTCCGTATCCCGTACGGAAGCCTATTACTAAGCCTACGCCGTCTGTCTGTCTGTCTGTCCGAGGGCTTTATCTCTTGAACCGTAATAGGTAGCCCGTTGAAATTTTCACAGAATATTTTATTATGGCGGATATAACAACAAATAATAAAAAATAGAAAAAGTAAAAAAATAAGGGGGTTCCCATACAAGAAACGTGTTTTTTTTTCAATGTTTTTTTTGTGGTGCGGAAACCTCGGTGCGCGAGTCCGACTCGCACTTGGCCGGTTTTTTATTAGGGGCTCGTAGAATATGGCGCCCGTAGCAGCATATTATATCGATCGATATGTTGCTCCGAAATGATTGTCTTATTAAAAAAGCTTGTTAATTGCGAACGTTGTTCACACGCATAGGGTTCCGTAGCTATTCCCTGCTTGCACGCATAACGAGTGTTGTGCGTTTCGGACCCGCACTTGGCCGGTCTTGTTTGTGAGGACATGTAAGTTCTTATCTGCAATAATTGGAACGAAATAAATTGTTATTATGTGTGAAGTAAGCAGTTTCATTAATTTCAGTTTCCCCTCGGTTGTAACGCGAGCGAAGCCGAATAAAAGTAATAAGTCTATCCTCAATGTGGTTGAGTAGTATTTCTCATGTTATTCCTCACGCGTCTCGTATTAATCGCGCAGGCTTCTCCGTCGCGTTACCTGTCGGCCCGCGCCTCGCCGCCCCGCCCCGCCCCGCCCCGCGCGCCAGGCTCGTGCGCTATGCAAATACTATACGCAATTTGGGTAGCGCTTAAATTTGTAGCTTATTCCGGTTGATATTTAACTAGGGTCTCGACTCTCTCGTCCCGCGCCTCTCTGCCCAGTGTCGGGCTAGAGAGGCGCGGGCGGCGACGTGCGGGGGGCGGCGGCAGGCGGGCCAGTGTGTCGAGATTATTGTCCGAGTGTTGTGCTTATCCCTCCTCTGAAGGCGCCTCCGCGCCGCCGCCACCGCGCCGCCCGGCGCGCTCGCGGCGCCCATCGTTAAACTGAGTCCGTGTCCGTCTGCGTGACTAGCCAACTTAACGCAAAAGGACTACACGGCAGCGATAAAAAGGATAGGTAGCGATGTAGTCAATAAAATTGCGGTTGAATAGGCGGCCGACCGGGTGTAGTGAATTTAACTAACTTTGGTCGTCGCGAGGATTTGAACTCGCTCGCTCGTTTGCGATTGGGCGTGCGGAGAAGGATATATTCGTAAATTTTACGGTGATAAATGGACGAACACAAATTTCAAGCGAGCGTACAAAACTTAATATTCACAACACATTAATCATAGCGACTTCCGTCTCTCTTTATCACTAAACGTGCGCGGAAAACGAGCTCAGCGCCGCCGGTGTTCACGCGAGACTCTCATATTGTGCGTACGAAAAGCGTAATGACGTGAACATAACGCGCTTATACAACCCCCTCTCCACCGCGCCGCGCGCCGCCGCCGCTGTCGTAGGCCGCCACCACCGCGCCGCCGCGCGCCGCCGCCGCTGTCGTAGGCCGACTCCACCGCGCCGGCCGCCGCCGCCGTATCGTACGCGCCGCGCCCCGGGGCGCGCGCGGCGACAGCGAATCGAGAGATCGAGGCAAAAAAATAAATACGCGACTGGCTGCCTCTAGCGTGCGGTGCGTCCACACTCCTCACTGCAGCCATATTTATTTGGCGCTCTCGCCCTCCCCGCCTCTCCCTCGCCTCGCCCCGCCTCGAGTGAACACTATCCTTAAGCGCCATCATACTCTAGTGTCCACGGATTATGCTCTAACGCCGTCCTGCGGTGATTCGATTTTTTTAAGTAGATAAACTCGTATAGCTCAAACGTACCGGGCTGCGGTAAGCTTGTTTGCTGGGGCAGTCGTCTGGACCATCTCGTGGACTTCACATTAGGTGTATCAACTACACATCTACTGCTCCACATTTTTACGAAATGTTTAAAGAAAAAAAAAAAAAATAATGCCGCGACACAGTCGGGCGATTGTGCCGTGAACTTTGGGTGAAAACATCTTCGTCAAATGATGAAATTATGAGATGGAATAGTTTGAAATTGAAGAAAAGTCACAATAATAATAAGGAAAACACGAACTATTTACATAGCCGCTCCGACCTTTCATTTAGTGCGGTTCCGGATTGATACCACCGCGGTGGTATCAATCCGGACAATCCATACCACCATACAAGGTAAGGGAAGGGACCTACAGTTTTACGTGGAATCCGAACCACTGCCATAGTCAACGGTCGAACGGTCACCCATTGAAGTTCAAACCGCGTTCGGGTGTGCTTAAGTTCACGATTGGATGTCGATCTATAGCGCCACCGTGCTACCGACGCTGACAAGACAAGAGGGTGCAAGCTTTCACGCTGATCTGCTTCAACCTGCCGATTTCGGGCCCAGGATCGTTCTACGAACTTCGTACTCGCCCTAGATATGCATTTTGGGCTTGCTGGATTCATCTTGAAGTAGATACACTTCTTCCAGTATACGTTTTTTCCTCTCCATTTCATTTAGAATAATATTTTCTCTTCAAATACGACTACACATATTGTGCGTACTGTGTCGTAGGAAATTCGTCATAGGAAAAAAAATCTAAACTTTAAAAATGCTATACCAATTTTACTAACTCATAATATGTTCTTATTATTTTGAAAGAACTCGTTGAGACCTTTCGCATGAGTTAAGATCCTTGAACAAATGAGCCATGAAATTTAACGTTTCAAAGTTCCGAAATAGCTCGAATATTATATATTATTTCAACTTTCAGGTCAAGCGGCGCGCGCGCCCTGTGTAGCGGCACCGCGCTTATGCGTCGTCGCCGGGAATGGCCCACCTCTACGATACCATTTGAACCATTTGCGTACGGAGCGCCGCGCAGGGAAGAAACAAGAAATAGAAAATCCTTGTTCGTAATAAAAAATAGTATATTTCGCCGTCGACCCGCTCGTAATGACCCGTCGACGCGACGACGGCGCACGTCGGCGGCCGAGAAGCGAACTTTTATCGCAGAGAAGGTAAGTTCAGGATCGCTGAAGGAGCCCAGAAACTACTTTACATAAATCAAACACGGAGAAGTTTATGAAAAAAATATTATTCTCCTTCTTTGTACGAGTGGAAAGGCGTAGTGGCGCGGGCAGGGGCGACGCACGCCGCACCGCGCCGCGCTGGCTTCCGGAATAATAATATAAATGATTTATCATTCGACAGCCCTCGCACCAGTCCACATTACCTTCGCTCGTGCGTGTTTATCACTGATTTATATTGACTCCACTAGCGGAGCGCCGGCTACTCCCGGACGCCGCGCCGGCAGCGGCGGGCGAGCCACTGTGCCGGCCGCTTTGCTGCCTTCGCCTCTCCATTTCGCTGCTGCGTCGATACCTCACGCCAGATAGAGTTTCTAATGCCTATAGGTACAGTACACGGCGGCGGTGCTGAGTTTGGTCTTCGAACAGGTGAGATATGCGACCGCAACTAACGCTGCCGTGGTAGCGCGGAGGAGCGGCCGGCGACGCTAAGACTGGTCTTAAGCGAATCAGATAACGGTGCAGTGTGCACCCATCTAAAATAAATCGCCGATATCTACTTATACCTATAGTCTTCCTAAAAACCTAAAAATGTGTGGCCACGAATATTTACGTAAGTTAACCTATTGTCGACGAAAGTTGACAAGGCAAGGTAAAATAATGTGAAGAATAAAACTGATCGCTTTCTGCAGTTGAAGATCTCGAAGAGGGGCTCCTCTACACTTGTACGCATTGCAGGTGGGCCAAAACACGACGAAACTGAGGAATGAGTTAATAAGATAATGCTTATACACTTCGGCCTCCTTCCTAGAACGAGATAGCCAGCTAATAATAATTGCACGATCACTTCAATACCATTTCAGTCATTCAGTCAGCGTGTGTGCGTCCACTCTCTCCAATTTTCCTTTAGTCCTCCTAGCCCTCGTACGGAAACATTGCTTTGCCGACGTACTGATGTCTTCGTCCCACCTGGAGGGTGGTCTCCCCAAACTCCGGTTACCTGTCCACGGCCGCCAGTGTATGATACGGTTACTCCAACGGTCGTCGTATCTTCGGCTAACGTGCCCAGCCCACTGCCACTTGACCTTAGCCACCACGTGTCCAATACCATTTGGAAAAGCAAATCTACTTTGTATCCACTTTTCTACTGATCTGTGTATCTGTAGAAACCATTTGAATATTAATTTAATAAAATTATGTCTTGGTCCTAAATACATTTATTATTTAAAAAAAAATTACGCAACACTATTTTGGAAAAAATTGTGCGCATACACATTCTTGCCTAGATCCTGATTAGAAAAGTGCATACAAAGTAATTTTTTTGCCCGATACTAAACAGTTTGAAGAATTCTTTGGCTGACACATACAGCTTATGTACAAACTAGCGTCCGACATACCTGGCTCCTTCATAGTTTACGTGGACAAATTATATCACCGTCCTTTGGCAGCTCGCTGCAGTTGTGTACACTCAAAGAAGCAAGCTCATTTGCATATCCCGAATGTTTCCACATTAAACAAATCATGCCAATAAAAAATTACGATATGAGCATATTAATAGTTTGATGATTTTCAAACTTGACCTATGGGACGACCCATAAGGTACCCCCTTTATATTAAAAAATTCACAAATCTCATGCATTACATGACCTTCGGGTACATTGAAAATGACTTTTAGGGCGTATTCAAATATAAGCGTATGGCAAGTCGCCGACTGTGAGCGTGAAAATATCCTGGTGTGACTGAAGCGACGAACTCAACGAGCGAACGCACTCCAGATTCTAACAGCGCGCACCTGTTCACTATATTATTACTTCTACTGCTCTAAATACTAGCATGTATTCGCCACATGTATAACAGCTCGCCTCTGGAATAATCTGCCCGTGCATTTACGCTCCACTACGTCTATGAATGTATTTAAGATAAATTTGATAAATCTTTTCTATAGTGAGCCTAAAGAACTACCCCTTACTTTGGTGCAAACCGCATCAAAATATGTTGAGTGGTTTCGGAGTTTATTTCAAACATACATACATACCTACATACATTCATACATACTGACAGACGTTCCCTTTTATAAAAAGTAGAGAAGAAGATAGAGAAAAAGTAGAGATTAGTTTATAGTTTATCATATTGCATTACTTAAAACATTGCCACAAACTATTCTTGTTCGCCTGCATATACTTCTCCGACATGCTCATGCCGTGACATGTTCATGGTGGTGGTTAGGTTAGGTTGGGTTAGGTTTGGTTAGGTTGGGTTAGGTTAGGTTAGGTTGGCATTGCGTCTCTCTTGGCGTGGTTTCACGAGGAGTGGTGTTATTATCTGTGTCTGATCGTCTTTTGGACTTTTGGGCACAGCCACCCGTGCCGATTGTCCATAAAAATACTATTTTTACATTTCTGCCTCATTGTGTAATAGAGTTCGAAATTAGACACGTGTTCTAGCACAAGTCAATGGTGGAGGATAGTATGAACAGATCCGACGACGACACGACGACTCAGCGACACCGGCGGCACAACCAAGCTCTAATTGCGAGCAAACGTGCACATGTGTCGTACGCAACCGAAAGCGGTCACCTGCATTTTGTCGAATTCAATGTAGATTCAGATGAACATTTCATTGAAATCAGTTTGGCTCACAATTTATTTTTTTTTTTTTTTATTTTATTTTCTTCAGGTAATCAACAGCCTTATATATACAATACACTTTTACAATAATATTTTTTTTTTTAGAACACAGGCCAATAACAGATTACCCTAAAGTATTTTATTGATACATGTTTTTAAATTTTGAATATTTAATGTGTACATTTCACATTGTGTGTGTGTGTGCGTGTGTGAGGGTGTGTGTGTGCGTGTGTGAGGGTGTGTGCATGTGTGTGAGGGTGTAGGTATAAGGAATAATGTATAGTGTGTGTCAGAAAAACCAATTAATTTCTATTTTGTAGGAGTTGTTTTCCAACATACTTCTTAAATGTACTTTTTGATGTAGTAAAGAGATCTAGGTTGCTAAAATGCCCATTATACGTGTTGACAAGCCGTGATATCACTGAGTTTTGTCCATAGTTTGTGCGATGCTTAGGAGCGTAGAATAGATGTGTGTGTCGTGTGCGGCGGGCAGGTACATTGTAGTAGATCTCTCCGACCAGCTCCGGACAGTCGATGTTGCTGTTCACCAGGTCGTGTAGGAACGCCATATCAAGCAGTTGTCGTCTTTCCTCCAGTGTCAACATCTTATGGTAGGTACATCTTTCTAGGTAATCCTTGGGATTATTCCCACTTTTAAAATGTATATACCTAGTAAACCTACGTTGAATAGTTTTAATTCGGGATATATGAGTAACATATCTGGGTGACCATATACATGAACCATACTCCAGGACACTACGAACATATGCGTAATACATGGTTTTTAAACAATTAATATCAGTAAATGGCTTTCCTATCCTCATTATGAACCCCAAGTTTCTAGTTGCTTTATTTATAATAGCATCCAGGTTTTCATTATAAAGAAACTTGGGGTCCATAACGACGCCTAGGTCTCTGACACTAGCTACTTCCGTAATTGGGGAGTTATTAATTGTGTATTGAAATTTTAAAGGTACGGTACTTCGGGTAAAAGTGATTTTCACACATTTACTGACATTAACACTTATTCTGTTGCGTTCGTAGTATCCTGAGAGTTGATTTAGGTTTTCTTGTAGTTCCTCACAATCTTTGATCGATTTGATTACCTTGATTACCTTTTTATCGTCGGCATACAAAGAGTACATGACAGATGATAGCACGGTGCCTATATCAAAAATATATGCATTGTAGAACAGTGGACCTAGCAAAGAGCCTTGGGGTACACCTGATGGAATATTAATGAATTCTGATCTGTAACCTCCAATAACAACTGCCTGGGATCTGTTTGATAGATATGACTCCACCCATCTAAGGAGATCTCCATGGATACCTAGTGTTTTAAGTTTCATGGACAGGATGATGTGATCCACACGGTCAAAAGCTTTTTCGAAGTCGGTGTAGATCACATCGACCTGGCCACCACCTTCTATGTTTTTTATAATAATATTATTAGTAAACAGCGCCAGATTAGATACTGTCGATCTACCTTTTAAAAAACCATGTTGCGCCTCAGATACGCCTCTGGATACTGTTGGATACATTGCATTGTACATAACCTTTTCAAATAATTTACTGAATGTATTAAGTATGGATATACCCCTATAGTTTTCAATTTTAGTTTTAATACCTTTTTTGTGTATAGGGGTAATATGAGCTTCTTTCCAAATGCTGGGATAGGTTCCATCTCTAATAGACCGGGTAAATAAAATAGTTATTGGGTTCACAAGTGATGTAGCGCAGTTTTTAGGTTAGGTTGGTGGTGTCGTTTCTTCGTACGTATATGCGACAGTTTTTTAACCAAACATATGCATATCCCTTCTGTGCCGCCGCTGTTCTGCAGGATTTATAGAGAGTTTTGTTTTCAGGTATTAGATGCTCATTAACGTATATCTTCGTTGAGTCACCCGGCAGGCCGATGTCGCTTGTACCTACTCCTCGAGTTTTACGTAGGCCAGAGATAATACTGTCTTTTAGCTGTCTGTTACGCAGTTTCAGTATTATGTTACGCGGACGGCCGGCGATCGGTGTCATGGGTTGTACCCGCGTGGCGAATTCGATGTCTGTGTCCTGCAATGCAACGCCTGCGTGGCTAGCGATGGTTTTTATTATGTCTGGAAGGCGTTCTGAGTTGGATTCCGGTACGCCGGCGATTTCGAGGTTTAGTAACCTGACGGTTTGGTTTTGGTGTCGTCGTTCTGTTTCTAGTGTCTGAATATTTCTTTTTAAGGTCGTAATTTCGTTGCTCAGATGAGTAAAGGTCTTCGATTTATCCTCTAATGATTGCACACGCTTGTTCAGGGAGTCATGTTGATCTGACACAAATTTAATTGTATCTTTCATGTCATTAGTGTCCTGTACCAGTTCGGCTTGCTGTGTTTTTATATGGGATAGTGACAATTGTAGTTGTGATGTGTCAGCGCGCACTGAGGCGAGCTCTAATTTTATTTCTGTAGAAGTTGAGCTCAGGGAAGTAAGTTCGGCATTTATTTTTGAGATATTCGCGTTCAGCTGCGCCATGCTGTCCTGCTGATTGGATTGCAACGTAGACATACTACTAAGAAGATCTGCTTTTATGCCATTAAAACTGTCTAGAATTTTGGTGAGAGTCGGTTCCTCTAGTTGCTTCCTTTTTCGGAGTGTCCTACCATCATCTTGTTTCACAGGCGCTGATGCCAGTGCAGCGAGTTCCGGGTTTGAGCCAGACTTTTTAGGCGAGTGCATCATGATATTATTGTACTGTGTAGGTAGATAGGTATTTTTCTACGGGCGTTAGCGTAGCAGTAACGCAATGGCTGCGGAGTGGCAGAGGCGCGCGGGGGAAGGCGATGGCGGCGAGGCGGCGCGGCGGCGGCGGGGCAGCAGCGAGGCGACTTCAGCGAGCAGCGTGACGGGTGAGTGAGCGAGTCCAATTATTTCAGCTGTGCTCTTTCCCCGAGGGTGTGCGGGGGCCGAGAGGAGTGTCGCCGTGTGGTGTGGTGTGCGCGCAGCAGCAGCCAGGCCGGCAGCGAGAAGTGGGGGCGACAGGAGCGAGACGAAAATAGCTGACCTTTTTCCTCGCGGGTGAGCGGGGGCAGCGGAGAGGCGCTAACGCATCGATGACGTCACAGATCCAGAGCAGAGCGGGTGTTGCGGGGAGAAAAATACAGATGCAGCAGCACGCAGCAGTGTACACGTCCGTTCGCGATGACGATCAACGACGAAGAGGATAATTTAATTTAATAATATAAAATAAAAATAAAATATATTAATTATATTAATTAAAGGATTATATATTATATTATAATATATAATCCTTTAATATATTAGAGATATATATTAATTTTTAATTTTTAATATTAGAATATATATTAATTAAAGGATAATTTAATAATATAAAATAAAAATAAAAAGCACACGACGAAAGATTATTGATGATTAAGATTGTCTAAAAGTACTGAAATAATAAATAGTGAATAATGTATTTCTTTTGAAATTATAATAGTTGGCGTATATCGCCCACAATAATAACGGTTTACTGTCCTGCGTAGCCGCTCTACGTCGTAGCGTCTCGCCGCGCCTCCGGCGCAGCCGCTCTACGTCGTAGCACCACATCCGGCGTAGCCGCTCTACGTCGTAGCATCTCGCCACGCCTCCGCTGTAGCCGCTCTACGTCGTAGCACCACCTCCGGCGTAGCCGATATACGTCGTAGCACCACCTCCGGCGTAGGCGCTCTACGTCGTAGCACCACATCCGGCGTAGCCGCTCTACGTCGTAGCGTGTCGCCACGCCTCCGCTGTAGCCGCTCTACGTCGTAGCACCACCTCCGGCGTAGCCGATCTACGTCGTAGCACCACCTCCGGCGTAGCCGCTCTACGTCGTAGCACCACATCCGGCGTAGCCGCTCTAGGCCGTAGCGTCTCGCCACGCCTCCGCTGTAGCCGCCCTACGTCGTAACACCACCTCCGGCGTAGCCGATCGACGTCGTAGCAACACCTCCGGCGTAGCCGCCCTACGTCGTAGCGTCTCGCCGCGCCTCCACAGTAGCCGGTCTACGTAGTAGCACCACCTCCGGTGTAACCGCTCTACGTCTAAGCGTCCGTTGTCGTGGTCTTCTCTGAAAAAACTCGAATTTATATCTTTTTTTTATTTTGATGAGAACATTGAGTTTACTAAACTTTGTAAGGTTTTAATTTTGTCCGCTGGCTCTCATAACATTTTCACATCTAAAATTCGTGTTATACTGCAAAAATATTCCCTAATAATTGCGTAGATTCATGAATTTCGAATGGCTTTGAAGAGGGGAGCCGTGAAAGTTGTGAGGTTACGGCGGCTCGGTGCGGCGGTGTCCCGCTCTGGGAATTGTTTTTAATCAAAAGCGAAGTGAAGAGCTTCGCCCGGCCTCGACTCAGCCGTCATCTGGGACGGTAGCGCGGCGTAGGTGGGGCGGGGCGAGGCGCGGGGGCGGCCGCGTCGCACCGACCGAGCACGCGCCGCGCTCGCTCGCCGCCAGAATAACGAAGCAGATCTCAATAAAATATTCAACTCTCGACACCCATCACTCTCCAGTTACCGAGCCTTTCAATGAAATATTAATAAAAAACAGTCAACTGTGAACATCTTTTATCACATACCGCACGTATGAGAATGCCCCTGTGTGGAGTGCGTTGCCTTTTTTAATTTTAATGGTTTGTCAGAAACGTTTGACAACATGGACGCATTAAGCATAAGTAAAGCATACTGGATGTGTTTTTGACGAACCACATACCACCACCACCACCACTACGGAACACTTCACTGTGCGTGGTCCGACACGCACTGACCGATTTTCCCAATTTATTTGTATTGAATTGTTTGTATTAGATTCTTCTTTTCATCGTGGTAACGTGCGGTCACCTCCATGGCGGATGCGTGATAGTGAATCGGAAATATTACTTAATAATACAGAAAGTTAAATCACAAATTTAAAAAACCTTACTTACTTAAACTTAAAACTTACTTAAAGGAGTCGGTGGACCGCTAAGTAAATTCCCACGCAGCTCTGAGTTTTATATTTTTATTACATAGCGGTCCCCCGCCTCGGTAACCGCTAGTAAGTAAACGGAATTATTTTTGACTTTTTAAGGGTCAGGGATCTTTTAAATTTGTAATTTAACTTTTATTTCAAGCTTTTAAAAAAACCGCATGAAAATCGGTCCATTTTTTAATAGAATAAATTTTTGATTACTTCATTACTTGATTATTTGATTTGATTACAAACCTACCTTAGCTAACAACCATCCCGATTAAGCCAGCTTTCCAATAAAATAAAAACCGCGTCCAAATCGGTCCATCCGTTTGGGAGCTACGATGCCACAGCAGACCCACCCATACACACAAACACTCACGTTAAACCTTTAACACCCCGCTTTTTTCGTCGGGGTTAAAAATAGACGTGCCTCTAAATAATAATGAACTTTTCTTAAATGAGGACTGGTAAGGTCCAGTGTAGCTCGCAGTTGCTAACGTCACCTGGTGATGCGTTCCAAAAGTAAACACTTCACTCGGAACAACCTTGCCATATACAAACTCCCGCGCGGAGATATAACATGTCAAAACTTTGAACTTTTTGACTCAAAAGTAGAATTTTTAAAATGCCCTACTGGCCTTTTCCTGCTGCGAGTGAGTAAAACAAGTTAAACCATCAATTGTTGTTTGTTGAAACAGGAGGAATGAAAACACCAGTAGTAGTATTGACGTTCATTTAAATAAGAAGCGCTTTTCAAGCCCATAGTAAAAGAGGATTTGTTATTTAAGTGTTCTAACGAAATGTTTCTAAAATTATTTGTAACCTATCCAATTAGATTATTCTTGGACGGCGGAGTATATCAGTAACGTATCTCTCAAAAGGTCAGAATCCATCCCTTCTCATGCGCAGGTAAAGGGATGTTTTGTGCTCAACTTTATACAAAATTAATGGAGCGGCAATAGCGCCGGCGAACTTCGCTAATTACCATTGTGGTTGCACTGGACCGTACTTGTCGAGAAGTAAGCCTTCCTAACTGCTCACTTAATCGTCGACTTAAGCTATACTTATCTATTCGTAATTTACGGAGTAGGCATCGGCCGCGCGGTTTGAGCGTCCATCCCCCGCCCGCCCCCGCCCTCCCGCGCGCGCGCCCCAAGCGACGCCTTCTATTACGAGTGTATTGTGGGGCGGCTCTCTCTTCCGGAGAATTTATTTCTTATTTGCTTAAATCACCTGCCCGCATTCTCTCGCGCTGTATTGTACGGACGCAAATTAGCACCCGAAGTCCATAAAATATTTTAAAATATTTTCTGTGCAAATATTCTAGCGGGCGCGTCGGCGTAATGGAAAATTACGAAAGAAAAGGGATACAAACGATTCCACTTCTAAGAGATCTAACATACAACACATGAGGTGCCTATAATTTTCTCAGAAGTATGCACTCGTTGCCTGTGTCTAGGCTAGCCTCTGGTATAGCTGCTCACCCTCTTCTGTGATCGCTACACTTCATTCTCGTGCGCCAGATTGAACACTAGGCCTATGCGTCTGAGCTAGGTACGCCTACGAGCTAAGCGGCGCGCGCACTATCGCTGCCGCTCCAACACCGCCTCCGCGTCGCGGTCGGCGCGCGGCGGCGGCGCTGCCGTCGCTGGATGAAAAAGTGAGCACCAGCTGCGATGGTAAACTTATGGCCGCCATTAAGGAGCCGCTTCCTGAATTGAATTATGCGTTCGCAGGAATAAACAAGGCCGCCGCCGCGGAGGCGCGGCGACCAGACGTTTGTCTTCGGTGCCCAACAATGATTACAAATGGAGTATTTTATTGGTGAGCCCACCTTTCAAGCGTCGCGGTGCCAGCAAAAACACGTCATTACGCAGAATAGCCGGTTATAGCGGGAACCGTTTGTTATATAACCCCGCGCGAGGCTCAGGTGATGCGGGCAAAATGTTTTTTACGCGCGCTGCTAAGTTTCCATTTTCTAAATGATGTTGGCAGCTTACCTGTTGCCTTGACTGCCGTGTCCTGTGAGCCGCTTGAGCCGGCAGCGTGGAGTACGCCAGGAATCAGCAAGTGTACTCCCGATCCTTTAGAAAATCTTTTCATAGGGCTCTAATCAATTTTCCTTCCCTCAGATAATTCGAATATGATAATATGATTGATCACGTCTCCGAGGTCGCCGCGCACCGCCGCTGAGCCGCCCCCGCCGCCCCCGCCGCCCCCGCTGCCACTGCCGCGCCGCCGCCGCCGCCGGCACAAAGTAAATTATGCCCGCGCCTCATGCATTATTTATCGCTTCACATAGTTAGCTTGGTTCGGTAGGTAAATACTTGTTTATTCTGCCTCAAATGAAAAATGATTGATCTTTGCACACTAATGGCGAATCTACGCATCAATCGGCTCCCACGCCTCAGCTATAGCCCTGTTACCTATGCGGCACAGTATGTACAGTCCGCCCTAGAAGTGAAAATATAGTGGTAGAGCCTTGTCACAAGGTTACTCGCTCTATGAGTGAGTCGAGGTGGGTGTCAGACAAGATTGCACAGGTGTCATTTGGTTTTTAGAGCCGACTGTACATGATTGATTTAAACTGTTGACTTCCACACGTACCGGTAAGCATGAACATACAATTTTATTTATTGTGTCAATAAAAGTCGTGCGCTTGGTATATTTTTTAGTACTGCCAGCACCCGGGTTTTTTAATGTCGTTAAAATAATTGTTTGTTAACATCCCACTATTTATCTTTGGGGTAACAATTTACATATACTTTAATTAATCACGAGACTGAAGGACACGAAACCGCGGGCTGCTGCATTCATTGAGAAAGTTTTAAAAACAATTTTAATGGATAAGTACGTACTCTATATTTACAATCGACTCTGTATATGTGTACACCGCGTACCGGTCAATAAAAAGTGATCCCGACTGCATGAAGCAAAAAGGTGGGTTATGTATTTCAAACGCACACGTGTGTGTGCAATACTGTGTACACACTATGTATCTATGCTTCTATGTTTGTATGTCTATTTCATTATTCTCATCTAGCCAAGAGCCCAAACGGATGGATGAATATTGATTTTTGAGGTGTCAATCGATTCGTAAGAATATCAGGAGCGACACTGGGTACATTGTGAGTTTATAATTATAATGAATGAGTTCTTCCAAAGCTTATTCTCTCTATTCTTTCAATTACTATTTCTAAGGTTTTTATTTTTAGTTTTTTTTTTTAAATCTTTCATTAATTTCTTTTGCAGGTTTAAGTGGAATCTTTCACAGTCGGCACACACAATAATTCCAGCTTTTTAGCGGAGCGATTGCAGCGAGATGATCCTAAAATGTTCGGCACACCAGCAAGTGTTGCAGTGGAATGCTCTCAGGTTGCAGAGCCATAATACATACGGACTGATCCCTACATGTACATACATACAGTACACACACACATATGTAGCGCTCCGGCGGGTGGTGGTGGTGGTGGCGGGTGGGCGGTATAATGCGCTGCCGAGAGAGATCAGCGTGCACGTAATAGGTAGATCCGCAACCGATAAACACTTTAACCGCTACCTTTAATTGAAGTGCATTAGGCAAACGTTTAGCTGACCGGCGCCGAAGCTCGCCGCGGAGGCTGCGGCGAGCTTCAATCAACCGACCTTCGACGCTCAATGCTCCGAATTATGTTCGTAGCTATCATCCGCGAAAACATTGCGAAAGTTGCCTTAAGCTGGCCTCTGAGTTGCTCTTGCTTTCATATTTGTAGTAGATAAATGATAGGGATATCTGCAGGACGAATTTCAAGCATTTCATGACTTTCCAATTTCAAAGTCATCAAATCTGAAAATCCTTCTTAAATCGACACAGATTCCGCTCCTAGCACAACACTCCGCCTGGGAGCTGATGTTTTCTCGACTGGGGACAATCGGACAATAGGGTTTCAATTCATCCTTAATATCTGTCGTCTATCATTTGTCAGGGCCACCGATTGTTGGTCTTTTTGCTGGTGCGAGCGCGGTGCGGCGGGCGGGGCGGGCCGACCCGCTCCGAAGCCCGCACGCACGCTACATTTCAGGCTGATAAATGCTCTATCGGGAACGTATGCTCTTTATTTGTATATTTATTGAGGCGAAAATTATTATCGTTTCCTCTGACATAGAGACGGATGGATACCGGCTTATTAAAAGCTTCTTTGTCACTGCGACCTGTAGTAATGAATAGGTCGGCTCATAAAAAATGTAGCGGCGGAGGGAGCGGCGCGCGGAGCGGCGGAACCCGCTCTCCCCCGCGGTGGAGGCTGTAATCTTTAAAAATGTTTATCCGACGAGTAAACAACCACGCGCCCCGCCCCGCCCCGGGGGCGGAGGAGACAAACCGCCATAGCTGTAGGCTTAGGTCCCGCAATTCGCAAGTGGACATTCTAATAAATAATGACCCTTCTCGTCACGTGCACCTAAGCAAACAGCGCTCCACCTGCGTTCGTCGCGATATCTGCTGTACCACTGTGCGTGGTTACAAGTCGAGGAAAAATTTCGTTTAATATATTTATATAGATTTTTTAACCAAGGTGACAAATAAGAATTTATGTTTTATTAGTCTCCGTACATTACATTGTCATATGCTTTGAAAGGTGGTATAACGCAATACGGTTTTAATAGGGTGATAATATAAACGGGTAAACAAACAAACATTTTACTATACTTTTTAGGGTTCCGTACATTAAAAAAGAAGAAAAAACGGAACCCATATAGGATCTGTTTGTCTGTCTGCAAGCGCGGTGATCTTCTTCGTCCACACGGTTGCGGCGACAGTCGACACCAATCGACTGTAGGAATATAATATTATTGTGTTATGTTCGTGCTACACGGGCGGGCGCGTAATTAGCTACACGACGCTGTAACATCGGTGGCTTCCAACGAGCTCTATTGTAGTGACCGACACTAGAGGGCGGCTCCGGGCCTTTCAAGTGAGTAAGACAATCCCCGTCGGACGCGATTATTAAAACATAATAGTGTGCGACTAGCGCTCGAGCCCCGAGTAGGGTCGAACTTACTTACATATTTAGAAGTGTTTCTATGTATATTTTCATATTCATTTCAGATGAAGTATTAACATTTTTGAATACATAATTTGAGGAGCTCACGACCAAGCGACAAAGGTCTCGCTCGCCCTTGCTCCTCGAGGTAACGTTTTCTATGCCCAAAATCGGCGTGTACCTACTGTTGTCTTTCTCTACAACGAGTGACATATTTCAGTTTATAGAGTAACGGAGTATCCGTCCATGTTCGGATTCAATGGTGGTTGTCTATAATAGATTGAATTATATTCAAGCTACCATTCTTTGGTTTATTTTTTATTAAGGTGCCTATCGACGCCCATGCACATTCGGTCGTATGCGGGGGTTGCGTATGCCATGCCGGCCTGGACCCCCTCTTGAAGAACTGAGTAAAATATTATCTGTAAATATTATGTAATTAGCTGACATCGTTAACCTACAAGATGATTTCAACGTTATTATCAGGTGAAATATCCCCTCCCCCCAATTTCGGTGTGCTAATTCCTATAGGTACTTTACCTACTCTACTTTATACGAGAGAGATATATAGGTCGGAGGTACTAGGCAAGAAAGACTTATCGATTTTCACCTCACATCTCTCTTGAAACTCCTTTGCGGTATGAGAAAACTTATCCACAGGCATTTCACCTCTCTTAGAAACAAGATCCAGAACGACAGCCACAACTTTCTATTACAACTTCACTCATTTGTATGATGCCGGAAGCCACAGTTCGACTCGAAGATAAGAACTACTTATAGTACTATAAGTGGTTTCATTCTGAGATTAAACTCACCTAAACCGAATGCGAAGTAGGAGACTGGGTATAGCTCGTGGCGTTCTGCACTTCTGTTTATTGTTGTTTATTTAGCATCTATTGGCAGTACACTGCGCTCAGATTTGTCATATTTACATTGTAACATTCCGCCAGTTCGATTATCACAGCGAAGAAGAACTGACAAGAAACTTCACTGGAAATTTTTTCAATGTACACTTAGTCTACTTTACAAAAGTGTTTGCCACTGCCTAGACATGCACATGCTGATTTATGAAAGATCCAGCAATTCATGACAAAGTGAAAACATTTTTAATATGAAATTGTATGAAGTTATATACCCACCACACTGCCACATAAAGCAGGCCAGTCTCCACAAACAGCACCCGTTCACGAGCACCACACCTGGGCCAGCCATCGCCTCCCTCAACCATATTATTGGGTGGGAAACGACCCGGACATGCGCTGAAGAAAGAAAGAAAAATCTGTTGATTTCAGAAGAGTGTTCACTGAAAGTATATCCCGAAGTCCGAACCTCATTATGTTTCCGTGACCTTTTACATAGCGAGCATATAGCAAGCGGCGGCGGGTGACCGAGTGGTCTGGGCGTGTCGTTGGCTTCTTTTGCGAGAGGTCCGAGGTTTGAATACGGTCGGCGTTTGTCTACCAATGATTTTTTTCTAATGGAGAAATTTTCGTGCATACCTACACCTGCTGCTTCACCGTTCGGAGCCGGTGTAAAACTGTAGGTCAGTTCCCGTGCCCCTTATTAGGTGGTGGGCTCAAATTGTGGCCGACTGGGTTGGTACAACCGCCTCGGTTGTGCATGTTATCCTCTAGTCCAGTATAGCCAGCAATCCAGGGAAGTCTCCGGTATGGCATCTACCTTCTCGGAGGTGATATTGGCTGGTCGGAGCATGTGCTTTGGCCCCTCCGACTCAGCCACCCATACGGGGTAAAAAAAACCTTACAAATCGAACACATGAACAAGTTCGTGGCCTAGCGGTGAAGGTCCTCCTTGCCGAGAGGCTGGTTTTCATTCTGCTGGCGTTTTTTCTCATTCCGAATTTTGTTCTAAGTGCATTTCCCTCACGAATATGCGATGTTCCACTTTTCTGATTGCATCAAAAACGGTCCTTTTCCGAACTAACACAATTTTTATTATCTTACGGAAGCTCCACAAGACAATGAAAATAGAGCGATTCTCTATCTGAAACTAAGAAATGTTTCATTTTGTAACGTGAAACGTTATTATTTCAAAAGAGAAAAGTAAAACACACACAAGACGAGCGCAGTAACTCAATCCCACGGTAGTATTTGGAAGTGTAGTTCCCGCACATATCGTGAAAGTGAGCCCGGCACGAAAATCAGCTCCCCGCCCGATCTACACACCGGAATGTACATTATGTAGTGTTACATTTATGAGCAAGGGTTTATGCATATCATGTGTTTTGTAGTAAAGGAATATGGGACAGGCGGAGGAGCTAACCCCTCGCGCCTCGATAAGGGCCTATTTTACGATATTGGAAAACAAATTCCGGCAGCGCCCTCTGTCGTCCTGTCCCCGACGTCGCCTGTGCCGATGCCGCCCCGCTCCGCACTCGATACAATGAACCTATTAATTTTGCCCACACGTAAAATTATAATTAACAAACCAATTTACACGCGCAAGGTAAAGCACCGCCCGCCACGGCGCGGCGGCGGCGCCGCCGCCGTCCCGCGCCTTATTTTTAGGGTTCCGTATCCATACGGATTATTATATATTTAGATAAAAAATTATTATTCTAAGATTGCATAGCTTTTTATGTACGCGGAAAATATTTGTTTACATATTTAGTTTTTTTAATATAGCCTGACTATATTTTCATCGCATTATTCGCGGAGGCTTGGTCCGAGGAGGCTAAGCGGCTTACTAAAGACCCCAGGTGACCAGCGCTCGCGTGAGTTCCTGAAGCAGCGCATCAGTGTGGCCATCCAGCGAGGAAATGCCGCCAGCGTCCCTTGGCACGGTGTCCACATCGTCTCCAATAGACCACGATTTTTAGAATATTTTATGTTAGATTAAGAGTTCAGTTTATAATTACATACATTGATTTTAATTTTAATTACATTATAGAGTTAAGTATATGTAATTGTAAATATGTTTTTCATAAATAAAATAATAAGTAATTCAAACTCGTCTACCAAATAAAAAATTGAATTACTACACACTAAAAAAAAACAAGATTGTATGATTACCTATGCCTAGTAATAAATAGTAATCCCAAGTCAGTCATCTAAATTGTGATGACTGACCAAGTGGTTTAGACACCGATCTCCAACCTAAACCTCTGCGCCGAGCTCGGCCTAACTAAATCAGTTAGTTCAGCGGGTGTAGTTGAAGAAAATAGTCGGTAGCTAGGTTGGGTTATGCACCTGTGTCTGTTCCACCGTGAATTTAAACGGATCGTTGATGCTGGCTGCGGGACAGATACTACGTAAATCTTTAGCTCCTTGCTTGCAAGTTCTTACCTTGGGCTCACCTTACATGGTGGAAGGTTTTCAACCTGTTCGGATTGATACCACCGCAATTAGGAAGTTGGGTCGAAACAGCTATGAAAATAGCGTTTTCCGTACAGTATAGTGAAACTGACGCAGACAAATAATTATTCTGTGGCCAAAGAAAGGCACTGACACGGGCGGAGCCTAGTTCACCAAGGTGAGGTCGGAACAAAAATGATGTAGATTCCGTAACTAACCATGTCAGTTTCCGTAAAACAATATTTTAAATAAAATGCCCTAATTCAGCGCATGTGGAGGGTGCAAAGATCTATCTAGTCTATCTAACAAGTCGTGTCCGTGTGGCACTTGAGAATACTATAGATCAGTGCTTGAGAATGCCTTTAAAAACGAATACGACTATCTCCAGAGCTATCCACGACCGTCGTCGTCTCGGCGCGGTGGCGGTGGCGCAGCGCAGCAGCACCGAACGAAAGCAGACGTTCACTATGATGGGTCAATTGTAGTAGATTTAACCTATGCATTTCGTTTTCAAGAGAAATCTCAAGGAAAAGCTTCGCAAGCTATAAATTCTGAAGCTGCAGTCCGCTTTAATTGTGACAAAGTTCTACAGTAACACGTTTGTTTCCATTAGAGCACACTGCTAATGCTTGGTTTGAATTTATACAGCTTTGTATTTGAACGTTGTCATTTTGCTTAAAAAATAATTTTACGTCTTTTCCTGGAAACTCAAACTAGTAATTAAGGGTCGGATACTGACTAGCTCGCCTTAGGAAGAGCGTGGAACACAATATTAATTGTTAAAAAAAGTATAATGAATATTGAAAAATAGCTCTTTAAGATTCCAGCCCGGTGGGTGTAAACGAGTGTTTGAAACTTCTTCTTCGCATTGAATTTAGAACTGGCGGAATTTTTGACATGTCCAAGCGTAGGTTACCTACCTGTGGATGAAATTATATAATAAAAAATAAACAGTTTTTGCTTTAGTTCGAAATGGATAAGTTCTTCGCTAAGAAAAATTGGACCTATCGCTCGAGCTGCTGGCGTCTTGCTCCAGATCCGCGATGCTCGAGTTGGCTGGCCCAGTACACAGCCGCGTAATGGTTTCGCAAAGAGTTTTATTCCACGAAAGAAGCCAGTAGACTGCGCAGGGATCCGTAGGCCGTGGCGCTCGGGGTGCTATTTCGAGAGGCGAGTGTTGGTGAGCTCGCCCAATTAAATGGTTCAACGACCGACCCTTATCCGACTCCACAGCAGGCCCGTTTTTTTCAGTGAATAGATTCGGCGAAGTGATCTAACCGGCCGTTACGGTTAAACGACTAGATCGTACGAAAAAGTCCGTCGAAAAGCGATTACGGAAGATCTTTTATTGCCATATTTATTAAGATACCACCTTCTCATACGCAGGACACAATCGATACACAATCGACGTATCCCAGCGGGCGCGGCGCGGCGAGAGCGGTCGAGTTTAGCCAATTAGGAGTCGCTTTAGCAGTCGGAAAGTTGTCAGCCTTTTTTCCGCGGCTCCCTGAACGAATTGCCCGGAAGAATGACCGCCATTACCGGCGCCTCCGCCGCCGGGTCGGCCGCTCTCTCCCTCCCCCGCGACTCAGCTCGGTCCGGACGATAGAACTCACGTGCGGGGAAATCTCAAGTGAATTTTGAAATGCTGCAAGTATCGCTCCTCGCGTTAATGAAAGTCATGTCTACTGTTATATGTTGTCCTACAATGTAGATACGTACAGCCTGCTGCCAGGCGCGTGGTGCAGCGGCGAGACATTTCACCGCACCGGACTAGCTTAGTACGCGTCCGTTCCGCACGATAGAATCACAAAGACCATACATTTAAACTTATGTATTGTTTTGTTCGAAGGATAATTAGTTTGAGGTTGGTCCAACAACATTGGCTCCACGATGAACCCTTGTGTCTATACAACATTGCCTCTCAATATTTCGTCAACTATCACAAAGTCTATCATAGGTAGGTACTTATAGCTTCCTGTCTCTGCCAAGTATACATATGAATCCTCTTGTGGACCTCGTGTGTTGTGGTGTTTGCCACAACACACGTTTGCTATCATGCATTGAGCCATTCGGTCAAAGACGAGACAACTCCTACACCTTGGCAAGCCCTTTCATTGTGTGGTACACGGTACACCAGACCACAGGGCTGTGAAAGTACCGTGCGCGGACCTGTCCATCCCCTTCCTCTTGGTATCGCTCACAGCCAGCACATCAATCTGCCTCGCATTCATCATCTCGTACATTTCATCTTCCTTTTCTTTAATCCCTCCACAAAAAATCAATGTGGCAAAGCGGCTTTTTGCTCCATCGCGAAACGCGACGTGACGAGTGGCGAGCTGCATCTCCGCCATATTTTGGATAGGTGTTATATTCCATTTTCGTCCCACGAGTATCTAGGGAAATAAGCCGTCGGCCTTGTTAGAGCACCACTTGTCGGGGTAAGGCTATTTAGAGCCTGACGGCGCCAAACCTTAGGATTCTACGGTCGAGAAGATTCACACTCGAGACTAGCCTTGCCTCTAGCCACGCATCCTTCGGTAGGGCAACCTTGAATTAGCGTAAAAGGGGGACAGGTAGGGGGACCGGAAATGAGACGGGATAGTAGCGGACTAAGGTGGATAAAGGAAGAAGAGATATTATTGTCACGGAGAGATAATGGGAGTGTGACAGTGTAGCTGGAAAAGTCCGGAGCCGCAAACCTGTGTCCACCCATTCGATTACTGGACAAGCAACCGGCAGAATGAACCCTTTTGGTATTGTACGTAGGTATGTATGCAGGTACGAACTAGACCAGGAAACACCTTTGGTCGCTAATTCACGAAATTCTAATACGAATACTCGTATCAAGTTCACTCAGAATCGCGGTCGTGCTATACCGAGGGCAAATTAACTTTTTAACGCAACTTGGTTTGCATAAAATTACAAGAGACAATAATAAATGTAAATCGTCGCCTCATCCTAATCCAGCCGAACTCGCCGAGGCCCCAATCATCCTGTGAAAATATTTAATTCATTCGACCGGAGGCGCCGCGGCTACGCGCAAAGAAATTGACAATAGTCCGACTCGTTCATTTGCCCCGCCCCGCCCCGCGCCCCTGTTCTCCAGTCGCGAATCTTCAAGGCTAGGATGTGCCGCAGCCCCTCCGCCGCCACCGTCGCCGCCGCTGGCGCCCACCGACTCCTCTTGGTCCTCTTCCCCGAAAAAATCCTTCATAATACTCTTATTATGTCTTTATATTATTTAACGCCTCGAAAGTTCTTAATTGAAATGGGGGTGTCAGCGTCGGCGCCGGGCCCCACTGAGCCGCTAGCCTCTTCGCTTTTGCTCTGTAGAAAGTTAACTTCAGATAAAATTAGGAATGAGTGAAATAAAAAGAAATCGGCCAAGTGAGGGTTCCGTAGATTAGTTATATCGAAAGAAGTATTTAAAATATTCTCGGGATTATATACATAAATTCATAGAGGCGGCAGAGATGCGTCAGGATCGTGGCATGTGGAGATCCGTTGTATGTGCTTACCCCACTGGGAAGCAGGCGTGACGTTATCAATGTATGTATGTGTGTTTAGAATATATGTTTAACAGCTGGCACAAAAGTAATCTTTTATTCTGTATTAAGTAATGATAATTTTAACCGCCGACGAAAAAGAGGGGTGTTGACGCCTCCGTCTGTCTGTCTGTGGCATCGTAGCTTCCAAACGGATGCAGCTATTTTGATGGGGTTTTTTATTAGAAAGCTGGTTTAACCTGGACGGTTCTTAGCTCATAACATACTAATAGTTCATAGCTTGTAATAATCAAATAATGAAAAAAAAGTTACTTTTCTTAAAACGTTTGAAATAAAAGTTAAATTAAAATAAAAAAAACCCGACCTCTTAAAAAGTCAAAAATAATTTCCGCTGAGTCACGTAAATATAATAAAACTCAGTGCTGCGCGGTTCGGGGAACGCGACGACGACGTCACCGAGTAAGCGTCCCTAATGAATTCAGTTCTCTACTTAGCGGTGCCCCGACGCCTTTAAGAAACTCAGCGGAAATTATTGGAAAGAAGTTCCTTATTTTTGAATTTATAAGTGGTCGAGGGTTTTTTAAATGTGTAATTAAACTTTTTTATATTAATATTTATGCCTTATTATTATTTACACTCTGACGACGGACGGACGAAGGGACAGCCGGGCGAAAAACGGATGAACAGACAGACATTGCAGCAAACTAATATATTCCTGGGTTTACTACGGAACCCTAACGATGGCAAGCTTTCTTTCTATTTCTCTTCGAGCAGGGGGCGCGGGGCGGGGCGGGGCAGGGCGGGGTGTAAGAAGAGAGAGGGGCACTTGTCCGCATTGTTGTCGGTGATCGTTTGCAGAATTCAGACTTCGATTCCTTAGTTCTTACTTACATTATACCTACTTGCACAGAATATCATAAAATATATTTTGTCTTGAGTTTATGTATTTTTTGTGCACCGCATACATTCGTGGAAAATGTGCGAGTATAAATTAATGATGCAAAACCTTTGAAGAGCTTAAGGATGGGACGATTCAGCTATTTTTGGGTTAAATATTTTCTCTGTGATATTAGGTATCTACACGGTGTCTACCTACACGCTGTCTACCTACACGCAGAATCAATGTAACTCTGCCAAACGCACCACACACGCGGTAATAGTAAAAATTCATAAACCCGAGCAATAATTGCCTCTACTAATCCACTGGCCCGCCAGCTTCCCCCTAAAGTGCGACTACTTATCCCTTAGGCTCCGGAGAGGAGGTATCTCACGTCCTTCCAATTTCCCCTCACACCTATAACCCTTGATATTTACTCTTCACTGATCGCGTAGCTGACCTTGGAATTGCTACACCCGCATAGTGAGGGCGGGCGTTTCTCTATCATTTGGTGTTATCTCTGGTGGCCATTTGTTAGAGGTCTTATGACCCCCTCCTGGGAGCTGGCGGCGGGGGCGCGGCGGGGGCGCGGTGGGGGCGGCGGCGGAGGTGTGTAGTGCCTCGCAGGTGACCTCTGTGTTCCATGTTGAATGAATATCTGCATTGGTCTGCAAGAGTTTTGGTTGGTATAACTTGTAATTTTCAAGTTCAATTTTGTAGTTTCAATGCGTGCGGTAGCTTTCTAGCTAGCTAAAGAGACTTTTTATTCATCACAATTTTGTTATGTATAAGTAAACAGTGAACCAAGGATAATTCAGACCTAGAAAGTTTTAGCTCTTCTAACTTTCTAAGTACTTTTAACTGTTTCGTAAGCACTTCGGGGACCACTTGGTGGAAACTTATTTTCCTGTTCTTATTTTGAAAGCTCTGAAGGTAAAAATATTCGAAATTATCTGAAATGGTAAATTTTGTTGAGGTCAAACAGGTCGTCATCTGAATTGAATCGGATACTTTTCTGTTCGAGAAATGTATTTACATGTGACCTAGATGCGTGGGGGGTGCTCTACAGGAGACACGGACGGTCCGCGGTCCGTCGCGGTCCGACGTCCGACATAATTGCGTATTAAATCATAACGTGGGGGTGACAAGTGGCGGAACGGCGCGGTGCGGCGGCGTCCAGCTGAATATGAAATTGTGAAGGCAGGAGTATGTCCTCGAGATAGCGGCGGTTTATAGCTGAGCACTCGCGCTGCATACTGGCCGCTGTCGGCCGACTCGCCGCCGCCCCCGCCGCGCCGCCGCCGCGCCGCGCGCCGCCGAGCCGCGTCGCAGCGCCTTCCGGCCGCGCCCGCTTATCGCTAGCGACGTAAACGGTTATTCCGTCGCGAATAACCTACTCGTAGGTTGGTCGGTTGCGCGGTGCGGCGCGCGTGTGGACGCCGCGCCGCGCCGGCCGACTGTGCGGTCGGGCGCGGCGGCGGCGGCGGCAGCGCTGTACTCATTCATTTGTAGCCTTCCGCTTTACTAAATGAGATTAGTCGCCGGCCGCTAAGTAACGAGAATGTTGACGGGACGTTGTGCGCGATATCGTGTGGAAAATTTCTCATTTTGTTCGAGTGTAAAGTTTCGGGTCGGAAATCCGCTTTAATTTGAGGATACTCGGAATCGTAGCGAGATCGTACCTCACGAGCTCTATGATGATGTCTAACAATAGAGGTGGAATAATAGCGTTTTCCTCTCGCTTTTCCGACCGCGGCCTTCCCAATTACGCTCGAGTTACCGATCGAATCGAATGAAATAATAGGACGTCATATGTGCGCTGGGATTACTTATTAAAATATCATAGCTAAGAACCATCCCGATTAAACCAGCTTTCTAATAAAAAAAACTGCATCCAAATCGGTCCATTCGTTTGGGAGCTACGGTGCCACAGACAGACACACACATACACACACGTTAAACTTATAACACCCCTCTTTTTACGTCGGGGGTTGAAATACATCAAGCCGTTTAGGCTAACAGCGCCTGCATAGAAATACATATATACATGCACTAGAAAAACATTACCCTCCTTTTTGCTTCGCGCAGTCGGGTAAAAATATAACTTTTTTGTAATCTATATTACATATTATTTATAGATATAGATTATTTTACATATTATTACAAGTGGTCCCGTTTGGTCGGATTTATTTACTAAAGCAGCATTCCTCATTTAATAAGCTTCAAAAAAGCTCCACATAATTTTTTCCTAATACCTACTCGTATTTTTCGAGATAATCGAGGTTTTAGGAAACAGTCGCCTGTCCAACATCGGACCTGACCTTTTAATGGCGAAAATGTAAAAAAAAAAACGAGTTCTTGAAAAAAATTATTACTGACCTTTTTTGAAGCTTCTTCAACGAGGAATCCTGTGGTGCTAAGCAAAACCGGTAGAACTGGGACGCCCAGTATTTTGTACGGGGAAATTAATAATGCCATGATATACGAGGTCGCGGCGCGGGAGGGCCTGGGACACGGTGCGTGTTTTGGTCCGGATTCGGTGCACTCGACCGGTTCGAGTACGTGCGCACCGGGGCGGCGCATGCTAAGTGCTAACAATAAGCTGTGCACGCTTATGCTAATTCTGCTGTCACATATTCTGGCGTTGCTTGCGTTGGTTGGGCTATGCAGGCAAAGCACCGGGTGGTGGCGGTATGCGGGGGGCGGGGGCGGGGCGGAACTACCTTGTGGCGGAGAGGTTACTACGATGTCCATGTTTATGTGCATGTTTAATGCACATGGCATCTAGTTCCCCAACTCTTTCATCTACCAATTAAAAAAAGTTAATATACAATAAAAAAAACCCAGATCGGGCATGTGCTCAAAAAGGGGCAAGTGCGTAGTACCCGTAACCGACGAGCATGCATGAAGAACATTATGGGAGTGGAAGAGGCAGCAGAGGTGTGTCAGGATCGTGGCACGTGGAGATCCGTTGTCTCTGCCTACCCAACCGGGAAACAGGCGTGACGCTATGTATGTATGTAAAAAAACCCGACACATCAACAACACTTAAAAAATAAAAAATAATGTTCACTTAATTAATTAATTAAAGGCGTCGGGGACCGAGATTTTTTTTTTATTGGCGGTCCCCCGACGCTTTGAATTAACAAAGCAAACATAATTTTTTACTTTTCGATGGTTTTTAAAATTTGTAATTTACTTTTATTGCAAGCTCTTTAAGAGACTTGACTTGAACTGTAATAATTGTGTTAGGTTAGGTTAGGTTAGTAAGGTCACAAGTACACATTAGTTTTGTAACAGTTTCCGTTTATTTACTTAAAGGCAAGAGAAAGTGTAATAAATTTCCATTTTACAGCGGAGATCTCTTCACCAATTAGAAAAAGTATCGATGATCTTTGAATCGGCTGACCTGATCTTCATCAATCATAGCTAGGAAACATCCCGGTTAAACTAGCTATTTAATAAGAAAACAGCATCCAAACAGGCCCATCCGTTTGGGAGCTACGATGCCACAGACAGACACACAGACAGACAGACGGAGGCGTCAAACTTATAACACCCCTCCTTTTGCGCCCATTCATCAGCATAATTTTTACAAATATAGCACAAATATTGCAGGTTACAATGATATAGATGAACTTATTTTATGGAAAAATCTAAATGTCAACCCTAAATAAATTTTAGCAAAAATCTTCTCAAAAAAAAGAAGTTGTTCCGTGTCAACGAGGCACAGCTGAAGCAAAGAACAATTCCACCGACGCGCTCCATGAAGTAGTGGGAAACCTCAACGCACCGCAACTATTAACTTCCTATAACCACACCATTGAGCTATAACCACACGCACCGCTTTTACAGTTTACTAAGAGGAACCTCACGCGCGCCAGTGCAGTTTTACGTGAAATTTAAAACTTTATCTGCCACCCAACCCAACACAAGATTTCCAGAAGCAATCGGATGCCGTGCCCCTGCCGCAGAAGTCCATCATGCCCGCAGGTCAGTAGCGACAACGTCCAAGGTCGGAAGTGAACGCAGTCATAGAAATGATAAAATGTTGTATTTATTATATGTATTGATTAAATTTCACAACGACTTCAAATGTAAAGTTATTTTTACTTGAATATGGAATTGATTTCATTTGGATTTGACCAAGCAGAAAACAAAGCGATAGGACCTACGGGCTCAGCTAGTAAATACTATAGCCGCAAAAAAAAATGAATTCAAAAGGGTAGTAGGTTGCCAACCTACGAGCACAATGCGTATTGTATTATCTGCGCAGTAGACTATTGTTACCTTAGCGAGCTGATGATGGATGGGTGTAAATCCACGTGAGTATATAATTATATATATATATATATATCATGAATTATTAATAAGAAGCTTGTCAAGTGCGAACGTCGTTCACACACAGAGGGTTCCGTGGCCAGTACCTTCTTCCACGCATACCTAGCGATTGGGTGCAACGAACACACCACAAAACAACGATCGGGCCACACCGCCCGCGCCCGCGCGCCCCGGTCTGGTTCAAAGCTCCTTGGATGGAACACACGATCGCTCTGTGCTGCCCGCCGCCGCGTCGCCGCCGCAGTCAATCATGCCGCAAGGAAGGACTTAATTATCTACTTTAAAAGTTTGGTTTTATATTTATTGAACTTTACATTCCGGAGTAATCACCTCGGAGAGCGCGTATGACAGACAGACGGACCGACGGACAGACAGAAACCTAACCGATTTTATAATGGTCCCTGCTATATTCGCTGGCTAAAGAACATTTAAAGTGGTAAGATAATAATTATTGTCTGAATTATTATTTTCACATAGAATATTATATCCTCAGTTGTTTCTAGAAAGAATCGGCCAAGTGAAACATCGGGACTCGCGCACCGATGTTTCCGTACCACCACTGTGAAAATTTCAATCGGCTATCTATTGCGATTCAAAGGATACAGCCCTCGGACGCACAGACATACAGCCAGACAGACGGAGTAGGCTTATTAATAGGCTTCCGTACGGATACGGAAACCTAAAAACCGCAACCAAAATGGAAAGGATTCGCTTTGAATAAATATCAGCTGTATATAATCGTAACGGAATTGATACAGCAGCCCACTAAGCCTCTGCGCGAAGCACAGATGGAGCGGTGGAATTTGCGCGGAGGACGCCCCGGTTACAGAGAAGATAAGCTCGGTCGGGCGGCGGTGGCGGCGCGGCGGCGCGGCGGCGTACGCGGGGCAGGTCGTCGGCTGACCGCGGTGCCTCGTATAAAACTTCGCAACCAGAAAATGTGCTTTACAGAAAATGCGAGAATTTCTCCTTATCTTCCAATGCGCACCTACGACGACACGCCGGGCGTCAGATTCACACGTTGCCGCGACGTGTACATACACGTTACACGGTGTGATGTGAAATAGGAGTGTTGTTAGGCGGCATCGCGCGTTGGCTAATAACCCGTCGGCTCACCTCGCTGGGACCTTATTATGCTTCTAACCTCACCTCGGCCTCGTGTCATGTAAAGCGATATCAGTGTTGGCGCGCAGAGCTCACTTCCGATAACGCGAAACTCACTTGTGGATCACGGCACGGATCACCAACTCGAGTGCAGTGATGCAAGTGAGTTGGGTAGGCTTCACCGAATTATCAGGAATAATACCAAATGCATATAATATTAAGATGATGAAAATATTGTACAAATATACTACTTAATTTTGTAAAGTTTGTAAGTGTATTTTGAGATTATTTTCAGAAGATTGGAACTTTACATTTGTATGAAATGTTTTCTTACGTGCCTAAATACGGCTAGCACTTCTGCTGATTCTGAATCAGCCATATTTGCACCTGTCACATACCTAGAGACTAAGAGAGTAATTAGGGACCTTAAATCTAAACATTCCCAAGATCTTTGGAGTATCTCACCTGTATTATTGAAATCTATAACAAGTGTCATCGGCCCGCTAACAGATATTGTAAATGACTCTCTAAAAAATGGCATATTCCCAGATTCATTAAAAGTAGCCAAAGTTATACCTTTGTATAAAAAGGGATGTCATAACAATGTTGAGAACTATCGTCCGGTCTCTATATTGCCGGTTTTCAGTAAGGTCTTTAAATTTTTTTTGGAAAAACGGTTAATTAAATTCTTTATTGATAATGAACTTTTAAATTGTAAACAATTTGGATTTCGGAAAGGACCGTCAACGGGTGATGCTATAGCTTCTATGGTAAAATCAATATTAACTTCCCTAGACGACTCTCAGCATACTTATGGCATCTTTTGTGATCTGTCCAAAGCCTTTGACTGTGTAAATCATGAAATATTACTAATGAAACTAGAACATTATGGTATAAGAGACAATGAATTGCGTATATTCCAATCATATTTAGAAAATAGAGCTCAAATATGTGACGTCAATGGCTTAAAATCTAATGTAGAACCAATTACAATGGGTGTGCCGCAGGGTTCTATCCTGGGACCATTATTGTTTCTAACATATGTTAACGACATCTCGAGCTGTATAACAGACGATATAGAGATGTTAATGTTTGCAGACGATATCTCAGTTGTACTGAAAAACAATGATATAAGTAAACTAAGAGAATCCTTTTTAAATGTACTAGAATCTCTAAAATCATGGTTCGAATGCAACAATCTATTACTAAATGTTAACAAAACTAACATTATGCACTTTGCTCTAGGTACTCATAGACGTAATAACACTGATGCCATATTAAAAACTACAGAAAACTTGTCATTAAACCTTGCTAATGAACTAACTTTTCTTGGGGTAATATTTGATAAAATTTTTACTTGGAAAGCCCACATAAACTCTTTAGCTGGTAAGTTGAGTTCCGCTTGTTATGCTATAAAAAAAATTAAAGAGCTATGCGGAACTCATGCTGCAAAGACGGTTTATCATGCCTATTTTGAGAGCATCATGTCATATGGCCTTATGTTTTGGGGAAATGCAGCAGACTCAAATAGAATATTTTTATTACAGAAGAGGGCCTTGCGGTACATCCTAAATATGAAAACTAGAGATACTTGTACGACAGCGTTCGGGGAGATAGGAATCATGACTTTACCAAGTGCATATGTTTACCAGAACATATGCTATGCCAGAAAATACATTAATGATTCCTCTCTTAATTCCGACAATCATAACTATGATACACGGTGTAAGAATAATGTACAACTAATAAGACATAGATTAGCTAAAACCTCAAAAAGCTTTATTTGTAATAGTGTTAGATTTTATAATAAACTGTCTTCTAACATAAAACAATTAGATGATAATAATTTCAAACGACGGATTAAATTAATGTTAATTGAAAAGAGTTATTATAATGTTAAGGATGCATTAACTGACCGTAATTTTATCTAAGAGTTTGACTACTGTTTTTTCCACTAACAAACTTTGACAATTTGACATTTGGATACACTTTGTATCATAAATTTTTTTTTTTATATGACTTATTACATCTTTTTGTAATAAATGTAAACTAATTTTTATTTATTTTTTGACTTGATATAATATGAAGTATCAAAATTGACGATGGCACTATACACCAGATATAGGTAATTTAAATAGGCAGTGTGGTCAAATTCTTCAGTATTCATGTTTATGCTGTAAATATTAATGCTCTTGTGAGCGGTAGTATGGGTTAATTATTTGTAAGTTACTATAATATAATACTTATAAGGTACTAACAAAACATTGTGACTTGCGAAGTTTGTTTGTCAGTTCTTCTTCGCATTGAATTTAGAACTGGCGGAATTTTCGACATGTCCAAGCGTAGGTTATCTACCTATGGATGAAATTATACAATAAACAATAAAAGCACTAATTAAAATAAAAGAAGTATTTATAGCCTTCCCTTCTTACCTTACTAGGTGGTAGGGTTTATCCCGGCCGGGTTGGTACCACCGCACTGAACGAAACGTCGCGTCGGTTGAAACGGCTATGTAAATAGTTCGTGTTTTCCGTCCAGTTTAGTGTAGCCGACATGAAATGAAGGGAAGCACTGACATGGCACCTAGTTCACCCTGTGTTATGGGCTGACATCACGGATGTTGTAGGTGATGTAGCTAACCGTGTCAGGTTCCATAAAAAAAAAAATAAATAAAAAAAGCCTTTTTAACCGACTCCTTCAAAAAAAAGGAGGTTATCAATTCGACCCGTATGTACATACATACGGGTCGAATTGATAACCTCAATACATAATACGCTGGAATTGCACAATATTCGTATGTATGTTAGTGGGCTTCTAAACAGGTGCGCCAAATTTCATAAGTGTATGTATGTATGTTTGTATGTATATTTGTGTGTATGTTTGTATGTATGTATTAACACACGTACACGGTACACGCACACCTGAAAATTGACAGATGGACCCCTTAACTCAAGGATCCGAATATGAATCAAAATATTATTTAACACTTTTAAGTTCTAGTTGTTTTTTTTAAGTCGGTGCAATGATTTCAAATCAGTTTTTTTCAGCGTTACATTGTACGAAAGAGTATATGCATTCATACTTAATGTAACAATAGGACTAAAATCCGGGTTACTTTCGGAGTTGGTAAATAATAAATAGTATTTCTGAGCGAGCAGCATTATACCCTTATACCCTTCCGTTACTGGCGGACGTGCCTCAGGTTGATCATTACGTCCAAGTTCCCTACAAAATGTATGTGTAACGAAAGGAATATTCTCCTTGTCGGAACATTATTCAAATTTTTCACATAACTAGTTAGTTTTTTAAGGGTTTCGTACCTCAAAAGTGGACAAAACGGAAGCCTTATAGGATCACTCTGGTCTGTCTGTCCGAATTCACTAGACCAAAAAAGTTGAAATTTTGTACATTTGGTACAGTTGAAGTTTGATGACCCATGATAGCGTAATTAATTTCGAATTTGGGGGGTAAGTTTTGGGGGTCAAATTAGAAAGTGAAAGAAAAAAACATTTTAAGTGCATCATGTGACATATCATTGAAAAGGGCTCGTTATAAGAAATACAAATATATTTTTTTATAATTTTAAAATGCATAGTTTAAAAGCTATTCAAGAAAATATTAAAAAATCGAGCATCCCACTCCGTAATCACCGAACCTACTGAGTCTAAAATAAAAAAAAATAAAAATTGGGAATATAGGGCTTCTTTTGTAGTTTACAGGAAAACCTAAGCAAAAATCCTAGTTATCACGGAAAACGGTATGGTATAGACCCTCTCCACGCGAGTTCGATTCGCTTGACCACTTTTTTAGGGTTCCGTATCCGGTACGGGACCCTATTACTAAGCCTACGCCGTCTGTCTGTCCGTCCGTCCGTCGGTCTGTCCGAGGGCTGTATCTCTTGAACCGTAATAGGTAGCCCGTTGAAATTTTCAAAGAATATGTCTTATTATGGCCGATATAACAACAAATAATAAAAATAAGACAATATAAAAAATTTACGGGGCTTCCCATTAGACGAAACTAAAAAGTGTATGCGCGCGCGCCATCTACCGAACAGAGTATAAAGCATTTTAACTAATACACACGCACATTGTATACAAAAAATAAATGAAAAAGTTTAATTACAAATTTAAAACATCCAACGACGATTCCGTTGGGTGCTAACAAGAACAAGTGAAGCTCATATTCCCAAGGAAACAATAGAGAAAGGACAATAGAAGGCAATTTAAGGTAAATTATTGTAAAGCGAATAAAAAAAATTACAAGAACAATAAGACGAAAGCGTTCAAAACAGGCCATGATATTTGTATATCAATAAAAAAAAAAACAAAACAAAACACATTTACAGATTAGTATAGGTAATTTAAAGTATGCGCTGTTAGCTTTTTAACAGGTATGTAACTACATTTTAATGATTTTAAAATAAATCATTAAAAAAATTAACTACGATAAATTCTTCAAATGGAAAATGTACCTACAGAATTGAAGCGGCAACCGGCAACTAGACTACCTTGGAATACAAATTACCTAAGAACTAATGTAGATACCTAGCCTCCATTAAACCTAACAGGGCAGCAGGTACTTTTCAAAATTATTTCCTCCCGCAGACGCGGAGCCTGAATTGTAGCCCATTTCAAGTATTACACCAATTAATTTAAATACACTTTCCCGTAGCACCTTCACACAAATCAGACGCAGAGAGGCCGTCTTAATTACAGAGGGTCGCGAGTCGTGTGGGGACTTGGTCGCCGAACCGCGCCGCCACCGCCGCGCCGCCGCGGCCGCCACCACCGCCCCGCCGCGCCGCCCCGGACTCCAGCGTCACCTAGGGCCGTCAGCCACCTCCTCACTGGCACCTCCGCACTACACCTTACCGAACCCGGCCCTGTATTTGTCGGAAAATTGAATCCCGTTTCGTGTCGCGCTTTAATTGCGTTATATTTTCCAGCCAAGCCTTTTAACATTCATGAACCGCAAACGGCGCAGAGCCGGCTAACGAATCGAGGCGGGTCGTCTCCCTGGCACCGCTTGCCCGCCCGCCCCCACCGCCCCCGCGTCTGCCCGCCCCGGCGCACTGCGGAAACCGATTTCACTACGCCCGTTTGCTACTCGCCGGCGTTTCAATGCTGTGTTCTAATTTTGAAGGTCGACAGTATAGCCCAGTCGTTATGTACAAAAATAGCATCTAAAGCGAAAATGTAATTTAATTTGATCCTATTTTTCAAGAGTCGGAAAATATTGAGCGTAGAGGAAACACGAAATTGCGAAGTTTTGGAGAATTTTATTTCCAACAAGTTTAGTCATGATAATTTTTAGTGAATAGTTGAACATGGGTAAGTTATTTCCAGATCTGGTCAAATTTTAGGGGTCCGTATCCATACAGAATTCTATTACTAAGCCTACGCCGTCTATCTGTCTGTCTGTCCGTCCGTCCTTCCGTCCTTCCGTCTGAGGGCTATAGGTAGCCGGTTTAATAGAATATGTGTTATTATGGCGAATAAACACGAACGAGTGAACAAATAATACAAAAAGCAAAAAGTTAAAAATTAAGGAGTCCCCATACAAGAAACGTGTTAAGAATAGATTAGTACATATAAAAGATGGCGCCCCAGGGGGTTTCCAGGCAGACAATTCTCCGTGCGTGAGTAAAATCGCGCCTATCTTGACCGATTTTTGAATTTACACTACTAATGCCTAATGACCCCCCGCAACGATTAAAACTAAATGGTGGTATCAGGTTATTGCAACCTCAAAGTACATCCCGACTGGATTAATAATAGTTATTATGTTAGCTGTGTCTACTCCTTTTCGTGGTAGCCTCTAAGGTTTGTGGGGCACGCTGATTCAGCCAATGGAAAATCATTGTTGTATTTTTGTTATTGTTTGAAAACATACTTAGAAATAATTAGGTTTAACAACAGAACAGAGATTGGCGGCTGCGCGGTGTCCTTACTCTGTGGGATTCGTTTTAACTTTAAGTGCACTCTTAGGCTTAGAGTTCAATTGTTATGCTATAAATAAAACATTGTGTACGTAACAGCAACATCAACAAAAACAGTCACGAGCCAGTTTTACACGCGCACCAAGGGTTCCGTAGTTCCGCTATTTCAAATGAACTTTTTAAGTTGTGACCTCGGAATCAATACCTTATAAATAACTAAGTTTAAGGGTAATGTCAACCTTTAAATAAAATCCCAAAGGTTGCGTGAAGAAATATAATTATAACCTTGGAACCCTATCATTAACCAGAATCATTTGTTGTTTAACTTTTTTTTTGTTTTTTTTTTTAGTTTTTCAGGATTATTTATTTAATATGTTGTTTAACTACGCACAATGTCACAGATTGTTTGATAATTTGTAACTTAAATAGTTTCTGAAATAGATCACAGACAAAAGTGAACTAAATTAATTATTTTTGATGGCCACGCCAGTGCTTCCCTTCGGTCGTGCCGGCTACACTGAACTGGACGGAAAACACTAACTATTCAAGATACAGCAGTAGGACGGACAGACAGGCATTGTAGCGAAACTATAGGTGTTGCACAGGGAAGCATATTGGGTCCCATATTATTTCACTTATACATAAACAGTGTTTTTGATTTGGAACTGACAAATGGTAAAATCCTGATTTTTGCAGATGATACAGACCTGCTATTTACGGGAGAAAGCTGGGAAGCGGTACGAAAATATACGCAAACAGGAATCAACAAAGTAATTTGCTGCCTAAACGAGAGTCCACCCACACTTAACATACTAAAGACAAAGGTCATGTGTTTTAGTATTACGGAAAAAACTAAACCGGATATAAAATTTATAATAAGGGCCATATTACTTCCAAATGCATTAATGAACTTTCATTAATGCATTTGGAATTCGCTATATTCATTACACTTCGCTATCACTTGATAGCGAAGTGTGTACATGCGAATAATTAGAAGTTGTAAACAATATAAAACATTTAGGCGTGGTAATAGAGGAACATTTAACTTGGCGGAATCACATAGACAAATTGGCTGCGCGCATTAGAAAATTAACATACTTCTTTATTCAGTCTAGCTATACAAATAGTACATACATACATACATATCACACACGCTGAATCCCGACAATCGGAGTAAGCAGAGTAATCAGTGTTGTGCTGCAAGAACTTTGTGAAGAAGAAATAGCTGATTCAAAATTACTACGCACAATATATTTCTCGCTTTGCCACTCCGTGTTATTATATGGTACACTGGCCTGGGGTGGAACAGCCAAAACAAACCTTGATCCGATAGTAAAAGCGCAAAAATCTACTCTTAGAATTATCAATTACAAACCTTACAGCATTTACATGTATAAGTTAGCCACATATCTTCACATGCACACTGAATTACACAAATATGCAACGCATATACGCAATACTAGGCAGAGAAAGATGATCCCACTTATGTAAGACCAACACACATCGCACCAAATTCTATCAACGTTTCTTTTTGTATCACGGACCTCGATTATACAATATAAATTCAATAGGAATAAAAGTTCGGCTAACTGTATCCATTCCTGCTTTCAAGAAGTATCTGCAGGAAGAGCTCTTGGAGCCGGGGCGAGAGAGATCTGAATTGCGTCTATCCTCAGTTCTTACATGATGATGAAATTCAATGCACGCGATAACTTGGTATGATAAGGCACACTTCAATCAGGTACTAACCGTACTCACGCGATTGCTTTTTGTTACATACCCGCAAATCCACCCGATTTCTAAATAGTGCTGCGACAGGGCTTGTATGTATGTATGTAAATGTTATATTTTTTTTCTATCTAAAATTTATAGTTATTGTTGTTTTTTTATTTATGTAAGCACTTTATTTATTTATCTAACATTAGCAATAAAATAAAATAAAATAAATAAATAAAATAAAATAAATTTATTTTATATCCTTATTACTTTGTACACTGTTTTATTAATGTAAGAAGTAATGAAGTAATGAACCCTAAGAAGGTTAGATTTTGCTGAACATGAGAATACATTTTCATTTAGTATGTACATAGGACAAGTTCGATTGGTCACAATCACAGAACATAATCACAATACACGAGAGGATATTCAACATTTCGAACCTGGTTCTGTTTGCTATGTTCGCGCTAGGGAGACGCGCTCGGATCTGATATTAGATAAATATGTATGTATGTATATATTCTTTATTGAACACCAATTTAAAAAATTTGGTACAACAGGCGACCTTAATGTCGCGAGGCATTCTATTCTAACTAACCTTTGGGATGTGGGAGAAGTACATGCAGGCGAACAAGAATAGTTTGTGGCAATGTATAGGCAAATATATAGGATCTTGCTATGAATGAGTAGAATGTAAGTTGCTATGGACGCTGTGTACTGTGTAGGCGCATGGTGAGAAGGAAATTCGGTTGCTACTGAAATCTCTCTACACCAGGTTATTATGACTCTAATTATTAAAATATTTTTTTTTCTTAGAAGCTGAATTGTCGAAATCGTCAGGAAAGCGTTTTTATAGCGTGAATTGTGGTGGCAAGACAAAGGTAAGGAATACGATTTTCGATAAAATAATTTATTAAAATAAATATTTTCCAACAAACAACGAGGACGTCAGCACGTCGACGTCGTTGTCGGCGATAAGGTTCGTATAATGAAGCCGTGCGGGGCGGGGCGGGGCGGGGCGGGGAGCTACTGTGGCGGGCGACTGTCGATGACTGAATTTCCTCGAAGCGATTATTTTCCTCCGCGCGGCCTTCCACTGTGTTTGTCTCAATTAAATAAACATTTTCCTCGGGTTTTCCCTTCGGATGTAGCAAAAAAGACTTGGGCTCCCCCGGTGCGTCGTCCGACGCGTCGCCGACGACCTGCCTATGTAGGTATATGGAATCATTTACGGAGCTGCCGAATGGATCGGGGCTCCCTCGCGGATCTTGTAATGCGTCGTCCGAGGGAGCGAGTGGACCCTTTTATATTCCCGGAGTAACGGATGCCTCTCAGACACGCTTTCCTCTTTATTTTACAAACAATTCTGTAATGCCCCTAGGCTCCAGAGAGCTTGATGTCGCAATCTTACGTACTAGTACTTATTGCGTTATATTTACGTTAAGTTATGGCTAATACGATGTCTACAGAAGGTGCATGACTTACAATGTGCTGTTTGAGGAGTAATCACAACTCTCTACAGTTGGAAAATTTACTAGTACATGTATATTATATATAACATACTCATCTATGTAGGTAGTAAGTACTTGATAGAGTGTGCTAAGCTTTTCAATTTATTCTGAACTGACCGCGCCCCTCTACTGCCGCCAAGTTCCAAGTTGTTAGTACGTTGGTAGCATGGGACGCCGCCGTTGCACCAATTCATAAAGTGATATCGGTATCCATGGACTCTAAAAGCACCCGAGACCGTACTTGGGGAGAATATTTCCAGAGCTTACGGTCGGAGGATAAATTTACCTGCAGAACCAATCAGTACGCATCTGCGGCATTCCGCGGTAAGTCAATCTAGTATGGATGCAATCCTTGCTCAGTGCGCGTAGATGGAAAGGGGGTGGCGGCGGCGGCGGCGGCGCTGCGGAGGCGTGATTGTGTCAAACAGCACTTCCGAGCACTCCGATTGGAATAATCGGTAGAATGCACTCAGGTAGCCGACTACTTTACGAAGTTGTAGTATTCTCAGCATGGGGGCTCGCCGGGTATGTGCTATATAATGGTGTACCGACATAGGTTAGGTGATGGGAATAAAATACTGTGATAAATGTTGTCCGTATATTCACTACTAGCTTTTGGCCGCGGCTTTACTCGCGGTAAAATCAGTTTAATAGCACATCCGATTTAAACGCAAATATGATGAAAAACGATCGCTTCTCTTATATTCTCTCGCTCTGCCGTCCATACTGTAATTTCTTTGATACTGCTCAGCCCTAAGTCTATTTAGCGTGATGGCATAGCCTATAGGGTCCTAAAGAATTACTCTTCAGATTGGCGTAAGTCGCATCAAAATCGGTTCAGTGGTTCCGGAGTTTACCTCAGACACACATACAGACACGTTCCCTTTTATATAAGAAGTAGAGCAGAGGAGATTCGCTTCTCTACTTCGAATGGCGGCCGACACGACGCGCACCAGATTGTGCGGTGCGGTGCGCAGGGGCAGGTCGGTCGCGACCACGGACTAAGGAAAATGTTCCCTAGTCCGTGGTCGCGTCGCATTCACAATAGTGCACATGTGCATTTCTAGTAGAGTCGATCCTACATTATTAGAAGCACGTACGGAAAGATTTTTTTATTTGAATTTCTAACCATCTCAAAGTAGCCAACGTGGGGCGGGTCGTCTCGCGCAGCGAGAGTGCGGAGTAACAATCCCCTTCCCGCAGACTCAATTTGAGCATAAAGAGCGGTGGAGAGCGCTATTGGCGCACATTAAAGAATGAAACGCTGCGCCAGGTCCGAGGCGGAGTATGCAGTTAGGCTGGTTTACGAGTGGCGAGGGCGGGCGGGCGGTCGCGGACACTACATTCAGCCGCATTAGTGGCCCGCCGCCATCCTACGCCGCGCGCTACTCGAATGCGATAACACTCTCTTCATTCCTTCCGTCCGCGTACCCGTGCGCCGCGCCGCCCCCGCGGCCGCTCCCACCGTTCATCTCTCCGCTCCCCGAGATGCGATTAACAAGCGAAGCGGAACCGAATAATGGAAAGCTCAAACCGTAGAATAGAAACGACAAATTGTTAGAGGACCGGCTGCGGTAGGCGCCCGAACACTTCTTTATTATAATGCTTCGTACATTTCGTTTAACGATCTTATAATTTTTAGGGTTTCCTAACTGCATTGTAATGGGATCTGGCGCGAGGGGTTCGCGGTCCGCTCTACAGTAGGTACCGCCGCCTGGGGTGGCGGCGCGCGGCGGCGGCGGCGCGGCGGGACTTGAATTTTTCCATTGTAATTGCCGTCGCTTGAGAGAATGGGCTTTCTGGAAGTATCTTTACCTATATATTTCAATTAAGCTCCGCAGCTACTTTTATTTACATTAGAACGTACCTAAATGGAAAAGGAAGAGGAATTTAACGGCTATCTTGTAGATTTTGCTTAAATAGAATTCAAGTGCCAGATGGAACCACTTGCTCGTTTTCTGTAACTAAATATGACTACGTACAATATATATTGTTCCGTTAGTGTAAGATTTAATTAATTTTATGAGAGATTGAGAGGGCAGCGTGCATACTGTGTGTTCAGCCCCGTGTGTTGCTGTCGCATGCTCAATAGCGTTATTGTGCACTATTACTTCCGCAGCCGTACGATAAATTGCTTTGTCGCGCTTAATCCAATTTAGAGCGTTGTGCCGCGATGGCATGTGCTCGCATTATGTTCGTATTCGTGTTACTGTGTCGGCTGCCAGTATTTTTACCCGACTGCGCGAAGCAAAAAGGAGGGTAATGTTTTTCGAGTATGTATGTATGTCAATTTCTATGGCACGCGCTGCAGCCTAAACGGCTTAATAGATTTTAACGTATGAGGTGTCGTTAGATTCGTCTTAATTGTGGAAGGCTATAAACATTGTGAAAATTCAAAATGGCGGCCGTCAGGTGCCATCTTGTCAAACTTTGAAAATAGTTTTTTTTCAAACCCCATCGATTGGGGTATCATTGCCAAGAACTCGAAAAGGCGATTTGAAAAAAAAAATTATAAAACTCGACTGCTAAAAAAATTTTGGATACAAGGAAAGATCAGTAGAACATGTTTTAGTCCGGCGTGTAGTTGGATTCGAATAAACATATTGCCTGACTACAGCATTTTCTACTGATCTTTCCTTGTTTCCTTAATTTTTTTAGCAGTCGGGTTTTATAAATTTTTTATAAAAAAATTTTAATAAACTGTTTCAGCATTGTTGAAATACGGCCGAATATTTCAGTAACATTGGGTAGAAAATTATTTCAATGACGAGGTTGCATCGAGTGTGACGCGGCGCAGCGGGGCGCGGCGGCGGTGCCATACAAATTATTTCCTTTCAATTGTTGCTAACGAGCGTTTGTATGAAGTGGTTTGCAGAGGTGAAGTTGCGGGAGGGCGAAGGCACAGGAGGAGCGAGGAGGTACAGGCGCGGGCGCCTCAACCCGAGGCGAGCGGGTGAGCGAGTGAGCGGCCGCCGCAACGGTGTTTCAGCAAATCTCAATATCTGGAGAGGCGCCATTAGCGACCCCAACCGCGGATAGAGGAAACCTCTCGAATCGTCGAAACGTTTCTGGATATGTCTACGGAAAAGCTTCTCACGAACATTGCCGACAGACAGCTTCGCATCGTGGACGTTCGTTATGCACCTAAAATATGAAACATTTTAAAGGAACGGGTTAACGGTTAATGTGGAGCATTAATTACCGCCACATACATCTGAATTAAATCGCTCACATATCTATGATTGCGACTCGTGTTTCGGGCTAAATTTATGTTATAATATACCTACCCCTACTCTCAATATGCGGAGCGACGGCCCGTTCATCGTCAACTTAGGGCCAACGAAACACTTGACTATGGTTATAGTTTCGGACGACGACGTCGACATAACACCACGACAGCGCCAAGGTACTTGTTTATACGAGTAGGTATTAGTATTTTATTAGTCTATCTAACTTATATATAAGGTGTTTCGTTAGTCATGTCATTACCTTCGGGAGGGTTACATACACACTCAAATAAACACTTTACGTAAGAAAAAAACGTATGTTTATAGGAGCATTTTTTCTCCTAACAAAAAAATTAAATCAAATAAGTAGCTGTAAAAACCAATCATGACCTTGTGACTTACTTACAACGAACAGCTGTTCTGCGTTTGAACATAGTACGGTCATTGACCTCGTACAATGCAAGTTACCTATTGTTACACACAGGTTAATGTTTAGGTAGCAAACATGTTTTGTTAAATTTCTCGAAAAGTAATACTATAATATAATTTTTTTTTGCGTAACGTGTTTATTTGAGTGTGTATGTAACCCTACCGAAGTTAATGACATGACTAACGAAACACCTTATATAGTGTTAGTCTAGCTAGACTTAGATTACTACTATTTAAGTGGGAACCTTGAGATTTTCAATTCTATGTAGGTCCATAGATAATTAGACGGAGTAGATGTCTGTTCAGCTCCAGCTGATTCTATGTTTCAGGGCTGTTCATAGCTGGGTATGCTAATGGCGCGGCGTGGCGGGGCGACGGCGGGGGCGGCGGCGGCGGAGGCGGCGCGATGGTCTAACGTTAGCGAGAGCCCGAGCGGGTTGCGAGGCTCCGCAATCATAATTACCTCCCTCCGGATAAATAAACTTGGTAAATACTCGCACAGTGTGCGAAGTTGCGTTATGTACTTACATACATCGATGAGGAACGCGGTCCTTATTAAATTAACACATTTCTGAGCAGTATTAACAGCGCTGCTCGCTCAATTTGCTCTTGTCAAAGGGCGCTTGTGTGAGATTATAACAACTTAATTTTAGTTTTTGGTAGTAACTAGGGCCTTGATGGTTGACCGCGCGCCCCACTGCTGCACTGCTGCACTGCTGCACTGCTGCACTGCTGCACTATTGCAATGCCCCCCACTGCTGCGTCGAGAAGCGCAGTGGGCATCTATATGTAAAATATTTCGTCCTAAATTGTTGATGATTATTTTTATTAGTGATTAATATGTGCATAGATTATGAAGATGTTTATTAGTTAGTTTAACATTCAAATAAACATGCTCAATATTAAAATAATCTAAAACTATCCTGGGTTATATACTGGTACTTGCTGTGCCTCTTAAATCGTCAATGTTATATCGGAATTCAATCGGAAATTTTCGAATTTTCGCCGACTGTGTTCACTTTCGGCGCCACTGCTCAGCTCATATGAATAATGGTGTAATAAAATGATATGAGAAAGTTGCGGAAATATGTCTTATTATGTCGGTAAAAACCGCACGTAAATAGGTTGATCCGTTCTTGACTTATTAGCGAACATACACACATACAGGCGGCAGATGTTGAATTTTATGATAAATAGAGAAAGAGAATGTAGGTAGAGAAGAAGAGAGAAGCTACCTATACCTATTTATTCCATTAATGATATCACTTAAAACTATTAAAATTTTATTGAGTTCACCGAGTGCCTTTTTCTTTCTATTCACATTGTCTCCTTCGTAGTTTATTATTGCTTTCGAAGGGTTGTTGTTTAGTTAAAAGCGGATATTAGATCTCAAGCGTTGCGTGTGATTCGCGAGCCATTTCACAACGTAGTAAAGTGTCGATAGGCAAATAACATTTCTTTGCCTACTTACTACTCGTACTTACTTATTAAGCGACAGACTACGGAGCATCAGTGGAAAAGTGTGAAGATGTAAGCGTGAAATGTGCAAGTACACAAAAATTAAATTAAAAATATCGATAAATAATTTTATTACCTGACATGATTGGCTCCATCATCTACAACGCCCGTGATGTCAGCCTATAACACCTCGGTGAGCTAGGTTCCACTAGTCGCGCCGGCTGCACTGAACTGGACGGAGGACACGAACTACCTATATTGATTCAGAATTTATGTACGAATCTATCTGTTACACTTGGGAACTCAGGTCATATTAAATGAATTCTGAAGATATTAGTTTATTATGCTAGATTTTTTATAAAAAATACTAAGGTATATCTGTTAATATAATTTTATAATAATTGTTTTTAAATAATAATTTTGTTTATAGTTAATATTATTATTTGTTTTTATGTAAATATATATTATTGTATATGGTTATATATTATAGTTAGTAGGTTTACTTTTTATTTATAATATTTATATTCTATGATATCCTAAAATCAATTATGTTTTTTAGAATGTATTGAATGTATTACAATGGCTGTTCTATCCTTTCTAAATGTTCAGCGGGTACGTATAGGTGGGTGTGTGAGTGAGTACAGAGTTTAATAGTGTAGAGTTCCGGTCCCCGGTAGCAGCTCGATCGCTGTGCAATCATTTTATTTGGTTCGCTCACGCGACGCTAGCTGTTGATTTATTCCCGCTGTCTGTTTCGAAGTGTCTTCATAAACATAACGTTATTGCACCGGGAACGCACGCGTTTCTTCCGATAGCTAGAATGCTTTACAATCGCGCGCGAGCGTTAGAATTAGCAGCGTATAGACATACACAGAGCAAGTAGAGTCCACGAAATGAAGACGGGTTCTGTCGTATGTCGCTAGAACACAGCTTAGGTTGTCATAGTAACCATGTGATGTAAAAAAAAATTAGGCAAACTTTATTTCATACGTCAAGCATTAACGTCTCGCATACAACATTTCCATAGTTATCGCATACAACACTTGCGTAGTTATCGCATACAACATTTCCGTAGTTATCGCATACAACATTTCCGTAGTTATCGCATACAACATTTCCGTAGTTACCGCATACAACATTTCCGTAGTTATCGCATACAACATTTCCGTAGTTATCGCATACAACATTTTCGTAGTTATCGCATACAACATTTCCGTAGTTATCGTATACAACACTTACGTAGTTATCGCATATAACATTTCCGTAGTTATCGCATACAACATTTCCGTAGTTATCGCATACAACATTTCCGTAGTTATCGCATACAACATTTCCGTAGTTATCGCATACAACATTTCCGTAGTTATCGCATGCAACATTTCCGTAGTTACCGCATACAACATTTCCGTAGTTATCGCATACAACATTTCTGTAGTTATCGCATACAACATTTCCGTAGTTATCGCATGCAACATTTCCGTAGATATCGCATACAACATTTCCGTAGTTATCGCATGCAACATTTCCGTAGTTACCGCATACAACATTTCCGTAGTTATCGCATACAACATTTCCGTAGTTATCGCATACAACATTTCCGTAGTTATCGCATACAACATTTCCGTAGTTATCGCATGCAACATTTCCGTAGTAATTTGTAGTTCTTTATCGAATCTCGAGCCCTACTCCATACAAGCCGAAATTTAGGACGTATTCTATCTATGTCAAAAGTGTAGTTGTGGTGCGTGCGAGTATCAACGCACGTAGATTGAATCAGATGTATCAATTGTATCTAATAATTAGTTATCTAATGTTAGTGTTACAGGTACTTGTTAGGTGTACTTATATTACTTCTTATGTTACTAGGTGGTAGGGTTTAACCCGCCCGGGTTGGTACCACCGCACTGAATGAAAGGTCGGTCGAAACGGCTATGTAAATAGTTTGTGTTTTGCGTCCAGTTCAGTGTAGCCGGCACGACCGAAGGGAAGCACTGACGTGACACCGAGTTCAACCGGTGTTATGGGCTGACATCACGGATGTTGTAGGTGATGCAGCCAACCGTGTCAGTTTCCATAAAAAAAAAAATACAGTGTGCAGTGTACTATGTATTTTTTTAAGAAACGTGACACGGCTGGCTCTTTATCTATATCCTCGATGTAAGCACGTTACACCATGCTCCTGTCCGAACTGGGTCCCATATCAGCGCAGTAGTGCCGTTTATACCGAACTGGACAGTGAAAACGAACTATTTTCACATCCACCTGATCTTCATTTACTGTAGTAGTACCAATATTGATGGGTTAACTCTTTCATCTAGAAAGGTATGGGGTAAGGAGGCCCCCTACAGTTTTACACGAATAAATCAACGGTATATAAGTGTAGCTTATGAGTGTTTATCAATTCCAAATGAGGCTTTGTGCGTAAAAGCTCTCACGGTACAAATAATAGATATTGCTTCACTCGGATCTGAGTAATTTGAGTACGTTAGCGATGCTATGTGATAAGTAATGGATGTGGATATATCACTCGTCGCGTCTAACTTGTAAAATTGGGTAAATAAAGCGGGGGCGACCCTTCCCTGCCCTGCCCCGCCGCGCCCGCACCGCGCCGCGCCCTTGAGCGTAACATTTGAACTACCTACTTGTATGTACGTCGCTATTTGCTAAATGCGAGTATGTTATTCATAAAATAGAAAATTGATAAAACCCGACTTCTAGAAAAATAAAGGAAACACGGAAAGATCAGTAGAAAATGTTGTAGTCGGGCGATCTGTCTATTCGAATCCTTCTACACGCCCGACTACAGCATTTCCTACTGATATTTCATTGTTTCTTTAAATTTTTTAGCAGTCGAGTTTTTAAAATGTTTCATTTAATGTTTTATTAAATTCATTTTAGTTCCAAACATATTAAGTGTGGTATATTTTTTAAATCGCCTTATCGCCTCTTCACAATAATATCCTCGATGGGGTTTAAGAAAAACGATATTCAAAGTTTGACAATATCGCGCCTAACGGTCCTCATTTTGAATTCTTGTGGTATGACACTCGGGCGAGTGAGACGAATCCTGCGACACCACATATATGTTAAAATCCATCAAACAGTTGAGGCTACAGGGCGTTACACTGATATAGACATACATACATACACTCGAAAAACATAACCTTAAAATTTTACATCGCACAGTCCTGTAAAAAAGAAAACGTATGCAGAAATTATATCAATGAAATTAATGTAAAATATTTTGTGTTTTGTGTCGTTTCCAACGATTTTTTTTTTATGGAAACTAACACGGTTGGCTTCATCACCTACAACATCCGTGATGTCAGCCCATAACACCGGGTGAACTTTGTGCCACGTCAGCCCTCCCTTCGGTCTCCATCCTTATCCTTATCCACTCATGAATACGGATTGATAAAGCTTGCAGGTCTTGGCTCCACTCCTTCCGGCGAAGCCGTCACCCGAACGTCCTCCTCGGAAGCTTGTGTCGCTGACTACGGAACACTGAAAACATGATTATGTGCCATTTACAATGTTATCTATAATTTTGGATCAATGTTGACGTCATTATATATTTGTTGAATTTGTATAAGCTTTTATCTATTAATAGTGTAGAATTCAATAAGTTGGGACTGGCAAATTTCGCAGTCTTTTGTCTCTTAAAAGAAAACAAAATAAAATATTCTTATTTTTTTCTATTGATCAAATTCAATTTAAATTTCAAATTCAATCACTAGCTTTGACGACATAAACAAATCAGACTAACTGTAAACCCACTAAACAATCTTAGTAGGTACCTAAGGTAACATTATGATTGAAACCTAGGTAATGTTTGTTTTAATGCACTTTGCTCGGTGGGGTGACTTTTTTAATTTTTATAAATTACGTTCCCTTATTACAGAATTAATACCCGAAACGTTTATGCATATCAAAACAACTGCATTAGGCCATATATAACAAGCTTTAACTATGCCAAGCTTAAAGTCTCTACAACATTCACCGTTTTAAGCTACAATTCGTCAATACAATTCGTCGCGTCCCGAGTGGTCTGCAGCCGCTTCTGTCACCAGACCAGACATGTCTGTTCCGAGGACGCCGAGTGGCGGCGCGGCGGTGGTGATGCCGGCACGGTGCCTCCAACCGTGCGGGCCGCTGCGCCGCTGGAGATGGGTCCGCACGTGGCGGAAGCTCGATTTGGTTGTCCCAGACAAGAACTTAAAAAAATTTTTAAACATGTCAGTTTGACAGTTCTTTTGCTTCATATTGTCTTTATATTTTTTTATTATTATCGGCGTTCGGTGTACTCTTTTTTAGAAACAGCTTGTCTTTTGACAAATGCCTCCTCTAAAGATTTCCATAGCTCTCTGTCTTTACCATTCAGATCTACTCTGAACCAGCTATTCTTTGACGCCATCTTCCCAAAGTTTCGTTTGTCGTACTTCTATTACCGTCCTTTATATGTACTGTCCTTATATATATAGTGGGGTACCACTCCATTATATTTTGGTCCATTTATCTTGTTTCTCACTTTACATGTCATGTCCATCGCCATTTTTGCGTTCTACATAGTGTTTTTGCGTGTTTAAATTTAGTTATATATTTTTTTTATTTCTTATGGTTTTTTTTATATTTCATCGTGTCTCTTATCTCCAATTAACCTTTTTATATTGTTTTGACAATATTTTATTTATTGCTTGTTCTGTTAATTCCTATGTTGGCCAATCATAGGTCAGGCACGGTAGAATGCACCTGTTGAAAAAAGGAACCTTTCTTTTTTCTTGAATTGGCACGTCCTTACGTTTCATAACTTCACTGAGGGACCAATATATCTTCCAAGTATTGGTTATCCTCCTATCAGTTTCGTTCTGCCTAGCTATCTATCTACCAAGGACATTTAATATCGGCAGCTGATACTATGCATGGCCACTCTATAACCTATTAAATATTAAAATCTCTTTGGAATGAATGCATGTACTTTTTATAAATTATAACATTAAAGTAATTACAATAACAGATAGAGAGGTACTTAATAATACAGACTTTGTAAGGATGCTACAGGGTGCAGGTACACTGTTGTACGAGTATTAGTAGTTGTAGTTGATATTATCAAAAGCACGAATACAAAGAATGGATAAGCCCTCTGCGAGCGTGTCAATCTCCGCAGTGTCGGCGGAGCTCTCTCTCTCTCTAGGTTGACGGCTCGCCGAGTTAGGCAGATTTATCTCTGGAGCTTTTACTTTATGTCCACTAGTTTCTTATAAATCCAAAACTCCTATCTATTACTTTCACCGACCTACTCAAAAAGTTTCAGTTTCACCTTACCTACGGAGTTCTGGCTCTATCCTCACCCCTTCAACCACCCTCCGCCTCCACCCGCCCGCCGCCCGCCCCCGCTTCGCCTCGGTGTCCGGGCCTCCGGTACACCGCCTATTTGCATAATATACTCGTTTCATTAAAATATTTCATTATTAATGATTTTTATGAGGTTCGTTCTTCCAAACCAGATTTAAAGCCATGCCAAACTCGGTTCTGGCGAAGGAAATTATTAATTTAAGTGGGATTCTTACGACACTCTCGAAAGAGGAACGTTAAACTTAACAACCGACCGAAAAAAAGTTACATTGTTTGAAATTACCCAATTTAAACTTTTAAGGCTTTAATATTTTATTACTATTGAAGGAAAGTAGTAAAGGCGAGATTTAAAAATGTCTTCTACGAGACGGCTAGGTCATTAACGCACTAAGAAATAAAGTGCTGTAAAATGTTGCGTGTTATGAGTTGGTGAGCCTCTTTGATCTCGCGAGCGTTAGACTGGTAACGTTAGAAGCTTTTTAGTTAATTGGGTAGCACGTCAAGCAAGCACTAACACTTTACAGCAGCGCCGTGAATAAATTAGTTTCGCGCGGAACCGTACAGGAAGGCAATTAGAGCGTGGCGTGGATCGCCTACGCAGAGTACTCATGTATCTGGTACATAAATGAGCTAAGTCCATACAAAAGCCGAGTCGGTTATTGAGTTGAATGATGATGCAATGCAACGGTCGACTGAAGGATCAAAACAGAAATCGTATATAATTTTCCTTTGTGCTGAAAATTGCGGCGCAGAACCAAAATTCGAGGTCCACTGCGTAATCTTAAGACCATTACGCCCGGGGCCAGATTCACTAAATAACTCGACTTCAATCGAGTGACCGTATATCACCAGAGAGGACGGCGGGCGGTGGCGGCGGCCGCAGCGCCGCGCCGCTCCCCGCGCCGCCCTCGCCGGTCCCACCGCAACGCTCAAGAAGGTGGTAGTTATCCGCACCATTAGAACCACACGTTGGCGTGTCTCCTACATCACACTGTTATAGCCGATTGTTACTAAGGAGCGGCTCGAGAGGCTGTTAGTAAAATATGCGCGCCCAATAACGGCCGGGCGCTGCATGCGGCACGCTGCCAACTGCCTGCGTGCCGCCACCGCCCCGCTGCCGCACCGCGCCGCGCCGCGCCGCTCTGCTGTCGCTTACAGAAACACGTGCGCAACTAGATACCTAGTAGAAGTAATTTGTTTTAAACTCTGTAGCTGTGAAATGATAGCATTTTCGGCGTAGGATTTTTACCGGTTACTAAATATTTTATGAATCTTCGATTCGTGTATTCAGGATGATTGATCCATGTTCAGGATACACTAGCGAACGAACAATAAAAGTATTATTTTGAATTAACGCATCGGGCACAGAGCAGAGTGCCTAATAAAACAAGTTGATGCCAATATAGGTATAATATAGGTAGATTTACTGTGCTAAGTTTACTGTTTAATTAGTACCGCGTACAACTGCATGCACCGTTACACTAATGGAAATAGCAGATTTTAATAAAACAGATTATTAAAAATAAAACAAAAACCCGACTGCGTAAAACCGTAACAATAAAGACCAAAAACAATTATATTTTATGAAACCGTGCCTTCGGTCGTGCCGGCTACACTAAACTGGACGGAACTGTTTACATAACCGGCAGTTCCCAGTAGTCTTACCGAGTAGTCTTACCAGTAGTACTACTGGGAATTTTCATCCCAGTGGTCTTACTATAAAAATCACTGTCCCAGTAGACCTACCAGTAAAACTCGATCTTTGAAATTTGTTTGTAAATTTTGAAAAATAGACAAAAATTATAAAAAATATATTATATATACAGGATTGAGAAACATTAACAAACATGAAGTCACCAAAGTACCAGGGCAGCAGGAATTGAAAGGAAGTTTCCATAATTTTATATTAGTTAATCGCTATTATAATAATAATAGCGATTAACTTATACGGAAACCTATTCGAAAACGCGTATTCATGGTTACCAATAATAGGTATTATATAAAAATATGGAAACCTCCTTTCAATTTCTGCTGCCCTGGTACTTTGGTGACTTCATGTTTGTTAATGTTTCTTAATCCTGGCCTATATACAGGGTGGTTGATAACTATAGGTCATACATAATTCATAAAGCAAACCAGGTACTCCTGAGCCTATTTGGAGCAAAAAAGTTAGATGACATTTTGTTCTACGGTGAATTTTTTTTTTCATACAAAACTAAATAATTTTATTTAGTTTTGTATGGAAAAAAAAGTTTACTCTCTTTACTATCGGTAAGTCCACTGGGATGAAAATTCCCAGTAGTACAACTGGTGAGACTACTTGGTAAGACTACTGGGAACGGCCGAAAATTCCCAGTAGTACAACTGGTAAGACTACTTGGTAAGACTACTGGGAACTGCCGTACATAACCGTGATACCACGGTGGTACCAAGACTACCAAGCCAGGCGGGTTAAACCCTATCACCTAGTAAGATAATGGAAGGGCTCTACAGTTTTACATGGAATCCGAACCACGGTCAGTCTCCAACGGTCGAGCGGTCACTCATTCAAGTACTGACCGCGCCCAGATGTGCTTGTGATCACGACCGATAGTCGACCGGTCGCACCACTGAGCTACCGAGGCTGACAAAGCATCGCAGAGTCTCTATTTTAATTTGTCTAAGTCCTAAATATAAAAAAATGTGTTCCCAACTAGCACTTTCATAAAATATACGTTGCTGGCTCCTTTTTATTCTTTATAAATATTCATCTGAAAGCTGCATTAGGTATAAATAGTATTTAATTTAATAACAATTATTGTTTAAACTGACTAAAACAAAACAAGCATTCAAAATAATTAACCTCTCCGGAGATTGCCTCGATCCGGGTTGACCCACCGCCAGTGTTATAGAGCAATTCCCTCGACGGCCTCAGTTCGCTAGATAAACAATTTCATTCAAAGAGACCGGGCGAGGGGAACGCTCCTATGACACTAGCGGTGTTACCTCGCTGCACCGCCAGGCTGATGCGATGCAGGAGATGCGCCCGGGCCCGGCAGTCACCCGAGGATCTGCAGAGCCGTGGTCCTAAATGCGCATTAGAATTGTTCCCTACTCGCAGAGGGGATCCATGGTCTCTATGGCGAAAGGGATAAAATATAATTTTGAATGTGCGTCAATGTCAGATAATTTGGAGTGCTTGGTGCGGCTGGCTGTCTCAGCAGCAGAGCCGGCTTTCCTGGCAGTCGACCGACGACGTGCGAAGGAACGAGCGTGTCGGCGCAGGTGGCGTCCCAGACGAGTGCCTCACCCTGTGACCATGGAATCAAGGTCACCAGTTTGGGCGCTAACCGTCATCCCTGCTGAGACAGGGCTCCAACATTGACGGCACATTAGCCGCGCCAAATATCAGACTGAGAATGTCATTCAGGGTGCCGTGTCGAGAGTGCCGCCCTGCGCTTCTGCTGCAACTTAGACCGTGAATACCTTTTGACGTACTTGGACCCCGCATTAGCACTTATGAACTTAAAATTAACTAAAGAAAGCGCTTTAACAAAAACTCTGAATCTATCGAAAATTTGAGCGTTAAAATAAAGTTTACCTATAATTAAATAAATGAAACTAATATAAAAATATAGGTAGAATAAAATAATATAAAAAAGCATAATCAAAGTAAATATGTTTTTAAAACATTTCAAATTAACGTATTTCCAGTTACGGAGATATGGAAATAGTATTGAAAATATATTAGTCGTTCTTTAGGGAAATTATAAACTTGTTTTAATTATTGTCTAAATTAACGTAAATAAACGCTCAATGGAACACGATAAAGCTAAATAATGGGTTGATTTTCAAGATTTAAACTATAATATATTAAGAATACGCGTGTAATTTGTAAAGATTCACTAATATTGTGTACTGTAATATTTCAATTTAATTTGTGGTATAATAAATCAAATCTACATAAAACTAAATTAATCTAACTAAAATAAACAATGTTGAGTTATGACTACCTTAAAAATAATAAACTTACTTAATGTAGAATAATTATTTAGTATTATGTTTATACAGTTATTATAGTAATACTTGATACATCCAACTGTGCAAATAATGTAGGTAGCGTAAAGTGACCAATCAAGCTCCACTAAGCCGAGTGTTTCATTTACTTTTAATACTTTATATTCACTTACTTTTACATTTAATAACACTCTCACGCACGAAGAGTCTACCATTAGCCTTACCGCGCGTCGCCGCCGCGCCGCGCCGCAGGGTTCACGTGTTCTCTACGTGAAATAATTAAGAGCCGCCCACCCCAGGGACTGCAAAGAGGTCACGACGCCCGTTACAAATTACCAAAAAACAATGTACAAGTTGCCAAGGTTTTCAACGTACATTTTCGTTTGATCATCGTGAGTCGTTCGATTTCCAGGGAGAATTTTAATCGTTACATATACAAGCTCAAAAGTGCGTGCCTCCGTCTAACCACGCACGCCATTATTGTATTAAGCAGTACACCGCTACGTAATTAATAAAAACCTTCTCATAAACGAATAAATTAGAAATTACTAAAATGAACAGACGTCTACTCAGTAGGCGTTTAGCCACGTTTAACTCTCCAGTCTCGTCGGACTGGGTGGCGCGGGGCGACGGTGGCGCGTGTGCGGAGGGGTGGCGCGCGGGGCGCGGCGACCTCGTAGAGGCTCGAGCGCCGCGCGGCGGAGGTGGCGGCGGATCGCTTCGATTTTAATGTGTTTGCTAAATAAAAACAAGCGGCCTGTGTAAAGCTCCCTACCGAGTGCTCAAGTGAAATAATTACACATTTCGGTAGAGCTCGCGCCTCCCGCGCCGCGACGCAAACCCCGCCGCCCATCCGCCCGCCCCTCCGGCCCGCGGCGCCCCGAAGGGAGGTTAGACGCAGGAGGCGAGTCTACACAACACTTACACCCTTATATTTGTACCGCCCTTACTTTCTCTCTTCGTTTACCGCGGTTATGGTGGAAACAGGGATAAACGAATATTAATAACGGAGAAGGTCATTAAGATATTAGGCACGTTGAACGCTGAGCGAAAAATAATCTACGATTCAGAATTTTTATGACCTGACGCCTTACGTGACCAATTTAGGCAATCAGTGAGACGTGTACTGGGAAAATTAATAATCATTAAATAATAAGTATTAGTAGCATACGGATATCATCTAAATATACGTGAATTGTGGTGACAGTAATTGTACCGAAGTGTGACGACCTCATACGTTTTGGCGACGGAACAACAGGCAATACGACGACGGTCATCATATTTTTGTATGCTTTCCTACAAATCATAATCATCATAATATTACTTCACTTACCTTAGAGATTGAAATATATTTTTGTTAACACCAATTGTATGGCTTATTATTTTATTTTTTATTATTTACATAATTTACTTACCTTATCAATTCGATTATTTGTCCATAATATGTTTTAATTCTTGTATAATGTAAGGCAGTAAACCTATTATCACCTTGTTTTAGAATAATAAATACAGCGCATAGTGCATTCAATGCACCATTCAAGAGTCTTGCCAACCGGTGGGGCACCCCCCTTGCGGACAGCGACGAGGTTTCAGGATTTGAAAATTTACGAAAGTTAAACAAAAAAAAACCAGACACAAAAAGTAATTTAATCAGAAATATTTGCAAATGGACACGACTGTCAACGAGTAACTCGTCTGCCCGCGTTCGGGTCGCTCACTCGGAGATGTCGCGTCCCCAGAACCGGACAGCTTTGAGTTTTGCGACGCGACGCGACGCGGCGTGCGACGCCACACTTCCCGGCAACGGCACAATGTCCTAGCGTCTGTGTGTGTTTAGCATTCTGTTAAATATCCCCAACTCACCACCTCTATCCGGGCACGAGGAAAACTGTCGGGGGAGAAAACTAAAATGGTTCACTCGACGGGCGATTGTCGCCTTCCCTCCGCAGCGTCGTCGCCCCGGGAGGTTCACCTTCCGACAATAATGCGATCCACTCTTTATAGCCCTCTCGGCTTTAGCGCCACCAATAACGTATTGCCGTAAAATCACTTCTTCCATTTCCGGTCTCCACTTCCCGACCTCTTAAATGTTTACTCGCACAGTTTTAGGATCTCGAGAACGACCGAGTTTCTTTTAAAGGGGACATTCCGTTGCGTATGTTTTTATGCTGCCCACAAAAAAATTTGTTTGTTCTTAAATTGGATACCTTGCATTGTTTCTTTCAGTTTGAATGCTAGTGTGGATGGAGGATGATAGCAAAAGTGTGGGGAGATGTCAGCGTCCTCTGTATCAACAGATTGGCTGCTCAGATTCGTTATGTTGTGAGCTACTGCTTGCTTGCTTTCCGTGTTGCTGAGTGCTATATATATGCAGAGCGTCGAAAAAATTGTGTGAATGTGTTGTAGGGAAGTATAGAATCTGTCATTTTAGCCGTTAGCGCCATCTCACGGCGTTGGAATGAAATATCGTTGTCTCTGCAGCGCGAGGTGTTTGTAAGCGGTTATCGATTTTCCATGCTGTGGCTAGATGTCACCACACTAGTAAGAGATTTTAACTTTTAAATTGGAAATTCGTTTTCCGACGCTACACTAAGACTAAAGTAACGAAGATATATTTATAAGCATATTTCTAACATCTTGAATTTATGGTATAAACCGATAACATTAAACAAATACTTCCGTCATTTTAAATTTGAGAAACATCAGAATACATTTTGCAAAATCATTTTTACCGTTTTTTATTTCAAATTTATTAAGTTTTAGTTAGTATCCAATGTCTAAATAAACTCATCTAATTTTATAATCATTGAGTGAATATTTTTTTGAGATTACAGTATAGAGAAAGTAATTAAAAAGTTTTTTGTTTGGGTCGTGCTCTTGACATTTGTGCGACGCCGTTTCTCGAGGGACAAAAGCTACAATTCCTCTTTTTTAGGGTTCCGTATCCATACGTAATCGTATTACTAAACCTACGCCGTCTGTCTGTCTGTCCGTCCGTTCGTCCGTCCGTCCCAGGGCTGTATCTTTTGAACCGTAATAGGTAACCGGTTTGAAACTTTCACAGAGTGTTTATTATTGGGGATTATAAAAAAAACAAAAAGTAAAAAAAGAAGGAGGTCCCCATACAAAAACGGGCTAAGAATCGATTAGTACATATTCACGCTCCTAAATAAAATATACCTTGCATCGCAGACACACACAAGTTAGACGGATATGGTTCTTTGACAGGTATAGTATAGTGGACCTACGGAGCCCTCCATGCGTCAGTAAAACTCACACTTGACCGATTTTATTTTTAAATACGCTTTCACTACATAGGAGTAAAAATCACTGGAAACTTGAAATAAATTTTAGCGTTTGTTTTAGGAACAATTCCAATATCGGGGCTGCCATTTCAGCCACAACTTTTACGATCGCTCGCGTTTGTACACGTAGAAACGAAGTTTTTATCATCCTTCCCACATACATCCACGTCGCGTCGTCGTCGCCGCGAGCCTCTATGTATCTTACATACAGTTAGATTATATTGGTACAGAGGTGAATAGCAAATGGCCACATATACAGAGTGTTAAAAAAGCGAGCACATTAATTTCGCCAGCGCAATCTTCATGTTTTTCCTAGACAAAAAAGCAAGTAAAGTTTTTCTCTAAAGTGTCTAGTTTTCGAGATATTAATTTTTGAAATGTATGTTTTCGTCTAGTGTAATTTAACGCGTTGTTGCCGCACCGCACCCTCCGCCTGCCGACCTCCAGTCCTCCACTCACAAAGGTAGCCCCCGCCCCTCCCGCCAACACCTCCGTCCGAGACGCTCACGTCTCAACCGCTCTTCCCCCCTCCGTGCCGCTCTGTTGTCGTTGGATCATTTTTACACTAAAATAATCAATTAGTTTGTACGAAAACTGTAACTTTTTCATTTAAAGGGAATTCAGAAAAAAGTTATTTGACTTTTTTGTTACTCTTGATCCCAATAATCATTTCCTAAATTAAATGTACTCGCCGTTTTTACACCCTGTATAGAGTTTGATGAACCTATCATGAACGTATAGCGTAAATGAACGATTTTCAATTTAGGCGGCCCATTTTGGGGCACAAATTAGAAAGTAAAAAAAAATTTTAAGTGGCTCATGTGACTTATCAATGGAAAGGACTTTTAAGGACAATTAAGAAATACAACATTTTTTCATAATTACAAAATGCGTGGTATAAACGATATTAAAGAGAATGGATATATTTAGGTATTATAATATAATAGTATATATTATATAAACTGTAATTCATATGTATTTATGTATACTTTTAATTAACTAGTATGTAATTATATGAAGTATATTATAGTTATATCCATTTTGCCACTACCTACTTATATTTCAAACATACGACTCTCAAACATCCAAAGGTTGACTGGGAGAAATCCCTGTAAGGGATAAGTCCGCCTTTGCCCCTCATGTAAATTATTTATCGTCTGCTTCTGTAAAATGTTTTTGGAGCAATAAAGTATTTCTATCTATAAAGAAAATATCCGAAAATCGAACATTCCCCCCTCTTATCTCCGAAACTACCGAGTCTACAATTTTGAAATAAACCGCATTCACCACGCCCGCGCCCGCTGCGTTTCTTTCCTTAGTCCACTCCAATCGTTTCGCGGGAGAGCACGTGTTTCGCAATGAAGGAGAATTTCGTGCCCGGATCGTTAATAATACATTCGACATAATAAGAGTTAACAGTGACGCCCTAGTACGTGTGAGTGAACAGAAACATTGCGAAGGGGGCCACTTTTTGCATCTGAGCTTGGTGGCTATTTCCAACATTTTTTTAAATACAAGTACCGTCTCAAGATTGGTTGCGTTCACACGTACAGTAATGGGTCACACGAACATGGTTTGGCGAGAAAAAAAGCAGAGAGATACACCCAACCTCTCGCCAGCGTTACTCCGTGCGGAATGAGGGACGACGCCGTGTGCGTTTGCTTATCAGCCCATACAAATTATTATTGCAAATTTTTGACGTGATGACGTCACGTCTTATAAATTGATGAACACCGGCTGCACGCACGAAGAAGTGTCACGTTCCATCTAAACCTGTGTGTGCAAGCGAGAGCGCGATAGAGAGGCATATACAATAGTAGGAAATACAAAATATATTTCTCCGTCTTTTGCGAGCCTCGAACCCGCGGTCCCTGCCACCATCACTGACCAGACGTCTTAACCACGCGGGCTAATCGACCTGTACCTATCGCGGCAAATTTTCTCAACAGTATGTGAAGATTTCATGGAGCGACATCTAGCGTCCACATCTAGCGTCAATAGTAAATGAAATACTTCAGCGGTATTTACTTCATTTCGCAGTTAGGTAGTCGCAGGTGTTGCAACGTTGTAGTATGCGCTTCGATATGTAGATGGCGTAAATTAAAAGTTTATATTGATAAATTAATCTTTATTTTCACATTTTTATCATGTACTTAAATTAATTTTACATATTTTATATTCTACAAAAACTTATATAAAAATTCAAAAAATTATATTGATAATTAATCTTTATTTTCACATTTTTATCATGTACTTAAATTAATTTTACATATTTTATATTCTACAAAAACTTATAAGCCTCCAAGCACGCCGGTGGGTGCAGGCCGTGGCGCGCTCTCCGGGACGACGCGAGACAAGCTACGAGCGATAGGTGGTGGTACAAGACACGTAGGCCACCACCACCCCCATCCCGGAGAGCTCCGTATCCGTCGGACTGCGGGGCGACGTCACACAGCTCTTCTATCTTTGTTGGCCCTCCTACGGCGCTGCACCGGTAGCGGAGGCTGCAAGCGCGACATAGGGCTGCGATAGCCCCAAGCTAACCGGTGGCGGCGGACTTCGTAGCTGGTGTGGCGGGGCGTGTCCCTGGTTCGTCATCCTCACCGGCAGACGCGGGCGATGGATCAGCGAACCGTGGTGGATTGGGTGCGCTGGTTGCGAAAGAAGCAGCAGGTCATGTCACTGGATTCGGCCACACCGCGAGGAGGGCGAGGCGTGTTGACTGGTACGCGCGACGTCACTTGTCCCTCCTCTGACACAGCGGGGTGGTGAGGCGCTGAGGCGGTGTCGCCGGTAATCCACTGCCGAGGCCGTCGGGGTCGGGTAACCGGTTTTATAAAATTTTCATTTGTTCAAATTTTCAGAAAAAAAATTTACCCCCTGTCAGTCTGACAGCTTTTCTTCTTAATATTATTAGTTTTTAAAGAAACTTCTAAGCACGATAAAGTATTATAAACTGATTTTGTATCTGACTTCGCACTTTATATACTTTATGACGTCATCACGTAAAACTATCGTCCGTAAACCGACTTTACAGACAACCAATTTTATTTTTTTGTAAAAGTTCGTATCTTTGATAAATTTTTTTACCGTTTTTTTTTGCGTTTATCATCAAAATTTACTGTTTCATTATGATAGTTTGAAGTATTAGCAACACTTAAATGATTTTTAATGTAAAAAAAAAACTCGTGATGATGGTTCAATGTGTTCCGAAAAATAGTCATTTTCGGAGATTTCGGCAAAAGTAGGTTACAAAGTTATTTTTTTTCAGGGTGAAAGAGTAAGAAATATGCAAACATTTTTAGGCGATTGTAAATAAAGAACATTCTTTATTTTAGACCTTTCCAAATTTTCTACAGGTGTACCTAAACATGCCGTAATTTTGTAATTGTACCCTTAAGCTACCTCGTGGGAGGATTGACGAACAAAATGGCAGCGGCGGCTCCCGTCCCCGGCAAGCTCCGAACCAGCCAATATCTCCTGCTCTCAGTCGACCTAAAACGTCTTAATTTCATTATTATTTCTGGAAAGGTCGACGGTAGGCAGAAGTATATTTTACTAAAAGGTCTATGATAATTTTATTACGCAAACAGTTTATCGACATTTTATAATCAAGGTGGAATGTATAAGCGAATAGCGAGCGATGTTATTCAAGATTAAATCTGATTATGCCTCTTTCTCGAAAATGCTTTATACAAAATCGTCTGTTCGTGTCGAAGGTACAGCAGATACACAATTTGCAAAATTTCGTGGGAATTCAAAGTTTTCACAGTTTAAATAAGGTGGCAAAAACTGAAGACTGCTCACCTGCGTGTCTGCCGGAACTAGCCGTGGAGTGATTGCCATCGGCTCATCTCCTAAGAAAACCAAAGGAGGGAAGAGAATAATTTTTCATAAAAATTCATTTTTTCCCTAACGTTAAAGCGAATTATTCGGCGTGCGATCGGCTCCCGCCTCGCACGGCGGAATCTCCGATATCTCTCCGTGCATTATCATCTGTCGGCGTAAAATCCGTTTATTTTTCTCAGCCGAGACTGAAAGGCGGAAGGGGACGGCATCGAGACATTTCAACGCATAAAACGGCTGTAAAATAGATCCAGCTCGCGGCGGCTGAGTGCGTGGTTTTACGAGGCTCAGTCGACATGTCGCGCACCCCACCCTGCCCCGCCCCGCCCCGGTGACCCGCGTCACTATCGCTTATCTACTCCTGTCTGTCTACCTAGTACCACCTACTCTCCCATCAGCCACTCGAAGCTGCACCTACATACTAGTACATAAAGCCGCTCTGCAGCATGACCTTAGAAACAAGTGGGGTAGACTGTGGGTCGATTTCACCACCGTCGGCTAAAATATAGCTGTCGGTTACTCTTGCCAAATTTATGAGACATGTCAATTTAACCGACAAATAACTGTTGGACTAGCTACACTTAACCGAAGATGGTGAAAACCGTCATACGAAGGTTAACATAAAAAAAAATTGGTGCGTGAACTTATGAGCGCGCGTTAGAAGTTATACTTCTTCCCCCTTTCCCCCCTCTTTCTCCCCTATCACCCTTATTACTCTCCTTCCCCATCTCTCACCACTCGCTCCCTCCACCGTTCGATCCCTCGACCCCCTAATAGACAGCACCGCACAATACCTCAGGCAAATATTGTTATGCGGTGACGATGAGCGTGAAGATGACGGTGACATGACGTTTTCTCAGAGTTTATTCCCCATTTTCATAACGCGCTTAAAGAAGGTCAATTCATTTCAAAACGTGTAACTTCAACACAATTTCCTCTACTTTGTCGCAGTAGAGAGTAGCGTATTCGTATTCAGTTGATGAATTTTTCTTGTTGTTGATTGAACACTCTTACGGCAGTAAGATTGCACTAGAACTTGTCGCAATTATTCTATCCGTTGAGACTCAACACTCGAAAAGTTTAAACTCTCGCTCTGAAATTCTGGATGCAACTCGCTATATGTACGAGTATAATGCAAGGCCACCGCGTCGCAGGACTGATAACAATGATGTTGTGAGCTTTTTCGTCTATTGCATTTGCAGTGCGTCACGACGCGCGACGGGAGCGTCCAGCGGGGAGGGGGCACCGCGACGGGAGCGTCCAGCGGGGCGGGGGCACCGCGACAGGAGCGTCCAGCGGGGCAGGGGCACCGCGACGGGAGCGTCCAGCGGGGCGCGGGCACCACGGCGGGGAGACGGCGGCGCAGCGGGGAGGCTACGGGGGGCGGGGAGGCTACGGGGGGCGCGGAGGAAGGCGCAGGCTGCGGCAGCGCGGGCGCGGAGGTGGCGGCGGCGGCGCATTAAACTCAAAGGCGACGTAGCTTCCTTCAGTACCGGCTTCCGTTCAAACTTCACGAAAGAAACGCCAGCGCGAGCGCCATGTAAATGTTCACCGCAATAAAGGAAAACAAAGGAAGCCTCCGGCACAATTTTTTCTCCTTTTCCGGCGTAGAGAGAAAAGTTGCTGGTGAAACAATAAGCGGCGCGGAATATTCACACCGGCAACTGAAAATTTGAAAGTAAATTGACTTCCTCGACCCGCGCCGCGCCCGTGATACTTTGCTCGCACCCTTCACCGCCTCCCTGACCCGCCCGCCCCGCTCCGCCCCGTGCGCGCAGCTCGCTTTTTCTTCTATTCCTTTTTTTGCTCAACTTGTAATAAAACATAGCGGCTGTATGTAAACATAGTTTATATTCTTGCGCCTCTCCTACGCTATGTACACACGCGGGGTGCGGGTTGCGAGCGCAAAGGTGACACAGAACAATGCCACATAGATATTATCTGGTGGTATGATGTTCTTTCACACCCCGGGCGGCGCGGCGGCGGCGCGTGGCGCTACGGCGCGGGGAGGGTCGACGGCGGGGCGCGGCGCGGTGGGAGCAACGCTAGATAGATATAACTGGTAGAGTTTGCTTAGCCACATGATGTAACAAGGGAAATGTGTTTATTTGTGCGATGTTTTAGTAGCTCGCATAAATTTCAAAACGACAAGTGCCTGCTTCGAAGAGAATGACATGCATGTATGCATGAAAATGCATACATATAACATTCAGGACCAGCGATATCGAGTCGTAGAGTCGTATTGTTTTTATCTTCATATTCAAATTGCCTGAACTCGTGTTATAAGGAATATATTTCAATTGTTATTATTTATTATGAATCTGGATATATTTAAACAAACATTCCACATCTGCTGTCAAACCCAAGACATTACGTACGTCTCCTAACCACGTACGCATAAAATTGTAAGAAATAGTATTGATGATCTTTAGAACGTTAGAAGTTTGCAGAACCAAGCAGTAGTATAAGTATAGCGAGTGTTGGTCGAGGTAGTATAACGCACACTCGGAATCCAGCTACAGATCTACATCAGCGCTGAAGCATAGCGGAAGGATCCGTCGACCAGCTCATTCGATTGCTTGCCGTAAAGCCGGACAAGTAGTTGCGAACCAGGTATAAAGGTTATAAAACAAAAATAGCTTTGACTAAATATTTCCATTCCATTTCAAAGGCATTTGAAATGGAATGTGAGATGGCATCATATCGCCTCGCCCGATAAACTGTCTCGCAGACTTGCTGAAGTGTATGCGTAACTTCGAGCAATATGTACAAAATAACTTGGTCGTGGACGTGCCTCAACTAGGTTTTTATTACGAAAAAAAATAAGTAAGTACGTTCCAAATAGCGAGCCCCCAGACTTATTTGTGTACGCCTACTCATCGCCCATTGGTCTAAACTGGATACCCCAATTAACGTGCACCGGTTCTTCCGTTCATGAAGGGAGGCTTACATGATTCACTACTGATCAGCGGATTTGCGGATGTGCGGATTTAATGTGTGAGAGTATGTAGTTGCACCAGTGAGTGATATATAAAATGAGTGATACTGATGGCGCAGAAATAAATAAAAATTAATTCCGATTGTCAACAAAGTAAAAACAAGCACGAATAAAAATGTCCACTCATAAAGTTATAATAAAAAGGAAAATGATTTTTTTGTTAAAATATCGATGGACGTCGACGTCTACAGTCTGCATCAGAATAAGTACATACAAGCGGTTTGGAGTAATGTTATCTCCGCCACGTGTTCTATCTAACCTAAGCGGTCAAAATTATGTCGCCTGGGAGCTCGCTAATTGAAACGAATTGGAAGCTGAGACGCAGGTGTGTGCCGTTATGTTTGGACGTACGTACATACTTACATCTTCTGTACTATTTATTAGGTATACATTTATACTTCTATCCGTAACGGAAAAACTCGGAAACGGCTGAATCTTTTACTTGCAGTTTTAAATAATATAATTTCACATAATATCATAATAACTAATAAGGCATTATATAATTAAGATATTTTTGAAGTAAAAACTTCTTTAGCGGCGCTTGGCACTTTTTTTTAGATGGGTAAAAAATGTTAAACTCGCGTCAGATCTCGCGTCAGATCCGTAGCCTGATCGAAAAAGCGTAAGATTCGAAACTTCTTTAGCGGCGCTTGGCCCTTTTTTTTGATGCGTAAAAAATGGTAAACTCCCGTCAGATCCGTAGCCTGATCGAAAAAGCGTAAGATTCGTTGAAATTATGGATGAAAATTGATTTTTCTGAGAAATAAACTTTTTGATGTAAAATAATTATAATAGTTCTGTAGTGTTAAATTTTTTATGTAATATAAATTGTCATTTTTGTCTACGATAGCGCAATAAATGAATATTGCATTTTACCACATAAATGATAGTACTTTTATACTGATAAATAAAACAATTCGTGCGAAATTATTCCCTAACCATTCCAAAATATTCAAAAATGCACAACGTTGATGTTTAAGTTTTCACTTCTGCCGGCACTCCCGGAGTGCAACCTTAGGCTTTTTCTAAGGTCCTAAACAGTGAACAGCAACCTTGCCACGCATGCATTCGGTCATCTCGCCCAAGGTTCCGAAGCGCACCCAGGCATGTTGTGCGAGAATGTTGACAAGTGAGATAATGTTGCGCAAAGTACTTCAACTTTTAGAGTCTACGTACACAACACTCGCACAAGCTCACCCGCTATTCCGATCATACTTCCCGCACACCCAGCTCGCTCGCTCGCGGCTCAGCCCGGCGGCAGCCCCCGCCTCCGCCCCGCGCCACCCGCAGCGAAGGTGAAACAACAATGCCGAATATCAACGATTCGAGGTCACGTTATTCCGCATTCGTTATTGGCGGCTATCACCGAGTCGGCCATGTAGGAATACAGGATCGCGAAACGAACGAATCAGAATTCATGGACCAAATTCTGAAAGCTCTTCACTTATCTACGCATAGTCGGAGTAGAACGAATGAGTCACGAACTGACAAGCCTATTCGCGTTTTCATTTTGTATGTTTCCCTACGGCAAAGAGAAATTCAGTGCAGACATTATAGTAGCAGCTTCACAACACGAGCTTTGCAGTCGTAGAGTATCAGTTGTTAACATTTCACTGTTCCGCCGCATGTGGAATCCGACGCTTGCATTTCTATACAAATCATCAGATACGCAAATACTTCACACAAAAATGTGACTGCGATGTATATCGTTTCGTGATAAAGAAAAAAAAATGCCAATTGCGAGTTGGGCTCGCGCACCGAGGATTTTCGTTCGGTTTACGGTTTACGATTCAGGTACAACCCTCGGACGAACAGACAGACAGACAAACAAACGGTGTAGGCTTAGTAATAGACTTCCGTATGGATACCCTTAATTTTTTACTTTTTGCTTTTGGGTTCCGTACCTACCTTAAAAGTGGAAAACACCGAACCCTTATAAGATCACTCTTGTGTCTGTCCGTCTGTCATTTATTCCGTACTGCATTTACTGCTTATTTAATCCGAATCTACTAGAAGAAAAAAGTTTAAATTTGGTACGTGTATTGAGTTTGATAACCCAATCACGGACATATAGCCTAAAAGAACGAATTTCGATTTTGGGCGTCCATTTTTGGGGACAAATTAAAAGTAAAAAAATGTATATCTATACAATATACCCTAATTTCATAAACAGGTAAAGTTTGCAAGTTTGTAAGTTTGGATGTAGGAGGCAATCTCCGAAAATACTAATATTTTAAAATTGAAATATTCTTTGACCAATATTTGCAATGGAACTTCAGAATGGACATAGGCTATGCGAGCGAAGCCGCGAGCAAAGGCTAGTATAATATATTTTTCAAGTGCTTCATGTGACACGTCAATGAAAAGACCTTGTTATAAGGGATACAAATATATTTTATATTTTTATACTCTAAAAATGCAAAGTTAAGGCGGTGACAAACGCCAAATACGCAAAACATGCAAAAAGTGCGACAAAGAAGGTCCAAAACTGACCAATTGACACACATTCAGAAAATTAAAAAAATACCAACCTATATTTTGGTTCCTTACCAACAAAGTGCATTGCTGGTTTTTTTAATAATGAGTAAAAGTAAGTAATAAACATAAAATTAAAAATATATAAAAAAACCATGATTTTTTGAAAATCTGAGTATGTGTGTATTATTAAAATTTTACAATACCACCGATTCAAAGGTCACAAAGCTCTGAGAAAACTCTATTCAATTTTTTTTATTATTTTATCCACGAAAGGAGATAAAAATAAAAAACAAAAAACGCCTGCATGAAATTACTGACGTAATTCTTCAGTCGGAAGGGTAAAATTTTTGCCTTCGTCAATTTAGCAGGCACTTCAATACTAGATACAATTTTAGTTCCGGGCTCGCTTGCTCGCTCCTGCCCTGCTGCGCCCGCGTGTCGGTCGTCATTTCTGTCTTCTGTGTTTGGATCGAATGGAAAAAAGATAGGTAGGTTAGGTATATTTGTACCGTGTGGGATGGTAATTTAAAATAATAGCCCCACTGCATCTCTACTTCTACATGTCGTAAAAGGCGACTGAGGGATTTTTTTATGTAAACTGACACAGTTTGCTATATCACCTATAACATCCGTGATGTCAGCCCATAACACCGGGTGAACTTAGGTGCCATGTCAGTGCTTCCCTTTGGTCGTGCCGGCTACACTAAACTGGACGGAAAATACAAACTATTTCGGGATATGACTCCCTTCTTTTTTTCCGTCCAGTTCAGTGAAGCCGGTACGACCGAAGAAAAGCACTGACATAGCACCTACTTCACCAGTTGTTACGAGCTGACATCTCGGATGTTGTATTGTAGGTGATGTTGCCACCGTGTCATTTTCCGTACCAGTATACAGTACGACCGTATCAGTAATATCTCTCTTCTGTGGTATCTATCAGTATACGCTCCGGTACGTAACTTGACGGGGCGTTATACGCATGGCTTTCGTTGGTATAACCACAGAATAACTAATAGGTACTGTGGTATAACGCTGTCTGCGCCTCCCGCGCCTCCACCGCGCCGCCGCCGCCTCCGCCGCCGCCGCCGCCGTGCCGCCTCCGCACCGCACGCTGCTACTGAGTTACCGCACCGCACCGCACCCCACCGCACCGTGCCATGCTGCCGCCGCGCGCGCCGCGCGCGCCGGCCGGTACCTATGTTGCTATGATATTTGCCATACATACCTAAATGCCTATCTACCTATTACCTACCTACCTATTTTTATTTTAGTTTTCATCGATAGTCTATTTAGAGGTTTATAAAAAGTGGTAAGTACATGAACTAAAATAATTTGGAAGAAATTACAATAAAATGTTATTTAGGTAAAATAATAAAAATTAAAAAATTAGAATCACGCATCAGTTACATAAGCCACAATCATTTTAATAATTAAAATAATAAAAAAGCAAAAAAAAAAAAACATACGAAAGTGGGATTCGAACCCCGAACCATCAACTCTTTAGGCTGATAGCGACAAACTACGCTAAATGTGACTTGAACGTGCGAAGCGAAATTAGCAGTCGCATGGTACATTATGTAGAATTCCCGAATGCCGGTACCTATGTTGCTATGATATTTGCCATACATACCTAAATGCCTTTCTACCTATTACCTACCTACCTATTTTTATTTTAGTTTTCATCGATAGTCTATTTAGAGGTTTATAAAAAGTGGTAAGTACATGAACTAAAATAATTTGGAAGAAATTACAATAAAATGTTATTTAGGTAAAATAATAAAAAATAAAAAATTAGAATCACGCATCAGTTACATAAGCCACAATCATTTTAATAATTAAAATAATAAAAAAGCAAAAAAAAAAAAACATACGAAAGTGGGATTCGAACCCCGAACCATCAACTCTTTAGGCTGATAGCGACAAACTACGCTAAATGTGACTTGAACGTGCGAAGCGAAATTAGCAGTCGCATGGTACATTATGTAGAATTCCCGAATGCTCAAGGTCGTTGGCGTTTGTCACGGCCTTAAAAGAAAAAAATTAAAGAAAATATACAAAAAATTGAGGGGGAACGCTTATCGCCGCTATAACGCCGTTATATCCGAAACCACTTTGTCTAAAATTAAAATAAACGGAATGGAACTGAACCCTCTCAACGCGACTTCGACTCGCACTTGACCGCTTTTTTTCTATTATTTGTTAGTAAATCCATCATAAGAACACATTCTGTGAAAATTTCAACCGGCTACCTATTAGGTACCAGGGTTGTTGCTGATTCACATTTTTTCACATCAGCTGATGCTGATGCTGATTTTAATTATTTCTTTAAAAAAAATGGGAAAAATACTGAACTATATGAATATTATGAATTTATATCAACAGTTTTGGTTGGTATAAAATATTGTGTTTTGTGACATTTAATAAAAAAAGAATCAATCTGATACTAATACCAGTTTAATAATTATCTTAGCAATTAAATTATTAGTATTGGATGGAACTTTGGAACTACTCGTACTTGGAACTGTATTTGCTGCTTTTCCGGCTTCGAGTCTGTTCTGAGAATGTTTGTCACGACTCGAACATCAGCATTAATAATCAGCATCGATCAATGCGGATGCTGATGCGATGCTGATGTTGAAAATGATGCTGAAGTTTCGCGGATGCTGATGCTGATGCTGATGTTCGCAACAACCCTGTTAGGTACGGTTCAAACAATACAGCCCTTTAAAAGTTGGACAGACGGGCGAACAGGCAGACGGACGAAATCCTTGGTAGAATGTATTGAGTAATATTATAACATGTTGCCAGGTCATATCTGTCGGAATCGACGGCAATGGTTACTAGCTGACTAGTACATATAGTATTAGTTTAAGTAACTTGCTGGAAGTGGGCAAGAATGAGATCTCGCGAACTGCCATACGGTGGTGCGGCGGTCAGTGGGGCGCGGTACGATAGGTCAGCGCGACACGTCGTCAGCCAGCAGCGCACAATATGTCACTTTTGTGAAAACTTTTCTTATTATTCTAGTTTCAAAGCATATTTTTACTTCGAGCGACTGTAAGGAGAAAGGAAGTATTGTGATCGTCCAAAATTTCGAAGTTGAGATTTCGACTGATTTGGGCTATCATTCAAGGATCCCAAAAAAGTGGTTTGGAAAAACATGTATGTGTGTGTGTGTGTCCGTCCAGCGACCTTGCGCCTCAACCGCTCAATCGATTTCGTACAAAATCGTATTTAGTAGTTGAAATGATTATCTAGGGGTACCTTTTTTAGTTTTTTTAAATTCGAAAAAATAAGGGTAGCTGTCATACAAAATTTGTCATCGTGGTCCAGCGACGTTGCGTCTTAACCGCTCAACCGATTTCGTTTAAAATTCATATTTAGTAGTTTGAAACGATTATCTAGGGGTATCTATTTTTAGTTTTTTTTAATTCGAAAAAATAAAGGTAGCTGTCAAACAAATGATTTCGATAAAATCGATTTTCTCAAAAATGGCTGAAGATTTTTATTATATTTTCCACATAGAAACCCTATTACTAGTCTAAAAAGATACCATTATCTGTTTTTCCAGGAAAACTCAAAAAAAGGTGGCTGCTATACAAACGAAGGTTTCTTTCTATTAAATTTTGCATACAAAATGTTGTTGCGAGCGCCTAACTAATTCAACGGAACTGTCCTGTCAGTATATTTTGAATTTCGAACATAAAATCGTTGAGTTCGCCAAACAAGCGAGAAAGTCAGTGGGGTATTTTCCCTATCATCTATCTATCTATACATATAATAAAATCGTAGAGGTAAAAAAGTCTGTACATTGAATGTATTCGGAAAAAAACTCACCAGGGTGGCTTAAAATGAGATACTGAACATGTTAGAACAGTTTTTAAAATTTTTGTTTGTTTTTTTTGTTTGTTTGTTTGTTTGTTTGTCTGTACGCGCATCACGCAAAAACCACTGAACGGAATTAGACGAAACTTTGTATAGTGGCAGTTTATATGCCGGGTTAACATAATACGTAAAAAAAATAACAAAAATAAAAAAAAAATTACAAAAAATTTACAATTATAAACATTATTGCGCGTTTAAAATCACGTAGTCCAAAGTACATAATTATATCTTGAGAACTGGCAGCAAATACAATTTGAATAAAATATTCATTCGAAATTTAAAAATAAGTAGATACAACGAAAATGACAGTTCTTCTTTTTTATAACTTGAACACAATAGTCTATACATATCTATTCTTTCTATACATATCATAAAATCGTAAATGCAATAATGTCTATTTGTACGCGCATCTCGCAAAAACCACTGAACGGAATTTGACGAAACTTTTTATAGTGACAGTGTATATCCCGGATGAACATAATAATTAAAAATATAATAAAAATCACGTAATCCAAAGTAAAGGTAAAAAACAATTTTAAATGTCATGTTGACAACGGAGAACTGTCATCTCGACGTGAGCTGGCCGGTGATAAATTGTTTGATAAATAAAAATAATAATTGAAAGTCGAAGTTATGTCGCTGTCATTGGTGCAATAAAATTTATATATCTGATGCCCGCGGCTTCGCTCGCGTGAAATTCGTATTTAAAAAAAGAAAGTAAGTAAACTATATTCTTTCTCGATGAAAGTAACTAAGGGCGAGGCGGAAGGCGGAGCTAAGTTCAGGAAGAAGAAAAACATTCTTGAAAAAAGTAAGTAACTAAGGGCGAGGCCGAAGGCCGAGCTCTATTCTGGAAGACCATAAACCTGCTCGAAGAAAGTAACTAACTATGGGCGAGGCCGCAGGCCGAGCTGCGTTCAGGAAGAAGCTAAACCATCTTGAAGAAAGTAAGCAACTAAGGCGAGGCCGAAGGCCGAGCTACGTTCGGATAATTGAAAAACCATCTCGAAGAAAGCAAGTAACTAAAGGCGAGGCCGAAGGCCGAGCTGCGTTCAGGAAGAAGCTAAACCATCTTGAAGAAAGTAAGCAACTAAGGCGAGGCCGAAGGCCGAGCTAAGTTCTGACAAATGATAAACCATCTCGAAGAAAGCAAGTAACTAAGGGCGAGGCCGAAGGCCGAGCTGCGTTCAGGAAGAAGCTAAACCATCTCGAATAAAGTTAATTAATATTAAGATTGAGTTAATTTAATTTAAATTTTATTATAAAGTCCACGCTTCTAACGGCAAATATACCGTGCATCCTAGAACCTCGCGGTTATTCCCGGCTGGATGGCAAGAGGCCCGATGCTATCACCTTAGTGCCATGGACTAAGGGTAGTTCTTTGATGTGGGACGCCACTTTTGTTCTCACATTGGCTCCAAGTCACGTTAGGACATCTTCAAGAGCGGCTGGCGCGGCCGAGGCTGGGGCGGAGAGCCTCAAACGCAGCAAATATAGACATATAATTCAAGATTTCCAATTTGTTGCGTTTGCGATTGAAACCCTCGGTCCGTGGAGCAGTGAAGCCAAAAGAGGCTTGAGCTGGTTGACGCAACTGGTGTCCCGCCATCAAGGGCTTATGTACTTCATTCAAAGGGTAAGCCTTGCCATCCAGCGGGGTAATGCCGCAAGTGCTCTAAGAACATTTGAAAATGCCCGTTTTGATAGTTATTTTAATGTTTGTTAGGAAGGTTTAATTCTTTAGTTATTAATATTACTTTTTTATTTTTATGAAATAAATAGATTGAGTAAACGATATTATATTCTATCGAAGAAAGGAAGTCTTTAAGGGCGAGGCCCGTAGGCGCAAGAGGGTTTTTGGTTTACCTGAACGCAGCTCGGCCTTCGGCCTCGCACTTAGTTCCTTCCTTTCTTCCAGAAGGTTTATCGTCTTCCTGAATGCAGCTCGGCCTTCGACCTCGCCCTTACTTACTTCCTTTATTTGAGAAAGGTTTATCGTTTACCTGAAAGCAGCTCGGCCTTCGGCCTCGCCCTTAGTTAGTTACTTTCTTTAAGAAGGTTTATCGATTACCTGAACGCAACTCGGCCTTCGGCCTCGCCCTTAGTTACTTACATTCTTCTTTGGAATACGAATTTCACGCGAGCGGAGCCGCGGGCTCAGCTAGTACATATAATAAAATCGTTAAATTAATAATCTCTCTTTGTCTGTACGCGCTTCACGCAAAAACCACTGAACGGAATTTGACGAAACTTTGTATAGTGACAGTGTATATCCCGGATTAACATAATAAACAAAAAAATATAATAAAAATTAAAATTATTATAAAATTTAAATGACAAGTTGACAACGGAGAACTGTCATCTCGACGAGAGCTGGCCGGTGACAAAATATTTGATTAATAAAAAATAAAAAAAATTGAAGTCGAACTTATGTCGCTGTCATTGGTGCAATTTATATTTCTGTTGCCCGCGGCTTCGCTAGCGTGAAATTCGCATTAAAAAAAAAAGTAAGTAACTAAAGGCGGAGCCGAAGGCGGATCTGCGCTCACGTAAACGATATTATTTCTCGATGAAAGTAACTAAGGGCGAGGCGGAAGTCGGAGCTGAGTTCAGGAAGAAAAAAAACATTCTTTCTTGAATGAAGTAAGTAACTATGGGCAGGCCGCAGGCCGAGCTGCGTTCAGGAAGAAGCTGAACCATCTTGAAGAAAGTAAGTAACTAAGGCGAGGCCGAAGGCCGAGCTAAATTCTGATAAATAATAAACCATATCGAAGAAAGCGAGTAACTAGGGCGAGGCCGAAGGCCGAGCTGCGTTCAGGAAGAAGCTAAACCATATTGAAGAAAGTAAGTAACTAAGGCGAGGCCGAAGGCCGAGCTTCGTTCTGATAAATAATAAACCATCTCGAAGAAAGGAAGTAACTAAGGGCGAGGCCGAGGGCCGAGCTGCGTTCAGGAAAAAGCTAAACCATCTTGAAGAAAGTGAGTAACTAAGGCGAGGCCGAAGGCCGAGCTACATTCTGATAAATAATAAAACATCTTGAAGAAAGCAAGTAAATAAGGGCGAGGCCGAAGGCCGAGCTGCGTTCAGGAAGAAGGTAAACCTTCTTGAAGAAAGTAAGTAACTAAGGCGAGGCCGAAGGCCGAGCTGCGTTCTGGATGAAGCTAAACCATCTCGAATAAAGTAGGTAACTAAGCGATATTAAGATGGAGTTAAATTAATTTAAATTTTATTATAAAGTCCACGCTTCTGACGGCAAACATACCGTGCATCCTAAAACCTTGCGGTTATTCCCGGCTGGATGGCAAGAGGCCCGATGGTATCACCTTAGTTCTATGGGCCAAGGGTAGGTCTTTGATGTGGGACGCCATTTGTGTTCTCACATTGGCTCCAAGTCACGTTCGGGCATGTTCAAGACCGGCCGGCGCGGCCGAGTCAGCCAGAGGCCGAGAGCCAGGTTTACCTGAACGCAGCTCGGCCTTCGGCCTCGCCCTTAGTTACTTACTTTCTTCGAGAAGGTTTATCGTCTTCCTGAACGCAGCTCGGCCTCCGGCCTCGCCCTTAGTAACTTACTTTCTTCGTGAAGGTTTATTGTCTTCCAGGATGCAGCTGGGCCTTCGGCCTCGCCGTTAGTTGCTTACTTTATTTGAGAAGATTTATCGTTTACCTGAACGCAGCTCGGCCTTCGGCCTCGCCCTTAGTTACTTAGATTCTTTTTGAAATACGAATTTCACGCGAGCGAAGCCGCGGGCAACAGCTAGTTTATTCATATTTTAGTTCGATTGTACTTAAGAGTGAGTTTATTCCATGTGCTGCGGAGTGATACGGAAATAAGTAATGTTTCATTCGCGTTTAAAAATGTGTTTTTCTAAATTGAATATTTTTTGTTTTTAAGCATACTCCACGCCTCAGCTACCCATACTAACGTAATAATATAATGATCACTTCAAAACCATTTGGCAAAGGATAAACAGTTTTTACTATGTCTCTACTTTTCTCAAGATCTGTAGGAACAATTGTATAAAAATACTAGCTTTTCCCGCGGCTTCGCTCGCGTGAAATTCGTATTTAAAAAGAAAAAGTAAGTAAGCCATCTACCGTATCTTTATTTCAGCACGCAGAACAATTCGGTTTGTATGAGAGCCACATCTTAGCGTAATCGCAAATGAATTTTATTTAGCCTATCCTGTATCCCGTATAATCAAATGTGCTCGTAATAAGTTTAATCAAATTCGGATGATTGGTTTAAGAGTTATGGAGAAACATACATACATACAGAAAATATTTCTAAAAATCTTCAATTTAGTTTTAGTATCATACATAGAGTTTACAGACCCAATATCTCATAAAACAAAGTAACTTACTCCATGACCATCCCTTACAGATTTATTATAATAATAATAATAATAAGGTTTCAGCAACGACATTGGAATGGAGTTCGGCTTGGAAAAATGTGGGACCATCCATGTGGAACGTGGTGTGATCGTGAACTCCGGCGGCATACAGTTGTCGGAGTCCATGAATGTTCGAGCTCTCTCCGAAGACGAAACTTATAAGTATCTGGGAATATCGGAGGCTCTCAACATACGGGATACGGACATGAAACAATCAGTTAAGGAAAAGTTTTTTCGTCGTCTTACAAAAGTACTAAATAGCCTTTTGTCAGGCGGCAATAAAATTCGTGCCTATAACGGTTGGGTCATGCCTATGCTCGTATATACTTTCGGTATTCTCAGATGGACTCAGACCGAATTGGACTCGCTGGACAGAAAGGTCAGGACGCTGATGACGAAATCCCGTATGCATCACCCACGATCATCGGTCATGAGGTTGTATATCCCGCGGAAGTGTGGGGGTCGAGGTATGTTAAATGCCAAGAACCAGCACAACCGCGAGGTATGCAATCTCCGTCAGTACTTTTTGGAAAAGACTTATGTTTGTGAGATGCATCGCGATGTCGTCACCAGCGATAAAGGTCTTACCCCGCTGAGCATGGGAAAAGAGAACTGGCGGAAGCCGGTTGTACTAAGCACCGAGGACCGCATGGAAGTATGGAAAGGCAAGGAGCTGCACGGTAGGTACTTCCGGTCTCTCACGGGACCGGATGTAGACCAACTTGCTTCCGTGCACTGGCTACGCTTCGGGGACCTCTTCGGGGAAACCGAAGGGTTTGTCTTTGCAATACAAGATGAGGTTGTCAAGACGAACAACTATAGGAGACACATAATGAAGGACGGGACCATTGACATCTGCCGCGCCTGCCACCAACCTGGCGAGTCCCTCAGACATGTGATTTCCGGTTGTTCGCAGCTTGCCAACACCGAGTATTTGCATAGACACAACCTAGTAGCCAGGATTATCCACCAGCAACTTGCCTTAAAGTTCAACCTTGTGGGTACCGAGGTGCCTTACTATAAGTACAATCCACCGCCAGTTCTCGAGAACGGTCATGTCACACTCTACTGGGACCGGTCCATTATTACAGATAGGACTATTCTCGCGAATAGACCTGATATTGTGATAGTGGACCGGGAGGCGAGGCGCGCAACGCTCGTCGATATCGCCGTGCCGCACGATGGTAACCTCGTCAGTAAGGAAGCAGAGAAGATGCTAAAGTATCTAGATCTGCAGCACGAGGTTACCAAAATGTGGCCCGTCGACTCGACGATCGTTGTGCCCATAGTCGTTTCGGCGCATGGGCTGATAGCGAAGAGCCTCGACGACCACCTTGAGAGGCTCTCGCTGAGTGGTTGGGTCAAGGGCCAGATCCAGAAGGCAGCCCTGCTCGACACTGCACGCATCGTCCGGAGGTTCCTCTCTTTGGGACCCGATCATCGGTAGCTTGGGCTCGCCCCGCCGCCGGTGGTGGAAACTCCATTTTTTTAAGGTTAATTTTGTATATGTTTTTTATGTTAGGTTTTGAATATGTACAAAATTAGTTTTAACCTGGCAGCTCCTATGGAACCGAAACGGAGCCCATATATTTTTTCCGCCAATTATCTTGGGCCCGAAACGGACCCCATCTTTATTCTCAAATTACGGTCGCACGAATTGGTCTATTGCTCTTTCAATCGTTGATGGGGGCTATAAGTGATACCGGCAATTATGAACTAACCATTTTTCTTGTCTCCAAAGACCAATTATGAATAATAAAACGAACGCTAGCTGTCAGCTGACAGTTTCTTTGTTCTCCTATTTCTCACGAGTTTCGAGGTGACGCACTTCTGCGAAATTATTTATTATAAGTGTATTCAAGTGCATCTATGAGCTAAAGGTTAGTAAATAGTGTTATTTATTAGTTATTCTACCAATAGAAGATGCATTACGAGTTCGGGTGGCGACAAAAGTCATATTTTTCGTCGCTCAAAAATGTTTGTTTATTTTTGTATGAAATGTGTAAACATGACTTTGGGGGCATATTTTTCATGGAAATATAGCTTATTTTTCCAATTTTCTTCGCATTATTATACAAACATACGATCAGTTGCAAAATAAAAGAAGGTTTAGTTCAAATAATATATTTATAAAATTGGGAAAAAATATCACGCGCGTGCCATCTCGGAGTTTACGGAATGTCCCAGGATGTTCATGTTGAACATCCGATTTCGCTGATTTCTGTAAAGAAAACGTATATTATACTTTACTATTTCTAAAAGTATGTTTCTTTACGAGTATTCTGATATAAATATTGTAAAGGTATGTTTTGAATTTATTTTATAATGAATTTTTCAAAAAAAAATTGGGATTTTTTTTTCTACCTAAAATATCTGGTACTTCTAAACAAGGTAAGCCTCACTGTTTCACATGGATTTTAGGAAATTTTCTAGGCTTTCTAGGACAGAAGAGTTTATAGATCTAACTTTATTAGTTTCCGAAATATCTGCGTTTATGTCGAGGTCGGCGCTCATGTGCGCGCGCGCCGTCCGCGGGCCACGCCCATGCGGGAGTCTGGGGGCTGTAGACATATTATAACGCGGGAGCGTACAGGTTAAGAATATGTGTTAATAAAGGAATAATAATAATAAAAAAAAAAAAAAAAAAAAAAAAAGCTAGGCTGTCATCGTGACAACACGAAGAAAATATCGCAAACAACATACGATATGTAAAAAGTTTAAATAGGCGCTTTGCCGGGCCCGCGCCATGCGCGGCACAACCACCGACGGCGCGCGGGCCCGCGGCGTTGAAGACAGGCTGCGGGTCTTCACAGGAGCCGAGCCCCGGCATCGCCTATAAAATGTCAAGAAATGTCACATGACAGCGGCGGCAGCAAGCGCGCAGCGACACGGTCGGCGCCCCAGCGGACAACTCGAGCTGCGAGTGGCGGCGCTGCAGGCCGAGGGCAGAACACGCGGCCACAACACTGCGCGCGGAACACCACATGCCGCGCCCGCCGCGTGCCTGCGCAGCGGCCAAGCAGCAGCGCAGCGGACAGCTCGCCCTCCCCGCCCGCGCCGGCGTCGCCGTGTCGCCGCCGCCTACGCGCACGAGCCGCCGCTTCAACACTACAAGCACACCCTCCACCGACGCCCGCGGCGACGTCGTCAGGATCGACTGGCGGCGACGACGACGGGCCGACGACGCCGCCCCCGTCAAATCAACCACGGCGAGGACGACGTCCACCACCGGCCGGCTTGGGGCCGTCGGGGTCTCGTGCCCCACCTACAGCCCCCGCTACCGATGGTGTAGTGCGCCGTATGCGCTGGACTTATGACCTAAATATAAAAGTCATGACGGCGTACTACAGGGCCACAGAGGGAGAGACAATCCGGACTGCGTACCGACCGAGGCTGCTTTCTGAATTTCAGGCTTTAGATTCAACCATCCCTGTTACAGCCCAGCGCCTCTCAGATCAAGTACGGCTCATCCTAAGCCGTCATTTTGTGGATGATGCTGTACTTGAGCGACTACGCCTGGATGCACTTCCCCCTACCACTGCCTCCACACCCGCATGCCCGCACCCCGCGGCAGTTACGGATCGAACGACGTATCGGCGAGGCCAGGATCCTCATCGGAAAGCTATGCTGCTTTAGGTCTGGGAATACAAGACCAAAAATTATGCGTTTCGTGACGAAGGCTTTTAATGGAGCTGTAATAAGCCGAACACAGCCAAACTTCCACTCGCTAGTCACGGAACGCATAGATGACCTGAAGCAGCAAATTAGCGCGTGGGCCCAACGTATCCGTCGCTATAGGAAGCGTGTCGACCGTTATCATCAGAATCGTCGATTCCAGAGTGACCAAAGGTGGGTATACCGAAACTGGGAGCACCCGAACCAACGACCGACAGACACAATCCGACCGACTGATCAAGAAAATGCTTCATTTTTGAAAAACATTTGGTCGGATCCTGTCTGTCACGTCGAGGGTGAATGGATGAGAGCAGTCGAGCGGGCGTGTCAGACTGTAGAACCAATGTCAGCCATAAATATCAGCGAAGAGGATGTAAGTTCTGCGATCCGCCAGGCACTGAACTGGAAATCTCCAGGGCCGGACGGATTGCAGAACTTCTGGCTGAAATGGTTCAGAAGCTGCCATTCCCGCTTGGCCATTCAATTCCAAGATGCCCTCGACCATCGGGTTCTCCCAGAGTTCATGACTACTGGTGTCACCCACCTGCTCCATAAATCTGGTAGTACTGCGGAACCTAAAAATTATAGACCTATCACCTGCTTGCCTACCATCTACAAGCTCCTGACATCCATTTTGACGCATAAAATATCAATTCATATTAAGGAAAATAACATCTTGTCAGTTGCTCAGAATGGATGTCGGGCTGGGTCCCGCGGTACTAAGGAGCTTCTCCTCATAGACATGACCGTTTGTCAGCAGGTCCGACGCAATCGAAAGAACCTGTCTGCTGCCTGGATAGATTACAGGAAGGCATTTGACTCCGTGCCCCATACATGGTTGCTAAGGATACTAGAATTATACAAAACTGACACGAATATCTGTCAATTCCTTGGCGCATGTATGGGACAATGGAGTACTATCCTTCGTGTGCCAGGTGGCGAACGGACTTCGGTCGCAGACGACCGGATTCCCATACGGCGGGGGATCTTCCAGGGAGACAGTCTGAGTCCGCTTTGGTTTTGTCTGGCTCTGAACCCTCTTAGCACTCTGCTTGAGGACTCAGAGCTGGGCTACTGTCTTCGAAGAGGAGGCTCTCGAATATCGCACTTATTTTATATGGATGACCTCAAACTGTTTGCCAAGTCGGACACTGAACTAATGTCGATGATGAAGATAACTGAAGGCTTCAGCAACGACATTGGAATGGAGTTCGGCTTGGAAAAATGTGGGACCATCCATGTGGACCGTGGTGTGGTCGTGAACTCCGGCGGCATACAGTTGTCGGAGTCTATGAATATTCGAGCTCTCTCCGAAGACGAAACCTATAAATATCTGGGAATATCGGAGGCTCTCAACATACGGGATACGGACATGAAACAATCAGTTAAGGAAAAGTTTTTTCACCGTCTTACAAAAGTGCTAAATAGCCTTTTGTCAGGCGGCAATAAAATTCGTGCCTATAACGGTTGGGTCATGCCTGTGCTCGTATATACCTTCGGTATTCTCAGATGGACTCAGACCGAAGTGGACTCGCTGGACAGAAAGGTCAGAACGCTGATGACGAAATCCCGTATGCACCACCCACGATCATCGGTCATGAGGTTGTATATCCCGCGGAAGTGTGGGGGTCGAGGTATGTTAAATGCCAAGAACCTGCACAACCGCGAGGTATGCAATCTCCGTCAGTACTTTTTGGAAAAGACTGATGTTTGTGAGATGCATCGCGATGTCGTCACCAGCGATAAAGGCCTTACCCCGCTGAGCATGGGAAAAGAGGACTGGCGGAAGCCGGTTGTACTGAGCACCGAGGACCGCATGGAAGTATGGAAAGGCAAGGAGCTGCACGGTAGGTATTTCCGGTCTCTCACGGGACCGGATGTAGACCAACTTGCTTCCGTGCACTGGCTACGCTTCGGGGACCCCTTCGGGGAAACCGAGGGTTTTGTCTTTGCAATACAAGATGAGGTTGTCAAGACGAACAACTATAGGAAACACATAATGAAGGACGGCACCATTGACATCTGCCGCGCCTGCCACCAACCTGGCGAGTCCCTCAGACATGTGATTTCCGGTTGTTCGCAGCTTGCCAACACCGAGTATCTGCATAGACACAACCTAGTAGCCAGGATTATCCACCAGCAACTTGCTTTAAAGTTCAACCTTGTGGGTACTGAGGTGCCTTACTATAAGTACAATCCACCGCCAGTTCTCCAGAACGGTCATGTCACACTCTACTGGGACCGGTCCATTATCACAGACAGGACTATTCTCGCGAACAGGCCTGATATTGTGATAGTAGACCGGGAGGCAAGGCGCGCAACGCTCGTCGATATCGCCGTGCCGCACGATGGTAACCTCGTCAGTAAGGAAGCAGAGAAGATGTTAAAATATCTGGATCTGCAAACGAGGTTACCAAAATGTGGCCCGTCGACTCGACGATCGTTGTGCCCATAGTCGTTTCGGCGCATGGGCTGATAGCGAAGAGCCTCGACGACCACCTTGAGAGGCTCTCGCTGAGTGGTTGGGTCAAGGGCCAGATCCAGAAGGCAGCCCTGCTCGACACTGCACGCATCGTCCGGAGGTTCCTCTCTTTGGGACCCGACTATCGGTAGCCTGGGCTCGCCCCGCCGCCGGTGGTGGAAACTCCATTTTTTTAAGGTTAATTTTGTATATGTTTTTAATGTTAGGTTTTTAATATGTACAAAATTAGTTTTAAGATAATGTGTTAATAAAGAAATAAAATAATAATAATCAATATACATATATATATGTATTGATTATTTTGTATTGTATTGTGTTGTTTATTGATTATTCATATGGCGGACTGCACTCGAACTTGTCACAATTTGTTCTAATTAAAGAATAATTTTATTAAATTAACTAATTATTAAAAAATTTGCGATATAGTTTTGTTTATTGCTTGGCTCATTTATCCGTCAGTTACGTTGAAAGATTAGACAAGACATGGATTATATTCATAATTCATTGATCTCGTTATCCTGATCGTTAATATTGATCTCATTGACTACTCATTCAGAAACACTCAACACTAAGTAAGAAAATAAATAGTGTGGGAAGTGATAACATGAGGTATAAATGGTGAAGCTCCGCTGAGCGCCGCCTTCGATTTACCGTCGCTCGGGTCGATACCTCCCTGACTCTCCCCGCTTCATTCTGCACACCTTGATATTTGGCGCAATCGGTTTCAATAATGCAAATACGCTATGTCAGGTCTTGCTGTTGGTTGATGTCCGTAGAGACATATTTAAATCCTGTGCTATACACGCTTGTCGATATTTGAGGGGTGCTTGAGTCGACGGACTGTGTGGGGTACGGCGGCGGGCGCCGCGTCCGAGCAAGTTGGTCGGCTCCCCCCGCCGCACCACCACCGCCCGCGGTCGACTAATGGCGTCTCAATTGGACTAATTCGAGTCGACTTTGCCCCGCGACTCCATTCCGTTGCCCGCAGCCAGTTAGAAAGCTTTCACGTATTCATTTACATTATCTATTTCGTCGTCATACACGTCGGTTGAACTTTGGTCGTTTGTCGTGCTTTCGAGCTGGTCGAGGCAAAACTGACTGGCTGCACAGTGCACAATGCAATTTGTACTAGGAACACATTGTGGAGTGAGTACCAAACATGAGTACGATGAAATAATATGCCGCATGTATGCCGCAGCAAATAATGAACATCGAGCTTCAGAAAGAGACAATCCGGTTGTAGCGCGTCGTCCCTGTCGCACATAGACGTGCGAGTTCGTGCGACTGGGACGACACTCTACAACAGGATGGACTCTTTCTAAAGTTCGATATTCATTATTTACTGCGGCGTGCTGTATCTGGTTATGTTTATATTCACGAATATGTACTCATTTTAGTATAAATTCACAAACAGTTATTGTATAAATTCACCATGAAATTCACAAACCAATTTCTTTTAAATTTAAACCAAGGGGACTTACAATCGTGTATTTTTTACCTAGCTGCTGTGTAGTTCGGTGTGGATTCGAATTCGGGTTGATGCTGGGAAAATGAACTATCGATATTCGGTTTAAAAAAAAAAACAAAAAAATATATATTTTGTTCCTATCAGACAGCCAGTGCTTCCATTTGGTCGCGCCGGCTATACTGATCTAAATGGAAACCTTAATTCAATGTGATTGTACATCCGGGTGTGCTATAAACCTGCGTTACGTAAGTGAAGCGACCCAGTCTTACATGGAAGCCGAACCATATACCAATTCGTGTTCAAAAATCAAACTAAAAAAAAAAAATTGGTGCCCTCCAATAGAGACCGAACCCACTTGGCCCTTGCTAAGCACCTTGGCTCAGCTTGCGTTACACCTGGAAATAGATCTTACCTGCGTGACGGATCGAGTATCTAAGACGGCAATAGTCACTTATTGCGTAGAGTTCGACACGAAAATGTCTATCTAGCATTTTCCAGCGGGAATTAATTTAAAACATTTTACGTTCCGTTTCAGGCGTGTTTCTGTAAAGATGTTCTAATACAGCATCGCACGGCAGCCGCGCACTTTACGGTTTTCTTATTACGATCATAAACTTTTCAAATTTCCCCTCAGTGTAGCGCGCGCCGGCGCGGCGCGGCGGAGGCGACTGCGACTGCGACTCTCCAGAGATTTGTTTAATATTAACCTACAACTTGGATTTACGATTACGTAAATCCAAGTATTACGATTACGTATATAATAATTTAGCTCCTTTTTCAGAACATTTCGGACATAAAAACCGTCTTGTTTTATTTATTCTGGATAATGTGTCGTGCCTCTTGCCTTCTCTTCTTATTAGGACCTACCGACATAAACATACATAAACGTACTTAAAAAATTAAATTATTAAGTGGATTGACTTAGTTTTAAGATGAAATATAAGTACAAGTGAATTAAGATTTTCATAAAAAAAAGAAAAAAAAGCTGAAGACCTAAATTCAGTGTGAAAATTGTACGGAGTACGCGAAGTTTATTTTCAGTGTCGAGAAAATCCTATTTAATTATTACATGTTCAAAATAACGAAAGGAACTTAGTTAATTTATAAACATTATTGTTATGTTATAAACTTATAGGCTATAATCATCCGGAGATATGTCAGATTTAATTGGTGAAAATCGCATCTAGATAGGTTGAACCATTCTCGAGTTATAAGCGAACATACGCACACAGACGACAGGCATGGAATTATATAATTATGTAGAGACAAATATAATTTCTAACAATAAATGTAAGCAACATTGCTAATTTTGTACAATAAATACTACGAGTTAATTGTTGTAAAGTAAGGTTCGATAACACAATACAAGTTTTGCATAGTAAAACATGCTACATATCTCTGAGTACGTAGACTATAATATAGTGTAATAGCCCAGTGGATGTAGCTTGAAAAAGTGGTCAAGGTTGTACTGATTCGTAATAAATATTTCCTTTTTTATTCATTAGTGTATCCTTATGTGAATTACATTTAAATAATATATCTTACAGAAATAATCAGTACATTTTTTTACCGATTTAATTACTCTTTCTCCACGGAAGAATATTGAAGGAAGATTTTTATTTCTAATTGTTGTAAATTTTTGTAACTATGCAGTAAAAAAAAAAAATTAAGCACCAGCGCGTTGTATAAAAATGATTGAAATAAGTGAAAAAGTCATGCTTCTCTTATCGGAAACGATTATGTAGTAAATAATGATGTTCTTATGAGCGATAGTAGAGGTTATTTATTTGTAAGTGACTATTGTGACTAGCGAAGTTTGTTGGTCAGTTCTTCGCATTGAAATATAACGGGCGGAATATATCCAAGCATAAGTTACTAACCTATAAATTAAATAACTATATTAGATTACATTCTTCTTTATTGTAATATTTTAAATTCTTGTTTATAAACAAGAATTTTTTCACAGCATAGATACAAAACTGGCGAACGAAAAAAGAAAATCTTCAATATGAATTAATGCAACCTCAAAATGCTAGATCCCCTGGGCTATTACGAGCAACTAGAAGATTGTACGATAATGAGTTCTCAATAGTTTGTGTTCATATTAACGAACATGAGAGACGCGCCTCCTTACAGCGACGACGGAGGCGACGGCGGAGGCGGCGGCGGCGCGATGGTGGCGCGGGGAGGCGGCGGTTCCACCACCGCACAGATATTCAAGTTACACAAATTATTGGAGCACTTAGTAGGAAGTTCCCCGCACACGCGCGCGCCGCGCTTCGTATGCGCTATTCTCTATCGGTGCGAGGTGAGCCATGTGACATCAAAGCATACAACAGGATGGTTTTTCTCGTTATCGTATGTGACGTGACGACAAAGCGAAGCTATAGTTGTTGCATCTCACGAAGGTCTATGAGCTTTTCTTATAGAGCAATTCTAGAATTAAACATACTCGTCGTGTGCAAGTGGCGCTGGCGTCGTCGCCGCCGCCGTAGTGTCAATGTGAGAATCATATTCTCATCGTACTGGACGTAAAAAGTAAAATCGAATGTCTTTGTGGTATGCAAAACATAGGTTTATACGGCGGTACCAGTAAATAAAGACAGACCGCCCCACCCAACGCCGCGCAGCGCCGCCCCGCCTCCGCGCCGCTTCAGTCGAATTTCCCATGGAAGCATGTTTTTGTATTCTCGCTATGTAACAAACAAATGTAAAAAAATGTGTTACGACGACATATCCATTGAAATGGTAGTCATTTCTTGAAGTGATGTTAAATAAATACATACGCCTAAAACATCACTAATCAGTATATATATGATTTTCTTACGTGTGCACAGCACAGTGCAGCACAGCGCAGTAGTTGCGGGCGTGGTCAATAATTTGAATGAAGCGGATGTGTGGCGTGTTCTGTGTTCTGCAAAGTATCGCCGCCGTCCCCGCGCCGCCCTACCGCCCGGGGCGGTGCGGAGGCGGCGGCGGAGGCGGTGCGACGACGCCACGATGCACGCACGAGACTGGGGCTGAGAGAGAGATACGTAACATAATGTCGAAAGTTGGCTCCGTGAGCCTCGGCGATTTAAATTAACGTGCTCCTCTATCGTTCGAATAAAATTAAACTCTGGCAATAATACGAAGGAGCACACGCGTAGACCTTATCGAGATATAGTAATCGGTCGCCTAACGTATTGGGCGGAGAATTTTCCACGCAATATGACGGGAAGGAAATCCTCGCCGGTTACGAGGCATTACGGCCGCTATCACGCGCCATTGATCTATTCCGCCACGTTATCGCAGCAGCAGCGGTACCCGGGGCGGGGCGGGGCGGCGTCCTTCGCCCCGCGCCCGAACCCACCCCACGGCCCGGCGCGCGCTCACAGCTTCTTCTTCGTTGCATTCGTACGAACTCGAAATGACTATTGGGGTATTTGAAGCTTAACACGGATCAACGATTCAATGAACACAGCCTCGATTTGTCGGGAGTGGCGGCGCGGCGCGGCGCGGCGCGGGCGCTGGCGCGTGCGCGGGAATGACTGTATAAGAAAATACTTACAACAACGCTAATCAATTTTTGCTAGTGAAAAATTCTTTTGAGAAGAAATACGCTTCATCTAAATACCAAAATTCAAAGAGGCGATTTCATTACCGTTTCCAAAATGTTCTATTATCTATATAAAACAGTTGTCAGCGTAGCAAGGTAGGAGTATGTAGGTGGATAGCGGCACGCGCTCGGGGGACGGGGGCGTCTCGTCGGGGGCGCGACGTACGACGTCCTCCGGCAATAATAACTAACAAGCGAACATTAGCCATTAGGAGCGCGGGAATGGAACTACAAGATTTGTTATCGTCGAGTGGGCGAGCGTTTAACTTCCGAGGATTAGGGGAATAAGTTCCTAAGCGGTTGACGTGGCGCGAGCTCATTTTATTTAAGAGATTCTCGGTTAGTTTCCAAGTTCGGCGAACAAAACTAGCTCGCTGGCTAAATTGAGATTGGCCGTATTGCAGAAACAACTCTAACTACTTAACCGTCGAATCGGACGCGGCTCTGTCAGCTGCGAGACGACCCGACCTCCTCTCGCGTCGCCGCGCTGCCGCCGCCGAACTGCCCCTCACTCCATCCCTCCCTCTCTTTCTTCCTTCCTCCCTACCTTCTTATTGAATTTCCCAAAACGCTGATACAGCTGATTTTTATTTATAAACAGAAGGCAAACCACTAATTTACATATTTTTTATTTTAGTCCCTTAGGTGAAGAATTAAAAAAAAAAACGCTGATACAACAGACTTATAAACTGAAGCCGAAACACCAATTTCCATATTTCTAACTTCGAAAATGACGAACTTCAATACAAAATTTCATCCCCTATTTAACCGACCGCTCGACCGTTGGAGGCTGACCGTGGTTCGGATTCCACGTAAAACGGAGGTTCCTACCCTTCTTACCTTACTAGGTGGCAGGGTTCAACCCGCCCGGGTTGGTAACACCGCACTGAATGAAACGTCGGTCGAAACGGCTATGTAAATAGTTTGTTTTTTCCGTCCAGTTCAGTGTAGCCGGCACGACCGAAGGGAAGCACTGACATGACACCTAGCTCACCCGGTGTTATGGGCTAACATCAGGGATGTTGTAGGTAACGAAGTCAACCTTGTCAGTTTCCATAAAAAATAAAAATAAAAAAAAAGTTGCAGTTTATTAGAGAACATTCAGTTGCAGCATATGATTTTTAAGTCAAATTAAAATAGCCCTTCTATTTATTGTCAAAGTTAGGAGAGTGATTTCTTTGAACGTTTATTCCGGGAATTTGTACTTGTAAATAAAATTGGTGTCGCAATTTGTAGAATTCCTTCCGCGTTCGCCTCTACGCTCGGTCGGATCCGGTTATTCACTCGTCGGCCGCCGAAGACACTGCACGCGTTTGTATAAGACAATGTCCGATCACCTTTGTCCTCAAACAAGGTGATTAAAGGCCCCGAATCCTCTAGCAAATGTTTACCTAAGATGCTTACGGGGCATTGCATAGATATATGTGTACGTAATAGGAGGTAGGCGTTACTACCCGCCTGTGTATAGGCCACAGAGCATTTGAGATGGTTAGAGGGGAAAAAGAGGCATGGTCGGTGCGCCGCAAGTAAGTACCGGTTGGCTTACTTCACTAGGCACGAGATTGCTTGGCTTAGTGCAGATATTCAGCTATACAGAAACATGTCTGAGTAGATAACTTTTATCGCAGTAAGAGTCGTGTCGTAATTAAAATGTTCGTCGTGGTTACAGTACGAGTTCAATAGTATACGGCCTGTTAGCGAGGAATCGAAACCAGACTACTTTGCTTAATTTATATTGTAAGAGTGAAAATTAATGCCTACTCTGTTTAAAGATAACATAGAAAAATGAAGCAATATTTGTTATATCTGGGGAGACGTAAGTAATTTGAACTTGTAATAATTATGTTGAGTTAGGTTAGGTTACAAGTAAAAAGACGACGAGTGAAAGTATAATTATTGATGTAAAATGAAAATGTATATGAAAATACATTTTAATTTTACATCAGGTACCACTTCACCAATTAGGAAAAGTGCTGTTGACCTTCCAATCGGTTGGACTGATTTTCATCAAACATAGCTAAAATAGAGCAATAATACGTCTATGATAGCTAAGAACCGTCCGGGTTAACCCGGCTTTCTAATAAAATAAAAACATCACATCCAAATCGACCCATCAGTTTGGGAGTTACGATGCCACAGACAGACACACAGACAAACGGAAAACTTTTGCATGGGGGGGGGGGGGGGGGGGTGGGGGAGGGGGGGGGGGATTAATAAATCGTCCACGATGCGGGACCTGTGGCTATACATATTATAGTCCCTCTGATGGTTGCCGCTTTCCTTCGCTGGACGTCGCGAGAAACGCGTGTCTGCTCACAGCTTGACATCTTGAAAATAATTATTAGTTTCTTAGATTATAATCTAAGAAACTGGGAACTAATTAATTTTCGTACATTAGGTCGTTTCTTGGTTTATTGGGGTCTGTAGTCTATTTAGAGTAAGTACTCAGTAAAACGTGTGGTAAACTGGTAAGTAGAGTCATGTAGAGTGCGAGCGCAGTAAAAGATCTGTAAAGTGAACATAATAATATTACTGGGAAAATCTTTTGTGCAGGTTTCGTTTGATGCTCAGCTCAAGTTAGTCACTACATACCTTGTGTAAGTACTTTTTTTGTGTAGAGCGAGTGTAATACATGTGTTTAATTTTTTCACAATTAATATTTAACATGATAGTACCCGGCCCCCGCCCCGCCTCCGCGCACGAGACCTGTCTCAATTTCACTTTTAATTTAAAAAAAACAATTTTCGGCAGAGGGGCGGCGGCGCGGCGGGATCGGTTGTAAAGCGCGTCCTAGCTACGTATTAACGTTCTGATAAGCTATAAACTGATCTGCCATAAAACAATAAGGTTTTATTCGCGTAAATAACAGTAAAATGGGCACTTAATTTTCACATAACGGCTTTTGGTCCAGCTGAAGCGCGTCGCAACGGCAGCGGCGGCGGGGAACCGAGAGAGGTTGTAGGTATTACGTTGCAGGTAATTGAAAAATATGTGATTTATAGGCTCCGGTCGGCGGCAAATTGTTTCACTTTCTGAATTGACTTTTAAGCGGTCGATACAGAAATGAACAGCAAATTTCAACTCTATAAATACTTCGCTGAAGAACATCGCGTGTCCTCGTCGGCGTTCGTCGCCATTGTCGCCGCCAACTTTAAATTTGTAGAAATCAATCACGACATATATTTGAAAGAGATTATTTAATTTATTCAAACCTAATAGTTGATTTAATTATTATGTTCCTAGGGTCAATGTGTTTGATCTCTAATATAGGACATATTTTATTTATAATCTGTGTTTCATGTTGTGTCTTTGTTTTCAGTTTAATAAAATATTAAAATATAGTAGAATCTTGGAAAAGTCTACCCAGTGAAGTATTCAATACTTGGTAAACATAATATACATGCATTGCCACTACACTATAGTGAGATCTAATCTACTGTACGATATCATCATATAGCATCATCACATCACTCTTCAATGATGGAAATATGGACTTTCTTATTTTGTCGGTCACGCCGCTGATGTTCCAGTTTTGATCGATTCCATTTTGTCATCTATTATTATTATTATCGAAAATATTATTATCTATCCCTGAAAGCTTAAAATTTGAAGTTCCCTAATTAAGGGAAGCACTGACGTGGCACCTAGTTCACCCGGTGTTATGGGCTGACATCACGGATGTTGTACTTGGTTGTAGGTAATGTAGCCAACCATGTCAGTTTCCATAAAAATAAAATTGTTGAAGGGTTCATTTGCCTCAAAAATTACAACATACCATTCGATCGATTAGTTCTTGTACCGGAAAATTCTTGTTTCATTGTAAGGGTATTTACTCCTTGATTCTAGAGGCATGCTTTCTAGATTTTCCCACAAATATTTTTTGTAAAACTCACAAAGTTGAGGTGAATATTATTGTGTATGCACCTCCAGTAGGTGATGTTAGCTCCGAGTTCAAACGAAAACAAATAGGTAGATATTTGTTTTCGGAAGTAGAAGAAGCGGCGATTTGAAGTCATCAGTAGGGGGTTAGGCGGGAGGCGGCGGCGCGCGGTGTTACGCCCTTGGCGACTTCCCGCCGTTTGCAGCTTCGTGTGACAGTGAGAGCTGTCAGTGCTGGCCTGGCACAGAATATATATTACAGGTGCTAGCGTTATGTGCTCCAGTACTTGCCAACGCAAACAAGTAGAAGAAGACATTTTATATTATAAGGTAAATATTCCACATAAATGATTGAACATGTTATAGGGAGCTCAAAGTTATTGGAAGTTTTACCTTTGAAGTTGGGAAAATCCGAGCGCCAGTTATAAAAAAAAACAAATCAAATAACAAGGAAAGTTGATCGAAAAATTCTGTGGTCGGGCCCTGTCTATTTGAATTCTTCTACACGCCCGACTACAGCATTTTTGCGATCAACTTTCTTTGTTAGTTGATTCGTTTTTCGAAGTCGGGTTTTTTTTTTATTTTTATTTAATTCCTTTTGGTTCTAAACCATTAAGTTTGATATATGTTTGAAATCATCTTTTGATCTTGACTGTGATATCCAACTCGATGTAGTTTGAAAAAAAAAGAAAGTATGACAATATGCGCCTGGCGGCCGCCACATAGCTTTTTCGAGGCGAATCCAACAATGTGCCTCATATGTAGAAATGGATTCAGTAGTTGAGGCTCTGCGAGGGAACAAGCGAACATACAAACGCTGCGAAAATCATAACCCTCCTTTTGGCTTCGTCGGGTAAAAAAGAAGCTCGATCGCGCGGCTGCCGAGGATCTGTTTCGTATTCACTCCGCGAGCAGACCCCGCGTAATATTACCTTTCAAATTGTATTCTCATGTCGTAATCGGCGGGAAAGCTTTCCTTACTGACGACCTCCGCGCCGCCTAGCCCCGCCTCTCCTTCCAATCATTACGTATCTAATAAAAAGGCAAGATTTAACTTTCTTCTTCGCAGTCAATGCGCGTGTGTATGATTCAGAGAAAATTGTCCTCGCTCTGGAAACTACGAGCGGATAGGGTCGGGTCGAACAGCGACCCCGTAGGCATGCGCGGCGCGCGCAGGTCGTGTAAAGAGTAGTGCCTTATTGTCGTATTTGCGGGTTCCTAACACTAGTAGTAGGCAATAAAATTATAAGTAGGACGTGTAGGCGAACTGAATATCCGAAAACAAAAATAAACCGCAGCGAGCACTACTCTATTGCTGGAAATGAAATTAGGTTTAGAAAACAGGAAAATAAATCTTCCATAAACTGCTACCTAGACCACCTGGATCAAACAATTTGTTTTTGGCCAAACGGCCTTTTGAAAGAAAATGTTCGTTTTTTTAATGAAAACTGACAAGGTTGGCTACATCACCTACAACATCGTAAGTACGACTCTATAGAAGGACCGTGCCAAATCGAGAAGTGGCTAGCCTATCGCTCTATAGCACGGCATCTTGTCCATAGCCCTTATTCGCTTTTACGACATGCACGTAAAAATGTATTTATTAATTATGTGGAACCTGAACCATGAAGCAACTAGCGTTCAAGAACTGCACCTTATCAAACTGAGAAAGAGAAACAGAGTGGTACACGCTAATGAGGATCGAACCCACGACCTTTCGCTTACTAAGTCTGTTATTGTCCCTTGGTTGCGAGCCGCTTATAATATTAAGAAATATTTAAAATATCTGTCTTACCCTCCACTCTATCTTTGGTCTAAAAAGAAAAAAAAAACATTTATTGCTATAAATAAATCTAAAAAAAAACAGAAATTAAACAGAAATAAAACATACAATAATAGCTTTTTCACGCGGCTTCACTTCGCGTGACTTTTTACTCACAGCTCATAGGCTGCCGATGACGTAGCGTTATGATTTATACTCTAAAACAATTTTGTGAAGTGAAAGAATGTAACAGTGAAAACCGTGTGTAAATCGATAAAGTGGTTCTCGAGTTATAAGTATATTCATATTTGACATATTTTATACGGTCCTAGAAACTTCGCTTTATTTATTTATTAGGTTACCTACAACTCAACATAACATACAGTGAACTGATGACATATGGACCCATATCAGTGTTAAATAGGTTTATGCGCAGTAGACAAACGCATGAAGCTATTTAACACACATCTCATTCCAAACATATTCATCGCATTTCTAAATAAAACGAGTATTAAAATTTACAAGGCAATTCCATCTTGTCTCTCTCATTCATGCAGGAAAACTGCAAATGACTGTTAACGGAGAAGTGGCAGTTTCTAGTCTTCGGAGCCGCTCTCACGTCTGCCAGTTTCACTATCCCTCGGCCAATTCCAAGCTTTGCACGATGAATATCGCATCTCGCGAATGCTTTGTGCACCTGCAGCACAGGCAGTGCATCGGTGCGTGACGCATTGGGCAGCGCAACGCGATATAGACTGTAGTTAGTAGCACAGAGGCACATCGCGTCACCTAAACCAGTGTGTTTTGTGCGCGAACCAGTGTCTCCAGATCCATTTAACTGAATTTATGTTCACGTGCCTTTGATACATTTTTACACAACGCATGTCTACACCCCGCGCAACTCACGCGACGCGAAGTTGGCGTCGTAGTAAACTTGGAATCGAGCTACAAGCGGAAGTGCCGTGTGCGGAAGACGCCGCGTGTGACGACGCTCATAAAGTATTTTAATTTATCGCGCAGCTTAACAGCCGACTGTAAAACGGGACATCAAACCGCACGCAACGATTATTCACTTGGGACAACGGCGCACGCTTTCACACCTGCCAAATTGTATAATTAGGTAAAACAATTAGACGTGAAAAGAGGGAGGGCTTAGGGGTGGTATTGCAACTCCACACTTAGTGCTAGGATGCGGTTATGTGACAATTTAGTATGAGTCTTTCACATAACGTTTCTGTCACATAACCGAGTTAATTTTTTTAAAACTTAACGGTCCCCCGACGCCTTTAATTAAATAAGCGGAAATTCGACGTAAAACTGTAGGTCCCTTCCCTTCTTACCTTACTAGGTGGTAGGGTTTTAGGCACCTAGTTCACCCGGTGTTATGGGCTGACATCACGGATGTTGCAGGCGATGTAGCCAACCGTGTCAGTTTCCATAAAAAAAAATACTTGATCTTCATCAAACATAGCTAAGAACCATTACTATGGATAAACCAGCTTTTTAATAAAAAAATCCGCATCCAAATCGGACCATCCGTTTGGGAGCTACGATGCCATAGACAGACACACGGACAGACGGAGGCATCAAAGTTATAACACCTCTCTATTGCGTCCAATGATATTATATGTTAAAAAGGAGGTAGATAGGTTATACGAGCTCCCAAAGCGGCACATTAAATACAAGACCACAGTCCTGTTGAAGTTATTCGTGCACCAACTACGCACGCGTTCAGAGTCAGACGTGCGTCGTCCTTCCTAAGTAGTTGTCAGTTATACCACAGAATAGAAAAGAGTACGTTATACCAACCGCCACATAACTTGAATTCCCTCCCTTAATAATTTGAATAGGACTATTCGAGTCGGCGCATCACTATATAGTTCTTTCTGTCGACGTTTCAAGTTCGTGCCGTGTGTGAGCACCGAATGTCGTATATATAACGTATCTTTCTTAAAATATCATTGATTGCGCCAAATAGATAGAAATTAATTTTCTGACTTTATATGGCGTAGGTCTAGGACATAATATATTTAGCTTTATAGTGTGACTTTCTTATTACATAATTTTTCGGTCAACTTTCCTCTTTTGATTAGTTTTTCGTAGTCGGCCATTACACACCAAATATTATTGTATTTTTTATTTAATTCCTTTTAGTTCTAAACCATGAAGTGTTACATTTTTTTATTTACTTTTCAAGACAACGATACCCATATGATGGGGTTTGAAGAAAATAATATTAGAAAGTTTGACGAATCCGGAACCAAACGTCCATTTCCCTCAATGCCTCATATGTATGTTTAAATTACTTTAGTAGTTTAGGCTCTGTGAATCCAGGAACAAATTGACATACTTTAGCGAGGCTTCTGTGAGCCTCTATCGGTTTACAGGGTAGCTAGGAAACTATAGATCCCTTCCTTTTGACTTCGCTGTAGTCGGGTAATGAATGAGAGTAGGCGGCGCGGAGGGTGATCTCGCGTGGTGCAGACAAGCTGTGTGCGTGTTGTGCGGTCGGTGCGGTGGTGGGCGCTGTCGCACTCACTACGTGTTCTGTGTACACGTGTACTCGCGTGAAACTGACGTACACGATATCAGCCCCTGGTTTAATTACTGCGCGTGAACCGTGTCGGGACAATGAACAATACTAACGCGACGCGCGCGACAGAATATAAACGTTCATGACAATTTGATTTTCGACGTAGGAAAATATTGTATAGGGTACCTAAATATTTATTGAATGTAATTTTTACGCAAAGAGGAGGCCATATCGTGCTTTAATGTAAGGGGGGAACCTTGGAAGGGATTTAGAACAACATTTAAATTGATAACTTATATTGAGTATTTCTGATCTCATGAAAAAAAAGCAGTTGAAGTCACTACAAACTCATTTAATTTAATTTTATAATTATTAACTTTATTCATTTTATTATTGAAAATTGATTTATTACGGATTTTGGCGATGCAATGAAAATGACAACATTCTATTTCCAATGGTGAACTCGTACCGGACAGCCCGCTATCAAAATCCTCTTTCGGAGTTTTCATGTCTAATCCCGGCTTCAGTCGACTTGGACTCTTGTTTCGTTTTGCCTCCTCCGAAAAGGTCCTTGGCCCACTCCTGGCCCTCACCTTGGCCCTTCTGCGATCCTTTGTCGTGTCGTGTGAAAGCCGGCTAGATCTAAATACCTATATCTACTGGTTTTAACACTCTAACGAACATTAAAAAGCTTTTAACGAAAAATGGCTAATTTTATGAAGGTTGAAAAGTCGACTGCGTTGAGGTGAAGCGCGTAAACGCTTTTTTTAGCTAACAAGGCTTTAGTGTCTCTATACTCTATACACGATTTTGTTACCATGTCGGATAATTTAGGAGTTTAATTCTGTATCTAAAACTAAGTAGATTCCAAAAAAACCGGCCAAGTGCGAGTCGGACTCGCGCACCGAGGTTTGCAAACCACAAAAAAAAACATTGAAAAAAACACGTTTCTTGTATGGGAACCCTCCTTAATTTTTTACTTTTTCTATTTTTTATTATTTGTTGTCATATCCGCCATAATAACACATATTTTGTGAAAATTTCAACGGGCTACCTATTACGGTTCAAGAGATAAAGCCCTCAGACAGACAGACGGCGTAGGCTTAGTAATAGGGTCCCGTACGACGGATATGGAACCCTAAAAAGCGGTCAGGTGCGAAACACCGAAAACAGTATGAAGCAGCGCTGACCATGACATGGCGATACGGAACCCTCGGTGCACGGGTGCGACTCGCATTTGGCCAGTTTTTTTCATGAGACGATTTGCTCCATGGTTCGGAGTCTGTGGTTCGAAATTTGGCCTACAGTACAGTGAGAAGTCCTTAGATTAAACACTGCATAGTTTGATGATGATGTTCTGGCATAGTACTCGTATCTACGGCATATCTAAGAGGACTTGGCGAGATGGAAAATTAAAATTATATTCTGAACCTAAGCTTTCAATATCACGGAGTAAAAAAAATCATATGACACATTAAAATAAAAACATTATCCATACATAAAACAAACACAAAAATAAACAAACAAAAAACCATTATTTTAGTCTTTAATAAATAAATATGAACCTACAAACAAATTTTAAACACGATTTAACAAAATGTTCACACCATTCTAAGGAGCTATAGATATGTAAGTAAGAAATACAACGCAATTTTTTTAGAACCTAAAATGTGCACTAGTTCTAGCTAGCTGATGCTCTGCCGCGTCGTCTCTCACTTTGAATTTATAGATACCTTTGTTTTTTAATTAATTAATTAAGTCTGGCGCTAACGCGTGAGATATAAATGAGTACATACGTCATACGAGGTGTGCATTGTCGACTAATATATAAAAACATAATGAGATGTTTCTTTTTATGCGAATAAAAAATAGCAGAGCTTTCTTTTGAAGTTTTAAAATTCAGTTATAATTCTGAGCAATTCTCGCATCGCCACCGGACTGTCGATTGGTACCTGGAATTTAATACAAATAAATTTTGCTAAAATTAACACTCGAGTACTCGCGCGGGTGACACGTGTCACTCAGCAGCAATAGCAAACAGATTTTTTTTGCGGCAAGATCGCGCATTACTCTCCTTTGGTTCCCAGTACTTTCAAGTTATGAGCCGAACTGTCATATCGATTGCAGTTGGCCTGTGTCGCACATTCAGTTCTACCGGGAACGAGCGGCCAAGTTGTCTGGGGTACCTGGGGTGACACCTGCGCTAGCGATCGGCGATCGTGTACTTTTTTTTAATGACTATGGCAAGTAAGGCACCCAGAACCTGGAACATAGTGCTTACAGCGATACAGCTACTCGAATTACTAGAACATATATATAAGAAATTTAATATTCGTAGTAAATAAAAAAAACATATATTTTGTCATCCGTGAAGAGATCCCGCACGGTCCCTCTACTACTAGCCAAAGACACTAGACTTACAGCAAGGCCGGCGACGACGTTCATCCAGTAGAAATGCAGCCGGCACGCGGAGCGTACGTATCCCTCTAGCGTGCCGGACACGGCTACCGGCCGACGCGGGCTCGCCACACACACTCCTGCGTACAGATCTAGTAGCGACAGGTACTAGACTTACAGCAAGGCCGGCGACGACGTTCATCCAGTAGAAATGCAGGCGGCACGCGGAGCGTACGTATCCCTCTAGCGTGCCGGACACGGCTACCGGCCGACGCGGGCTCGCCACACACACTCCTGCGTACAGCTCTACTAGCGACAGGTACTAGACTTACAGCAAGGCCGGCGACGACGTTCATCCAGTAGAAATGCAGCCGGCACGCGGAGCGTACGTATCCCTCTAGCGTGCCGGACACGGCTACCGGCCGACGCGGGCTCGCCACACACACTCCTGCGTACAGATCTAGTAGCGACAGGTACTAGACTTACAGCAAGGCCGGCGACGACGTTCATCCAGTAGAAATGCAGGCGGCACGCGGAGCGTACGTATCCCTCTAGCGTGCCGGACACGGCTACCGGCCGACGCGGGCTCGCCACACACACTCCTGCGTACAGCTCTACTAGCGACAGGTACTAGACTTACAGCAAGGCCGGCGACGACGTTCATCCAGTAGAAATGCAGCCGGCACGCGGAGCGTACGTATCCCTCTAGCGTGCCGGACACGGCTACCGGCCGACGCGGGCTCGCCACACACACTCCTGCGTACAGCTCTACTAGCGACAGGTACTAGACTTACAGCAAGGCCGGCGACGACGTTCATCCAGTAGAAATGCAGCCGGCACGCGGAGCGTACGTATCCCTCTAGCGTGCCGGACACGGCTACCGGCCGACGCGGGCTCGCCACACACACTCCTGCGTACAGATCTACTAGCGACAGGTACTAGACTTACATCAAGGCCGGCGACGACGTTCATCCAGTAGAAATGCAGCCGGCACGCGGAGCGTACGTATCCCTCTAGCGTGCCGGACACGGCTACCGGCCGACGCGGGCTCGCCACACACACTCCTGCGTACAGATCTACTAGCGACAGGTACTAGACTTACAGCAAGGCCGGCGACGACGTTCATCCAGTAGAAATGCAGCCGGCACGCGGAGCGTACGTATCCCTCTAGCGTGCCGGACACGGCTACCGGCCGACGCGGGCTCGCCACACACACTCCTGCGTACAGATCTACTAGCGACAGGTACTAGACTTACATCAAGGCCGGCGACGACGTTCATCCAGTAGAAATGCAGGCGGCACGCGGAGCGTACGTATCCCTCTAGCGTGCCGGACACGGCTACCGGCCGACGCGGGCTCGCCACACACACTCCTTCGTACAGATCTACTAGCGACAGGTACTAGACTTACAGCAAGGCCGGCGACGACGTTCATCCAGTAGAAATGCAGGCGGCACGTGGAGCGTACGTATCCCTCTAGCGTGCCGGACACGGCTACTGGCCGACGCGGGCTCGCCACACACTCCTGCGGACAGATCTACTAGCGACAGGTACTAGACTTACAGCATGGCCGGCGGCGTTCATCCAGTAGAAATGCAACCGGCACGCGGAGCGTACGTATCCCTCTAGCGTGCCGGACACGGCTAAAGGCCGACGCGGACTCGCTGCCCACTCCTGCGCACAGCTCCACTGCAGAGACTCTATCCACAGTAATTGTCCTACGAACGAAGACAGAAGAACATAGGTATTTACTTTTCATTCACTTATCGTGTAACCGCTTAATTTATTTTCCTTATTTAACTAATTTCTCGTTACGTGGCTTGTAAACCTTATCCCAATTGTTTTTTTAATTAACAAGTCCGTCCTTAATGTGCGTGAGTAAAAAAAGAATGGCCTTTTAATTACAGTAACTAACCAACGAACAACAAAGGGGAAACAGTTCGAATGTTTGAGGAAAAAACAAAATAGAAAGTCAAACACGAAGTACCTGGAGTGTTCGAAACGGCGTCCAAATTACCGTTGTAAATCCAAACGTTCAGCTCGGTCTCCTGAAGAATTCGTTCAACTGCAAAACATTTATTGTTTGAGAATTACGAAGGACAGGAGATTTGGGGAATAAAGTTTTTTTACTTTTAATAATGCTTTTGTATTGTTTTAATGTCGGCTATTTGTATTCGCTGGCTCAAACATAATACGTAATACGGAGATTTTGCTTCAGTAGAGACGGCTAACTAAATTTTGTTGGAATTTGAGAATAATGTAGCGGGAATTCTTTATTCCAATATCAGGAAAACAAGCATGTAGGTATACGAGTATATTTATCAAGGCGGCAACTGAAGCCTACAGATAAATATAAGAAAGTAAAGCTTACTTCAAGTTACTTATGTATTTATTTTACTGTCTTATTGTTATACACAGTCTGAAAGTGTAAGTCAAGGTACTTCAGGAAAAAATATAATAACGTTTGTACATTGTAAGAAGCATGTAAAATGTAGGTACAACTGTTTTAAATAAATGTAAGTATTTTATTTTAAATTTGTCCAAACTACATAACACTAACTGTATTGTTGAGCCGGCTTCATGAACTCCTCGAGCAGCCCGGAGTCGGCGATGCCCTTCTGGGCATCGAATGCCACGCCGCCGGTGATGCCGAGAGCGGGCGCGACCAGCTCGTTCATGAACGCGGACACGTCCACGGGCTCGGGCACGTACGACCCGATGTACTGCGCACACTGCCTGCACTCATCTGTGGGCACACCAGCTCATCAATCACCAGCGATCGCATCAAGCGTAAGGGCGAAACTAACTTATTGCACGAAACTTCGGCTCCTTCAAGAGTGACTTGAATAGGCACCTGTCAGGCCGACATGGCATTCGCAACGCCCGCATACTACCGAATCCACGGGCATCGTTAGAAACCTTATGGGTGGCTCGGCGCCATATGTCGCGCTTTCTATACAAAATGTACATATACTAACATCACCTACTACAGCCGTGATGTAAAGTCATATAACACCTTGGTGAACTAGGTGTCATCCCTTCGGTCGTTCCGGCTACACTGAACTGTTGCCCGTGCAACTTTAGCCTCCGGCAATCTTTTCGCAATCATTTACCATCTAACCATATGCACTGCAGCACATTCTCAGTATGAAAATAAAGCATAATAAAATTTGTAGTCGAGTCGAGCTAAGGGCAGTAAGCATGTAGTAAGCATGTATGAAGAATGTACAAAAGGATCGAAAATATTAGGTGAAATGTCGGTGTGACGGCGGCGTCCATGACTTTAAAAAATATAATTCGTTAAGAAGGTTGACTTTTCTTAGTGGTTATGTAGATTTCAGACTTTCATTTCAGAGTTCATAATTAATATTGTGATATGTGATCTGAGGTCTCTATGGTATCTTGTTGTTATTGAGTTGACTTAGCACGAATAAGAGAAAATACAAAGTTGTCACGTCAATCTACACTAATATTATAAAGAGGTAAGGGTTGTAAGTTTGTAAGTTCGGATGTAGGAGATAATCTCAGAAAATACTCATCCGATTGCAAAAATTATTTGACCAATATTTAGCATGGACCTTCAGAATGGACTTAGGCTATGCGAGCGAAGTAGCGGGAAAAATATAGTTTGTTATAAACCTTCAATGCTTACGGAAAGTACAACTTTTTTGCATAAAACTCAGTACACACAGTATAAATCAATATACCTAGTTTTGAATTGCCCGTCAATAAACATCTAGTCGATCGAAGCTATACGCTCAAAAGCTCGCGGTTAGGCGGAGATGGCTGTTACGGTTGCGAGGTGGATTTCGAAAAGTAAAAACTTGAACACGCGATGCCTCACTCTATCATCGAAAACACGGGTGTTACTATGGAGCCGTTATTAAATTCCTTGTTTGTCAACATAATAACAATGTACTTACGTATACCTACTTCGCTCCTGTTCCTATTTCAACTGACTTTGTAACGAAGTTATGGAAGTTTTTCAAACGATTTTCAGTTTGAAATTGTCGTGACTACATGAGTTTTGTGGAAGTTGTTATGTTAAATGTATACTAACTCAGTTCATTTCTCATGTAAAAATGTACCTGACGTTTTGTGTTTAACAGTAAGTAGCACTATTTCACTTTGGTCGTATAAAACTGTGGAGCGCGGAATATTTTGGATAGTTATGAATATCAAATACGTAAGACCATAACAATAAGATCTGTAATATTTTTCAGAAATGTATTATAATAATACTCGAAGATGATATTACACACTTCTCAGTAGGATTCATTAATGTCTTACCCTCCTGTAAGGTAACAGTAGGGTCTCTGGTCAGTTTGTCGACGATGCGGCGAATGTTGACGGCCACCGCGCCGGCCGTCTGCGACACCGTCTCCTCCAGTCGTGACCATAACTGGAATGCCTGCGAGAAGTTCTCCTCCTCCACCAGGGCCAGAGTGTTCTCGGCGAGGGTCTCGAGGACGGAGCGCCCCCCGCCGTCGATGTAACCGAGCTCCTCCAAGTAGAAGCCCAACTTGGAGGTGACCTGAGCCGGCGATATGATGGGGTTTCCTAGCATAACTCCCTGCAGGTTGCACTCGATTTCTCCGTTTTCTATAGACTGTGAAGAAAAAGAAACTATTGCAAACATGAGACAATATACGAGACACGAGACAGTGTGACTGTCGTCTAAACACTTTTATGAGCTGGATAAGAGCATAAAACTCACGTAACCATGGCTACGGACACGTGCCGTCCCTGAGCGCCGCGTTCGATTGGCCGTCGATGCTCAGGTCGCTCTCTCCCTGACTCTCAACTTTGCACGCCTTTGATTTTTGGCGCTCGGTTTGTATACAAGAGTAACACCGTGCATTTTGCGTTTAACTATTTTGGCCTGTAGGTGTGACGAGAAGTGATTGCGGCATCCGGAGAAGTTTGCAACAAATGAGCTCACCTCCTGCAGCAGTAGCGCGAGCCGTGTCGCCATTTGTGCTCCGTAGCCCTGGCCGAGGATGTAGAGTGGCGTTCCGTTGAACCGCTCTTCGTGCTCGCTCATGAACGACTGCAGCATAAGCAGCAGATCCTCCGCTGCAATTGACTCATTTCCTTATTACCACACACGACCCTACAACCACAAGTTTAAACATGTTGACCCTTTCCTCCTTAGAAAGCATGCGTATAGGAAACAGATAATTGAAACGCTCAAAAAATTTACAACGTAAAAGGTAAAAAAAAAATACATAATAACAAAAACACCTTTCGGACAGAAAGACAGACAGACAGACAGACATACGGCGTAGGCTTAGTGATAGGGTCCCGTACCGGATACGGAACCCTAAAAACGTGATATGATAACTCATAGAAGCTTTAAAATAATTAACTTGACTCATCCAACCATACTGGATTACATAAAAAAAAAAAACACAGACGGACGGACGGAGAGACAGACAGGCGGCGTAGGCTTAGTAAAAGGGTCCCGTACGGGATACGGAACCCTATTTATACATACCTTTATATAGGTAAGTAGGTATTTAAAATGTTGGATAACTAGAATTGCCACTGGAATAAATACTATGATTGTTTATTTGAAAGACTGTTCTGTACGTTAAATGATGTGTTACAGAACTTGTAGTAGGTACTTTTGTTTCTATACAATTCGTTACATAGGTATCGTAAGTCACGACAGGATAAAAGCTTTAATAAGATTCTCGCCCGCTTCTTCCTTGTTCAACATTGTATTTACATTATAACTTTTCTCCTTAGTTCTGGCTCGCACAATGCGGTTTATTCTTCAAGAGTAACTTATATCTTTTTTGGTAACGGCTCCAGCCATCTTACTTAACTTCGCGTTGTGATCTCGATGACATGTATAATGTTAATCGTTCGTGCGATGTTACCTAGACCATTATCTTCAAAACAGTATTATGCGAAGTGCGTAGGTAGGTATTGCCTAGCTGCGCCAAGTCTACCTTTGCTTGCGCGAAGAACCAACTCGTACAGACACATCACTATAATACATATCTTTAGTACGGGACGATGGTCACCGCTTTATGACACAGTTGGAAGTCGCGCGATGACAATCTGGTAAACAATAGATTCATTCGCAGATAATTTTAAGAAATAAATATATTTTTTCTTTTTTATGGAAAATGACATGGTCGGCTACATCGCCCACAACACACGCGATGTACTTTTTACACCTTGGAGAACTAACTCGACGCCATGTCAGTTTAAAAAAAAAAATTGCTCCCTGTGGTCGTCATACGAATGGGAAGTGACAATATTCAGTGTACCTACTCGATGTTGTTTCAATGGTCATCGGATATGTTGGTCACATTTGGTTCAACACTATACACATAGGTATAACCAGTGGCGGCTGGTGACCTATGGGACTGGGTGTGCGCACAGCACACCCAGTCCCATAGGTACCTAGCGCACAGTGTGCGCTAACTTACTCGTAGTACTAAACCCAAACGTGAATCTAATGGATACCGAGACGTGATTTTTTATTTTATTTTCATTTCTGAGTTAATTGCCCAAATTATGTAAAAGTATTCTCACTCAACAGATACATAGTTGAAAGACAAAATAAGGTAAGGATAAAAGTGATAAAATTATTAAAATGTAAGTAATAAAAATGTACTCACTTTTAGATTGAAATATCTAGGTATGGTGTTTTGAAGAATTGAATTGAAGAGAAGAGTTGCCAGCGAATTTATGAAAATTATGAAGAAATCAGTCACACACACACACCACACACACTACAGTTTGATTGGGTAGGTCTAATATTGTTCTATTTATTTCGTTTTTAATATAGTCAACACTGAATCCACTCATTTTTATAACGCACTAGAAACACAACCAGAGTCCTAATTGCTCGAAGAACCAAAGCGACACTTCACTGCGCAGTGGCCACCGAGCACCGAGCCGCGCGGCCGCCGGGGCGCCTCCGCGCGCGAGGCGTGGCCGGCGCGCGCGCCCGCGCCCGTCGGCCAGCCTTGCCGCGCCGGGCAATGAAGAAAACTTCACAATGTACTGTTAACTGACGAAAAGTCGTTCAAACTGCTAAAAAACTGATTTGCAAAACATCCCGGCGCGGCAAAGATACATTACGTACAATATTTCATCTAAGCGGTGGCGGCGCGGCGGCGCGGAACGGCCATCATCGGTCGACGCGACGACGACGGGTCTCGCCCCGAACTGAGATGGCGCGGCGCGCGCGGCGCGGCGCGGCGCGGCGAGCGATCGTTCGGATGATCGCGCGACCAACAACGCGAAAATAGCGAAATATGCAGTATCATTAATGTTTGTCGTAACATTCGAATATTTTATAAATTACCATTCGAATATGTATCAAATCGATATTCGAATAATTCAAATTATTCAATTGCAAACTCGATCTGTTATATAAATATAAGAAACACCCATATTCCAAAAATGGACTCGCCTGTCGGTTCGTGCTACAGCGTATGTGTAGGTACTTAGCGCTTGTGTGTGTGTGACTTCGACCCAGAGTTTGGATCGCCCCCGCCGCGCCCGCGCGACCGCGCCCCCCGCCCGCGCGTGCCTTCGGTCGGGTTTACGATCTCGGCTTACTTCGGCTCATCGTCGGCTGGCTCGGTCGCGACGTGTCGCACGCGCGTCTATCCACAATATACTGTCCTTCTTTTTCCGTCGTGTGTCACACGCAGAAGGCCACACATAATCGTATGAATAGTGTTTTGTTTCACGCGGCGGGGCAGCGGCGTTTGACATTTTCTCATAGTAAACGTTCGCGGTGTTTTGTACTGCACTCGGCGCGGCGAGCTCGGCGGCTATACGTAGTATGTAGTACGTATTACGTACAGCAAAATCGTGCCTTGTTGTCTAGGAAATAGGATCGAATTCAGTTTGATATTTTTACTTCGATCGGTTTCATGGAGAATGTTTAATATTTTAATTTATTTCTTTCTTTCGGGTGAAGGCGTTATGTTTTGTGGTAGTGCGGCGCACGAACGCACTTAAGGGCCAGCCGCCACTGGGTATAACGTACCGTTCTCAGCGGGTGTGCGACCCGCCTGCTCCGCGTCCTCCACGAAGCTGAAGCCGCTGCCGACAGGCGCGTCCGCGAACAGCAGGTTGTAGTTCGTCACCTGCGGGTACCGTGCACCACACTAAGCCTTCTTTCTTCAGTTCAGCATCAACAGATCCCTAGCCTAGACCGAACCGTGTGACAATGCTAATATAATGATTGTTTTTTTTTATGGAAACTGAAACTGTTGGGTACTTCACCTACAACATCCGTGATGTTAGCCCATAACACCGGGTGAACTTGGTGCCACGTCAGTGCTTCCCTTCGGTCGTGCCGGCTACACTGAACTGGGCGGAAAACACAAACTATTTACATAGCCGTTTCGACCGACCTTTCATTCAGTGCGGTGGTACCAACCCGGGCGGGTTAAACCCTACCGCACCTAGTAATATAAGAAGGGAGTCATATCCCTTAGTCGCCTTTTACGACATACACGGGGAGAGATGCAGTGGGGCTATTCTTTTATAGTACCGGCCCCACACGGTACAAAGCGTGTGCGAGCGAAATGACATGGCTGTAAGCCAAGTGGACAGAAATTATGGAAGGTGCATTGTCAAACACAGCCTCTGAACGCTAATTGCATTCGAATAATTCCGTAAAACTTGTAAGCATAATATGTTTACCGAGTAGGATTACATGAACCGAAATAAAAGTACTCCTAAAATATGTTAATTATTTTACATAATCAATACACGGGGTGCTTTTGTTATCATGCCGGATATTACAGGGCCATAACCTGTATAGAAAACAAAGTAAATTTCAAAATAGAATGGTGGCGAAACGTCAAAATGTATTATTATTTTTTAATTTTGCCACCATTATTTAATGAAATCTACTTAGTTGTTGATACACATCTTAACACCTTGAAATATCCGGTATGGTAACAAAATAACCCAGTATAGTAATATAATTCAGTTTGTCTAACAAGGTCGATGGCTTAGCAAGCATCAAACTTGCTTAGCTGGACGAAAATACAGTTGCCGGTAAACGAGCAAGCGATAATGAGTCAAAGCGAGCCACCCCTGTCAGTTACAGGCCCAGGGATTCAGGCTCAATATCCCTTCAATTAGCCGAGTGGATATAGTTCAAAGTTCTAGCTTTAGACCCGATCCCAGCTTCAACTGAGCGCATTGAGCTTAGGAAGCACTCCCTTGGATACGTCACAAGTTGAGATCACTACCTTCTACAAAGGCACAAGATAAATGATAATTTGAAAGCGAATGCCAGTGTGCCAGATAAATGAACTATTTACTGAGCTATGAACTATTTGATGAGGTTATAATGTTCGCACGCTATATTCACTTCACTTAATTTATGACTTGTGACTTCAGCCTTGACCATCGATGGCCCTAGTACTGACTCGTGGCCCTAGTATACTGTGACAAGTACTTGACTTATGCAATAATTTGTGAATACGAATTTCCCACGAGCGAAGCCGCGGGCAACAGCTATTTATATTATAATATACTCATACGACCATGTTTCTAGGAGGTAGCGAAATGTGCCAATGGTTTAAATTCACCCATGAGTCTTCTCGTTTGTTGAGGTTGAAGTCGTATGGGCCCACAGAGGCGAAGTTGGCGAGCACGCTCGGCGGAAGGCCGACGACGCCGTCGAGCCACAGGATGATGGGTCTGCTCTCCGGGCTGCCCGCCTCCGTGGGGAAGAACCACCAGAACATGTGCGCTCCCCGCCGGAACCGCGTGAACGCTGCCAACTGCTGTACCTCGCCTATGCCGTCTCCTTCCAGCACTACAACACGTGTACCGTAAGCCTATATATATCCACTTTTTGATACTTACTGGCTATGTATAGTCATAAGACGACCTCAAAAGCGTACTAAAGGGTATGTTTGATGATGCGATGAGTGTGGTTCTACACTATACTCTGTTCGGCCAGTGCTGACAGTGATTCATCACAGCTTACCGCGCCTCCCAACCCCCGAGGGGTGAATACGTGTTTACATAGCTCAGTCTTCATTTGGAAGTCACTCGACACCGACGACGCCTGCGTTTGTTCTTTTCGTCGCGCGCGCAACGCAATTATTAACTTATAATATATACCATTCAATATTATTTCTATATATATTTTTACCAAGTAAAACTGTAGGTTCCTTACCTTGCCCCTTACTAGGTGGTACGCTCAAATTGTAGCCGGCTGGGCAATTGTACCACCATACTGGATGTAAGATGGCCGCATAGCAGCTTCGGTGTTGTTCTCTTCTAGCCCAGTATAGCCAGCAAACCAGGGAAGTCTTCGGTATGGCACCTACCTTATCGGAGGTGATATTGGCTGGTCGGAGCATGTGCTTTGGCCCCTCCGCATCAGCATACCGGATTACATAAAAAAAATTACGGAAATTATTTTTCAAAAGGATAACAAAAACTCTGATAACAAAAGTGCATTCTGTTCGGATCGGTTCAGAGAATTTGCCTCTATGTAATCGCTCATTATTTGCGATGAGTGTCAGTCAACACTGGCCGAACAGAGTATAAGGGCCGGTTACACTAATACCGACTTAACATGTAAGTAAATAACCAGTGAGTTCACTTAAGCTCATCCTAAAGAAACTTACGGTAAAAGTCAGGTGCGCCAAAGGTGAAATGATGTCATTAGAATCCTAAGCTGTCTTAAAGTTATGTAAGTCCCAGACTTTTGGTACGACCATTTCTCTTTCTAACAGGCACATAAGAAGAGTGAAATTGACATCGTGATGCATAGCGAATGAATAGCGTATGCCTCGGAACGGTGCTGCAAGGACTCTGGTAAATTACGGTACAACGCCTTCCGAAATGTGGTACATTTCGCAAAGTATTCGGACAAGTTAACCATCAAGCAGCAATTAAGGCACGAAGGCCCACTTGCTGCATAATTCGGTGGAAGGATCGCGCCAAGGTGAGAGGTGGCTATCCTACGTCCTTTAGCATGGCATCTTGTCCTTATCCCTTCGTCGCCTTTTACGACATTCACGAGGAGACATGCTGCTGCAGTGGGACTATTCTAGAATATTCTAAAATAACGTCAGCTTTCTGTCAAGCAGTTATTTAGCCACTAACTACCAGTATATTAAGGCGTAATGTATTGCCATATCTGTCTTCTTAACGTTGAAAGATAGAGAAGACACTTCAATATATAGAAGACTTTTCGAGCTACGGATTTAAGCTGTGGTTAGTTATCCGACCCTTAGAGATATTCAAGTCTCTGTTAGCGCAACCGGCTCTAAGGTTCTACATTTGAGAATTTGTTTCATCTCATTACGTTTCGACGATAGTGGATAATATCTTCACTTCTGCTATGAATGAGAATTAATAATTAAGAGCATGCTCGGTTCCCATGTTCAAATAATGGAACTCGACTCACTTCAAATATATTTGGCACTAGCTGTTGCCCGCGGCTTCGCTCGCGTGAAATTCGTATTTCAAAGAAGAATCTAAGTAACTAAGGGCGAGGCCGAAGGCCGAGCTGCGTTCAGGTAAACGATAAATCTTCTCAAATAAAGTAAGCAACTAACGGCGAGGCCGAAGGCCCAGCTGCATCCTGGAAGACAATAAACCTTCACGAAGAAAGTAAGTAACTAAGGGCGAGGCCGAAGGCCGAGCTGCGTTCAGGAAGACGATAAACCTTCTCGAAGAAAGTAAGTAACTAAGGGCGAGGCCGAAGGCCGAGCTGCGTTCAGGTAAACCAAAAACCCTCTTCTGCCTTCGGGCCTCGCCTTAAATGACTTCCTTTCTTCGATAGCATATAATATCGTTTACTCCATCTATTTATTTAATAAAATATATAAAAAAGTAATATTAATAACTAAATAATTAAAACCTACCTAACAAACATTAAAATAACTATCAAAAAAGGGGCGTTTTCAAATGTTCCTAGAACACTTGCGGCATTACCCCGCTGGATGGCAAAGCTTACCGTTTGAATGAAGTAGGCCCTTGATTGCGGGACACCAGTTGCGTCCACCAGCAGAGACCCAAGCCTCTTCAAGAAGCTTTTGGCTTCAATGACTGCTCCATGGACCGAGGGTTTCAACCGCAAACGCAACAAATTCGAAATCTTGAATTATATATCTATAATATTTATTGCGTTTGAGGCTGTCCGCCCAGGCCTCGGCCGCGCCGGCCGGTCTTGAAGATGCCCGAACGTGACTTGGAGCCAATGTGAGAACACAAATGGCGTCCCACATCAAAGACCTACCCTTGGCCCATGGAACTAAGGTGATACCATCGGGCCTCTTGCCATCCAGCCGGGAATAACCGCAAGGTTTTAGGATGCACGGTATGTTTGCCGTCAGAAGCGTGGACTTTATAATAAAATTTAAATTAATTTAACTCAATCTTAATATCGCTTAGTTACCTACTTTATTCGAGATGGTTTAGCTTCATCCAGAACGCAGCTCGGCCTTCGGCCTCGCCTTAGTTACTTACTTTCTTCAAGAATGTTTACCTTCTTCCTGAACGCAGCTCGGCCTGCGGCCTAGCCCTTAGTTACTTGCTTTCTTCGAGATGGTTTAGCTTCTTCCCGAATGCAGCTCGGCCTTCGGCCTCGCCCTTATTTACTTGCTTTCTTCAAGATGTTTTATTATTTATCAGAATGTAGGTCGGCCTTCGGCCTCGCCTTAGTTACTCACTTTCTTCAAGATGGTTTAGCTTTTTCCTGAACGCAGCTCGGCCCTCGGCCTCGCCCTTAGTTACTTCCTTTCTTCGAGATGGTTTATTATTTATCAGAACGAAGCTCGGCCTTCGGCCTCGCCTTAGTTACTTACTTTCTTCAATATGGTTTAGCTTCTTCCTGAACGCAGCTCGGCCTTCGGCCTCGCCCTTAGTTAATTGCTTTCTTCGATATGGTTTATTATTTATCAGAATGTAGCTCGGCCTTCGGCCTCGCCTTAGTTACTTACTTTCTTCAAGATGGTTTAGCTTCTTCCTAAACGCAGCTCGGCCTGCGGCCTGCCCATAGTTACTTACTTCATTCAAGAAAGAATGTTTTTTTTCTTCCTGAACTCAGCTCCGACTTCCGCCTCGCCCTTAGTTACTTTCATCGAGAAAGAATATCGTTTACGTGAGCGCAGATCCGCCTTCGGCTCCGCCTTTAGTTACTTACTTTTTTTTTAATACGAATTTCACGCTAGCGAAGCCGCGGGCAACAGAAATATAAATTGCACCAATGACAGCGACATAAGTTCGACTTAAATTTTTTTTATTTTTTATTTATCAAACATTTTGTCACCGGCCAGTTCACGTCGAGATGACAGTTCTCCGTTGTCAACTTGTCATTTAAATTTTATAATAATTTTAATTTTTATTATATTTTTTTGTTTATTATGTTAATCCGGGATATACACTGTCACTATACAAAGTTTCGTCAAATTCCGTTCAGTGGTTTTTGCGTGATGCGCGTACAGACAAAGAGAGATTATTAATTTAACGATTTTATTATATGTATAGATTAGGCTAAACATTTTACTTTGTGTCGACTTTTCTACTCGAGATCTGTCTATCTCTAAAAATAAATTTTAAGTTAATTTAATAAAATAATTTTTTTATGTTTTAGTTTCACATTGATTATTTTTTATTTTGAATATTTATTTTGTAATAAAAAAAATCGTATCATTATTTAGTTTCTAATTGATAAACACTTTTGTCAATCATGTAGGTATGTAGGTAAGCATATGGTGATCAAAGTATTTTCTACAGAAACACAGATCGGGCTTGTGCTCAAAAAGGGGCAAGTGCGTAGTACCCGTAACCGACGAGCATGCATGAAGAACATTATGGGAGTGAAAGAGGCGGCAGAGGTGTGTCAGGAACAGGATCGTGGCACGTGGAGATCCGTTGTCTCTGCCTACCCCACCGGGAAACAGGCGTGACGCTATGTATGTATGCATGTAAACACAGATGTTGAGTAGAGCAGTCATAAAAAATAAAATGTCTACCCCATGCCAAACAGTTGAAGCAATCGTTCGATTACGTTAGTATGGGAACTGAGACGCACATTATGCTCTGATTTGTGTATGAATAAAATTAATAAAAACATTGAGAACACGAATATTGATTACTTAGAGTAATATTAAATAATGATGATATAAGTAGAACTTCCAACCGGCTTGGCGCGGTATGAGCATTACGGCCGTTTAAAGTACAGAATAAATAGTTGTTGGTTATTGCCTAATGGTAAGTAGAGCTCAGAGAACAAAATAATAAATTGCCTTCAGTTAATTGATTATCAATTATAGTGTCGGTAAATGCCTGTAACGACAATTTGAATGGTGATATGTTAGTGTTAATCGATTACTTTGTTCATACGAAAGTAAAGCAGCGTTAAAGTTGTCATTGATAAATTGAAAAGGAAATAGAAATGGCCCATCTAGCACGCGACAAAACTATACATTGCTATTTCCGTTGCGCAATGGTATTTTCAGAACAATTTTTATACTAGACAAAGCTATTTTTGATGTGGTATCGCCGTTGATTTCTGTAGAAAAACAGGTACTCTTTCATATTAACAAATAAAACCCATTTCCTTGGTGGGTGGACAAAGCCATGTTTGATATTAGAGGCCTGCTATGTTACTTACGTATCGTCTCATATCCGGTGTCCGGCGTGTCCGTTATGTACGTAGTGTCCGGCGTGTACGTCGTTGTGTCTATATCTGAATCGTCATTGTTCGTGAATCTCAGCACCAGCCACGTGATGAGACCGGCCGCGACGGCGACCAACACGAACACGACCAGCAAGATGATAAACACCTTCTTCTTCACCATCTTTAGCTAAGCATACACTACTGCACGCGCCAGATCGTACGAAGTGACTTAGTACCGGCGTCAACGAAAACGGATAAACTGTGAAAACTATTGGGGTTATCTCGTTTTATCACCGAATGATATCGAATTGAGATTGGTAATCTCGTTATCGATATAATGACTATTTAAGCCATAATCATTAGATAATTTATTTCACTAATCACAATCACCTCTACATTCGGACAGCAAACTTTTTGAAATATTACGATAATATGTAAATAATTCGTGCTTCGCTCGGCGTCTACACCTATCTAGATAAACTTAAAAAAAAACATCTAAATACAAAATTTTATCCAAATCGTTAGAGCCGTTTTCGAGAAACCAATTATATTATAGGTATATTACTAGCTTTTAGTATCTTACATAGAGTCTTCAAACGCAGTATCTCATAAAACAAAGTAACTTAGTGCATGAACATCCCTTACAGATTTATTATTGTTAGTATTGATACAAGTTTAGCTCACTTAAAGTAATAGGATAATATTTTTTTTATTATTTTTTGGCGGCACGTATCTATCTATCTATAGGTATAAAAACCTACCTATGTACCTACTAAGTGCTGGTAGATCAACACGATTAGCTATAAGGTGTAGGTACCTTCGAAATTCCTACCAAATGAAGATATAAGCTGGTCTTTTCGAGATTGATCATGCATGTAAGTGTAAAGATGAGCAGGAATCCTGTGTGGAATAGGGGGATTAGGGGAAATCATAGAAGATGCATTTATTTAAAAGTCAATGTTTTATTGTACAATTTATATTTACAATGTTTAGCATTAAAATAGAAAACAATCGATACATTTACATTTTTCAACGAGACTCCATAACCGCCTAATTGACGAACAAACTTAACCGATATGTCACAAACGTACACCTCATTCAACATCCACGAGCCGACGACCGAGACTCGAACTGTTCTACTCCATACACTTTTGCATTTTATTTCAGAGTTTTGTACAAATTCTATTAATTAAAAACAAATGCTTTAGATGTTTTTGGTTGTAATGTAAAAGTTTACATTTTTTAATTGTTCATTCATTAAAATCTTACATGATCTGAGTTCAAACCGGTGTAAGCCAGGTTGGTTTCTATCTTTTAAAATTAAAATATTTTAGTACGAAAGGATCAATTATAATAATTTATTTTTATTAAATTTCAATCAAAATAAATTATTTAAACTAATTGATCCTTTCGTACTATAAAAATTTAATTTTAAAAAGATAGAAACCAACCTGACTCACACCAGTTTGAACTGTAAAAGAGGAATTCTGAAGTATAGAGAAAGCACTTGGGAGGTGGATGTTTTATACAGGAGTAACTATAGAATGTAAATTATATATGCGTTCGAATATAGAATGCTGACTCCCAATAGCATCTACATCAAAACATTTCAATAAAGTAAACATTAACGAAATATATTCGGGTCGAATAATGCAAGTAACCTTGTTGGCCATTTAACATCGCGTTCATTTTAATGAGTATGGAGTAGAATAGCTGTTTTCCATAGAGCTGCAGTCGCTAATTTTAATTTACTTACGTAATAACGTTCACAATAAAATCTTCACATGTTGAAACGCGTGAAAGGTTAAATCAAACGTCTTTTTAGTCGGTAGAATTGGAAAAAACTAAGGTAGAGACTAGGGCGAGATAGTTTCTTCTTAGATTGATCACTAGCCTAGTTTGGCATGAGTTAGTTAGCGAGGCGAGGCTCTCGGCGTCGCGGACGGAATGCGGCTCGTGGGCTCTGCTACCTGCTGCTGCCCCGGGCGGCGCCGGCCGCCCCCGCGTGCAGCTGCAGCGCCGCCCCCGCCGCCGCCAGCAGCACGCACCACAGCGTCCACGCCGGCCTCCCCTGCTGCCACCTGCCGCCGCCGCCGCCAGCCCCGGACGACGACGATGCTGACGAATAGACATTATTTCTGTACCATTCTATTTTCTTTGCAAACTATACATATTCGTTGGTTTCCTTAGTAAGATTCATCGAAACTAAGAATAAATAATTAATTCATTCTGTTTTAATTATTCGTAGGTCGATAGAGTCAAAAACAATCAAAACACAATACAGACTATAGGGAGGGAGGCCATACACTGTGATAGGTCATTCAGGCGGATAACGGAAACGTAGATTTACAAACATAAACACTCTGTATTGTAAGAGTTTCTTTCGTGAACTAGTGCGAGTGCGCTGCAGAGTGTTGATGTTCCATTTCATTATACTTATCGGGCGGGACCTGACTGCCGCGCCTCCGCCCCCGGCGGCGCCGCCAGGTCCATGCCCAGTTTCATCGCAGACCTCCGATCTAATCATTCTCTAATCATTCGGAAATTGGCCTCAGAAATACTTGTAATCGATACAATAGTGTTAAATATCTAATAAAAAATATTTTTTCTCTTCTACAACTGAGACGATATGTATAATATAATTTAACACATGTGGAGGTGGCCGCGCCCGCGTAGCAGCCCCGCCCCGCCCCGCCCCGCCGCCGCCCCGAGCCCCCCGCGCAATTGACCGGTTCGCTCCACATAATTTTGGAGCCGGATATCGCGACAACTTAATCACCACCCGGTCCTAAGCAAACAATAACCAGATAACCGAGCTTCCGACGTAATGGAGTAAAATTTCTAAACTTGTTAATAAAATAAGCACAAAGTTTCCGGTGGAAATTTTCGCCGAGCCGCTTATTAATTGCTTTTTACATCTCCCGCTCCCGCCCTAACCGATGTTTCGCGGACGGACACTCCCAGCGCTTTCTTAACAGACGCATGTTTTGAAGAAGTTACCGAAACATTTTAATTCTCCTGTTTTATCCAAAAGTTAAATTACAAATTAAGAAAAACCCCGACTCTTTGAAAATTCAAAAATAATTTCCGTTTAGTTATTTAAAGGCGTCGGGGACCTCTAAGTAAATAACCGCGCAGCTCTGAGATTTTATATTTTATTTATTTAGCGATCCCCTGACGCCTTTAAGTAACTAAACGGAAATGATTTTTGACTTTTTAAGGTGTAAAGGGTTTTGAAAATTTGTAATTAAACTTTTTTTCATGCATTTTAAGAGAAGTAATTGTATTACTTGATTACAAACATACCTAAGAACCACCCCGGTTAAACCAGCTTTATAATAAAAAAATCGCATTCAAATCGGTCCATCCGTTTAGGAGCTACGATGCTGCAGACAGACACACAGACAGACGCACAAACACACAGACAGATAGACGGAGGCGTCAAACTTATAACACCCCTCCTTTTACGTCGGGGGTTAATAAATACGCATTTTCATTATACGGATCGGTCATAATAAATGTACTTTCAGGAATAATCACATAGTACAGTCAAAACAAATTCCAAGCTACAATAGTAAGCGTAATCACGGCATAATATGCTCAGCCGGTTACTATGAACACGTACTCCCGCGAATACAAGCGCTGCAGGTGGAATTTGATAGGTTGTGTTCGTTCAATCGGTCTCTGTGCAGAGTGCAGGTACTCGTGTATGTGTGTGTGCGGTGCGGTACTGTGCGGAGAAATTTCAGTGAGGCGTCTAAATCGATACCGACCGGCCTGTTTCTTTATACATTCAGCACAGGAGATGGGACGACGCTGCGCTGGTGAGGCGGGTGTAGCGTTAGGTACTGTTGCGCGAAGAGAAGGTATTACCGTTCACACCCTAGTGAGCACATGCGAGCCGATAGCTGAGGGTTGGTGGGTGGCGGCGCGGCGGAGGCGCACTGTGGAGTCGAGCTGAGGTACGTTATCAGGAAGGCCTGTCGCCTACCGCAAGCCGCCTACCAACCGCTACACGTATGACATTGCTTTACGTGTAGCAGCCACCGCCGCTCCCCGCCTCCGCCTCCACCCCACCGCCGCGAGACGCGAGTCTTGAATGAAGATTCGCAACTAACTTTATATTCAGCAATAATTATGTAAATTATCGCCGAATAACTTTAATTAAACGTCGGGCTCAACAGATACTTCAGTTCTGGCTGTTGCTGCGTTGTGGCGCGATGTAATCTTTATAAATTGCGAAAGCGGATGAAACAATTTCCTCTAAATTAATTTGTCGACGCCACAGGGTCACCGACGATGCGGCGGCGGGTCAGGAGGGGAGGGGGAGCGGGTGAGGGGCGGGGAGTGTTACCGTGACGCGACTAAAACTAACGCCAGGAGAGGTCGACTGTTTTTATCCGGCCGGGGTTGTTGCTATCGGCAATCTGCCCGGAACGAGTGTCAGAGCACACCGCCCCATTTACTCCTTTCGTCGGAACAGTTAACTAACGCGATCCTCGTCGATTTGCGTTACATGCAAACCTGTTTATTTTATAAGGGTCGGGTCCCGTGTGCGCCGCTCGTTGGGAACTTGCAGATAGGTACAAATAGCTGCGGTCGGCCCGCCTCAACCCTATCGCTGATTAAAATCTTATTGATACTCTTCATCGGAACATTTGGAGCTCGGAGCGGGGCGGAGTCGACCGTATCGGTTTCAGTAGGGACAAATTCCAGATAAACTTTTTACTATTTTCGAAATTCGGTCAAGATTTAAAAACTTTCGTTTAGTTGAAACGCAAAGTTTGTCTGTCTGCACGCCAGCGGATGAAAGCTCACGAAAGTTTGTCAGTTCTATAAAATAAAAATGTACCGAAGGTCTGTATACCTAAATCGAAATAGGGAAAACGAAAGTAATATTTATACGTGTCTACAGGTGTAGAGCGATCCAGAGCTTTGCGTTTATTAATCGAATTAGCGGTGAATGTAAAGGAATGTGCATGAAAGTCAAGTTAAATACGAGTATGGAAACTCGGGACTCACTATAAAAATTATCACTTACTCACGGCAACAAACTTATAAACCTAACTCCTCCTGTGCAGTAATAATGATTCCCTGGAGTTTATTTCTTGTGAATCTATTATCTCACCCTCTCTAGCTTTACTCCCGCAGGCTCGCTCTCTCGCTCTCACGATTGTGTTTCGCGTGAGTTCACCTTTCGCCAGTGACTCACTTGCCCAGGGTTTTTTTATGTAGAGCGCGACATGTGGCATCTTTTCACCCACGAGTAGGTGTCTAACGATGCCCATGGACATCCAAGAATATACCGTCTGTTCTGTTACCGCATCCATGCCTGTTAAACATTTCAAATATAGTTTCTCTGTCATACTTGTAGATTCGCGTATGACATCCGACCATTCATTTGAACTGAATAATAAAATTAATTGTTATTAGGTAAGGACCTGATACCTGTGTGGTCTTGCCAATGACTGATTGTCGGAGGGCTCTTTCGGTATCAATAAATAATTTACTACATACAGATCAACTGACTGTCTCATTAACGTTAGATGTGCATAGATAGAGTTCCAGTTATATAATTGCAAACAAGATGAAACATGGAATTGTGTCCCCGACAGATAGGTTACATATGTATGTATGTGCACATAATGTACTCGTATATTATAATTACCTTGTACGCGGTCCGCCCTGGAGTCGCTGGCGACCGCGGCGACCGCGTTCCGGCTCTCCAGTGCCGGTCCCTTCTGTAGCCGGTCCCCCTCCACGCTCTCCTCGTTAGACCGCGAGTACAGCGTGCCGATCATCGCCAGGCACTGCCGCACACACACACAAGATCTCTATACTATACAGAAACTGGCTGGCACACACCGTCTCGTGTCGCTGCTAGCCTTTATAGTTGACAGGGTTGAACTTAAATTAGTGGAATTAAACATTTTGGGGATGGTCATACATACATACATACCATCACTCTGTATACCGACAATCGGGGTAAGTAGAATAATCGGTCTTGTGTTGTCAGCAAAATACTAAGACAATACCACAGTAAATATATATCTATATATTTACTGTGGAAGGACCGTATTAAGGTGAGAGGTGGCTAACCTGTCGCCCTTTAGTATGCGATCTCGTCCTTCTCCCTTATTTGATTTATACGACATGCACGGTGAGAGATACAGTGGGTTTATTATATTCAAGTACTGGTCCACAAACGGTACGAAGCAACTTTCGTGAAATGTATGTAGGTATAGCACGAAAATAGCAGAAGCTACGTGCAAAACGCACGCACGCGTACGTGTGCACAAATTTATAGAGGAAGGGCTACTTGAAGTTTTGCGTTCGTTTTAGAGTTATTTCTACTAAAGTAAGGCCAGCGAGACAAGATAAATAATGTAAACAGTCAGGGGTTCAAAACAATTTTATTTGGAAGGATATTCGTCGGCAGGCCATGTTTCCTGCACCTCTTTGCATTTTTAGTTGCATTCTATCCGACTTCCACCACTTTTTACGGTAGCGTGACGTTTTATAAAGGTTATATATACCTGCCCGATATAACCTCCCAGATTTCAATAGTAAAGACTACATGTAAATCCGTATACCCGATTTTGGGTTTACACCGTACGGGCAGACGGGCAGACAAAGAGATGGCTTAGGTAGCGGTAGGTAGCAAGCCTTTTATATAGTAGTAGAAAAGAAAAGCCTTAAGTATTTTCTCAATGTTTCGAAGCGTTTAAGTCGCCGTGGTTTTGTCAATAATTCACCACACACAATGGCAGCGGCGGCAGCGGCCTATGAGCTAAAAGTTTGATGAGTTAGTTGTTCACAACAAAAGCAAGGCAAAGTTGACTGGCGATGTTGACCGACCGCCACCGCTACCGGTGCGGTGGTGCCGCCCCGGCCGCCGCGCCGCCGCACGCCGCTCGATCACTAGCTCTGTTAGCTTTAGCCACGCAAGCAGGCTACATTAATTTATTGAAATATATTTATGAAACTTTCTGGAATATTAAATTAATTGTGAATGTATTAACAAAACCGACGGCTGGTGGCGTGAAGTTTTAGTTTAGGGTATGCACACAGACTAGTGAATACCATTGTGAAATTAGGTACTACTTATGTGACTGAAAGCAATATATTGTTCCGGTGGGCACTGAAAAGGTGTGGAATGGGATTCCGGGGAGTATCTTTCCCTATTACTACAATCCACGGATCTTGAAATCGCGGATAGCCTTTCCCCAGCGACATTAGTCCGCGTTTAAGCCGGACTGGCGTCTCCTCGGGGGTGAAATTGGCTGCGCCTGAGGCTCCGACCTCGGGCACAGCCACCAAGTTCGGCAGCATTAAAAATAAAAAATGTTTTTGCACGATATGTTGCTATCGTCTTCAATTTAACACATGTATTTTATTATAGAGACGAGACGAGCTTCTACACACAGTGAGAACAAGAATTTCTCAAAATGAAAATTTGCAGCGTTTTGGTCATTGTGAAATTTGTATTACCCTCATTAAATTTTTATAGAACAAAAATGTCAAACGTCAATATGTCGAAATATTTTGTCAGTCTCGCTTCGGTAGCTCAGTGGTGCGGTCGGTCGACTGTCGGTCATCATGATCATAAGCACACCTGAGCGCGGTCAGTACTTGGATAGGTGTCCGCTCGACCGTTGGATGTTGACCGTGGTTCGGATTCCACGTAAAACTGTAGGTACCTTCCTTTTTTACCTTACTAGGTGGTAACGGCAAAGGGGTGGTAAAGGGTTGATACAACCGCCTTAATGAAAGGATGGTTGAAACGGCTATGTAAATAGTTCGTATTTTCCGTCCAGTTCAATGTAGCCGGCACGACAGAAGGCAAGTACTAACATGGCACCTAGTTCACCAAGGTGTTATGGGCTGACATCACGGATGTAGCAGGTGATGTAGCCAAAAGTGTCAATTTCCATAAAAAAAAAAGTGTAAGTAGGTACTCATATATTCACCTGCCGTTGTCCCAAGGCTATTGGTATCAATAATGAGTTTCAGTGAAAGGGAACTAGCGACTAAGCGAGGTGAAATATCCAACGGATATCAATTAGTTCGTCCAGAATGTCCCCGAGGAGATGGTCGGCCGGAAGGGAGGCATTCGCTGACCTTCAGGAGGCATGTTGCTAGGCAGCGCGCCCGGACTATGATGATGGACTGTAACTTCATTTGTTTTATTACACAGCCTTCGAACCTTCTTTTCTCTCCCAATTGTATTGCTAAGGTAAATATAGAGAGCTCCTCACGAATTTCTATTTTTTTGGAGTTCACCTTTGTCTACGAGACCATTGATTTTATAGGGGGAGTCAGATGTACCGTCAGCGATGTTTTAAAGGTAACATGAAATTAGTCTTCAATTATGTCCTAAGATGGCGCCAGGAGTATCGAATTTGAATTAAATAATTATTATATTTTTAAATCTGCTAATTATAGAACGATGCTAAGTGGGAACAGCATAGTTAAATTTAAAGATTATTTTATATTAAGTAAAAATTTCAAAATAGTGTATTTTAAGGTTTTCATAATTTTTCCAATAAATATTTTCATGTTTTGTCAGTCCGTGAGCTTGGCGGATAAAATGTATAATTTCGCCGCTTCTGCATCATAGATGTCAGACCAAAGTTAAGTTGTCCTATTTGTCTATAGATGGCATGCCTATTTCTTATTATATTTTTAGTTGCCAAATACCCACCAACCAAACCTGCGTGCAATTCAAATACGCGCGTGCGGTTAGGATAAAGTGGAGATACCTTCTTTAAAATTATATTTTTTTACCTCACAACCTTTGAAAACGGAAACAAACACGATGGATTAAATATAATAATAATAATAAAAATCGTTAGCCATTTATAAGAAAATCGACCTCATCGAAATAATTTGTATGACAGCTACCCTTATTTTTTAAAATAAAAAAAAACTAAAAAAGGTACCCCTAGATAATCGTTTCAAACTACTAAATATGAATTTTCAACGAAATCGGTTGAGCGGTTGAGGCGCAACGTCGCTGGACACATTGCCATAGACAAATTTGTATGACGGCTACCCTTATTTTTTCGAATTTTGAAAAAGTAAAAAAATTTACCCCTAGATTATCATTTCAAACTACTAAATACGAATTTTGAACGAAATCGGTTGAGCAGTTTAGGCACAAGGTCGCTGGACACACACACACACACACACACACACACACACACACACACTTACACACACACACATACACACACACACATACATGTTTCTCAAAACCACTTTTTTGGGATCGTTGACAGATATATAGCCCAAATCTGTACTGTGTGGGGCCGGTACTTTAAAAGAATGGCCCCACTGAATCTCTCCCCGTGTATGTCGTAAAAGGCGACTAAGGGATATGACCCCCTTCTTATATTACTAGGTGGTAGGGTTTAACCCGCCCGGGTTGGTACCACCGCACTGAATGAAAGGTCGGTCCAAACGGCTATGTAAATAGTTCGTGTTTTCCGTCCAGTTCAGTGTAGCCGGCACGACCGAAGGGAAGCACTGACGTGGCACCAAGTTCACCCGGTGTTATGGGCATCACGGATGTTGTAGGTGATGTAGCCAACCGTGCCAGTTTCAATAAAAAAAAAAAAAATCAGTCGCATTCTCAACTTCGACATTTTGGACGATCACAATACTTCCTTTCTCCTTACAGTCGCTCGAAAGTAAAAAGCCACCTCCATAGTTTTTAGCCGTTGCGGCAATTTATCGATCGACGCGCGACGTTCGCTTGTTTTGGAACACGCAAATGTTTGCGTGGAGCGTGCAGGCAAGCGATACGGGTTACTTCGCGTGGAAAAAGGATGACACAATATCGATGCGATCTCTTGAGACGGTCGGTTCTATATTCACGCGATACGCACACTACCATAATCGCGGTGTCTCGTTTTAGTAATAGTTGAAGTATGAACAAAATGTCTTTGAGTATGAAGTACGGAGTCCAGGCACCGAATTAAAAAAAGTTGAGTCCAGGTTGAGTCCAGGGCTATTTTTTCCATCTACGATGCTGCTGGTGGTGTTATACCAAAGAGATTAAAAGAGGGTGGGTTTAAAGTATTTGTGATAAACTTTACAGAATATAGAATAGAATAGAATAGAATATGCTTTATTGCTTTCCAATACAACGATTTTACAAAAGGCGGACTTATTACCTAAGGCAATCTCTGCCAGTCAACCTGACTTTTATGAAAACTTATTATAAGGGTAGCAAAACAGAAGAAGAATGACACAAACTTAATACTAACAAAACAATAAAATTAAGTGAACAAGACGCCGGGCATATAATACCTATACATATGTAGGTAAAATACTAGAATATATTACTTAAACATAGGATATATTTTTCATACTAAATAAGAATACATAGAAGGATACTTATATATGTACTATATACTAATAATAGATACTTGATACACACATTACATAAACTACTTCATATCTGTAAATAATAAAGTAAACCACCTCTATTCTTTGGAGAGATACATTTCTTTCAGACGCTTTTTGAAAGTGGCAAGAGTTGGAGATGTTCTGATGGCTGGTGGGAGATTATTCCACAGGCGCGCTGACATTACAGAGAACGATTCGGAATAGCTAGAGGAGCTGTGAGAGGGGATGAGAAGAAGGAGGCTGTCAGCTGACCTTAGCGGTACGCCATGCGAGGAGAGATAGGCAAACCTCTCTCTGAGGTAGATGGGGGAATTGGGGTCGTTAAGAATTGTAAAGAGAAGGGAAAGAACATGCATGTTCCGACGTTGACGAATAGTGAGCCACTCAAGTTGATCACGGTAAGCAGAAACATGATCATATTTACGCAATCCGAAAATAAATCGGATGCCGAAATTGAGTAAACGATCTAACTTATTGAGTAGCTCTTCGTTTAAATCGAGATTGCAGATATCGCCATAATCCAGAATTGGGTGAATAAGGGATTGTACTAGCATAGTCTTGGTTTCGACCGGAAGGAATCGATTGAGTCGCTTTAGAGAATGCATAGCACCGTAAACCTTCTTGCATACCCCACTGACATGCTGGACCCAAGAAAGAGAGTCGTCCATGACAATGCCGAGGTTCTTGACTACTCTGCTGTATGTAATAGTGACACCGTTATATGACACTGGCGGCAAATTGTCCCTATCTATTCTACTCAAGAATTTGCTACTGCCCACTATCATGATTTGAGATTTAGATGGATTGACTTGAAGGCCAAAACGATCTGTCCAATGACGCACTCCAGATAAATCTGAATTGACAAGGTTGATAGTGGGCAAAAGCTCGGATACGGAAGACTGGCGGTAAAGCTGCAAATCGTCAGCATAGAAGTGGTAGTGACAAACCAGAATTTGGGCTAGTGTATTAATAAATACAGAGAAAAGAAGTGGAGAAAGCACACCTCCCTGAGGGACACCGGCTGAAAGGACACACCAATCGGAGAAGTTATCGTCCAGGCGGACTCTTTGCCGGCGACCTCTAAGGTAGGAATCGAACCAATCCAGTACCGCCTGTGAAATATTAAGAGAACTCAATACCGTAAGCAAGATGTCAAAGTCAACTGTGTTGAAGGCATTACTGAAGTCAAGCAATGTAATAATTGTGAGTTGCCGATTATCAATTCCGTGGCGAATATCATCAGTGACTTTGACTAAAGCAGTGGTTGTACTGTGAGAAGGACGGAACCCCGATTGAAAAGGGTTCAAAAGGGAGTTTTGATGCAGGAAGCGATTTAGCTGAGAGTGTACTGCTCGCTCAAGTACTTTTGATAGGAAGGGAAGGATGGATATAGGGCGGAAATTATTTGGTGAAACAGGATTGGAAATTTTTGGTAAGGGTAAGACGAATGCATTTTTCCACGAGTCTGGAAAGCAACCCAATCTTAGAGAGAAATTAAGTATATGGGAAATGGTAGGTAAGATCTCGTCTAAAATTGGGATGAGCAGTGCTCTGCTCAATTCGTCACACCCTACCGCCTTGCTTTTAATGGAAAGAATTATCTTTTTTATTTCACAGCCGGTTACATAGGAGAAAGTAAATGGTTGCGGAGTTGAAGCCGAATTGCTTCTTAACTGAGAGATAGTTTCAGACTTAAGGGCTGGGTCTACAGTTATCGGAGGAGAAGAGAAGTGTCTATTTAAGACATCTAGATCAATAGTCGTAGCAGTACTAGACTTAGATTTACCCAAGCCGAGAGAATTAAGAAATTTCCACATGTCACCAGGGGAGCGATCTGCAACAGATTCTTGAATGTAACGACGCTTGGCGTCCCGGCACATCCTGGTGCACCTGTTTCTGGCGACTTTGAAGAGATTGAGGTTTTCTTCAGTGGGAAACCGCTTATGCTTGCGCTTGGTTGCATCTCTAATTGCCATGTGGTGACGAATTATATCGGTCAACCAAGGAGCAGGAAGATGCCTCATCCTAACTGAGCGAACAGGAGCGTGCTTGTCGTACAGCTCGAGGACTGTGGACGTAAACGCAGCGACCTTATCGTTCACGTCAGTCAGAACATGCACATGATTCCAGTCCACGGCACCAGCATCTATCCGCAGAGACTCAAGATTCATAGCCCCAAAACTACGCTGTAGAAGAATTTTTGGCTTCTGCTTGGGAGGCTTCAGTTTATAAGAAAGGTAAATGAGATCGTGGTTGACAAACCCCCCAGCAGTGAACTGGCCGAATTTGTCAACTCTATCTGGGGATGACACTAAAATTAAATCTAGAAAGGAATGACAGGTGTTTACGTGGTAGGTCGGGCCGAGCGGCAGAGAAGTAAGGTTGTGCGATTTTAAAATGCTTTGAAAATTCAAGGAGCGGCTATCCGATTTGGTGTGGCACGTATTAAAGTCACCCATCATGACTGCGTGAGTGTAGTCATGGATATGGTCGGCGAGAAGAGTATCAAAAGTGTTGAAGTAGTTAATAGAAGGAGGGCAATAAAAAACACCCAGAAGGAATTTGGCATGGTTAAATATTAGTTCTAATAGGATGTATTCAGCAGATGCTGTATACGTGGAGGGCGATTGGGATAACACTTTGTATGAGATGTTGCTACGTAAATAAATAGCAACTCCTCCACCGCCCTTCCCAACCCTGTCATTCCGAATGAGCACGTATCCTGGAAGTGCGTAAGAGTAAGACGGGAGAGTAGGCTTCAGGAACGTCTCTGTGAAGAGGCAGGCGTGTAAGTGTTCGCTGGTGAAAGAAGATAGTATATCAGGGAAATGCCCGGGAATACTCTGGCAGTTGATATGGGTAACATTGAAATTTTTAGGAAACCCGGAAATAGAATTGTTAATTAGATCTGACAGATGAACAGGTGATGCAGATGAAGAGACAGAATTGTTGGGATCGTTAGCGTTGGAAGCATCTATGAAAAGATCCTCTATTGAGGATGAAGGTGACAAAGAATAAAAGGTGTCAAAGTCCGGCAAATCAGACATAAATTTACATATATATTATGATAGAATAAATAAATACTAATAACAGCGTCTCAAATTATGCTAATATTAAAAATTACTTACTTACTGCTTAGCAGCTAAATGAACCCACGGTTTGACCCGCTGGTAGTAAGGAAGAAAGGCAAGTATGTGCATAGAAATTTAAAGGAGCAAACAATGTAACCTTAGAGAATCTTCAAATGTAACAACAGATAAAAACTAAGAAAATAAAAATACAAATGAAATTGAGACATAAAAATCTGAAAAGACAAACACTTATTGGTTACCATACACATTTGTATACAACACAGTCATAAATGTATTTATGGTGCCCCTTCTAATTTATATAAAGACAATGCTTGTATGCACAATAATAACAAAAACGACAATTATCTAAACAAAACAATCAACACGTTCGTGCGTACGTTATATTTTCTTTGGTGCATGCGACTTGATTACGGTCTGAGGTATTTATTGCCGACTCATGTCGGCTATCGAGCTGCCTTCTTACCTACATTCGCTCGTAGTATTGAGCGTCTCTAACGCGTGTGGAAGACAGAGATAGCCCTACACAAAAAATGTAAAGTTTATGGTATGATTTCTCTGACTTCAAAACTACAACTAAAAAAAAAAAAACAAATAATGACAGAAAGACCGGTTGACAACGCATAAATAAATGACAGGACCGAAATACGAAGAAAGAAACTTAAATTTTACTTTTGCAATCAGTGAGTGAGGGTAATTTTAGTGACTGCAAAATGTAAACAATATGTATTATACAAACTCCAGTTATGGCATGTAGTATGCAGTGCAATTAACTTATACAACTAAATACGTAGGTACATACAACACCGATCGACTTATATATTCGCCGCATCCGCCGCGCCGCATCAAAGAAATGGAACATTTTATTTCTGCTTGAGGGGCTTCGACTGCAAACGAGCGCTGGGGGGCCGTTGTTTCACGTCACCGCGACCGCGACGATATAAGTCAATGATATTTTATCAATAAAATTGTAGATTTTACAGACGACGACACGGCGACGAATAAAATAAAAAAATTGTAAATCTGATTTAAATGCAAAATTGATAATAAACCATCGCTTCTCTTATATTCTCTATCTTTTTCGGGAGGAAGGAAGGGATTCCTTCCTCGCCCATCTCTCACTCACCTCTCTCCCTGTCTTCTCTCCTCGATCCCGCCTTCCTCCCCTCCTTCCCCTCACCCTTCACGGACCCCCTCTTTGCCACTTCCCTCCCTCTCTCCCTACTTCCCTTCCTCCCCTCATGCCGCCCCTCCTTTCCATCACCCTCGCATTCCATTCCTCCCCTACTACCCCTCATCCTGTCCGCAACCCCCTCTTACCCCGCCCCTTCCCCCTTCCAACCTCTCACTCCCTCGATATCCATTCCTCCTCGTTCCCTCTACTACCTCCCTCCCCCACACCTACCCTCATTCACTAACCCTTCCTCCCTCCATACCTCTCCTCCTCTTCTTCTTTTTTTTATGGAAACTGACATGGTTGGATACATCACCTACAACATCCGTGATGTCGGACATGTCGTGCCGGCTATAAAAAAATTACTATTTAGATCAAATCTCTTTGATTTACATAGCCGTTTCGACATACGTTTTATTCAGTGCGGTGGTACCAACCCTAGTAAGGTAAGAAGGGAAGGGTGCTACAGTTTTACGTGGAATCCGAACCACGGTCAGCCTCCAATGGTCGAGCGGTCACCCATCCAAGTGTTGACCGCGCCCAGGGTTGCCTGCACCACTGAGCTACCGAGGCTGACAAACGTACCTCCCACCCACTCCCCCTTCTTTTCTCTCCCCCTTCCTCTTCCTGACCATTATTCATGATTTCTTACCAAAAGCAGTAACTATTGAGTAATCTGTGCCAAAAGCCTAGATAATAAATTTTCATATCCTTACCTAGAGAAATCATGGATTCCCCATACAAAAACTTTCACCCCTATTTCACCCCTTATTTTTAGGTTTCCGTATCCCTGTACGGAAGCCTATTACTAAGCCTCCGCAGTCTGTCTGTCCGTCCGTCCGTTTGTCTATCCGAGGGCTGTATCTCTTGAACCGTAATAGGAAGCCCGTTGAAATTTTCACAGAATATGTGTTACTATAGCGGATATAACAACAAATAAGCGGAGCTAGGTACAACCAAAGAGTTTGTAAACTCTTTGGACCGGAGTAAAACCGCAAACAGGAAATTACAATCTTACACGTTCAACCCCACATGAAAAATCCAGTATTTCCGTTTGGGCCACGGGGCTCACCGCTCACCGGTGAGCCTTTCCTTCCTGAACTATTCAGGTCATGGGGGTCACCGGTGAGCCGCGTGAGAGGTCCTACGTAAACGCTTCCTACAAGCCACAGAGCGCAGCTACAAAGCCAATATGGAAGTGAGCCGCATGGCCTTGTAGTCGAAGCGGACGGCGTGGTTTTCAAATCCAATAGAAACTTGTAGTTTTTTATTAAGTTAATTGTAACGATGCTAGGGCTGCTCTTAACGATAAGGTAGAAAATAATATTTTTATTAATAGAATTAATAAAACCAGAAAATAATAAGAAAATATTCGTCAAAATAAAAATGAACATAATATTTTCTTCATTACCAAATAAGAAGACATTATTTATTACGAAAATAATTTATGAAATTGAACAAAAGAAAATATTTATGAAATTGAACAATCACAACATTATGACACTTCAGTATTTAAAATAATCAATCATCTTAACCCTTTGGCTCTTAACCATAAACAATAAAGAATTATCCGTGAGTCTTGTTAAAACAAGGCAAACAAAGGAATGGTTTAGTTGGGCTGCTTTGGCAATAAGTGGATACTTTTTTCGACTTGGTTTTAGCCTGTTTGCTACCCATTATTGGTACGTTCTTTGCATAACATTGGTGACATGTACTTCTCACTTTTCTGGCCAATCCCTCTTTCCTTTCCAGAGTGTGTTTCATTCTCTTCCGTCTTTCTATACGCATTTCATCGTCGCTATCCTCACTCTCCGACAAAAGAATTCGACAGCATCTTCTTTTCGTTGGTTGAACTACGTCTTCATAGAATCTATTCCGAAACTACGGTTCAGAAGATCTATCTCGATGTTTTCTAACTGCGTTAGCGCTTCTTGTGTTAACTCGAAATCTTCAAAATAATCCATTTTTGGCGAGAAAAGCGTAAAACATCCTCAATTGTCGACGCAGCCGGACCGGGATTGATCGCTGCGTCCGCGGCGCGCGCGCAACGGGTGGGCCGCGGCGTGACCCCGCGGCCCCAGCCAACAGAAAAATACAAATCCTTCATAGGAGGCCACACGATCCACCCGTGAGCCTTTTGCTATATCTTGAAAATTAGACGGTAAAAGTCGCAAATTTTTATTTTCCTTACAAATTACCGCATTTTATAAACTTTGTGATGAAAATCTCAAGTTGATGAAAATTACGGATATAATGAGTTTGGCTTGGCCCGAACGGAAAAGTACGCTAGGCCCACCGGTGGGTCGTATGGCGTTCAACGTGTTAATTGTGGGCTGATTTTGAAAATTCTTTTTTTGTTTGGTAGGTATACTTCAGAGGTGCTCCCATTGAAATTTTATTGAAATTGATTGAGCGGTTTATGAAAAAGCAACAAAATACTATTGGTGTGTGGTTACCTTCAGCAAAACTTTTGTGATGTGGACTTTTTCAGCAATTTGCAGTTTGACACATGGCGAATAATTCTGTACCACTTCAACCGATTTCGATTATTCGATTTCGATTATTGTTTTTTATGTAATATTGTTTTAAAAATATAAAACCGACTTAAAAAAAAATTAACTAGAACTAAAAAGTATTAAATAGGTACCTAATATTTTGAAATTTTCTCTGTCATTGTATTGAAATACATGAATCGATATTGTCATTCATATTCGGACCCTTGTTTCATGAATATTCTAAATTTGAAATCTTTTCCGACCGGCCAGATGCGCTTAATATATTATAATACGAGTACGAGTACCATCGAGCTGGTCTGATGACGGAGACGGAAGGTGGCCATAGGAACTCCTAAACTACACATGATAAACCCATCGTGTTTGGGCTCGTTGAATTTGTCTTCACGAGCAATTTACTTTAGACCTAGGAGATTCTCAATTCGACAGTATGTTTTCTTTTTTTGGATGTTTGTTACGCGATTACTCCGTCAATTATTGTGGGCCAAAGACATTAAACCCACCCTTTGTGGGCCGATTTTAAAATTCTTTTTTTTTTTTTGAAAGGGGATAACCATGAGGTGGTTCCATTTTAATTTGGTCGAGATCAGATTGGAAAGCTAGGCGGAATCGCGAGGCCGAAGGTCGAGCGATTCCGCCGAGTACATTAATAGCAAAAAATTCCAAAAAAAAACTGTGAAATAAAAAACTATTTAAAAAAATATATAAAAACCGCCTTCAAAAATGTATGAAATAAAAAAAATCGAACCCTAGAGTTGAAGGCGGTGCTAAAGCAAGCAAAAATGATACATGAAAGAAAACATGCGCGGATGATATCCTTTGTGATTTGTGTTTTGTGTAGCCTTCTTTAGCACCGCCTTCAACTCTAGGGTTCGATTTTTTTAATTTCATAAATTTTTTAAGGCAGTTTTCATATTTTTTTTTTTACATACAATGCTGACATTATTAGAATGAAGAGTGACGAGTATTTGTTTAACTGTTCAACTAAATAAATACGTTCTATCCACAGAGCACGGAATACCGCGCGCGCGCGCGCGCGGGGGTATTCCGTGCTCTGTGGATCTATCTATTAAAAGCGCACAAACAGGAAATTACAATCATAATAATATTTTGTTCCGTATACCAAATTATTTTCAAAACATTTTTTTATTTTATTTAATTTGATAAGAAGTGTTAGTTTAATTGTAAATTGTCATAATTTTATTATTCAAATATAATTAAAAATTTTGGAATTTACATAAATAATGTTCTTTATAAATATAAATGAAAGCGCCATCTTTTGTCTAGTAGCAGTAATTCTACAGCCTAGTGGCAATTAAAGGTACCTAGATACTGTTGTATTTCAACTAGATAGCGCCCTTAGTATAGAAGTATTAACAAACATTAACGCCACCCATTGATTTTATAACCCTGTCGGGACAGATAGACCACTCCATATAAAAAATTTGGTAACGTTGTAAATCGTAAAACCAACAGAGGGCGTTAATAATTTTTCTTGATGTTGTCGTAAAACAAACAGGTGGCGTTAATGTTTGTTAATACTTCTATACTAAGGGCGCTATCTAGTTGAAATACAACAGTATCTAGGTACCTTTAATTGCCACTAGGCTGTAGAATTACTGCTACTAGACAAAAGATGGCGCTTTCATTTATATTTATAAAGAACATTATTTATGTAAATTCCAAAATTTTTAATTATATTTGAATAATAAAATTATGACAATTTACAATTAAACTAACACTTCTTATCAAATTAAATAAAATAAAAAAATGTTTTGAAAATAATTTGGTATACGGAACAAAATATTATTATGATTGTAATTTCCTGTTTGTGCGCTTTTAATAGATAGATCCACAGAGCACGGAATACCCCCGCGCGCGCGCGCGCGCGGTATTCCGTGCTCTGTGGATAGAACGTATTTATTTAGTTGAACAGTTAAACAAATACTCGTCACTCTTCATTCTAATAATGTCAGCATTGTATGTAAAAAAAAAAATATGAAAACTGCCTTAAAAAATTTATGAAATTAAAAAAATCGAACCCTAGAGTTGAAGGCGGTGCTAAAGAAGGCTACACAAAACACAAATCACAAAGGATATCATCCGCGCATGTTTTCTTTCATGTATCATTTTTGCTTGCTTTAGCACCGCCTTCAACTCTAGGGTTCGATTTTTTTTATTTCATACATTTTTGAAGGCGGTTTTTATATATTTTTTTAAATAGTTTTTTATTTCACAGTTTTTTTTTGGAATTTTTTGCTATTAATGTACTCGGCGGAATCGCTCGACCTTCGGCCTCGCGATTCCGCCTAGCTTTCCAATCTGATCTCGACCAAATTAAAATGGAACCACCTCATGGTTATCCCCTTTCAAAAAAAAAAAAAGAATTTTAAAATCGGCCCACAAAGGGTGGGTTTAATGTCTTTGGCCCACAATAATTGACGGAGTAATCGCGTAACAAACATCCAAAAAAAGAAAACATACTGTCGAATTGAGAATCTCCTAGGTCTAAAGTAAATTGCTCGTGAAGACAAATTCAACGAGCCCAAACACGATGGGTTTATCATGTGTAGTTTAGGAGTTCCTATGGCCACCTTCCGTCTCCGTCATCAGACCAGCTCGATGGTACTCGTACTCGTATTATAATATATTAAGCGCATCTGGCCGGTCGGAAAAGATTTCAAATTTAGAATATTCATGAAACAAGGGTCCGAATATGAATGACAATATCGATTCATGTATTTCAATACAATGACAGAGAAAATTTCAAAATATTAGGTACCTATTTAATACTTTTTAGTTCTAGTTAATTTTTTTTTAAGTCGGTTTTATATTTTTAAAACAATATTACATAAAAAACAATAATCGAAATCGAATAATCGAAATCGGTTGAAGTGGTACAGAATTATTCGCCATGTGTCAAACTGCAAATTGCTGAAAAAGTCCACATCACAAAAGTTTTGCTGAAGGTAACCACACACCAATAGTATTTTGTTGCTTTTTCATAAACCGCTCAATCAATTTCAATAAAATTTCAATGGGAGCACCTCTGAAGTATACCTACCAAACAAAAAAAGAATTTTCAAAATCAGCCCACAATTAACACGTTGAACGCCATACGACCCACCGGTGGGCCTAGCGTACTTTTCCGTTCGGGCCAAGCCAAACTCATTATATCCGTAATTTTCATCAACTTGAGATTTTCATCACAAAGTTTATAAAATGCGGTAATTTGTAAGGAAAATAAAAATTTGCGACTTTTACCGTCTAATTTTCAAGATATAGCAAAAGGCTCACGGGTGGATCGTGTGGCCTCCTATGAAGGATTTGTATTTTTCTGTTGGCTGGGGCCGCGGGGTCACGCCGCGGCCCACCCGTTGCGCGCGCGCCGCGGACGCAGCGATCAATCCCGGTCCGGCTGCGTCGACAATTGAGGATGTTTTACGCTTTTCTCGCCAAAAATGGATTATTTTGAAGATTTCGAGTTAACACAAGAAGCGCTAACGCAGTTAGAAAACATCGAGATAGATCTTCTGAACCGTAGTTTCGGAATAGATTCTATGAAGACGTAGTTCAACCAACGAAAAGAAGATGCTGTCGAATTCTTTTGTCGGAGAGTGAGGATAGCGACGATGAAATGCGTATAGAAAGACGGAAGAGAATGAAACACACTCTGGAAAGGAAAGAGGGATTGGCCAGAAAAGTGAGAAGTACATGTCACCAATGTTATGCAAAGAACGTACCAATAATGGGTAGCAAACAGGCTAAAACCAAGTCGAAAAAAGTATCCACTTATTGCCAAAGCAGCCCAACTAAACCATTCCTTTGTTTGCCTTGTTTTAACAAGACTCACGGATAATTCTTTATTGTTTATGGTTAAGAGCCAAAGGGTTAAGATGATTGATTATTTTAAATACTGAAGTGTCATAATGTTGTGATTGTTCAATTTCATAAATATTTTCTTTTGTTCAATTTCATAAATTATTTTCGTAATAAATAATGTCTTCTTATTTGGTAATGAAGAAAATATTATGTTCATTTTTATTTTGACGAATATTTTCTTATTATTTTCTGGTTTTATTAATTCTATTAATAAAAATATTATTTTCTACCTTATCGTTAAGAGCAGCCCTAGCATCGTTACAATTAACTTAATAAAAAACTACAAGTTTCTATTGGATTTGAAAACCACGCCGTCCGCTTCGACTACAAGGCCATGCGGCTCACTTCCATATTGGCTTTGTAGCTGCGCTCTGTGGCTTGTAGGAAGCGTTTACGTAGGACCTCTCACGCGGCTCACCGGTGACCCCCATGACCTGAATAGTTCAGGAAGGAAAGGCTCACCGGTGAGCGGTGAGCCCCGTGGCCCAAACGGAAATACTGGATTTTTCATGTGGGGTTGAACGTGTAAGATTGTAATTTCCTGTTTGCGGTTTTACTCCGGTCCAAAGAGTTTACAAACTCTTTGGTTGTACCTAGCTCCGCTTATTTGTTGTTATATCCGCTATAGTAACACATATTCTGTGAAAATTTCAACGGGCTTCCTATTACGGTTCAAGAGATACAGCCCTCGGATAGACAAACGGACGGACGGACAGACAGACTGCGGAGGCTTAGTAATAGGCTTCCGTACAGGGATACGGAAACCTAAAAATAAGGGGTGAAATAGGGGTGAAAGTTTTTGTATGGGGAATCCATGATTTCTCTAGGTAAGGATATGAAAATTTATTATCTAGGCTTTTGGCACAGATTACTCAATAGTTACTGCTTTTGGTAAGAAATCATGAATAATGGTCAGGAAGAGGAAGGGGGAGAGAAAAGAAGGGGGAGTGGGTGGGAGGTACGTTTGTCAGCCTCGGTAGCTCAGTGGTGCAGGCAACCCTGGGCGCGGTCAACACTTGGATGGGTGACCGCTCGACCATTGGAGGCTGACCGTGGTTCGGATTCCACGTAAAACTGTAGCACCCTTCCCTTCTTACCTTACTAGGGTTGGTACCACCGCACTGAATAAAACGTATGTCGAAACGGCTATGTAAATCAAAGAGATTTGATCTAAATAGTAATTTTTTTATAGCCGGCACGACATGTCCGACATCACGGATGTTGTAGGTGATGTATCCAACCATGTCAGTTTCCATAAAAAAAAGAAGAAGAGGAGGAGAGGTATGGAGGGAGGAAGGGTTAGTGAATGAGGGTAGGTGTGGGGGAGGGAGGTAGTAGAGGGAACGAGGAGGAATGGATATCGAGGGAGTGAGAGGTTGGAAGGGGGAAGGGGCGGGGTAAGAGGGGGTTGCGGACAGGATGAGGGGTAGTAGGGGAGGAATGGAATGCGAGGGTGATGGAAAGGAGGGGCGGCATGAGGGGAGGAAGGGAAGTAGGGAGAGAGGGAGGGAAGTGGCAAAGAGGGGGTCCGTGAAGGGTGAGGGGAAGGAGGGGAGGAAGGCGGGATCGAGGAGAGAAGACAGGGAGAGAGGTGAGTGAGAGATGGGCGAGGAAGGAATCCCTTCCTTCCTCCCGAAAAAGATAGAGAATATAAGAGAAGCGATGGTTTATTATCAATTTTGCATTTAAATCAGATTTACAATTTTTTTATTTTATTCGTCGCCGTGTCGTCGTCTGTAAAATCTACAATTTTATTGATAAAATATCATTGACTTATATCGTCGCGGTCGCGGTGACGTGAAACAACGGCCCCCCAGCGCTCGTTTGCAGTCGAAGCCCCTCAAGCAGAAATAAAATGTTCCATTTCTTTGATGCGGCGCGGCGGATGCGGCGAATATATAAGTCGATCGGTGTTGTATGTACCTACGTATTTAGTTGTATAAGTTAATTGCACTGCATACTACATGCCATAACTGGAGTTTGTATAATACATATTGTTTACATTTTGCAGTCACTAAAATTACCCTCACTCACTGATTGCAAAAGTAAAATTTAAGTTTCTTTCTTCGTATTTCGGTCCTGTCATTTATTTATGCGTTGTCAACCGGTCTTTCTGTCATTATTTGTTTTTTTTTTTTTAGTTGTAGTTTTGAAGTCAGAGAAATCATACCATAAACTTTACATTTTTTGTGTAGGGCTATCTCTGTCTTCCACACGCGTTAGAGACGCTCAATACTACGAGCGAATGTAGGTAAGAAGGCAGCTCGATAGCCGACATGAGTCGGCAATAAATACCTCAGACCGTAATCAAGTCGCATGCACCAAAGAAAATATAACGTACGCACGAACGTGTTGATTGTTTTGTTTAGATAATTGTCGTTTTTGTTATTATTGTGCATACAAGCATTGTCTTTATATAAATTAGAAGGGGCACCATAAATACATTTATGACTGTGTTGTATACAAATGTGTATGGTAACCAATAAGTGTTTGTCTTTTCAGATTTTTATGTCTCAATTTCATTTGTATTTTTATTTTCTTAGTTTTTATCTGTTGTTACATTTGAAGATTCTCTAAGGTTACATTGTTTGCTCCTTTAAATTTCTATGCACATACTTGCCTTTCTTCCTTACTACCAGCGGGTCAAACCGTGGGTTCATTTAGCTGCTAAGCAGTAAGTAAGTAATTTTTAATATTAGCATAATTTGAGACGCTGTTATTAGTATTTATTTATTCTATCATAATATATATGTAAATTTATGTCTGATTTGCCGGACTTTGACACCTTTTATTCTTTGTCACCTTCATCCTCAATAGAGGATCTTTTCATAGATGCTTCCAACGCTAACGATCCCAACAATTCTGTCTCTTCATCTGCATCACCTGTTCATCTGTCAGATCTAATTAACAATTCTATTTCCGGGTTTCCTAAAAATTTCAATGTTACCCATATCAACTGCCAGAGTATTCCCGGGCATTTCCCTGATATACTATCTTCTTTCACCAGCGAACACTTACACGCCTGCCTCTTCACAGAGACGTTCCTGAAGCCTACTCTCCCGTCTTACTCTTACGCACTTCCAGGATACGTGCTCATTCGGAATGACAGGGTTGGGAAGGGCGGTGGAGGAGTTGCTATTTATTTACGTAGCAACATCTCATACAAAGTGTTATCCCAATCGCCCTCCACGTATACAGCATCTGCTGAATACATCCTATTAGAACTAATATTTAACCATGCCAAATTCCTTCTGGGTGTTTTTTATTGCCCTCCTTCTATTAACTACTTCAACACTTTTGATACTCTTCTCGCCGACCATATCCATGACTACACTCACGCAGTCATGATGGGTGACTTTAATACGTGCCACACCAAATCGGATAGCCGCTCCTTGAATTTTCAAAGCATTTTAAAATCGCACAACCTTACTTCTCTGCCGCTCGGCCCGACCTACCACGTAAACACCTGTCATTCCTTTCTAGATTTAATTTTAGTGTCATCCCCAGATAGAGTTGACAAATTCGGCCAGTTCACTGCTGGGGGGTTTGTCAACCACGATCTCATTTACCTTTCTTATAAACTGAAGCCTCCCAAGCAGAAGCCAAAAATTCTTCTACAGCGTAGTTTTGGGGCTATGAATCTTGAGTCTCTGCGGATAGATGCTGGTGCCGTGGACTGGAATCATGTGCATGTTCTGACTGACGTGAACGATAAGGTCGCTGCGTTTACGTCCACAGTCCTCGAGCTGTACGACAAGCACGCTCCTGTTCGCTCAGTTAGGATGAGGCATCTTCCTGCTCCTTGGTTGACCGATATAATTCGTCACCACATGGCAATTAGAGATGCAACCAAGCGCAAGCATAAGCGGTTTCCCACTGAAGAAAACCTCAATCTCTTCAAAGTCGCCAGAAACAGGTGCACCAGGATGTGCCGGGACGCCAAGCGTCGTTACATTCAAGAATCTGTTGCAGATCGCTCCCCTGGTGACATGTGGAAATTTCTTAATTCTCTCGGCTTGGGTAAATCTAAGTCTAGTACTGCTACGACTATTGATCTAGATGTCTTAAATAGACACTTCTCTTCTCCTCCGATAACTGTAGACCCAGCCCTTAAGTCTGAAACTATCTCTCAGTTAAGAAGCAATTCGGCTTCAACTCCGCAACCATTTACTTTCTCCTATGTAACCGGCTGTGAAATAAAAAAGATAATTCTTTCCATTAAAAGCAAGGCGGTAGGGTGTGACGAATTGAGCAGAGCACTGCTCATCCCAATTTTAGACGAGATCTTACCTACCATTTCCCATATACTTAATTTCTCTCTAAGATTGGGTTGCTTTCCAGACTCGTGGAAAAATGCATTCGTCTTACCCTTACCAAAAATTTCCAATCCTGTTTCACCAAATAATTTCCGCCCTATATCCATCCTTCCCTTCCTATCAAAAGTACTTGAGCGAGCAGTACACTCTCAGCTAAATCGCTTCCTGCATCAAAACTCCCTTTTGAACCCTTTTCAATCGGGGTTCCGTCCTTCTCACAGTACAACCACTGCTTTAGTCAAAGTCACTGATGATATTCGCCACGGAATTGATAATCGGCAACTCACAATTATTACATTGCTTGACTTCAGTAATGCCTTCAACACAGTTGACTTTGACATCTTGCTTACGGTATTGAGTTCTCTTAATATTTCACAGGCGGTACTGGATTGGTTCGATTCCTACCTTAGAGGTCGCCGGCAAAGAGTCCGCCTGGACGATAACTTCTCCGATTGGTGTGTCCTTTCAGCCGGTGTCCCTCAGGGAGGTGTGCTTTCTCCACTTCTTTTCTCTGTATTTATTAATACACTAGCCCAAATTCTGGTTTGTCACTACCACTTCTATGCTGACGATTTGCAGCTTTACCGCCAGTCTTCCGTATCCGAGCTTTTGCCCACTATCAACCTTGTCAATTCAGATTTATCTGGAGTGCGTCATTGGACAGATCGTTTTGGCCTTCAAGTCAATCCATCTAAATCTCAAATCATGATAGTGGGCAGTAGCAAATTCTTGAGTAGAATAGATAGGGACAATTTGCCGCCAGTGTCATATAACGGTGTCACTATTACATACAGCAGAGTAGTCAAGAACCTCGGCATTGTCATGGACGACTCTCTTTCTTGGGTCCAGCATGTCAGTGGGGTATGCAAGAAGGTTTACGGTGCTATGCATTCTCTAAAGCGACTCAATCGATTCCTTCCGGTCGAAACCAAGACTATGCTAGTACAATCCCTTATTCACCCAATTCTGGATTATGGCGATATCTGCAATCTCGATTTAAACGAAGAGCTACTCAATAAGTTAGATCGTTTACTCAATTTCGGCATCCGATTTATTTTCGGATTGCGTAAATATGATCATGTTTCTGCTTACCGTGATCAACTTGAGTGGCTCACTATTCGTCAACGTCGGAACATGCATGTTCTTTCCCTTCTCTTTACAATTCTTAACGACCCCAATTCCCCCATCTACCTCAGAGAGAGGTTTGCCTATCTCTCCTCGCATGGCGTACCGCTAAGGTCAGCTGACAGCCTCCTTCTTCTCATCCCCTCTCACAGCTCCTCTAGCTATTCCGAATCGTTCTCTGTAATGTCAGCGCGCCTGTGGAATAATCTCCCACCAGCCATCAGAACATCTCCAACTCTTGCCACTTTCAAAAAGCGTCTGAAAGAAATGTATCTCTCCAAAGAATAGAGGTGGTTTACTTTATTATTTACAGATATGAAGTAGTTTATGTAATGTGTGTATCAAGTATCTATTATTAGTATATAGTACATATATAAGTATCCTTCTATGTATTCTTATTTAGTATGAAAAATATATCCTATGTTTAAGTAATATATTCTAGTATTTTACCTACATATGTATAGGTATTATATGCCCGGCGTCTTGTTCACTTAATTTTATTGTTTTGTTAGTATTAAGTTTGTGTCATTCTTCTTCTGTTTTGCTACCCTTATAATAAGTTTTCATAAAAGTCAGGTTGACTGGCAGAGATTGCCTTAGGTAATAAGTCCGCCTTTTGTAAAATCGTTGTATTGGAAAGCAATAAAGCATATTCTATTCTATTCTATTCTATATTCTGTAAAGTTTATCACAAATACTTTAAACCCACCCTCTTTTAATCTCTTTGGTATAACACCACCAGCAGCATCGTAGATGGAAAAAATAGCCCTGGACTCAACCTGGACTCAACTTTTTTTAATTCGGTGCCTGGACTCCGTACTTCATACTCAAAGACATTTTGTTCATACTTCAACTATTACTAAAACGAGACACCGCGATTATGGTAGTGTGCGTATCGCGTGAATATAGAACCGACCGTCTCAAGAGATCGCATCGATATTGTGTCATCCTTTTTCCACGCGAAGTAACCCGTATCGCTTGCCTGCACGCTCCACGCAAACATTTGCGTGTTCCAAAACAAGCGAACGTCGCGCGTCGATCGATAAATTGCCGCAACGGCTAAAAACTATGGAGGTGGCTTTTTACTTTCGAGCGACTGTAAGGAGAAAGGAAGTATTGTGATCGTCCAAAATGTCGAAGTTGAGAATGCGACTGATTTTTTTTTTTTTTATTGAAACTGGCACGGTTGGCTACATCACCTACAACATCCGTGATGCCCATAACACCGGGTGAACTTGGTGCCACGTCAGTGCTTCCCTTCGGTCGTGCCGGCTACACTGAACTGGACGGAAAACACGAACTATTTACATAGCCGTTTGGACCGACCTTTCATTCAGTGCGGTGGTACCAACCCGGGCGGGTTAAACCCTACCACCTAGTAATATAAGAAGGGGGTCATATCCCTTAGTCGCCTTTTACGACATACACGGGGAGAGATTCAGTGGGGCCATTCTTTTAAAGTACCGGCCCCACACAGTACAGATTTGGGCTATATATCTGTCAACGATCCCAAAAAAGTGGTTTTGAGAAACATGTATGTGTGTGTGTGTATGTGTGTGTGTGTAAGTGTGTGTGTGTGTGTGTGTGTGTGTGTGTGTGTGTGTGTCCAGCGACCTTGTGCCTAAACTGCTCAACCGATTTCGTTCAAAATTCGTATTTAGTAGTTTGAAATGATAATCTAGGGGTAAATTTTTTTACTTTTTCAAAATTCGAAAAAATAAGGGTAGCCGTCATACAAATTTGTCTATGGCAATGTGTCCAGCGACGTTGCGCCTCAACCGCTCAACCGATTTCGTTGAAAATTCATATTTAGTAGTTTGAAACGATTATCTAGGGGTACCTTTTTTAGTTTTTTTTTATTTTAAAAAATAAGGGTAGCTGTCATACAAATTATTTCGATGAGGTCGATTTTCTTATAAATGGCTAACGATTTTTATTATTATTATTATATTTAATCCATCGTGTTTGTTTCCGTTTTCAAAGGTTGTGAGGTAAAAAAATATAATTTTAAAGAAGGTATCTCCACTTTATCCTAACCGCACGCGCGTATTTGAATTGCACGCAGGTTTGGTTGGTGGGTATTTGGCAACTAAAAATATAATAAGAAATAGGCATGCCATCTATAGACAAATAGGACAACTTAACTTTGGTCTGACATCTATGATGCAGAAGCGGCGAAATTATACATTTTATCCGCCAAGCTCACGGACTGACAAAACATGAAAATATTTATTGGAAAAATTATGAAAACCTTAAAATACACTATTTTGAAATTTTTACTTAATATAAAATAATCTTTAAATTTAACTATGCTGTTCCCACTTAGCATCGTTCTATAATTAGCAGATTTAAAAATATAATAATTATTTAATTCAAATTCGATACTCCTGGCGCCATCTTAGGACATAATTGAAGACTAATTTCATGTTACCTTTAAAACATCGCTGACGGTACATCTGACTCCCCCTATAAAATCAATGACGCCACCTGTTTGTTTTACGACAACATCAAGAAAAATTATTAACGCCCTCTGTTGGTTTTACGATTTACAACGTTACCAAATTTTTTATATGGAGTGGTCTATCTGTCCCGACAGGGTTATAAAATCAATGACGAGACTAATCTAAACATTACTTACATACATATTACGTTATTTTATGTAATTATGTTGTTGTTTATTGATGATTTATATGGCAGTAAGACTGCGCTCGAACTTGTCACAATTTGTTCTATCAGTTCGATTACACCACAGAGCACGGAATACCCCCGCCCGCGCCCCCTCCTAGAGGCACCCTGAGCGCGATTTCCCTACAACGGCGTTGAAGCCTGTAGGCGTGGCCTATGACTTACATATGTGTGTTGTGCGTGTGCATTTATTTTGTGCGTGTGCCTAACTTGCTCCTCTTTGTGTGTAGTGTCGATACTAACACACACACACACATACGAAGCGCTAGTAGCACTGCGTCCAGTTATTGGGTTTCAAATATTATCGCTTAGGGCGCCTCTAGGAGGGGGCGCGGGCGGGGGTATTCCGTGCTTTGTGGATTACACCCACGAAGAATAACCGGAAAGAAACTGAAATTTTGATACGAAATTTGTATCAACTTAATTATATTAGTATGTACATTAAATATGTATACTACAATGTAGTGTAATTGTCAACAAAATAAAAATATTAAGATACTTGAATCGTACCTAGTGAAGCCATAACTAAGTATGATTTAAAATATTGAAGCCATCCAAAATTAACACAACAACAAAAATAAATGTATGTCTCTGAAATAGGCAAATTAGTCAACGATATTTTACTATTTTTTCTGCGGCATGCAGCTGCCGGCTTTAGAGGTCTTTCAAATAAAGCGCCTCTAAATGCTGGAATAATCTGCCGACCCCTGTTTACTATTCCGTTTTAAACGCGCCTGCAGATCATGGTTGCTGGGGCATTAATACCATCACAAGTTTTGTGCAATTTTATAAATAAATTTGCATTTATAAATAAATATTTCCTTGTTATCACTACCAAGCGAGGGTACTCAACGAGGGTATCAACCTAGTTTCTCGCTTTTTACCCGATTTTTGACTGTTTTTTTGTCTCCGTAAATTTTTTTTTTATTTTTTTTTTCATTTTGCTTTTTGTTTTTATGGTTCCGTACAGTATAAGGTAAAAATGAAACTCTTATAAGATTCTTACACCTCTGTGACGGACGGACATTCCCATGTCCTCAAGTTTATTATATACATATATATGTTTATTAAAGTATTTATGTAGTATTCGTATGTAGTTTATAATACATATTTCTTTACAGTCTTAACACATTGCCACAAACTATTCTTGTTCGCCTGCATGTACTTCTCCCACATCCCAAAGGTTAGTTAGAATAGAATGCCTCGCGGCATTAAGCTCGCCTGTTGTACCTAATTTTTATAAATTGGTGTTCAATAAAGAATATATACATACATACATACATACATACATACATGTCCCGGTCACAGAGGTTTTTCTCGAAAACTAAGTAACGTAGAAACTTGTTTAGCTTAATGCTAAAATAATACTACGAGTATATATAATATTAAATAATAAAATAATACATGTGTACTTAAGTAGAGTTTTAACGATTAAATACATGAGATTTTCACAATTCGCATGTTTGTTAGCGTAAAGGATTTTCGCAGTAGTTTACCTTTTAAGATTGTGCACAAGCTACGCGTGAAATTCCTGCTACGGAAAATCGAGGGAATTAGCTAGGCGGAAGGGGTGATAGGGGGAGAGAGCGTGAGCGGCGTCGGGTGGCGGCCACATTGGGCCGGATTTCGAGTTTCATAGACATTCAACAACTTTTTTTTTACGTCCTGTTTTTTTATTGAAAATGTTTTGAAAGACCTACAGTATGCCTAAATATGTATAACGAGACCACATAAAAGGTCTACTACAAAGTTATGATTTTTTGTCGAAAAAATTGTATGGAAATTACATAAAAAAATTTAATATCTCCTAAATCGCTCGGTTGCGCGTTATTTCTTCGCACAGTGTGATTCCGCTATTATTTTTACTTATTTTGGCATACTTAGAATTTCGCGCACAACTGCGTTTTTTTTTAAATAATTCAAGAAAATTTTTTTACTCCTCATATCAACCGCTTGCTAAGAAACTGAATATTTTGATAACTATACTGTGAGTGAGTGTGTTAAAGAAGCATGCAGTTTACAGTTCAGTAGGTATTTGCTATTTGTGTACCTATAGGTGTAGTGTAGCTCGCACGCGTTCACGCTCACGCTAAACTCATGCGTCCCACCCGCACGCGGCCGCAAGCGTCCCTCCCTCCCTACCTACCTACCCTTGCCTGCGCAGTGCGCAGTCTGGCATTGGGCCTCGCTCGGGCAGGACGTGTCATTCTTTGTACACTCCACACATCGAGCGTGCTAGTTTCGAATAGAGTTTAGACGTGTCATTCTTTGTACACTCCACACATCGCTCGTGCTAGTTTCGAATAGAGTTTAGCGTAAACATTACACGTGCGTTAAAAACACTAACTTGTATGCTCTGTGTCATATTACTTAAAAACAAAAGGAGCGAAGGATGAGTCGTGCCGAACTGTACTGTCTTTAGTAATTTATCTGCTCTTTAATTACAATTAGAAAAAATATAAAAACTGACTTCAAAAATTTATGAAATAAAAGAAAATTTAACCCTAAAGTTGAAGGCGGTGCAAAAGAAGGCTACACAAAATCACAAAATGATATCATCCACTCATGTTTTCTTTCATCCATCATTTTTGCTTGCTAACACCGCCTTCAACTCTAGGGTTCGATTTTTTTTATTTCATACATTTTTCAAGTCGGTTTTTATATTTTTTATAAATAGTTTTTTATTTCACAGTTTTTTTTTAGTAATTCTTTGCTATTAGTGTACTCGGCGGAATCGCGTTTATTTCATTCTTTTTAGTAATATTACATAAAAAAGAATAACCGAAATCGGTTGAAGTGGTACAGAAATATTCGCCATGTGTCAAACTGCAAAATGTTGAGCGTGTTGCAGTATATCGACGTTCTGAGGTATCGACTTGCTTATGTTTTTATTGCTGAAAAAGTCCACATCAAAAGTTTTGCTGAACGTAACCACAAACCATAGTTTTTTGATGTTTTTTTTTTTAAAATCGCTGAATGAATTTCGATAAAATTTACATGGGACCACCTCTGAAGTATGACCTACCGAACAAAAAAAGAATTTTCAAAATCGGCCCACAATTTACGTAGTAATCGCGTTACAAACTTTCGTCAAACGTCCCTCCTTTTGAAGTCGGTTGAAAAATGGAGAGCTTGACTACTAAACTGGATTTGTTCATAAATATAAAAAATGCAGATAAGAAACATGTTAATCTAAAATTATTTGAGGCAGTCGTATCCCGATTGAACTACACCCTTTCTAATGAAGAAAGTTCGACCTTAAGAGAGTTTTGTCGACGTTTCACTGGCTACTGCAATGAAGAGATAGCAAAATTCTCATCGAAAATTTGAAATCTTCAAAAAGGATTATGGAGACTGGCTTGAGGCAGATATTCTTTGGCCATACTGCATTCGAGCCGATTCGTTAATGCTAGGGGCATTAACGAATCAGCATTTTTCATAATTATGAACAAATGCAGGTTAGTAGTCAAGCTTTCCATTTTTCGTAATTAAAGTTTCACTAAAGAGCAGAGAAATTAATAAAGACAGTACAGTTCGGCACGACTCATACTTCGCTCCTTTGGTTTTTAAGTGATATGACACAGAGCATGCAACTTAGTGTTTTTAACGCACGTGTAATGTTTACGCTACTCTATTCGAAACTAGCACGAGCGATGTGTGGAGTGTACAAACAATGACACGTCTAAACTCTATTCGAAACTAGCACGCTCGATGTGTGGAGTGTACAAAGAATGGCACGTCTAAACTCTATTCGAAACTAGCAAGCTCGATGTGTGGAGTGTATAAAGAATGACAAGTCTAAACTCTATTCGAAACTAGCACGCTCGATGTGTGGAGTGTACAAAGAATGGCACGTCTAAACTCTATTCGAAACTAGCACGAGCGATGTGTGGAGTATACAAAGAATGGCACGTCTAAACTCTATTCGAAACGAGCACGCTCGATGTGTGGAGTGTACAAAGAATGGCACGTCTAAACTCTATTCGAAACTAGCACGAGCGATGTGTGGAGTGTACAAAGAATGACACGTCCTGCCCGAGCGAGGCCTAATGCCAGACTGCGCAGTGCGCAAGGGTAGGCAGGTAGGGAGGGAGGGACGCTTGCGGCCGCGCTGCGCCCGCGTGCGGGTGGGACGCATGAGTTTAGCGTGAGCGTGAACGCGTGCGAGCTACACTACACCTATAGGTACACAAATAGCAAATACCTACTGAACTGTAAACTGCATGCTTCTTTAACACACTCACGCACAGTATAGTTATCAAAATATTCAGTTTCTTAGCAAGCGGTTGATATGCGGAGTAAAAAATTTTTCTTGAATTATTTAAAAAAAAACGCAGTTGTGCGCGAAATTCTAAGTATGCAAAAATAAGTAAAAATAATAGCGGAATCACACTGTGCAAAGAAATAACGCGCAACCGAGCGATTTAGGAGATATTGAATTTTTTTATGTAATTTCCATACAATTTTTTCGACAAAAAATCATAACTTTGTAGTAGACCTTTTATGTGGTCTCGTTATATATATTTAGGCATACTGTAGGTCTTTCCAAACATTTTCAATAAAAAAACAGGACGTAAAAAAAAAGTTGTTGAATGTCTATGAAACTCGAAATCCAGCCCAATGTGGGCGGCGCGGCGAGACGCGATGCTGGCGCGGTAAGCGTCGTCGCGGAGGCGGAGACGCATCGCAAGCCGCGCTTTCAATTCTAGCCTGTATTTATAGCCGATGGAGATGTTTTTCTTTCTTGTAAAGTGAACTTTACTCTTGAAAGCAGCGCGCCTGTTTTGGGACGCGCTTCATGAATATTCAGAGTGGCGGCGGAGCGAGCGCGGAGTAGTGCGGAGGCATTCCTCTCGTCGTGTCGCGCGCCGCGCCGCCTCTCTCCTCTCGTTCAGATCATTCCTCAATACATTGTTTACCAAATTTTAATACCGCCTAGGGAAACATGAAAATTGTGCGACGGAAATTTGGAAGCAATCCGCTTATCGTGATACAATTTGGAGGAGAGACGCGTTTGAGTCGGCGCAGCTCGTTTTTCGCGAGAGAAATGTTTAAATGAGACCGAAACGCCCTTCTTTCGAAAAAAATATGATCGCCGAGACGTTCGAGAATCGGTAACATTTCTTATAAAGTACCTAACCAAATTAGGACATTCAAAAGCGGGCCGAGTGATTCCTCGTCGCTCAGGGGGTGACCTTGTTTACTTCGATCGGAAGGGAGGGTGGAGTAGGTTCTCTCTTTTATGAGGTAGTTTCCTTTGTAGTGAGTTTGTAGAGGTTAGCTAAGACGCAGGCTCGCTACTCTACAACACTAGCACGGCTTGACGCTGTCTGCGAGGACTGTCTGAGTGGAGCCACTACGTGTTTTGGAATTGTGCTATTACTAACCGGCCTAGCCAAGGGAAACATTGAAATACGTTTTCCTTAGAATCTTTACTCTCTACTTCTTATAAAAGGGAACGTCTGTCTGTATGTTTGTATATTTGAAGTAAACTCCGGAACCACTGAACAGATTTTGATGTGGTTTGCGCGAATGGAAAGAGTAGTTCTTGAGGCTCACTATAGGCTTTATACAATATAGCCTTCGGGCTGAGCAGTATCAAAGAAAGTATAGTATGGACGGGAGAGAGAGAGAGAATATAAGAGGAGCGATCGTTTATTTGCGTATTACATATTTGCGTTTAAATCGGATTTGCTATTAAACCGAGTCTACCGCGAGCGAAGCCGCGGGCAAAAGCTAGTATATTATATATTGTGTACAGGTTTGAGTATTAGTCACGAGCATTTTATTGCATGTGTCCACTACAAATGAAATAAAATAATAATAATGAACCAAATTCAAATTTAAATTAAAAAGACGAGAGCTTTCGTGGGACACCCGGTTGGAACGAAGTTCCTTTCGCTATATATTACGTATTAATCACAGACATAATGAAATAAATTAACAACGTTTGACCGTCATTAAATGAAAAATCTACAAAATAAATGACGTCTATACTGCAGCAATATACCTATACATAGACATACGCTTGTATACACAAACACACGTAATAGGTACACCAAAAGTGTCGTGACGGTCGAAGTCTTACTCTTTTTTTTGGCTTAGCTCTCATTCGCCCAGTGTATGGAGTGTTAACGTGCGTAAAGGAACTTCGTTGCAAAAATATATGCCTAGGTGTATTATAGTAACTAACACGAATAAAAAGTACATTTAACAGGAGGGCACAATTTGTGTTGTACGAGTAATATAACTGGATTTATATTTTAAGCTGTGACGGACGACGACGATATGATGGGCGATCCTGGTATAACCTTCAGTGACATAGAAATACATTATTTTACCCAGTCAGTCTACCACTCAGCGTTTATGCTTCCACTGCTGTACATACGCCTCTCCATTTTTTAACCAGTTGCATACATATATAAAATAGGTATATAATCTTGTCCTTATTTTAGTTACATACACACCTATAAATTAAAACGATAAATATTCAGTAGAGACGTTTGAAGATTTGATTTTTCTGTTCATAAAATTAAATGTGATCAAACTTTTCTACAAATTGTCTAAGTGAACCAAATTCCAAGTTCAAATTATTAACTTATGCCATGATACCTACATATATTCTGCTATGATTTTGTTCTTAATACACACTAAGCCCAGCACGGTACCCAATGTAAGAAGAGCTGAATTTGTTCGGCTCTCAGCCCCCACAACTGCGATCGGTGCTACTTATTCCTAAGCTCTATCTAAATCTTTCTGTAACGCGATACTCGCATAAGTTTCTCTACATACTTGCTGAGCGTTTGTGAACGGCTGAAATTTATTGTGCACTTACAAGTTTCCGCCTCACGGAGTTCTGGAAGTTTTGCGAGATTTTGGCGCAACGAAGTTCACTTGTTCGGCTAGTTTGGAATAATAATTATTTCAGCGTGAAAATTGTGGTTGCAAATTCTATGTTTACATTTATTAAAATCAAATCTTAACAGGGAGGTTTACGCGCTTGGAAATTTCACACCAAAATTTGTCATCCATACCAAATATTATTTCATACTGAAGTGTTTTAGTCTATACGAGGGTAAGCAAAAATCAGGCCTGAACTATTCGTGCCCTTGTTCAAGGACATATAAATTATCGCATAGTGAGTTAGATTCAATCGTTAAAAAATCAATAGACGAAGAAAACATTATCTACGTGGATAATATTAGTCCCGCACAATGTAAATTTAGAGTTGACTGTCAATAAAAAAATAAAAACCGAGGAATGTACAATACGTCATAATATTGGCAACAACCAAAGTGTACTGAAGATAGTCACCTTGAGCTTCATGTCACCTCTTCGAAAGTGCCTCGCGCGCACCTTGAAGCGTAGGCCGAGCGTGGTGGCGAGGAGGTGGTGGCGCGGCGGAGGGAGCGGCGCGTGGGTGGGCCCCACCAGCTCGGCGGGCTCCGCCGGCTCGCCGTTGAGGAACCAGGCGAGCGCTGCCGCCGGCCACGAGCCGGCCACGCTGCAGTTGAGGTGCGCCCACTCGCCGAGCTGGTAGCGCGGCTTCCCACCGCTGATCACCGGCCCCGACTCCGGCACCGCTGCACCACAACACTAACATTACTCCTACCGAACATCTCTCTGTGTGTAGTGTGTTAGTGTCGTACACAAAGCTCTAAACATTCCATCATTTCACATTCGCCAATCATGCATAAGTCACAATTTCACTTTAAAACTTTAAATCTTCGACATGATGTTTACATAGCTTTTATAGAATAGAGGTTTCTACATAGTATGTAGGTAGTAGGTAGGCAATACTACTGTAAAAGTAGTAGCATAGTTATATAAAGGTAACACAAAAAGTCTCCGACTTTGCGGAACGCTTGCAGGCGTAGGAACAAACAACCTTTCAACATAATATACATGTAACTGCACACATCAATGCGGGCCACCTCGCCGCCTGCGGTTGAACTCGAGTTGTCGCGTCACCGCACCGCACGCGTTCGCACCCTAGCCTAGTTACACAATGTTCCGTCCGCACCGCAACGTACAGGCAGTGCTTGCCTGTGGTTTACAAACTTACTTTATATTTTTTTGTAAATGGAATGTATGTGTGAAACTCTTGGCAAACTTTTAAAATAAAACGTTCCTTTTACAACATTCTAATTCAATCGGCAATGCAAACAATGGCGTGGTTTGTAAAATATTAGAAATACATATGATTGGGCATTTTATAAATTGTTCACTAGTAGGCACGACCGTCGTAGTAGTAGGCGTGCGGGCAGTGGCACCATTATACATTTTTAATCCGCATTGTTTGCGCGTCACAAAAGCGTTGCAAGCGTTGCGTTGGCCGAGCATTATATTATGTTCCGTTCGAACTGCCTATTGTATTGTGCGGAATGCCGCTGAGATGTGCAGAAAATATGTCCCGACCCGACCGAAGCCGCACGCGCAGATGTGCCTACGAGTCACATCGCTTTTGTGTATTTTGCGAGTCCACAAAGAGCAGTAGAGTCGGACCGCGGCGAAAACCAATCCCGATGGAGCTCGCAGGACCTCTTATAAAACGGATGCGCTTACAATATCCAGCTAAATAAATTTCAGTTTGTTCATATAATATTGGTTCTGCTCCGCGCGCTCCCGCTCGCCGCGTCGAAACTGTATCGACGAGTATTCGGAATATGAAAGTGGATTATTTGATAAAGTCGCCGGATGCAGCATTATTTATTACCCACAAGCGACACGATGCCGACAACCCCCGCCCGGGCGGCGTTGTAGGGTAGGAGAGAGCTCCGCACCGCACGCGGGTATGGACCGCTCTCTGCGGCTGCGCTGCGTCGCTGTAGAGCGCCACCGCCCGCACCGCCCGCCCCGGCTCCGCGCCTTGTCTTATCGCTTCTATCGGATTCTATTCTCCCGCATGATTACATGCATCAATATGTATGCAAATTTCTCAGCAGCCGTATCGCTTCTGGAACATATAAATCTCTGAGATGGAAGTGAATTTTGACTCTATCTCCTCGGCTGCGATATCTCGAGCTAATGTAATATGCATGTAGTTGTCTCGCTGCCGCGACTGTACGCCGCGCCGCCTCCTCTCCGTCGTCTCTCCGTGTCGCCGCTCCCGTCGCGCCCGGTCGACGACGCACAGCTTATGAGATAGCTTTCATCAATGTGAACATACATAACCTTGTTCTTGCATGGATATTCGAAAAAATATTTAGACGAATAGATGATGTATATACAAATAATATTACTAAAGCCACTGATAATGAAAACATATATCTAAGCTAACCTTGTGTTCTCAAAATTGTTAGCAAAGGTAAACCACTGTAGTAGCTTTGAAGATAAAACATTTATTTTGTGATGAGAAATTTATTATGTAGACAATACACGTTGAACATGGAGGCTGCTGCGTCGCGCCCGAGGCAGTAGGACTTGCGTGGAGCCAGTATATGACTGGAAAAACCAAGTCACGATTTGCAGGAGTAATGCGCTCTCATAACTCTAAGATGCCATTAGCGAACGCCCTACAGCCTGCGGTCGGTGGCGGGAGTGTGCGCGGGCGAGCGGGGGTGCGCTGGTGCGGCGCGGCGCGGCGGGGGCGGTGGAGCGACCTCTATGAAGATTAAAATTTTAACATTCATCGCTCGCGCTCGTCGAGCGGAGTCCCTGAGTACCGGAGTCGGTCCCCGCCGCCCCCGCACGCGCCGCCGCCACGCGCGCCGCCGCCACACCGGCCGCTGGCTGCGGTCGGAGCCGTCTTATTGAAAACCTCTTTAATCGCACATTGATATTCTGATAAGCTGTCTAGGTAGTAACAATGATTAATTTAAACGACGCCGCAGGAAGGGCTCCGGTCGACCCGGCTCGCGCGAGTCGCCCGGGTCCTCGTTAAATCTGGACATTATGCATCTGTCATGGAATGAAATAATTAATGCGGGACCCAATTAGGTTCCCGTTCCGACCGAGTTGGGGGATGAAATTTGAATAGTTAGGAGCGCTTCTTGCGGTGTAAATGCTAACTAGCTGAATCTGAACGCGCTGAATAGGTAAGATAGGATAGAAGCCGGGAGCTGGAAGTGGCCTGTAGCGCGGTGGCGGCGCGGCGTCGCGTGTCGTCCTCGCCCAACACGTCACGCCGCTGCTCGCTGCAGGGCACTTGTCTGTCACTCCGTGCACTCAACCGATGTGCTTTAGTAAGCTCGTGTTTAGAGGAAACACTAAATTTATATGGCCGCACAACTGCCACAATATTTCGGACTTCGTCGATGTAAAAACGAAATCAATATACTTAATTTTCTTTTAAAAGTCAAAGTCCGCAACGTTACGAACGTTACGAAATCCACGAATTATATATATAAATAAAAATACCCGCGACTGAGTTTGAAAAACCGAACGACTGCTTGGTCCGTAACAAAACTCAAAATTTCAGAGGAGCAACGTGAGGTCCGAAGTGTTTCAAACGCTCTGGACGTACTTTTATTAGAATGTTTTTTGGTTTTACATAATTATAATAATACACAATGTGCACATTTACAAAAAAAAAAAAAAATTACAAATTTAAAAAAACCCTGACACACCAACTACCCTTAAAAAGTTAAAAAATATTTCAGCTTAGATTAAAGACGTCGGGGGACCGAGTTAACTTTTTTTAACTTAACGGTCCCCCGACGCTTTAATAAACTAAGCTGAAATTATTTTTTACTTTTTAAGGGTCGTTGAGGAGGGGTGTTTAAGTTTGACGCCTTCGCCTGCCTGTGTGTCTATCTATGGCATCATAGCTCCCAAACAGGTGGAAAGATTTGACCGTGGTTTTATTTATTAGAAAGCTGGGTCAACCGGGATGAACCGCATCCAAATCGGTCCATCCGTTCACACAGACATTCACACAACTCTCCTTTTGCGTCGGGGGTCATTTATAAGAATAGATGAAATATTTTAAAGTTTATTTTAATTGTTTTTTATTTTAGTTAGTTGAATTGCTGGTTAATTTAACAATACAAAATAAGGGACATTATAGTATAGTTTTCAATTTTCCTTATTTTTTGCTAGCTACAAAAGTCGTATCGGATGCGTCAACGTATAATAAAACCTTTCGAAACACTTAGTACTCAGCTGATAGGAACGACGGGATTGTAATTCTGAAAAAAAAGCGGCCAAGCGAGTCGAATCGCGTGGAGAAGGTTCCGTATCATTCTGTTTTCCGTGAGAAATTTAAGACTGAGTTTTAATTTAGGGTTTCCTGTAAACTACAAGACAGGCCCTATATTCCCTATTTTTTCAAAATTTTATACTCAGTATTTTCGGAGATCAATTTCGTTGCTCGAATTTTGTAATGTAATCTTTGGAATTATGCATTTTTTTATTATAAAAAAATATTTGTATGCCTAATATATAACTAGCCCTTTTCACTGAAATATCACATGATGCACTTGAAAAGCTACTCACAGAGAGGCAGCACGGTTTCCTTCAGAATAGGTCCACTAGCACTAACTTACTATATTATGTGAATGCTCTGACTGAGTCGGTTGATAAGCGTCTACAGATTGATGCCGTATATACTGACTTCAGTAAGGCATTCGACAAAGTAAGCCATAATATATTGACTGCTAAATTGTCGGCGTACGGTATACAAGGCCCTATAAGGAACTGGTTCGCGTCGTACTTAAATAAGCGCGTGATGCGAGTCGTGGTGGGAGGCTTCGAGTCAGATAATTTTTCCGCATCCTCTGGTGTCCCACAAGGCTCGCATCTTGGACCTGTTCTTTTCAACATTTTTATTAACAACATAACCAACTGCTTCAGAAACAGTGATTACTGTTTATACGCTGACGATTTAAAAGTGGTCAGAGAAGTGAGTTGTGCTGGTGATGTTGGGGCAATGCAGGAGGATATAGAGAGACTGGTCTCCTGGTGCGACCTCAATCAAATGTCACTTAATCACTCAAAATGCTACTATATACGATTCACACGTAATCACAAATCAATGGAATCGCAATATACAATATGTGGCAATGCACTCAAAGAGGTGGACCATATTCGCGATCTTGGTGTTACACTAGACTCAAAGCTGCGCTTTGATATGCACATTAACAATATAATTGGTAAGGCATTTAAAATGCTGGGTTTTGTTTTGAGAAGTACAAAAATGTTTAAATTAACTAAAACTAAAATAACTTTATATAATGCTCTGGTTCGCAGTAATGTTGAATACTGTTCCATTATTTGGAATTCGAACTATAAAACTTATGTTGATCGAATTGAGAAAGTACAACGAAAGTTCATGCGTAATATTTCTTACCATAACAACTTGATGAAACTCCTCCCATCTTATGGTGACAAGCTAGAGTATTACAATTTCTTGTCTTTGGCTGACAGAAGGTTGTTATTGGATCTGTTATTCCTACATAAGTTAGTCAACAGTCAGGTGGATTGTCCTCAGCTTCTGAGCAGTGTGAGTATCAACGTGCCTCGTCTCACCGCTAGATACAATGATCCTTTCAAAATAAATTTATATCGTACTAATCTTGGATACTATGCTCCACTGCCCAGAATGCTGAGGCAATTCAATGTGTTCAACAGGAAGTGCAATGTGGACTTATTCCACGATACCAGAGCGTCTTTAAAGTTTAAATTTATAAAATACTGTAGGACCGATTCTTCTTAATGTTTATTTTGTTTTAGTGTTTATTTAGGTTTTTTTTTTTTTTCTACATACATATTATAGTTTAAACTTTTTTTTTTCTTCTTTAGCTAAAATAATTAACTTAGTTTTTTGTGTTCTATTTGTATTTGTTTTTTTTTTAGTTTAGTTTTGTATTGAAGATGTAGTTGTTGTTTTATTCTTATTTAAGTCTTTGTTTTTGTATTTTACTTTTATATATTAGTTTTTATTCCGTATTAAGCTTGCTGTGCTCACCTGTCATTGGGGTGCACATATTACTATGTACTATTTGTGTCATGAGTCTTCTATGTTTAAATGCTGTGTGTACTCTGTTGGTGTTTAATATAAATAAATAAAATAAAATAAAAAATAAAACAAATGCCAGTTTTTTATTACTTTCTAATATGTCCCCAAATCGAAATTCTTTCATTTACGTTATCCGTCCGTGATTGAGTCATAAAACTATTTATGTATGTACCAAATTTCTGTAGATTCGTAGAAAATAAGCTGAGACAGACGAACAGACAGACAGACAGACACAATAGTGATCCTATATGGGTTCCGTTTTTTCCTCTCTTGAGGTACGGAACCCCAAAAACGAAGGTAGGCGTCTGCGCAAAGCGATAAAACTGAACAATTTCTTGTACTTTCAATATATTTATCCGCGCCAAAAACGTCTCCCTCCGATCTCCCTGACCCTTCTCTGTCTCCCGGTTTTTTCTTCGGAAAGAAAAAAAATAACGGCGGGAATCAGCGAGCGGTGCGAGGAGGAGAAACGGTCGCGCCCGCAAGTCACGATGTAGATTTATACTACGCCAAGTTTTACAAGTTATCTTCTTTGTGAAAAACTGATAACATTAAGTTGAGATTACTTTCCAGTGTAATGTGACTCGTGGCGGGGCAGAGGTCCGTAGCGGCGTAACTGGACTTACGTAACTTTCTTAACTAACACTAACGCGGCCGGTGGCACTCACGTCATGCTCTGTCTGCGTTTATACTTTGTGCGAACTCTTTGCTCTCGACTATGTATGTATTGACTGTATTTAATATTACTTACTTTTATTCTTTACACTTTTATTCAGTTTGTTATAAAGGCTGTCACATAATTCTTAATATAATAATCTTCAATATGAGCTCAGTACCATTTTTTTCTAGTACTCGAATTTTTCGAGATAATTGTAGCTTTATGCGTTAGGAAAAGATCGCCAAAACCATGTCCAACATCGGAAACTGACCTTTTAACGGTGATTATCTCGAAAAATAAGAGTCCTATAAAAACCATTCTTTTACTGTGTTTTGTTTTTGAAGCTTATTCAATGAGAAATCCCCTGGTGGTAAGCATATTCCGTCGTAACTGTATTTTTAACCCCAGACGAAAAAATAGGGGTTTATTATTATATAAGTTAAACGTGTGTATGTATGTGTTTGTTTTAAGTACTATCCGAGGACGTGCACCTGAATACACAAGGCACATACGAGGACATTTTCAAACCGAGGACTTTTTCCTGGGTCCTCGGATTGAATGGTCACCATTGTCGTATTCTCCGTGCGATTCTGAACCTTTCTGTCTAAGAAATACGGAAATCGGAAACGGTCCTCGATTTGGTCGCCATAATTTTAGTCAGAGTGTGAAAATTTGTGACCACCAGGGCGGCACCACCGTCGTATTTTACACACTTCGATTTACACTCAAGCCCACTTTCTTAACCAATCCGAGGACCCATGTGTGAAGTTCACACATGGGTCCTCGGTTTGGACACGTTTTGCTGAGTGTGTATTGTTTTTTTTTTCTGAACAAATTTTCAAAAATTCAAAAGCGGCGGGTGGCCGAGTGGTTTGGGCATCGGCTTCTCATGCGGCAGCGGTCGGCGGCGGAGGTCGGCGGTTCGAATCCGGTCGGCGTGTACCAATGAGTTTCTGACGAAAAAATTTACGTGCATACCTACACCTGCTGCTTCACGTGGATGTAAGATGGCCGCATAGCTGCCTCGGCTGTGTTCTCCTCTAGTCCAGTAAAGCCAGCAATCTAGGGAAGTGTCCGGTATGGCACCTACCTTCTCGGTGGTGATATTGGCTGGTCAGAGCATGCGCTTTGGCCCCTCCGACTCAGCCACCCATACCGGATTACATAAAAAAAAACAACATTAGATAATTTACCAACTATGGCCCAACCCATCAATATGAAACCACTATTAATATTTTTGTTATGCCTTATAAATAATAATGAATTTTAGAACGAAAACAATGGGGATTAAAACTTATTGAAAAATATTAATCATTCTAATAATCAGACAGCTAATATTATTATCATTAGCAATATTTGAGAGCTGGACATGATTGTGCGAATATTACACCTGCTGTGGTTATATTAGCCCAACACACAACTATGCCGAAGGAACCCTAGGTGCCATTTCAGAACCTTCCTTTATCTGAGCACGGCTGTATCGAACTAGACAGTGGTTCTCAAACTTTTTTAGCTGACGGCGCCCTTAACCCGTTCAAGAAATTGTGCGGCACATCGCTTCAATATTCGGTTGGTGTCTTTCATAGGCATCATATCTGAACTGTGATAAACGAATCATGCAAATATGTAAATCAAGTAATATTTCCGAAAGGAATAAAAAACACAATTTTACGATGCGTAAAAGTTACGCATCGAAATGTAAATGTTTCATTATTATTTCGATTAAGTATGTAGGTATGTAAGTATGTAGGTGTAAATAATTAAATTCAAAATAAGTATAAAAGTAATGTACGTACATTACTTTTATACTTATTTTGAATTTAATTATTTACTACTAGTGAGTGGCTCTGTGAGCTGTAGACCTCGCGAGTCTGTTTTTGTATAGCTTAAAACTGAATAAATGTTCACCGGCGCACCTCGACCCCCATGGCTCAGCGATTTTGAAAAATTACCAAAACCTTGTTGAGAAATAGCCGGACATCCGGACATACGTACGCATTTTTGCCCAAGCTGAAACGGAGACGCTTCGCTCGCGCTTCGCGCTCGCTCGGTCAAATAATGTCCACTTTTTCGCGGCACCCCTGGCGTAGGTTCGCGGCACCCCGGGGTGCCGCGGCACCCAGTTTGCGAATCACTGAACTAGAAGATGGAAAACACATCGATGGAAAAACACGTACATTTGCAGCTTCAAACATATTTTATTGAATGCAGTGGTACTGTAATAACAACCGAGATGTCGGGCGAAGCGACTGACGACCGACTGACTGTGATGGGAGCACGATTTGTTCTATTCCTCTACCGGCGGCGCGGCGGCGCGGCAGCGGCGTTCTTCCCTTCCCCTTCACCTTCCCCTTCCCCCGGTCCTCGTTTTGTACAGAAGAAATCAGAATAAAATGTCCCCTGTTTGATAGTAGAAAATTCAACACAAGGTCCTCGCATACAACAACGTTTCAGGAATTGGTGTGCTATTAGGTCCTCGAAATGGCATGGCTGGACAGGTCGCGAAGGTCCTCGTTTAGCCTAACACAAAGTCCTCGAATGGACGTCGCCAGACAGGTTTGCGAGTGTATATTGTGTCCTCGCTTTGTTTGTCACAATTCAAGTTAGAAAGAGTAGGAGATATCGAAACACTAAGCGCTTGAGCGTTTCCAGGAATAAATTTGGCGCACATCTGTCTTGTCGAGGTCATCGTACGACTTCGTATAGTCCAGATACGGAGAGGTCCTCGGTCTGAATGAGTAAAACGGGGGTCCTCGCATGGTACTTAAAACAAACAAGAGTGTGTGTATGGGTGTATGTGTGTATCTGTCTGTGGCATCGTAGCTCCCAAACGGATGGACCGATTTGGATGCGATTTTATTAATTAAAAAAGCTTGAAATAAAAGTTTAATTACAAATTTAAAAAACCCCAAACCCTTAAAAAGGCAAAAATAATTTACGTTTACTTACTTAAAGGAGTCGAGGGACCGCTAAGTAAATTCCCGCGCAGCTCTGAGTTTTTATATTTTATTGCTGCGCAGAGCTGCGCGGGAATTTACTTAGCGGTCCCTCGACTCCTTTAAGCAAGTAAACGGAAATTATTTTTGACTTTTTAAGGGTCGGGGATTTTTTAAATTTGTAATTTAACTTTTTACATAATTTTGACCATCGATGATTATGACTGCATTGTCCGCCACATGCGCTCATCCACATCGCAATGGTTAGTTTGTATAGAATAATGCACAGCATTAAACCAGCATTTTGTCTTCCATGTTTTTTTGGTGTTAAAGTATATTTTTATTTAATTTGATTTGTTATCTTTGAAATGTTTACGTCCATAAGATTATTATTTGGTTTGCGCTTGGCGATGATGAGTCTGCCTGCCAATCAGTCAGCGGATTTCGTGGAGATACACACTGATGCTTCAGGAGAGTCCCTGAAAGTCTCATCGACTCGAATCTCCTGAATCTTTAATATTTATGGATTATGTGTAATGTACCTCGGTGACACTGTAAATTTTTAGAACGGGCCAGTTAGTAACAATTCCAATGAAAAATTCATTTCAATTTCGAATACAGAACTACCTATTTGGTAACGTGATGAGGTTATACCAATTGAATATTTTTGTCATTTGTTTTTCGAAAATGGCGGCCATTTGAAAGGTGCGTGTAGTCCGTCAAGATTAATCTATCGCGAGAAAATAGTTGCTCCATGATTTATTACTACTTTTGTTGTGGTCTTAGTCAAAAACAGAGTTATGTATGATAGACTTCGATTTGCATTTCGTGATGAAGCCCCATCGCGTGCCACTGTTTACAACTGGTTCAGTGAGTTTAAGGGTGGTCGCAGCAATCTCACTGATGATCTAAGTAAGTGGCGACCTTCAACAGCGACATCTGAAGATAATGTCAGTGCTGTGCGGCGCATGGTAGGGGCTGATAAGAGAGTGACATATCAATAGATTTGGGCAAGTTGATTTAGAAGCTTGCATTTTCTACACTTCAAAGGGATCGCAGAACTTAGTATTTCGTATTAATTTCAATTTGATATCTTGATCCGTTCCTGAGAAACAGGGTCTTGAAATATATAAAAAAAAAACATTTTTTTATTGTCATGTAATTTAAAAGTTTAAAATTTTCGGATTTTTTTCTTTACTTGGGCTGTGAGACCTTGCTTCTTACCAAATTTCATAATTCTAGGTAGGTAACGGGAAGTACTCTATAGGTTTTGATTTGATTTTCCAGTAGCAAAATATGTGACATAAATGGCCGTATCTTATGATTGCGTTGACTTAGAAGCTTAAATTTTTTACACACCCCGGTTAAACGTAGACCTTAGTATTTGATATTAATTTCAACTTGATACGTCTACCCATTCCTGAGAAAAACGGTCTTGACAGACCGACAGACAGACAGACGGACAACGAAGTGATCCTATAAGGGTTCCGTTTTTTACTCTTTAAAGGTACGGAACCCTAATAAAAAAAATACACAAATAACAGGCGGCAAGTGCGCGACAAAAACTATGACAAAATGTATAAGTTCATATTTAGAAGAAATTAAACTGTAGTAAAAGTGAACACGTAACATCCTAACGTGCGCTTGTTATTTTTCTCAGGAGGACCCTAGATAGGAATGACTCGAACTGCCGGCGCTACAATACCGGAGATTCAAAAAATGATCGAGTGATATATTACGTGTACTATTAAATAACAAATATAATTTTATTCAAAAATTATGAAAACAAACTCTATATTTTAAGAGTATAAATTGTTATTTTAATTGACATCCACATATATTAAAGCTTCAATTGGGCGTACAGAAAATTTTCCAACCGCTTGACTCAGCAATTTCGTTCATTTAATTACTTTCAGTAATAAAGCATGCACGTGAGGCCGACCTGGTCCGACCTGCCCGGGCGCGACCGCCTCGGCCGCCCCATCATTTACGTTTTTCAATAGAGCGCAAGGCCCAAACCCGCGGACCGGAGGCACCGAATATATATTCCGGAGGTGCCTACTTGCTGTATCGAGGTAATCACAAAATCAATATCATATGAGCGGTTCCGCCGCGCAGTAATAATAATACGTATGTCGCGTAGCGTAGGCGGAGTGCGGGGCGGAAGCGGCGCGCCGCGGGCGGGGCCGCCCGGCCGGCTCGATGTTTCAACGGACAGAGCGGCGGGACCCGACTCCCTGCAATCTGTCGGAGATTCCATTAATTTAACATTTGTATAAATAATTTGAAAGGTCAGAATAAAATTGATTGGATCTAAGAGTGCTATGGTGGTTGGTTGGTGTTTGGAATATTCGAATAATTATTCACTGAAATGAAACGAGCATCAACTGTCTGTAGCCGCGCTATGGGCAGCCAGGTGTGTCAACAGTTGGAAAACCGAAATACTCGCAGACCGCAGGCGATAAAGGAGGAAGAACGAAAGTTTCTGACATTTCTCGTTCAAATAATCCTAAAATTTTAAAAGCTCGTATTATTTATTTCATTAGAATATTCTATTCGAATTTATTATCAGAAATTTCCCTATTTAGAAGCGGCGAGGTTCAATTTAAACTTCGTCATTCGTTTCGACACTCTGAAGATCCCGGTGGACAAACAAGGGTGCGGTTAGGGCGCGGAGTCGCGCGGGCGGGGGTGATTTTGTTTTAATGGGTACTTTGCGCAGGCTCAAGTTCGCCGAGATGTTATTATAATATAAGTTTTATAATAAGTGGTCTTATAATTACATTAGGAAAAGTGAGCACGGCGAGGCGATATTTCAATAGTGCGCGCAATTAGCTGGATTCACATTTCGGGAGGCGGTGCGTGGCGCGGCAGCTTTAAAGCCTAAACGCGGTAGCTCTGGCGCTCTATGCTGCTCTAGCTATAGTCTTATCGTCGACATTTGTACGTACGAGTACCTTAAAGCTAGAAACTCATTGGGCCCACGTACGCCACACACGCGAATCTGGGCGCGTCGGTCTCCATACATTTTATATGGAAGAGTTCATCACGCAGTTTCATTGCGCCCACGCCACCCTACGCTACGCGACACACTGCGTGCTGCACTCTTCCATATAAAATGTATGGAGACCGACGCGCCTACGTACGCGTGCGTAGCGTACGTGGGCCCAATGAGTTTCTAGCTTAATACGCGCAAATGTTTTCGTACAAACACATGTACATGTGTAAATATGAAATGAAGTATTGTACTGTGTGCGGTCGGTACATAAAAATAATATACCCATCGCTTCCTCTCCCCGTGCGTATGTCGTTAAAGGCGACTAAGGGATGATAAAATGCCATGCTAAAGGGCGACAGACCAGCGACCTCTCACTTTGGCACTGTCCTTCCATCTAGTCATGCAGCAGATGGGTCTTCGTGCCTTACTTGCTGCTTGATAGTTAACTTTTCCGAATACTTTGCGAAACGTGGCGGTGTAATTTACCAGAGTCCTTACAGCACAGCACCGATTACTCTTGTTACCCCGATTGTCGGGATATAGCGTGAGGTGGGTGATGTAGTATCGTATTCTTGGCTTTTAAAAAAAATTGCTATATTGAAATTGCATTTAGGTACTTGCCAAGGTTAGTATTTTGAAGAAATTACATGTTCATATATTCATATAGGTACCGGTACAATTGCGTGAAATAGGTTATCGTTCGATTGTATATGGTTCCACTAATCGTACGACTATCTCACAGATACAGAAGAAGATATTATACAAATTCACGAGATAATCTTAACTCCAGTGGAATCAGATGATAATTCTCCTTCCCGCATTTGCCCCCCCCCCCCCCCTATTCCCCCATAGTGGAGAGTAATCGGGGAGCACACTCGATGTTGTCACCTCTGAGGCAATATTATTTCATATTATTAAGGAGATGAGCGAAAATGTATCCGAAGTATTTGGGCTTATAAGGTATAGCTTTTGCCCGCGGCTTTGCACGCACGAAATTGGAAAATTACAAAGTCACTTTAGCATAAATTGACTACTCGCTCAGTAGCCCAAGCAGATGACATATATCCTAAAAAGATCTCTACTAAAAAGGACCTATTACTAAGCCTACGCCGTCTAATATGTCTGTCTGTCTGTCTGTGCGTCCGTCCGGCCTAGGGCTATATCTTTTGAACCGTAATAGGTAAGCTAGTTTAAATTTTCACAGAATCTGTGTTATTATGAAAATGAATAAGCAATGGATCTATTGATTGCCCGGAACTTTTAGGTCACAAGTCTACTTGTGCCGAGACTTGTGACGAGGAGTAACGTAATAATAATACTCCTTGCCCACTCCAAATTATAGACAGAAGGTTTTTTTTAACGACATAAGCGACGATCAAAGAGTTTGTATTACAGCGCAGCGACGTAATACAAACTCTTTGGCGACGATATTGATTTGTTTTGCACGAGTTAGACGTGCTTTCGATGCGCTATAACGTTATAGGGATTTTTTTAGTTCTTAAGAAAAATGTGCGTAAGTAATGTCCACTTATATCTATGTTAATGAAAATATTTATTTTATTCAACAGCAAAAAAAAAACATTACATAATAGACAATTAACTAAAAACTATAATATATAAAAAATCCCATATCTATGTTCTTTTCATTATCAGTGTTATGTTTTCGTTTTTTTTTCCTCTAACTTCTATATTTATTTCTAAATGTGTACACTGGTAATTGGTATTTTTTAAGTTATGTTTGTATGTTTATATTATAAGTAATTGCATTGTACGTTTACCGCAATAAATAAAAAAAAACAAATATGCCGGATATGCCAAAAATAGCCTTAGCACGTTTCTTGTATGGGGACTCCACATACAAGAAACGTGCTAGGAATCTATTAGTACATATTCACTTTACTAAATAATAGATGGCGTCACACATATTTATATTTACATTGACAGACAAAACATAGACGGATATCGTTTTTGGCAAGTATGATATAGAATAATAAAAATTTTAAATATACTAATAATTTAAATATGGAAATCTACTTAGAACTTTAGCACAGATTACTTAATAGTTACTTCGTAACAGATAAATCACTCCATAGAAAATGTTCCTACCTTCGGGGTTTAATAGCCTACTGCTTCACGTCGCCAATCGCTGCGTGCGAAAATGTACCTTAACGATCGAGTGTAAAGTGGTTATTGCTTTGCATATGCGCGCAGTTGCGTGTGCGAGCGTCTATGTATACTTCGTGCGGTGGACGAATTTTCACTGAAATAGACCGCCGGCGGCCCGCCGGGCGGTAGGTAGTTAGCGCGCGCAAGTACATAGAGTGCGTGAGGCCTGACTTTAGTAGCAATGAACTTTTTTTTTCGCGCTCCGGTTTACATTTTATATTATGTATTGAGGATTATAATTACAGAAATACTGTAATTAGTTTTATGGAACTACTTAACTTTTATGGCTATACATTACCTTAATACACGCGTGCTGTCTGCCTTGTTTCTGTCGCAAATAGGTGCCATGTCATTGCCTAATCCAATTTATGTTTTTAGGACTAATTCATAACTGTAGAATAAGTTGAACGGCCAAACGAGTGTAACAGTATGTATATACTCAAAAATAACATTTAACACTTATTACACGTGTATTAAACCGAACTCGGCTCTATGCCCTACATACATATAACAGGTTGCTTCGTTGTATACTGTTGCTGTACGATTGCACCGTTGTTGTATTGCTTCATATTTACAGCTTTTCAGCATTATACAACATTTATTACACTTACGTTGTTGTGGGCAATTTTCATCGTTGAGAGATTGACAGTTATCATAGTGTTGAGGCTCTGTATAAAATGCGTGCATGTTTTTATGAAATGAAATAAATTTGATTTAATTTAGTCCTCTAAGCTCCTGTTATCCGCATTGAGTTATTCTCTGCTTATTATAATATATATTGACCAGATTTCTTGCAATACAATGTGTTTGTAAAACACCGAGTGACTCCTAGATAAATGTATCTATTAGTCATCTGAATGAAAGGGTGCTACAGGAAAAGGTATCTCTTTACGTAATGAATTCAGGCTCCAGATTTGCGTACGCAGGAGATAATGCGGTCATGTGTATGGAGAATGCGCGGCGGACGTGGCGCGAGGAAGCGCGGCGGACGTGGCGCGGGGAAGCGCGGGCAATACGAGCAAGCAGCGCGCGGACCACGTGCGGCTCCCGTAATAGGATAACAGATGCCCCCTGAAAACATTTTTAATTTGCTCCTTTTGCATAAGCACATGTTGCAAGGGTGGAATAAAGCTTAGCAATTTAGCACAATGTGTTACGCGGTGACTGGCGTTTCCTCATCCCCGGCTGCGGTGGGTTAATTATGTAAGCAGAATTCGGTTGTGTTTCCGGAAGAATATTTTCCGCTCCGGCTTATAAATGGACTCGTCCGCGCTCTTCTGCGTCGTCGGGTGAAAATCTTTTAGCGCTATGAAAATATTATTTCAGGATTTTCGGTACTGAGCACGTACACTCGTAATAACGCTCATGCGGTGAGTCCGCCCATCCACCCGCTATGCCCTCACCACCAGTTAGTTTATTGGAGGATGAAAGTGGGAAATTAAATAGCACATGTGTGCATTTCGCGTTAATGTTTTCACAAGAGATACATTTCTATTAGGTATATGTAGATATGACTCATATATTCCAAAATTACAAGTACATGTCATTAATATAATGACCTATGATCCTAACTATTAATTACATTTACATAATAACAATATTGTTCAAACTACTCAGTTTATATTAAGGCCGGGCCACCGGCCGCGGCCCGGCCTCAACTTAATTATACATTTTCAATGTCATATTAAAGATCAATTTCTTTATGAGCGCACATAATGCGCTTTCAAAACATAATTACGTTGATCCGTTCAAGGAACGCCAAGTAGGTACATGTGTATGAGTGTTTTACCACTATATCTTAGGCCTGCCCCCCACGCCCCCGGGCATAATACCGTTCAATTTATTAGAGGATGAGAGGGAAAGTCAAACCTTGCTAAATTCTGCGAAGCGGGGACGCCACGCGTGACCCGCCCCGCGCCGGCGGCGGCGGCGGCGATGCGCGCCCCCGCGCCTCGCCGCGCCGCCGCGGCGCCGGGAAGCGGAGCCGGGCGCGCGACGCGCATCGCGCAGACACAAATCGCTTATCAATCTTCTTCAGCTACGTCTCATGATCCTATTTAAGTCGGCGAAACTTCGTGTAAGTATATTCGATTTCGTCGATTGACCTTGTAGCTTTCATAGAAAAAGAAAAAGTATAAAGTAAAAATAAGTGATCGATCGCCATCGATAACAATAAGCGAGTGTCCCGAGACGGCCCGCGTTCCCGCTCCCCCGGGCCGGCCAGCCAGATCATGTTACTGCCGAACCATACAATTATAGTATCTACATGTATACCTACCTACCTACCATGTCACGAGTTTTTCCTTCAAACATCTCTGTATTGCGTAGGTGAGTATACAGAAGTAGGTACCGTTGACCTTTAACCCGCATATTCCCCGACTTATTTGGAGAAAAAAATATAAGTGATTTGTAGCGTTCCGTAGCCAGCGTCGCTGATAATAAAACACCTGACCTTTATAAAATCGGTAAGGTGTATACCCATCCGACCGTCCGTCTGTCTGTCACAGCATGTAGCTCATAAACGGTTCGAGCTCTTTTCTTGAAACTTAGAATGTTTATAGATTCCCAGCAGGTAGCGAAATTTAATATATGAACAATGTTAGAGTCCTTAATAAATAGGAGCCACGAAACTAAGTTTAAAATAAAAAAAAATTAACAGGTCGAGGAGTAAGATCACTACTATAAAAAAAAAACCGGCCAAGTGCGAGTCGAACTCGCGCACCGAGGGTTCCGTATCGCCACTCTCGCCATCTATGGCGTGTTATGAAATGCTTCATATTAGTTCAATTTTATGATTAGTTAAAATGCTTCATACATAATCTATTCGGTAGTATGGCGCGCGCGCATACACTTTTTGGTTTTTCTATGGGAACCCCCGTGATTTTTTACTTTTTCTTATTTTTATTATTTGTTGTTATATCGACCATGATATGATAACACATATTCTGTGAAAATTTCAACGGGCTACCTATTACGGTTCAAGAGCTACAGCCCTTGGACAGGCAGACGGACGGACAGACAGACAGACAGACAGACAGACGGCGTAGGCTTAGTAATAAGGTCCCGTACCGGATACGGAACCCTAAAAAAGAAGATTGTATATAACAGTTATAGTAAGGAATGCATACAATTTGCTCTGTCAGACGCGATAATACAAAAATGAAATGCTAAATAATAAAAAAAAAACGCAAATCCATCTTCTGAGCGTAGAAACATACCACGGGCGACGCGTGCGCGTCTACGCACGCGCTCTTTATGCGTGCAAGAAGGGTTAGATAGATAGAAATAGATAGAAAATGCTTTATTGCTCCAAAAAACATGCTACAGTAATAAGTACATTAGAAAATTTATATAAGGTGCAAAGGCAAAGGAAAACATATGTACGGAACTCTTTGCCTGCGAACAACGTTGGCACTTAACACGTTTTTTATTATAAACCCAATACTTTCACTACTGGCCAAGTTCGAGTCGGACTTTACTCCAAAAATTACCCGGCAAATGCCTAGTGGGAGAAAGGTCAGTGATATTATGTCTACATCCGTTATATAATAAATTAATAACATATAATTTGGTATGCTTATCTAGCTGCGTTCGTGTGCACTGCCTGTTATTTCTCCGTCAACCGTCGCGCGGCGTCCGTGGCGCAAAATGTTAGGATGGGCTATAATAAAATGTTAGTCTGGTGCGCGCCATTTTTCGTGCTTAAAAAAAACTAACTTATGTACGTTTGGCTCGAACCGAGCACAAACTCTACAAGTTTGTTGACCAACTATTTTATAAAATACTAGCTTTTGCCCGCGGCTTCGCTCGCGTGAAATTCGTATTTAAAAAGAAGAAAGTAAGTATAAGCTCGCTACCGTACCTTTATTTCGGCGTGGGGAACAATTCAGTCTGTATGAGACCCACATCTTAGCGTAACCTGAAATGAAAGCCTATTCTGTGTCGCGTATAGTTAAATGTGCTTGTACTAAGTTTCATCGAATTCGGATGATCGGTTTAAGAGTTATGGAGGAACATACATACATTCATATAGAAAAGATTTCTAAAAATCGTCAATTTAGTTTTACTATCATACATAGAGTCTACAAACGCTATATCTCATAAAACAAAGTAACTTACTCCATGACAATCCCTTACAGATTTAATATTAGTATATTGCTTGATATATATTGATCTGTCAGTGTGCCTGTATTATCTGAGAGAAGCAATTTCTTACCCACAACGGTCATGTCCCCGTGGTCGGAGACGGTGTGGAAGGAAGGCGCCTCGCCCGATACCTCGCACCGGTAGCGACCGCTCGCTGACAGCGGAACGCGTGCCAGCGTCACGTGACTAGCTGATGTGTTCTCCTCCTGGCAACACACCACCAATATGTCTTCCTATTATAACTATTCAGTTCAAACAAAAGCATCTTAAAAAAAACAGAAGTTAAAATTCGGTGAAGTGGTCTCTATATCTATCTCTATCTTCTCTATCTCTACTTCTTATAAAAGGGAACGTCTGTCTGTATATATGTGTATGTTTGAGGTAAACTTCGAAACCACTCGAGATATTTTGATGCGGTTCACACAAATGAAAAGAGTAGTTCTTGAGGCTCACTGTAGGCTATCTATACCTATACCATCCGGCTATATAGCATTAGGGCTGAGCAGTATCAAAGAAAGTAAAGTATGGACGAAAGAAGCGATCGTTTATTATCATATTTGCTATTAAAACGAGTCTACCGCGAGTAATAAGTGAAGTAACTTCAACTCGCCATTGCATTATGAGCATACAGCTCGCAAGATAACTATGGATTAGCAGCTGTTTACTCACATCGACATGGAGCCCTAGCTCATGGAAGACGAGGCCGGGCGGGTCGTCGCTCGGCTGGAAGCGGAAGAACTCGTCGCCGTCCTTGTACCACTTGACGGAGTAGAGCGTCTCGTCCTGCAGCTCGTAGAGGCACTCGAGGCGCGCGGAGCCGAGCGCCGCCACGTGCGCAGGCACGCGCACCGCCGACATGCGCAGGCACCCCGCGCACGCTGCGCACACAACACACACACGCATCATTCACCACTGCAGCTCGTAGGGGCACTCGAGGCGCGCGGAGCCGAGCGCCGCCACGTGCGCAGGCACGCGCACCGCCGACATGCGCAGGCAGCCCGCGCACGCTGCGCATACAACACACACACGCATCATTCACCACTGCAGCTCGTAGGGGCACTCGAGGCGCGCGGAGCCGAGCGCCGCCACGTGCGCAGGCACGCGCACCGCCGACATGCGCAGGCAGCCCGCGCACGCTGCGCACACAACACACACGCGCATCATTCACCACTGCAGCTCGTAGGGGCACTCGAGGCGCGCGGAGCCGAGCGCCGCCACGTGCGCAGGCACGCGTACCGCCGACATGCGCAGGCAGCCCGCGCACGCTGCGCATACAACACACACACGCATCATTCACCACTGCAGCTCGTAGGGGCACTCGAGGCGCGCGGAGCCGAGCGCCGCCACGTGCGCAGGCACGCGCACCGCCGACTTGCGCAGGCAGCCCGCGCACGCTGCGCACACAACACACACACGCATCATTTACCACTGCAGCTCGTAGAGGCACTCGAGGCGCGCGGAGCCGAGCGCCGCCACGTTCGCAGGCACGCGCACCGCCGACATGCGCAGGCAGACCGCGCGCGCTGCGCACACAACACACACGCATCATTCACCACAGCAGCTCGTAGAGGCCCTCGAGGCGCGCGGAGCCGAGCGCCGCCACGTGCGCCGGCACGCGCACCGCCGACATGCGCAGGCAGCCCGCGCACGCTGCGCACACAACACACACACGCATCATTCACTACAGCAGCTCGTAGAGGCACTTATACTTATCATATGTAAGAAGTCATCTTGAATTTGCGTCGGTCGTTTGGAACCCTCAATACAAAATCTACATTAATCTACATTAATGCTATTGAAAAAATTCAGAACAAATTCTGTAAGCACTTTAATTTTCGTTTCGGTCCACACGAGCACATGTTGGACACATTATTAAACAGAAGGACGATAACGGATATTAAATATCTCCACAAAATCTTAAACAACAATGTCGATAGTCCTTATCTTCTTGGTAAAATACCATTTAGATGTCGAGCTCGTCTCACACGTTCTGATAAATTATTTCATGTTCCTAAAAGTAGCACTAATTACCTGCGTAACTCATATATACGAAGATGTTGCAACACGTACAATCTACATTTCTCACATGTCGATCTATTCCATGATAGTCGAAGCAAGGTCAAAATATTGTCAATACAAAATATTTAGTATAACAATTTTTGAAGTCGATATTAGGCTGTCATTTGTAAAAAAAAAAAAAAAGTCTGTATCTTGGTCAATTTTTAACCCCCGACGAAAAAAACGGAGGGGTGTTATAAGTTTGACGTGTGTGTGTGTGTGTGTGTGTGAGTGTGTCTGTCTGTGGCATCGTAGCTCCCAAACGGATGGACCGATTTGGATGCGGTTTTTTTTATTAGGAAGCTTGTTTAATCGGGATGGTTCTTAGCTATGTTTGTAATCAAGTAATAAAGTAATTAAGTAATAAAAAAAATTATTATCTTGAAAAGTGGACCGATTTGCATGCGGTTTTTTGTAAAAAGCTTAAAATAAAAGTTAAATTACAAATTTAAAAAACCCCCGACTCTTAAAAAGTCAAAAATAATATTTCCGTTTACTTACTTAAAGCAGTCGGGGGACCGCTAAGTAAATTAAATATAAAAACTCAGAGCTGCGGGGGAATTTACTTAGCGGTCCACCGACTCCTTTAAGTAAGTAAACGGAAATATTATTTTTGACTTTTTAAGAGTCGGGGGTTTTTTAAATTTGTAATTTAACTTTTACCTTTAAGTGTTATACTCGTCGTTTTAACTTTATATATGTTAATCTGATCTTTTTGTTTCGATTCTTCATCTTATGATGATAATTATTTTGTTGGTATTTTTATTTTTTTTTTCTCTTCAAAAATCACATTTAAGTATTAGCTAAGATCAACACTACATTTTGTTCTCTCTCTTTTCTATTGTCTATTGTTAACGGAATCTTCGCTGGTCTGTTTTTATTTTCTTATTATTTGTTTTGTTTTTATGTATTTATGTTGACTGTTTGATTCCTAAATAAAAAAAAAAAAAAAAGACGGAGAATGTCTAAATATATCAAATACCTAATAAATATTTTATCATGTCGAGTTGCCTAAATACTCCTGCTGCCTTTTGGCAGAAGCTCCCGCTCGCGGTGACATTAGGAATATGAAGTGTAAACGTATCCCTTTCACAACCCAGAAAGGTAGGGGGTAGGACTTAATATCGCTACTTACAATGTACGTCAGCGGTCTCAGCGGTGACCGGCAGTTGACATCAGCTGACTGGACGATGTGTCGGGTGTCCCAGTCCCGCAAGTCCTGACCATGTCCCAGGAGCGAGGGACGATAAATTACTTCGAGATTAAATGTTATTATGCGTACAATAATTATTGTTAGATGAGAAACGCGACGACGACGCGACGACGCAGCGACGACTACGACGCACCAGTAATGAAAACATTTCAGACAAAACGCGAGGTAGGGACGCTCCTCCGTTCCTCACTTCCTCGCGAATCTATCTATTAAATTAATCGGAACCAACTTTTCCAATTTACGAAATTACCCTCTCAACAAATTAAACTTAGAAGGCTTCAGTATTGTAAGGCGTAGTATATACAAAGGAAATAAGCTGAAAATTTCAACATAATTTTCATTTGGCCTGTTGTCGGCAAATTATATTGTCATACTGTAGAGGAACGAATGACGGCTGGGTTTTTTTCTTTTGTGCGTTTCACATAAATTAATGTTTCGAGCACGGTTGAGCGATTTAGGGTCTGTGGAAAAAAAAAGGGGAAAAAAATTATATATTCTAAGAATACGAAACGCATTTCAACGCGTGGGATTAGTGAGGCTAGTGAGTGCTTTGTAGAGTGCCATTAATTTTGTTTAAGGTGACATGTAACTGCAAACATGTGTGAATTGGTTGAAGTGGCAAAAATGACTTTGTGAGAGCGTGAGAGACCCCTATGCACATTCCAGACAGTGAAGAGAAAAAAAAATATATCAGACGAGTACGTGTTAAAATGTTATGATAAAGTCATGTACTGCCGAGAATTGTATGGCTATTTCAGGTGAAGCTGCGTGTCGTGTGTAATTGGCGAGAGATGGGGTTCTCGAGGATGCAGCGCAGACAGCGACGCGAGGCAGACTGTGCTGTTCGCGTCAATAGACGTGATGCTGGTCGTTCCTCATGCTGTCTCATCGGAGTCAGGCCAACTGCCTGGAGTCCAGCTTCCTGGGGTTCAAATGCTTGGAATCTTGGCTTGAGGAGGCACGTACCCGTGCGTCGGAGATGGAAGATCGCGTCGCGCGAATGTTGCGTCACAAGTGCGGGCAGTACAGTGTGTAATTGCGATGGACAGTGCTTACGATACAGTGTGTTCAAGAATGACTGTGTTTGTCAGGAGACGAAAATGGTTGGAACGTGATACTTAAAATTAACATGTAATTTTATTATGTTGTAATGTATGTGTTTGTGAAACAATGAACACAGCGAAAGGGTTGCGTTAAAGTAAAAACACAAGTTGGTTTGATAATATGTAAGTTCAAGTAAATATGCTGTGAGGTGGATTGGACGGAATCACCTGTACTGTAACAATGAATTTAGTTAAGCATGTTTCATGGATTTTATTGTGTTGCTTTCGTTAAATAACGCGCAGTCGTAATCAGGTATTAGTTATGTAATTGTTTTGTAATATGTTTTAATTGTTTGTTCATGCAATAATGCAAACTGTCAATTTACATACAGATGGCGACATCTGTCGGTCGCATAAGTTACTGCGTGAAAGTTTAACGATTCGTTAAGGGATGAATTTGTATGGAAATCGGTAGACGACTGGTGGCTAGAGTGTGCAACTTTTATAAATTTTGTTATGTGAGTAGCGTATTAGTCCTTTCTCGAAGGAAATTGTGAGAGACGTCGCTAGAGGGCGTGGAAAAATATAATATTAGATTGTATTAAAACGGATTTTTTAGGGAGCTTTTATATAGATTTGCACGGGAGACAGGAAAAACTTTCTTGTGTTAGACGTAGAGCGTTCAAGTCGTGGTTTTGGGAGATTTGGGAGTTTTGCGAGATTCGAGAAAAAGGGGTATTTGAGTATTAAGAAAGTCTAGATCCAAGTAAAATAGTTGCTTAAAAGTCAACGGCGAGTTTGAAGGCGTAGTCAAGTGAGGCGAGAGCAGCACGCTGTTCACATAAGTTAAGTGTTATTGTTTTATAACCCTTTCATATGAAACTCAATTATTTTAATGTAGAAGTGTTTTATAACTTTGACCGATTGGATGTGAGGTGAATTGACCCTTAAGTAATAAATAATTAGTAGAATAGAAATCATCGAATTATTTTATTAGAGAATTTGGTTGAAAATTATATCTTGAGTTTCATATGATACTTTATTTTATTGATAATTACTTGATGGTACCTACGATTATTGTGTAATGGTGTTTCGTTAGGAAATCCATTTATTTGTTTGTGAGTCTAAGGTTTAATATAAGAGACAGTTGGGTAATTTAAATTTACGAGATTTGGTAGTGCTTATTTTGGAAGTTAGAAGAAGCTAGACAGTGGTTTTTTTTAGGTTCCGTTTTTTCCACTGTTCAGTAGAGCTTAAACGGAACCAATTTAGAATGATTTGAAATTTATTGGAAAAGAACTAATAAACATTTCTTTAAATTTCTATGTATGTTTGAATTTTGCATTCCTTATTCTTAAAAAAATAGATTCGATAACACAATCATTTACCCCTTCCAATTAATACAACCTACTTTGACGAAGTTAATTCACACCCTGAAGTTTGATTACAATTGAAACTTATAGTAAGACATCTTTAATTGTTCTGAGTAAAGTTCTTTATTTCATCGAAGGATGTATCCTTAAATTACCTGAGACAATAATCTCGTATTACTTTCATTAAAGTTAGTTGGGAACGATTCGAATTTAATAAAGTTAGTTTCATTGCTAGTATACATTTTATTTCAATTCAAGGTGGAGTTTGACAGTTATTTAAATACACACTTCTCAAAGACACTTCCTTTTATAGAAGCAAAGCATAATTGAACTTCTGGAGAGCTTTGTCAGTAGCGACAAATGCCGACCGAGTGGTCGAAAAATCGAGTAAGCACAGTCAAAGAAAAATCATTTTTGTGATAAGATTCTGTTGACTTTTATGGAAAGTCTACTGACAGTAGTCAGTAACCCAACCCACATTACACGTTCGCTGAAGTCAGAGGGTTGAAAATCTTGAATATTATTTGATTTACATCTGTCACAAATCTGGTTTTGTGTGACCTACGTCACTTGACCATAAAAAAGTATATACCATCACAAGGTAATAATCTGCGCAGTTTAGTGTATCGTCTGACGATATGCTATTTTGCTACTCGAAATATTAGTCACCGGCCGGGACTAGTATAATAAATACCTAACAGTCCGAAAGTTTAAGTTTCGTCACTGGAAATCTTAATTCTAGGACAGATGGGTACATTTGTGGCGACTCGATAAAAGATCTCTAAAATTCAGTTATGTGTTAGAAACACTATACAAATAGGGTTGGTGGACAACTGAACATAACACACGACTCGACCGGTCATCATTAAATACAAAGGTCAATCACATTCATTTAGGGAAATAATTGTTGAACTTGCGCTTACGAATTGGAGTTTATTTTCAGATATCTGTTGAGGTATATATTAATTAACTTTGAATTGAACATTCCTAACTGCTTTATTGGTTACTTTAAATTTCGAAAAATTTAATATAGACGATCACTACTGGGGGCCCTCACACTACCAAAGTTTATCATATCATCCTATTATTTAGAATACTTAAACGAGTCTAAGCAATTGAGAATAGTTTTTATTTTAAAGGTGGCGTTTTTACGTGAACATGTTTTTGTTTGTGGTACAGATCAAGTGGCAGTGGGCTGGGTACGTTAGCCGAAAAGACGACGACCGTTGGATTAACCGTGTCCTACACTCGCGGCTGTGGACAGAAAAACGGAGTGTGGGAAGACCACCCACCAGGTGAGACGACGACAACAAGTATGTTGGCGGAAAGCAGTGGTTCTGTATCGCTGAAGGCCGGGAGGACTGGAGGAAAATTGGAGAGGCGTATATATACAGGTCTTTAAATTTTGCAGTAGGTTAGGAGTTAAAATTCGTCCTGAGCTATTTATTGTTGTATTGAAAATTATATTACCTGGTGATAGGTGCGCAGCGAGTGAAATCTGATTGCATTTTGGGTGGGAGGCAATCTCGCTAGGTTAAAGTTTGTTTTTGCTGCAGCCTTTGCGAACAAATTGTATCTCAGATCGCCCAGGTTCTGCGTTTCGTGAAATCCTCCATATACAGCAACTGTTTGTCTGGTCGTAGGATGACTAAGGCTTCGAGAATCCACCCAAAATGCAATCAGATTTCACTCGCTGCGCACCTATCACCAGGTAAGATAATTTTCAATACAATTTAGCTACTACAAATATACCTGCATATTTTCTCTTTGATTGTTGAACTCGATGTGTAAGCGTTTTCTTTTTCCACAGGTCCAGAAGTGGTTAGGAGTTGACAAGGAACCTCTTGACTGGGGGTGGCTGCGCACTTCCTAAGGTCTCGGCCCTAAGATCATGACAATAGATGCGGCGCCACGACATCTCCTGGAGCTCATCTCCTGCGGCTGCAAAAAAGGCTGCAGCAGTGTCTGCAGCTGCAGGAAAGCTGGACTGAAGTGCTCCGTAGTTTGCATCCACTGCGAGGGAGTCTCATGCGACAACGTCCCGGAGCTCGCATTGAGCCTGGATTACTCATCCACAGATGACCTGGCAGACGAAGATGACCCAAACGAGGATGCCCGTGGGTGCCCGTCTCGGATATCCCGAAAAATCCTCCTGACATCTCAGAAGACGACGTCTTGGGCCAATGTAAAGTTTAATTAAAAGAAGGAAGGTAAAGTTTAATTAAAATAAATATAGGTATCGTCAAAGTTTATGTCAGTTTTCAGAAATGTTCTAGGCTTTTCTTTTTTAATATTAAAATATGATAATTGTCAATACTTTGATTTTTTTACATAACCACGCATGTGAATTAAAATCCAAATAATCAAATTTTTTGCTCAAGTAGTTGAGGGGGGGTCACTTCGGAGACCCCTCAGTCGACAGAAGAGTCCACTGAGAGGGTGGGAGAGGGTTTACAAACAATATACCTTCAAAAACTAGAATGGTACTGAAAATTATTTAATTTTGCTATAAATCGTGTAATTTGAAAAATTTACCAAGTTTTGATAAGCTATATCTCCGAAATTATTAGTGCTATTGAAACCTTGGATTTAACATTGCATTTACATTATGTACAACATATCAAAAAAGCAAAGATACCTGATTTGATGCATCGTTCAATGTTTAATTTTACTGAACTACATAGACGCGGCTTTCTGGCGCATCATGTTTTTAATTCCAAATTTCTTAAACTTATGGGCCAACCAGTGCTACAGTTATTCTGAGTCGGCTTTATAGATTGTCGAAAATGAAATACTACACATTTATTGAAGTTATAATTAATTACATTCATTATTCAAAGATTACTCAAGACAAGTGTTATATCTTCTCTAAAACTGCCCAGAGCAGGAGTGGGTTACGGCGGGTCGGAGCGCGACGGGGTGGGGTGGCCGGCGTCCGACAACCCGCGATAAGTACATGTATGTAGGTACAAAGTGAGCGGACAGAGCGGCCGCCGAGTCTACAATGAAGTGGGTGGCAGTCTATTGTTGTTGAACGGCTTTCATCAAGTTCTTGCCACTTATCGCGACCGTGTAGCGGCGGGGGCAGCGGCGGGGGCGGCGCGGTGGGGGCGGGCGGCGAAGCGAACAATAGTCGTGCGGGACGGGTTGTGCCCGGCTAGACTAACCTCGCCGCTAGCCTGCCCCCGGTGCCCTGGCGGCGATCTCTGTTCTGTCACCGCTCTTTCTATTATATAATTCCGTGGCTCTTGTGTTTAAATCTGGAATTTTTCTTCTATAATCTTCTTTGCTCCTCTACATATTATAAAACGCACGAACGTTAGGCTGTCTATTCTGTGATATGTCTGTCTGTACATTTTAATTTAAAATTATATTTAGTTCTGCATATTATATATAATTTCTTTTTGTCATTTATTTTTAAAACACATTTATTTTTCAAACTAAACATATTGTGCATTACAAAACAAAAAACCTATAACCTATACTACAAAACCTAATAAGTAATAAATAACCCTCCTCCGGGTGGGACGACGTGGGCACTGTTCCGAGGACTATAGCGGCGTTGCATTGCTGGATGGCCACACTGATACGCTGCCTCAGGAAATCGAGCGAAAGTGGTTCTCCTGAAGTACAGGGACATCTTCATCTTTCGCGAGCCGCTTTGCCTCCTCAGACCATGTTCCCATCGTCACCACCGAAAATGCAGCAAAGATCGGCTGGTGTGCCACCGAACTGTATTTGGTGTGCTTGTGGCGGGCTGCAGTTTTAGCGGCTGCGCCCGCGCGCTTACAGCATCAAAATGCGCACTGATATGGCGGATTTTGAATAGCGAAGCATTCGCTTGTTTAACAAACTTTGAACAAATGGGTACTTCTCATCGAAGCTCAAATTTGACGGTCACACAGTTATATTTCCTAAACGGTAAAAGTTTGAAACAGAACTTGAGACTTGGAGGATAAAACATCTTTTAAGCTACAAAATAAATAAATATTTTCGTAATAGAAGCAAAAATACATACCAAAAATTAGCACGAACGGTCAAAAACGGGGCCATTTTTCGCATTCTCATCATGTCACACTTCCCGCTGCAGTAAAACATTTGGTTACTGCTTCACCAAATTTCAGTGTATTTGAATGTTACATATACTAAACTCATCGTAATTAAATACACTTTACACACAATACTCTAAAATAAATGATTTTGTCATTATTTTGAATTGAAAACACAATATGCGTCGGTCACACGATTTTAAATACTTTAGATTTGCGTAGTATTACAGGCTTGCTGTTGAACACAACTGCAGTAACCTATCACAGAGCTCGATTCGGTCGAACGTCAGTCGTGTTCCGGCATCGCAGAGGTGAGACGTGCGGCTATCCTTCCGCGAAAAAATTATATTGGTAAGTTTTCATTTATTTATATGTGTACCGATCACTTGCGTGGACAACATTTTTGTGCATTGTATTTTAGCAATTGAAATCAACGCTAGCTTTTCGAAAGCCCAAAATGTTAGAGATATTTATGTAGTATTTGATTTAAAACATTACATCTAAACTTTGCTGGAATTTATAAAAAGGGGATATTTTCGTCACCTTCGTGGCATCACCTTCGTGGCGTTTTATCCACGAAGGTGATTTTATGCCACGAAAGTGACGGGTGCGCTGTAGTATTTAAGGCCTACTAATTAGAAAATTGCTGGTAACTGGGGCTGGTAGGTGAGGGTCTAAGGAACTATTACCAAAAAAATTTTTTTGCCGGAAATGCGTAGTTTTGGAGAAAAAAAATTTTGAAAAAAATATTTTTCATACAAAATTAATTTTAGATTTTTAATATCATTAGGTTAGGGTTAATTTATAGAAGATGCGTCGCCGCGACGCATCTTCTATAAATTAACCCTGGTTATTTTTTTTTAAACAACCAAAACATTCACCCATTCCACTTCCCTTGTTTTTACATACATTTATATACAAAACCAATGATTTAGTGCCTTAAAAAAACAAAAAACAAAATTTTTATTTTGTATGAAAAATTAATTTTGTATGGGAATTTTTTTTTCTCCGAAACTACGCATTTCCGGCAAACAATTATTTTTGGTAATAGTTCCATACACCCTCACCTACCAGTCCCAGCTACCAGCAATTTTCTAATTAGCAGGCCTTATACTACAGCACACCCAAAGTGATTTTTTGGATGTTGGTAGTACACTTTTATGATTTTTTCAGTACTTCAAAATGCCACAAACTGCCAAAGAACGGCGAGAAAAGAAAAAAAATGCAGAAAAAAAGAGAAGGGAAAAAATGAAAGCCAACCCTGAGCTTCACAACGCTGTCAAAGCAAAAGCAAGAGAAAGTTCCTATTTGTTATTAATAATGTTTTATTACATTTTTTTCACTAATATTGTGTTGTTTTAATTGACATATCAGTAATATTAAAAACCACAGAAATCGAAATTATTTCGGTTTCCCGTGTTAAAAACCTATTTCGTAGATGACAGAACCTAGGACCGAACTGGTAATTGTCTCTTATGGTTATTGATATCATGTATTTGATTGTTTAATTATAAAAATAAGATTAAATTGTTATTTCATGAATATTTAGTCTCATAATATACGGTAGTAAAAGTTGAGAAAGTAATGGCTGTAAAGTTACTGAGTCACTTTCGTGGATCATCGCGTCACTTTCGTGGAATATACAACTTCAAAACACTATATCTTCCAAACTAGACTCACGATTAAATTGATTTACTCAAGAATTTATTCGTCTTATCAAGCGTTATAAGTTTTTTACAAAAATTGTTCAAATAAGTAAAAATTAAAAATTTCCACGAAAGTGACGATGAGAATCGTGGCGATGAGAAGTACCCAAATACTATACTGTTCAAAGTTTGTTAAACCAATTTACATTACACGAATATCCAAATCTGTCAAAAGAAGTAAAATTTTATCTTACATCATCTGCAATTAGTATAAATTCAAAATAATGTTTTAGAAAGCAGCAATTTCGAAACAAAGAGAGCAGTTCGGAGTATTTAGGACCATTTAGTAGTACGTTTGTGATTTTTTTTTTCACATATTAATTGACATAAATAAAAATAAAAATCTTTCACGAACTTTTAAATATGGTCAACTTTTTAATATATATATTTTTGAAATTCGTTGAACAAAACACCGAAACGAAAATGTGGCAAATTTTGCAAATTGTGCCTCACGCTGTAGTACCGCAGTCTTAACGTGACTGCTGCACAGAGTATCGGCGCAGGTAGCATCACAAACAAGTGACTTTCCCTCACGCCACGGGATGATGGTCATGCCATCTGGACGCTTATCATCGTCCCGGATTAGGCCCACTGGCTCCAGTGTTGAGGGAAAGCCCGCTGATAACAGTTATTTTTTACTTTCGAGCGACTGTAAGGAGATAGGAAGTATTTTTAAATGTCGTTGGGTGACGTGGGATTCTACCTGCACTATTCTGGCAGCATAACCCGTGGTGCCCGAATTCGTCAGCAGTGTCACCACACACCTGTGAAGAGCATTCGTTTTAGCTATGCTGAGATATATTTAGATGGCTATGCAGAGGGAGCGGATCCAGGAGCATGCACGTTGTTGTTGAGGGTATAGCATGCAACCAGGACCCGGACTCTCACTCTCTCGCAACGCCAAAAGGCAAGAGGCGCGCCTTTTGGCGTTGCGAGAGAGTGAGAGTCCGGGTCCTGGTTGCATGCTATACCCTCAACAACAACGGGCATTTTCCTGGATCCACTCCCTCTGCATAGCCATCTAAATATATCTGCAGGTGTTTGTAGTGATTCAAATATTTTTTCCATGATGGGTTTATTCATATTTTCTGACTAATCGGTTCGCTGGGGGCATCGGTGCACGAGGATAAATTCTTCCAGATCTCAAAAGCCTGTTTTACCGATCATCGGTTCCTCGGTGTTGAGTTTGGTTTTAGCGAGAATGTCTGTGCAGACAGTGCGGGTGCGTGGACGGATGATAAGTATGCCGGTGTGAAAATATCGTCCAATTTTCTAATGTCCAAACCTCCGAAACTTATTGGTAGCGAAGCTTGTGTGAAATTAGTTAAATTTATGTTTAAAATATATAACTAAAAAGAGTGAAATTAAAAATAGTTTTAAAAACATTGAACCGACTACCAAAAAACAACTAGAGCTTAAAAGTGTTAAATAATATTTTCATTCATAATCGGAAATTTTTGTTGAAGGCGGTACAAAAGCACACCTGAACATTGATAGATGGACCCATTTTGTGCTTTTGCACCGCCTTCAACTCAAGGGTATGAATATGAAAATACCACAGGGTTCTGTCTTGTCTCCCACGCTGTTTCTTCTGCATATCAATGATACGCTGCCTCTCGGCAACATACAATGTTATGCAGATGTCAGTACGGCACACGGATCCTACACCAGTCACCCTTCAGGCGGACGGAACGTTGTGGACCAGAAGAGGCTAGCACTTGTGTCTGAATGGAAATGGAAATGGATTTGACATATCAGATATGGAAAGAAGAGACAGTTCATAATATAATTAAAACACACTAACACCATTACTAAACAAAAAGCAGCAAGGTCTTGTCTAAAACGTCTCAGCCTGGTAATATTATTTCAAATTTACAACTGTACATAATATACATATCTAAGATGAACGGGCGAGCAAGCACAATAACGTACCAAAATTGTAGAATGAGTGACTTCATTACGTTGTGACACACACAAGCAGTGAGTGACTCTAATACAAAGTTTGTAGGCGCATACTAGTCTCGCCTGACTTACTCTAATCGACTTGAGAAACCGTCTGTGTAGAAACAACATTGAATGAATTAGTCGACTGGGACGCGACGTTGGATTTATTCGGGAATCTGTAACGAACTTTACCAAAAGCTCCGGTTCTGTTTCGTGTTCCATTAAGTGTTTAAAATAAATCCTGGTAGATTTGTGTGATGTGGTCGCTCGCGGGAACTTCCATTCGTAACGAGATAAGTTAAAAGGGATGTCGTATAAACTATGCACTTACCTATATATGAGCAGCTTAGTCGAATTGAATGGAAATACATGTGTATTATGTAACATGGGTTCCTTTTTACAATACTAATACATAGAAGAGAATTCACAGGAAGACCTGCGGGCATTTTCATTGGCAAAAGTATAAAATGGTAGGTATGACATGTGTCGCGCGCGGTGCGAGGTGGTGCCGGTACCGCTCGACCACCGAAGTGCTGTGGTCGCGCGCGGCTTTGTCATTTGGTGTGAGGTGGAAGCGAGAGGGTAGCGGTGACATTTTAGCGACATTTAGCTCGAAATATTTGTCTTTAGGGAGTAGTGAGCGACCGTCGTCGTCGCACAGTATGAAATTTGACCTGATTTTCGGACATGGTTTTTTTACTCCAGAACTAGTCAGTCTTTAGTATTTGAAAAGGTAGAGTAGAACTCCCGTGGGTCAGTTATGTATACTTCCAAAGTTATAAATTTTTGAAAAACAAACTTTTTTTTGGCCGAAAAATTAAAAAAAATTATTGCTCCGAGATTATGGAATATATTAATAATTATATTTTTCAATATACAAGAATGACTTTACCCCCCTTATTTGAAGCTATTCCAAACCTCCTACAGTTAGTACAAAACGAGTAAAAATTTATTTTTTATTTTTCGTTTTTATTTTTTTTCTCCTAAACCAAGTCGCATTAGCACAAAATTCTTACATTACAATTAACCCTAGACCATGTTTAATAAGTACCAGAAAAAACAAAAGATAATCCCGCTTGGTATAGGAGTTATAGCTACTCAAGATTTTTCGTTAGGGTTGCCATAAAATTTCGGCCCAAGTTTGGCCGAAAATTTTAAACAACTAAATAATAGTTTGTCCAAATATATCTATGAATAAATTAACCAAGACTTGAAATAGACCAACAGTAAAAAATTTTGTGAGAAATTTTAAATTTTAACGTGGAAATCCGTTGTCTCTGCCTACCCCACTGGGAAACAGGCGTGACGTTATGTATGTATGTATGTAGTAAAAAATTTTCTTAAAATATACCTACAGATAAGTACAGAGTAATTAAAATAATAAATAAAAAACAAGATACGTTTTATGGAATATAATATTTATTTGCATATTTCTTTACATTTATTATTTTAGGGTTAGGCAGGGGATGAACAAAAATAATGATGCCAATTTATTAATAATAATTTCAATAATAACAGTATTGAAGAATACTTACACTCCATTCAACCTAGCAACTATTGCCGAGCGGTTTCTCTTTCTCTACACTTCTCGCTCTCGCAAAGAGTGATTGAAGTGACTGTGAACTGAGGTTATGAATATAGTTTAATTTAAAAAATGTATTTTATTATTGTTTATTTATTTGATGAATGAAATTTTGCAATAAACCTGTTTATTTTTTGCTTGGAATCATGTTAAATATTTATATTTTCACGGTAAATTATTAAATATTAAAATTATATATTATTTAAATTTTGTGCCTAATGTACTTACTTCAGCCACCGTTTCAGCTGTTCGTTCTATTGTAGGTGGATAGGTTAACCCAGTGCCGTAGTACCGGGTAATTCCATATTCATCACTGTCTGATGATTCCCCCACGTCACAGAGGTCCTCGTCACTGCCGCTGCTATCCTCACGTAGATTTATGATATCCATCCATCTGTCACGTGAACTTTTGTTTTGGTCATAACTCAAGAACCACTGGTGCTAGACTCATCGTGTTGGTACTCAAACTTCAGGTCTCGGTGAGATCTATCCATCTGTCACGTGAACTTTTGTTTTGGTCATATCTCGAGAACCACTGGTGCTAGACCCATTGTGTTGGTACTCAAACTTCAGGTCTTGGTGAGATCTATCCATCTGTCACATGAACTTTTGTTTTGGTCATAACTCGAGAACCACTGGTGCTAGACCCATCGTGTTGGCACTCAAACTTCAGGTCTCGGTGAGATCTATCCATCTGTCACATGAACTTTTGTGTTGGTCATAACTCGAGAACCACTGGTGCTAGACCCATCGTGTTTGTACTCAAACTTCAGGTCTCGGTGAGATCTATCCATCTGTCACATAAACTTTTGTTTTGGTCATAACTCGAGAACCACTGGTGCTAGACCCATCGTGTTGGTACTCAAACTTCAGGTCTCGGTGAGATCTATCCATCTGTCACATGAATTTTTGTTTTGGTTATAACTCGAGAACCACTGGTGCTAGACCCATCGTGTTGGTACTCAAACTTCAGATCTTGGTGAGAGATGGATAGATCTCACCGAGACCTGAAGTTTGAGTACCAACACGTTGGGTCTAGCACCAGTGGTTCTCGAGTTATGACCAAAACAAAAGGTCATGTGACAGATGGATAGATCTCACCAAGATCTGAAGTTTGAGTACCAACACGATGGGTCTAGCACCAGTGGTTCTCGAGTTATAACCAAAACAAAAATTCATGTGACAGATGGATAGATCTCACCGAGACCTGAAGTTTGAGTACCAACACGATGGGTCTAGCACCAGTGGTTCTCGAGTTATAACCAAAACAAAAATTCATGTGACAGATGGATAGATCTCACCGAGACCTGAAGTTTGAGTACCAACACGATGGGTCTAGCACCAGTGGTTCTCGAGTTATGACCAAAACAAAAGTTTATGTGACAGATGGATAGATCTCACCGAGACCTGAAGTTTGAGTACAAACACGATGCGATTTTCCGCATCGATTTTGATTTCCTCAGCATCCTTCGGTGCAGATTCTTCGGCGAAAGTGTTGGCATCTGCCGGTTTTAGCAATGCTAATGCCTGAGATGGAAGTGGTAACTTTCGCAACTTTTTCTGTCTGTGGCGCAACCTAATGTTGGAGATGAGAGGATCTCTAGGCATTTTCTAACAGAAAAGCTTTGGGGTATGACAGCTAATTTCTTACCAATGTTTTTATTGATATAATTTGGAATGTTTACAATAGCTAACGTATACCTACGTGCATCAGAGCACGTTAAAACAATCGAAAGTTACTAACTAGGTATATCACTACTAGAAATATTTTTTTTAATCCCGGGAATTTTTCATTATTTTCAAAAGGGACCATATCAATATAATGACTGCATAACGCAATTATAAAAAATCGCTTTACCGTATCCGATCATGATAATTAATCATAATTTAATAAAAAATTCACTTTCGGCCAAAAAATAAAATTAAACTACGATTCGAAAAGTGCCAACCCTGACTGTAAAATTGTCGGCCTAAACATTATTTAGTTAAAACTCCTATACCAAGCGGGATTATCTTTTAGTTTTTTTAGCACTTATTAAACAAGGTCTGGGGTTATTTGTAATGTAAGAATTTTGTGCTAATGCGACTTGGTTTAGGAGAAAAAAAATAAAAATGAAAAATAAAAAAAAAATTATTGCTCGTTTTGTACTAACTGTAGAAGGTTCGAAATTGCTTCAAAAAATGGGGCTATAGTCATTCTTGTATATAAAAAAATATAATTATTAATATTTTCCATAATCTCGGAGTAATATTTTTTTTTTATTTTTCGGCCAAAAAAAACTTACCTTTTTCAAAAATTCATAACTTTGCAACTATACGTAACTGACAGACGGGAGTTCTACTCTAGCTTTTAAAATAGTAAAGACTAACTAGTTTGGGAATAAAAATACCATGTCCGAAAATCAGGTCAAATTTCATACTGTGCGTCGTCGTCGAGCCGTGGGCCGCGGGCCGCGCAGTGTGATGCCGTCGCGCGCCGGACAATGTTAGACCTCGGACTCGTTTTAAATGTTAGCAATTATTCCTACCGTTGAAACGAGGGGCTGTTATTGCGCCCCTAAGTATCGAACACGTGGATACCTTATACGTATAACAAAGGGGAATGCAGAATGGTAATGGATTTATATTAAAGGTTAGGCTCAGGGTAACATTTGTGTGGAACAAACTCTGTGAACAGATACGTACAAAGAGATACATAAATATTATTGTATGTGTAACTGTACTATCTCCGACAATGTGAAGTGAAAACCAAAAAAAACACATTATGTTTCAGACCTGGATGGACAAGTAGGTATGTATGTATACATATTTATTTTAAAGCTTCTTGAAGAGGCTTCTTGAAGTGCCTCTGCTGGTGGACGCAACTGGCGTCCCGCAACAAGGGCCTACTTCATTCAAAGGGTAAGCCTTGCCATCCAGCGGGGTAATGCAGCAAGTGTTCTAGGAACATTTGAAAATGCCCCTTTTGATACCTAGTTATTTTAATGTTTGTTAGGTAGGTTTATTTCTTTAGTTATTAGTATTACTTTTTTATATTTTATGTAAATAAAGGATGATTTATAATAATAATAATTATCACAATTACTGTGAATTTATTGAACATTCTTACGTTTCAGGACTTCCTTCTTTTCCTTGAATTTTTCTAGATATCCTCCTTAACAACGAACGGGTCTCGTTAATGTAAAAGTAAGACCTAGTCTAGTAGATATAAAAATATATGCGAGCATCAAATAATGAATTACACATATTGTGTATGTACGAGTACAACTTTCTCCAAGTTCAATTAACTCGAAGGTCTGAAATAGTTATTGCCTGACCGCACTCATTTAGTTTCTGACCGAATTCTACCCAACATTGGTGAGCTTATAGAGCAATCTAACCCACTCTGTGTTTACCCAGTTGAGTACTCGTGCACTGTAGCATATTTGTGTTTTGGGCATACCATGTCGTTCGAGCATACCATGTCGTTTGAGCATATCCTGTCATTCTAGCATACCATGTCGTTCGAGAATACCATGTCGTTTGAGCATACCATGTCGTTCAAGTATACCATGTCGTTCGAGCATACCATGTCGTTTGAGTATATCATGTCGTTCGAGCATACCATGTCGTTAGAGCATACCATGTCGTTAGAGCATACCATGTCGTTCGAGCATAACATGTCGTTCGAGCATACCATGCCGTTTGAGAATACCGTGTCGTTCGAGCATACCTTGTCGTTTGAGCATACCATGTCGTTCGAGCATACCATACCAACTTTGTTTAAAATAAAGAATAAGTTTAAACCGGCCAAGTGCGAGTCGAACTCGCGCACGAGGGTTCCTTCTCGCCATGTCATGGTCAGCGCCACTCACGCCATCTATGGCGTGTTTATGAAATGCTTCATATATTAGTTACTAATTCATGATTAGTTAAAATGCTTCATACTCTGTTCGGTAGATGGCGCACGCGCATACACTTTTTAGTTTCTTCTATGGGAACCCCCGTGAAATTTTTACTTTTTCTTATTTTTAACCCCCGACGCAAAAAACGGAGTGGTGTTATAAGTTTGACGTGTGTGTATGTGTGTCTGTCTGTGGCATTGTAGTTCCCAAACGGATGGACCGATTTGGATGCGGTTTTTTATTGGAAAGCTGGTTTAATCGGGATGGTTGTTAGCTAGGTTTGTAATCAATACCTAATCAAATAATTAAGTAATCAAAAAATGTATTATCTTAAAAATTCGACTGATTTACATGCGGTTTTTAGGTTTCCGTATCCCGTACGGAAACCTATTACTAAGCCTACGCCGGCGCCGTCTGTCTGTCTGTCAATCTGTCTGTCGGTCTGTCTGTCTGTCTGTCCTACTGCTTTATCTTTTGTACCGTAATAGGTAGCCGGTTGAAATTTTCGCAGAATATGTTTTATTATGTCCGATATAACAACAAATAATAAAGAACCATCCCGATTAAACCCGCTTTCTAATGAAAAAAAAAACGCATCTAAATCGGTCCATCCGTTTGTGAGTTACGATATCACAGACACACATTGGGATACACCCATACACACATACACCTATACACACATACATCCACCCTCACGTACACACACACACACACACGTTAAACTTATAACACCCCTCTTTTTGCGTCGGGGGTTAAAACAGAAGGAAGTGATCCGTGTAACGTTTTACTAACTTCAAAATTTTGTGATGAGTGCATGACTAATCTAAGAAGGTTTAGTAGAGACGCAAAGAAGTCAAAGTTGGTAATCTATTCTTTAGAATCATATTTCTAATAATTTTTATGGTACTTCTTTCTTTTCTTTTCTTTTTAACAAATTCTTTCAATTATTTTCTTTGATTCATGTAATTATTTATGTATTAAATGCAGCAAAGCCATGTTAATTTAATGCAGTATTCAGACTCGGCAAGGACCTCAGGGTAGAGCAGAATATGTTTTAGTTACGTGACGAATGAACGGCGACAGCAGCGCCGTGTCTACTCCAGCAGGCGGTGCGGTAGTCAGTCGAACTACAGGCGCGGTGGTCCTGGGGCGGCATCTGTCTGGATTCGGGAACTGGGTCACACACACCCACATCTCAATGTAGGTAATTGTGCCTTTGAGTGGACTTCGGGCGGTTGAATCAAATCTAATTGTTAGCGAAGTGCGATGTGAATAGGAAATGAGCATTTGTTTCTTCCTAGGCTCTATTCAATCTTTATGCCTTCAGGCAGAGCGAACGCTTTCTGCCTGGAAGTCCAGAGCGGTTTTCTCTCTGAATGTTCCGGCTTACGGCAATGTCGTTTTGTTTACGGAACAATGCAGCGGCAGCGAGCCAAAATCGGCTTATCACAATTCGTCGCGGCTTCGCTTGAGGTAAACTTAATACTACAATAATACAATACTGCAGCAACGCAACAGAACTGCTAACGCCATCTATTACTACCATTCGACACTATATTCTGTTCATACTGTACTTTCTTTGATACTGCTCAGCGCTAAGGCTTTTTAGCTTGATGGTATATAGCCTATAGTGAGCCTCAAGAACTACTCTTTACGTTGGTGCAACCCAACCCCATCAAAATACGTTCAGCGGTTCCGGAGTTTACATCAAACATACATACATACATACAGATAAACGTTCCCTTTTGTAAGAAGTAGAGAGTAGAGAAGATAGAGATAGAGATTTCTTCTTGACTGACTAGTATGTGAGATTTACTTCTTTGTAGGTTTTGTAAATAAGTGGGCATTTGTTCAAAGATGTAATCTTATTTTAGGGTTATTCGCTTGTCTTACGCTCAAAGATACGATTGGCTCTAAAAGTGTTGTAAACAAAGTTTGGTAGTGTTATATTATGTTTTGATTTATCCTATATACGTGGTGGCCATATAATTAAGAACGATTATTTTAAGAACAGATTTTTTTCAAACAAAGTTGCATAACATATTGGATAAATTTTCTTTAATTTTTTGTGGTATGGCAAAATACTTACATACTATTTGTGCATTCATTATACACAAGCAATTAAAAAAAAAACTATGAAATTGTATATACAATACATGAACCTAACATCTGAACCCATAGTACTATACATACAGGCTGGTCACATAATTAAGAACGCAGATTAATTTATTTTTAATCATAATTTTAATTTAGAACACTTTGTGCTATGCCACTTTTTGTATAATGTTGGCGCCATTTGTTGCTGTAAGAATACTAAAACGTGTTTATTTCATTTAAAACGATGGGAAAAAATAAAAGTTGTGATCAACCTTTAAGAGAAGTTATAATAAGACTTCGCGAGAACAACTGGTCGTATAAAAAGATAGCAGACCATCTGCAATGTTCAAAAACCATGGTTTTCCACGCTGTGAAGCATTTCAATATGTATCAAACTACTTTAAATATACCGCGCGCGCCTAAACAGAGGAAGACATCTCGTCGAGAAGATAGAAACATCGTTCGCTTGGCTAAAAAAATTCCGTTGAAAGGGTCCAATGAAATAAAAAAAGATGTTTTTGGCGAAAACAACCCCTCAGCAATCTCGGCACGCACTATCCGAAGGCGTTTAGTAGAAGAGAAGTTATTCCGAAGGATAGCACGGAAAGTACCCATGTTGACATTGCGCCATAGGCAAGTCCGTATCGCATTTGCAAGAAGATATGAAAACTGGACAGTTAGACAGTGGAAAAATGTTCTTTTTTCTGATGAAACTAAAATAAACAGGGTGTGCTCTGATGGAAGACAATACGTACGACGCCCTGCGAATAAAGCATTCGACCCCAAGTTCACAAGAGTTACATTAAAGCATGGCGGTGGAAACGTGAAAATTTGGGGGTACATTTCTGGTCATGGAGTCGGGCCTGCTAGGCTCATAGAAGGCAACATGGATCAGTATCAATACAAAGATATACTGGAGGAAACAATGTTACCCTATGCTGAAGATGTACTTCCGGTCATTTGGACATTCCAGCACGACAACGACCCAAAGCATACTGCACGGTCGGTGAAGGAATTCCTCGACTCACAAACTCTTTCTGTCTTAGATCGGCCAGCTAACAGCCCGGATTTAAATCCTATAGAACATCTTTGGTACGAAGTCAAGAAAAAGGTATCAAATAGACAATGTGGCAATTTAAGAGAACTGTATGACGTTTTTTTAGAAGAATGGAACGCTCTTTCTCTTGAAAAATGTCAAAAATTGATAGACTCAATGCCTCGCCGGTGTAAGGCTATAATTAAGAGCCGTGGACATGCCACTAAGTATTAAGTTAGATCAAGGAAGTAGTATCTTCTCTTCTACAATGTAAATGATCTTACTTTAATATAAATTTATTGACTTCAAGTTCAACCTGATAAAATTTTTGAACAGTTTACTTATCGTTCTTAATTATTTGTCCACGTCATTTATACGTAAATTTGTTAGTGTTCAAAATAAATGTGCTTTATTAAAAAATCCCACGTTTGATTTTATATCTGCATTCATAATTCAGTTTGCTTTATCCACATACCCATTTCATAGAACAACAAATTACTTCTGAGAAGAAACACAAAAAATTACGACATGCTTTATTAAAAATTTCCTCTAACTAAATATCGTTCTTAATTATATGGCCACCACGTATACACGGTGTTGCAGTTGCCCCCGTAATATTTTTAACTGACATAAGGGGGTTATTCTATATGTGGAACTAAACAACTTCGGTGAAGAACAAAAAATTTTAGAAACAAAAAAAATTATTTTTTCTATACAAATTTTAATTACCTATTTTCAAAATGTATGGAGAAAAAAAAATTTTTTTTTTCCAAATGAAAAAGTCGTAGAACAAAAGTTGTTCTATTTCACGTACAGAATCACCCCCTTTCGGGTTTTACGGTTTGGGTTGCAACACCGTGTATATAGTAGTGTTCAAATTGTATCTAAATAAAATATAATTAAAGAATTCAGATTTTTATGACTTTCATAATAATATATCGACAGATACAACATTGAAGCTACCAAAAAGAGTGATTAGAGTTTGTGATAAAATATTCACGGATTCCGAAGATTGCTTCCCGAAATATTGATATTATATTACCTTTCTCAGTCTAGCTAGACTCAAGTGTAAATTCAATAAGCTTTCAGAACAGTTAGGACAGGCTCGACTGCTCAGAAATATCGAGCATATTTACATTTTCTAATATTCTCCGCGAAACTCAGTTGGGATCAACGAGGTGTTGGGATACGTAATTTGAGAAATATTGTTAAGCTTCGACGAGCACCATTTTAATAAAGATGAAAGTGCGAAAGAATACGATACGAGGTTACGACAACGGTAAAATTTATATGGCATCGAATTTTAGTCACAATTAGAAATTGGTTAAGGTACAAACTCACCTACCAAACCCAAAGTCAACGATAAAACATTTAACTCTCGTGTCCCCAAATAAAATTAGTCCCATCTTGATGTCGTTACCTTCCGGAAGGTACAGAATTGAGTAATGTGTCGCGGTGACCTACTCAAACGAAGTCCAAACCGGATCCGAAGTTTAGTGGGCCATCATCAACCCGACTGCCGACTGGCGGGCCGTCCCACACCACCGCGGCGCCCCACCGTGTGCGCCCAACCGCGACCGGGGTGGGCGGTGGGGGGCGAGGGCGGCGATGAGGTCAAAGTTTACATTAGTCAAAATGGAAGACACTTTTTTATTTTATTACCGACATTTGAGGCATGAGAGTCGGCAGGATCTTTGAGCCCGAGTGTATTCGAGAGGGTCGGTTAGATGTATTTATGACAGTAAAATTTGTCGTCGTTCAAGTTAATGAACTCACAAAACATACTTTCTATATTTACCGCACTGAATGAAAGGTCGGTTGAAACGGCTATTTAAATAGGTAGTTCGTGTTTTCCGTTCAGTTCAGTGTAGCCGGCACGACTGAAGGGAAGCACTGTCATGGCACCTAGTTCACCAAGTTGTTATGGGCTGATGTAACAATTATTAGTATGTATGTGAAAATGGATGGATGATACGTGGATGATAAGTGGATGAATGAGAAGAGCGGAAGACCGCGTGTGGTGGCGTGCCTTGGGAGAGGCCTATGTCCAGCAGTGGATCGATACAGGCTGATGATGATGATGATGATGTGAAAATGATTGTATACGTATATTATATTCCCCATACTATATGTATTTGGAAGAAGTAACTTTAGAAATTGAAGACGTACATGGTGGCATATGTGACGTCACTATGAATTGTACATTCCGTAAATTTTTAGGGTTCCGTATCCGCACGGGACCCTATAACTAAGCCTTCGCTGTCCGTCCGTTTCACCTTTATAAGATTTTTTGAACCGTAATAGTAACCGGTTGAAATTTTCACAGAATATGTGTTATTATGACGAATATTTATTTATTTATTATTTTTTAACACCGGCATGTATAAAGTACAACTTACCCTATCAAATAAAAAAAAAGTAAAGCATTAATTACGCTTCACATACAAGAAACATTTTTCAACGTTTTTAGGGTTCCGTATTCATACGGAAGCCTATTAATAAGCCTACGCCGCCGCCTGTCTGTCTGTCTTTTCGTCCGTCCGAAGACTATATTTTGAACCGATCACCTATAATTATATTATTATAAGATACCTAGATATTATTTTTTTACTTTTCGCCTTTTTTATTACATATTCTATGAACTTTTCAACCTGATATCTATTACGGTTCAAAAGATACAGCAGTAGAACGGACAGACAGACAGACGGCGGCGTAGGCTTAGTAATAGGTTTTCTTAAAGATACGAAACCCTTAAAAACAGGCTAATTACGTTATAGTACGGAGCCCTCGGTGCGCGAGTTCGACTCGCATTTGGGCGTTTTTTTGGGAATCGCAATAGACATGAAACTAATATTATAAATAGTCTAAAGAACTTTAGTTGTGTCTGATTCTTTTCACTTTTGGACACCGCCATCGGCGCCGGTTGTACATAAAAATAGGCATTCTCAAAATTATCACGTTGCATTGTCCGTAGGTATCAAGCTCAGATTCTTCTGTACTCTGTTGAGGTAAGTATCATAGTAAAAAAAATTGCGATTTTAACTGGAAGACTTATATCTGTTTCGTGCTGTCAGGTAGTATAATTAATAATACTAAATATTCCTACATAAAGTACAAACACACTACAGAAAGTACCCACGTAATTTTTTTTTTTTTTTTTTTTTTTATGGAACCTGACACGGTTGGCTACATCACCTACAACATCCGTGAACCGTAACACAGGGTGAACTAGGTGCCATGTCAGTGCTTCCCTTCATTTCATGTCGGCTACACTAAACTGGACGGAAAACACGAACTATTTACATAGCCGTTTCGACCGACGTTTCGTTCAGTGCGGTGGTACCAACCCGGCCGGGATAAACCCTACCACCTAGTAAGGTAAGAAGGGAAGGGACCTACAGTTTAACGTGGAATCCGAACCACGGTCAGCCTCCAACGGTCGAGCGGTCACCCATCCAATCACTGACCGCGCTCAGCGTTGCTTAATAACAGTTGACTAACCAACCGCGCCAATGAGCTACCGAGGCTGACGAATTTTCTTATCCCTTAGTCGACTTTTACGACATGCGACGGGGAGAGATGCAGTGGGGCTATTCTTTTTAAGTACCGACCCCACACAGTACAAATATGGTTGATGGTTAAACACAAATATGTGGTCGCGACGCGCGCGCCTGATGGATGTTTCGTCGCGCGCAGCTGTGTATCTGCTCCACACGCAAATTGTAAGAAAAGCCTTCCTCTAATTAATTTAGGATCTCACGGGAAACTTCGGGAAGTAGTTTAACCGAAAATAGCAACTTTTCCAGAGAAGACTAATGAGCGAGAAGTTGGCGAATTCTTCCACTTCCAGCTCCATCAATACAGTTCCCGGAGGTGCGAACAATTTTAACTCTCGCCCGGCAACTTGGGCCGCGTACTTAGAAGTAAGTTAATGTTGCCGGCGATGACTTGCAATTGCATTCCTAAGGCGCTTTCGCCATTGCTACTCTATCTGTTGAAGGAGCCTCACGTGCCGTCCCGCTAGCTCTTGACTTGGATGAAATATGCAAGGCACCAATTCAGGCGAAATTAACGGAACTATAACGTCTTAATATTTCCTTACCAACTTCATATAATGTACATACATTTATATAATATACTATAGTATTATCAAAACCTCGTGTCCGGTTGGGCAATAAAGTTATATGGCTTAGGGAAGCGAATCTGCGCACGGCGCTTTGTCGATAAAAAGTCACCTGGGTCGATAGAAGTTATTCACGGTTTTTTATTTAGATGAATTAATAATATCTTAAGGTACTACAGGTTATAAATGCTAAGGTACTTATATATATATATTTATAATAGATACCTATTTCACATACTCAATCATACTACAAATTCGATAACACATTTTATTGTTTTATTTTTTATATGTTTTTTTGATTTATCTGAATAGATTCATAAGATATTTATTTATGATACTTTACATTAGATTCAGATTCAGATTCAGATATTTATTTTGCCATAAAGAACACACAACAATATTTCATTGAGACATGCATATTCAGTATGGTTCGTCATAATTTTTTTTGGCCTGTCCCGTTCAGCAGTGCAATCTATAAGGAACAACCGGGTAAGAAACCTTAGAGCTTTTTTTAAATATAACTTACCTAGTATGTTTTCATTGTGTTAAATATAACATACTATATCTAAGGAAAAAATTAAAAATATTAAGTTAAGATATACCCATTAAGAAGATAATAAAATACAAAAAAAGAACATAGGGTTCAGTGAAGTTATTAATAAAATTTGAGTATATGCATATTATGAACCATTTGAATTATCAAAGTCAGCAGAATTTTTATTTAGAGTAAGATAAAAATCCCTTAACTTATAAAATTATTATTACACATGCCATTTATGAAAAAATTTAATTATTAACTGCTAAAAATATATTTATATATACATTTAATTATGTACATAGAATTAAACTTCAACTCATTTAAACCTTACTGAAATACTGTGAAAGTTACCTAATTCAAATACTTCCTTCTGGACCCTATCTACCGTTCGTACAGACACTCCACATACCAATGCAGGAAGATCCCGCACTCTTGTGAAATCTGTTTGAAATAATTTTTGCGGGTCACTTTTTATTTCGTTGAAAAACAAAAACACATTGTTTATTAGCGTTCGCGACTGAACAGTAGTTTCGCCCCAAAGTTTCGTCATTTCTGTTTCGCAGAACGTCTCCATTTTGTTACACAGAACTTCGTTAATAAAGAGTAGTAACTTTAACGAAGGTCGAACTGTAACTGATTAAAACAAAACATCAAAAGAGCGTCAAACCGTGCAATGACGGCCGGCGGACCAATGAAATCGCATCACGTCATTGATGCACTCTACAGCGTTCGTTCTTGGTCGACCAATGAGGTCGCGTCACGTCATTGATGCATTCCACAGAGTGCGTTCTCGGTCGGCCAATGAGATCGCGTTACATCATTGATGCATACCATAACGTGCATTAGCGGGCGCCCCTTCAAATGGTATTATGTCATTCATTAAAAAAACAACACAAACATATAATTCATGATTGGAAATAATTAAAAAACCGTGAATAACTTCTATCGACCCAGGTGACTTTTTATCGACAAAGCACCGTGCGCAGATTCGCTTCCCTAAGCCATATAACTTTATTGCTCAACCGGGCACGAGGTTTTGATAATACTATAGGTAACAAGTACTATAGTATTATCAAAACCTCGTGGCCGGTTGGGCAATAAAGTTATATGGCTTAGGGAAGCGAATCTGCGCGCGGCGCTTTGTCGATAGAAAGTTGGTCACGTTTTTTTAATTAGATGAATTAATAACAATTTAATTTTACAAACAATTTATTTATAGAAACAAATATATAAATTAGGCTTGGTATATATTATCTTTTTAATGGGTATATCTTGACTTAATATTTTTAATGTTTGCTTAGATATAATATTTTATATTTAACATAATGAAAACTTAGTATGCAAGTTATATTTAAAAAAAGCTCTGTAAGGTTTCTTACCCGTATATTTTATTAAATAAAACATTAATAAAATATAATATTGAGTATGTGAAATAGGTATCTATTATAAATAGATATATTAAGCATTTTTAAGGATATTATTAATTCATCTAATTAAAAAAACGTGACCAACTTTCTATCGACATAGCGCCGCGCGCAGATTCGCTTCCCTAAGCCAATTAACTTTATTGCCCAACCGGCCACGAGGTTTTGATAATACTATAGAAGTGCTCAAAAATCGATGTGGTTAATTTTTTTATGATCACGATATTTCTACACGAGGCTGAATAGGGAACGAAAATCATGCAACAAGCTTTTATTTTGATGAAAATGAACTAAAATGTCAAAAATAAACTTATTCCAATTGGAAACAAGCGCTTTTCTCCATTTTTACTGTTTAGTTAATTTTATTAATCAATGTCGTAGCTTGTTAGAATTTTTTTTTACGTTTATAAATTTTTTACTTTTTATATTGTATGGTGGCAAAGATGTCATCTAGAACCATAGTACTTGTGAATACAAATAAAACGAGTCCAAACTTGATGGGGTTACGTCGTTTCGTTACAGAGTTCCTGTGGCCACCTTTCGGCTCCATCATAAGACCAACTATGACATTATTATATTGCATTGTCATCCGATTTACATATGTATGCAAAATTTCAGCTCAATAGAACACCGGGAAGTGGGTCAAATTTAACTTGTAAGATTTGATTACCCACAGACAGACATAGGGGCAGGATAAATAAAAGCTTGTAAAATATGATCACGTCATATAAATCAACGTACGATGCATGGAAGTAATGTTTATAAGAAACGTAGCATTTAGTAAAATTCCACAACAAATGAAATGAAATGAAATGAAATGAAATATTTATTTACACAAACATCATTACACTGCAATAAACTAGTCTCCTGCACTAGAAAATTTCTGTCTCGCAGAAAGACTTTTATAATACACAAAGTGACATATTCATTTTGCGCTCACTAGTAACATCGAATAAATGTTTGCAAAATTTTAGTGAATGAAATTGGTAATTTAACACATGCAAATTAGTTAGAATAATAAATAAATAAATAAAAAAAAATAAAAAAATAAAAAAACATTATTGAATTAAATATTAAAAATATGTTTGATAAATAGTTGTATTATTATTATATTCCTTTTTATATATATCAATTATTTCAATATTTAAATTAATTTGGTATTAGTGTGTAAGTTAGTACATAAAATAAATTGAGTTTTAACAACATTTTTAATAGTTTAACCTATTAAATGTTTACCCTAAGCAATAACAGTAAGAAGGTCCTCTGTATTTTTGTAGTCAAGGGTCCTTAGCCATGACTCAAGTGTAATTTTTCGACCTTTCCCAATTTTTTCGTGGAAATTACACAGTCTTTCCGACTTTTTATATATAAGCTGAGCAAGGAATGTATAGAATCGCCGTGCAAAACTTGTTCGGATTTGAGGAGGTGCTGGTTTGCCTCGGTTCCTCGTACATGGTCGCTCCTCTGTTGCTGTTATATTCTGTATCGGAGTAAGAGTAAGAGTAAGGAGAAGACGACTTATGAACAACTGCCGTACAGATAATAAACCGCTTTCGTAGTGGAGCGCATGTGTGTTATAGCGATATGGCTTTTTAAAAGCTACTTTTAAAAGAGACCGTTGAGCGCGTTCGAGTTCAATGAGATACGATTTTGCAGCACCACCCCAGACTGTAATACAATAAGTAATTACTGACTCTGCAACTCCATAATATACTGTCTTCAGTATTGACTTATCTGCACAGTGTCTAATTGATTTGAAGAAATAGATTAATTTCCTCAGTCTGTTTGACACTGCTTCTATGTGAGGTCGCCAGGTTAGATGGTTGTCAATTAAAATCCCTAGGTATCTGATTTGACTCACCCTCTCTAAGGTTTCACATGTGCACGCGTCTGAAAACGAGCAGCATGTGTGTAATTTGAGTTTTAGGGTTTCCTCTGGTTTTCCAGCAGACGTAATTGAGAAGCACATATATTTAGTTTTTGAGGCATTTATTGTGAGCAAGTTTTGATCCAACCATCTTTTCACCTCCATTAGGCCTGTTTTAGCGCACTCAAATACGTCATTCCAGGTGTCTCCGGAGAATACTAACACTGTGTCGTCTGCGTAAGTAACAATTTTGTATTTGGTAGGTTCAAGGTTGCACAGATTATTTATATAAACGATAAAAAGTATTGGCCCTAAAACACTCCCCTGTGGTACTCCATATTTTGTTTCCTCTGTTTCACTTATTTGACTACCAATTTTCAGTGATTGCTTTCGGTTTTTCAAGTATGAGTCAAACCACTGCAGAGGCAGTCCCCGAATGCCGATTTTTTCCATTTTTGTCAAGAGTATGGACAAGGAAACCGTGTCAAACGCCTTTGCGAGGTCTAAGAAGACTGCTAAAGTTCGTTTGCCTCCGTCTAGGCGCTCGACGATGTGTTTTATGACATTTTGCACTGCGTGTTCGCAGGATTTTTTAGGTCTGAAACCAAACTGATTATTAGAGAGTAAGTTTTTAGTTTCTAAGTAAGTCATTAGTCTAGTTTTAACAATTTTTTCCAGTATTTTTGATAGTATAGGTAAAAGTGATATAGGTCGAAAGTTTTTTATATTGCTCTGGTCTCCTGATTTAAAAATAGGACTTACTATTGCTGATTTGAAAGCCTCCGGGAAAACTCCTGTTTTTAAGCTCAGATTGCAGACATGACACAGTGGCTCGAGTATGTGGCAGCACATATTTTTTATATGTTTACTGCCTATTTGATCCCAACCAGGTGCGCTGTCATCTTTTAATTCCATTATAATTTTCGATATTTCTGTAGGGCATGTAGGTCTCATATAGAAGGAACCACCTGCAAGTTTTTTACTTTTTTCAGCTATTTTTATTAGGTCGTTTTCAGTTTGCTTTAGTCTTTTCAGATGTTCCTTGGCGAAATTTTCCCCTACTTCGATATAGTATTTATTCATTGTGTTTAATTTAACTTCACATTGTTTGCTACTTTCTTCAGCACTAAGAAGGTGAGTTGAAGGAGATTTATCTTTAGTTGTACATATATCTGCCGCTTCTTTTAGTAGTTTCCATAATTTCTTGCCATTACTACGGCTTTTTGTTATTTCGGTTTCGTAATAGATGTATTTAGCTTTTTTTATTGCTAGGTTGCATATGTTTCGGTATTTTTTGTACTTCTCTAGGTAGGTAAAAGGATATGATTTTGAAAGTGAATGGAGCTTATCTCGTTTATCGATGCAATTTAATAGGTTATTTGTTATCCAGGGTTTTTTATTTTTTGTTCTAATACTAGTTTGCTTTGTGGTTGTGTACGTTTGAATAATGTTTTGTATTGTCTGTATAAATTTGTTTGCAGCACAGTCAGTATTTCTCTCAGATACGATGTGGGTCCAGTCTACATTTTCCAGAAATTTAGATATGGCTTTAAAATCAGTTTTACTAGATTGTCTTGTTTGTTTGAAAGTCTTGGGCTTGCGTTTTTCAATGAAGGCCAGCACTGGTGAGTGATCGGTGATTGATGCACTACAGACTACAGTTTTTACTATACCTGTGCTTCTAATCATCACATGATCAAGACATGCACTTTCACGAGTAGCATCAGTCACGCCAGGTTGAAGACCCAACTCTGCACATAATCATAGATATTTAGTTGATCTGCTAGCTGTAATTGTATCTGCTATATCTATGTTTATGATATATAACCCGTTTGATAACTCCTAAGCAGACATATTTCAGACATGTCCACCCCAAAAACGACAAGTCCGCGAGGAGAGCTACGGACAAAAGCGTATATTATTTAGTCATTTCAGTACCATACAGATTGACTGGTAAATAACCTTGTAGGGGTAAGGCCGCCTTTGTGCACTGATGTATTTCTACACCTTGTTTCTTGTCATGCAACTTGAAGTGCGTATGACCCGTGAGCTTGTTTTTTGGTTGATTATTCAAAGGTCGATTTACCTAATCCGCTAAAACCACAGTCCTGGCTAATTCTAAGGTAGGCTGTTTAAAAAGTCTGAATTTGACGAAATGTTTTCATGTTCCGTATTCATACGGATCCCTATTACTAAGCCTACGCCGCCGTTTGTCTGTCTGTCTATCTGTTTGTCTGTCTGTTTGTCTGTCTATCTTACTGTCCGTCCGTCAGAGGGCTGTATGTTTTGAGCCGCAATAGGAAGCCGGTTGAAATTTTCGCAGAATATATGTTATTATGGCGGACATACCAACACATAGTAAAGAAAGAAAAATGTTAAAAATGAAGGGCTCCCCATGCAATTATTCGTATGTATGTAGAAGAGCGCCATCTACCCAATGATAACTAATTTAACTAAAATTTTAACTACAAAAGTATGAACCGTCACCGATAGATGGCGTGAGGAATATGAAGGACTCCATATTTTACTCTATTATAAAAACGGTAATACATAGTACATACCTACAAGCGTTAAACTTGCGTAAACTTGTTAACGTTGCAATTATAGTGCAAACTCCAAAGTAAAAAAATAAATAAATAAAAACCCCCCAATAAGGTACGCGGTGGTATGGAGCCCTCGGTGCGCGAGTCCGACTCGCACTTGGACTGTTTTTTTTTATGATTTGATTAAATAGACGTGATTGCATACAAGAAATAATTTAAAAAATAAAAAAACCCGACTGCGTAAAAAATTACCTTTAAATAAAAACTGAAAAGAAAAAAACAAGTCCATGTAATATTGAATAACTACACCATTGAAATAGTTTCATGATCGATACACAAATATAAAACCAATATAAACTCTAATGCGGAACATAGCGACTTTAACAGTCGGGACCCATTAAAATTTTCCCAATAATGGGTCCCGACTGTTAAAGTCGCTATGTTCCGCATTAGAGTTTATATTGGTTTTATATTTGTGTATCGATCATGAAACTATTTCAATGGTGTAGTTATTCAATATTACATGGACTTGTTTTTTTCTTTTCAGTTTTTATTTAAAGGTAATTTTTTACGCAGTCGGGTTTTTTTATTTTTTAAATTAACTTTTTTTATTTTACACTTTTTAGATAGGATTATAAGACGGTAAATTTCTCAATCTTGTCATTTCATTGAGGGAGTTAATATCGCTATTAAATAGCTTGCGGTGGTCTAAATCAATACTAATAATAAATCTGTAAGGGGTGGTCATGGAGTAAGTTACTTTGTTTTAGGAAATATTGAGTTTGTAGCCTCTATGTATGATACTAAAGCTAAATTGACGATTTTTAGAAATCTTTTCTGTATGTATGTATGTATGTATGTATGTATGTTCCGCCATAACTCTTAAACCAATCATCCGAATTCGATGAAACGTTGTACAAGTACATTTAACTATATGGGACACAGGATAGGCTACATAAAATTCAGTTCCGGCTACGCTAAGATGTGGCTCCCATACAAACCGATATGTTCAATCCGCGCGCCTTAGTACTATACATAGGTATTTACCGAGCGAGCGGCGGCAGTTGGCGGCGTGGCGGCACGGTGCGGCGGCGCGGGGGAGGCGCGGCCTATAAACTCAACAGCGAACCGAACAGCCGCACTATATTCCTCTTTCACGCAAAAACTACTGAACAGATTTTGATGAGCCTTTACAGTACTATAGCTTATACATCAAAAAGGCTATAATTTATAAAGACATTGTGTAAATTTGCCCAAATATCGATAAATGTCAAGTAAGTCGGAAAAAATCCTGCCTTCTGAGAGTTATCTCGGCGTGCGCTGCATAAACCTTTAGAGTTACACGAAGATAGTGTATAATGAGGTTGTTTCTTTAAAATAGTTCTAAAAAAAAGTCCGCGACAGCATATATCTACCTTTTATGTGAAAGCCACTATAGCCAAAATAGTGAACCAAAAATACACTTAAATTGGATACTGTATTTACAATGCACATTTTATAGTTTTGAATTAATTCTTATCAAAATACATACTTTTATCACTTCTGGTATTTAAAGTAGATAAACTTTGGCTGTTAAACTAAGTAATTTGGACAAATGTTTAAAAAGTTACGACGATGAGAATGTCTTGAGAGAAGCGCTGCGCTTCTCTCAGCGGGGGGCAGCGGGGCGAGGCGAATCACGCACATTTAGCTATACGAGACACAGGATAGGCTAAATAAAATTCAGTTCCGGTTATGCTAATAATGTGGAGTATTTTACTTAGTTAGGTAGGATGTAAAGTATTTGATTTATTTTAATTGAATTTTCTTATTTTAATATCGATAGCTTTTTCCCGCGGATTCGCTCGCGTGAAATTCGTATTTCAAAAGAAGAAACTAAGTAACTTAGGCCGGGACCGGAGGTTGAACTGGATTCAGATAAAAACAATAAACATTCTCAAAGAAAGTAAGTAACATACTAAAGGCGAGACCGAAGGCCGAGCTGCGTTCAGGAAGAGGTTAAACCTATTCGAAGAAAATAAGCAACAAAGGGCGAGGCCGAAGGCCGAGCTGCGTTCAGGAAGACCTTCAACCTTCTCGAACAAGTTCTCGAAGAAAGTAGTAACTGAGGGCGAGGCCTAATGTCGAGCTGCGTTCAGGAAGACTATAATCCTTCTCGAAGAAAGTAAGTAACTAAGGGCGTGGCCGAAGGCCAAGCTGTATTCTGGAAGACACTAAACCTTCTTGATGACAGTAAGTAACTATGGGCGATAGTTACTTACTTTCTTCAAGACGGTTTATAGTCTTCCTGAACGAAGCTCGGCCTTCCGCCTCGCCATCAATTAATTAATTTCTTCGAGAAGGTTTATGGTCTTCCTGAACGCAGCTCGGCCTTCGGCCTCGCCCATGGTTACTTACTGTCTTCGAGAAGGTTTATAGTCTTCCCGAACGCAGCTCGGCCTTCGGCCTCGCCCTTAGTTACTTACTTTCTTCGAGAAGGTTTATAGTGTTTCCGAACGCAGCTTGGCCTTCGGCCTCGCCCTTAGTTACTTTCTTTCTTCAAGAAGGTTTATGGTCTTCCTGAACGCAGCTCGACCTTTGGACTCGCCCTCTGTTACTAACTTTCTTCGAAAAGTTTATCCTCTTCCTGAACGCAGCTCGGCCTTCGGCCTCGCCCATAGTTACTTACTGTCTTCGAGAAGGTTTATCGTCTTCCTGAACGCAGCTCGGCCTTCGGCATCGCCTTTTGTTACTTACTTTCTTTGAGAAGGTTTATAGTCTTCCCGAACGCAGCTCGGCCTTCGGCCTCGCCCTCAGTTACTTACTGTCTTTAACAAGGTTTATCTTCTTCCTGAACGCAGCTCAGCCTTCGGCCTCGCCCTTTGGTACTTACTTTCTTCGAAATGGTTTATAGTCTTCTCGAACGCAGCTCGGCCTTCGGCCTCGCCCTTAGTTACTTACTTTCTTCGAGAAGGTTTATTGTCTTCCAGAATGCAGCTCAGCCTGAAGCCTCGCCGTTAGTTACTTACTTTAGTTGAGAAGGTTTATCGTTTACCTTACTTAACGCAGATCCCTTAGTTACTTACTTGCTTTCTTTGAAATACGAATTTCACGCGAGCGAAGCCGCGGGCAAAAGCTAGTACCTAAATAAGTAAGAGGCCCTGTTACAAAGTGCCCGTGTTGTCGTTCTATTCTGGTCTCTGTCCCTAATTTTGACCACATAGTGAATTATTTTCATGACATGTGGTATACCGTTGGAAAGAGCGTAAACTAGCAAACTTTTTAAAAGAAAAAAAGCTCTCAATTGCGCAAGGGGCACATGAAAGAACAAAGGAACGCTTGCGCTATAGATCAGCTGATTGTAAACGCGAAGTGGAATAACCGAAACGTAACAAAAACGACATGCACCGCCTCAACATTAGGGAATTTTTTTTAACCTCCAAAACATCACAGCTGATCTATAGCGCAAGAGTAAATTTGTTCTCTCCTGTGCCAGACCCCTCAATTGATGTCACTTTTTTTTTTAAATGAATTAAGAAATTAAGATTCTTTCAAATACCTAAATAAGTAAGAGGTCCTTTTGCAAAGTGCCCGTGTTGTCGTTCTATTCTGGTCTCTGTCCCTAATTTTGGCCACATAGTGAATTATTTGCATGACATGTGGTATACCGTTGGAAAGGGCGTAAACTAGCAAACTTTTTTAAAAGAAAAGAAGCTCTCAATTTCTGTCACTTTTTTTTTTTAATGAATTAAGAAATTAAGATTCTGTCATATTTTTACTCGTTCTCGGGACTTTGGGAGGTCATAAGTCCTTTTCATGGTATTAACTTAACCCTTTATAGGGCAGATTTTTTTTTTTTTATAATTTGATTTTTTGGAATCGGAGTAGGTTTAGGGGTGCATAGGGACTGGAATTAGTGTGATATTCACTTGTTGATTTATTCGGATTAGGCTGTAGGGGGGGTTCCATATGAAACCAAGACCATTTAGGGAAAAAAATTGGTGGTTTTGTTTGAAACCGTGAACGTTTAGGGAAAAAAATTATAAATAAAACCAAATCATAATTAAATAAGTTTTGTTTGAAATAAAAATGTTTTTGGTCTTTTTTACCATATAAAAGCTTACATTATTAATCAAAGAGACTAAACGGTAACTATTAATACAAAAATGAGTCCTTTGTGTCATAAAACCTCGTCCTCTTTGTTGAGTCGGTACTGCTGGTGAATGGTGATGGAACTGGTGATAGTATTGGTGAATCACTGATAATTGGAGCCAATGGCTGATGTGGAGTTATGTCCATGATATCCCTATGAAAGTCTCCTGTAGCTGCCAATCTCCGTGATATGATGTTCAAAGGGCTATAAATCCTCAGGATCTGAGTCCCCTCCAATATCGGAATTTTCAGTCGTCTATGCCTTCAATCCAACTGAGTAGCTGATCGTAGGGCATGTTCTCTAAATCTAATACTGGTATAGACATCTGAAATAAACAGAAATTAAATTACTGTAACTATTCGTAATGTAATTTAGGTTGCACTTATCGCACAAACCTCACCGGCCACCATACCTACACTTTGACACCTAATATCATCTTTGTGCAATAATATCTAAATAAACTGTTTTCTGACATAAAGTGATAATTCAACTTTGCAAAAGTTTACTGTAATAGCCCCAACTATGTAAAATAAACAAATGAGAATTTGAAATATGCACTTGTTCAAATTCTAACGTAAAATCGGTCTTCACTACCTGTTGAGTTAAAATCGTTATTGTACTTTATAGATGCAAGTTGGAATTAAGATGTATACACCAAATTGAAGGAAAATAACTAAAATATTCATTAACTTACCTTGAAACACGAAAATATATCGTTTTGCCACTAAATTATCATCATCAATACATAGTATAAAATAATAAAGCTTTCCGCCTCTGTCTGTATATCCGCTAACTCATCCTAAACCACGCAACGGATTTTCATGCGGTTTTCACCATCAGTTAGATAATTTTTCACGGAAGGTTTATATGCGGCGCGGGGCGGCGCGGAGCGGCGCGGGACGGCGCGGAGCGGAGCGGGTCGGCGCGGTGCGGCGCGGTGCGGCGCGGTGCGGCGCGGTGCGGCGCGGGACGGCTCGGTGCGGCGCGGGGCGGCGCGGTGCGGCGCGGGGCGGCGCGGTGCGGCGCGGTGCGGCGCGGGACGGCGTGGAGCGGAGCGGGTCGGCGCGGGGTGGCGCGGGATTGCGCGGTGCGGCGCGGTGCGGCGCGGAGCGGCGCGGGGCGGCGCGGAGCGTCGCGGGACGGAGCGGCGCGGTGCGGTGCGGCGCGGGACGGAGCGGCGCGGTGCGGCGCGGAGCGGCGCGGGACGGAGCGGCGCGGGACGGAGCGGCGCGGTGCGGTGCGGCGCGGGATGGAGCGGCGCGGCGCGGAGCGGCGCGGTGCGGCGCGGTGCGGCGCGGTGCGGTGCGGCGCGGAGCGACGCGGGACGGAGCGGAGCGGCGCGGGACGGAGCGGCGCGGTGCGGCGCGGTGCGGCGCGGAGCGGCGCGGGACGGAGCGGCGCGGTGCGGTGCGGCGCGGAGCGGCGCGGGACGGAGTGGCGCGGTGCGGTGCACCGCGGGCGGAGCATACGAACTTCACGCGAGCGAAGCCGCGGGCAAAAGCTAGTTTAATGATAAATGAGACACAGTCACTTCCCCAGGTCGTAAACACTTATGAGACAGAAAGCACAAACGTAACCACCAGTATGTTGCACTGTACCGAGGACATGTGAATAACTTCACTTTAGTGGTTTCATTTGTAGCTTGCGCCCGTTCAGGGACTACTCGTTTTAGCAATAAGGTCGACTACCAATGCAAGCATAAATGAAATACGAGCCTTAGTGTCAATCTTGTCGGGTGGTTACAGCCGCCATACTGATTTCGCTTCTGCCTTATAAAGGGTTAATCAAATGAGAGATGAAAGGATTGAGAAAGGGATGCTTCGGTGGTTCGGTCATGTTGGAAAAATGGATGATAACGAAAGACATTTATGAAGCAAATGTGAGTGGAAGAGTCGGGAAGGGTCGCCCTAGACGCACGTACCTGGACCAGATCGGGTATGTGCTCAAAAAGGGTCAAGTGCGTAGTACCCGTAACCGACGAGCATGCATGAAGAACATTATGGGAGTGGAAGAGGCGGCCGAGTTGTTTCAGAATCGTGGCACGTGGAGATCCGTTGTCTCTGCCTACCCCACCGGGAAACAGGTGTGACGCTATGTATGTAAATGGTATTTTTTCTAGAAGAAGGATATATTGTAAAATCCAATTAATTTTATTTCGTGCTGATGCAGTCATAAACAAAAAAGTTACAAGGATTTAAAACTGGGATTTTTTAATTTTCAAAAATAAAGAAAAAAATCGTATCTTGATACCACGTGATACCTGATAAAAGGTATGATGTATCAAAACGTTGCAAATGACCCCACTTACCTACAATCATTTTGTCGGTCGATGTGCCGAAAAGCCTGTATAATAAGAACTTTATCACAGCTCTACTAAAAGTTAAGTGAGAATGGTTGCTAACCAACTTTAAATCGTTACAGATCCTAAATGGTCATTCGAAATGAAAAATGGTAAGAGAAACCTAAAGATCATTTTCAAATACCTATTCAACGATACCCCACTTAACATAGTTAGTCAACTTTCATTTTTTTCTTTTTCACAATATGGCACCTAGTTGTCGCCATATTAAATTTTGATTACTGCCATGTCTTTAGTGACACTCGCAAGATTAAGACAAATCGATTGACGTAAGAATCATCAAAATCGGCCCACGCGTTTGGTCTCTAGCGTGCCACAAAGGAACAAACATACATACATACATACATAGGCTGATAAACACATTACCCTCCTTTGCGTCGCGCAGTCGGGTAAAAAGCGCCCAAATATATGTACAATCTGCATTAGACGTTACTATGTACGTTCCATAACAGTACACACACGTACAGGTAAGTAAGTACCAGTGCATCTACGTATTCCAAAATGTATTAATGCCACAACTCTCTCTCTCGACTTCACCGCAACAAATTCATGTAAGAAAGAGTTAGTTCGATAGTCGATACTTTCTCGTGTAGCCGTGCCCGCCGCCACGTCATTTCGAAGTTTCCTGGTGGTGACTGGTGGCGCGACGGCGCGGCGGGCGGCGGGGCGGAGTGGAGACGGCGTCGGTGGAGGAGGAATCAGTGCAAATTGAAACAAATTGCGTTTGGACGCCCGATTGCGGGAAAACATCTGCCTCAGACGTGATGATGAAAAATAGTCGAAGGCTCGACCACCGCATAAAATGACACAGATGTCTTATGGCTAGAAGAGCAGTAGAAAATGCTGTTGGGCTCCTTGTCTATTCGAATCCTCCTAAAAGCCCGAAAGCATGTTCATTTGTTGTTTTTATTTTAATTTTTTTTTATTTAGTTTTTTTTAGTTCAGTATGTTTATGTACTCTAGAGTTTTTTTTATGTAATCCGGTATGGGTGGCTGAGTCAGAGGGGGGCCAAAGCACATGCTCTGACCAGCCAATATCACTTCCGAGAAGGTAGGTGCCATACCAGAGATAATAAAATATGAAACTCAAATGTTTAAATCTCTTCCGAAAGCTGAAAGTATTTAGATTACTATGCAATTTACTCCTTGATTCATGAGTCGATCACCCGGACTACATATAGATTTCAGTTGGTATCTCGGTACAGCCACCCATATTGGTTTACATAAAAAAAAGTACCTAAATAGCGACTTTGTATATTGACTTATCTGGGATACGTTGTAACTTGTACGACACAATTGGCGTAAGGGCACTGCGACGCAGAAGGGTGACGCTTTGTAGAATACGATTTATCATTTATTTGAACTAGAAACACATAAAGCTCGACCTTTATAAAATCCAGATTTTTTAAATATATATAATAAAACATATAAAAGAATACCCTTTAAGATCTTTAGTGTAATGTACATACTCTCTTTAGTTTGAAATAAGAGCGAATCTCTGGTTCCCGGGCGCCCGGAGGAGTCATCAAATTTGATCTGCGCCGGTTTATTTATTGTTATGTATTTGGCCAGCAGCGTTTAGTGTCCGCCCGCTTGTAAATTGGAGCCCGCGTAACATTAATAACGCGTCCGCCGTTATTTACTGGACCGGAGGCATGTGTTAGTGTTTATGCTTTGCGAACTGTGTATTTATAACAAGCTGCACTTCCTAAGTGATGTTACTGCACTAATATAGCCAATTAAATTGTAGTGCATGTTATGTTTGACACTAATAGTTATATTTTACTAAATATGTGATCTTTTTTTACGTTCACACAAAGTTGTGAAAGATAACTGTCAATTCGTACCAGATATAATCCCACCTCAGATCATCCGGTACGGGTTGAAGTCTTCTGTAATTTTCGATGTTATGTGTAGTTGTTTCTACATAAACAACAAGTATACGTATATACTGAAATTACATCATCTCTTCGTGAATAAATTTATTTTATGTAATCGGCCGTGTCGGGCGTCTATATGTAAAAAAATACGTTATGGATGGCAGAATAAGAAGGACCAGAGCGCATGCTCCGACCAGCCAATATCACCTCCGAAAAGATAGGTGCCATACCGGAAACTTCCCTTTGGATTGCTGGCTATACTAGATTAGAGGACAACACAGCCTAGGCTGCTATGCGGCCATCTTACATCCAGTACGGTGGTATTAACCCAGTCGGTTACAATTTGAGCTTATCACCTAGTAAGGGGCAAGTGAAGAGACCTACAGTTTTACACCGGTTCTGAACGGTGAAGCAGCAGGTGTAGGTATGCACGTAATTTTTTTCGTCAGAAAAAACTCATTGGTACACGCCGACCGGATTCGAACCGCGGACCTCTCGCATGAGAAGCCGATGCCCAAACCACTCGGCCACCCGCCGCTTATGTACAAGCAATCTAACGTTTTAGTGCGATCATTAAACGTTTATCTACACGTACACCGCGGTACACGCTGGTTTTGCTTGAGCGTTGCCCGCTCGCCAGACTTACTTTTACATTAGACGTAAATTTGAAGTTTCAAATTTACGTCTAATAATAATTATGTCTTAGATTTACCGTATTTTTGAAATTAATGTAGCGACTGCTGCAATGCAAAATCAAAATGTAACGTCTGCAGAAGCAAATGAAATGTCATCCCGCCTCCAGGACCTTCAGCGCCATTTACTACGAAAAAAAATTAAATAAACTTTATTTCATGCCGTCATTTCCCTTCTTCGAATCACAAGCATGCCACCCTACCTACAGCTATTTCATTTACCCAAAATCTACGTATTCCATGTCAAAATTATTTCCTATAATATACTATACATGTACTGTATCATAATATAAATATTTAATGTCTTCATTTAAAGGCAGGCCGAAGCTAGAAAATAAGCAATTATTTACCCAAATTATAGGACTTATTTTTTACTACACTTCATGTTACGCTATTAGCTGCTAAAATATTTATTGAGCACAGTCACAACTGTACACAATGTAAGGTGTGTTGGCATGCGCGGTATTTATGTATGTATATAGGCACACAAGTCTGTAAGTGGTACGCATTAATTTAATATTGACGTACTTCCGGGCGGCCACTCGTAACTAAAATGCAAATAAAATAATACGTTGGATTACTTTGCGGTAATAAATAAACGAAACGGAAACGAATCTCGAACGGCGCGGGACTATTTTTATTTGGTACTCATTTTTACTGAGTTTCTTCTAGACGTTTTACGTAAAATATTTAAGACACTGAAAACTAATTTTGAAATTATATTTACTTGGTGGTTCAATAATTACCTACTTGAACTTGCTAAAATAGTACATTTGTAGGTTATTTACAGAACATGTGTAATGTATTACAAATATGTGTAAAACAGTCGCTATTAGTGTGGTGGTCTTCTTTCATTCATTATACACATCAGTCGTGTGTCGTCGCCACTCTGACGATGTCGACGCTGCTAAGTTGTCTCCGTATCAAAAGATAAAATTGCTCTGGAATTTCCCGCCGCGCCGCCCGCCCTGCCGCGTGCCCGCGATACTTGTCGCAGCGAGCGCGCGACTTCAACTTCAACTTATATTTTTTTAGGGTTCCGTATCCGTCGTACGGGACCCTATTACTAAGCCTACGCCGTCTGTCTGTCTGTCTGTCCGTCTGCCTATCCGAAGGCTGTATATATCTTGAACCGTAAATAGGTAGCCCATTGAAATTTTCAAAGAATATGTGTTATTATGGCCGATATAACAACACATAATAAAAATAAGAAAACGAAAAAAAATCATACAAGAAACTAAAAAGTGTATGCGCGCCATCTACCGAAAACAGTATGAAGCAGCGCTGACCATGACATGACGATACGGAACCCTCGGTGCGCGAGTTCGACTCGCACTTGGCCGGTTTTTAAAACAGTTTTTTAAATGTAAACTGACACGGATGGCTACATTTACTTGCGTACAAAGCTCCTGTAGTTAGAATTCGACGCGAATGCCACATGAAAAGCAGCGGTCCAGCGGCTGTGACACCGCACCGCATCGTGCTGACCCATTATTATGAGTGAGTGCTTTGATATACGACACGTATAGAAAAGTGCCAAGAGTACAAAATTAATTGCGAATGTGACAAGAGCAGAAGCAATGAGATGAACATTGTGCAAGCTAAGTAAATTTACTGACTGGATTAAAGAAAGGAAGTTCAAATACCGGCGGCTCTAAGGGCTACTTCTGGCTAGGAACAACGTTATGTGACAGATATCGTGTGGGAAATCTGTCACATAACTTTTTTTCTGACACTAAGTGGGAATTGAAATACCAAGGAAGGAATGTTATGTGGCAGCTTTCCCATACGATAATGTCTGCCACATAACGTTATCCCAGCCCTAGGGAGTTTATTTTTTTCCCCATTATATTCTCGATTATATTGTAAACAATATCACTTGTGCAATGGAGACTCAGTAGATTTCGGATCGCACACGAACCACGATACAAATGTAACCGCGGGGGAGGCGTGTGAGACGGCGCGCGGCAGGCTAATGCGTCGCGGCGCGGCGGCGGCGCGCGGCGGCGCGGAGCGTGGGAGTTAGGTGCACGCGCACGGATTGTCGCGTGTAAAAAGAGAATCGCACGACCCAGCGCGTCGTGAAAAGCTCTAATTAATTACCCTGCGAAACATGAAAGGGCGTATCGAGCGTTTATATTACTGGCAGCTAGCGTAATATAAAAGTAGAGAGCGCGAGCTTATCGCGCGCGTATACAAGGGAAACGTTCCCGCAGACATGCGTCGGCTCTCCCCGCGCCCCCAGCGGCCATCCCGCGCCTCACTGCTCTCTCCTTCGGAGTACCTCACCGTAATGGACGGTTAAGGAACCGCGAGAATAATGATGAAGCGGAATTATGACTTTATACTTACAGCTCCGGCAGCCACTTACGAAACAAAGTGCCTAACTAGATGCTTGTGCGAGCGCTGGCTTGGATCCTCACGGCGACATTAGTACGCTCCGGCTGCGGCGATGATGGAATAAGTAATTACGTTTTGTCGGAGGACAAAGAGTACTTTCGTCAAAGGACACAGTAATCTAGGGTGCGACGAAATACTAACCAAACTCCACTTAGGACCATGTTCAACCTACATTATTCGACGCTATATTATAGTTTGCTCTGCCTCTTCCTCTGTACTCATACGTCGTACGTATTCGGTTCTTTTCCACGCGATTCAAGTTCAGAGTTATCATGGGAACCAGGTTCTACTCCAATATTAGTAAGTATAGTTTCCTTTTTTCCTTTATATTATACATTCGTGTTAAAAATCATAATTGTTTACAATATACCTTGTAGTATGAGATGGGGTTCCTTATCAATTATTTGCTAGTAGAATATTTGGAATGCGCGTTAGCGGTAGAGCGGGGCCCAATTCAGTGGCGCTACCTAACTGTCGCTGCGCTGTTACCGGGCGCGGGGCGACGGGCCGCGGGCGTGGCCTCAGGGGGCTGCTTATTAGCTGCGCGATCTGACACAATTCGTGAATCGAGATCTAATAATCTGACCCGAGGGAACTATGTATACTAATATGACGTAGAATGACAAATCAAACACGACACTTCAGTATAGAATCGTGCGCGAGTCTATACTGGGCGGGCGAGTGCCGCGCGTCGAGCGGCCGCCGCCGCTCCGGTCCGCTTGGGCGGGCGGGGCGGGGGAGCGGTGCTCATTCACGCCGGTGGATTATTTATGGCGTCGTGCGACAGAAGCTATAAATCATCAGCGGCCGCGTGTCCTGGCGCGAGACGAGACTGCGAAAAATTATGAGCGGTAATGAAATTGGACATGTGTTTTCGTGACTCAATTCTCACGCGACATCAAGATTTGTGATTGTAGCTTGAGTTGTTTACGGCGGGAAATTGGGGGTTAAATAAAGAGTAGTGAAAGCACAGAATATCTAATAGGTACTGTCGTACCAGAAGCGACACTCCACAAAGCCACATAAAGGAATAGCTACTCTTGCTGAGACGCAATAAAGTGCAATTCAGCTCGCAAAGCGCTGCATGCCTAACTCGAATAATAGCCTACACCACGCTTCTCTTTCTATCGCGTAACTCTATCTCTTTTGGCGCGATTCGTATCGTGTTAGGGTTTCGCCAGTCAGTAGGTATAGAAACAATAAATTGAGAATGTGAACCCTGTTGCTAAAGAAACAGGACGCGTGCGATTCAATGTACCGACGACGCGACGTCACAGGCTCACAGCAGTCTAATTTATAATAGGTAGGTAAGTAGACCGTAAAAGACGCGAATTTTTTTTTTGCGTATGCTGCGCACTCGTGTCGTGTTACTAGTACTAGTTACTCTATTTACTAGGCAACAACTACTATAACTAGGTACACCTACTTAATTAGGAAACTCCTAAAACTACATGTAAAATGAACAAAATATAAATATTTCCTACCTTGCAGAATCTTTCGGTAAAGTAAAAAAAGACAACGTTGAGTTCTTCTGTTTATTGAGACAGCCGTACACGCAAGAATTATTATTAGTATTACCAGTATTACGATGCTCCAATTGCTTCATTATTATTATATTGAAGAATAGGCACAGAATACTTCATAGGTACTGAATAGTATAGTTCGTTCCATCCAGCCGATCGACTGTATGCGTGCGCTCGCAAGCGCGGGGCTGCCCGCCGGGTTTTGTACTCTCAGAATATCGCGCGCTGTAGGTGATTATCGCGGTAGGTATGAAGGAGTGTCTGAGGCCTGGTGAAAGCCTCTTCGTCGGTGGCGAGTAATGATAGGATATGGCACCCTCTATGCGGCGCGGTGGCAGTGCGGCGGCGCGTCGGAGGCGGCGGCGCGTCGGAGGCGGCGGAGTGGCGCGGTGCATGGCACCGGTGGTGGTGGTAGGAACGCCTCGCTCGTTTGATTAGAAATACCCGCGTGTATGTATGTGTGGCGCGGCTACCCTGCGCGTGTGTGTGTAGCTTAGCTAACAGCCTGTTGAGCGATCGTAAGGCGCGAGCCACATAGAATGGAAGGACGTCTTACGTGGGCATGGTGCGGACGTCTTGCCGTTTCATTCAAATTTCATACAAATGTATGGAAATAATGTGCAATTTAAATACACCTAACGACATCAGCGGACGGCCTGGCGCGCCACGGTGTGTTTTTTCCATTGCGTTATGTAATTGCGCCATATTTCCATTATTTTTTGTATGAAGTTAGAATGAAAAGGCAAGACGTCCCCGTCGGAGGTCATTTCTGTGTGGCTTGCGCCTTAAAGTGTGCCTATTGGCATAGAATACTTACAATGCTATTGGGGTTGATTGGTGGCCGAGCTTGTACGCCGAGTCGGTGCTGGTGCCGCCGGTGTGTGCGCTGAGGAGACACACGCATGTACCGATCGGAGTTTCTGTATGTTTTATTGCATTTCCGTCGTACTTAATTTCCTGCCTACATTTAACTATTTGCGTAAGCATGAAATTAGCTAAAACGGAACTTTGTGATAATCGTTATCACAAAGTGCCTATCTTTCAAATGTTATCGGTATCACTGAGCTATTGGATCTTTCGTAGAGTTATTATAATATACAATTAACTTCCTGGAATGTGGTTCGTAATTTAATGCATAATTATGGAACGAATAAAGTCAATAACCGGTTAGCTGTACGGACAGGACGGTCAATTATGTTCTGTCGATGCTCTATAATCACGCGCCTTTAACATGCTCGTGTGTGTTAGCCGTCTAGCTAACTAATAGTTATTAGTTAACGTGTACCTATAATTTTATTATAATAATTACTGTAGGGAAATGGAAACGAACTATCTCTCCAATGCAGGCTTGCATAGTTCACATAACGTAGTTTCAGAATAATCCGAAGAGTGTATTTCCTGAATCCTTTAACCTGGGTGTCTTCAAGCGTCGTATTAACGGGCTAGACAGCGTAGCAACAGTCCGCAAACCTGCTGGCATGGCACCTAACTGAGCGTGGTTTCGCGAGGAGAGGTGATTTTGGGTCTGTCGACTGCACCATTGGTCTCTCGGCACAGCCACCCATGCTGGTTTACACAAAAAAAATCCATGAATATATATTTTGTAAATATATAAAATAGTCAAAACCTTGTTTATTTTAAAATAATAGCCCCACTGCATCTCTCCCCGTGTATGTCGTAAAAGGCGACTAAGGGATATGACTCCCTTCTTATATTACTAGGTGGTAGGGTTTAACCCGCCCGGGCTGGTACCACCGCACTGAATGAAAGGTCTGTCGAAACGGCTATATAAATAGTTTGTGTTTTCCGTCCAGTTCAGTGTAGCCGGCACGACCGAAGGGACGCACTGACGTGGCACCAAGTTCACCCGGTGTTATGGGCTGACATCACGGATGTTTTAGGTGATGTAGGCAACTGTGTCAGTTTCAATAAAAAAAAAAACAAATTCTTAGTTTCATTTCATTATGGGTCTAAAATTTAAATTTTGTCACTGACGATTTATTTATCGTAATGAAATGATGAAACGATTTGTGTCTTCTATCTATGAGGTGGGTGGTATAATTATTACAATCAGCATGATAGTAAGTAATTACCTTGCTAAGTACATACTTATATTGTAAGCAATTTTAAGAGTGATGTTTAAAAATGTGAGTCTTTTCATGAATCGTGCCATGCAGTCAGTAGCGATTCCTGGTGCTGAGTATTGGATTGGCTCTGGCTTAAGGATTATTTGTTTCATAATTTCATAACTTACTCGTTATATTATTTCTACCACAATGAGTTCAAAAACTGAAAGACCATATATTTCCTTTTGCTGTCTTTATTTACAGACTTCGACAAACTTAGGCAAGGGTGACCGTTTTGAACAATTTAGAAGTTTTTCAGAAAATGTCCTCGTTGAGAACGGGTTTTCCAAAAGATCTTCTATTATATATTTCGTACTGGAGTTTGCCATTATTACCAATAACTTACTGAACTCGAGTTCACTGACTGCTGTGATTGCGAGTAGGTACTTACAGAGATATATCACGCATATATGACACAAAGACTAACATTTCGTTCGTCAGTACATTATTAGCGGAACGTGTCGTCGGTCGCGTCGTCAGCCGTAATCAAGATTTTACTTGAAATAAAGCCTCAGAGTTCGTTGTACACGCGGCGCAATCACTAGCGATTTGAGTAGACTCGCTCAGACGAGTGCGCGTCTCATTGGCCGAATTAACCCCTTTAGTGCGGAGCAGCCGACTGGCATCTACAGGGACACGATATTCTAATTTCCATTAGTGTTAATGTTATTGGCGCGGGCGGAGCCGCGCGGCGCTGCTCCTCTCTCCGCGCAGAGTAATAAAAGTAACGAGTACTCATCTCAGCTTCGCCTTACGACTGCAATTGTGCTCGGAGCTTCGCGGTGGCGGCCCTCTCTCTGGCTGGACCATCTCCATTTTATTTTCCAATATCGTTAACCCTTCCGAATTGCGTTAACCTACATTGATTGATTCCAGGCGAGAGACCAGATTGAGTCTGAATGCACACGCGACAGAGTAGATACAAAAAAATGGTGATTTGGAAAGCTGAAGTGGACTGTAGGGTGTAGGTATGGATTTCAGACCTTAGATTTCCATGGGCGTGGTCCCGTCAGTATTTCCTGCTTACGTTTCGGTTCGATTGCTTGCTTTTTGGTCGGGACGCTATTTCTCAGCGGGAAAAAATTATATTGTAGCTAATGATGTTTGACAAACTCAAATCGGTAATGTCTGATCGATCGTGTTGACGTTTTTTATGAACAAAGCCTTAGGTTAAAATAATAAATTATAGGTAGTTTTTGAGCATGAAAAAAAAATTGGTCAAGTCAGAGTCCAACTCGCCTGAAGAGGGTTCCGTCCCATTCCGTTATCCGTGCGAACTTTAAGACTTAGGATTTTAGTTTAGATTTTCCTGTAAACTATAATAGAGCCCCTGTATTCCCATTGTTTTTCGAAATTTTAGACTGCGTAGTTTCGGAGATAAGAGGGAGGGGGAGAATGCTCGATTTTTGTATATTTTTTTTAATAGTTTTCAAACTATGCATTTTTAAGTAAACAAATATATTTGTATTCCCTATAACGAGCCCTTTCCATTATGTCACATGATCCACAACAATTTGTAAATTTCTAATTGGTCCCCAACATTGAACCCCAGAATCGAAATTCGTTCATTTACGCTATACGTCCGTGATTGGGTAATCAAACTCTATATATGTACAAAATTTAAACTTTTTCCGTCCAGTAGATTGGGAGAAAATAAGCTGTGACAGACGGACAGACAGACACAGGAGTGATCCTATAATGGTTCAGTTTTTTCCTCTTTTGAGGTACGGAACTCTAAAACCGGTGCATGATGTTGACAATTTAATGTTCAAAGGTATTAGACCTTTGTCATGCGCCCTACACGGTAAACGAGGGATTTTTTATCGAGTATATTTATTGGACTACTGGCTCCAAGGGTAGGTCGGCTAGAAGACCGCACACGGCACTGAAAACAGCCAGCGCTCCCTCTACGGAGAATTTGAGGCGCTCGCGCTGGATGGAATCAAGTTATTCCGAATTCAAAGCAAATCTAATCTTTTTAACGCGTATTTACTCGACGAGAAACTTTCCGATTTCAATTTCTTGAAGAATGTGCGATGGAAGTTGCTCGTTTTATTTTTGCTTTTCCGTAAAAGGTAGAAATAAAGGGATTTAGACGCTGTTAGAGTTTGCATGTATGTGTTAGTATAGTAGGTGTATTTTTGACGTAAATAAAAAATATATATATATTACGCTGACACTGTAATTGTAGTTCTTCATGAATTTGTATTTAAATTTAAACTTGAAACTTCTAGCGCCCTCCACCCAGGAGTTCTTCCACAACGGCCAGGCCGAAGAACCCAGACGGGGCTCAAATAAGGAAACTATACAACATTATAAATCAAATCTAGTGTAGGCCCAGGCTGGGCGTACGTTGTTAGGGTTCCGTAGCAAGCGACGCTGGCCTTGTAAAATCGGTCAGGTGTCTAGACGTCTGTCTGACACAGTCTGTAACTCCTAAACCGTTTGAGCGATCTTCTTGCCCTCAAGTATAGTCTCAAGTCATTCAAGAGAGGCATGAATGGACACCTGTCGGACCGGTATGGCATTCGCAGCCCCCGCATGCGACCGAAAGTCCATAGGCGTCGCTAGACAACTTATGGGTGGCTCGGCGCCACATGTAGCGCTTACTATAAAAACAATTGGCAGAGAGGCAGGTTAAGCGGAAGAAATAGTCCGAACTCTTCAACTTGAAACGAAAACGTGTTTTCAGCAAGTAGATAGGTACGTAAGTACGTATAGGAAAATGAAAGAAGCCGATACACCTAACTCACCCGAGAGGAGATACATTTAGTCGAAGCTCTGCTCGTTAAGGCCGTGACAAACGCCAACGACCTTGAGCATTCGGGAATTCTACATAATGTACCATGCGACTGCTAATTTCGCTTCGCACGTTCAAGTCACATTTAGCGTAGTTTGTCGCTATCAGCCTAAAGAGTTGATGGTTCGGGGTTCGAATCCCACTTTCGTATGTTTTTTTTTTTTTGCTTTTTTATTATTTTAATTATTAAAATGATTGTGGCTTATGTAACTGATGCGTGATTCTAATTTTTTATTTTTTATTATTTTACCTAAATAACATTTTATTGTAATTTCTTCCAAATTATTTTAGTTCATGTACTTACCACTTTTTATAAACCTCTAAATAGACTATCGATGAAAACTAAAATAAAAATAGGTAGGTAGGTAATAGGTAGATAGGCATTTAGGTATGTATGGCAAATATCATAGCAACATAGGTACCGGCCGCCGCGCGCGGCCGCAGCAGTGTTGCCAGCGGGGTCTCGTCAAAAGTTACCTAAAATAGAAAAAAAGTAACCTTTTAGTGTGAAAAGTAACCTTTAATTTTTTTTTCAGTATTAAGTAGTGTTTATCGGTTATCCTCATCCTCGTAGGTATTTATTTGTACACTTACCTAGTTTTTCAGTCGTTTTTTGTTTCAATTCAAACCACTACGTAAACTGTAGGCCCGACCGACACAATCAAACAAAACTAAACTTTCTTTCATTCATCGACCAACACGACACGACGATCGACGACTGGAGGCGACACGAACAAACGACAGCAAACGAACTCGAAAAGAGCGAATTAGATTGAAGCGAGACGCTTTTGTGATTTTTGGTTATTCACACCCTTTAGTGTGAGAGAGAAAGTCGTATTTTTAACATGTTTTTAGAAGTGTGCACCACAAGCGAAGTGTTGCGTTGCCAACATGAAAAAAATATAAAAGAGTTCTGCCCACAGAACTCGCATTGAATCCACAGTAAAGTATAATAGCCTGTGGCACAAACCTAGATCTATTTCCGCCGTTTAATCGGTTTCGTGTACGAAAAGAAATAAAAAATGTATTATAAAAATTTATTCTGAAAAATCACCTAAAAGTAACCTTTTGAGTCGTGTAACCTAGAAGTAACCTTTCAGCGTAAAAAGTAACCTAAAAGGTTATAAAAGTAACCTTCTGGCAACGCTGGGCGGCAGCATGGCACGGTGCGGTGGGGTGCGGTGCGGTGCGGTAACTCAGTAGCAGCGTGCGGTGCGGAGGCGGCACGGCGGCGGCGGCGGCGGGGCGGCGGCGGCGGCGCGGTGGAGGCGCGGGAGGCTCTGCCATCGAATTAGAAAGGGATCTGGAAGGAACGTTCTAGCGCACATTTGAAGCCGTCAATATTCGTCTAAATGAGTCCAATATGCGGTCAATTATAGCTCGCTGCGGGTGTGCGGCAGGTTGCGCGGGTATCCCCGGCGTCCAACTTTTAGCTTCACTCGCTTGCGTTCAGTCGCCGTGCTATGCTCCTTCCAGACCCCTTTCTAATTCGATGGTACCTACCTACCTACCTATGTATTTCTTACCATATCAAAATTCGTCAGATCATTGAACGAATAGTGTACGTAATATACTTACGTGATACTACGTGATAGTAGTATAGTAAGCGTCCTAATAGATATGGATGGTCTATGGACACATCAATATACCCCCTTCTATTGCACTATGAATAATGCTAAATAACAATTTACAAATGGACGCTCAAATACTCGTATAATGTATGTAGCTAGCTACATACATATACACGGTGTTGCGCCCCCAACCACTAAACCCGAAAGGGGGTTATTGTGTACATGAAACTGAACAACTTTTGTTCTACGACTTTTAAATTTGAAGAAAAAAAAATTATTTTCCCCATACATTTTGAGAATAGGTATTACAAAATCGTATGGAAAAAATATTTTTCATTGAAAGTTACGTACCGGAGCGTATACTGATAGATACCACAGAAGAGAGATATTACTGATACGGTCGTACTGTATACTGGTACGGAAAATGACACGGTGGCAACATCACCTACAATACAACATCCGAGATGTCAGCTCGTAACAACTGGTGAAGTAGGTTCTATGTCAGTGCTTTTCTTCGGTCGTACCGGCTTCACTGAACTGGACGGAAAAAAAGAAGGGAGTCATATCCCGAAATAGTTTGTATTTTCCGTCCAGTTTAGTGTAGCCGGCACGACCAAAGGGAAGCACTGACATGGCACCTAAGTTCACCCGGTGTTATGGGCTGACATCACGGATGTTATAGGTGATATAGCAAACTGTGTCAGTTTACATAAAAAAATCCCTCAGTCGCCTTTTACGACATGCACGGGGAGAGATGCAGTGGGGCTATTATTTTAAATTACCATCCCACACGGTACAAATATACCTAACCTACCTATCTTTTTTCCATTCGATCCAAACACAGAAGACAGAAATGACGACCGACACGCGGGCGCAGCAGGGCAGGAGCGAGCAAGCGAGCCCGGAACTAAAATTGTATCTAGTATTGAAGTGCCTGCTAAATTGACGAAGGCAAAAATTTTACCCTTCCGACTGAAGAATTACGTCAATAATTTCATGTAGGCGTTTTTTGTTTTTTATTTTTATCTCCTTTCGTGGATAAAATAATAAAACAAATTGAATAGAGTTTTCTCAGAGCTTTGTGACCTTTGAATCGGTGGTATTGTAAAATTGTAATAATACACACATACTCAGATTTTCAAAAATTCATGCTTTTTTTATATATTTTTAATTTTATGTTTATTACTTACTTTTACTCATTATTAAAAAAACCAGCAATGCACTTTGTTGGTAAGGAACCAAAATATAGGTTGGTATTTTTTTAATTTTTTGAATGTGTGTCAATTGGTCAGTTTTGGACCTTCTTTGTCGCACTTTTTGCATGTTTTGCGTATTTGGCGTTTGTCACCGCCTTAAAGTATCGTAAAGTCCGAAGGAGTCAGTAATGTGGTCAACGAGGAGTTGGACCCATACATTAATTCCTCAGTCAATGAAACTTTGATAATATCTTGGAGTAATGTTCGGAATTACTACTGACAAATAATCCAACATTTTTTTTTACGGGAAGTTGGGTATATTCAAAGAAAAGTGAAAATTTAATTTAACTCCTATAGACAAATTGCTCCGTCCAAAGTTACTTCGCCATAGGGTAGGTATTATTTATATGAATAAGTACGTAAATAAATCCAACATTTTTTGTATATGGAAATAGTGAATTAAAAACAAAATGTGTTTTTTTACTATATTTTTCTCGGCAAAATTGCTCAGTCGGTTCTTTAATCGGAATATACCTTAGTATTATTATGTACATCAATAAGCATAAGAATCCAACAACTTTTTTATATGCATCATTTTTTTTCAAGGTGACGACCGAAACTCTGTTCCGCAAAATTCCTCCGTCCGTTTTTATTGTACAATTATGATTAAGAATTTTGAAGAAAATTATTTGCAAAAGAATCCAACAAAAAATCCATCGGCAAGTTTAAAAAACAAGCGGGCCAAGACGGGCGCGGTGCGCAGAGGAGCGGCCGGCCGCGGGAGGCGAGAGACGCGGCATTTTCCCCTCCTCTGCGTCCATGCTGCGCCGCGCCGCCCCTGGCGCGCCGCTGAAGTTGGCGTGCGGTGTGTGCTAACCAGGGACTGAAAACCGGTTCGAAATGGGGTTCGGGTTCTCCGAACCGGTTCGAAGAACCTTTTTAACGAGCGAACCAGTTTGGTCGCGAACCGGTTCAAAAAAACCCGAACCTGAAGCCTAAAAACCGGTTCAGAACCGGTTTGGACCTCTAATATTAACCGGTTCGCAGCAGGGTACGAAATGGGGTGGAAACCTATATACATTTTTTTGGACTTTGGGCTTCTTTTTTAATGTAAAATATTGTTGTTTTATGTATTTAATAAAATAAAAAAATAGGTGGTTCATTTTTATAGCCTAATCGATTCAGTTTCATAACAGTAACAAAAAAGTCTTAATTATCATTATGACATAACACGTGTAAGTTGGTAAAAAAAATCAAATTCTTTCTATTCCATACTAATAAAACTAAAATTGTGGTTTTTCACAATTTCTGAAAGAAAGGGATCTATGTGTTGGAAGACTTTTTTGTTCCTGGCATGAAACTGAAATGATTAAGAAATTTTTTTTTTACATTTTACATAGAAAAAATGTTTTTGTGCGAACAAAAATTATTTGTTCTTCAAAAGTGATCTATTTCCGATACAGAACCCTCTCTTAGCGTACTATTAACTAATTTTGAAAGAAATTATATAAGGTGCTTCGTTATTCATCTTAAGTAAACACGTTACGCAAAAAAAATTATATGTTTTTAGCATAACTTTTCGAGAAATTTTCAAACGCAGAACAGCTGTTTATTGTAAGTAAGTCACAAGGTCACTAGACCTGTGTGTAACAGTAGGTAGCTTGCATTGTACGGGGTCAATGACCGTTGTATGTCCAAACGCAGAACAGCTGTTTGTTGTAAGTAAGTCACAAGGTAACTAGACCTGTGTGTAACAGTAGGTAGCTTGCATTGTACGGGGTCAATGACCGTACTATGTTCAAACGCAGAACAGCTATTGTTGTAAGTAAGTCACAAGGTCACTAGGCCGCCGCCGCTCTAAAACTAGCTACCTACCTACCTACCTACCTACGTGTGCGGTGTGTGTGCCTACGTTTCTTGTTTCTTGTTTCTTGTTTCTTCGCCGACTTCCTGCATGGGCGTAGCATTCATTCAGCAACCGTGCACTACGGTTGCTCGTCGGACATGTCAGTGAACGCCGGCATACCCCAAGGATCTGTGTTGTCACCCACGCTGTTTCTTCTGCATATCAATGATATGCTGTCTATGGACAACATACATTGATGACAGTACGGCACACGGATCCTACACCAGTCACCCTTCAGCCAGTCGGGATGTTGTGGATGAGAAGAGGCGAAGACTTGTGTCTGAGCTCGAACACACACTCGACTCTATTTCCGAATAGGGCCGTAGTAATTTGGTCGAGTTCAACGCTTCCAAGACACAAGTTCGCGTGTTCAGTGCGAAGAGAGCGGCGTTCACACCGGTTCCTTCATTCCAAGGCACGTCGCTTAAATTAAGTGAACACCTCGGGGTCCTCGGAGTCGAACTGTCGCACGACCTGAACTTTCGTCGCCATATCGAGGGGAAGGCCAAGCTGGCTTCTAAAAAGCTGGGCGTACTCAATAAGGTGCGACGGTACTTCACACCAAAAGCTGCTTCTCTATAAATCGCAGATCAGGTCCTGCTTGGAGTACTGCTCGCACCTGTGGGATGGCTCTGCCAAATACCAGCTTGCGCCTCTGGACTCAATCCAGCGTCGAACCGTGCGACTAGTAGGTGACCCCGAAGTGTCCTGCGATCTAGAACCACTGCAACACCGTAGGGATGTCGGCTCCCTAAGTGTATTCTATCGCTTATTCCGTGAGGAGTACTCGGAGGGGCCGTTTAATGTGATCCCGCCGTCCCCTTTCCACCTTCGCACCACGCGCACTGGGCAGGGATTGCATTCCTACACGCTGGACTTACCGCGGATGCGTACCAATCGATTCTGCAGATCTTTCCTCTACAGAACCGGTAAACCCTGGAACGCTCTCCCTGCACATATATTTCCCCCCAAGTACAGTCTCGGGTCCTTCAAGAGGGCCGTGAATGGGCACCATAAGCAATGCTCGGCATGGCATTCGGAACCCCCGCATACGACCGAATGTCCATGGGCGTCGTTAGACACCTTATGGGTGGCTCGGCGCCATACGACGCGCTGTCAATAAAAAAAACCTTTTTGGGGTCCGCTTGCACAAACGCAGATTTCCAGACCGCCGGCACACAGCCATTGGAGTAGGAGATACGGAATAGGCGCGTCAGCACTGGAGCCAGCTCGGGAGCACACTATTTTAACACCAATGCAGGAATCCATTCCGGCCCACACGCTTTCCTGACGTATAGGGAGAGAAACTCCGCCAGTACAGTCTGTTATCGAAACTGTACTTCCGGCATGGAGTTCTCACACCTAGGTATGGCTGGGGGAGTGGCACCCCCATCGTCCAGGTTGAAGTTCCCCGCAAAGAGAGATACCAGTAAGTCGGCTTTCTCCTTTGCGGAGTGGGCAAGTGAGCCTCCAGGACACTGCAGAGGTGGAAGAGAGGAGCGGCAGAAATTCGACTCGACAGATTTGGCGAGAGACCAGAACTCACAGCTCCCAGTTGGGTGCTGGTTCAGTCTGTCGCCGATGTAGTCAAATCTGGCCCTGGCAATAACCCTTTTGCAGGATCTGGAGAGGCGGTTGTATTCCATCGTCTGTTCGGATACGTTTGATTCACGTCCGGCACGGGCACGCGACCATGCCCGATAAGCTGTGCATTTAGCTGCGACAGCATCAGCACAGTCGCGGCTGTACGATGGTTGGCTTTTACCACCGAGGTGGACAGAGGCGCTGGGAATAAACATTTCCTTTGCCCCCAGAACCACATCGGCAACGGTATTACCGCATTTTGACGGATCGTCCGAACTGAAGCAGATCTCTCTCCAAGGGTAGGATGCGAAGTGTTCTCGCATCTCATCTTAATCTGCTGACGCGTAGTGCCAAATTCAACGCGTTCCTCCAGTACGGGACTGAGGAGGCGAAGATGACACCGTGGACCCCACTAAACAATGATCAGAAGAACCCGGCGGGGCTCTCACTGAGACTTTATATCCAGTGGGGTTTGTGTCAGCGGAAGATCCAGCAGAGAGGGTCCATGACCGTCTATATCTGGCAGCCTGGTGGGCTGGTCCACCAGTTGAGACAGGCCATGCGTCAGGGCGAAGTCGTAGGCGGCTCTCCCCGCAAAGTCAGTTCTCCTGGAGCCTAGCCATGCCTTGTCATGGGCATTGAAGTCTCCAAGGAAACCCAAATCCGCGGTGGGGAACCGCTCTTAGACTTTGTCTACCGCTCCACTCAGGTACTCGAATAACCGAGCTGTCTCCGCATTGCCAGAGTGCGACCTATTGGGACCCCCGACACCGTTCCCAGATCCACGTGGGGCCAGAGTATTGAGAGCTCGGAGTCCTCAATGCAGCGCAGGCGACGACAGGAAATATCAGCCCTGACAAACAGGCAGACTCCGGCTCGCCAGCGGAAGGCTTCATCCAGGGTGTAGCCGGGGTGGTGCAGGTAAGAAGTGTCGGCAGGGCGAGATATTTGCGTTTTCGTCGAGAAAGCAAGGCCGGCTTCATCCTCTTCACGTGGTGATTGACGGCATTAAGATTGGTGTGCAACCCCCGCACGTTGGTCAAGTCAACGCTAAATAGTGGTGTACTTGGGGGGTATCGCTGTTCGCGTCCGTGACACCTTAAGGTCCTTAAGTCACACGTGCCTCCTGGGTGGTGCTAAATGAACAGTAAACAGCGTGTGGGAGATCCTCGGATCGCCTGGGTCGCCACCACACCCCGGGAACAATTACACCGCCATAACAGTTATCTGCGTTCCGGTGTACATCCCGGGGACCCAGTAGCAGGAGGGGCTGGCTGTGACGAGGAGTGGGCCAGTGGCTCTAAAGCCGAATCACTGCCCAGGGGTAGTGCATCGACACGATGGCCAGGGAGACCCGGTGAAACGGTTGTTCCGCTGGCCGCCCGCCGGGTAGTATAGGGGCCCAATCGCGCCTAACCAGCGCGAGAGGCTGCCCTGGTCAACCGGCGCATAATCTCGGAGTGGTCCGTCGTGCCGGATGGTGACCGGTTGTAGGGGTCCCGGCGGCCACTTCCGAGGGGGACCGGGGGCCCTTCCGTCCATCGTGTCGGCGCTCCACTATCCTGAGCACATAGTGATGAAGCCACGATCCACGCTTTGCCCGTAAATCGTCGCAGGCGCCTCTCAATGCTTTCTCTCCCCCCTTCAATAATAATGGCAGCACAAAACAAAAGAATAAACGTTTGCTCAGCGGTGCACAACCCCACACATTTCAGCGTGGACGTAACAAATGTGCGGGGATTGCACTCCAATTTGGATGCCGTCCACCACCATTTGGAGACAGCGAAGCCGGCTTTATTCTTTCTGACGGAGACGCAAATATCTCGCCCAGCCGACACGTCGTACTTGCACTACCCCGGGTACAACCTGGAAGAAGCCTTCCGTTCCCGTGCCGGGGTATGCTTGTTTGCTAGGGCGGATATTAGCTGTCGTCGCCTGCGCTGTCTAGAAGACCTCACGTCTTCAGTACTCTGGGTCCACGTGGATCTGGGGTCGGAATCGCGCGTGTACGCCTGCGTCTACAGGTCGCACTCGGGTGATGCGGAGACAGCTCGCCTATTTGAGCACCTGAGTAGAGCGGCAGACGAAGTCCAAGAGCGGTTCCCTACAGCAGACATGGTACTCGTTGGGGACTTTAATGCCCACCACGAGGTGTGGCTTGGCTCCAACAGAACCGATTTCGCGGGGAGAGCCGCTTACGACTTCGCCCTGACGTATGACCTGTCTCAGCTGGTAGATCAACCTACGAGAATACCAGACATAGACGGTCATACACCTTACTTGCTGGATCTTCTGCTGACGTCTAATCCTGCTGGGTATAAGGTAACAGTGAGCGCTCCTCTTGGCTCCTCCGACCATTGCCTAGTGGGATCTACAGTGCCTTCGTCGCCCCCTCAGACCCGAACTGAAGGAGCCCGTCGAATTTGGCACTACGCGTCGGCAGATTGGGATGGAATGCGAGAGCATTTTGCATCCTACCCTTGGAGAGAGCTATGCTTCAATTCGGACGATCCGTCGGAATGTGCCAATACCGTTGCCGAGGTGATTCTGGGTGGTATGGACATGTTTGTTCCCAATGCCTCCCTTCGCCTCGGAGGTAAGAGCAAACCCTGGTACAGCCGGGACTGTGCCGATGCTGCCGCGGCTAAAGCTACGGCATATCGAGCATGGTCACGTGCTCGTGCAAGACGTGATCCAAATATCTCCGAATTGAAGAAGAACTACAACCGCCTCTCCAGCAAGAGGGCTATCGCCAGGGCTAAATTCGAGCATATCGGCAGAATTGGCGATAGGCTGAACCGGTACCCGACTGGGAGCCGTGAGTTCTGGTCTCTCGCCAAAACTGTCGAGTCGAATTTCTGCCGCCCCTCACTTCCACCTCTACAGCGCACTGACGGATCACTCGCTCACTCCGCAAAAGATAAAGCAGACCTTCTGGTATATCTTTTTGCGGGGAATTCCCACCTAGATGATGGGGGAGCTTCTCCTCCATCCATACCTAGGTGTGAGAACTCCATGCCAGAAGTGCAGTTCCGACAGAGAACTGTGCGGAAGGAGCTTCTTGCCCTAGACGTGAGGAAAGCGAGTGGACCGGACAGAGTGCATGCATTGGTGTTGAAAAAGTGTGCTCCCGAGCTGGCTCCAGTACTGACGCGCCTCTTTCGCCTCTCGTACACAACTGGCCGCGTGCCGGCAGCTTGGAAATCAGCTTTCGTTCAGCCTGTCCCAAAAAAGGGCGATCGCTCTGACCCGTCAAACTACCGACCCATAGCAATCACCTCCCTCCTCTGCAAGGTGATGGAGCGCGTAGTCAATACGCAGCTCATGACGTACCTAGAGACAAATAATCTCATCAGCGATCGGCAATACGGCTTCCGGCCAAACCGATCAGCTGGTGATCTCCTAGCGTACGTCACTCACCTTTGGGGGAAAGCGCTTGAAGGGTACGGTGAATCCTTGGCAATTGGACTCGATATTGCCAAGGCATTTGACCGGGTCTGGCACAAAGCACTTCTGGGCAAGCTGCCGGCGTACGGAATCCCCTCTGGCCTTTGTGACTGGGTCACCGACTTCCTACATGGGCGTAGCATTCAGGTCCTCGTGGACGGCTGCTCGTCGGACGCCATGTCAGTGAATGCCGGTGTACCACAGGGTTCTGTGTTGTCTCCCACGCTGTTTCTTCTCCATATCAATGATATGCTGCCACTCGGCAACATATATTGTTATGCAGACGACAGTACGGCACACGCATCCTACACCAGTCACCCTTCAGCCGGACGGAAAGTTGTGGATGAGAAGAGGCTAGCACTTGTGTCTGAACTCGAGCAAACACTCCAGTCTATTGCCGAATGGGGCCGGAGCAACTTGGTCGTGTTCAACGCATCGAAGACACAAGTGTGTGCGTTCAGTGCGAAGAGAACGGCGTTCACGCCAGCTCCTTCCTTCCAAAACACGTCGCTGAAATTAAGCGACCACCTCGAGGTCCTCGGTGTCGAACTGTCGCACGACTTGAACTTCCGGCGCCACATTGAGGGCAAGGCCAAGCTGGCCTCAAAAAAGCTGGGCGTACTAAACAAGGTGCGGCGGTACTTCACGTCGGGCCAAAAACTGACGCTGTATAAAACACAGGTTAGGTCCTGCTTGGAGTACTGCTCGCACTTGTGGGACGGCTCAGCTAAATACCAGCTTGCGCCGCTAGACTCAATCCAGCGTCGTGCCGTCCGACTGGTGGGTGACCCTGCGGTGTCCCGCGACTTAGAACCACTGCAACTCCGTAGGGACGTCGGCTCCCTAAGTGTGTTCTATCGTCTATTTCATGGGGAGTATTCGGAGGAGCTGTTTAACGCGATTCCGCCGTCCCCATTCCACCTCCGCACCACGCGTACTGGGCAGGGGATGCACCCCTACTCAATCGACCTACCACGGATGCGCACCAACCGGTTCTGTAGATCTTTTATTCACAGAACCGGGAAAATGTGGAACGCACTCCCTGCCCATCTATTTCCTCCCAAGTACAACCTGGGGTTCTTCAAAAGGGGCGTGAAAAGGCTCCTGTCAGGCCGGCATGGCATTCGCAATCCCCGTGCATCACAGAATGTCCATGGGCATCGTTAGACACCTACTTGTAGGTGAAAAGATGCCACATGTCGCGCTATCAATAAAAAAATAAAAAAAGGGGTGTGCACAGCTGATTGAAAGTTGTTCTTTCTTTGTACTGCCATGGTTGTAGTAAGAGGGGGGGAAAGAGCGTGAAGGGTGGCTGTGGTGATTCACGGGCAAAGCGTGGACCATCGCTTACTGCTCAGGTTAGTGGTGCGCCGACACGGAAGACGGAAGGGCCCCCGGTCCCCCCCCCCCCCTCCCTTCCCCCCGGAAGTGGCCGCCGGGACCCCTACTCCGTTCACCAACCGGCACGACGGACCACTCCGGGATTATGCGCCGGTTTACCAGGGCAGCCTCTCGCGTTGGTTAGACGCGATTGGGCCCCTGTACCACCGGCGGACGGCCAGCGGAATAACCGTCTCACCGAGTCTCCCTGTCAACCGTGTCGATGCATCACGTCGGAACAGCGAATCCGCGTCGGGATTACTGACCTACTCCTCACCACAGCCATCCCCACCTGCTTTTGGGTCCCCGGGAGGTGCACCGGAACACAGTGAACTGTTATGGCGGTATAATAGTATTGAGCTTGCATCGGTCGGCGACGGACGCGCACACGATGCACTCTAGACGCACCTGCGAAGTAAGCGAAAATGGCGTGCGATAAATGCAATATGGTTGTGAACGAAGTACTAGCCTTCACCGAAGATCAGCCTTCAGCATCATCCGGATTTGTGAGTCCGCCTTCACCGAAGATGACGTTGAGACCGCGAGAGTTCTGCTTTGTGCGTGCATTCCGTCAAGAAGGCCGACTCGCAAGGGAGAAAATCGGAAGAAGAAGACTATCCAGGACATCATCACCATCTTAAAGCCGACAGACCCCGACGACGTGCCAAGGTTCGTGGCGTACGACCTCAATAAGTTGCCGCCTGTGTCCTTCGACCACGTCGACGTTACGGCCTTCCTGAAAGATTTGGTGATCATAAAAGCGGACATAGCTCAACTGAAGGGAAACTGTGGAGCGACAGCGGCGTAGGGGCCAACATCTCTCGTCCCGGAAGTTCAACAGCTGAAACAGGCAGTTGAGAAATTGTCATGTTCCGAGTCACTCCGGCCGATAACCCCGTCTCTGCAGCCTGATCGCATTCCGCAAGTGGGAACACCGAACGAAACGCTGAGTGTACGCAACATCAATATGCGCAGGCGAGGTGCTCAAGTGTCGTCACCCAGCGATTGCACATCGACGCCGGTATGCTACGTAAGCGCTGATGGTGCTGTTGATGCCTCGACTTCTACACTGCTCACCCCTCCCGCTCCTCTGCCCACCCGCCCCGTTGCCGCTCGTCCGAAAAGGCGACGCGGATCTATGACGAAGCGTATCAGTAAAACGGTGGAGAAAACAACAATGGTATCCCCGCGCTTGGAACCGCGTCCCGACTGTCGGCAGGAGGCTGCACGTGACAAAGACGGGTTCGTACTCGTCGAGAGCAGGAAGAAGAGAAGGAAGAGGTGCAATAAGCGCGGATCTGCGCCCCCTGAAGAGAGCTGTTTGAAGGCAGCTCCCCGCACGGCTCTCATCTACGTGTCTCGCCTGCGAAAGAACATGAAGATCGAGGACCTCATCCGCCACGTCCAGGATAAGGGTGAGCGAGTTGAGAGTGTCGAGGCTCTTCCTTCTCACTGGGCTGACACGAACTTTTGCGCTTTCAAGCTGTGCATTCCTGCCGAGACGGTGAAGACATTCCTTCGCAGTGAGTTTTGGCCCTCCGGGGTGGTGTTCCGGCGCTACAATCGCGACCTTCATCGTGAGGTCGCGCTCCATAAGTATGCTGAGGCCGCGCCGGAGCTGTCTACAACTGCCGTCCTGCACATTCAGGAGACGCAACCCGCGCCGCCGCCGACGACGCCCGCGCCGCTGCCGACGCCCGCGCCGCTGCCGACGCCCGCGCCGCTGCCGACGCCCGTGCCGCGGACGCAATCTGCGCCCACTCTACGCGCACCTGATTCACCGCGTCAGCAGACTAATATGACGCATACGGGTCTCTATTGGGACCCGTACAGACACAAGTGGAGAAAAAGTAATTTTAGTTCTTAGGTTAAGACATTTAATATGTATTGTCAATATGGCCCTAGTTGGCTGAAATAAAGAGATAAATAAAAATAAAATAAAAATTAAACAAATAATTGATTCTCCCAGGGTGTGGTCGCGAACCCAGTCGATCCGAAGATCTCCCACACGCTAACTGCTGTTCATTTGGCACCACCCAGGAGGCACGTGTGACTTAAGGACCATGAGGTGTCACAGACGCGAACAGCTTTAACTCCCTATATAAGGTGCTTCGTTATTTATGTCAATAACTTCGGGAGGGTTACATACGCGCTCAAACAAACAGATTCAGATTCAGATATTTATTTCGCCATAAAGAACACACAACAATAACAATATTTCACTGAGACATATGCATATTCAGTATGGTTCGTCATTATCATTATCATTATTTTTTTTTTTTGTCATGTCCCGTTCAGCTCAACACTTTACGCAAAAAAAAACATGTTTATAGGAGCATTGTTTCTCCTAACATCTCCTAACAAAAAAATTAAATCAAATAGCTGTAAAAACCAATCAAGGCTATAGACCCTTGCAAACAAGAAACGTAGGCACACACACCGCACACGTAGGTAGGTAGGTAGGTAGGTAGCTAGTTTTAGAGCGGCGGCGGCCTAGTGACCTTGTGACTTACTTACAACAATAGCTGTTCTGCGTTTGAACATAGTACGGTCATTGACCCCGTACAATGCAAGCTACCTACTGTTACACACAGGTCTAGTTACCTTGTGACTTACTTACAACAAACAGCTGTTCTGCGTTTGGACATACAACGGTCATTGACCCCGTACAATGCAAGCTACCTACTGTTACACACAGGTCTAGTGACCTTGTGACTTACTTACAATAAACAGCTGTTCTGCGTTTGAAAATTTCTCGAAAAGTTATGCTAAAAACATATAATTTTTTTTGCGTAACGTGTTTACTTAAGATGAATAACGAAGCACCTTATATAATTTCTTTCAAAATTAGTTAATAGTACGCTAAGAGAGGGTTCTGTATCGGAAATAGATCACTTTTGAAGAACAAATAATTTTTGTTCGCACAAAAACATTTTTTCTATGTAAAATGTAAAAAAAAAATTTCTTAATCATTTCAGTTTCATGCCAGGAACAAAAAAGTCTTCCAACACATAGATCCCTTTCTTTCAGAAATTGTGAAAAACCACAATTTTAGTTTTATTAGTATGGAATAGAAAGAATTTGATTTTTTTTACCAACTTACACGTGTTATGTCATAATGATAATTAAGACTTTTTTGTTACTGTTATGAAACTGAATCGATTAGGCTATAAAAATGAACCACCTATTTTTTTATTTTATTAAATACATAAAACAACAATATTTTACATTAAAAAAGAAGCCCAAAGTCCAAAAAAATGTATATAGGTTTCCACCCCATTTCGTACCCTGCTGCGAACCGGTTAATATTAGAGGTCCAAACCGGTTCTGAACCGGTTTTTAGGCTTCAGGTTCGGGTTTTTTTGAACCGGTTCGCGACCAAACTGGTTCGCTCGTTAAAAAGGTTCTTCGAACCGGTTCGGAGAACCCGAACCCCATTTCGAACCGGTTTTCAGTCCCTGGTTAGCACACACCGCACGCCAACTTCAGCGGCGCGCCAGGGGCGGCGCGGCGCAGCATGGACGCAGAGGAGGGGAAAATGCCGCGTCTCTCGCCTCCCGCGGCCGGCCGCTCCTCTGCGCACCGCGCCCGTCTTGGCCCGCTTGTTTTTTAAACTTGCCGATGGATTTTTTGTTGGATTCTTTTGCAAATAATTTTCTTCAAAATTCTTAATCATAATTGTACAATAAAAACGGACGGAGGAATTTTGCGGAACAGAGTTTCGGTCGTCACCTTGAAAAAAAATGATGCATATAAAAAAGTTGTTGGATTCTTATGCTTATTGATGTACATAATAATACTAAGGTATATTCCGATTAAAGAACCGACTGAGCAATTTTGCCGAGAAAAATATAGTAAAAAAACACATTTTGTTTTTAATTCACTATTTCCATATACAAAAAATGTTGGATTTATTTACGTACTTATTCATATAAATAATACCTACCCTATGGCGAAGTAACTTTGGACGGAGCAATTTGTCTATAGGAGTTATATTAAATTTTCACTTTTCTTTGAATATACCCAACTTCCCGTAAAAAAAAATGTTGGATTATTTGTCAGTCGTAATTCCGAACATTACTCCAAGATATTATCAAAGTTTCATTGACTGAGGAATTAATGTATGGGTCTCCATACATCAAAACTCCTGGTTGACTAGTGTACAGCCCGTAATGGGTACAAAGTAGCGAACACACCGCGCCGCAGACTACAGAGCAACGTAAAATCCTCTCATAATAAAGTGGCAGCGAATTGCAGCGTCATATGCGAGGGCCGGATCGCGTTATATAAAAATTATATCCATTAGGTTAAAGTGAGCGTGAAAAGATGATATGAAGTGGCTTCCAGGTCACGAGCCATTCCGTTCCCCCGACCCGCTCCCGCCGCCTCGACCCCCTTACACTCTGTGCCATTTTTGGTAGTCAGCAGAAAGCTGCGGACCATGTATACACGTCTAGTTATGTAGAAAGTTCGATTAATTTGTGATAGGTAGCATTTAATAAATTTGTGTTATTTATATGTAATTAATTTTGTAACCGTAATATTGAAACCCTATTTAGGTACTTATGTGTATAAAGACGAAAATGCTAAATTATTTAAACGCAGAGAAAACAAAGATGAAGAGAGGAAATTTAAATTAGAACACTCGTGAAATTATGGTATATTTATAAACTAGCTTTTACCCGCGACTGCGCTCGCGGTAGACTCGGATTAATAGCAAATCCGATTTACCTAAACGCAAATATGATAATAAACGATCGCTTCTCTTATATTCTCTCGCTCTCCCTCCCTCCCTCCCTCGCTCCCCCCTCCCCTCCGTCCTTTTCAGTCCTGTCCATTCGGTACTACCATTCGACATTAAATTCCGTTCACACTATACTTTCTTTGATACTGCTCGCTCAGCCCTATTGCTATTTAGCGTGATGGTATATATCCTATAGTGAGCCTCGAGAACTACTCTTTACATTGGTACAAACCGCATCAAAATCTGGTTCCGGAGTTTACCTCAAACGTACATACATACAGACAGACGTTCTCTTTTATAAGAAGTAGAGATGCGTTACACCTTCAAGTCTTCGAGTGGAAATAAAATTAATAACATTATTTATGATATACATATATATAAACATGAAATTCTGAGTAATTTCAAATAAAAGAATAAAATATCTCCAGGTAACCGCTCCGAGCATTGTTATTCCCAAGGCGATCGGTACAAAAGTCGGACATAAATAAAACACTTAGTTCGCTATCTTAAGCCGCATCCTAAAACACCTCAGTAACAAAAGGAAAATAATTTCCTTCCTGTGTATCCGCCGCGGTGGCGGGGTCGCGGGGTGGTGGTGCGGGGCGGGGCTGCAGGGTGTATCTCACCGGGCTGTCGAGAAGCCGCCCCGCCGCAGTGACGTTGAATAAAAGTAATGCGACGAGAACCGCTACAAATACTCGGATAACGAGTGGATAGCTCCGGATAAACTATCGCTCCCCAGATAAGGGACATTCTTCGGCACCCTTCTTTTATTCCGCGAACAAATCCGATTTCAATATTGTATTAACGCTCCGAGCGGTCGCTGAGCCGCTCCGAGCTTTACGCGAGCATTTGCATGATCTTTTCAGGGTTATAAAATGTTGGAGTCCACTTCACTTGTGGCTCTTCGACGAATATAGCAAGACGTGGAGTGATACATTCGAGCTGTCGGAACATCTTTATGACTCATGCAACAAACATTAAATATATTTCTGACGCTTGAGAAAAATTCATAATATTAAACTATAAAAAGCGGTCAAGTGCGAGTTTAGCTCGCCAGGAGAGGGTTCCGTATCATTCCGGTATCTGTGAGAACTTTGTATGTCACATGATGAACATGAAAAAAAAAATTACTTTCTAATTAGTCCCCTAAAACGAATTGCGCTTTTGGGGGTCAACCCAAAAGCACAATTCGTTCATTTACGCTATACGTCCGTGACTGGATCATCATGTACCAAATTTGAACTTTTTTCGTTCAGCAGATTCGGAAAAAATGAGCTGTGGCAGACGGACAGACAGACCAACACGTTCGTTCGTCTTCTATACGTTCATAAACTTTGGTGGGTTGTGGAGTCCGCTAAGGTTTCTGGCAAAAAACACGTGCGGAGCCGCGGGTAAAAGCTAGTTTTATACATAAATGACTGAATCGATACATGGTGCAAATGGAAATTTAGCCGTAAAATATTTCGATGAGGTGCGCATGAAATGACGAATTAATGCCTGCTAATAGCGAGCGACCGACTGCTCGCGCGGAGTTGCTAGGCAACCTAGCTCCTTTTTAACCGACTTCAAAAAAAGGAGGAGGTAGGTTCTCAATTCGACTGTATTTTTTTTTATTTTTTTATGTTTGACTCAGAACTTTCGACTGGGTGAACCGATTTTGAAAATTATTTTTTTATTTGAAAGCTGATGCTTCCCGTGTGGTCCCATTTTAATTTGGTCAAGATTGGTTTGGAAAGCGAGGCGGAGTAGATTAATAGCAAAAAATTACTAAAAAAAAAACGGTGAAATAAAAAACTATTTAAAAAAATATAAAAACAGCCTTCAAAAATGTATGAGATAAATAAAAATTGAACCCTAGAGTTGAAGGCGGCGGTGCTAAAGCAAGCAAAAATAACCGACCTCCGGTTTTTATATTTTTTTAAATAGTTTTTTTTTTCAGCAAATTATTCGTCGCAGTGCACGTTGAAAACGATTAATGACATCTGGAGTGGCTGCATTTATTTTTCAACCACTTTACAGAGCTGAATTATCAATTCATTAGCTGTTTAGATAACTTAGCATAAAGAAGATTAGGTATTTGGTATAGATTCTTCAACTTTAGTTCAACACAAAGTAACTTGAAGCGAAGTTGGTCGGTTAGTCTCAACTCGAGCTATAAAGATTTTAGAACGTGTCAGAACAAGCGCAAGGTAAACATAATTTTACTTAATTATGTAGGTACTCGTATTCCATTTAATTAAGCGAATGCTTTAAGGAGAGAGTTCCGCTTAGTTCTTCTCCGCAAAATACTGGGACTGTTTCATTCAGAATTCCGAACTCTTAAGTCCGTGTGTTTGCTCAGTTTGTTTGAACTAAATTAATCGTTAAGAGGTATTTTGATATACAAATATGAAGAGGTTGGCAAATATATTAATTAGCTGATGACGTCAATGTTCGTGTAGGCAGAAGTTTAACTATTTAATTAAGTCAGATGACTAGCAGGAACGAAGGAATAGGAGAAAACGTTTCTATATAAATAAAAACATATTATTAAAAAAAAATAGGTAAAAACACTTTTAAGTTAAACGGTTTTATTAAAAAAAAACTAGAAAAAAAACAGCTGTACAAAAAACTAGAAAATAATAAGGACACAAGCCTAGGCCTTCTTAAGATATTACGTCTGGGTAAGAAATCGTGCAATACTAGCGTGCTGTCTTCTCATGTCGGATGCCAAAGGGCACATTGTGTCGCTGCGTCAGCGGAATAAGTAATAAATTGAGACTTTTAACAGACTAATATAAAAACGTGGGGCGCATGTTATTTATTACGCATATTATACGCCCCACGTTGTTATATTAGTCTGTTAAAAGTCTCAATTTATTACTTATTCCGCTGACGCAGCGACACAATGTGCCCTTTGGCATTCGACATGAGAAGACAGCACGCTAGTATTGCACGATTTCTTACCGAGACGTAATATCTTAAGTAGGCCTACGCTTGTGTCCTTATTATTTTCTAGTTTATTGTACAGCTGTTTTTTTCGATTTTTTTTTTAATAAAACCGTTTAACTTAAAAGTGTTTTTACCTATTTTTTTATTTACTCGTTTCTAGTTTGATTTTTGGCTCGTATCATTCATTACGTAAACTCGTCATCCTTTCCAACTCTCTCATTGCATCTTTGTTACTCGGTTTCTTACCTGTCAATTACTCACAATCAATCTCCTCAATAAAAACCCCTTCTAAAGACTTTACGCGACTCAATGCAATATACGCTTGACCCTCCTCAAATAGTCTGGAGCCCAAATACACGACAGCATGGTCAACAGTACTGCCCTGCATTTTATGGACAGTGGAGGCCCATGACAAAATTATTGGTAACATCCGTCTCTCAGCTGTTCCATAATTAAACTTTGCTGGAAACTGTATGGCTTTAGGATGGATAAGGTGTCCGCCGTCTCTTTCAAAATCTATTTGAACAGATGGTATGTCTGTTTCATACATTTGCGACACTCGTCCAAACAAACCAAATGACCCCAAACTCGAGGGGGTTACTAGTAACGGTTGAAGAGTTCCACCGTACACCTCCTGACTCCATCATCAGACCCTCGTCACCAAGTGTATCGGTAGGAGTATGGGACACTCGTCCAAACCAACCATATGAGCCCAAACTCGAGGGGGCTACTAGTAACGGTTGAAGAGTTCCACTGTACACCTCCTGACTCCATCATCAGACCCTCGTCACCAAGTGTATTGGTAAAAGTATGGGACACTCGTCCAAACCAACCATATGAGCCCAAACTCGAGGGGCTTACTAGTAACGGTTGAAGAGTTCCACTGTACACCTCATGACTCCATCATCGGACCCTCGTCACCAAGTGTATTGGTAGGAGTATGGGACACTCGTCCAAACCAACCATATGAGCCCAAACTCGAGGGGGTTACTAGTAACGGTTGAAGGGTTCCACTGTACACCTCCTGACTCCACAATCAGACCCTCGTCACCAAGTGTATTGGTAGAAGTATGAGACACTCGTCCAAACCAACCAAATGAGCCCAAACTCGAGGGGGTTACTAGTAACGGTTGAAGAATTCCACTGTACACCTCCTGACTCCATCATCAGACCCTCGTCACCAAGTGTATTGGTAGGAGTATGGGACACTCGTCCAAACCAACCATATGAGCCCAAACTCGAGGGGGTTACTAGTAACGGTTGAAGAGTTCCACTATACACCTCCTGACTCCATCATCAGACGCTCGTCACCAAGTGTATTGGTAGAAGTATGGGACACTCGTCCAAACCAACCATATGAGCCCAAACTCGAGGGGGTTACTAGTAACGGTTGAAGGGTTCCACTGTACACCTCCTGACTCCACAATCAGACCCTCGTCACCAAGTGTATTGGTAGAAGTATGAGACACTCGTCCAAACCAACCAAATGAGCCCAAACTCGAGGGGGTTACTAGTAACGGTTGAAGAATTCCACTGTACACCTCCTGACTCCATCATCAGACCCTCGTCACCAAGTGTATTGGTAGGAGTATGGGACACTCGTCCAAACCAACCATATGAGCCCAAACTCGAGGGGGTTACTAGTAACGGTTGAAGAGTTCCACTATACACCTCCTGACTCCATCATCAGACACTCGTCACCAAGTGTATTGGTAGAAGTATGAGACACTCGCCCAAACCAACCAAATGAGCCCAAACTCGAGGAGGTTAATAGTAACGGTTGAAGAGTTCCACTGTACACCTCCTGACTCCATCATCAGACCCTCGTCACCAAATGTATTGGTAGAAGTATGGGACACTCGTCCAAACAACCAACCAAATGAGCCCAAACTCGAGGGGGTTACTAGTAAAGGTTGAAGAGTTCCACTGTACACCTCCTGAATCCATCATCAGACCATCGTCACCAAGTTTATTGGTAGAAGTATGGAACACTCGTCCAAACTAACCGAATGAGCCCAAACTCGAGGAGGTTACTAGTAACGGTTGAAGAGTTCCACTGTCCACCTCCTGACTCCATCATCAGACCCTCGTCACCAAGTGTATTGGTAGGAGTATGGGACACTCGTCCAAACCAACCATATGAGACCAAACTCGAGGGGGTTACTAGTAACGGTTGAAGAGTTCCACTGTACACCTCCTGACTCCATCATCAGACCCTCGTCACCAAGTGTATTGGTAGAAGTATGGGACACTCGTCCAAACCAACCAAATGAGCCCAAACTCGAGGGGATTACTAGTAACGGTTGAAGAGTTCCACTGTACACCTCCTGACTCCATCATCAGCCCCTCGTCACCAAGTGTATTGGTAGTAGTATAGGACACTCGTCCAAACCAACCATATGAGCCCAAACTCGAGGGGGTTACTAGTAACGGTTGAAGAGTTCCCCTGTCCACCTCCTGACTCCATCATCAGACTCTCGTCACCAAGTGTATTGGTAGAAGTATGGGACACTCGTCCAAACCAACCAAATGAGCCCAAACTCGAGGGAGTTACTAGTAACGGTTGAAGAGTTCCACTGTACACCTCCTGACTCCATCATCAGACCCTCGTCACCAAGTGTATTGGTAGAAGTATGGGACACTCGTCCAAACAAACCAAATGACCCCAAACTCGAGGGGGTTACTAGTAACGGTTGAAGAGTTCCACTGTACACCTCCTGACTCCATCATCAGACCCTCGTCACCAAGTGTATTGGTAGAAGTATGGAACACTCGTCCAAACCAACCATATGAGCCCAAAATCGAGGGGGTTACTAGTAACGGTTGAAGAGTATTTTTTTTTTTTTTTTTTTTATGGAAACTGACACGGTTGGCTACATCACCTACAACATCCGTGATGTCAGCCCATAACACCGGGTGAACTTGGTGCCACGTCAGTGCTTCCCTTCGGTCGTGCCGGCTACACTGAACTGGACGGAAAACACAAACTATTTACATAGCCGTTTCGACCGACCTTCATTCAGTGCGGTGGTACCAACCCGGGCGGGTTAAACCCTACCACCTAGTGATATAAGAAGGGAGTCATATCCCTTAGTCGCCTTTTACGACATACACGGGGAGAGATGCAGTGGGGCTATTCTTTTAAAGTACCGGCCCCACACAGTAGAGTTCCACTGTCCACCTCCTGACTCCATCATCAGACCCTCGTGACCAAGTGTATTGGTAGAAGTATGGGACACTCGTCCAAACAAACCAAATGACCCCAAACTCGAGGGGGTTACTAGTAACGGTTGAAGAGTTCCACTGTACACCTCCTGACTCCATCATCAGACCCTCGTCACCAAGTGTATTGGTAGAAGTATGGAACACTCGTCCAAACCAACCATATGAGCCCAAAATCGAGGGGGTTACTAGTAACGGTTGAAGAGTATTTTTTTTTTTTTTTTTTTTTATGGAAACTGACACGGTTGGCTACATCACCTACAACATCCGTGATGTCAGCCCATAACACCGGGTGAACTTGGTGCCACGTCAGTGCTTCCCTTCGGTCGTGCCGGCTACACTGAACTGGACGGAAAACACAAACTATTTACATAGCCGTTTCGACCGACCTTCATTCAGTGCGGTGGTACCAACCCGGGCGGGTTAAACCCTACCACCTAGTGATATAAGAAGGGAGTCATATCCCTTAGTCGCCTTTTACGACATACACGGGGAGAGATGCAGTGGGGCTATTCTTTTAAAGTACCGGCCCCACACAGTAGAGTTCCACTGTCCACCTCCTGACTCCATCATCAGACCCTCGTTACCAAGTTGAAATTATCATAATATTGTATTGTCACGAGAACTCAATGTGTGTGCAAAGTTTCATAAAAATCGGTTCAGTAGAAGTAGTTGTAAAAGTTGTGGCAAGATTTGAAACAAAGATAGTAACAAACAAACAAACAAACAAAAAAATATACGGAGTCAAGCTAAAATAGAAAAAAAAAAAAAAAAAAAAAAAAACAACCGTTTAAAAATATTGTTAGACGCAGCGTTCGGGAACCTTTCTTGCTACATTTCAAATACTTCTCTGAATCTACGTACTCCCTATTTTATTTTGACAAAGCCTAAATATTTTCAATAAATAACAAACTTAAACAAATATACGGAGTCAAGCTAAATAAAACCGTTTAAAAATGTTCGCAGTCGGGTTTTTTACCCGGCGTCTATAAGGATTCCAATGGACAGATAGCCCGACTACTAATCTACTAATCTTTCCTTGTTTCCTTAATTTTTTTAGCAGTCGGGTTTGATAAATTTTTACAAGCTTATATTTATCTTCACTTGTTAGTATGGGTCAAACCTTGTAAGAAAATTTTAAAACAGTTCCACTCAACCGATATAGCTAAGATTTTGCACACCCCTTTGGTTTTGATGAAAATACAAACCTTTGTACGTAAAATTGTAAAAAAATAAACAAATAAACATTACAAGGTTTTATTTTACTTCACTTGTGAAATCTTGCAATTCACTGACTTAAAGTCAGTTCCACCCAACAGATTAAGCTGAAATTTTGCACATCTTTTTGGTCCTTGTGATAATACAATCTAGTATACTGAAGGATTGTGACAAAGAAAATTGTTGCGTGTACTTATCTAAGCGCGTTAGTAATTATACTTCTTTCGCGTGATTAAAAAAAACTGCTTCCACCCTTACGACCCCTCCGCCACCTTCGACCCCTTCGACTCCCATCGACCCCTCCGTCCTTTCGAACCCTCGACCCCTCTTCAATATTAAAAAAAACTTCATAAAAACTAAAAAGTACTAAATAAAATATTAAATAAAAAACCTTTTTTAAAAACGAGCTTTTGATAAAAATGTACTAAAATTAAAGACATAAGTTTACTTTGTTTTAAAAAAACTTGTCCCTAAATGTTTACAACATTCAATTCATTGGACATTGTTTGATAAGCAAGTACTTGCCGAATACGTATTTTCTTTACAATTCTATTATAGCTATTCGTATAATGTGTGTTATTTATTGTTCATAAATCAGTTTATTGTCACTGAGACTGAGATTAATATGCGTATAATTTGCCCTAGTGATTTGTTAATCAAAGCTAATAAAATTATGCTGGATTACACGAACAGCAAATGTGCTGAATGCTTGTTGCTGCCGAAACACGAGTAATTTTCACCATGGCCACCGCTTTATGTACATAGCCGAAACCACATAAAATAAACGATATAAATGCAAACAATACAAAGCTATTGAGAATGAAAATGACTGCCCTCAACAAGGAAACAACAGGAAATGGAGTTCCACACACCGCGAAGATTTCCACTGCGGTTGAAGCCCTCATACAGAACACACCCTACCCTTCGCGGAGAACTTTCTCCATTCCGAATTCACACTTTACTTACTATTGCTCTTGCTATTGCTATTGTTAAAATGTTATTGGGATTTCTAAGACTTAAACACACTTGACGGAAACAACATTCGTTATTTTTCCGTTATCGGTTTTCCATTATTTAAAAAAAGTTTATTTAAAAAATAAAAAAACCCGACTGCGTAAAAAGTTAACTTTAAATAAAAACTGAAAAGAAAAAAACAAGTCCATGTAATATTGAATAACTACACCATTGAAATAGTTTCATGATCGATACACAAATATTAACCAATATAAACTCTAATGCGCAACATAGCGACTTTAACAGTCGGGACCCATTAAAATGTTTCCAATAATGGGTCCCGACTGTTAAAGTAGCTATGTTCCGCATTAGAGTTTATATTGGTTATATATTTGTGTATCGATCATGAAACTATTTCAATGGTGTAGTTATTCAATATTACATGGACTTGTTTTTTTCTTTTCAGTTTTTATTTAAAGTTAACTTTTTACGCAGTCGGGTTTTTTTATTTTTTAAATAAACTTTTTTTATTTTACACTTTTTAGTTAGGATTATAAGACGGTAAATTTCGCAATCTTGTCATTTCATTGAGGGAGTTAATATCGTTATTAGGTAGCTCTCCATGCTTGCGGTGGTCTAGGTTTAAGTTTTTATACTTTTGGCCATAGAGACAACCTATGCTTTTCAAAAGTATAAAAACTTGCGCTGGCAAACTGCCAGTGCAATACCTAAATAAGTGAGAGGCCCTGTTACAAAGTGCCCGTGTTGTCGTTCTATTCTGGTCTCTGTCCCTAATTTTGACCACATAGTGAATTATTTGCATGACATGTGGTATACCGTTCGAAAGAGCGTAAACTAGCAAACTTTTTAAAAGAAAAGAAGCTCTCAATTGCTGTCAATTTTTAACATTGAAAATGTATTTTCGTTCGCTCCGGTAGGGCCCCATTTTCGCTGAAAGTGCGACAGTCCTGTGGAACTTCGCACGTTTAAGATACGAGGATCTATTAGGACTCAAAAGACACGAAATATTAAGTAAATATTAAGTCGATATCTCGTGAACGAGGTTGAAAATTGAAAAACAAAAAAAAATGGCCTGGCGATATTGAGACGCGGAACATTTTATGTCATTACAGCTTGTTTCGTAGGAGTGATGGGGGAGGAGGTGGGAGGTCCCTTAGCGGCGCGTCGGCGCGTCGGCGCGCGGTCACTCAGGCGTCACAGCCCCGTGGAACTTCGCAGGTTTGAGATACGAGGATCTATTAGGACTAAAAAGACGCGGACTTTTAAGGGCTTTAAGATGGTACAAATTGAAAAAGTCGATTTTTTTTTCGAAAATTAAGGATATACTCGTAGAAGATAAGAATATAGGTTACGCGCTACGCGACGCATCTTCTAACCTATCCTATATTCCTATATTCAACGAGCCCAAATATGGTGGATTTATCATGTGTAGTTTAGGAGTTCTTATGGCTTTCTTCCGGCTCCATCATCAGTACCCTGGAAATAACATATGACTAGATTACTTGCGAAGACAAATCCAACGAGCCCAAACACGATGGGCTTATCATGTGTAGTTTAGGAGTTCCTATGGCTTCCTTCCGGCTCCATCATCAGTACCCTGGAAATAACATATGACTAGAGTACTTGCGAAGACAAATCCAACGAGCCCAAACATGATGGGCTTATCATGTGTAGTTTAGGAGATCCTAGTTCCTATGGCTTCCTTCCGGCTCCATCATCAGAACCCAACTAACCTTTTCCTTATTCCGACTTTCTCGTGTCGCTCAGCGACAATATTTTTTCGAATTCAGTAGATTCATTTTCAATGTGCTCGATAGTCGTGTAAGGCACGAAATCTGTGATTTTTTTTAATGAATTAAGAAATTAAGATTCTGTCATATTTTTACTCGTTCTCGGGACTTTGGGAGGTCATAAGTCCTTTTCATGGTATTAACTTCATCAAATGAGAGATGAAAGGATTGAGAAAGGGATGCTTCGGTGGTTCGGTCATGTTGGAAGAATGGATGATAGGAGACTAACGAAAGACATTTATGAAGCAAATGTGAGTGGAAGAGTCGGGAAGGGTCGCCCTAGACGCACGTACCTGAACCAGATCGGGTATGTGCTCAATAAGGGTCAAGTGCGTAGTACCCGTAACCGACGAGCATGCATGAAGGACATTATGGGAGTGGAAGAGGCGGCCGAGGTGTTTCAGGATCGTGGCACGTGGAGATCCGTTGTCTCTGCCTACCCCACCGGGAAACAGGCGTGACGCTATGTATGTAAATGATATTTTTTCTAGAAGAAGGATACATTGTAAAATCCAATAAATTTTATTTCGTGCTGATACAATCATAAACAAAAAAAAAAGTTACAAAGGTTTAAAACTGGGATTTTTTAATTTTCAAAAATAAAGAAAAAAAATCGTATCTTGATACCACGTGGTACCTGACAAAAGGTATGATGTATCAAAACGTTGCAAATGACCCCACTTACCTGCAAAAAAAAAATTTCGGTCGATGTGCCGAACACCCTGTATAATAAGAACTTTATCACAGCTCTACTAAAAGTTAAGTGAGAATGGTTGCTAACCAACTTTAAATCGTTATAGATCCTAAATGGTCATTCGAAATGAAAAATTGTAAGAGAAACCTAAAGATCATTTTCAAATACCTATTCAACGATACCCCACTTAACATAGTTAGTCAACTTTCATTTTTTTCTTTTTCACAATATGGCACCTAGTTGTCGCCATATTAAATTTTGATTACTGTCATGTCTTTAGTGACACTCGCAAGATTAAGACAAATCGATTGACGTAAGAATCATCAAAATCGGCCCACGCGTTTGGTCTCTAGCGTGCCACAAAGGAACAAACATACATACATACATACATAGGCTGATAAACACATTACCCTCCTTTGCGTCGCGCAGTCGGGTAAAAAAGAGTGGTTTTATTACATACTAGCTGTGCCCGCGACTACGTCCGCGTGGACTTGATCTTTATCAGCCTGTTATAAAACGCAACGTGACTCTGTCTGTCCGTTCGTTAGTATGATTCAATTGTTTTGGTGTTTTTTAATTGGGCAGGCAACATGCGTGATGTCAGCCCCTAACACCGGGTGAGCTAGGTGCCATGTCAGTGCTTCCCTTCATTTCATGTCAGCTACACTGAACTGGACAGAAAAGACGAACTATTTACATAGCCGTTTCGACTGAGGTTTCATTCAGTGCGGTGGTACCAACCCGGGCGGGATAAACCCTACCATCTAGGTAAGAAGGGACAGGGGAAGGACAGACCTACAGTTTAACGTGGAATGCGAACCACGGTCAGCCTCCAACGGTGGAGCGGTCACCCATCCAAGTACTGACCGCGCTCAGGGTTGCTTATCAACAGTCGACCGACCGCACCACTGACCTACCGACCGACCGAGGGTTTCGTATCGCCACGTCATGGCTAGCGCCACTCACGCCATCTAGATGGCGTGTTATGAAATGGTTAAATGTCATGATTAGTTCAAATGCTTCATAATCTATTCGGTAGATGGCGCGCGCGCATACATTTTTTGGTTTCTTCTATGGGAACCCCCGTGATTTTTTTACTTTTTCTTATTTTTATTATTTGTTTTTATATCGGCCATAATAACACATAATCTGTGACAATTTCAACGGGCTATACCTATTACGGTTCAAGAGATACAGCCCTCGGACAGACAGACAGACAGAACGGTGTAGGCTTAGTAATGGGTCCCGTACCGGATACGGAACCCTAAAAATGAAATGAAAGGATAAAAGAACTAATAAATGTAATTACCAGATAACAGCGCCATCTGTCATTCATTAGTTGACTTATTGAATATATTTTTATCTGAAGACGACAAATTTGTCGAAATCAAAGAGTTTGTATTACGTCGCTGCGCTCCTTTATAGAGCGACCCTATGGGCACACGGCTAGGAGAACGAATGAAGCCCGCTGCGGGGTGTAGTGCGGGCAGGGGAACGACGTTAGGCTCCTACTCGGGCATGCGCGAACGGAAAGCGTCCAAGCGTAGAAACAATGTATCTCTTATTTTGCAAAATTTTATTTCAAACGTCAACTTATTAGAAAATCACAAAATAACAATGAAAAAAAAAACCTAAAACTAAAATTAACACCTATTAAATAAAAAAAAATTCATCCATCTCCGCCGACTCCCCCACCGTGCCCAAAACACTAGCCGCGTTGCCCCTTTGAATCTCCAGCCCTAAATTTAATTTGTATTGTAAGTGAGGTGTAGGTACCTTAATATATTAAATTCTTACGGTGCTTACTTTTATTACTTTATCCTATTACTTTAAGTGAGCTAAACTTGTATGAATATATTTGTTTCTCGGAAACGGCTCTAACGATTTCGACGAAATTTTATTGTATTTAGATAATGTTACTTTTTCAAGTTTATTCATCTACATAGATAGGTGTAGACACCGAGCAAAGCTCGACCGCTCAGGTACTTGGCGGCATGAGGGATTCGTATTTACGACAAATGCGTGAAAAAAACCATAACATAACAAAAGTTTTTTAAATCAAAATTTATGAATTTTCAAAATTCCACGTTCGAACGAAAACATGATTGAGGTCTTTATTTGGAATTTAACTAAACCTCACACAAAAAGTTGCGGATTATGAATTAGGTATGAGTTATCTATCACTACTACATTACTATACTACGAAAACGCAAAGGATGATGGTGTTCGTAAATTGCTCCAAAAAATCAAGTTTATATTGAATATAACTCGTTTAGGACTTTAATGTGGTACAGACTTTAAAATTCCATGCACTCTTTTTCTTCTCTTTTGTAAAGAGGGAATTTTTTTTCTGCTGATAACCTTGTAGTTCAGGCAATAAAGGAGGTGTAGAGTGCGTGAGAAGGGTCAAAAGCGATTTCTTCAGAAACCTGTTCGGGGTGCTTAGGGAGTAAACATACTAAAAGTCCTGGCGTCTACGATGTGAGCCGGAGGGCGGGGGGGGGGGGGGGGGGGGGGGGGAGGAGTGGGGCCCAAATAAGGTCCCGCTTTTGGGGTTTTCGCTACGATCTCGAAAACGGTGCACCGTAGAGAAAAATTGTCTTACCGAATGAAAGCTCATAAAATTATCTACAACTTTTATTCTACTCACTTTTTTCCCATTCCGAACCATTTTCGAGCTACACGCTTAGGAAAAGTGAAAATTTCAGAAAAATTGATTTTTCCCTCATATTTCTCATCAAACATTCCTTCATATCGTCTAAACTATTCACCTGAGAAAGATATTGTCAAACAAGAAGTTATAGAGATTTTAATTCCCTTTAAGATTGTTTTGTAAAATTTCATCATTTTCACAAAAATCTGTTTTGGTCATTCCTGAGTCACAACTACCGTTTGTTACACCTATGTATCATCTAATAATATGTCACACTTGAAAGCGGGTTAAATGCAGTAAATGAAAATCATGTCACTTGAAAAAATGGAAAATTTTATTTTATAGATGATAAATAAAAGTTTGGTATAAGGTAGATAAGTAATTTTATTTTATTTTAATAATTATTCATTGTTTTACTTCCAAGAAGTTTTCATCCTCTTTGGACGTGAGGGCCCTGGTAAGGGTTCTTCGTCCATGGCATCTTCATCCTCAGTGGTGGGTGGTTCTTGATGAAGGGCCTCTGCGTGCTGTTTACCTGCGCTCTCAGTCGGTGGGAGCGAGCTAATTTCAGGCTTTATATTAGCCACTGAGCTCATAAACGACTGGAAGATGTACTGGTTGAGGGAGGTCTGTCTTGCTAGTGCCCCATACCATTTGAGGAAGCACATCTTCCCAGCCTGTTCAGCCTCGCCGTGAGTGGAGGCGGGGTTGCAAAAGATCACTGCCGCTTCCTTGATGACTTCCGACTTCAAGTATAATTTTAAGAAGCCCACTTTACTTCTCCTGAAAGTTGCAGATGTTTCGCAGCCGGTAGATGAATGTAAGAACAGGATGTGTTCAAATCTACGCTCCTGCATCTCTTGGGTGGACAGTACTTTTGTTTTGGTTTTTCCTCGGCCGGGTTTCAGTAGCGGGATGTCTTGGGTGGAAGGAGTGGGCACCAGCAAGACAGACCACTCTCAACCAGTACCGCTTCCAGTCGTTTATGAGGTCAGTGGCTAGTATATAGCCTGAAATTAGCTCGCGCCCACCAACGGAGAGCGCAGCTAAACAGCACGCAGAGGCCCTTCATCAAGAACCACCCACCACTGAGGATGAAGATGCCATGGAGGAAGAACCCTTACCAGGGCCCTCAATGATTTATTAAAATAAAATAAAATTACTTACCTTATATATAACACACTTTTATTTATTATCTATAAAATACAATTTTCCATTTCTTCCCGTGACATGATTTCCATTTACTTCATTTAACCCGCTTTCAAGTGTGACATATTATTAGATGGTACATAGCTGTAACATACGATAGTTGTGCCTCAGGAATGACCAAAAGAACTTTCTCTGAAAATGATGAAATTTTACAAAAAATCTTAAAATTGGTGCAACTGTTGACCGGCTGGAGATAAATTAGCATATGTATACACACGTTTAAAGGGAATTAAATTCTCTATAACTTCTTGTTAGACAATATCTTTCTCAGGTGAATAGTTTAGACGATATGAAGGATATATGAGGTAAGAATAAATTTTTCGAAAATTTTCACTTTTCCTAAGCGTGTAGCTCAAAAACGGTTCGGAATTCGAAAAAAGTGAATAGAATAAAAGTTGTAGAGAATTTTATGAGCTTTCATTCGGTAAAACACAATTTTTATCTACGGGGCACTGTTTTTGAGATCGCAGCGAAAAACCCAAAAGCGGGACCTTATTTGGAACTATTTACATAGCCGTTTCGACCGACGTTTCGTCAGAGCGGTGGATCCAACCCGGCCGGGATAAACCCTACCACCTAGTAAGGTATGAAGAGAAGGGGTCTACAGGTTAACGTGGAATCCGAACCACGGTCAGCTCCAACGGTCGAGCGTTCACCCATCCAAGTACTGACCGCGCTTAGGGTTGCTTAAGAACGAAGGTTGCTTAAGAATGAATATGCGTGATTTACGTTAAGCTCATTCCATTCGTATCGAAATGGTGGTCATTTTCAAAATGCTTCATGTCATAATGATACCTACGTGAACGAACATGCGTCGTTTAATAAAGTAACCGAGCTCTAAAGTCCTTCCATAGAGTATTGACTTTTACTTGGTTTAAAAAAAAAATACACGAAAGATCATATCTGCCTCCTATTTTGGAACTTTATCATCAATACTAATAATAAATCTGTAAGGGATGGCCATGGAGTAAGTTACTTTGTTTTATGAGATATTGAGTTTGTAGACTCTATGTATGATACTAAAACTAAATTGACGATTTTTAGAACTATTTTCTGTATGTATGTAACTATCTATGTTCCACGATAGCTCTTAAACCGATCATCCGAATTCAATGAAACTTAGTACAAGCACATTTACCTATACGAGACATAGGATAGGCTAAATAAAATTCAGCTCCGGTTACGCTATGATGTGGCTGTCATACAAAACGAAAAGGTACGTGGGCGGGCTTACTTACTTTCTTCTTTTTAAATCCGAATTTCACGCGAGCGAACCCGCAGGCAACAGCTAGTACTACTTAAATTAAATACGTAATCACATGGATTATTATATAAATATTCAGGAAAAAATATGATTTAGACTTAGCACGTTCTATAGGAAATCCGCCACCGCCGTCGATCCCGGTTAAAATATCACCAAAATACCAATTTCCTGTGGAATATTAGACCATTCACGATTCTAGTCTACTTCTTTGAGTCAGATTTGCAAATTAAAACGCAACAGTTGACCATTTTGGCTGAACTTTAGGAATAAAACTAAGAAATTGCTCCCTCTGCATCGCGCGACGAAGCACGGCCGATGACTGCCGATCGGACCCGACCGCGCTTCGTGGCGCTCACCAACGAAGCTTCACCTCACCAACGCTCACATTCTCTCTATAAAGGAGCGCAGGGACGTAATACAAACTCTTTGGTCGAAATATCATAAAAAATATGTGTTTTTTTATTAAATAATATAAAAATAAAAACAGATAAAAACTGCACACACGAAATTTTTCACCCTCACCAATCTACAGCCGTGTTTCTTTTCCATGACACTAAACAAAAGTTCCGCGCGGCGACGCGGCGGAGCGGCGGCGCTGCGGCGCGGTGGTGGCGTGGGGCTATAAATTACTTTTGATTCTGTGGGTTGATTTTGATGAAATAAACACTAAATGTTACTCGGAATAAAGCTTCATATTTTTTAGTAATTAGATTTTGAATCCAATGAGTGGTTTTTGCGTGATGCGCGCACAAACGAACAAACAAACCAACAAACCAACAAACCGATAAACCGACAAACAGACAAAAATTTCAAAAACTATATTTTTACGTTCTATTACTTATTCCTTCCGTCCCCCAGTTATTGTTTTGCAAAAATATTTAATGTACAGAGACGGTAAGTCTACGATTTTATTATATGTATAGATATAGATTGAAAATTAAAATGAATATTCTATGGTATTAGACAATGGAAAAGAACGAACCGTTGAAAACGTTTAATTAAATTTTTTTAAGCTGAGCTCAAAAATACAATCGCCAGGAATTATTAAAATTATAGCAATTACAAAACGAAATGTATAGAACAAAGTTCTTCAGTTCAGGCGAATAATGTAGATATTGAGAAACCCTCAATTACTGAACTTGATCACTAATTTGAGGGCACGTAAGTAAGTTACGTTTGATTTAGATTTTCGCTAGACAGGAATCAGGATAGAAAGAGAATAAAATTTTTACGCGAATTCGGCAAATAGCAAAATGTATTATTTCTTTGAGCGCTTTTCAGGTAATTTTTGTATTCCCGGTTGCTCCCAGTTTGCCAACTCCAAGTATTTGCACCATAGAGCATCCACCAGCAATTTGATTTAAAGTTTGACTTTGTGGGTACATTTTCTTTATGTAAACCTAAGCCCAGTGGTGCAGTCGACAGAGCCAAAATCACCTCTCCTCGCGAAACCACGCTCAGTTAGGTGTCATATCAGCAGATTTGCGGGCAGTTGCTATAGGCTGTCTAGCCTGTTAATACGACGTTTGACGCCCAGGTAAATACATTCGCAGGATGACAGTTCCACAGCCTAGCGATGCGACGAAGAAACGATTTAGAGAACCGATGGGTGAGTCTCACCCGGTGAGAACCGAATATATCAACAACAGAAGGATGTTGGTCATGCAGCCATAACCGTGGAAGGTACCACAAATTTTTACGCATTTAGAAACGCTAAAATGGCGAAAATGAAACCGGTACAAACATTGCTGTCATTTTGTAAGCTATTAAGTCCAGTGGTCCAGGGTTATTTGTATTTAAATTAATGTTATAGTTTTTAGATTCGAATTTCCTTAAACGTTATTGGCTTCTTTAGTTTCCACGTTTGCTTTGTTTGAATGTTTCTTCAAAGGCTCCGAATTTCCGAGAAGAAAGCTCCCTTCCTTAACATTATTCTTGAGGGTGGGCGTGACGGAGGGGAGTGATGAAGGGTGAAGTGACGGGAGGGTCCCGCTGAGCGAGGAGTCTGGGCGAGTATTCCGGTCGAGTTTACGGGCCCTGGTTTAATTGTATAAGTAGCGCGGAATGTTGTTGCCGCACTCGTAAAGCAAAACTTCGAGGAATTGAGGAAGCTACCCGCATTAAAGCGTTGCGAAACCTTAAAAAAACCAGCCAAGTGCGAACTCCGGTCGCGGGTATAACATAAGTTTCTTAGTAATCTCACTAAAGACCAACTGTATGTGAAATACTTATTATTTTAACATTTACATTCATCTGTATCCGAGGTTTCCAACCATATTTTAATTGTTACCCCTTAGCGAATTTTCGGAGACCCAAGTACCCATACCAATTTGTCTATTGTTTAATGATTAGACTCTTGCAAATGTATCCCTAATTTTGACCACATAGTGAATTATTTGTATGACATGTGGTACACCGTTGGAAAGGGCTTAAACTAGCGAAGTTTTGACGTGATAACGTCTTATAAATTGATGAACACCGGCTGCACGCACGAAAAAGTGTCACGTTCCATCTGAGCCTGTGTGTGCAAGCGAGAGCGCGTAACAAGCGATAGAGAGGCACAATCGGCCCAAGCGGCAGTGTTGCCAAACGTACGGTAATTGCCGTATCGTACGGTAATCGAGGCTAGAAATCGACAAATGTACGGCGTACGGCAGCGATAGGGTTGCCGTACGAAAAAACACGGTAATTCTTATAGCTGTGTTTCTTTATGACGTTATCACGTAAAACTATCGTCCGTAAACCGACTTTACAGACAACCAATTTTTTTAAAAGAAAATGAAGCTGTCAATTGTTGTCAGTTTTTTTTAATGAATCAGAAAATTAAGATTCTGTCATATTTTTACTTGTCCTCAGGACTTTAGGTCATAAGACCTTTTCATGGTATTAACCAAATTCATCACATACTATTTTCTCTAGAACAAGGATACATCGTAAAATTCAATAAATTTTATTTTGTGCTGATAAAGTCATAAACAAAAAAGTTACAAGGGTTTAAAGCTGTTTTTCGGAAAAGAATTTCCGAATGTCTTCGCCGAATGGGATTTTGGCAATTTTCCAAAATAAAGAAAAATTATCGTATCTCGATACCACGTGACATCTGACAAAAGGTACCATGGGTCAAAACGTTGCAAATGACCCCACTTACCTAAAAAAAAAATTGTCGGTCGATGTGCCGAACACCCTGTATACTTAGTAGATAATCACAACATAATTAGAAAAATAGGCCTAAATCAACTATTCATCAGATAATTTTCACTAATGAGACAAGTGGGCCTCTTTCTCTTTACTAAACACTGTAGAGATAAACGTGGCCATTAATTGCGTAACACGCGTACCCCATCTCTCAAGCCTGCGTACCCCTGGGGGTACCCGTACTACTATTTGGGAACCACTGCTCTAGATATAAAATGTATCTGTAATGTGTAATTTTTAATGTAAAGATATGCCGTATTTAGCTGCCACTTCTTTGGGAAATTATTACCTACTTGAAGAAACTTCGAAATCACTGAAATATTTTCACCTTACATTGTTGCATCTTAAGGTAAACTCCGGAACCACTGAACAGATTTTGACGCGGCTTGCACCAATGGAAAGAATAGTTCTTGAGACTCACTATAGGCTGTACCATACGCTAAATAGCCTTAGATCTGAGCAGAGCGAGAGGGAGAGGGAGAGAGAGACAGAGAGAGAGAGGGGGAGAGGGAGAGGGAGAGGGAGAGGGAGAGGGAGAGGGAGAGGGAGAGGGAGAGGGAGAGGGAGAGGGAGAGGGAGAGGGAGAGGGAGAGGGAGAGGGAGAGGGAGAGGGAGAGGGAGAGGGAGAGGGAGAGGGAGAGGGAGAGGGAGAGGGAGAGGGAGAGGGAGAGGGAGAGGGAGAGGGAGAGGGAGAGGGAGAGGGAGAGGGAGAGGGAGAGGGAGAGGGAGAGGGAGAGGGAGAGGGAGAGGGAGAGGGAGAGGGAGAGGGAGAGGGAGAGGGAGAGGGAGAGGGAGAGGGAGAGGGAGAGGGAGAGGGACGAAAATCGGTCGTTTGTGAATTATTAAGCTTTTAAGTGCTAATTTTTGTTAAGAGTCTTGCCTGCCAGCTAAACGGTTGTTATTAGATATGTGAAAAAATTCACAGCAGTAGTATATATTATATCGAAATTAAAAGGAAAACTATCACAGCTAAGTAGGCTGTACAGGTTGACGAGTAATAGTCGACCAACTTATAAAATGTACGGACGACAGCCATCATTGCACTGTTTAAGAACTTTTTCAAATTAACATTCATTTTTTCCCCTACAAAATTATACAAATAATCAAATACTTTATTTTGATAGGGTTCCGCAACTACGGAACCCTACACTGCGCGTGGCCCGACACGCACTTGGCCGGTTTTCTTATTTTTATTATTTGTTTTTATATCGGCCTTATTAACACATATTCTGTTACCTACGGGCTACCTATTACGGTTCAAGAGATACAGCCCTCGGACAGACAGACAGGCAGACAGACGGCGTAGGCTTAACAATTGGGTTACGTACGAGACGGATACGGAACCCTAAAAATCATCTCAACTGAAGATAAATTCTGAGTTAACAATGCACATTATTCGTGGTAAGTATTAATTAATACGGACTATTTCATTCTACTATCAACAAGTAGGTTGGTACGCCTTCTAAGCTAAACCTGGCTGGATGGTTGGGGGGAGGCGGCTGATGTCGCAGGGAATGAGGGGAGGGGTGAGATTACGCCATTCCTGAAGCTAAGTTATGAAATACCGGAGCTACGTCGCCAGAGCCTCCCGCGCCAAGCCTTCCGCCCCCCGCGCCGCACCCCCGCCGCTCTCACATCTCGACACATTATTTTCCTCGCGATCGACCTAAATAAAGATTTCTCCAGTGACGGTGTACTGTCGTCCTTTATAGTTGCAAAACGTACATATATACATACATATAATACGTACTCGGTGACTTTTATAATAGGCAATTAGAATTAAATTAGAAAATCACTATAGGTGGTAAGGTTTAACCGCCCGGGTATGCGGTTGTACCACCGCATTAAATAAAAGGTCAGTTGAAACGGCTATGTAAAATTGTTAATGTTTTCCGTCCAGTTCAGTGGAGTCGGCACGACCGAAGGGATTCACTGACATGGCACCTAGTTCACCAAGTTGTTATAGGCTGATAACACGAATGTAGTTAAGTGATGCAGCCAATGATGTCTTTATTTAAATTTTATTTGGGAAATCAACAGCAGTGTTACAATAGATTTATTACATGTAGGTTATACGATGAAAGCCAATTATAGATTTCCACTATTTAATCTAGTTAGTTATGCATATATTATGTTATGCTTTGCTAGCTATTTTTTAGTTTCTATAAAAAAAAGTACGATTTATATTTTAAAATAAAGATATCTATTTATTGAATTTGTGCACGTAACAACTTTCAAATAACATTTAATACTTATAGGTAAAAGTAGCTAGAAGTGTATCTACTGAAATATAGTATATTTCACACTTATTATATAATAAGTCACACTTAATTTCTTTAAAAATATTTCACAAGTTCTACCTAACTGCAGTACCCCGAACTGCTCTATTTTCGTTATGAAAGCCTTGTGATTCGTGGAGTTGCTATCTCGAACTCGAAGAACTCTGAAAGGGTATTTTCATTCCAGAAATCTAATCGGAGACCTTATTGACTAGGTCTCACGCCTACAGCCAGGCACCACGCGGCTAGAGGTGTTGTGCTAACTACCTCCATAAATAAGCTTCCCGTAGGTCTGAAAACGATTTGGCGGAAATTGCGTTCAATCTGGCGACAGACCCAAACGTGACTGAGTTCGAAGCTTGGTGCTCCGTATGGCTGTTTGGACCAGTAGTAGCACTCAAAGGGCTTGTCAGAAAAAAAAATTGCCGAATGGAGCACAGCTCGATCGCCTCGCTCGCTTCGTAAAATTTTGCAAATTAACGAAAGCTCGATGCAAGAACTTTTTTATTCTCTGATTGGCATTTAGGCTTTAGCTGCTTCGCCAGCAAGAATATTAAGTTCTCGACTTGAATGACTCTAATCTGAAGAAAGTTTTAATATTTAAAATGTACTTTATTTTCAATCTGGCCGTACTTTGGGTGAGTCATTGGGTAACAAGTAAATATTTTCAATCTCTAAATTGTAATTTTTTTATTGAAATCGCGACATATGGTGCCAAACCATAAATAAGGTGTCTAACGAACCCCATGCATCGTATGCGGTCGTATGCGGGTGTTGCGAATGCCATGCCGACCTAATAACAATTATAAATAAAAAAAAAACGGCCAAGTGCGAGTCGAATTGCGCACCAAGGGTTCCTTATCGCCATGTAACGGTCAGCGCCACTTACGCCATTTATCGCGTGTTTTATGAAATGCTTCATATTAGTTGCATAGTTGCGCAGATGGCGCGCATACACTTTTTAGTTTCTTGTATGGGGACCCCAGTAAAATTTTTTGCTTTTTCTAATTTTTATTATTTTTTGTTATGTCGGCCACAATAAAACATATTCTGTGAAAATTTCAACGGACTACCTTTTACGGTTCAAGAGATACAGCCCTCGGGCAGACTGACAGACAGACAGACGGCGTAAGCTTAGTAATAGGGTCCCGTATGGATACGGAACCCTAATAAAAACAAGTGTACCTATATTACATCACCTGCGGTTCGGTGACGCAGTACATCTGCTTCGGCGGCTCACGAGAAGCGCGGCAACACGCGAGAGTTTGCGAGCGATTTACATACTTTACTTATTTCTTTTATATTTACATGACGACAATTTAATAAGACTTCATTCAAGACAAGTTCATCGGAAACGCAAACGAGCTTTAAACTTCGGACAACCTAAATAAGTTTCCACGTGATCCTAACAATAATATTATGGCGTGACGTGCACGTACAAACGCTTATGCGTGGGTAGAGCTTTGTTCAGCGAACTAAAGGGAGTTTTGCTGCTGCCTTCAATCTCTCGAATATAATTTCAAGTTTCCACCGAATTTGCCTGAAGCGGAAACTCAACAACAGGATTTGAATTGCCGTCGTCGCGTTGGCGGCGGTGTCACCTTTTACTGTGAGTGTGGGTAAAGCGCGGCGCGGTGCGTCAACACTGGAGCAGAGAAGCGTTGCTCTATTCAAAACTTTCACACTCCATTCACATTCACATTCAGCTTTGGCACATTTTGCGACCTGTTTGCCACTGTTTGTGTCTGTCTGTCTGTCTGTCCATCTGTCTGTCCGAGGGCTGTATCTTTCGAACCGTAATAGGTAGCCCGTTGAAATTTTCAAATGTGTGAATATGTGTTATTATGGCCGATATAACAACAAATAAGAAAAGTTAAATTACAAATTTAAAAAACCCCCGACCCTTAAAAAGTCAAAAATAATTTCCGTTTACTCACTTAAAGGAGTCGGTAGACCGCTAAGTAAATTCCCGCGCAGCTCGGAGTTATTATATTTTATTTACTTAGCGGTCCCCCGACTCCTTTAAGTGAATAAACGGAAATTATTTTTGACTTTTTAAGGGTCGGGGTTTTTTAAATTTGTAATTTAACTTTTATTTAAAGCTTTTTTTAAAAAACCGCATGAAAATCGGTCCACTTTTTAACATAATTAATTTTTTTATTACTTAATTACTTGATTACTTGATTACAAACATAGCTAAGAACCATCCCGATTAAACAAGCTTCCTAATAAAAAAAACCGCATCCAAATCGGTCCGTCCGTTTGGGAGCTACGATGCCACAGACAGACACACACACACACACACACACACGTCAAACTTATAACACCCCTCCGTTTTTTTCGTCGGGGGTTAAAAAATAAGAAAAAGTAAAAAAATCATGGGGTCCCCATACAAGAAAGCAGTATGAAGCAGCGCTGACCATGACATGGCGATACGGAACCCTCGGTGCGCGAGTTCGACTCGCACTTGGCCGGTTTTTTTCTATGTCTGTACTTCTTCCATCAGTCTATCTATTCTTAACCTGTGATACTAAGAATATTTAGAATAAATTTATTTGGAAATTGCAAACATTGAAAACATTATGTTATGAACACGCACTGCTGTGTGTGGTTTGCGACTATTAATGTGGTCGTGTATTATTGGTCGGTATAGGTAACACCAGCACAAGGGCACAAGAGCATACGGGATATTATATTTTCATTTTTCAAAATATGTAAACGAGAATCAAAACCATAGTCGTCTTTTTAATGGATTTGACATGGTTAATTAATTGCACAGCCTGGTTCACACTCATATTGGTGTCATGTCAATGATTAAAATTATTCTTACCGGCTACATCGAAAATTGTATTTGCATATTCGTTTCGACTGGCCTTCATTCGGTGAGGTGGTGGTACTAATCCAGGAGAGTTTTACTCTGCTACCTAGTAAAGTAACGGAAGGTACCATCAGTTCTTTGACTTAAGTCTGTTTGCTTTTGGCTTCATATTTCATTGCCGTGTGTATAGAAAGAGAATATCTAAATACTGAACAAGAAGAAGAGTCAAGTTGATAAAATAGTTACGAGTATGTTTGTAGGGCATATATGTATCTTATACTTCGGGGAGCGTACCGACCTTAGGAATGTGAGTTCCCTTGCTACAACTTTTATTTTCATTGACTTAGTAAGATAAAACTAGATATCTATTATGTACAAGGCGAGTTGGCAATGTACCCGTAACTTATGTAGCTGGCACGACCAAAGTAAAGCACTGACATTGCACCGGTCGGCCACCTGAAAGACTTTATCCAATCCCTCGAATCCTTGATCCCGCAATCCTTCGTTTGGTTCTTCGGCAAGTGATGATGTCAAATGATGTTTTAGTGGTTTAAAAAAAAATAACCAGGGTTAATATATAGAAGATACGTCGCTACGCGACGCATCTTCTATATATTAACCCTAACCTAATGTTGAGGCGGTGCATGTCGTTTTTGTTACGTTTGTATTTCCTAAAATAAAGCTTTTAGGTGGTTGTAAAAAAACTAAACACCCTAAAAAAAATTTAACACCTAACATTGCTTAAAAAAAAACAAAAACAATTTTGTGGGATTCGAACCCATGGTCCAAAAAATGCAAACCGTAGGTTTGCATTACGTACGCACGCTTACCACTGAGCTAACAAATTACTTAGACGACCAAACGAATATCGGCTTCTGTTGGTTCGCTCCGGGCGAGGGAGTAGGAGGAAGGATTAGAGGGATTAAAAAAGTCTTTCATGTGCCGTACGCCACCTAGTTCACCAAGGTGTTATGAGCTGATGTCACGGATGTTGTATGTTATATAGCCAACAGTTGTAGTGTCAGTTTCCATAAAAAAGTAACTTACGCATTTCGATAATTTTCCCTACATTGTCAGGCTACAATTTTTCCCTGCGTGTTTAATGTAATAATATGTTTTATTCAGACTGTTTATATAGAGATCTAGCAATGAACTTATTTGCGATAACAAACAATAATTTCTAGAAAGTATATGAACGTTATCTCTATCGTTATCATAGTATCCGGTACGGCATCTACCTTCTCAGAGGTGATATTGGCTGGTCTGAGCATTCGCTCTGGCCCCTCTCACTTAAGCCACCCAAACCAGATTACATAAAAATAACTCAAAGTTGAACAAGTAATCATTCAAGTAGGATTAAAAGAGTCTTGATCTTGGGCGTAGAAGAAGATATGAAATTTAATATACGCCGCATATGCGTAATTTACATCGAGAAGCGTTCATTAGGAGAGTGAGTTAGGTTGCTCGGAGCTCATCCGCCCTGCTCGGCGCGGGCGGCGGCGGCGGGGCGGGGCGGGCGGCGCGAGGCGGCAAGGTGAGGACATTTGCATACAGATGTAGCGAGCAAGACGACTGCAGGCTTGCCGAGGCTTCTCCGGTCCGTAATGGAAATAAATGAGAACACTGGGGCCGCGGAACGACGCACTAAAGTATGATAATGCTCAAATCAAAATACAGACTCGAGGAATTCTGCCGTGAAAGGATTAACTTGGGGCCGCTCGCTACACCGGCGCCCCGCACCACCCCTCCCCGCCCCCCGGCTCGTACCCGCCTGCCTCGTACCACATCCGCGCACTCTACGAATATTTCAACACTCAGATGTTCTGCCATGTTTCATCAAAGTTTTCTTGCGTATTAAGTCGCACGAAAATGAGTAATTTTACCTACCGTACTTACTATATTACATATACCTACTTAATACTTGACCCTGGCATTTATTTTCAATCAGTTTCTGCCCCCAGTTCCGTTCATTCACTACGGATATGACAAAATTTTGCCTTTACCTAATTTAAGAGCGTCCACGGAAATTCTTGAAGTGTAATTTCGGAGCTTCCACTGAGTAAATTTTTTGAATCGCACGTGGCATCTGTTTTTAATTAATGTTATTGTATGATATTTTCATATTTATTTGTCTTACCGACCGACCGACCGTCGTCGTTGCGTCGAACTTCAACGACGAACGCCTACTTGTAACGTGACAATTCTGTCGGCTTTCGAAACCTATTTCTGAAATGGTGAGTTCACTTTTCAATTATCTGTTAACACGATCCACGCCCACTCACAGTGTAACGTGACAGGGGTTGGACGTACGTCGAAGCGAGAGCGGGGCGGAGCGCAGGACACCGCCGCGCCGCCGCTGTTTACCGACGCCTACCTCGGGATTACAGCCTCCCTCCCTTCCAACAACGCGATCGCTTCATAATTTAGCGTGACAGACGGGAGAAAGCCTCATCTCCGCGATTAATATTTTGGTAGCTCACGCTTTAATTAAATTAATTAATCAGGTTCCACGTCCCCTTGCAATGTTTTGGTAATGCTAAGCGTCGAGCTTTTGACTTTCGAAAAAAAAATTATCGTAGAAATTGCCGGTACAAATCAACAATGTATAATTACTTACTTGGCTTGACTGTTAAGAATAAATTATTTCTTCTTGACGTTTGAAATAAATTTCAATGCAATATTCAGATTTAATTATGTTCATAAAATACAAATCCAGAAAACGTTGCAAAGAGAACATAATGCGATAAAAGAATCAGCAGAGTACCATAAATAAATATTCAGGTGTACTATTCTCTCCTCTCAAACGAGCGACGAACGCGACCTACACCCGGAAAACGTATTTGTTTCGGTGAAGGGAAAAAATACATAAACAAATAAAAAAGCTTCTGACAAAAGTGTCAACCAGAAAGGGAGATTACGTATGCGAGCAGAATGGCAAATAAGATCCAAAACAAAGAAATGTCTGTTTTAGTCCCGCGTCCCCGCGGACGTGCGGCGGAGTGTCGCCGCGCCGCCTCCGCCGCCTCCGGGCACGCACGCGCGCCTGCCCTCCCAACAAATTGTTATTTCAGTTATTTCACGCCGAATTCTCAACGGAAAATCTTGAAGTTTGTTGCGGAACCAAGATACAGCAATGAGCAGCCTTCGCGGATTCGCATGTCACGCCACGCGATGGCGGCGGCGGTGACTGACAATAATCTTTTCATATTTCATAGCGTTTACTGAAATAGGGCTCGAAGTGTGCTGAAGCGAACGATGCCGGTGCACTCTCACTTTGAAAATTGGGTACTTACGCTTTGCCAATAATGGAGCAGGCAACCCTTAGTCCTTCCAATGTCTTGTATTATAATTATATAAAACATTGTTCGTTCGTGTTTACAAACATCGAACCAAATTGTGCTTTGCTTCACTTAACTTAGCTCTCCCTAGGCGCTGCTTAAAAGAAAATTGTTTCCGCTTGGCTGGTTGCACATAATGTAAAGCCTTCTAAGTCGCGACCGAACAACTCCGCCACGGGACCACGGGCCCATGCTATTTTTTTTCTGCTCGTTGGATACAGCACACTACAGATCTACTATAACTCATATATTTTGAAAGCTGTAAAAATATTAATACTTTGAAGTGCAACTATTTCATAATTTTGAAACTTATAGATAATTGTGCAATGTATACATCAGTAAACAGTTTTTACTTATGAAACATACAACCTATCGAACTAAAATTATAATAAAAATAATAAAGTAAAAATACAATTACACAATGTGTCATGTGAAGATCCAATACAGAGAAGATTGTTGAAAATTTTAAAATAGCAATAAAATAATACTCCATCAAAATAAACGCAACATTTTACAAAAAAACGAAACCAAAGGTTTGTAGAAGGAACGCACATAAATTGATCTGACAGTAATAACACAAATAATATAATTGAACAAAGAAATAATATAAAATGCTCTAACCACGTATCAACTATTTTCTAATTTGATCACTATTAAATAGGTAATTAATAATGATGTGAAGTGCATTTTGTGCAGGCATAAGCTGCTGTTTTAAGTTGGCCGTGGATTAGCCAAAATATATCTACATACCTAACTGTAACTTTCATCTTCATAGGATTTATATCTCTAGAGCTGGAGCCCTGCGATGCGATAGACCTGACCTTACAGTCATACTGGAAGACAAGATAGAAACATAGAAAATGTTCATTGATACACAAACATTTTACATGTGGAGAACTATATACTTATGCCTGGTATATAAATTTGTTTCACGAGAGGAAACTTTAATCATTACAGTGTATTACAGTGTACAGAGATGTGCATTAAGAGTACAGAGATGAAACGTAAATTTGTACATGCATTATTTACATTTTCTCAGCCAAAAATAAAAACGAATATAAAAATAAAATTTGAAATAACAGACAAGCCGACACACCTCTGAAATGAAACTGAATTTGAAATAAAAAGGTAAATAAAAGCTTTGAATTAAACTATGGCTGTAGCGCGAAAACTACGGCGTATAACTATGGCTTAGGGCCGGGAGGCCGAAAATTAGAGAGGAGAAAATATGTCCAGCAATAGACGCTTACATGCTGACTGACTCCCTAAAAGTAAGTATCTAGCAACTAACATAATCTTATACTTATTACAATAGGTATGTTATTAAAATATTCACCACGTACCTATTACAGAAAACTACACTTGCTTATGTAATAAATAATAAAAGAAAACATAAGTAATAGTAATGACAACGTCAATAAAAAAAGTTAATGCCTTTGTCAGATTATTTGTAAAATAATAAAAAAAAAACAAACAATTTCTAATGCACGACAGAATAATTATGTCGCTGTATAATTTAGCACTGGGCATAAGATATAATATAATATTTATCTCCAGCTCCAGTTATTTATTTTTCCTAACGAAAAAATACATGGGAAAAGTTCGTGGGTCATTTCTTTGTTAACTTACCGAATATAGAGAGGAATATAATGAGGTTCATCTTGCAGAACACAAGCAAGCAGTTCCCTGCGAAGGGCAGCCCCTGCGAGGAAGCCATCATGCCCTCATGCCGCCACTCTCACTCCTCACTCCTTCAATCATTTGCACCCTCGCTTACAAACTTCACTCACTTGACCATATTATTGTCTCTTCACATTTTATTTGATTTTCTGCTAATAGCGAATACCGTCGCGCGTAAACGTAAAGTTGAATGACGGTAATCAGAAAGATGTCGCGAAAGTTTGGCGGTGCGGGGGGCGCGGGCGCGGGTGTGCGCTGCGGCGGGCGGGCGGGGCGGCGACGCGCTGGGCGGGCGGCTGCTGCGTGCGGACTGCGGCACCGCGCTCACTCTGCCTCCTCCGCCGTGTGCCGTGTCGCGCCGACGCGGGCCGCGCACGCGCGCCTTCACCACGCGCCGCGCCGCCACCGCCGGCTCCGCTCGGCACGCACCAGCTCAGCGCTCCCTTCTGTCTAGACGCACCTCTCTAGAGCGCCATTCACTCTTTGACGTTCAATGACTATGTATTGCTAAAAGTAATAGCGCGCAAGGTGACTCTTTGCATGCATGTTCGCTCTCTCGCACTTCCGCCCCACGTCTGCTCCTCCCCTCCCTTCTGGGCCTACGTACATTCACGGAAATCAATCAATCAAATCATTGACGATTCAGGAGATCTACAATCGCTGGAGCTCGTCTGAACTAACACATACATAGATACAAACTAGTCTCAGCGATTGTAACTTTCCTGAATCTTCAGGGCGGACCTCCGCGAATAGATCCGCTGAGCATCTAAGTGAAATGAAAATAAAATTAAATTTCAATATATTTTATTGCACAATAAAAAGTGAAAAAAACCGACTTTAAAGCCTAAAGGCATTCTCTAACAGTCATGCCTGGGATCGTGGGTGAGATAAATGGGTAGTCCGAAATTAAATGAAAAAATAATAATATACCTACTTATTTTATGTATTTAATGTACAAATAAATACATTCATTACATACTTGTAGGTTCAGAGGTACATAGATATATACATATAAACAAATATACATATACATACATACATAATGCTGTTTATATACAAACGATAGCGCACGTGGAGACATTACGGGTTTGACAACATATCTTACTTCAAACGGCATCCCTCCCTCAATTTAATTAAGTGCTTGTATTTGATATGATTTCGTTTAATTGAGGCTAATTGGTGTTCATGTTGTTCTAATTTGACATAAAACAATTCACTGAACTCTGGTAAAGACAGTTGACTGACTTTCCTCGTTCGTTTCATACACTTAATGTTGACAATGCTGAAGTGTCGTACGCGAAATCGATTTTGATTACCACGTTCCGATAATAATACCTACCTAATGAAATGCACCGACACGTTTCTCTGTCCGATATTATGACTCATTCGTTTGTAGGCGTCATCCTCGTGAAACGGCACACGCTCGGAGTCGACACGCAGTTGTAGTTTGGATGCGCACTAAAAGGAACATTGAACGTGTAACGATGCATTTTGCACGTTCAGTTCAATTATGAGTCCCGGCGGTGCTCCGCAGCGGCGTGGCGGGGCGGCGGCGGCGGGCGGCGGAGCGGGGCGGACGCGGAGGCAGCTCGGTGTCGGCGGTGGTTAAATTAGATTTAGTAGGGTGCCAGCACGGTATAATGCAACTGCAACCCGGAATTTCGCAATGGCTTGTAATTTCCACGCATACATGCATTTCGCACGTCCCCAAAATAATATGTGCGGGTCGATTCACGCACAGCATCCGCTCAAGTAGCATCGCATTGTTGCACGCCGAGCGGCCGCGGACGCGGAATTCTCGGAGATGTTCGACAAACTGCTGGGGATTTCTCGATTGCGTAGTACACGAAGAATAGCAGGCGAACATTCTGTAAAGTCTTCACAATAAGCTATTTAAAACCCGGACACAGACCGGACATAAACGTTCGCAAATGCTCGCGCGGGTTGGAGCGCTTCCGCAAGAAGCCCCATTCACTATTTAACTGTATAAATAGTGTTCTTGTTTTAGTAAGTAGTTACTTAAATATTTGTTTTGTTTAGAACCTGTAAATATTTAACTAATTAACGTTTGGGTTTAGTTAGAATATTTTCATAGATTTCGAGTCCAGAAATGTGACAGTACCTATTCTCCTCAAAGATTGCCTCTGTTAATACTGAGCAGCGACCCGCATTATCTCCGCCAGGCGCTAACTTAATTCATTAACGTAATATTTTCAAGGAGGCTCCTTTGAAGTCGCTCGAATGACGACGACGCCCGACGCGACGCGACGACGTCTCGCTTGCTTTAATTTGTTTACTTTAATATTTTTCATATCCCAACGGTTTGGATGCCAAGTTTGGATGCCGCCACGAATCAAGAGAAGAGGGAGAGAAACCCCACTAAAATACTCTATTAGGATTCTAGGATGCGAGACAGCGCACGGTTGCTGACGATCGTAGTATCAATGATGGAATCAAATAATATCTTGTACAAAACGCCATTTTGAATTGTTATAAGAAATATAGTATAAACATTGAAAATGATAATGATATAATTTTCTTAAAATATAACTTCTATGAATAATTTTACTATATTTCCAGTATCCAGCTCGGGTCACGAAAGAAAGCCAAGCATGACCGTGGTTCGGATTCCACGTAAAACTGTAGGTCCCTTCCTTTCTTACCTTACTAGGCGGTAGGGGTTATCTCGCCCGGGATGGTACCACCGCTCTGAATAAAACGACGGTCGAAACGGCTATGTAAATATTTCGTGTTTTCCGTCCAGTTAGTTCAGTGTAGCAGACATGAAATGAAATGAAGGGAAGCAATGACATGGCACCTAGTTCGCCCGGTGTTATGGGTGACATCGCGGATGTTGTAGGTGATGTAGCAACCGTGTCAGATTCCATAAAAATAAAATAAAAATCATAAGTACTACATGACTGTAAGTTGATATTTTACTTGGAAAACGGCAGAGGCTGTGCTGTTTTGTTACTAGTAGCAACAATGTCACCGCGAGCTTTGGCTACCCAGTTCATTTACAAATACCCAACATAGTTATCTATGCACATTGCACAATAGGCGCTGACGCGTCCCTAGGGCGGGCGGCGGCGGCGCGGCCGCGGAACGGGCGGGGCGGTGCGGGGCCCGAGCCGAGCCTGCACGCCCGCACCATATACACGGTGTTACATTAATAGATGGTAGTCAAAAGGGAATTCTACATCTCAAACAACTTTTGTTCTACGACTTTTTATTTTGACCATTTGGTTTTAATTTTTTTTATTGCCGAATTTTTTTTCAATTTTTACATGTGAAAAATAAAAATTACTGGTCAATATTTTTCAGTTCTTTATTCTGTATTCATCACCCATAGACAGTACAATTCACTCGAACTTCAACATTTAATATTTCAACATTAAATATTTTGCAACAGTTACACATACTCATCAGTTTTCAGTGAAATCCACAAAAGTATTACCCAAAATATAACACCTTGTAAGTAGATACATATTATATTCGGTGCCCGCACTGCCGCAGCGGTAGCGGTAGAGCCACCGCCGCCGCCTCCGCACAGCAACACTGCTCACCAGGCGCGGAAGACACCGTATTAATCTTTAATGATATGTTGATGTATGGAAATGCGCGGGTGTAACTCCGACTGACAAAACAAAACAACGACATGTGACTTCGGTGACGTCAAAATTACTCGTAACACCACAAGCGCTGGCGTGGCGCTAATTCATTCAACTTCAGCGAAAACAACAGCGTGTCACATAATATTATGTAGTAACTACATACATACACTGGTGAGCATTGTACCGTGTGGGGCCGGTACTTTAAAAGAATAGCCCCACTGCATCTCTCCCGACCGTAAAAGTCGACTAAGGGATGTGACTCCCTTCTTATATAACTAGCTAGGTGGTAGGGTTTAACCCGCCCGGGTTGGTACCACCGCACTGAATGAAAGGTCGGTCGAAACGGCTATGTAAATAGTTTGTGTTTTCCGTCCAGTTCAGTGTAGCCGGCACGACCGAAGGGAAGCACTGACGTGGCACCAAGTTCAACCCGGTGTTATGGGCTGACATCACGGATGTTGTAGGTGATGTAGCCAACCGTGTCAGTTTCAATAAAAAAAAAAAAAAAAACATAGAATGTAGGAGAGGCTGTGAGGAATGTACTAATCGGTAAATAAAAGTTTAAGTTTAAGTTAAGGGTTAAGTTAAAGGGTATAAGTTACTCTATGACTGGCTAACTCGTGTCATGAATGTCTGTGAGGAGTCGCGGAGCGTTGGTAAGCTATTCGTCAGGTAGTTTTAAGGACGATTATAAATATCCTACCGATCAGTCATGGTTTCCACTCGTTTTTTTTGGGTTCCGTATCCATAGAAGACAATAGTCTTCTATGAATACGGAGAGACAGATAGACGACCCAGGCTTAGTAATAACTAAGCCTGGGTCGTCTATCTGTCTCTCTGTCTGTCCATCTGTCTGTATGGTTTGTTGTATCGTTTGAACCGTAATAGTTGAAATACCGCACAGAATGAAACGTCGGTCGAAACGGCTATATAAATAGTTCGTGTTTTCTGTTCAGTTCAGTGTAGCCGACATGAAATGAAGGGAAGCACTGACATGGTACCTAGTTCACCCGGTGTTATGGGCTGACATCACGGATGTTGTAGGTGACGTAGCCAACCGTGTCAGATTCCTTAAAAAAAAAGTAAGTCTGTTGACATTTTCACAGAATGTGTTGTTATGGCGGATGTGCCAACAAATAATAATAAAAAAAAGTAAAAAATTAAGGGGTCCACATACAAGAAACGTGCTAAGAATAGATTAGTACCTATTCACGCTACTGAATAATAGATGGCGCCACAGGTATTTATATTTTGCATTATAGCATGTTAAAATATAGATGAATATGGTTTTTTGACAGGTATGGTGTAGTGGATCTACGGAACCCTACGTGCGCGAGTAAAACTCGCACTTGAATGATGTTTTAGAAAGCGACATGTGGAGCCGAGTCCCCGGTGGACATTCGGTCGCATGCGGGGATTGCGAATGCCATGCCGGCCTGACAGGTCACTATTCACGCCTCTCTTGAAGAAACTGAGACTGTACTTGGGGGAAAATATGTGGGCAGGGAGAGCGTTCTAGTGTACCAGTTCCGTGGAGGTAAGATCTGCAGAACCAATTGGTACGCATACGCGGCAAGTCTAACGTGTAGAGGGATTCAATCCCTGCCCAGTGTGCGATGTACGGAGGTGAAAAGGGGACGGCGGCGGCGGCGGGATCGCGTCAGTCAGACAAACAGACAGAACATAATTTTTGGAAGGTCCATACATATAGATGGTGTGGATGATAAATAAATGTCGATGATTTCTAGGGGTCTATCCAAAAGATGTCATATCTCGAAGGAATGCTCTCGTTCCGGCAGGATTATCTCTCGGCACCTGAAACAAACATAGCACTTGAACCGAAATTGTTTATTGCACAGGAAAAAAAACGACATGTAAAAGGTTTAAAAAAATAATTTCACTGTTAATAAAAAATAAAAAACCGGCCAAGTGTGAACCGGACTCGTACACCGAGGGTTCCGTGCCACCGCGTAAATTGGCCGGTTCTTATTATTTTTTGTTTTACTTTAGAGTTTGCACTATAAACACACCAAATTTGACGCTTGTATGTATTACCGTTATTACGATAGATAGATTTAGATAGATTTAGATTCATAATAGACACGTCATAATATCAAAAGAGGCGGCAGAGGTGTGTCAGGATCGTGGCACGTGGAGATCCGTTGTCTCTGCCTACCCCACCGGGAAACAGGCGTGACGCTATGTATGTATATATGTAATATCAAAATCTATTCAGCCCTTTTGTAGTTACGAGGGAATAAAGACACTTAATCACATACATACATATCCTAAATCATAGTGAAACACATTACCCTCAATGGTTATTCTTCACATTTTAGGGATTTTCAATATATTTCATTGGCATCACAAAATTTTAAATGGCAAGGAGATTATAGTAGGTAGGTAGGTCGAAAACTTCATGAGTAAAATTAAAAATTCCTTTCAAAAACCTACCTCCATATCATTCATTCGCAATTGTTCTCGCTGACTTCCAACAACCAACCGGTGACAAAAAGAAGGTTCATCATCTTTATCGGAGCAAGAACATTAAAAGGGCATTCCATTCAAGAAAGGGTCGACCCTGGATACCACCGAAAACAGTAAGCATGAAATACCGACGGAATCACGCCTGTGGAACTAAGGTCAGCAATCCACACATCCTACAGCCCACTTTCAGCTTTCCAAATCACCACTCTGTTGGCGTTCGCAGTCGGATAATAAAAAAAGTTAAATTTCAAATTTAACAAACCCCCGACCCTTCAAAAGAGAAAATAATATGCGTTTACTTAAAGGAGTCGGGGGACCGCTAAGGAAATTCCTGCGCAACTCAGAGTTTTTATATTTTATTTACTTAGCGGTCCCCCGACTCCTTTAAGTAATTAAACGCAAATTATTTTTGACTAGTGTGTCTAGTGTTTAAATTTTAAATTCCATGGAAAACAAGGATTCGAATTTGAATATCGCTCATTAGGCAACACTCACGCTGTGGCCGGCGACGTTGATCCAGAAGAAGCGGAAGTTGTCGTAGGACTTGTAGTAGCCTTCCAGCCTGTCGTCCTCCCAGATGGGCAGCCGAGGCGCGTTCCTGTAGCCCTCCGCGCCGTCCCACTGCATCCTCTCCACCCACAGGATCTGACCTGCACGACGCATCGCGAGCAGTCATGTGTCAAACTTTATATAATATTTCAGCTAATGTATAAGCAATTAACACACAGTGTGTAGATATTGAAAGGTGCTACATTTTTATGGACAAATATCTATGTACAGCTATGTATAGGTACTGATTTTGGCCTGTGAGCCATTCGCTCACATTCGCTAAGTGGGTATGTCAGCTACTACCACGAACATTCATTGCCATGCAACATTTCATAATGGCTATTAATCCATGCATAGTAAGTAGGTATCCTAGAAAGCGAGTAACAGAGAGACGGCAGGAAAACAAATACCATTTGTATTTTGTAATCTTAGGCATTTCTCAAATACCTTGACAGTATTGCTTCATTATTGAATAAGATGTTATTATGTTTTAATATTCAGTTGAGTTTTGTTTAAGCCCAATTTAATGAACCCATTTCTAGTATATAGGTATATATATACTAGACTATCTCCCAGCGAGCATATTTAATTATTGGTATTATTAGTTGCGGCTTTTCCTTTCGTTTGATTTTAATAAATTAAAGTAAAGCAGGAAAAGTATGCAAAAGCTTAAGTAACAAGGTATCTACACCTTGGTATACCAAGTTATATAAGCTATGAGCAGAAGTGTAGGTGCACGTATGTTACTCGTACGGCTCGTACTTAGATTATCGGCTGAGAACCGACACAGATTGATAGTGGAGGCTATGGCGCGGCGCGCAGCCTGGCCTACGCCTTAAGCTGTCAACGTGAGCCAGTAAGTAACGAGTGCCGTACCTGGCGTGTCGCATATGAGGTCGAGGTTTCCGTTGTACTTGGTGACGATGATGTCCGTCTCGTTCAGCAGCCGCTCGACTGCAACAAACGAGCCATATGTTCCTCAACGCTTTACTCGACACATCATTTATAACGCTCCTCCACTCTCGCCGCTTTTCACCTCAGAGCGGTAGACAGTGGCGGTTCCCCAGGTGAAGCAAGTGAAGCACCGCCTCACTTAATTATCTTGAAAGTAAAGAAAAAAAAACATTTCAAAATATCAAGAAAGAAAACTTAAAAAAGTCAAGTAGGTATATCCGATCCGAACTGATCACAATATTAGCGCGGCGGCGCCGGCGACGGCGCGGAGGAGGCGGAGGCGGCTGGTGCGACGCGCGCGACGAAATACGTTAAAGATGTGTTAGTGCATCAACACCACCAACACAGCACGCACACACACACAGACGTGACGTGTGACGTGTCACGTCACGTACGGCATGGCATATGGTGACTCACCCCGGTCCGGTGCGGCGACGAATCGCTTATTTTGATATCGCTTCACCAAGCGTAAAGACAACAGGTTGACCTTGGAGGCTTTGGATGTAGGGAGCAGCTGAGGCTCTGATAAATGGCGCCGGACGAGACATCTATATCCAATTAAAAGAATGCAGAGCGAGATGGGGTTATTCACGTTTTCTATAAGTCGGTTTGTTTTACCTCCGTGAAAATGATTATGTTATGATGGCGAAATTCGCACTAGTTACGGTAAGTTTCATAGCTCAATGGTATATGCTTCGCTTTTCAATCTAGTGACGTTGGTTCGAATCTCACTTTTGCGAATTCTTTTTTTTTTGTTTTTAGGGTTCCGTATCCGGTACGGGACCCTATTACTAAGCCTACGCCGTCTGTCTGTCTGTCTGTCTGTCTGTCTGTCCGTCCGTCCGTCTGTCTTTTTTTTTATGTAATCCGGTATGGGTGGCTGAGCCGGAGGGGCCAAAGCGCATGCTCCGACCAGCCAATATCACCTCCGAGAAGGTAGGTGCCATACCGGAGACTTCCCTGGATTGCTGGCTATACTAGACTAGAGGAGAACACAGCCGAGGCTGCTATGCGGCAGCAGCAGGTGTAGGTATGCATACACGTAAATTTTTTCGTCAGAAAAAAACTCATTGTTACACGCCGACCGGATTCGAACCTCGCACCTCTCGCATTGCCCAATGCCAAACCACTCGGCCACCCGCCGCTTGTCTGTCCGTCCGTCTGTCCGAGGCCTGTATCTCTTGAACCGTAATTTGGTAGCCCGTTGAAATGTTCACAGAAAATGTGTTATTATGGCCGATATAACAAAAAATAATGAAAATAAGAAAAAGTAAAAAACTCACGGGGGTTCCGCGCGCGCATACACTTTTTGGTTTCAAAAAGTGTATGCGCGCGCGCCATCTACCAAATAGATGATGAATCATTTTCTAATAGTGACTAACTAATATGAAGTATTTCATAACACGCCATCTAGATGGCGTGGCGTGTTATGAAATTCATCTAGTGGCGCTAGCCGTGACATGGCGATACGGTACCCTCGGTGCGCGATTCGATAGTAGTTTTTGGTTAAGTATTGTTAGGGCCAAAAAAAATTAGGTTTAGGTTTTTCAATTTATCATAAAGTAATAGCAATGTAGGTGGATTTTTTAGTCGCCTCACTAAGATTTATAGGTCAAAGCCGCCACTGGGTAGATCCATTCCAAGTTTGGCATGACGCAAACAGCGCACCGAACGAACGCTATGAGTACGTATGTACTTACTTAAAAGGGTAATAGTGTTTTAGATTAGAGATGAGGAAGGTTCCCATAGACAATGGTGATTACAAGAAATCATTACATTGAGAGAAATGGTTTAGAGAGCCAAATATTTCTATGCTACTACGTACAATATACTACGTATACGTCTTACGACTCAAACTTTTAAAATTAATTCAAGCGCATCTGCAGACGGAAAATAAAATAACTATGAATCACTCCGTTTATTAGGTGTGCTCGCGGCACATCTTGCAGTAAAGTCGGCTCAATAGCAAACTGTAATTAAGCTCAAATATGATAAGAAACGATCGCTTGTGTATAGATAATGGTAAACGATCGATTAAGATAATAAAAGATCCCCGTGTTATGGGCTGACATCACGGATGTTGTAGGTGATGTAGCCAACCATGTCAGTTTCCATATAAAAAAAAAGTTTTTGCCCGTGGCCGCCTCAATTCCACTGAGGGTGAAGCCGAAGGCTGAGTTGCTTTCAGATAATCTATATAATTTCTTGAAAAGAGTATCCCACTAAACGATGGGAATTTCCTCCAACAAAGTCACTAAGTCCTTGGGAAGCTAAGTGTGTCAGATGTTGGGCTGTTCTGTGATATAGCAAAGTTCATTTGCTGACGGTGAGAATGTTCTAGCCAGACTAGAATAATAAATTGCTCGTACAAGCGGAAGCGCTATCGAACATTGCTGCATCGTCTCCTACTGCATCGACATTCATTCGGTCTGGTAAACGCCCACACACCCTCTCACATACAACCGCATTGCCAAAAATAATTCAATCTGCAAACCTCTACACCGGAATTACGGATTTAACCCGATGAATTGAATGGGCAAAGCACCCTCCAGTGTTATTTCAATATTTATGTACGTTGAGTAATCCTGAGTGCCATTTGAAGAATCGGGGAAAAGGAGAATTTAAATTGGACCCTTCTTTCGAATCTGGGAAAGAGTGTGCAATCTTCGAAGATCGGAAGCTTTTTATGTATGTACCTCCAGGTTGGTAGGATTTTAGTTAGGGGTCGCCGAGGAGCGTTGCCGTGTGTTGCATGCGCTTGGAAAACACTGGGCAACTTTTTGTTTTGTTTCATTCGCACCCGTACGTGCGTCTCAGTATCTCTGCCCATCTTTATTATTATTTTATTGCTTCGGAACTGGGTGGCTGTGCCCGAAGTCGGAGCGTCAGGTGCCGACAATTTCACCCCCAAGGATACGCCAGTCCGGCTTGAAGGCGGACTAATGTCGCTGGGTTAAGGCTGTTAACCCGCGATTTTAAGATCCGTGGATTGTAGGAATATGTAAAGATATTCCCCGGAAGCCCGTTTCATATCATGTGGTTGCCGCGCACAGTCTGCGTCCTCTTTCGCTCAAGTTTCTTATTTGAGAACTATTCTCGATATATTATGTTATCCCGTATAGCACAACTGCAAAAATAATTATCCCATCAACTGCTCCATAAATTGACAGATGATTTCCAAAAACTAGTTACTTAAAATTTTTAGGTTTGGCCGTAAAGACAAATTCGCTCAGAGTTGTCCTGAATTTTTAACCGACTTCCAAAAAAGGAGGAGGTTCTCAATTCGTCTGTATTTTTTTTTTTATTTTTTTTTTTTTGTATGTTTGTTACGCGATTTCTCCGTCAATTGAGGGCCGATTTAGAAAATTCTTTTTTTGTCATACTTCCGAGGTGGTCCCATTTCAATTTTATCGAAATTGGTTCAGTGGTTTTCGAAAAATCAGCATAATACTATGCTGTGTGGTTACCTTCAGCAAAACTTGTGATGTGGTCGTTTTCGGCAATTTTCAGTTTGATAAATTAGTATGGTGTGTGGTTACCTTCAGCAAAACTTTTGTGATGTGGACTTATTCAGCAATTTGCAGTCTGACACATATGGCGAATAATTCTGTACCACTTCAATCGATTTCGATTATTCTTTTTTATGTAATATTACTAATAATATTACTAAAAAGAATGAAATAAAACTGTTTTAAAAAATATTAAACCGATTTCCAAAAAACAAAAAAAAAAGAACTAAAAAGTATTAAATACCTAATATTTTGAAATTTTCTCTGTCCTGTTGAAATACATGAATCGATATACTAGTGATACATATTCGGACCCTTGTTTCATGAATATTCTAAATTTGAATTTTTTTATCTTTTCCGACCGGCCAGGTGCGTCTAATTTATTATGGTACGAGTACCATGGTCTGATGATGGAGACAGAAGGTGGCCATAGGAACTCCTAAACTACACATGATAAACCCATCGTGTTTGGGCTCGTTGCATTTGTCTTCACGAGCAATTTACTTTAGACCTAAGAGATTCTCAATTCGACGGTATTGCGATAGTAGCACCCCCGGACCCTCGCTTTCAACGCGGGAAAGGGAAGACGCCCTTTCGATTAAAATAAAAATGAGAAAATGTTAATTTTGGCTGTGATCGTTATAGTGGTGTGAAGACATTAAGAGACGAGTCCCTACGACAGTTTAGTCCCATGGCACCGTGTTCGTTATACCGGGATGTCCCTCGTTGCTATATTACCATATAATTAGATGCAATCGATCAGTAACCACCTTGATCCCGATTATGCGAATAAAGTGCCACCGGCTGATGTCCCTCGCCACGAAGAGGCACTGCAGATTATTATGTAACCTAATAACCTGTCACCGATAGAAATTATTTTATTTTATAGAGATATGATTAATTGTACTTGAGGATATTTATTACATGAGTGATGACGTTTCATAGTTCGGAGACAAGTTACTGTCACATAAGGAAAGACGCCTACCTACCAGTCTTCACGTGAAGCTAAAATTACAACTAACGGGTAAATCCTAACGTCATTATGTCCGTCTCGTCCCCTCCCCGTGACCTAGATATCTCCCACCTGTCATTGCAACATTGAACAAAGTAATAAAACTTGCGACGTCCAGCATTCCCGCCCAAAGCGCAGTGCTTAGATGGACACTCCAAACGACAACACCAGATCGTTCGCATGTAATATAGTCCTGTTCTGGCTACATTGACACTAACTCACCTAAGCTAGTCTAAAGTTCTTGAATCAGAGAATGATAATTACTCCCAATCCGGGCTTCAGTCTATCATCAGTTCTGAGATGAAATGACAGGCCGAAGCAGCGTCTCGGCAGACATAAAACCCTCGGAATCGCCAACCTAAGGCTAATATTTACCCACAACCCAGTTTCTAAACTACAAGTCCAAACGTCATTGTCATATACAGAATTACGTGTCGCGCAGCATCCGAAACGGCTAAACTGTAGGTCTCCAAGCCGCTCCAGTGTATATAAATTATCGTATTCCGTCGCCTCCGTGAGAGAGAATCTGTTGGTCACCAACTGATTCCTTCCGGTGCTGTTGCTTGTGTCTCGTTCGTAATAATAAGCACGCAGGCTCCTCCTTATACACTATGTACGTATCCACGTAGAAACACGTCCTGTGGGAAACTTCCAAATATACCTAGTCGTTTAAAGCCGAGGGAACCTTCCACTCCTACAAACATTTAATTACCCTTACAACTAATTCCGAACAAATACGATTACATATAAACCACCTATAATGGAGAGAATCAAGTTATAATAGATAAAAGTGTTATAAATTAGAAATTTATTCGGTAATTGTCCATGCGGTACTCATCCGTCTTGTCCGGCCCTGCCTAGCGCCTTTCGCGCCACATTCTTCTATTGTCCGTTCGGCTGCTTCGCTCACTGTATACGCAGTTATAGTTTAGTTCAACAGGCGCGCCTGATTATCACAAACACTGCACTTTCACTGTTCTAGTCACCGGTCTATCTGTCTCGCCTTATTCTACCGATAAAGCAATTGTCTTGGCTTAAAAATTACTCGTTATAAATTAACAAACGATCGCGGGGGCGCGCGCGCTCCCTACCTCATCTCTCGCCTAGCCTGACTAACCGCCGCGTCGCGTCCTCACGCCTCCGTTGACAACGCCCCCCCGCCCCGACAGCTTCCCACCCCCTGGCTCTACCCTTCTAAGTACCTGATATGCACACGATGACCGTGAAGTCAGAAATTATTTATAAAATAATTACTGAACCATCACAGTATGTTTTCTTTTTTTGGATGTTTGTTACGCGATTACTCCGTCAATTCTTTATTCTTTATTCTTTATTCTTTATTCATCATTCGTATGGTAGTACACTACGCTTGAATTTGTCCTGTTTAGTTTTTACAATCCGGTTCGATTACACCCACAAAGAAGAGCCGGCAAGAAACTTCGCAGGGTTCTTTTTTAACGTCTTCAATTACAATACATTGTGACTGGCTACACAATAGACACCGCTTACAGTGTTAAGATATAGTTTGAGAGCTAAAATAACTATAATTTAAGCTTGATAATTCTGACCACATAAAATCAAAAGTAAAAGTATAAAAAAAATCAGGTGTATAGAGCCTTTGTCAGAAATTGTTGATACATATCGTATCAAGTCATGTCAATTATAAATATTCATACCACATTGTAGTACAATGTCAAAAAATAAATAAAATAAATTAATTAATTAATTTGATACTTAATGTATCAATTAGTCAAATTAATATTTTAGTATGCGTGCTAAATAAACTTGATACTTAATGTATCAATTAGTCAAATTAATATTTAGCATGCGTCAGCAGTATAAATTAAGGTACAGGTTGTACCCTGTCAAAATTCAAAATTTGTATGCAGTCAGAATCTCAAGTGAACATGTTTGTAGTATTTTCAGTTTATACCAGTGATAATACGAGGTAGTACAAGTCTCAAAGACCAAAAAGTAATATAATGAAAAATATAAATCTGCGACAAATGTAACAGTTCATGACAGATACTATAGTTCCTTTTAAAAATATACGCCTAACATATAAAATATGCAATGTTACCAATTGGAGCAGGCCAGTCTCCACGAACAGCACCCGTTCACGAGCATCACGCCAGGGCCAGCCATCTGTTGTGCCATCAATTGTGGGCCGATTTTGAAAATTCTTTTTTTTTTTATTTGAAAGGGGATAACCCTGAGGTTTTTGAAGTGAAAACTTCTTTAGCGGCGCTTGGCACTTTTTTAGGTGGGTAAAAAATGTATAACTCGCGACATCGCGTCAGCGTCATTTTTAAAATGAAACCTTAAGTCATTGCATTAAGGGTTAAGTTAGAGTGGCACGGGATCTGCCGGCACTCCCGGAGTGCAACTGTTAAGTAGGGTTCGGTAACACGTTTATGTCTGTCCATTCTACTAAGTTCTGCAAAATGAATGTAGGGTTCCGTAACAAATGCATGTCTGTCTGTTCTACTAAATTTAACATTTATTTCAAAATGTATGTAGGGTTCCGTAACAAATGCATGTCTATCCGTTCTAATAAATTTTACAATTTTCAACCAAGGTCCTCCGACGGTTATTTAATAATAAAAGTAGGGTTCCGTAACACGTTTATGTCTGTCCATTCTACTAAGTTCTGCAAGATGAATGTAGGGTTCCGTAACAAATGCATGTCTGTCCGTTCTACAAAATTTAACATTTATTTCAAAATGAATGTAGGGTTCCGTAACAAATGTATGTCTGTCCGTTCTACCAAATTTTACAATTTTCAACCAAGGCCCTCCGACGGTTATTTTATAATAAAAGTAGGGTTACTTAACAAATGTATGTCTGTCCGTTCTACTAAATTTCACAATTTTCAACCAAGGTCCTCCGACGGTTATTTTATAATAAAAGTAGGGTTCCGTAACACGTTTATGTCTGTCCATTCTACTAAGTTCTGCAACATCACCTACAACGTCCGTGATGTCAGCCCATAACACCGGGTTAACTAAGTGCCATGTCAGTGCTTCCCCCTTTGATCGTGCTGACTACACTGAACTGGTCGGAAAACACAAACTATTTACATAGCCGTTTCGACCGACGTTTAATTCAGTGCGGTGGTACCAACCCGGGCAGGTTAAACCCTACCACCAAGTAAGATTAGGAGGGAAGGGACCTACAGTTTTACGAGGAATCCGAACCTCGGTCAGCCTCCAACGGTCAGCGGTCACCCATCCAAGAACTGACCGCACCCAGCGTTGCTTAACATTCAATAGCGACAGTTGACTGTCTGCACCACTGAACTATCGAAGCTGACGTGGTCCTATTTTAATTGGGTCAAGATCGGATTGGAAAGCGAGGCGGAATCGCGAGGCCGAAAAAAACTGTGAAATAAAAAAAAAGTTTAAAAAAACATAAAACCGACTTCCTAAAAAAAGTAAAACTAAAAAACTATTTAAAATAAAAACCGCCTTCAAAAATATATGAAATAAAAACCTAAAAAAAAAACGAACCCTAGAGTTGAAGGCGGTGCTAAAGCAAGCAAAAATGATGCATGAAAGAAAACATGAGTGGATGATAATATCCTTTGTGATTTGTGTAGCCTTTTTAGCACCGCCTTCAACTCTAGGGTTCGTTTTTTTTTTTAGGTTTTTATTTCATATATTTTTGAAGGCGGTTTTTATATTTTTATTTTAAATAGTTTTTTAGTTTTACTTTTTTTAGGAAGTCGGTTTTTGCAATTTATTTTAGTTGCAGCCCCTCAATCGTATCTAGAGAAGTTCTCCAATTGGGTTCTCTTGCTATAAGGTATGAAATGAAAGAACGAATACTGACTGCCATCAACGACTGGTTTCATGAAGTCCTCGCGGAGGGTGTTAAAGACGGCGTTGCTTTGTGAGCCCCACACCACGTGGTCGGGGATGTTGAGAGCTTCCTTCACTAGCGTATTCATGAGCACGTTGAGGTTGAAGGCCTCGCGGCTGTACTCCGGGCTGTAGATCGCCATGCTGCGCGCCATATCTGTTCAATTACATCGTGTTTATTAATTACGGTAATAACATTTACCTGTAATACAGATGATTTATCTTAAAAAATACAATAAGAATAAATTGTAGCAATCGAACAAAAATGATAGTGACCTTATAAATGTAAGACAGCTTGCCTAAGCTTAGAACTTTTGAAAACTATACATTTTCGAAAACAGTTCCGAGTTACTGACATCTAATGAACAAAAATTGGTCAAAGGTGACAAACAGTCAAAACTGGATACGGTGTCTATTGAAGGTTTATGAAATTAATTCTGAATATAGAAAGAAGATTGAAAGTAGAATTAAGCGTTTATAACAGGGATATAACAATTAACATACACGATGTATCTCGACAATCGAGGTAAGCAGAGTAATCGGTTTGTGCTGCAAAAACTCGGGTGAATTACCGCACAACACCGGCAACCATGTTTAGCCAAGTATTGAGGATACGAAGATTGATAGTCAAGCAGCAAGAAAGGGCTTAAAGTAAAATGCCTCGGTTGAAGGATTGTCCCAAGGTGAGACGTGGCTACCCTGTCGCTCTTTAGCACGACATCTTGCAAGGCACCTTATCCCATAATCACCTTTCACGACATGCAAGGGGAGATATGCAGAGGAGTTATTATTTTTAAGTACCGGCCCCGCACGATCAACACATATATTCCAATTAAATACCTGTAATAGCAAGGTGCAATGTGCTGAGTAATAGTTTAGTGGCCGGTGGTCAATGTGTTTATATTGGAGAATTGTATCAGAATTGTGTGTAAAATACGACCGTATTCCACATACCCATGGCAGACATGGTCGCTACATTTCTAGCAGGCATCTTGGTGAGGATGTTGTAGAAGTCGACGTTGTTGGTAGCGGCGAACACCGCCTGCTGCGTGGTGGCCCACTGCGCCGTGGAGGCTGTGTAGCTGCCCTCCTCGAACAGACGCTCGGCCTCGAGCGCCGCCGTCTGGATGCGGTCGTGTCCCGCCTGGTCCACCAGCCCGGCGGCGAGCAGGAGAGGGGCCCACGTGAGCGTCGCGTCGACGGGGTGGATCCACGCGTTGCCCATCGCCACTCCGCGCAGGTTAGACCCGATCGTTCCGGCTTCTTCGGCCTGTCCGTGTACACTGATTACATCGCAGTGAACACATTAAATAGTAACATTTTATATTATAGAGGAACTAGGGCAAATATTTTTTTAATAATGCATTTATAAAGACTCTGAAATTTGCCGTGGAAAGCAGTTGTCCCGTACCGCTGAAGGCCGGGAGGACTGGAGGAAAATTGGAGAGGAGAATGTCCAGCAGTGGACGCATACACGCTGACTGACCGACTAAACTTCACCGAATCCTTTCAAAAATTAACAAAGATTTAATTGATGTGAACTATTACAGGTGAGTACAACATGCAAAAAGTATGTTGGAAATACTACTGATTGAAATCTCTAATATCTATATTTGACTAAATTTTTCCCCTCTAGAAGCATGTAGACTATGTTGAAAGAGAATCAGAAATACATGAAATTTGCTAGAATATATTATAACCTACTTTATTATCTACAGTCGAAAATATGAAATGATGAAATGACGACAGATTGTGAGGGTTGGACAAAAGTTGTAGGGAGCGGTGCCGGGGGATGGAACTCACTTCGCGTATGTGTAGAGACATATCGATCGCCATCTTGCCTCCGTACGACTGCCCGTATATGTAGAGAGGAACATTTTCGAACTCGCTATGGGCCTGGTAGAAACCTCTCATTAAATTCACAAAATCCGCAGCTGAAAATGAATACATTACTTTAGTGTAGAACGCATAAAAGAGGGCTTAAAGTAAAAACTTCAAAGCACAATGATTGCGTACTTGACGGACTCCATGCTAAAATTGTATGAAATTTGTTCGGGTGAAATATTTACAAAAAAAAAAAAAATTAAAATTAAAACCAGAAATATTGTTAGATTTCTGATGATAAATGTTATATTTGATACGGAAATATACTTGGAAGTACATAAGTGTATTGCACTTATGTACGCGCGGCGTGGATAATGTCCTCGGGTTGTCTGTTGCATATTTATTGTGTTTAAAATAATGTGGAGAATAATACAAATATTTTCCTTCGTTCTTTCAAAATGTTGGGATTACGTTTATGGAGGTTGCATAAACATAATTCCAACGACGACGACCTGACACGATTGACTACACCATTTCCACTTGCTACCTCCGTGATGACTACACCATTTCCACTTGCTACCTCCGTGATGACTACACCGCTTCCAATTGTTACCTCCCTGATGACTACACCACTTCCACTTGCTAGGTCCATGATGACTACACCACTTCCATTTGTTACCTCCGTGATGACTACACCACTACTACTTGGTACCTCCGCTCCGTGATGACTACAGCACTTCCAATTATTACCTCCGTGATGACTACACCACTTCCACTTGCTAGGTCCATGATGACTACAGCACTTCCATTTGTTACCTCCGCGATGACTGCACCACACTACTTGGTACCTCCGTGATGACTACACCACTTCGACCTTGTTCCTGTAGGAACTAGGAGCCGTGTCAGTGATTCCCATTTGTAGTGTCGACTACACTGAAGCGGGAAAATACGGAAAACAAAATCATAGGCATTTCCATCGACCTATAATCAATCCGCTGGCACCAATCCGAATAGGTTTAACCCATATATTATGTTACTAGCTTTTGCCCGCGGCTTCGGGCGCATAGCCTATGTCCATCCTGAAGGTTCATTCTAAATATTGGTCAAATAATTTTTAAAATCGGATGAATATTTCCTGAGATTGCCTCTTAAATCCAAACTTACTAGTAGTTTAGATAACGTGAATATATAACCTCACAGAGGAAACTGTGCATAGATAAATCATCTACATAGATGGAAATATAATTTTCATAATTAAGTAATTCATTGTTAAAATGAAAGTATGAGAAAGCACTTTACCGATTTCATTATTGTCTGTTGTCAGTAAGTTGAGGATCTCTACGTAGCTGTAGCCTGTCCCCACTGGATTGTCCACGAATAGAACGTTGAACTCTTTTACCTGTAACCATTCATTTACGTACATATTTTCATAATTTATCACCTTAAAAAATTCATCCATTCACTCTTTAAAGTTGTAATAATATTTTCCATATACTTATAAATTTTTAAAATAACAATACAATTATACCAGCATGTACATTTCTTTCTTATGATATTCTTGTTTACTTTTTACTAGCTTTTGCCCGCGGCTTCGCTCGCGTGAAATTCGTATTTAAAAAGAAGAAAGTAAGTAAGCCCTCTACCGAAACTTTATTTCGGCGCGCGGAACAATTAGGTTTGTATGAGGGCCACATCTTAGCGTAACCGAACTGAATTTTATTTAGCCTATCCTTTGTCCTGTAATCAAATGTGCTTGTACTAAGTTTCATCGAATTCGGATGATTGGTTTAAGAGTTATGGAGGAACATACATAAAAGAAACATAAGTACATACAGAAAAGAGTTCCAAAAATCGCAAATTTATTTTTAGTATCATCCATAGAATCTACCTAGGAATCTACAGACGCAGTATCTCACAAAACAAAGTAACTTACTCCATGACCACCACTTACAAATTTATTATTAGTATATTGATTTCAAATATAACAAAACTCGGCATACACATTTATGCTAGTCCGCCCATGAGACTGGAATGTAATTAAGGAATACCTACTTTATTTTCCTCGAGTTTTGACATTTCTAAGTAACACAGTTTTTCATAAAATTAGAATTGTACTTTCTTTGATCTCGAACAGTCGAAGAATAATTTTCACGGAATATATTTTTTACAAAAAAATAAATCAAATATCGTCCTAATGTTTGGATTGAAACAAATATTTCTTTATTTACTTTCAAGTCTTTTATTTTTACTTATTTAACACACCAAACATACATACAAACATATTACATATCATACCATACATACATATCACATACGCTGAAACATAAGGTCTTTTAATATTCTACTAGTTCAGAATAGTGTATAAAATGTTATGTTAATATTTTCTCAAATATAAAGAGAACCCCATAATCAGGGAACCATGTCATTGGCAAGTACTCTATGTATAACAAATTTACCTACAAATTATGATTGGGAATGACTGTTTTCTCAAATTAATAATGAATGAAATAAATATCAGACACTTATTAACTTACCCACGTGGTTTCCCTCTCCTCCAGATAGAGGTTGAGCGGGCCGAGGATCTCGAAGTTGCCTACGCCGGTGGAGGATCCGCCGGGCCCGCCCTGCAGCCACACCATCAGGGGGCGCTCCGTGTACTCCGTCACGTCGGCCGTCGTGTAAAACAACCAGTAGAACATGTGCGCCCCCGGCCGAACCTCCACATAATCGAAGGCCTGATCGAACGTACCGAACTGACCTGTTCATGCAAAATGAACCTATCGGATATTGGTTCCTAAGCAGAAGACACCCTCACCGGAATCTCCGGCTCGATTTTCCGGCTGGCGCGACGTTAATCATATAGATAGATAGGACTTGAATCGGCACAAGTGTGTCACCGCGTACAGACATACTATTAAGCTCAGGCATAGGAAAATTCCGGACGGAAATGCCGGTGAGCGTGTCTTCGATGTTATCAGTATACGAGTATTTGTACTTTCTCTATGCCTGTGCGTATAAGATGAAGAGATGTGAGGAGTACACGCCGGTACGAGAAACATCTCTCGCACACTTTAGGCACGTATAAACTAGAACATAACCTAGTAAGTTAAGTATTTATGTATTTTTATTGAATTATTCAATTTTATTATTATTGATTTCAAAGAACATTTGTTACACTAAGATATCTCGCAGATTTTATTCAGAAATTATAAAGTAGGTGCAAGTATACAGATTAAACTAATTTAGCATCAGAGATAATTCGGGAATAAAAAGATATTCCATTGCTTCTGACAAGCCATTCAAGAGTTACGAGTAAAATACTATCTTAGCCTAAAGGGATTAAACCGCTAACGCTTAATACATTGAAGTTGCCATTAATATTTCGACTGTATCTTAAGCTTAACAATTTAATAAAAAACATTTATATTAGCAGAAGAAACAGACGCGCTAAGGTATATTGAAGTAACGCTTACCATTGCTGAAATGAAACAATAATATAATGATCATGGACCACTTCATTTTGCCGCGTACGAGGATGTTAACCAACTGTGCTATTTGATTAGTTACTCAGTCGATACTGACACGGAATTTGGGACAAGCGCAGTCCATATCTAGTTAATGTTCACTGTGATAAGATTATCGCAGATAAACGGTATTAGATGTTATTGGATATAGGTATTTATCGATGATAAACGTAATTCGATAACAGATTAATTTTGAATTTTTAATTAGTCTGATACAACTTGCGTTTTAGATACAAGTAATATTGTATTAAATTAATTCAGTATTACTTGAGAACAATTACCTATGTTACTACTGCTGAAAACAGTAGATTCGTACATCAAATTGAAAGTACTCGTATATACCTACCTATTCAACTCAGTAATAAATAGTATATCTCAGTGAACAATTGTAGAGCATCAATAAAGAATATTTTTCATACAAGATGCAAAATAAAAGAAACGGAGTCGTACTGCTGTCTTCGTTGCGGCATACTTGCACCGCATGTCGCTCTAGCGGATTTTTTCAACTAATGATGGTAACTTACGCAAAGTTCACAAACTTTGCTTTCAACGTTACAAAGAGAGCCCTAAAAATTAATGAATGGAACGAGGTAGGCGGAGGGATGGCCGGTTGCGGCGGCGTGGCGGGGAGGGGAGGGGCGGAGGACGGAGGCTGCAGGCGGAAACGAAGGCGTAAGGAGCGCGGGACCGAGTTGGATCTTGTGACGTTTAATTTGGTCCCCAAGTACGGCGAGCGAGCGTATCCCCGCGATAGTGCTTGATACTTTTGTGTTCGTTTTATAACGTAAGTGGCTCGGGAAGTTGGTCCGGCTCCGGGGAAGAGCGATGTTTTTATGTAGGTATTTTATTTTTTTGCATCGCACATGTAGACTCCGCCGCTGCTGGCACCGCTCCTGCTACTTAAGTGTCAAAGGGGCGTATCACTCACCGCTGCCCGCTGCTGCGCTGCCGGTGCGGCGTCTGTGGTCAAGCGTGGCTCACTTTTCGCTTCTGGTAAAATTGCAGTGTAGTAATAAACAATTTTCATTTTATTATTATCACTAGGTACGTGATTGAAGAAACTGACTGGTTTGAAAATGTTAAAACGTCTTTTTAGAAATAGAAATTAATCGCCATGCCATGCGCTGTGGCACCGTCGCGTCGTCGCGTCGCGTCGTAGTAGAGTTGTGCGGAAAAACTTCTCTCCATTTGCTAGATTTATTTTTTCCCGAAAATCCGAGCAAACTTTTGTTCTTGTAAAATTGGAAAAAAGTTCGCCCTCTCTCTCTCTTCTTAATACACAATATCGCCTCTCCTAGCATCGGGACTACGCGGGACATATTGGAAGTTGTCGAAAATATTTTATGAGGTGGTATAAGCATTCTGTGCGCGCCGCGCCCGTGCGGTGGCGGCGCGGAGGCGGCGCGGAGGCTGTGCCCCGCACGGGGCCGCTCTCGTTGCCTTCTATTTTGTCGTTTTATCACTTCTAGACGGATATACGTGTACAGTTACTTTGAAATATCTTGAGATGACCTTCCGCAGACGTTCACCTAGAAAATTATTAATGGACCCCGACGTTGCCATCTCGGGAACTGTACGAAACCACCCAGAGGAGGTCTAGAGCCAAGCCGCATTCGGATGCAGCTCTCGGTAGTTACATATTTGTTTATTTATGAAGTCGTCCTCTGAGAAGATATTCCCACCCGGCAGGCGCCGCGTCTCCACCGTGCCCGCCTTCATCGCCGCTTCCCCTGCCCGCGGGGAGTTCCACATGTAAGTTTTACCTATTGCGCTCTCGACACAAAAGACGTCCGTAGATCTCTTCGTATTGTGCCTAAAGTGGTCGGTTAGTTCCAGCTATTTCGGTGCACGCAAACACGAATAACTCCAATAAAGTGCCGTAGATATGCAAGTGGAGTGGTGTGTACCGACTATTACATTTTATGAAAGCCTTGTGGCTTTGCCGTAGTCAGCTCAAAGAGAACAAACTGTGAACTGAATACTTTTCGCTCTCTTTGTTATTTATTTATATGTACATTATTTAGCTCACACGACCAAGCTATTGATATAACTATTGTAAAGACAATTACCTCCATTTAAATGGTGACAAATGCGCTACCATTTCCTTCTCTCGTAAGCAAAATACCGTTCACTTCAATTATAATCTCTCTAATAGATTAATCAATAGAGTTACCGAAGTCAGAGACCTAGGAGTTTTGCTTGACAGTAAATTACTTTTTAAATTACATATTGATACAATAACATTGAAAGCATATAAACTACTCGGTTTTATATTTAGGACTTGTAATGTATTAAAAAATGTCTCCACTTTTATAACTCTATACTCCTCGTTTGTCAGACCTATTATTGAATATGCCTCCATAGTATGGAGCCCGCAGTATGCAGTCTTTATAACTGAAATAGAAAAAATTCAAAAATTTTTTTAAAATATGTTGGCTATAGAACTTGTCGGGGAAGTGAGAGCGACGATAACACATTTGAAATAATGTCTCTCGAGAAAAGAAGGCAGATACAAGTTGATCCATCATTAAATAGATTCTCCTTATTTGTTAAGTAGGTAAGTTAAGTTTTCGTTGCCCTACTAAGGCAACAAGATGTCTTAACACTTTTCATATCGCCAAAGTGAGTACCTACCAATTATAGTAAAAATTCTTTTACTAACCGGAGTTGTGCTACTTATGACAACTTCTTCTCCTGTCTTGATATATTTCATGTATCACTCAGCCATCTCAAAAGGTCAGCGATCGAAACAGTAAATGATGAAACAGGTGTTAAAGCGGACAGATGAGAATTGTGTGAGGGTAGGTTGGGTTGGTTTCTTGTTAGGTACATAGTAGGTATGTACTTCATATCAATGTATCTCCTATGGTTAGGTAGGTATTCATATTTTGTTGTGTTGGTATTAGTTAGTTTTTGATGTTTTCTTTCTCTTAGGTTAATTTATTAATCATGTACGCACTTAATACGGATAACTTTATGCAGAACACTTTATTGGTCTCTTTGTAATTAATGTTAGTACTTACTCCTTTTTACGATGACTGTATGTTTTCCAAATAAAATAAAATAAAATAAAAAATAACTACTGAGTTTATAATTTAAAAAGTAATAATATATTTTTGCAGTTCAGAGTAGTCAATCAAATATTACACCACGAGAAACATTATATTATTATATCTTGAAATGTCTCTTTCTTGCGTGTTTCCAACTTTACACCTGATATTATCTTCCGATTCCCCGGCACATGACACAAATACACCACAGCAAGGCTGGGTGGAGGCGGCGACGGCGCGCGGGGGCGGCGGCGGCGCCGGGGCGGGCGGAGACGTCGACGACGGAGTTGCGGCGTCTGCGGGGTAGCGAGGGGGCGGAGGCGGCGCGCGGGGAAGCGATACCGTTCCTCGCGACAGCTCCTTTTGTTACCCCCATTAGCGGGTACAAAAAGTAAAAAGCTCCATTGTGAGAAGCCCCGAATGCTACGAGGCGGTAGTTTGTTATCTTCTGCCTCTCACTTAGCTCGCGATAACGTCTCTTTTAACGGCCGGGAAGCTTCCATCAAAATCTTCGCCCGCCTCCTCTGCGGTCAAATACAAAACGATTATTTTGTCGCTTTAATAAAGCAAGGAGGCGAGAGCTTTCTCGGTGCCGGAAATCATTAGATAATATTTTATGGAAGAACTTTAAATAAACCGGGTCCCGCGCCCCACTTCGTACCCACTTTGACTGACGCGTGGTATCCAACGTTAACTTCGAGTGGCCAGATGTAAGTCAATTCTTTCATATAATCATCTCTATCTCTATATCTCCTTCTTATAAAAGGGAAAGTCTGTCTCTATGTACGTATGTTTGAAGTAAACTCCGGAACCATCGAACAGATTTTGATGCGGCTTGCACCAATGGAAATAATAGTTCTTGGCTCACTATAGGCTATATACCATCACGTTAATTAGCATAAGGGCTGAGCAGTATCAAAGAAAGTATGGTATGGACGGGAGAGACATAATATTTAATATACGTATAATAAGATAAATAATTCCATAGAATGAATTAAATAGTTTTATTTAGACCAATATTTGGTTTTAGTTTTTGTAATATATATTTTGTAAATAAATAAAAAAAACACATATCTTACATAATATTTCGAATTTTATTAGTCGTCCTCAGACAACAAAATGTTAAAATATATACAAGTTTAATGTGTCAAATGATGATGACGAATGTTGATGGCGTTGTCATGGGTTAAAATAAAATATTTCGAATGTATGTATGTAATAATGTATAATATATGTATCTATAGTTTAATTTAATGAACGATATTTAGGCCGGGTGAATGGTGTGTGCCGAGGTTCCAGATGTATGATGATTCCCAGGTTCTTAGATCTATAAAAGTCGAAATATTATGAAAAATATATATATATTTTTTATTTTATATCTACATAATTATATATAAGGTAATATTTATGATATTTCCATTTAAATCGCATTTGCTATTAAATCGAGTCTACCGCGAGCGAAGCCGCGGGCAAAAGCTATTATGATAATAAAAGGAATGGTTGCGAATCGCAAAGTTTTTACTGTGAACTTTTAAAAGATTTCAGTCCATGTTAGTACTGACGTAGGAGTATGTGGTGTAATAATTTACATGAGCAGATAATCCCAATTAGCCTGTACAAGAAAATTAAATGTTGTTTCATGTTTTCCTAACTAAAAGTTGAGAAGACTCAGCCTCTTGTTGCGTGCAACTCGGAGTAGTGCTCCAAGTTAGCGCACACAGCGGGTAATAATAGAATTAGGCAACCCGTACACGTTCAATATTACATCCAGTATCACTGATAGCCAGTCATTATTGAATACTGACATTATTTTCTTCTTATATTTATTAGCTTTTGCCCGCGGCTTCGCTCGCGTGAAATTCGTATTAAAAGAGAAGAAAGTAAGTATAATGCGCGGGACGGATCTCGGCGTGTCGTCACCGCAGCGGGCGACCCGCCACGCGAATACACTATACAAGTACGGTGCGGGTGCGAGGGAGAACACTGACGAACTGCTGCGGCGGCGACACGCCGAGATCCGCCCCGCGCATTATAAACCCGCTACCATACCTTTATTTCGGCGCGCGGAACAATTCGGTTTGTATGAGATGAGAGCCATATCTTAGCGTAACGGGAACTTTTTATTTAGCCTATCCCGTGTCCCGTATAGTAAAATGTGCTTGTACTAAGTTTCATCGAATTCAGATGATCGGTTTAAGAGTTATAGAGGGACTTATACATACATACAGAAAAGATGTCTAGAAATCGTCAATTTAGTTTTAGTATAATACATAGATTCTACAAACACAGTATCTCATAAAACAAAGTAACTTACTCCATGACCATCACTTACTGATTGATTTGATTATGTAATCAGTAGTTTATACTGATCCAGTACAGTAATACTGACAATAATATTAATAGTTTACAGGCTGCTGTAGATTTGGAGCTCGCGCGGGTTTCGCTCTCTCGACAGGTTGCTGCACCGACTTGGCAGTATCACTGACAATATGTCTCCGCTGCTGCCGAGACGGCTCACGTCTGTAGTCTCTACCGCGGTGTTGAACGCGGTGAACAAGTGTGCGTGAGACAACGTTCTACAGATGTGTTTACTATTTAGAACGAATCGTATGAGTAGGTAGGAGGTTCTTATTTGTCTGGAAACGTTTAGGAGTATGTAGGTACAAGTTAGTGCAAAGCACAAACACTTAAACGCACAATGAAATGTTTCTTCCTCTACAAAAAATACGAGATAAACAATAAAGAAGCATTTAAATGAATAAACAATATTGTTTGTACTTCATTTAATACATTTTCAATTAATTACCAATATTTTCAGCAATTACACTTGCTAAATAATTCACTGAAATGCGCGTCTCAAATGAGATCGAATAAAATGAAAGCGTGTATCGTGAAAGCGGTCCCGCTCGAAAGCCTCGTTTCGAATTTAATGTGTCATAAACAACTTCCAGCTTTTCCATCGTTTTCTCGACGACACGACGCGACGGCCCATATCCGCTTACAGATCGGTTATTCATCGAAGTTCGGAGCAACTCTTCGGCTGAATTACTTTCAGTGACGGGCCGGCGGCGGGGGCGGCGGCGGCGGCGCGGCGTCGCGACGCTCCCGAGCGCCTTCCCGCCTCGCCTCGCCGCAGTCTCCTTCCATCTCCTGTCTCTCCGGATATTAGGGTCCTAATTGCGTCCATTACTCTAAGCGTTCGCGCGGAAACGTACAATGTCCCCGGATAGTACAAGGCGAAAAACAGATCTTATTACTTCTTTCTTCTGCGCGCCAAAGATAATAACGCTGGATTATTGTGTAATGACGTTGTTCAACACCGCGCCCGCTAACTTCCCTTTGTTTGGGTGCTGTCCGCCGCCGCGTCGCCGCGCCGCCCGCCTTCGCGCCGCACTGCACTCCGGGCGAGACGGACGCGAGCCGTAAAAAAATTAAATAGTCGTAAAATGTATAACCCACAATGAAGAAGCTTTTTTTGGTAATTTATTTAAAGGACGATGAATTTCGGCAGCGCTCGACACAAGCGACGTGACGCGAGCGTGGGAGCCAGCCCGCTGTGACTGCAGACTGCAGCGAGGACGCTACGAGAAGTTTGTATTTCTTCAGTGCTAGTTCACTCGAATCTGATCTATGTGAACACGTTCTGATTCATTACCGATTACAGAAAATATAGCACCTAAATGAATCTATTACGCAACACCGCGTTTTATTGTTTTTTTTATATAAAGCAATAATAAACCATCCATCATAGTCATTATACGGGTTTCGTAGGTAATAAATTTACATAAAATTTTAAATTATTCGACATAATTATTTAGGTGATAGCAAATTCTTCTCAAAAAACGCTCACTACTAAAATATTAGGAGAAAGTTTAACTACTTGCTGAAGTATGTTAATGATATTGGAAGGTTATTACTTATAAAAAAAATATTAAAATAAAAGTACCTAGGCTTAGCTTTTTATTACCTACATTTTTTAATTTTGCCGAGGGTCCGTGGATATTTGGCGAACTTCTATTTTTACTTTGCTATCAGTGCTTAAATAAAGAATCACTCATTCGACCGTTTGGGAGTTTTTTTTTATTGAAACTGACACGGTTGGCTACATCACCTACAACATCCGTGATGTCAGCCCATAACACCGGGTGAACTTGGTGCCACGTCAGTGCTTCCCTTCGGTCGTGCCGGCTACACTGAACTGGACGGAAAACACAAACTATTTACATAGCCGTTTCGACCGACCTTTCATTCAGTGCGGTGGTACCAACCCGGGCGGGTTAAACCCTACCACCTAGTAATAAAAGAAGGGAGTCATATCCCTTAGTCGCCTTATACGACATGCACGGGGAGAGATGCAGTGGGGCTATTCTTTTAAAGTACCGGCCCCACACGGTACAAGAGTCTGCTATAATGTCCTTTGCATTTTCTCTCTATCGTGTTATACCGCCTAGCCTACATTTTATTCAAAGTTTACTCGTGGGTGACGAGTAAACGGCTTAAGCGTATTTATGTAGGGCATCGCTAGTGCAGCACTTAGGCATCCATCACAAAGCCGGTGGGTGCACAAATAGCCGCGTCGCAGACAACACCGCCCCCCACCACCCACGCCGCCCCCGCCGCCGCCCCTGACGCCAACGTGCGACGTCCTCGCCGCTCTCGACGTTCGTATCAATTGCAGCGCGCCCCCCTATTTGTATTCCCGCATAATGTTTACATGCAAAATGCATGCGGGAGTGCTAAGGAGAGGCCGAGCCGATTATGCAACATCTGCCGCGGTGAGAAATGATGCAAGCGGGCTATGCGACGACGCGGTATAGCGACGACGCGGCGGGGGCGGGCGGCGGCGGGGGCGGCGGAGCCGAGCGCATCGCTGCTCCCGGCCGCCGCGCCGCCGCGCCTCCGCCCGGAAATGGAACGTAACGGCGCGCGCTCCTCCGAATGGATGCAATACTCGTGAGATATCTCACTCTAGGGTGACCTCGGCGCGGGCGCCTGCACGCGCGGCGCCCGGGCCGCTCCCGCACGCGGCCTCCGTATAATACTCGTAGTTTATTGGGGAATTTTCACGGCGTAAAAGTAAAATATGAGACGTTTTACGAGCTCGTTAGCAATCTCGGGGGTCCTGATTTACCGTTCTCAACAGCAACAGGTCGAGAAGAAGGCGGAAAGTTTTGCGATGTTTAAATTATTAATATTTAAAAATGCCTACTGAAATGTATTGTAGAGCGCTGCTATGGTAATTAAAGTATGTACTAGTTTTTTAAAATTTTCACATGCTTTTGTTTCAAAACGAAATGTTTTATTCACGTAAAAATAATGGCTGTGAAACTCCCTCTTCCTCCCTCCGCCTTTAGTATATTATTTATTACACTGGGACGAAGTTGGCTACGTTGGTCGTGTCGCATCACAACACTCGTATTACGACTGGATGGCTGCTCCATTACACCTCCCCCCTCCCCGCCCCCCCCCCCGCCCTCCTCACGAGGGCATTATAAGCCAACGCCACCCACATAAACAAGTAAAAACGAAAAAAAAAACACGTTTTCGAAAATGTCTATAGCAGTGGTGTCCACCTGGTTTCGCCTTAAGAGCTACTTCCATATTTCTGTACCGGTTAGATACCGCTGTAAATATAGTAAAATTGAGGCACCTACATACTCGCATTTGTTTGAAACTTTATGGTTTTACCGATTTTAATTAAATCATATTCACTTATGGTAGATCTAATTACCGTCATATCTTCTTACGTAATCTGAAATTACAAAACAGCTAAAAGTTAAATTGTGATAAAGTAATTATACACCTTCTTGAATTCGATAGTCAAAAACTGGTTGGACCGAAAGAAGCCCTACGCCACACGGATTTTAGATCGAAATTGTAACTCGTAAGCAAGCAACCCCTGATAAAATAATCTATAACCCTGAACCCAGCTTTTTATGCGGATCTCTTTAATTTTGCCTTCGTCTGCAGCTGTTACCGCTCGTTGTCAGTAGAAGCGCGGCGGGGCGGGGCGGGGCGGGGCGGGCTAGCGGCACGAGCGGACACAAAAACCTGCCAAGCTGCAATACACATTGACTAACTGGCTGGTCAAGCTTAGCTAATTTTAGTAATTAAATTTAGATATTTTAGCTAAGTTTAGTAATAGAACTCCACAGCCGCCGGAAGGTGGTAATGTCACGTGGTGTGCAGAAGCAATAACAAAAAAATACAAACACGTTTATAATTTAGCTTCTAAGACATCTATAGAGTGATCGATAGTTTGTAAGTTTTGTAAAAACACACGAGTAGGTGCGTAAACATTCTAGGCCGACTGAAATGGAATATTTTTGGACAATGACGGTTCTAGGCACGTAAACTGGCAACAGATTTGGAGCACGTGATGGAAAGGGTCGGTCCAGTCCAGACGGGGCGGGCGATTTAGCCTCCGACTTCGCCCCGGCCCGCCCTCCCGCCGCTCCCCGCCCCGCCCCGCCCCCGATCCGACCGCGACCCACCTGATTGAACATATTCCGCTGTTTGCTCGGAAGATGGAACGGGCACGCTGCTGGAGCACGCTTTTACGTAAATTGATGGACTTGAGCAACTATTGTGCAAACATGACTATGCAAATAGAGCCTGAGGCGGACACAAAAGGTTTTCTTACCTCCGCTTACTCAATCATATCTGTGCTATAAGAGGCACGTGCCCATTCAGTATCGGTGTGCACGCTCCGATAAACTTACTCATGACAAAAGGTATTCAAATTGTTATTACGGTATTCGCAAATTTCATAAATGATCGTATATTGGGCGTCCAATTCGCTTCTATGTCAGAATTATATGTTTATGTAATAATATCGGTTGCGCTATCTCTCAAATTAAACGATATTCATTAAATGTACGCAGTCAAAGCGAAGCTCGCGCGAGCGGTCGATTAAAGACAAATAAGGAAAACTAAAATATTAGACTAACAAATTATTCACTCAATTACGCTGTCGCTACTCTTTAATAATTTCGAAAAAAGAAGAGTCGCATCTTCGTCCGAACTGCAGGTCGAGTGTCTGCAAAGATTTCCGGACAGTATCCCCGAGCGCTTTTTAAATTCTTTCCGTAATTAGTTCCGGAAAAGTTTGAAAGAACACACGAAACTCGCCCCTAAGTAAACATAGAGCTTCCTCGTCCAAGCAGATTTTTTTAGATAAATACTGATAAATCGTGGATACCATAGGCGCTATTAAACGGGGCGGATTCAACATGTGTAGTTAACATAAACATTATAATTATAATAACGTTAATTTAATGGATGGGTACAATAATATGTATATCGTATAAAAACACTGTACTGACATAAATGTTGTGAAAATTGATGAGCAGGAACCACGAAACCGATGGAAAACTTAAATGAATTGTTTTCGCAAAAACATAAAACTGTTGGTTGGAACATGGAGTCAATACTGAATGAAAATGTAAGTATACATCCTTGACTAGGAAAATGTATTGTTATGCACATCACCGAACAATATAGTAAAAGCGAGTACATTGTGCATTTATTGAAAACATAGCCCTCTTAATACGCGCGTTATTAAATACAACTTTTATACCTATACAATGTTACTGTCAAGCCGATTCACACTTCTCTTCTTGAAAATTTCGTATCGTAAATTGCCCTATTTAGTGTATTGTATTGTACTATATTACATATGGGTATTTCTCACGGACAATACACTCTATTCATTACATTACAACTACTGAAAATATTGTAGTAGTGAAGGCCACAATGATGATTGAAATAAATAAGTAATTTCGATTTTTCGATGTACAGTAGTAGATTAGGGCGGAGGCTCCACGTCTTACTGCCGGCGACGGGGGCGAGACGCGCCGAGCACCCCGGCGCCGGAGAACACTTTCCGCGAAGTGCGCAAGTTTTAACTCGAGCAAATAAAGAAACCCGCATAAGTGCACAAAGTATTATGATGATCTCCCGAGTACCGCTCAACTGTTACGTTCAAGTTTTAAACAATTTCTGATCACCTGCTCGCGGAATTCATCGCATCATATTCACCGCACGCTTTGCTCTCTGTTTTCATGAGAATTTTACTATTTTTAACGACTAGACTGCGCGAAGCAAAACAACTCTTTTAACATTGCACCGACTTCAAAAAACAAAACTGAAAAGTGTTAAATAATATTTTGATTCATATTCGGACCCTTGAGTTGAAGGCGGTACAAAAGCACGCCTGAAAATTGATAGATGAACCACTTTTGTGCTTTTGTACCGCCTTCAACTCAAGGGTCCGAATATGAATCAAAATATTATTTAACACTTTTAAGTTCTAGTTGTTTTTTACTGCTTTCGCGTAAGCAACGGCCAAGTACGTGGCCGTTGCTTACGCGAAAGAAGTTCGGCCTACTACTCGTATAATTGATAACCAGCTTACTTGCTTTATTCAGTAATCAAGTAGGTACGTACGATTAAAATTCTTAGAGGAAATTATATCGAAAAGATTATAATGATTAATCCCATAATTTCTAAACAGTTATTCAAACGGAATAAAAGGATAACAGCAGGTACTTATCAGATTCAGATTCAGATATTCATTTCGCCACAAAGAACATTAATAATATTTCATTCGCAAATTCTGTGTGGTTCGTCATCAAAATTTTATGAAAATAACACAAAGCAACGCTATTATAAAATAACTCTATTCTTTAGTCCATGAAAACTAAGTTATATGGGGAAGATATTAAGTTTTTTAGACAAATTTTCTTGCACGGTGGGCGGGGGCGTGCCGCGAAGTGTCAGGGCAGGGTGAGAAAACAGAAAGTGGTGAAGCGGCCACAAGGGGAGGGGAAACACTTCATTCTCATATCGAAATATTTAGGGAATTTTAAAAACATTTAGGACGACGACGTTCAAAAAGCGATTGCGCGGCGTTTTATTCTAGCACTGTGCTTTTGTCTACCTGATCGGACGATAGCGGTAAGAGTTTTGTCGACGATAACAGCATTTATATTTCATTATGTACTTTGGTTTTATAATTATTTTGTAAACGGAAATAGATAATATGGAAATCAATCGCATAATATAAAAAAATATCGCTGGTACTAAATTCTATGTAGCAAAAATGTGTACTCGGCCAACCCATGCTGGGTTCGCCGAGCCGAGACCCGAGAAACGGACATTTGGCGCGGTATTTAAAAACCTAGGACAAAAACCCGCCCGGACTTCCCCGGACACACTAAAAACCCTGACCCTGTCCGGGGAATTTAGTAAAAGTTTATTACATAGAAATATAATGCAATATAACATGTGTACGTACACGGTCGTAAGTGAAGCTTCCAATGTAAATCTGAGTGTAAGCAATCTAGACATCCACGAGATCAAGCTGCACAATAAGTACTCTCAGAGTGAAGTTTGCAATGCGGGGTGCATTGCAAACTATTTAAGCACTTCCAAGTTGAGGGAAACACGATTCGGTACAAATTCGATGACGGCTTCACACTTGCAACAGTCGGGAGTATTAAACAAGCATACATTTTTAATTGCATAGGTACCCACTTTGACTACGTCTATACCTACAAGTCTCCTTTTACTACAAATAATGTTCCTTTTCATATAAGTTTTACCAAAATTAAATAAAAGGAAATGTTATAATATGTTAAAAGTGCGTAGTCAGTCAGCGTCCACTGCTGGATAAACGCCTTTCCACGGAACCACTGCTTTCCGCCGACGTACTTGATGTCTTCGTCCCAGCCGGGCGGCGGCGGGCGGGTGGTCTTCCCACACTCCTCCCTCCTCCTTTTCTTGTCCAGTAACGGGCTTCACTAACGGGCATACTGAAGCACAATAGTGGAAGAGGCGGCAGAAGTATGTCAGAAACGTGGAACGCGGAGATTTATTGTATCTGCCTGCCTAGGGAGACAGGCGTGATGGTATGAAGTGTAGGTTTGAATGGCTCATACATATAATATTAACTAGCTTTTGCTCGCAGCTTCGCTCGCATGTAGTTCGTATTTAATAAAAAGAAGAAAGCCAAGCAAAGCTACTGTACCATTATTCGGCGCGCGTCACAATTCGGTTTATATGAGAGCGACATCTTAGCGTAACTGTAACTGAATTTTATTTTTTACTAAGTTTCATAGAATTCGGATGATCGGTTTGAGAGTTATGGAGGAACTACATACATACAGAAAATATTTCTAAACATCGTCAATTTAGTTTTAGTATCATAAAATATGTATGTAACATAGGGATGTAAGGGGTTAGTGTTCGTGAAGCCCAAATGTCAACCTTACCTGCACGTGGTGCATCCTGCTGAATTAACAAACAAGGCTCTGGCGACCGATTAATGGCGGTATAACCATTCCAATATTGCTAGGTCCAAATGCTTAGATCCGGTGACGGGCAGCAGCGTAACTGGGGAGGAAACCTAGCACTGCGATCACCAACTCGCCTGCCCAGCGTGGTGATTAAGGGCATAACCTCTCATGGACAACGCCAAAACAAAACGGCCCCCAGTTCCCGGTAGTCCTACTATTCCTGGCTACGGTAGCGGTCACGGTTACGGTAGGACGGGGGGTGCTAAGAATCCCCGGGTTACGGAAGGCTACCAAACCCAACGATTATACCTGGCGAATTATAACACACGGACATTGAGAACGGATGAGAATTTGGAAGAGCTGGAGGTGGAATTGAGCAAAATAAGGTGGCACGTCTTGGGGCTATCGGAAGTCCGTAGACAGGTGGAGGACACGATAACCCTAGAATCTGGCCATATGCTCTTTTTTCGAGAAGGAGACCAGCCTTCCCAAGGTGGTGTCGGGTTTCTCATCAACAAAGTCCTCACTAACAACGTCGTGGAAATCGTGGGTGTTTCAACGCGGGTAGCATACCTAATACTGAAACTCACAGAAAAGTACTCGCTGAAGATTATACAGGTATATGCGCCCACGTCTACACACACAGACGAAGAGGTGGAAGCCGTGTATGATGACATCTCTAAGACGATTCATAACACGGCTAAAACTCAATTCACCGTTGTTATGGGGGACTTCAACGCCAAAGTGGGAGTACAAATATGCAACGAATCTAAGGTGGGACCAAATGGCTACGGAAGGAGAAACCATCGTGGACAAATGTTGGCAAACTTCCTAGAAATGGAAGGGCTCTTCTTGATGAATTCTTTCTTCAAGAAGAGGCCCCAACGGAAGTGGACCTGGGAAAGTCCCGATGGTGGCACGAAAAATGAGATTGACTTCATACTGGCGGACAAGATGCGAATATTTGGAGATGTCTCAGTGCTAAACAGGTTTAAGACTGGAAGCGATCACAGACTTGTACGAGGCACTCTAAATATTAACTACAAGCTTGAACGGTCCCGTCTGATGAAGTCAACTCTCCGGCCAACACTGCTCCAAGTCTCACAGAGCTCTGACAGCTTCGAGCTAGATCTTAAAAATAGATTCGATATGCTGGAAACCACAACGGACGTTGATGAGATGAACAACAATCTGGTGCAGGTCGTTCGAGAAGTGGGCTGCAAACATTTTAGACATCAGCACAAGGGTAAACAGTCGAAACTTTCGAGTGAGACACTGGAAGCGATGAGACAGAGACGCGAGGCAATAGTTGATTCGTCAGGGCTTCGGGCTCAAAATGCCAAAATAAAGAAGCTGATACGACGCGACCTTCGCCTGCACAATACACGCCGTGTGTATGAGGCGATAGAGCAGAATAAGGGCTCCAAAGTGTTCGTGCAGCAACTGGGCAGAAGCCACCTGACGAAACTTAAAACTGCAGATGGTCGAACTGTCTCATCGAAGCCAGAACTACTCACAGAAGTCGAAAAGTTCTACGAACGGCTATACGACTCACGAGCTGCTGCTCCTACAGTCCCCGACAAAGACGACCGACGAGCCAGATTAACCCGCCACTACACGGAGGATATCCCAGACGTCAACATGGGCGAGATCAGGATTGCTCTAGAGCAGCTTAAAATAACAAGGCGCCTGGTGAAGACGGAGTTACTACAGAGCTTCTCAGAGCCGGGGGGACAACGGTCCTCAAGGAACTACAGAGGCTCTTCAACTCTGTCATACACGGCGGTCTTACGCCAGAGTCGTGGAACAGGAGTATGGTCGTATTGTTCTTCAAGAAAGGAGACAAAGCCTTGTTGAAGAACTATAGGCCCATCTCGCTCCTGAGCCACGTATATAAGCTGTTCTCGAGAGTCCTCACCAATCGTCTCGCCCGAAGGTTTGACGACCACCAGCCGCCAGAGCAGGCCGGGTTTCGGAGGGGTTACAGTACCGTAGACCACATCCACACCTTACGGCAGATTATACAAAAGTCCGAAGAGTATAATCGGCCACTGTGTCTCGCTTTTGTGGACTACGAGAAAGCCTTTGACTCTATCGAAACCTGGGCTGTTATGGAATCCTTACAGCGATGCCAAACCGATTGGCGATACATTGAGGTGCTGAAATGTCTCTATAGTGCCGCGACAATGACCGTACAAATACAGGACCAGCAGACGAAACCTATCCAATTGCATCGTGGAGTCAGACAGGGAGATGTTATATCTCCGAAACTGTTTACGAATGCATTGGAAGATATATTCAAGCTGCTGGATTGGGAAAAGCACGGCATTAATATTAACGGCGAGTACATTTCACACCTACGTTTCGCAGATGACATAGTCGTGATGGGCGAATCGCTGGAGGAGCTGAATCACATGCTGAACGGCCTCAATGTCGCCTCCCGCCGAGTCGGCCTCGGGATGAATTTGGACAAGACGAAAGTCATGTTCAACGAACACGTCGTCTCGGGGCACGTAACAGTTGGAGAGGCGACCCTCGAAGTTGTGCAGAATTATGTCTATCTTGGACAAACCATCCAACTAGGGAAGCACAACTTTGATAAGGAGGCCAACAGAAGGATTCAGCTAGGCTGGGCGGCATTTGGGAAACTCCGCCACATCTTTTCATCCTCCATCCCACAGTCATTGAAGACGAAGGTTTTCAATCAGTGCGTTCTGCCAGTAATGACGTACGGAGCGGAAACGTGGACCCTGACGATGGGCCTGGTCCACAAATTTAAAGTCGCTCAGCGAGCTATGGAAAGAGCAATGCTCGGCATTTCTCTGACCGATAAAATCCGTAACGACGTGATACGTCAAAGAACTAAGGTAGTCGACATTGCTAAGAAAATAAGCGAGCTGAAGTGGCAGTGGGCTGGGCACATCTGTCGTAGACCCGACAACCGATGGGGTAGACGGGTGCTCGAATGGAGGCCACGTACAAGCAAACGTAGCGTGGGACGCCCCCCGGCTAGGTGGACAGATGACCTAAAAAAGGTAGCCGGGAGTGGATGGATGAGAAGAGCGGAAGACCGCGTGTGGTGGCGTGCCTTGGGAGAGGCCTATGTCCAGCAGTGGACCGATACAGGCTGATGATGATGATGATCATAAAAAGAGTCTACAAACGCAAACCTCATAAAACAAAGTAACTTACTCCATGACCATCCCTTACAGATTTATAATTAGTATTGATGATGAAACAGTTTGCATATATCGCATAATTTAAAAATAATGTTATTATTATTCTCATTTTGAATTACTGTCTAAAATTTAGACTGTAATTCAAAATGAGGATACTCTACATAAATGAAATATTATACTTTTTGAATGATGTGGTTTTTCAGTACCTATGTGGCATTTTTGCTATAAATCTATCAAAATCGAATTAATGTCCTAATTACATAATTAATATCTTAAATAATATATAAGTAAATATACCAGCAGCGCATTAAACTAATACACGGAATACGTGCGGAGCAGTAAGTAACGACACACTCTATCAATCAACGCACCTTTCACTCTCCCCATCATCTGTCATTAGTGATTCATTAGTTAGTAGGTACGCGGTCCGCCTAGCCTGGAGCCACCCCGCCCTCGCCTGCCGCGATACGCCACCGCCAAGTAACTCCATTTAGCTCAGCGATTGACTCTATCTAAATCTGAGCGAAGATTGTGCCTTTAATTCATACACAGTTCATATAACCCCATATATTAATGAATAGTTTTTTTATTAGAATAGACTGATTTGTTTCTGGTAATTATTTTAAATCTTAAGTAAGTTTTATTATAGTCTTCATATTTGTCTTTACTTTTATAATTACTATAATTTTATTTTACTTAAATTAACTTTCCATTGTTACTTTGATATATTTCATCGCATTCAGTGTCGCAAATATTACGAATGTGTGTGCAATTTGGAGTATAAAGGGGCACAGAATAATTTTACACGAAAACTAAGTCATTAACTACAACACATAAGTACTCCATTTCAATAAATGCTGAACGCATACGTAAAATGCTTTTCGGAAACTGTTAATTTATTCCCTAATACTCCAGAGAATTGAAACTTGTTGGGTAGACATGAACACATAACTGTCATAGAGGTTACCCACACACGCGAGACGCTATCCCTTCATAGACCACAAGTACGAGTGGAATGCCCGCCCCCGTCCCCACCCGACCGCGCCCGCAGCCCCCAAGGCAGAATTTCCGGCCCGGAGAAGAATCACAGCTCGCACCGCACCCCTTCCGCCGCGCGCCGCTGCGGTAGGTACATTCACAACTTTCTATAAACTTGAAGAAGATCACAAATTCGTTGAGCGTTGCTCTCTGTATTGTTTGTTTCTCTCAACTGTGGCGCGAATCAGTTCTGAGCGGTGAACTCAACAATTTAGATTGTTCACTCTACAATAAAATGTTGTCGATACCACTAGGAGTTCACATTTTATATACACATGGAACTCTACGAACTTGTGTTGGAAATTGGTTAAGTTTACCTAACAGGAAAAATATATACTTATACAGGGCGTTGTAACGGCCAGTACATTAATTTCGCCAGCGCAATCTTCATGTTTTTTCGAGACAAAAAAGTCAGAAAAGTTTTTCTCTAAAGTGTCTAGTTTTCGAGATATTAATTTTTGAAATGTATGTTTTCGTCAAGTGTAATTTGACGCGCGCGGGGGGAAGGTGCTGGCGCGGAACGGTCGGGGTCGAAAAACTCACGCCGCGTCGCCGCCGCAGCGCATTTCCTCTCTCCGCGCACTCGTCCTTGCTCGCTCACTCACCGTGCGCCTTTCATTCCCATGTTCGTGCGGAACATTACATTCTTTTTACACTAAATTAATCAATTAGTTTGTATGAAAACTGTAACTTTTTATTTAAAGAGAATTCAGAAAAAAGTTACGTGACTTTTTTGTTACTATTGATACCAATAATCATTTACTAAATTTAATGTAGTGGCCGTTCCAACACCATGTATATAAGGTCTTTCAAAATTAGTTCAGAGTACGCTAAGGGGGGGGGGGGGGGGGGTGGGGGGGGGGGGGGGGGGGGGGGGGGGGTTCTGTATCGGAAATAGATCACTTTTGAAGAACAAAGAATTTTTTTTTTTTACAAAATTTTTTTTTTATTTTCAAATGTAAAATTTTTTTTTTCTTAATCGTTTCAGTTTCATGCCAGGAACAAAAAAGTCTTCCAACACATAGATCTCTTTCTTTCAGAAATTGTGAAAAACCACAATTTTAGTTTTATTAGTATGGAATATAAAGAATTTGATTTTTTTACCAACTTACACGTGTTACATCATAATGGTAATATAGACTTTTTTGTTACTGTTATGAAACTGAATCGATTAGGCTATAAAAATCAACCAAACAAATATTGTTTTATTAAAATACATAAAATAATATTTTACATAAAAAAAAGCCCAAGGTCCAAAAAATTTTATATAGGTTTTACTCCCTATATGATACAGAACCTTAGCGTACTATGAACTAATTTTGAAAGACCTTATATATATTAATCATAAATGGAATTTATCCGAATGACAAACTCTTAAAATTTATGAATAAAAAATTAATTTATAATAATATTTTTATATTAAAATAAAATATATATATATCACTTTGCAGTCTTTCTAAATATTTATTTAAAAATAACACATGTTTTTTATTTATAAAATAAAAAAACGTGTTATTTTTAAATAAATATTTATGAATAAAAAATTAAACTATTGATTTACAATGGTCCAGATACCGCCATAGGAATTCGAGATTTTTAAAAAAAATTTTTTGCCTTACACTTCGGAGGGAGCGGCAAATTTTTCACATTTAAAATTGTAAAAACATATTTTTAGAATTTATTATAGTTAGCTCTCTCAAATGATATCCCACATGGTTTGGAGTTTAAATTAACATAATTCAAACTCCAAACGGGTACCATACTAATCCAAAATAAATGTTTATCTAGTTATTGACGAGCGACATATGTGCGCGTCATCAAGATATATGATTGTGCCAAATTTTAAGTTTCTACGTTACTTAGTTTTCAAGAAAAGCCACCGTGACAGACGGACGTACACGGGAGTGAACTTATAAGTGTTCAGTTTTTTTCCTTTTAACGTACCTACAGAACCCTAAAAACACAATTATACCAGTGAGGATTCTCTCAGAACATTATTCTGTTTACAATCGTCATATTACTCCTCGTGCAGTCCAGCTGCGTTATCTTCCAAGTGTGGCGTGGCCCGAGACAGAAAATAATAAAAGCTTTGGCAAACGTGTGCGTGGCATCCGCACTTCAGTCCATCCAAGCCCTTTTTACACCACACGAGCAATTATTTCAGCAGGCTAACTGAGTTTCAGGACCACTTTCACGCGCTCTAGGCCTCCGAACCCTGACTTGTGGACACCGTGTCGGCGTGAATACAATTTTTTTTCGTCTTCTCTTTATGAAAGGGAGATAATTATCTAGCGGTGAGTGACGCCAGGTTCAGCCACCGCTCCTCTAGGCTCAGTCGATATACATTAGAAATGTGATGCAAGAACCCCGCGTCCACCGCGCGCCGGTCCAACACAAAATGTTCCTACACATTAAGAAAGTACCCCAATGCCTCGGAAGCCTCAGACTCTGATATAAGTACACGCGACGCGTTATGCTAAACTATGAATAAGAGTCATAGGGGACGAATATTAGTCATTTTTATTTTTCCCATTTTTGTGGTAGGTTTTGGAAATATTTTACGACAATATGGCTTAATATATTTTTGACATTTGTCCATGATAATTATTGTAATTTGAAATTGGTAGAGTTTGCTGCAATAATATTATACTATTTAGACCTATTATACTATTCAATAAATCTATGTCAGTGGTAGCCCTTACACGAGCTTCAAAAGTTCAAATTATGTTCTTTCATCAGTATAACTCTCATTATTAAAATATTGAGATATGTAATACTGATGCATGATGGCATACAGCCGTGAGCCATATTATATTGTCAGCAATACTGATAACAAAATATTGAGCTTGTGAAGCCCGTGTTAGGAAGTTCAACTTGTTTACTGTACGTCTATGCCTCAGACATTAATATTAAATTGTTTTACCCTTCACTGATCTCGAAACGCTCCCAACTTGCGAAGGTCAGGACAATCAAAAAGCATCAAGTCCAAGCCAACAGTGAACTAACTAGAACTGGTACAAACTTCTAAATGTTCTTCGAACCTCAAGCCTGCGGCGTCACAAGTTCTCAAGCTACACATGATACCGTGATGTTCTTTGAGCGAGATTAGCAAGGCTTCCTTTGCATTAAGGGGGCATAGGTCGATTTTACATAATATTTTCATTATATTTTCAGCATTTCAATTAATTAACTATGTCACAGAGCTTGAGTTGGGGACCATGCCATCGCATTTTTCCCGAAGCTTCGCTCTCGAGAAATTCCGCATCCTAATACACATTCACTAATGCATATTTTATAATATTTTTAATTTATGGGCTTTCCTTACTCTGGGAGTTATTTTTATTTTTTAACCAATTGAAAGTATCAATATTTCCTTGAAATGTATCACGCATCGGACAAATGAAAGAACATAATTTTAAAGCTTACTTTATATCAGAAATAAATAATCAAATTTAGAAGAGATAATGTGAAAAGAATATAGAAGTCTTACGTAGGTAGGTACGCAAATAAAATATATACCGCGAGAATCCCGACTGTCGGAAGTGAGAACGTCCGAGAACTCGAACAAGCTCTCATAAACGTCCTACTGGTTCCGTTGTTGTGGCCCCCGCGGCACGCGCCGGTAACTACACCACTATTATTTACGGAGAGCAATTTGGCCTTCGATCAGTCGCTCTAACGAGCAGTAAACTTCCCAATTATTAACATAGTGGTCAAAATGATTAGAAAACCATATAAGTTCACATAACAAACATTTATTATGTCACAATATAGCACAGAGGCAATATAGATAGATGTTGTTACGCGTGTAAAGAAAATGGGCGTATATATAAATATTTGGAAAACCAAATGTATTGTTAGAGTAAGGTCGCATCGTTCCATTTGCTGGAAAATGGCTAAGAGTTCCATGGAGAGGTGAATCACAAATTATTAGAATGTTATTTCTACTTGGTTGGAGTTTTTCTACATCTCCAAGTTTTTACCAAAGTCGCAGGATTTACTGATTTATTTGACTGACATAATACATTTTTTTATGGAATGACATGGTTAGATACATTGAACTGTAAAGGGAAGTAATGCACACTTTACGAGATATCTAACGGAATGTAATGTAACGGAATATAATGGAACGGAATAGAATAGAAAGGGCGACGGGTTCGCCACCTCTCACCTTGGCACGGTACCTCCACCGAGTCATGCAGCAGGTGGGTCTTCGTGCCTTATTTGCTGCTTGATCGATTGAATCTTGTTCGAATACTTTGCGAAACGTGGTGGTCGGTTTTGTGGTGTAATTTACCAGAGTTCTTGCAGCACAACACCGATTAATCTGCTTACCCCGATTGTCGGGATACAGCGTGTGTGATATGTATGTATGTATGTATGGAATAGAATAGAAAAGATTAGTATAGAACAGAATAGAATAGAATAAGCGTTTATTTCCAGTTATTTAGACACCGTGTTATGTTATGTCTATTAAGTGCATTGCATGCATATACGTGTGCATATGCATAATAATCATATAGCACACTATATAGTTTCTAGCATGCATGGTAACAACTGGCGCTTTTTGTTTGTACGTTGCTATTCCCAGGTGGGCCATGTTCGGCGGCTCTACGGAAGAAGTCATTTAAGATGTCCACGCGGCACTGTTTTATTCAGGCCCTCTGTGACAGGCGACAGTAGCGGGACAAACACGGCACCTAAGTGGCCGGTTCTGGCGGTAAATTGCTCGATCCATCTCTGCCGCGACGCTTTAGTAGAGTCATTTACATGGGGCCCGCTGCATCCGCTTCCGGTCCCGGCGCGCCCGCTGCCGCCGCCGCCCCGCGCCGCCGCCCTCTCCCCGCAGCGCCGTCACCGCCGCACCGCCCGCCTCCACACACTTTTTTTAGAATTACTAGTGTTCAATATCTGTAGAGTACCTTGACTCGTGAAACAACTATCGCGCCTTCGCCTAAAGTCTTAATACAATGGGAAGAATTATTTTTTATGGAAGGCGCGACACGTGGCATCGTTACACATACAAGTAGGTATCTAACAACGCCTATGGATATTCTGTAATGCAGTGGGATTGGGAATGCCTTGCCGGCCTGACAGGAGCCTTTTCACGCCCATTTTGAAAAACCTCCAAGCTGTACTTGGGAGGAAATAGATGACTTCTGGAATGGAAATTAAATGAGATGGAATTCTCTGTAGTTGCCAGTTCTGATTGTTGTAGGTTTGGTAGAAAATTTTGTAGGAAATTTAAAGTAATAATTGTGCGATATTAGAAAAGAAAAAAAAAAGAATGTTTACTGCGGGCATTGTTCATTGCACGCATAGCGATCACGCGGTTGCACGTGAGTGTCTCGCGCGCGGAACGCGGGATTTTCTCAATAGCCGTATGTTATAAACTTCAAAATAGTTTTCATTTTCATAGTTTTCCTAACTGTAAAATCAACTTTACCGCGCGTCCAACGGAGAAGCGAGGTCGAGACGCGGTGGTGCGGGGGCGATCTGCTTCTCTGTACTTACTTGTTGTTAATACTTCTCAACTTCCCCCGGTCTCAGGGGGAGTGCGATGGTGCATTACTACTCTCAACGATATATATATGTTTATTGGGGCGGTAACATGGACAGAATTTATTTTGAAATACATTTTGGGAAGCAGATATTTTTAAATGTCTACTTTTGAGTGGCTCGAGGTTAGGAGAACCGTTTTACATGTGTGCATGGGAATTGACTATCAGACTTTCGACAAGCCTTCTCCTCTATCCTGGACTTACTATCCAGGTCCTTGGACTTACATATCCAGGTCCTTGGACTTACATATCTAGTTTCTTGGACTTACATATTTCCAGTTTGTTGGACTTACATATCCAGGTCCTTGGACTTACTATCCAGGTCCTTGGACATACATATCCAGGTCCTTGGACTTACATATCTAGTTCTTGGACTCTGGACTTATGGCTAAAAACAATTTCTTTCAGTCAGTATCGAACAATAAGAATGTTTCGTGCGGAGGTTTCCTCGCGGTATTTGTTCACTGTGCTTTATTTAAACTAAGAGTGTCTCTACTCTGTAAGACAGGAAAACTATTCGCATTAGTTAAAGTATTTTCAAGCATTAAAATACTCTCGAGGAAGCTACATGACGTATGAGTGCTACGCTAAACAATTAAACAGTCCAAGAACTTCCGTAAGCGAGCTCCGACAAAAGGCGAAAGCGACTTCGGGAGCGGCGGCGGCGGGGACGGGGGCGGAGGCGACGCGGCGGGCTGCGGCCATGGGGAGCGGCCGAATCCTTTCTGATTTACGGCGCTCCCTCACCGCCAACCGCCACCAAGGAAAAAAAAACTAATAATCGTATAAAGAAAAGATAGCACTCGCAACTCGCGTCATCGCTGGTGTCGCCCCGCCTCCGCCGCGTCCGCCTCCCCCTCCGAGCCACCCCGCGGGGAAAATAATTAATGTGGCAATAAAAATATTTCGGGACGTTTATTAATCTCGATGGTGGAGCGCCGCCTTAATATCTGGCTTAATATCGAGCCTTCACTTTTATGAGTTTCTGTTTCCTGCGGACGTGGTGATGGCGGCGGCGGCGGCGCTGAGGCGGGCGGAGAACCCCGTCCGCCCCGCCCACCCGCCCCGCGCGCTGTTATATGGTACACGACGACTTTCAGTGTTACTCAGTGATACGTACTCCACTCGTAGAAGCTCGTTGTTACGAGCAACCTTGAGACTTTCACTCCTACGCATTTGGCACATTCTCTATTCTATTTTACAATAAAACATTATCACTTTTAAAAAGCGACGGGTGGCCGAGTGGTTTGGGCATCGGCTTCTCATGCGAGACCGAGATTCGCGTCCGGTCGGCGTGTACCAATGAGTTTTTTCTCACACCTGCTGCTTCACTGCTCGGAACCGGTGCAAAACTGTACGTCCCTTCTCTTGTCCCTTACTAGGTGGTAGGCTCAAATTGTAGCCGACTGGGTTCGTACCACCATACTGAATGTAAGTTGGCCGCATAGCAGCCTCGGTGGTGTATGTCCTCGGTATGGCACCTACCTTCTCGGAGCATGTGCTTTGGCCCCACCGACTCAGCCACCCATACCGGCTAAAACAATAAACATACCGGATTACATAAAAAAAAAACGGACGGGTTGCACTCCGGGAGTGCCGGCAGAAGTGAAAACTTAAACATCAACGTTGTGCATTTTTGAATATTTTGGAATGGTTAGGGAATAATTTCGCACGAATTGTTTTATTTATCAGTATAAAAGTACCTACTATCATTTATGTGGTAAAATACAATATTCATTTATTGCGCTATCGTAGACAAACATGACAATAATTTATATTACAAATTTAACACTACAGAACTATTATAATTTTATTATTTTACATCAAAAAGTTTATTTCTCAGAAAAATCAACTTTTTCGATCAGGCTACGGATCTGACGCGAGTTTAACATTTTTTACCCATCTAAAAAAAGTGCCAAGCGCCGCTAAAGAAGTTTTCACTTCAAAAATAAAAAATAAATATGAGGGCATTTTTTCCAGACATTTTATTCTAATTAAACTGTAAGTTCGCTTTCATCGATACTAGTATGGATATCGGATGATTCGATAACACAAATATCATCGTGATGTCTATCACTTATATTCTTTATTGCTGTGAGAGAAATATCTCCCAGAGGAGACGGTCCAATAGTTCAATGATTTGTTTCTACTTAACTTGTCCGAGAGATACTTTACCGAGAGGTAGCGAAAATGTGAAGTTTTATTTTTACTCAGGCGAGCTCTAGTCGGAACGAGCATCGAGGCCGCGCCGGCTGGTCCCGAGGGGTTTCACATAAAGCTATTAAATGTGAATATTTCTTGTCGATTTTCGATAAAGGGTCAATCCATTATTTTTGTTTCCGCGGGAGCATTAATCATGAGGTTTAGATCGGGACTGCTTTATCGGTGGTTGGTCGCGTCGCAGCGCCGCCGCCGCCGTCGGGCGCCGCGGATGTACACCGCACCCGCGTCACGTCAACCGCTTGTCCCTCGCGTCACATACTGACGCTCCATATATCGACACTTGCCAGGGATCGTTTGTGCTCACAGTGTGCAGTTATGAATATGACAGACTCATAGGCGTACAACGGCACGAACGGCCGTACGCGATGCCCACGTATCGAGTACATGCTCTTCATTGTTTTATTTTATTTATTAAGGAGAAAAAGCAGATACATGTAGTACATAGATTATAGGTAGAGTATCTCTACTTACATAACTTAGATACATATATTTGTAGACACGTACTCAGCGGTGTGAATCAATTGTAATTCTATCTAAACTGCCGCGGGCTGAGCGCTTTAATGCACGATTTTAATCGAACTCCAGAAGCCTGCGGGCCCGCGAGGGGAGAACATTATTATTATCTGACACCCTACAACACCGAGAGACTAAAACATTTTTAAAACTCGGATATCAAAAAATTTTAACAGTAAACTATAAAAATAATTACATAAAATTTCGACTAAGTTGTACTATTGTTCACATTTCTTGTGGATTTTTTTTTTCTGTGTATTTTCAGTCTATTTTAGCCGTATGAGTATGTGCGATCGAACGAAGGGCAAACGACTAAAGGAATATAAAGAAAGGGGCCTGAACAAAAAGCTTGTCGCGAAATGTTCATAAAATGTATTTCATTCGACAGTCATTGTTTGATAAGCAACTACTTGGCGAAGTATATATTTTCTTTACAATTCGCGCGACAAGCTTTTTGAAAAGAAATCGAAGACCTAAACAATATTTTTTTTTATTTTAGTACATTTTTTATAAAAAAAATATTTAAAAGAAGGTTTTTTGTTTAATATTTTCAGCGTTTTTAGAGTTCCATGCCTCAAAAGAGAAAACACAACGGAACCCTTATAGGACCACTCTCGTGTCTGTCTGTCCGTCTGTCACAGCTTATTTCTCCGAATCTACTGGACGAAAAACTTAGGTACATATTTATGACGACTCAGTCACGGACTTATAGCGTGAATGAACGAACTTCTATTTTGGGGGACAACTTAGAAACTTAAAAATATTTTTTTTCAAGTGCACGATGTGACCTATCAATGGAAAGGGCATAAAATACATATATTTTTATAATTATACATAGTTTAAAAATTTTAAGTTTATACAATTTTAAGTAAGTTACATACCTAATTGTTTATTGTTTCTACTGTCTCCATAACCTACATATGTATGTAATTGTTTGTTTTTCCTAAATAAATAAATAAATAAAAGATGATACAGAAAATATACGAAAATCGAGCTTCATTTATGTTGGCGCCGGAATGCCATTATTTTAAAAAACTAACATTCAAATAAAATTCTGACAGCTGGTCGGACAGCTTGTCTTGTCAAAAAATAACAAGATGGTCGTGAAAATCTTCTATAAAAATATTCAAAAGAAAATCTAAATAATTAATAAAAACCATATAAAAACCTAATACAAATACTAAAATAAAAAAACTATGTGATTTACAACTGTGGAGTACATAGAAAACTAAAGAAAGCAGCACCGGGCGCCTGGTAAAATCAACGACCATGGATCAAAGGTACATACCAGTCAATAATACAGTCCACTACTTACTACTCGACATAATTTTGGTCACTTCTCACGGAATAATTACCTATTTCTAAAAAATAATGCTCGGATGCTGAACTTTCCACAGTATATGTAAGTTTTTCACATAATCTCAAAGGACTCCATTAATTCGTAAATTTCACCGTTGTACACAACTAATATTTTATTTATAAATTATATACATTTTTCTAGGGTTTAGTGCTATATAAATATTATTTACAGTTTGAAATCTGGAATTTAATACATTGTTTGCCTTCATGTTTTTGTGTTGAATATATCTGATGCAGTATTTCTTATTTCTATTGTCGCTCTATGAAGTTGGTGTGCGGTATGTAGTTGGTATTTAGGACTCAATACCCGGTATCGCATAACTTTCTTCATGATGCCAACTGATCCTGCCGCCGCCGAGCGGCCGGCAGGTGTGGTAGCGGCGGAGTTAAAAAGGAACATAGCTCTTGAGAACTCTGTAAAGGAATCATGCTTCCGCAGGCTCCAGGTTCTGTACGATCTGTCGCAGATCGTCCTGACAGACTCATCTCGTGAATTTGAATTTAATTCTCGGATACGCGATCTGAACGACACGCGGACTACGTACCAAAACGCAGTGCGGGAACTTGCGAAGTGGAATCTTCATCTAAAACCTGATTTCAAGTGCTCAAGCTTAGATATAGAAAATTTCGACACACTTTATTACAACATCATGTCAATTAGTGATCAGCTGAAACAGAGGCAAAATAATGCGGGTCCTGGAGCGACCGCGGAGGTCACGTCTGACGCTAACGAAAGCAAGGGTAAACTGGTCCGCCCTCGCCTGCCAAAAATGAACCTGTATGTGTTCGACGGCAACCTGCATAATTGGTGTACATTTTATGACATCTTCTCTAATCTAATACACGACAATCCAGCGATCACTGACATTGAAAAATTCTATTATTTACTGTCGGCAACTAGCGGTCCAGCGCTGAGTCTCGTGCGCAGCTTACCAGTCACTAGTCAAAACTATTCTGTGATATGGGATTCTTTAAAATCAAAATATGAGAATAAGCGAGCTCTCGCCACCAGCTATCTCGAAAGAATGTTCCAGTTTCAAGCGCTCTCTAAAGAGTCAGCTGCTAATCTAGAATCTTTTCTGCAAGCGTTTCGTGAGAGTGTCAGTGCTCTTCGAGCGTTGCAAATTCCTGACTGCAGTGAGTTCATTTTATTTTACATAGCACAACGCTCGCTAGATCCACAAACGAGAAAACAATTTGAACAACGGTGCGATCGTAACAAAATCCCAACTTTTGACGAATTGATGACCTTTGTCCAAAGCCAAGTGCATGTTTTGGAAATGTCACAGGTTATTACTAAACCTAGTTCTTCTGTAGTCCAGTCTGGTGCTACGAAAACGAACAAAACTGAAGAGAAGATGACGACCAACAAATCCTACACTAATAAGGCAAAATCAGGCTTTACTTCTGCATTAGTCAGCTCTAATGATAAAGTTACTGATGAGAAGAAATTCTCGTGCCCCTGCTGTAAAATGAGCCATTCTATTTATAGATGCTTCCATTTTTCGGCTCTTACGCCGATCCAGCGCAAAGAAAAGGCCAAAGAGCTCAAACTTTGCCAAAACTGTTTACGATCTCACGACGGCATTCAGTGCTCTTCGAACAACAGCTGTTCTATGTGCTCGCAACGACACCACACTCTGCTCCATACCTCTGGAGTCAGTGGTGCCGATGTTACGTCACAGGTTGAAAACGAGGCTGGTCCAAGTCTAACTGCTTGCTACTCGTCTTCAGCCCCCGTGGCTGCAGCGCATTACACTGTAATGCTAGGTACTGTGCTGATGCACGTCCGTGATCGGTACAACAACTATCAGACCGTGCGCGCACTGATCGACAGTGGCGCGCAAGGCTCCTTCATAACGTCGGCGTGCGCGCAGCGGCTACACCTGCCTCAGCGCACGTCCGGCATCGCTCTGACTGGGCTCGCCGCGAGCTTCGTGCGCGACCTAGGCGTGCTCTCTTGTACGTTCAAACCCTGTACTTCTTCAGGTCCCTTGTTGACAACGGACGCGGTCATACTGCCGCGCATCACTAACGACATGCCTTCCGTGAGCATCCCTGCGTGCTTGCGTGATGAATTTAAACATCTCTCTCTTGCTGATCCGACATTTGATAAAACTTCACCGATTGAAATGCTTCTCGGTGGTGATGTGTACGCTGATATTATGAAGGGTAATGTTTACCGCCCGAGCGATTCCAAGTTGCCGTCCGCATTTGAAAGTATTTTCGGTTACGTAATACTCGGAAAATGTTTTTTAAATTCAGTTCCTGAAACTACTTGTCTTTTGGCCATAACTGATATCATGAGGACTGATAATTTAATAAAACAATTTTGTGAAGTAGGAAATGTTCCTGACGACATTCTGCCGAGCTCAGAAGACAAGTACTGCGAGGATACCTACAAGAAACTTCATCATCGTGACACATCTGGGCGATATGTTGTACCTCTGCTGTGGAAGCCTACTAGTACTGAGCTTGGTGAGTCTCATACTCACGCGGTGAAACGATTTCATAATATTGAAAAGCGCCTCTTGCGAGACGCAGACTTATACGATGCCTACCGCAACTTCATGCAATCATACGAGAGTCTGGGTCACATGGAGGAGTGTAAAACTGGCGTCACAGAAACTACGCGCTACGTCATTCCTCATCACTGTGTAGTGAAAATGTCGAGCTCTACAACTAAGCACCGCGTCGTTTTCGACGCTTCTGCTAAAACCAGAACAGATATTTCACTAAATGACGTTCTATACACAGGTCCTAAACTTCAGTGTGACATTGTCGAGGTGCTACTACGGTTCCGTCTGCATGCCGTCGCTTTCTCTGCCGACATTTCTAAAATGTATCGGCAGATTCTCATCCGTCCTGAGGAGCGCGGTTACCAGCATATCCTGTGGCGTAATCCACCTGAAGAACCTATTAAAGAATATGAATTGAAAACTATAACCTACGGGTTAGCGTCGTCGCCCTATCTGGCGATACGCACTTTACATCAACTGGCGGCGGATGTTTCGGAGAGTTATTCTCATATCGCTTACATCCTAGTGCACGGCATGTACGTGGATGACTTGTTGTGGTCTACGAGCACTGTCGACGAGGCCATGCAGGTGCGCAACGATGCCAACGATGTACTTGCCACTGCAGGTTTGGAATTGCGAAAATGGATGAGTAATGCTCCGGAGTTTCTCGCTGAGATTCCATTGGATCACCACGAATCTTTGGTGTCTTTTCACGATGAGACAAGTCTCTCAATTAAAATACTCGGACTGCAGTGGATATCTTCTGAAGATTGCTTTTCTTTCAACATAAACAATGTCGATACAATTTTCACGAAGAGATCCGTTTTCCAGTCAAACAGCCCGCTTGTACCACCCTTTGGGTCTCGTGGCTCCATGTATATTCTTCTCTAAATATTTTATGCAAACGCTGTGGAAGTTAGGGCTCGATTGGGACATAACTTTGCCCACGGACCTAAACAGGAGTGGTATAAGCTCATTTCTGAACTCCCCCTGTTGTCTCGAGTGAAATGTCCTCGCTACGCCATGACACCTAATGTTGCTCAATGCCAACTGGTCAGGTGTTGCGATGCTTCCACTCAAGGCCTTTACACGGTTGCATATCTTATATAGTCATTGACGAGGAGGGTAACACAAAATCAACACTGTTGTTGCCAAAATAAAAAGTGGCACTGCTAAATACAAAAACTATTCTGAGATTGCATTTATGGACGCTGTATTGCTCACCAAACTACTGACGACATACGCTCATTGCTTCTTGAGTAAACCTAAGGAAATCTTTCAAACTTTTGCATTTATTGATTCCGCTATTGTGCTGTGGTGGCTAGAGACGCCTCCATTCAAACTGGAAACTTTTATCGCAAACAAAGTGACACATGTCATCACATGGCATCACGTGTCTAGTCCAAATAATGCGGCGGACGTCTGCTCACGCGGAATCTTTCCCACTCAACTTTTGAGCCACGACATTTTTGTTCACTGGTTCGCTTTGGTTATCCTTGCCGCCCTTTGAGTGGCCCTTGAATGAATTAGGAAAATCCCGCGAGCTTCCTGAATTGACAAGCGCTCTTTCTGTCGAAGTCTAACAATTTTTTAAGTAGAAAATACTCAAGACGAACTAAGTGGGCACGCTGCATCACGTCAGATCAAATGGCGTTTTCACCCACCTTATGCTCCGAACTTCGGCGGCCTTTGGGAAGCTGGCATCAAGTCAGCTAAAACGCATCTAAAAAAGACTATCGGAGACAGTTCTCTAACGTTTGAAAAGCTCACAACTATTTTTACTAAAATTAAGGCGATGTTAAATTCTCGGCCTCTGTGCGCTCTGTCATCAGACCCTAATGAACTTGAGGTTCTTACTCCGGCTCATTTTCTGATCGGCTCGAGTCTTATGGCGGTACCTGAAACCGATATCACGGCCTCTATCCTCCTCTAACCGTCTTTCTCGGTGGCAGCACGTGCAACAGGTATCCCAACACTTCTGGAGTCGATGGAGGCATGAATTCCTGCACACGCTGCAATAGAGATCAAAGTGGCTCGCACAGCCACCGAACCTCCAGGTCGGGCACCTCGTGCTTATTCATTCTGATAGAACTCCGCCGCTTCACTGGCGTCTCGGTCGCGTCGAGTCTCTACACCCTGGAGCGGACCAGGTTGTGCGTGTTGTTACCCTACGTACTGCGCAGGGCTTCGTGCAGCGACCTGTATCCAAACTCAGCCCTCTACCCTACAATAATTAATTTAGTTTATTATTACTTATTTAACTAATCTGTAGTCTTACTTACTGAATTTCTTTTTCATTTTAGTGAAGTTACTAAGTCTTTATTTGATTTATTATTATGAATAATATAATTTACTCTATCTTACTGTACAGTGGAAACTTTGGAAATCCATGCTGGATTTCGCGGGGGAGTTATGTTGGCGCCGGAATGCCATTATTTTAAAAAACTAACATTCAAATAAAATTCTGACAGCTGGTCGGACAGCTTGTCTTGTCAAAAAATAACAAGATGGTCGTGAAAATCTTCTATAAAAATATTCAAAAGAAAATCTAAATAATTAATAAAAACCATATAAAAACCTAATACAAATACTAAAATAAAAAAACTATGTGATTTACAACTGTGGAGTACATAGAAAACTAAAGAAAGCAGCACCGGGCGCCTGGTAAAATCAACGACCATGGATCAAAGGTACATACCAGTCAATAATACAGTCCACTACTTACTACTCGACAATTTATCTTATGTTCCTTTCCATATTCCGTACCGGCGGCGGCGCGCCGACAAAGTTCGCTTGCAACTTCGCGACGCGCAACATCTTAGTGTTTGTTGCGCTGAATGGGCGTCCTGTGCAGTTCGTACGTGTATAATATCTCAAAAACATCAGGAGTGGCAAAAGATGACATAACCTTCCACAAATATTATTTCTCGACAAGTGTAGCAATAGTAAACTCTCTAAAATGAAAACTGAATGGTACGGAACCCTCTCCACGCGAGTTCCACTCCCACTTAACCGCTTTTTTCATATTTCTTACCCAATACAATTTGCGATATGAAAATATTGATTAAAACAAGCACAACAGCATATTCAATTTTTTTTTATAATTATTAAAAATATATGTCATACAATATACAACAAAATACAATAGCTCACATCGTACAACATGCAAAAACGGTAAAAACATTTCAACGATTGTGATGTTGAATTGGAAGCGGTCCCAAGTAAATTGTACGTGTGAACTTTACCGAATCGTAAAGGACACGTAAATAAGAGTACAAATAAAACAAAACCATAAAATAAAATAACATTTTCCATTTTTAGGATTCCGTATCCGTCGTATGGGACCCTATTACTAAGCCTACGCTGTCTGTCTGTCTGTCCGTCTATCCGTCTGTCTGTCCGAGGGCTGTATCTCTTGAACCGTAATAGGTAGCCCGTTGAAATTTTCACAGAATATGTGTTATTTATTATGGCCGATATAATACAAAGAATAAAAATAGAAAAATTAAAAATTAACGGGGTCCCCATACAAGAAACTAAAAAGTGTATGCGCGCCATCTACCGAAAACAGTATGAAGCATTTTAACTAATCATGAATTTGAACTAATATGAAGCATTTCATAAAACACGCCATAGATGGCGTGAGTGGCGCTGACCATGAAATGGCGACACGGAACCCTCGGTGCGCGAGTTCGACTTGCACTTGGCCGGTTTTTTTGTTTTCATTTGTAGAACTTTAGAAATGTGGTTTGTTCCAGTAATCCTTTCATCGTGCCTTCATCGATATATCGAGAGTGACCCCGCGCAGCACGTCGTCACGCCGCACCCCCTGGCCGCCCTGGTCCCGCCTCACCGCCAGCCGCTGGAGCCTCGACGTCTCCTCCGCCGCCGCCCCGCGCCGCGTCGATGTCCCGTCACGAGATTTTTCTCTGTCTCACATTTTTCTTTGATATTCATTATCTGATTTATTTTCCTATTATATGTAAAAAGGTCCGGGACATTTTTCGCGCGGGACGCTGAGATATTGGATGTCGATAGTGACAAAAGCGTGGATGTGAACAAAATGTATGTGCGTTATCGTATCGTAAACATCACCAGCTCGTCCGCGGGTCGCACTTTCTGTATTGTTAGCGATATTTAAAAGTCTACTGTGGTGAATAAAGAGCCCATTTATTAGCTCTAACTACAGGAAGCATATTAGCATTTTTGTTGAAGTCCTTTATTGTTTAATTTAGTACTTGTTATGCAAGAATGTTCAGATTAGGTAAGATTTATACATTCTATGGAAGAAAGAAAGAATGAGTTGCTACAGGTATATGTAGTAGGTGGTTGTGAAATACGTAATAATAATACATGTTATATAGCTACGTTTAAACAAACGAATTTGTATGTTCGACTTTTCGCACTTATAAATGATTATTGGAACTTTTCTTGAGATTTGTTCACTTAACTAATTTTGTTGCAATATAAAACATCTCTTAATAAATAATACTGAAATATGATTCAAGTACACCTGCCCAGTGGTGATTGATTGGCTAAATACCACGGCAGTTCTCAGATTTTATAACTTCGAGTTTAACAGGTTTCTTCAATATTCAAATTAGGCCAATCAAATATCAAACATAACGCGATCGATCAGAATGGTTAGGCCACGTGATTACGTCCTTTATGTTATCAATTTATTTATTTATTTATTTTAGACAGGCAGCCTAAGGCTGATACGTCTAAATCCAGTTAAAATTTGTTGTTTTTGTCATTATATTGGATTTTTTTAAATTTTATTTTTATTTAATTCTTGTTCTTGAGCACTCTTTTTGAGAATTATGTTTTATTTGTTAGATATTTATCTAGTCTATTTTTGAATTGGTTGCTACTAAATGCGCTTATTACTTCCTCTGGAAGTTGGATCCAGTCGTCCACCACTCTGTTTGTTATGAAATGTGTGCGAGTATTTCTGTTAAAGATTGTTCGACTTAGTTTCATGCTGTGGCCTCGAAGATGAACATTTTGGTTCAATGTGAACATTTGGATCAGCTCACGGCAATCGTATTTACACGTCAGAATTTTGTACACCTCTATTAGATCTCCTCTCTGGCTTCGAGCATCCAGCTTTAGCGCTTTGAGTCTCTCTTCGTAGCTAAGATATATCAATAGTATATTTCATTTATTTAAAAAACATCGTTAACTCCTTAGAAATGATTAGGCACAAGAAAAGACTAGTAACGAAACAGTGACGTTGGATCGCAACATATTTCGGAAGCTGCCTCGCCTCAATGGAAAGTTGTAACAAAATATTTCCCGAATAAAAATAAGACTCGCAAAAGTATTTCGCCCTTTGCCGATGGTCCAAATCTACATAAAATTTATGGAGGGTCGCCAATATATCCCTACGCTATTGCCATTCGCTGCGTCGCGCGTTCTCCTCCGTCTATGGCTTTATTACCTCTAAGATCACATTTCATGACTTCTCTTTTTGTTAGAAACACTTTTCTTCTCCTCTACTTGATTTTAAATTACCTCATTCAGTCCCGCCGGAGTCGCTTTGCCGACGAGCGCTCGCGAGCGCCGCGAGGACGGCAAGGGTTCGCAAATGATGAATGTTGAAGAAGATATCCGACAACAAGTACCTACACGCTCTCTGTGAGGACCGACGATACTTTATTTATTGCCGCGCGCCGCGCCGAACTCACTTCTGACTCTATTGATACTCGAAATATGTGAGAGTATATATGTGAGAGTCTATCTATCTGCATCTGCCAAACATTGCTTAGAATATGTATAGAGATCAATGGTATAGACTCTATACCATTGATCTCTATACATATTCTAAGCAATGTTCTTCATCTATACTATAGAGTAAGATACAGTATAGTAAATTAAAATTGTTCTAATTCTATTATTCTGTGGCGTCACCTGGCCACAGCCGAACGAAACTCGAGAACCACTTACGACGGTACTTTTCAGAAACAACAAATTGACTCACGAACGCGCTAACAGATGGCGCAGAACCGTAAAATGTCAGAATTCATACATTCGCTCAACGCATTATTAAATGTGCAAATACGCTCTGTATATATACAGTTAGCCATTGATATATATTTTATAGATTGGCCCATTCCATACATCACTCCCGAACAAATATGTTCTCGACGAGAACCGCATATAATGCAGATTTCACGGACAGCCGCTTCATACGGCGTGTGCGGCGCGTGTTGAACGCACGCATGTCTGTATCGAGTCGGTGACGCGTGTGTGCAGCATGCCCGGTTGCTGTTATAAAGAGTGACAGTGACAAACGTTGTTGTTTGTTTCGCCTGAGCATGTTACGCCGTGTTAAGAAGCCATGCTGTCACCGATAGGATCGTGTGACGGTGCGGTGGTATCGCGTTCTCGTTCTCGCTTGCCTGCTGGTGATGAGAGTGGGCGGAAAGACGGCAAACGCGCCGCATGACGTCTTTCTCGCTCGATCTTGTCATCTGTGGGCGGGTGGGGGCGAGCGCGCGATAGTATCGTCGTAGGGATCGTGTCACGTATCACAATACTGCGTGTGTGTGCACGCACACTTGTACCGACGTCTAGCACAGGTTGCATCGTACGACGTTCGATCTATAAAATAGATGTCGATGCAGTTAGCTCACTGAGAGCGTTGGGCAGTAGCCCACACAACATCCAGCTGCGCAGCCGCCCCGGTGGATACAAGACATCAACATCTCTCCACCTTTTACAGCTACTCCCACATTGGTGACCCCGACGTGATCCGACGTGATTGAACATCGCAACTTCTGAAGCTCGTCACATCAGTTGCCTACCGGCCTCCTACCAGCAGGTTACACCGGTAGGTAACACGAAGCAAGCAAGCACTCTCGACCGCCCTGCACGCCGCATCCGCGCCACTCCTCGTCCTACCGCATCTCTCCAGAAACAGAGCCGCCTAGGACAAGGTTACAACATAGGACAGCAACTCCAGCAAGTCACGAGCACCACTGGCCGACTCACCGCGTCATCACATCACTCGCTGACATCAGGACGTCTGACCGACTCACCGTGTCATCCACTCATCGTGTCATCCTGATACTGCTGGCGTTCGGCTCATATCGTCATGCCAACGTCATGACTGGGGGTGAGTACTGTGGCGTCACCTGGCCACAGCCGAACGAAACTCGAGAACCACTTACGACAGTACTCTTCAGAAACAACAGATGGCGCAGAACCGTAAAATGTCAGAATTCATACATTCGCTCAACGCATTCTTAAATGTGCAAATACGCTCTGTATATATACAGTTAGCTCACTGAGAGCGTTGGGCAGTAGCCCACACAACATCCAGCTGCGCAGCCGCCCCGGTGGATACAAGACATCAACATCTCTCCACCTTTTACAGCTACTCCCACAATTCAAATTTGAATTCAGTCAACTGGGTTGATCACACTGAACGGACAGCCTCACTCTTGACAGCCACACCCTTGTTCTTGCCATCCCGTCCCACTCCTCAGTATTTTACACTGACTCTTTCACAGTGCACGCTGCACGCATGTGGAACGAACTTCCTCTTCGTTTACGACAGTGTGCATCGATCCACACGTCCAGAGTGCTCTTGAAAGACCATCTCTTCAAACCTTAAACCTCATCCCCTTCTGTTTCTGAGTTCATCGGAGTTAATTCATACATAATATGTATTGTCTGAGTTTTATTTTGTATATGCTTATATATATTTACTATGGTTACTATATGGTTATTATATGTATATACGTAAATTTTTGTCTTTTGTCTACGTCTTTTGATTTGATTTGATTTGACAGAGAGTATGGGTTGTATTATCCTCTAGTACAGTTTAGCGTACTCTTTTCTATTCTGTGGTTTAGCTAGCATTCAAAGAGAAGTCTCCGCGGTATTATCGGAGATCATATTGGCCAGTCGCGCGTGTGCTCCTGTCCCTCTGAAGCAGCCACCCATAACGGGCTGCATCAAAATTACTTAAATATTTTATTTTTAAATATTATTAAATTTTATATGTTAGTACATACCTACTAAGCATGTACTCGCTTTTTATATTTCTTCATTAGATAAAGGCAAAGCCGAAAATGAATTTGACTGAACGCCTCCTGCGTTCCGTCATACCTACTAAAGAAGAAGCAAGCAAAGGTTCGAAAATTTAGAGGGAATACGCCATCGACCCGATGGCGGAATTGGTAACGCGCTGGCGGCTCAAACGGAGTTCCAGGTTCGAATCCTGGTCGGGACGTATTTATTCTCTTCATTTTGCATTTATCTAATGAAGAAATGATTACATTTACCATATTATAAGAAGTTACTTTGAGAAGCAATTGCAGCTAAATTAATTCTTGCTATGCCTTATATATAAATTTCTAAACAGTTTTGAGCGCCCAGACGAGTTACAATAATTTACATATAATTAAGTATGTACGATAATAATTATGCTCGTGTGTCTGTTTTCCTGCTAGTTAGCGTAATAGCGTTTGTGCATTTTGTATACGGGAGTGCTAGGAGTATTAATTATTAAGGGAAGTAAAGGCGGACGCGATGTTTGCCTCAAAGGGTAATTAATTTGTGATCAAACAGTGTATTTCTAGTTCGTCTCTAGGTAATACGTATGCACGCCGGAACTCGAAATCGACTTTATTCGTAACATACCTCTTTGTGTAACCTGAGGCGATGAAATGCACGCTTAGTCTTGACCTGGAGCTATAATTCAAGCAATTAACTGGAACAAGGCGTCTAATGAAGCTATGGGTAAACAAACAGACCGAGTGGACAATATCATAAACTGGCGTTACAGCCATCGCATCGCCACCGTCGTCGTTGGCGCTCCCGACGAGCCCGACATTGTAACGCTTGAAAAAACGCTGTCTTTTAACTGAGCCATAAAATAAATCTCCGTAATTACGGGGTAAGCTTAATTACAATGAATATAAATAGGCGAGGTGGGCGCGCAAAGAAAGGGGAAGGAAAAAAAGAGAGAGACGTTCGCGGCAGAAGCGCCCGCGCCATTTTCAGCAGGAAACCGTTGTAATACAGCGGAGCGTTAACTCATTTGCGTGGATATTCAGAGCAGTTTCTGTTATGGCCTTTAACGAGCGCGGTATTTTCACAGAGCTTGGGTTCCCTCGACGCGGACCGCCCACCGAGTCATCCGCTCTCGCCCTCGTAATATCGGCTGCAATGCTTCGGCTGAAAGCAGTTTCACCAAGGGGAAGAGTGCTAATGTACACTTTGCGTATTGAACTTATAAATAAGTAAGCACTAGACCGTGCTTAGATTTTAATTATGGCATGTATAAATATGGGAACATGAAAAGTTTAGCACTACTGCAAATATGTTAAAATTCTTTTCAAAGTCTCTTTACAAAGAGCTCACAATAACAATAATACAGGTAAATTTATATTTCAACATTTTTATTTGTATTGCATTGTATCGAAATACGATATTTTCAACACCCGTCTACCCGCGGAACACTTTATCGAAGCATTGTCCCATCAGGAAAGCATTACAAGTCGGAAATGTCGGCCGACCAAATATCCGAGCGATCTGATCGAATCCGACGAGCAAATTACACGCCATTTAAGAGTCGCACGATTGAGCGACGAGCGATGTTTGTTCATCCCTTACTTCAAATAAAAGCTTTTTACATAAAAACACGGATATTTTTATGGATACATTTTAGATAAATATGAAGAAGAATAAATATATAGTTTAATTTTTTACTTCGACGTGGATCGTAATTATTAATAAATTTCGGCGCCGTATCAATTTATTTCAATGTACATAAAATAATAAGTAATGCCTAGCAAGGTAAGGCAGTGGTAAAATTCAAATAAATGGAATTTCCTTAACAAATATTCACATTGACAGTAAAAGCATTTAAATAAATCTAATAAGCGCTATTCACGCAAACGTATGAATATCGAAGTTGCTTAAAAGTAGGTTGAATTGTATAATTTCACATTGAAGGGGAGTTCTGCCTTTGTTTGCAAAGTAGAACTCGGTAGCTGGAATTTAAAAAACAGACTATATGAATGAATAAAAATGAGTGAAAATGGATGGATGATGCGGCCGGATGAAAGAGGGCCAGGTACCTGGTTCTTCAAGGGCGGGAGCAGGATGCGTGCGGCACAGCTCTTCATTACGATCCTGGGCTTTACACTCACGAGGCACAACATGCACTTTTGGCCACCCTATTGATAGGCGGTGATCGCCTGCTCGACGCGGCGGGGCGGCGGCGGCGGTAGCTTTGGCGGTAGTGTAGATACATTTACAGAATCAACGAGCAACGAACGAACGCTTGGATCACACTGTCTTCGCGTCGAGTGCGTAGAAAAACGCGCCAACAGATTGTGGATAAACACCACTGATTCGTCGGTCGCAGAAAACAAAATTGACATTATTGCAAGATAAAGGCGGTGTCCACTAAGCCTTTCTGAACACACATTTATGTTCAAATAGATTTGAACAAAATAACACAGGCGAAATTTGTCCACTGGACTGAGCGACCGAAGGGAGTACATGTTGCGGAGGTAGAGCCGCGGGGTGGCGAGCGCCCGCCCGCCCTGCCGTGTGCTGACGTGTCCCGCGCGACGCTCCCGGTGGGCGGGCGGCGCGTCGGCGGCGGTGCAGAGGCCAAATAACACATTTCCTGTCGGGAAGAGGCCGATGACTCCGCACCGAGTCGTGTTATTATAACAGAGGAGCCTGCAAACCCGCGCGCTAACGACCGCCCGGATAATGTAACACCCGCTCATTTAACAATTTTATTCCTGTAATGATCTACTTATAATATTATCGCAGATGTTACGAAAATTTATCGGTCCGGGGATCTACATTGCTCATTCTTTCTCGTTCAAAATCTAATCTTTATAAATTAAAAGTACTAACAAAATGTGTTAATATAATTCTTCTACTTACGTAGCTATATACTTAAGTATATTCACAGCGTCATACGAGTATCATTGGCCTTCAGCACATGCATTTACAAGAATCACTTTTTAGGGTTCCGTACCTCAAAAAAAAAAAGGATCCCTTATAAGATCACTCTCGTGTGTGCCTGTCTCCCTGTCCGTCTGTCACAGCTTATATTCTTTCAAACTACTGGACGGAAAAAAAATTAATTTGGTATATATATGTATTTTGATGACCCAATCATGGACGTATAGCGTAAATTAACGAATTTAAATTTTGGGGGACGAGCTTGAACGTTAAAAAATATTTCTTTTTCAAGTGCATCATGTGACGTTTCACTCAAAAAAAGGGCTCGTTATAAGAAATTCTAGTAAATTTTTTTTCTCTCCGCGCGAGTTCAACTCGCACTTGACGGCTTTTTTCTTTACGCGCTACTGTAAATACGCTCTGTATATATACACTTAGCAACACGGAAAGCATGGTGAAGTAGCCAACTCAACAGCACTCTGCGCAGCCAACACGTGATGATGACCGAGGATGCTGTGACAACTCTCCACTCTGTTACTCCATTCTCCGGTACAATATACAAACCCTTAATTTAGCTTAATGTAAACATAGGTAGGTACCTTTATTTACATAAGGGTAAGCCTTGCCATCGGGCGGGGTAATGCCGCAAGTGTTCTAGGAACATTTGAAAACGCCCCTTTTCAAAAGGGCCTTTAGATAGTTATTTTAATGTGTTGTACCTAATTATGTATTATAAAGTAAATTTTACAATGTATTGTAGACGATTGTTTTTATTTAGCATTTATTATTATTTTTAATATGTATTTGTTCACACACATCATCACGCACACATCACACATATTCATGCATATTTTAAGTTGCAATCGTTTCTTTTTTAACCTACCCGATTTCTAACCAATATTATTTAATCTGTAAAATCAAACCCGCTCCGCACTAACAAAAGCTGAACGTAACATTTACTCAAAAGGAGCATTGCTCGGATGTAACAAAATGTTATGGTTACAGTTGTTTGTAATTTCGTTGTAAGTACCTGCAAAAAAACAGCTGTACGAATTTAGTATTTAGGACAAAGTACACAAGCGGCCGCCGTTTTGCCGAGCTCGTCATTCTGTGGCGTTCATTTCCAACGTTCGCGCATAAATGTCGGAAAAGCGCTGCGGCTGCGGTGCGGGCATGGTGCGGGGCGTGGCTCAGGGCGGCGCGGGGGAGGCGCGGGGGCGGCGCGGAGGGGGGGGGGGGGGGTGCGGCGTAGATAAACACGAGCGGAGTTGATCACGCCGACTATTCACAGATGGTTTTAAGGTTTTCCCGCTCGACTCGGCTCTAGTTTAATTTCCTTCCCGTCTCACCGCACTCGTAAATCTTACGAAAGCTACGGCGCATGGCGGTGTTTTGGGCGCGAACTCTCACGTTCGCCACGTCCGCCCGGAAGCGGAAACGCATCGCGGCGCCCCCCTCCCCTCCCCCTCCTCGAGACTCGAGCACATACTCTCGCTTTACATCAAACACTAATTCTGTGCTAATAAGAAGATGGGCGCTAGCAGAGAGTTTGAACGTAAAAAAATATCTTAAAACCTTTTCTTCGAAACTTTTTTCTGGGTGCCTGAAGGCTGAAATATATGGGCAGTGAAAGGTTTGAGTACCTTGTTTCTCTTCAATTTAGCTATTCGCGACGTATTGTCATATAATAGGTCTAGGTCTTACCATCATCTGACATAGTTGTGCTTTTGAAATAATGTTTAATAAAATAAAATAATAATTTACACTTATAATATAATACATAAATGAAGTTATTCTACCGATTCCCTTGTGGTGGAGTAGGCTGCCCGGTTGAGACATCAGACTCTGGTTCGCCTACAGCGCTACATAGATCAAAACCGAACCGAGTCTACTCGGGAACAAATTCTGTTTTATAATACTTACAAGTTTCGCAAAGTTGTTGTGTCTTCCATTTCGCAGATCAAAAAGTTCGCTAACCTTTCCAACTTACTTTCTAGATGAATTAATCTTTATTTAATTAACGTAGACTTACAAGTTCAAAGGGTCCGATTTCCTTTGCAAAAATCTAGGTTCTAAATATATCTGAAAATACTTTTAGTCTGGCCATGGATACAAAGTACTCGTTATTGAGATGTTTTTAGTGGAATTTGGCAATTTCAAAGCTGTCTGGGAAAACGTGCCCACACTTTTCATTATTTTTTAGCATAATACAACCGAAAGCAATATTTTGTTTCCCAATGTTCATTGTTCGGTAGCGTAGTAGACATAATAAAAACCGGCCAAGTCGGACTAGTACGGAACCCTAAAACGAGGTATCGTCAATTGCTGATCCACGGATGCTGATAGATTTGACGTAGATTTAAGTAGGTAGGTACGTCTTAGATTTTGGTTTGTATGAAGTGACCTCGGAAGTGACTAAGAAGGCCAGGCGATTTGCATGGTTCAAGAGATACAGCCCTCGGACAGACAGACAGACGGACGGACGGGCTGATGGACAGACAGACAGACAGACGGCGTAGGCTTAGTAATAGGCTTCCGTACGGGATACGGAAACCTAAAAACATTACACCGACTTCAAAAAACAACTAGAACTGAAAAGTGTTAATTAATATTATTTTGATCCATATTCGGACCCTTGAGTTGAAGGCGGTACAAAATCACACAAGGGGTCCATCTATCAATTTTCAGGTGTGCTTTTGTACCGCCTTCAACTCAAGCGTCTGGATATGAATCAAAATATTATTTAACACTTTTCAGTTCTAGTTGTTTTTTTAAGTCGGTGTAATGTTTTTAAAACAGTTTTTCGCATATTAATTGCGTAAGCAAGAATACATCTTGAGACATGAACATGAAACAAATAATCAAACAGAAACCTACAAATAACAGAAAGACAAACAGACGGCGTAATAGCTATGTACTGTTATGTATGGCACAATGCTGTGGTTTCGATAAACCTAGATCAGTGGTGTCCCGCCGCCGCGCCGCGCCGCCGCTGCCGTTAGTGTGCGGGCGCGGGCACGCGGCCTTGTTTTTAGGAGCCCGCGAACCTCGTGCCGCGAACAGACGTTCCAGTAAAAACCTTTTTTTAAACGCTGAAATAATACTGCGAAAAAAAAAACAATGACGTAGGAATTGAACTTAAAGGTTGATTGTCATCCAAGAGCTTGGATACAACGCAGGGCTTGTCATACATTGGTTGGCATATGGTTTGACATATTTATGGGTTATTTGGGCGTGCAGATAAGGCTATTAAGCAAAGTTATAAAAGCATTTAGGATTACATAATAAGCACAATGGAAAAGATATAGAATAGGAAAAATGAAATGGCAGAAGGACCTGGCATCCAAGCCATTAATTAAAAAAATAAAAAATAAACCCTTAAAAAGTAAAAAATAAATTCCGTTTAGTTACTTAAAGGAGCCGGGAGACCGCTAAGTAAATTCCCACGCAGCTCTTTATATTTTATTTACTTAGCGGTCCCCGACTCCTTTAAGTAAGTAAACAGAAATTATTTTTGACTTTTTAAGGATCGGGGTTTTTAAAATTTGTAATAACTTTTATTTTGTGTCAGCCTCGATAGCTCAGTGGTGCAGACAGTCAACGTCAGTTCTTGGATGGGTGACCGCTGACCGTTGGAAGCTGACCGAGGTTCGGAATCCTCGTAAAACTGTAGGTCCCTTCCCTCCTAATCTTACTTGGTGGTAGGGTTTAACCCGCCCGGGTTGGTACCACCGCACTGAATGAAACGTCGGTCTAAACGGCTATGTAAATAGTTTGTGTTTTCCGACCAGTTCAGTGTAGCCGGCACGATCAAAGGGGGAAGCACTGACATGGCACCTAGTTCACCCGGTGTTATGGGCTGACATCACGGACGTTGTAGGTGATGTAGCCAACCGTGTCAGTTTCCATAAAAAAAAAAAATTAAGCTTTTACACTAAATTAATCAATTAGTTTGTATGAAAACTGTAACTTTTTATTTAAAGAGAATTCAGAAAAAAGTTATTCAACTTTTTTATTACTATTGATCCCAATAATCATTTCCTAAATTTAATGTAGTGGCCGTTACAACAACCTGTATATTAATTTGCACAATGAAATAAATTAACAACGTTTGAGAGTAATAAAATGAAATATAATATAAAATTACGTCTATGCTGCAGTAATATACCTATACATGGACATACGCTTGTAAACACACATACTACAGCAAAAGTGTCGTGACGGTTGATGTCTTACACTTTTTTCGGGCCAGCTCTCATTCAGCAAGCGTTCTGCCAACTTCAACTTCGTTCCAAAAACGTAATAGTCCAGCAGTTATGTACTTTTACCTGGAAAAAATTCCGAAGTTAATGAAACTTTTACAGGTTGTTTGGGGGGTACACTAGGAATACTATCCTAAGTTTTCGACCTCGAGGATCCTGTGCTAACTTGGGGGTGGGCAAAAATCTCAAAAAATTTCTGACTTTTTTCAGCTTTTCTCCTATATCTCTTAAACTAAGGATATTTTGTTGGCCACATTGCATGACAAAGTTGGGGAGCACTAAATTTCCTAAAATTTCGTTGTTGAACCAGCTTTTCAGGGCCCAACATTAACGGAGATACAGCCGATCAAAGTTAGACAAAGTTTCTTAAAATGTAAAAAATAGCGGGAACACGAAGGTTTTGGCCCTATAACTATTTGTTACAATTTTTTTTTATTTTTTTTTATTGATAGCGCGACATATGGCGCCGAGCCACCCATAAGGTGTCTAACGACACCCATGGACATTCGGTCATACGCGGGGGTTGCGAATGCCATGCCGGCCTGACAGGTGCCCATTCACGCCCCTCTTGAAGGACCCGAGACTGTACTTGGGGGGAAATATATGGGCAGGGAGAGCCTTCCAGAGTTTACCGGTTCTGTAGAGGAAAGATCTGCAGAATCGATTTGTACGCATCCGCGGTAAATCCAGCGTGTAGGGATGCAATCCCTGCCCAGTGCGCGTGGTGCGGAGGTGGAAAGGGGACAGCGGGATCGCATTAAACAGCTCCTTCGAGCACTCCCTTAGGGAGCACACTTAGGGAGCCGACATCCCTACGGTGTTGCAGTGGTTCTAAATCGCAGGACACTTCGGGGTCACCCACTAGTCGCACGGTTCGACGCTGGATCGAGTCCAGAGGCGCAAACTGCTATTTAGCAGAGCCATCCCACAGGTGCGAGGAGCAGTAATCCAAGCAGGACCTGATCTGCGATTTATACAGAAGCAGCTTTTGGTCCGGCGTGAAGTACCGTCGCACCTTATTGAGTACGTCCAGCTTTTTAGAAGCCAGCTTGGCCTTCCCCTCGTTTCCATCATTCCAATATCATCACCATCATTTCCATGTTAATTATTAATTATGTTGATCACTCATCAATATCAACGTCTTGGAAAACCTATGACCCCCCTTCCCCCGCCCCCTCCCCCAAGGTGGTTTTTGATGGTTATCCTGGTGGGATATCCTGATCAACGTTCTTTGCTTCACTCCTCAACAAAGTTTGTCTTTTCCAAGACAACTTCGATTAGCACGATTTCGCAGGTGAAATTTCTTTCCAACGATACCAACAAGCAAAACTTCATAACTATGCTGACGAATGAAATGGAAGTCAGGGGGATCCAAGTGAAGCAGACAGTAGAAGACGCCGATCTAATGATTGTGGAGACTGGTGTCTCAGCTGCTGACAAGTATGATTGTGTCGTCATAACAGGGGAAACATATGTAGATCTTCTGTTGCTTCTCACTTCTTTGGGTTTATTTATAGAAGAGTGGAAAGGTTCACAGCCCAACTTGTGTTCATCTCACTCGTTCAAGTACTATCCACAGGTGGATATTGATGAGTTATAGGGTCAAAACCTTCGCTTTTCCGCTATTTTTTACATTTTAAGAAACTTTGTGTAACTTTGATCGGCTGTATCCCGTTAATATTGGGCTTGAAAATCTGTTTCAACAACAAAATTTTAGGAAATTTCATGCTCTCCAACTTTTTCATGCAATGTGGTCAACAAAATATCCTTCGTATAAGAGTTATAAGCGAAAAGCTGAAAAAAGTCAGATTTTTTTTTAGGTTTTTTGCCCACCCTCAAGTTAGCACAGGGTGCTCGAGGTTGAAAACTTAGGATAGTATTCCTAGTATACCCCAAACAATCTGTAAAAGTTTCATTAACTTCGGAATACTTTCCAGCTACCCCACCTTTTTTCGACATGTCGACTGGACTATCACGCACCCTCTGAAATCACGTCATAGCTCAGAGAGCTACGCTACGCACATCCATCGCTCACGTCTTACTATAAGCCGCTTTATCGCTTGGCGTCGCACCATAATTGAATGCAGCCTTATGATTTATGCGCCATATTACAAATTATACACGACGCTAATGTCATTCGACACCAATTCATTATACGCATACATCACGATGTACCTACTACGCGCTTTTATTGAACTAATGGACTTATCGTGTCGTTGGCGGCGGCTATGGGAAGGTGAATCGATTTTGAGAGGATACCGAGTCGTGAGTTTAATTTTAAATTTCTATAATAATAATATATATTTCCTATATTTTCTTTAATATCTTTTAAACTATGCATTAAAAAATTATAAATACATATATTTGTTGATATTTCACATGACGCACTTGAAAAAAAAAACTTTTTAATTTTAGTTAGTAAGTCAGCCTCGATAGCTCAGTGGTGCATCATTTTTTCCTCCTCAACTGGTTACGAACCATCGGTTTCGATGGCGGCCGAAGGGGTGCAGACAGTCGACTGTTGCTATTGATTGTTAAGCAACGCTGGGTGCGGTCAGTACTTGGATGGGTGACCGCTCGACCGTTGGAGGCTGACCGTGGTTCGGATTCCACGTAAAACTGTAGGTCCCTTCCCTTCCTACCTTAATCGGTGGTAGGGTTCAACCCGCCCAGGTTGGTACCACCGCACTGAATGAAACGTCGTCGGTCAAAACGGATGTAAATAGTTTGTGTTTTCTGTCCGCAGTTCAGTGTAGCCGGCACGATCGAAGGGAACACTGACATGGTACCTAGTTCACCCGGTGTTATGGGCTGACATCACGGATGTTGTAGGTGATGTAGCCAACCGTGTCAGTTTCCATAAAAACACGAGAGTATTAATAGTTCTGTATTTTCCTCTTTTGAGGTACGGAGCCCTAAAAAAATGTAATATTTTAAAACTTACCATATTTTACTTTAGTAGGTAAGTTTTTCATAATAATTTTCCCAACGCCTTTCTTATTTTTGCGCCAATGTTCTGTCGGAAGTAGGTACACGGTGGCTGATATTAGAATCGTGATTCTACTTGCAGTATTTAGTGAGTGATGGTCTACATTAGAAACGAGGAAGAAGCGAGTTCGGTTTGTGCGGTGCGTGTTCTGTGCCCCGACTGATGGCCCGCAGTCGCACCGTGAAAAATCACATTCGCTCAGTTGATAACGCCTCGTCGCCGACGGGAAATAAACGACGTCACATATGTTATACATCGACGCCATTATACCGGGAGTGATACCGCACGTTTTGTTCGGGACCAATCCTTTGTACCACTCGTCACTCGCGCCTAGACAATAAGTAATGTCGCGCGCGCTTGCTGTGTGCCGACACGCCGCGCCGCAGCCCATTAGGCGGCAATGGAGCCGTGTCGTGCGAATCGACTTTTTGGAGCCGAGATCTCGGAAGCATTATCATTGCTATTGTGATCTCGACCCCGGCAGTAAGACCACAATAAATTAAAGCCGTCCTTCGTATCCGGGCTTGAAGAGGTTTTCATCAGTCGAAGAATCGCAGTTTCCCTAAGAAGAAATGTTCTTTGGCGCAACTGTTGTATTTTGATGCTGCTTGTTTTCTGGAAGTGTATATTAGAGCGATCGCAGATAGCGCGAGGTGAGCCGTGAAACAGATAGTTTTCCAGTGGAACACGTATAGTATATAGAAGCCCGCCGCTGCCGGCCCGCCCCGGTCCGCTAGCCGTGATAGATAAAACACGCCATCTGTCCAGCCGCCAACAGTCACAGAGGAGCAAAATCCGGACGAAATAAATTTACAGCGAGCTGCCTTGTTCCAGTGAAACAAAATGAAAACGTAACCGATGCTAAACGCATTTATAACTGTGCGGATTCCGCGGGCGAGCCGCGGCGCGCGGGCGTGATCGTGCTGTGTGGCCAGAGCCACCGAATATCCCGTGCGGAGCGCTCGCGCCTCCGCCGCCGCCTCCGCCGAGAGCTCGCTGCGCTGTCTCCCGGAAGAGTTACCGCACGGTTCGTTGGGACGATTGTCACAACGATTTATGCTTTTTTGGTTTATTTCCCTTACGGTTCAAATTATTCAGAACAAGCAGAACAGTGCAATATCCCACCGTGTTGTTGCACCGAGTTCACCCACAGGCCCGCGCTCCATCTCCAAAAAATATCATTAGGGTAGTAACGCTTCTTCGTATCGATATTTCTTCTTAAATACTTCTTGAACCGTTTAAAATTACCTAGTGCAAATGTAATTAAAATAATAGATCTGGATGAATGAGTTTAACCAATTTTAGTTTTTAATGTTTTAAATTGCAGTAAATAAATAACATGTCAGTCACTCATCGGTAGCTCAGTAGTGCGGTCGGTTGACTGTAGTTCGTGATCATAAGCACACCTGAGCGTGGTCAGAACTTGGATTGGATGGGTGACCGTTCGACTGTTGGAGGCTGACCGTGGATAGAATTTCACGTAAAACTAGGTTCCTTGACCTTCCCTTCTCACCTTACTAGGTGGTAGGGTTTAACCCGCCCGGGTTGATACCACCGCACTGAATGAAAGTTTGGTCGAAACGGCTATGTAAAAAGTTCGTGTTTTCCATCCAGTTAAGTGTAGCCGGCGCCACCAAAGGGAAGCACTGACATGGCACCCAAGTTGTTGGGGGCTGACATAACGGATGTGGTCAGTTGCTATAAAAAAACCGGTGTTATGGATGAACGCAACTCAACAATGAAGCAACGCTACAATGAACAGTCGACGACTAATGAGATGATGAGTGGTCATCGTATAACCACGTGACATAAAAAAAATGCACTTTGCAACTTGCGTGTTGATTCCTGAGACCTTTTTTGTGACTTCTCGGAAAATTTAACTTATCATGGCTGTGAAGAGATAATGTTTCCAATAATTGTTATTAAATGGCGGAGTCGACAGGGTTGGACGAAATTTTTTACTTACTGTAACACTAACATGTAATTATTTAGTTTTTATTATTTATTAGGTTATTTTTTTAAATTAGTATTACTCACTGTATAAGTTGTATTTTCTATTACTGTTATGTGTTTTTTCTTCATTCAATAAAAGTTCGATATCATTATTGGAAACGTTAAACAATTGATACGAGTGAAACAAAAATAGAATTAATTATGTAGAAATTAAAACATATGTAGGTACCATGTTATCATACAAGTTAAACATTCATTGACGAGTTGAGACAAACCCGTGAAATGATTGCGATTACATACAAACAAATTTTTTTTTTGTGTTTGCGCAACCTCGCTGCGCCAGTCCAACGCGCACTTGGCCGGATTTTTTCAATATTTTAAATGTGCAGACACTCAAAGTTTATGTTACATTATAATATAATTATGTCCAGATGTAGTTTCTCGGCTTGTTTAATATAATGTTTAAGTTATGGTTTAAGTATAATATATTAATGGATTATTTAATTACATCTACTAGTACTCTGCACCGATATCAATATCAGATGTTTGATCGTCCCGCTGCCGGGCGTTTGACTCCGTCAAGGTACTTAAGGATTGTTACAGCAGCTTCAATCCTTGAAGCTTAGCTACACTTATTTTCAACTGTGTTGATGCAAGTCTACGAGAGAGGCGTGCGCTATGGCGGATCTCTCTATATAATTTTCTGTGCTGGCAAAATTTCAATAAGACATTTTGAATATTTACGCCCTTACAGGGAGAGGAACGCATTGTGGTAGATTCCTATTTGATACTGTCTGTGATATCTAAGGGATTCGTGAAAACTGACGATCGGAGGGAAATAAAGCATGCCTTCCATGTTTTTAAACTGAGTTCCATAAGAAAAATATTGCGTCAATTTCGAGTAGAACTCGCATGGAGAGGGTTCCGTACCATTCCGTTTCTCGTGTGAACTTTAAGACTTAGGACTTTAATTTAGGTTTCCTGTAAACTTTAAGAGAGTCCCTGTATTCCCAATTGTTTTTTTCACTAGTTTCGGAGATAGGGGGTGGGGGCGAAGAGAAACTCAGCCTAAGTTGATTTGGTTGGTAAAATGTTTTTTTCTAAAATTATCATCTAATACAATAGATCCGTGATAAAACAGAATAGAAGACCACAATGTAACGTCACTACTGTAGATGAAGAGCAGTAGCTCTGCAGCTGGAATCGATGTAGCAATACTCGACGCGAAGGAGCAAGAAGCCTATAAATTAGGTAATTTCACACAAAGCTCACAGGCGAGGTTTAATTTAGAGCGGCAGACAGCCCTCGCTGGAAATGAGTTTTCCCTCGGCAGGTTCGTTTATTTAGCGTCAATATCTTCGAAAGCGATCCAATAAAAAAAGATGAACAGACGGACGCAAAGACGGCGGGCGAACAAGCAGGCGGGCCGTAAAAGAAAACAGCAAATAACACTGAATTAAAACAAAACGTCGGAGAGAGCGAAGAGCAGGAGGCTGGGGGAGCGAGGCGAGCCCAAGTAGTGATTAAAAAGATATCTCCTTGTCCGGCGCCCCGCCCCGCTCCGCCCCGCCGCGCCCCGCCGCCACCGCCGCGCGCCGCCAGGGCGCCGAGAGAGCCCCAGCGATGTTGTCCGCCGACCAGATAGACAGGTGGACATGCTCAGTCCTAACGAGGGTTTCTCCACCCCCCACACTACGACAATACAATATTGGAACACCTTTAAAGATTAGACCCTTCTGCAAGAGCAATCGTGTAGAGTAGGTATTATTTTTCGGTCCTTTTAAATAATATATGCATGAATATATAAATATATTTTTTTTATAGAAAGCGCGACATGTGGCGTCGAGCCACCCATAAGGTGTCTAACGACGCCCATGGACAATCGGTCGTACGCGGAAGTTGCAAATGCCATGCCAGCCTGACAGGTGCCTATTCACGCCTCTCTTGAAGGACCCGATACTATACTTGGGGGGGAATATGTGGAAATATTCAAGGTATGAAAGTATGTAGGTACGTATAAATTGTTTCTAATAACTTCTATAGTGATTAAATTTTATATGAACAGTGTCATCCATTTCTGCCAAGGCTGCCGCCATGGTTTCCCGTACGCTTATAGTGTTCCCTCTTTGAATTTCCAGGCTTATGCGGCGTATGAAGAAAGACTTCAACGGAAATAATGTGAATTACAGGACAACATTAATTACTCAAAACCATCAAATGGGTTTCTTTTTTTTGCCTTTACTTCGGTTAGTTAGGTGGAGAGGGTTCCGTACCATTCCGTTTTCCTTGAGAACTTTATGACTTAGGATTGTGTTTTAGGTTTTCCTGTAAACTATAATAGAGGCCCTATATACCCTATTTTTGAATTTTTAGACTCTGCATTTTCGGATATAAGAGGGGAGGGGATCTTGATAAGTTACATTATTATTATTAATTGAAAAAAAATCAACCAAAATCTAAATTCGTTCATTTACGCTGTAAGTCCGTGATTCGGTCATCAAACTCTATATTATGTACAAAATTTCAACATTTTCGTTCAGTAGATTAGGATAAAATTAGCTGTCACAGACGGACACACAGACAAACAGACACGAAAATGGTTCTACAAGGGCTCCGTTTTTTCCTCTTTTGGGGTAGGTACGGAACCCTAAAATGTACTATCAGCTAATCGAGGCAAATTATCTATGGCTGAAGTAATTAAATCCAAAACAAATATTAATAAAAATGAAATAACATTTCATATGAGTGCAAATACATTCCATGCTAAAAGGGTCTGAGTCACTGACTGATGCCCTTTTGATGCCCTGATGCCCATTATGATTTTTTTGCAATGTGTTACTGACTGATGGAGGACCGATAACCTTTTTGTTATGAAATTTATATGTATGTGTGAACACATACAAGGGATTTTTTAACAATTGCATATTTAACAAATTTTGGCCAAAATGGTGATTTAGTCCATTTTAGAATGCAACGATTAATTTGTATTTTTCTTTTTTCACTTTGAAATTTTGTGACAGAAGTGACAGAAAGTTCAGAGAGCACGGCATCCTGTCCGCCGAAGTTCATCGCGGCACGGAAATAAAAGTTGAGTGCGGACCTACGAGTAGTAGATACACCGGAGGCGGCGCCTGCGGAGGCGGCGGCGGCGGCGGCGCGGCGGGCGGGCCGCGTGCAGTCTCCGCACTTAACAGCTATCTCCCTACTTTTGTTATTCCCTGTCCAAATGAAACTTTAATTTGGTCTGTGCACCGCATTAAAAGCGTATATTTTGGGAGAGAGGATTTTTCGCCAATGCGATCGGAGCGCTGCATAATGATATGGCCACTGCACTAATACTAATACCAGCCAGTGAATACCACAGCCCATACTGATCCCTATGCGACATAACCGTCTGCCTGATTTAAACTCCCCATCTAGCTAGTGTGTGAAACATTCATGAATATTGAATACTTGTTCGAGGCTTTGTTTGTGAATTTATTGTAATTATTTTCCAATTAACATAATGTTGAATAGGTACTCAATTAAACTAAACGCCTTTAAAATAAAGTAGGTTATCTGGTTAAGTGGTATTTATTGCCCAGTGCCTTATTTTTACGTACTTAACTGACTTATTAAACATGGTAGTACTTGTTGAATTTACAGTTCTATGGGAAAGTCACATACCGAAGGACCACATCTTGATATTAAACAAGCACTGCAAATTAGTAGACCGGATAGTGAGAAACGGATTTAAGACTGATCTATTCGCTGTAGAAGTCGGAGCAAGAGGACTACCAGCAAAGTCTCGCTCTACAGTTTCTTCAAGAACCTAGGCCTGCCAAGATCAAAGCTATGCTCATAAATATGGAGAGAGCTTGGAAAACGTCACTGGATGAATCCTGGATAGGTAGAGAGAGAGAGAGAGAGAGAGAAGGAGGTCGAAAGCGGGACTGGTGGTTCACCGCGTCCTAGTCATCGCAGACTAGCTGAAGAGGGCTTTCCGCGAGCCGAAAAGTAACTCATGCTGGATGGAGAAATACACAGAGTGGCCACTCGCTAGTCCTGACCTCGATGACACCCTCCTCTACTACCAATGGTCCGGAGATGCATGGTGAAGCCATCGCAAGCTTAGTTCAACACCTTCCTAAGTATGCCATTTGATCGTTCCTTGCATTAAATGATAGGTAGAAATTGCCTCATTGTAATATTGTAGTGTATTGGGTGACATTCCAGGTATATACCTGTGATACCAGCCTATTATATATAATAATCTGTTGAAGAAGGTGCTATGTCAGTGCTTTGTCAATCTCCTTTGGCAGCGCCATTTACACTGAAAATATAATACAGCTACAAAATTAATTAATTAGTTAGTGGTAGAGCGTTTCACAAGGGTGGATGTATCATAATTTTCAGGCTCGGCGTGAGTCTGGTTTTGTATATATTTGACAGTTCACAGAGAAACTAATAAAAGCATCGAAGCTATTACTTACATAACTAAGTGAATAACAATATATCGTTTCTATAACTAATTATATATACATAAACATATATTTAGAGGTATTAAATGTGGTAACGTAAATTGACGTAGCGTAACGTACTCGTAACGTTTAAAAACATCCTTATCCTCCTTCCTTCCTTCCTTCCTTCCTTCCTTCCTTCCTTACCTCCTTACCTATAATAAAATCCAACGTCTGCTTTCTGTCTGTCTGTCTGTCCGCTTATAACTCGAGAACCACTGAACCGATTTTAATAAAACAAAATTCTACGGATAGCTTGATTCTTCCCATCAACTATAGGCTACTTACTATCACGCTAAATGGCTTATGAGGTTAGCAGTGAAGTGAAATATGAGAGCGGGCGGAGCCGCGGGCACAGCTTGTTAATTTATACGTTAAGAGTATGAGGCGAAGAACGGTATGGATTTTAGATGGTCGGCTTTCATTACCAACCATGAATAGGGATAGATCCTCTTATTAGACAGGCCTCTTCGTTCGTCTATCTGACTATCTGTCGCATATTAGCTCAAAAGCGGTTTAAATTAAGGTATTAGTTTAATGGCACGTACCTACATTTCGTCGCTCTAAAACCCCAAAAGTAGGCAAAATGTTATTTGTTGGAGATTATCGCGCCGCGCCGCGTGGCTCCCACACGGTTCAGTTGGGTCGTGGCCAAACTGCCTCCCCTCGGCATCGCCGTCCCCGCCCGCGGCACCCCTGCGCTGCCGCCCCCGCGCCCGCCCCGCGCTGCCCCGCCCGCCCCAGCGCAGCCGCGGGCTCCTCTGGCGCGCACCTTGCGATCCGCCAATTCGCAAATGTAACATACGGTATAGGCCGTTTGATAAGCTGTCCCCAGCATCTGTAGGTACACAAAATAGACTCAAAAATTCAATACACAACATGAAATTAATATACCTATTATCTAACAAAATGTCAAGAAAAATAAAAATTCATAATTACTAGTTGTCAAAAAAATATACGAGAATAAAAACTATAGTTAAAAACTGAGTTATTTCTGTCATATTAAAAATATAAATTAGAATTAGGACAAAAATCACAAGAATATATAAAATTAAAATAAAATTAGAGAAAATTGTAATTGACTAGAAAATACTAGAACAATTTATCACAGTTGGTGTCCGTCAGTTTATAATAACTTTTTACTACTATTTTGAATTCGTAATAATTTGAGATCACGAATCGCCAGTGGTAATTTATTATAAAATTTTATACTTTTTGTAGACAAAACTTTTAGAAATCTTCGTTAGTCTATGCTGAATGTTTTGGATGTTCTCGTGATGTCTGGTATTATGATTGTGTACTTGGGAATTCTGCGGAGTGTGATGTATATTTTTTCTTGCATATAATAAATTCTGAGAAATATTATGCACTATATAATGTCATTACCTTTAGGTCCTTGAAGACTTCACGACATGAATCCCTAGGCTTCAAGCTGACGAGATGTGAAGGATAGCACGTTTTTGAAGTACAAAAATTCTATTTACCCTAGCGGCCGCACCCCAAAACATAAGCCCGTACGTCATAATGCTGTGAAAATAAACATAGTATACCAGTCTAGCAGCTTTTTCACTCCCTATATCTAATTTTTTTATAGCGTATAGCAAGCAGAGCTTAACTTTTGGCCACTTTGTCGATGCGTTACCCTCCCAATAAAATTTTTCGTCCAGTTTTATTCCCAGGAAATCTTTAATCTTTAACAGTAGGTTGTTTGTTAGGTCATACTTCCGAGGTGGTCCCATTTCAATTTTATCGAAATTGGTTCAGCGGTTTTCGAAAAATCAACATAATACTATGGTGTGTGGTTACCTTCAGCAAAACTTGTGATGTGGTAGTTTTCAGCAATTTTCAGTTAGACACTTAGGGCGAATAATTCTGTACCACTTCAACCGATTTCGATTATTCGATTTCGATTATTCTTTTTTATGTAATATTACTTTATTACTAATAATATTACTAAAGAGAATGAAATAAAATCAGTTTAAAAAAATATAAAACCGATTTAAAAAAAAAATAGAACTAAAAAGTATTAAATACCTAATATTTTGAAATTTTCTCTGTCATTATATTGAAATACATGAATCGGTATTGTGATACATATTCGGACACTTGTTTCATGAATATTCTAAATTTAAAATGTTTTCCGACCGGCCAGATGCGCTTAATTTATTATGGTACGAGTACCATCGAGCTGGTCTGATGATGGAGACGGAAGGTGGCCATAGGAACTCCTAAACTACACATGATAAACCCATCGTGTTTGGGCTCGTTGCATTTGTCAACCTTGTTGTGGATCTAAGAGATTCTCAATTCGACGGTAGTTTTCTTTTTTTGGATTTTGGCGATTACTCCGTCAATTGTGGGCCGATTTTGAAAATTCCTATTTTTTGTTTGAAAGGGGATAACCCTTAGGTTGACCTATTTTAATTTGGTCAAGATCAGATTGGAAAGCGAGGCGGAATCTCGAGGCCGAAGGCCGAGCAATTCCGCCGAGTACATAGCAAAAAATTACTAACAAAACCTGTGAAATATCCACTCATGTTTTCTTTCATGCATCATTTTTGCTTGCTTTAGCACCGCCTTCAACTCTAGGGTTCGTTTTTTTTTATTTCATACATTTTTGAAAGCGGTTTTTATATTTTACTTTTAAATAGTTTTTTAGTTCTACTTTTTTTTGGAAGTCGGTTTTATGTTTTTTAAAACGTTTTTTCTTACATTTAATAATAAGTTGTTACACTCAAACCACAGCGCCGCCAGAGACTGCAATACCTTTTGACTTACATAGTTGTTCTTCATATCTGTGATTAAATAAAAAGTTTCTATCGTCTACAAACATGACGATGTTACCGGCGTCCTTGTCATCAATACATATACTAAGGTCATTTATGTAAACTATAAATAATAATGGCCCTGAAATGGAGCTTTCTTGTACAGATAGAGCGATTTTTAATTGTGAAGACCTCTCTCAATTCAATTCACAAACTTGTTGTCGATTCGATAAATACGTATAAGACCTCAAAGATATTGCATTACGTCGCAGGAGCGCAGCGACGTAATACAAACTCTTTGTAAGACTTGAAAATTTGTAATTCCAGTCCTCTAACGCCATAGCGATCGAGCTTTTGTAATAAAATATCATGCTGGACGCAGTCAAACGCTTTAGATAGGTCGCAGAAGATAGCATATGTCCTTTGCGAGCCATCCAGGGCGACCAATTAATGTTTTAACATATTTCTAATTGCATCGCATTACATTAAATAAAAGTTACACAGGAAGTAAAATTTTAAGTCGATTTTACTGAAAATATAGTAAATTTTTCTAAGCCGAGGGCTTAGAACTCGGAAGTAACTTCACGTTTGAGAAGTTTTTCTTTTGGTCCTTCTATCTGTAGAATGTAATGTTATCAATGTGTACCAAATACTGAAGTGAAAATAAATACATACATACATAGCGTCACGCATGTTTCCCGGTGGGGTAGGCAGAGACAACGGCTCTCCACCTGCCACGATCCTGACACACCTCTACCGCCTCTTCCACTCTCAAAAATAAAAAGAAAATAAATGTGTTTTATATTTTTATTCCTTAATATAATTCAATGAATGAAATTACACTTCACCTAGTACATAATATAATTCAATGAATGAAATTACACTTAACCGAGTTTGCTATGAAAACATTGTATAAGTTAATCAAAATATTTATTTATATTATTTTTTTTAAATAGAGGCTTGTAACAATTTAGTTCCGCAATAAGTTTCAAAAGCAAGACAGTACAGTAGTAAAAGTATAATTAACGTGACAATCTTTTAAAGACAGACTGACTAGAGATTCTGCAAAATTACGAAGATAGAGAAGGCGATTGACATTTTGTAAGTACCCAGACGCCTCTCTACACGAAACGCACTATACTAGTCCGAAAACCTAGTATATTGTTATGCCCGCGTTATCTCATAGGTTATGATATTGTAATGTTCCATCTACCGTCCTCGTTTATAGGGTCGTAAAGTGTGACTTCCGCTATGGCTAACGCGCTGCAGCGGCCTTTAGAGTGCACCATAACATTACAAGCGGCTGAGTTAGTGACGCGGGCGCGGGCGCGGGGGTCGCGAGAGGGCTCGGGTCGTTCGAGGAGTGCCAGCTCAATCACTTTGCAAATTAGTTTTGCATAAAAAGATCTTTCCTTTTAAGTGGGTGTGAGGGGTGCGTGACCTCGCTCGTTTCTGAACGTTCTGTTTTCATGAAATTTACAAAAGTAAGCAAATCATTTCATTAAATGCGAAATATTAGGAATTTCCTGACTTTAAACTGCCGCAGACTATGTAGTTGTAAGATGCTCATAATTTCCCAGGTGAAAGGTCATGTAAAACGTGCCAAGTATTTTAATTTACCGAAGTTTCGAAAATCTGAAAACTCGGGTGAGGCTGGGTTTTCTCTCTTAGAACTGTCGCGGCCACTGTTTCCGCATATAGATTTGACTGCCATGCGCAATTTGGAACGTTGAAACTGGATTCGTTCCACTGCAGAGGAAATTCACTAGCTTTCAAATTGCCTAGACATCGCCACGTCGAAGGCGAATCTAACGTGATTCATCTCGGCCGATTCAATATTGCAAGGACATCGGCGGCATTGGAGGCGTACGGCAGTGCTATGCTCGTCCGAGACAGGCCGGGACATTGTGACGTGGTCGTCTGATGGAGATTGTGCGCATCTCGCATGTGTGCGGCGGCGTGTTGCGCGGTCGGCTGCACTTCGGCGTATAATCAAGTTAGATTCGGGTGGCGTGGCGGAGGCGTCGCGCGCGGACAGCACACGTGTCGTGTCGTGAGGGCGACGGACATTACCGTGTGTGTTCCGCCACGTTCCGCCATTGCTTCCTTGCCCCGTGTTCGAAAGCAATTTAATCATGACAATTGCAGTCCAATCAAAGAGGTGGATTAAGTTTTTTTTTTCGACTGCGTGAAGAAAAAAAAAACCGTTTTAAAAAAACATTGCACCGACAAAAACAACTAGAACTTAAAAAGTGTTAAATAATATTTTGATTCATATTCGGACCCTTGAGTTGAAGGCGGTACAAAAGCACAAAGGGTTCATCTATACATTTTCAGGTGTGCTTTCGGATAGTTGGATAGCCCGACTACAGCATTTTCTACTGATCTTTCCTTGGATCCTTCATTTTTATTTTAGAAATCAAGTTTTATAAATTTTTTATAAAATTATTTTTGCTCCAACTTTCTATTTTGACCTGGAAGGAATGTCATTTACTCTAGCCGAACTTACTGACTGCGTTACTGGTTAGAGCAGCGTTTGGTTGGTGCGGTCTTGACTCGGACTTTTTCAGACTTAGACTTTTTTTTAGATTTATTGAGTTATTTTGAATAATGGCCTCGAGCACAGAAAATTCGATATATTTCGCCCTATATCTACACCAGTGGTTCTCAAACTTTTTTAGCTGACGGCGCCCTTAACCCGTTCAAGAAATTGTGCGGCACACCGCTTCAATATTCGGTTGGTGTCTTTCATAGGCATCATATCTGAACTGTGATAAACGAAGCATGCAAATATGTAAATCAAGTAATATTTTCGAAAGGAATAAAAAACACTATTTTGCGATGCGTAAAAGTTACGCATTGAAATGTAAATGTTTCATTATTATTTCGATTAAGTATGTAGGTAGGTACATTACTTTTATACTTATTTTGAATTTAATTATTTACTACTAGTGAGTGGTTCTGTGAGCTGTAGACCTCGCGAGTCTGTTTTTGCATAGCTTAAAACTGAATAAATGTTCACCGGCGCACCTCAACCCCCATGGCTCAGCGATTTTGAAAAATTACCAAAAACTTGTTGAGAAACAGCCGGACATCCGGACACACGTACGCATTTTTGCCCAAGCTGAAATGGAGACGCTTCGCTCGCGCTTCGCGCTCGCTCGGTCAAATAATGTCCACTTTTTCGCGGCACCCCTGGCGTAGGTTCGCGGCACCCCGGGGTGCCGCGGCACCCAGTTTGCGAATCACTGATCTACACAGATGCCCAGACGAATAGACTGATTTGATAAGAGCCTGTAAGGTCTAACGTGGAATTTTTGTAGGACTGAAAACATATTACCTAATTTATTATGTTCTCAGTCATATATTCATCCTTAAACTTTTTCTACAAATTACTGCGTGCTTTTGGAAAAGATTTCTGACATCACAATAATAATGATTACCAATATGTCATGAAAAAGTAAAATCATTGTGCGAGAAAAAATAATTCGCGTATCCGACGACGCCAATAAATCACGAAGTTAAACATTGTACATTGCAAAATTATTTATGAGTTTACGGAACATATTGTGATAGGTTAATTAATTGAGTTTAATCGCGTTGAAGAGCTTACGTAACGCACATTATTTGGTATTTACCTAGACGGAAACCACGAACATTTTCACGCTCGAACCGGTGCGGTGGGACTCCTCTCCGGATGGTTAGATCCTACCACCTACTAAGTTAAGCCTTCCCTTACTTATAGTTTTACGTGGAATTTGAAAAACGACCAGGCTCGGACAAGCATACATAATCCGACTGCGCACCACATTGCTTACCGGCGCAGGGCAGGCAAAGCTCCGTACCACAGAATAGAAAAGAGTACTCCGTACAGAAGCTTCTCTGTACAAACACTCACAAAGAAATAGCTACTCTGCGACGACGCGATAAAGTACAAATTGACTCGCACAGAGCTGCATGCCTAACCACGATAACCACCTACATTTCGCTTCTCTTTCTGTCGCGTAACTCTATCTCGAAAGCGCGTCGTTCAGCGCGTGTAAGGGCTGTGTCTTTGGCTGTCTTTTTGTGAGGAATAAAATGAAGATGATACCTACCAACGATACGATATTAGCTACGGCAAATTCATGCGAACAAATTCATGCATGCGTTAGCGTAACAATTAGTTTTTTACATGGAAGCGTGCAACCTTCCAGTGATAGTTTTGTTTCATCAATAAATTTAATGATCATCTACAATGTACCTATTGTTTTATTGGTGTTTTTATTGTATAAAACCCACATTGAGAGACAGAGAACTAATGAATGTTCTATTTCTATCCTTATACGAATTAGGCCATACACACCACGCTGTTCGGCGTCATCTAACTAATGTTATTGGCAATATGATAATATTATTTTAAATCTATGACCTCCTACTAATATGAATAAATAAATTACTAGAAATAAATCAAAATGCTGCACAATAATGACGTGATTTCGAAATTTCTAATGATTTCGTGATTTCGAAACGAAACGTAGTAGATGCGCGCACCGCACGCTCGCTCTGGCTGGAAGTGGCAGCCCACTGTTACTTGTGCATTAACCGACACGCCAAGCGGTAGGCATTTAACGCGCGACCTTGAGCGAGTGACGAAGGCCTGTCCGTACATTCGTATCGTGCGTTTCCTAATAGACGTGCTTCCGCTTCGGTGTGCACTTACTGAATGAACACGATAGAAGATTGCTTCAATCTATTCATTGGCAGAATCCACACGCTCTCAACTCGTGCTAGTACTAGCTACATATCTGTCTAGAGTCTGGCGAACGATGATTGGACTTGAAGCGGACTAAGCCATATTGCTTTCAATTCTACTGGACTGAACCGGTAATAATTTTTAAGCGCACAAATGATTATTTAATTAAACTTGTCTCCATGTTAAACTAATTACACGAAATAAAACCACATAAACAATTTTTCTTTCTGTAATCCGGTATGAGTCAGAGGAACCAAAGCACTTGCTCCGAATAGCCAATATCACCTCCAGGAAGGTAGGTGCCATACCGAAGACTTCCCGAAGATGCCTACATTTGTATATGTATTAGAATTGAGTCGTGAAAATCAGCTCCAGGACAGGGCCTACACCCTTCCGAGAAAATGCTGAGCCGTGGCCTTTTTTGCAAACAAAATAGATTAAGAATACATTATGTAAAAAAAAAATTGGATTTTACAAAATAAAAAGATTTTTATTTTATGTATTTATTTATTTGTTTAAAATGTATTATGTGTAAACTTTACTTGAATGACACTGTGTGACTGAGTAATTTTGAGTTTTAGCCGTTATGTAGTAGGTTTACTGCAAACTAAAATGGCAAAATAAGCAACCTAGATTTTTTACAGAGATTTAAGCTTAACGCACCAGACAATTACTTAAGAGCCAGAACACACGACCTAATACAACCAATTCCCTCGAGGACTAACTGCAGTTGTGATCTTCTCTGAACAGATCTATAAATATAATGAATACAATTAACTCGACAGAACAAGTTTGACCTATTTAACAATTGTTTGAATAAATACAAGAATAGCATAAATACATATGTATTAGACGTATGCTAGGGAAACGCATTAGGTTAGGGCTGTAATTTTTCTTAGATTTAAAAAGAATAGCCCCATTGCATCTCTCCCCGTGCATGTCGTAAAAGGCGACTAAGGAATAAGGACAATGCCGGATAATGCCGTGCATAAGGGCGACAGGATAACCACCTCTCACCTTGGCACGGTCCTTCCACCGAGTCATGTGGCAGGTGGCTTACATACTTTGCTATATGTGGTCGGTGTTATGCTGTAATTTGCAAGAGTACTTGCAGCGCAACACCGACTACTCTGCTTACCCCAGTTGTCGGGATACAGCGTGTGGTATGTATGTACGTAAAGTAAATAGATAAATTACATATGAATAGAATAGCACGTCCCAATCCACTTGCAAATTCTCGCCGGAGCTCGCTTTGATAAACTCCCGGTGGACAGGTTTTCCAGACGTCCTAACGACTTCGTCGAGAAATATTGTTATTCATTGTCAAACGAAATATTATTTTTATCTTCTGAAGTAGACTGCAAGTTTTTGATAAAATTATCCTTTATTATTTTCTCGACAAAATAACTCTATATTTATTTAGGTTTTTATAAGGTAAGCACGTGAGGCTACACTTTGTTACCAATGTTATAATTTTAAATTTTTTAAAGTATATTTTTATTTATTATTTAGGCTACCTGCAGGTCATACCCCGAATATAATCATCTACTAGTACTTTGTACGTAGTAAAACCTCATTGGGCGGCGCGGCGGGAAAAATTTACGTGCCTAACTACACCTGCTGCTTTACCGTTCGTAACCGGTGTAAGACTGTCCCTTCACTTGCCCCTTACTAGGTGGTAGGCTCAAATTGTAGCCGACTGGGTTGATACTGTGGTACGGGATGTAAGATGGCCGCATAGCAGCCTCGACTATGTTCTCCTTTAGTTAGGCTTGCCATAATTTTCTAGACTCAAGTCCGGACGCCACACTGATCCTCAAAAACAAGGGACTCCTCCTTCCGGATGGATACCACCACGGCACTGAATGAAGGTTGATTGGACGAAGCAGCTATGAAATAAAATAGTTCTTGTTTTCCTACCAGTTCAGCACGATCAAAAAGCAGGAAGCACTGACATGGCACCCAGTTCACCAAAGTGTGTTGGGCTGATATTGTCGGTGGTGTAGCCCGTCTAAGTCAGGTGCATAAAAAAATTTAAAGACTCAAAATCAACACAATTCGCGTTCAAGCCGTGTAGCACTGGCGGCGCGGCGGAATATAAAAAAATCCGGACTTAATTACGAGTCTAAATCCGGACGTATGGCAAGCCTACCTCTAGTCCAATATAGCCAGCAATCCAAAAAGGGAAGTCTCCGGTATGACACCTACCTACTCGGAGGTGATATTGGTTGGTCGGAGCATGCGCTTTGGCCCCTCTGACTCAGTCAACAATACGGGGTTATATAAAAAAAGGTCCCTTAATTTTACTAGAATTAATATTATCGTATAGGATAGCAGAAAGTTTCACCAAAACACTATCAAACTCATAAAGGGAGTTGTTATACCTATGCACACCTATATAGAAAGGTAACCTAATAGATATAAAATTATTTCACTAAGCTCGATCCTTCTTCGTGCGAACACCACGACTAGTTAATGTGTTCAAAACGCATGTGATATCGCAGTATGAACATCCGTGTTTCTGAAGTGATGCTATGAATAAACAATTTTTTGAAATTTATTGCATTCCGGACGCAATTAAATTTAATTAGATTCATATGCAGTGCACACCCGTACATTTATCGATATTCTACCTTACGCTGTACATCTGTAAGCTTTTGTAACTGGCTGTATAGTAAGCGCAGTTTGAATGTTCAATGGACGCTGTAATCGCCAGGTTCGATAATGTTAAATGCGGTTTTGACTGTTTTTTTCTTTGAAATGCGGTTTTGACTGTTTCTTTGATTTATCTACTTACAAATGAAAAAAAAAATGAAAATGAAAAATATTTATTATCACATGAAATCGTACAGTACAATAACCGAGTCTTCTGCACTAGAAAAATTCTGTCTCGCAGAAATACTTTTTTGTAATCATAATTAATTGTATTTCATTTCATAAATACTGATTTTTAACAAAAATTATGTAGTTAGTACCTACTTTGCTTGATTTAAATCAGTTTATTTTTTTGTATGGAAACGGTTGGATTCATCACATGCAAAATCTGTGATGTCAGCCAATAACACCTTGATGAACTAGGTGCCATGTTAGTGCTTTCCGGACCGAAAATACGAACTATTTACATAGCCACTTTGACCGACCTTTCATTCATTCATTCAGTGCGACGGTATCAACCCGGGCGGGTTAAACCCTACCACCACCTACATACATATCCGACAATCGCATCTCGACAATCAGGGTGAGCAGAGTAGTCAGTGTTGTGCTGTAAGTGCTCTTGTAAAATTACAGCACAACACCGACCACCGCATTTAGCAAAGTATTAGGACAAGATATCTATCAAGCAGCAAGTAAAGCACGAAGACCTGCTGTATGACTCGGTGGAAGGACCGAGCCAAGGTGAGAGGTGGCTAACTATTCGCCCCATTATGCACGGCATCTTGTCCTTATGCACGGCATCTTGTCCTTATGCACGGCATCTTGTCCTTATGCACGGCATCTTGTCCTTATGCACGACATCTTGTCCTTATGTACGGCCTCTTGTCCTTATGCACGACATCTTGTCTTTATGCACGACATCTTGTCCTTATGCACGACATCTTGTCCTTATGCACGCCATCTTGTCCTTATGCACGACATCTTGTCCTTATGCACGACATCTTGTCCTTATGCACGGCATCTTGTCCTTATGCACGGCATCTTGTCCTTATGCACGGCATCTTGTCCTTATGCACGGCATCTTGTCCTTATGCACGGCATCTTGTCCTTATGCACGACATCTTGTCCTTATGCACGACATCTTGTCCTTATGCACGTATCTTGTCCTTATGCACGGCATCTTGTCCTTATGCACGGCATCTTGTCCTTATGCACGGCATCTTGTTCTTATGCACGGCATCTTGTCCTTATGCACGGCATCTTGTCCTTATGCACGGCATCTTGTCCTTATGCACGGCATCTTGTCCTTATGCACGACATCTTGTCCTTATGCACGGCATCTTGTCCTTATGGACAGCGCTATATAAGCGCAAGCGTATAAGCGTGGACTTTATAATAAAATGTAAATTAAATTAACTCAATCTTAATGTTAATTAACTTTCTTCGAGATGGTTTAGCTTCTTTCTGAACGCAGCTCGGCCTTCGGACTCGCCCTTAGTTACTTGCTTTATTCGAGATGTTTTATCATTTGTCAGAACGTAGCTCGGCCTTCGGCCTCGCCTTAGTTACTTACTTTCTTCAAAAATGTTTACCTTCTTCCTGAACGCAGCTCGGCCTACGGCCTCGCCCTTAGTTACTTGCTTTCTTTGAGATGGTGTATGGTCTTCCCGAATAGAGCACGGCCTTCGGCCTCGCCCTTAGTTACTTACTTTCTTCAAGATGCTTTAGCTTCTTCCTGAACGCAGCTCGGCCTTCGGCCTCGCCCTTAGTTACTTACTTTCTTCAAGATGGTTTAGCTTCTTACTGAACGCAGCTCGGCCTTCGGCTTCGCCCTTAGTTACTTGCTTTCTTCGAGATGGTTTTTCAATTATTCGAACGTAGCTCGGCCTTCGGCCTCGCCTTAGTTACTTACTTTCTTCAAGATGGTTTAGCTTCTTCCTAAACGAAGCTCGGCCTGCGGCCTCGCCCATAGTTACTTACTTTCTTCGAGAAGGTTTATGGTCTTCCAGAATAGAGCTCGGCCTTCGGCCTCGCTCTTAGTTACTTACTTTCTTCAAGAATGTTTTTCTTCTTCCTGAACTCAGCTCCGCCTTCCGCCTCGCCCTTAGTTACTTTCATCGAGAAAGAATATCGTTTACGTGAGCGCAGATCCGCCTTGGGCCCGCCTTTAGTTACTTACTTTCTTTTTTTGAAATACGAATTTCACGCGAGCGAAGCCGCGGGCAACAGATATATAAATTTTATTGCACCAATGACAGCGACATAACTTCGACTTTCAATATTTTTTTTATTTATCAAACAATTTGTCACCGGCCAGCTCACGTCGAGATGACAGTTCTCCGTTGTCAACATGACATTTAAAATTGTTTTTTACCATTACTTTGGATTACGTGATTTTTATTATATTTTTTAATTATTATGTTAATCCGGGATGTACACTGTCACTATAAAAAGTTTCGTCAAATTCCGTTCAGTGGTTTTTGCGAGTTGCGCGTACAAATAGACATTTTTGCATTTACGATTTTAATATATGTATAGAAAGAATAGATAGACTATTGTGTTCAAGTTATAATAAAAAAGAAGAACTTGTCATTTTCGTTGTATCTACTTATTTTTACGAATATTTTATTCAAATTGTATTTGCTGCCAGTTCTCAAGATATAATTATGTATTTTGGACTACGTGATTTTAAACGCGCAATAATGTTTATAATTGTAATTTTTTTTTTATTTTTGTTATTTTTTTTTACGTATTATGTTAACCCGGCATATAAACTGCCACTATACAAAGTTTCGTCTAATTCCGTTCAGTGGTTTTTGCGTGATGCGCGTACAGACAAACAAACAAACAAACAAAAATTTTCAAAACTGTTCTAAAATGTTCAGTATCTCATTTTAAGCCACCCTGGTTAGTTTTTTTCCGAATACATTCAATGTACAGACTTTCTGACCTTTACGATTTTATTATATGTATAGATACATTTTAGGTTTTTAATTTTGTAAAAATGTAAAATTTATATAAAAATAAATGTATGAATAAATGTATATTAATAATATATCATAACCGTTTATTTGATGAAAAAAACACAAAACCATATTACAAAACACACTAGACAGTAACAGTAAAAATAAAACTAGATAATAACTAGCAAATAATAACAAAAAAATAACAATTTTGAAGAAATATATAGCTACTAAATAAATAACATGTCGTAAATAACATGTAGGTATAGCTAAATAATATGTAGGTACATAGTTATCTTTTCGCTTTCTTTCCACCCATTAGGATTAAGGGCACTAATAATAATGGTTGATCAGTTTCAACTAAATACGCTATATATACTCGTATGTTGTATGGCAGATATGCATATTAAATTGCATTGGAAAAACCGTATCAATTTCATACGCTGGGGCATGATTTTATAACCCTAGTCCCTAAAATCCAACGTCTACTTTCTGTCTGAGTGTCTGTCCGCTTATAACTCGAGAACTACTGAACCGATTTTAATAAAACAAAATTCTACGGATAGCTTGATTCTTCCCATCAACTATAGGCTACTTACTATCACGCTAAATAGCTTATGAGGTTAGCAGTGAAGTGAAATATGAGAGCGGGCGGAGCCGCGGGCACAGCTTGTATATAATATAATAATAATAATTATGAAGGGAAGCACTGACTAGTTCATTCAGGGATGTTGTAGTTGGTGTAGCCATCAGTGTTAGTTACAATAAAAAAAATCGCCTGAGCCATTATCGAGTTATATTACAAGCGACAGAAATTATATACGTCCGACTATTTTATGCGAGAAGGATGTAAGCATGCAGATAATGGAAGTAAAATATTTATAACCTGTCGAAAAACTTACAAGGACCTCGCTACGCGCGATAATAAAAATAATGTTTGCAGCCGTAGCCAAGTGAAAGCAAGTCCGTGAAGCAGGCAGGCGGAGCGGAGGAATATACATAAATAATTCGTCTAATTGACGCCGAGGCGCCCTTCACTAATTGGGCCAAATCTGTGCACCGATGTTACTAAACAAATTAGGAAATTATTTATCCGCCAGATTATCCCGATTTTCATCCTCGCACCGCCACCACCGCGCCGCCGCCCTCCGCCCCGCCGCCCCACCACCTTCGCGCCCCCGCGCCCCCGCCGCCGTGTCGGCGCCGCCGCCCCGCGCCGCCCCCGAGCCGAGTGTTTGATTAGACAAACAAATCTTTGAAGGCGTCATAGCGGAGCGATAAATCCGAGATGAGATTTATTATTTAGAGCCGCGAGCCAGACGCAGATTTATGTCAACTACTCGCACGGAAAACACTCGCGACTCGCGGCTGCTCCTACGTCGGCACACTTCAATATAATATCGAACTCACCTCTCCGACATGTAGACTTAGTACTGTGTCGCAATTGATGTTGGAATTAGTACTCAATGTTGAGGCAACTATGAATATAAATTCGCGACGGTGGCGTAGACCTTGCTGCGATTCAACTTTAGGACGTAAGCAGGAAATTATTATCATATTATAATTTGAGTCGGCCGCCATTGCTCCACCGTTCGTCTTTGCGTGTCGTGATGCACTGGGGCAACAAACAGTATAAGCGTATTATTTCAAGCTAAGTATCGGACGGTTCAGAGACATGAAGCATTTTTTTAACTTGACATGGTTTTCATCATAATGTATCTACCTACTACAGACATAACACCTTGGTGTACTAGGTGCCATGTATGTTCTTCACCTTGATCGTGCCCGCTACATTGAACTGAAAGCACGAACTACATACATACCACCTTCGACGAACCTATCTTTCAGTGCGGTGGTATCAATTCGGTAGGGTTAAACTCTACCACGTTTACAGAAGGAACCTATACAGTTTTACGTGGAATCCGAACCACGTTCGTACGTACCTCACAGGTCGAACGGTCAACAATCCAAATTGTGACCTCGCCCGCGTAGGCTTAATATTCGCGATCGCACGTCGATCTTTCTCATTTTCTCATTTCATGCTTCGAAAGATATTATCGATGCCTGGAAGCGCATGCCTTTTACCGCTGTGTAATAATGACTGGCAAGTCCGAGCTCCATACGCACATTATGGAGTTAATTACCTATCACGATAAAGTTCTTAAATAAAATGAAGAAGTACTTAACTCAGCAGGCGGTCTTATAAATATACATTTCCATAAGTAATATGTTATTTTTATTTTTAGTTAGTACATGAAAAGCCGATGCAAAGCCGACAATGAAAAGAAAAAAAAGTTCTATATAAGTAAGGAATTATGTCTTTGTACACGGCTTTATCATACTAGTACAAAGTACAAATGTAACATTGTGTTTCCTCCCCTTTAGAAATGTAGACTATACGGTTGTATGAAAGTGAACAAAAAGTGAGTACCGAAGTTCTGAGTAAAAAAAACTTTCCCTCATTTTCCCCTATATTCCTTTTTGTTTGTGTTTACTGCCACATATTTAAATCTCACCCTCTCTGAAAGCCTACGCTTTACATATCAAATGCACCGTATAAGCAATGCGGCGCGGAACTCGGCAAAAAAATTTAATAAATTAAGAACATGCGGAGCCCACGAGCGAGAATTTCAAAGTGAAAGAGCTTATAGTAGTGGAAATGCGACGGTTCTGACGTCCGAGGCACTCTAAAGAGGCGCAAAGCCAGCCCTGCTCCTCCGCCCCGCCGCCGCCGCCGCCGTCGACGCGCTACGACGCTGACAAGTCGGACTTTTTTCTCGGTCTCATCATCTTAATGGCAGTGAAGAGAAGAGGAAGCGCACGGACATTAGGAGTCGGAATTATGTAAGGAAACATCAAGATAATGTTAGTGCAAGGTTGATTTAACAAGTTAGATTTAGGGAGGCGGTCCGCCTTCGCGTCAGCCTAAAAGCCTGCGGCGATATATCAAAGCTGACAAGACGAAGCGCCGCGGCCCGCCCTAAGCCCTCGTGCCTTCCGCCCGTCGCCTCTCGCCAAAAAATATTTCCACATACGTTGACAACTGGTACTAACGGACCGCGGAAATGGTAGAGGACGATCAGATTAATTTCAGGGTTTGATGAGGAGTACAAAACTAATGTTTCCTATAATCTGAAGAATAACACTGGCTTCATATATTTACGTATAGTAAAAAAAGGCGCCAAGTGCGAATCGGACTCGATCACCGAGAGTTCCGCACCACCACACATATATTTTTTTGTGTTATGTGTTTACCAAAATAATTGTGTTTTCGAAAATAAGGAAACGCCTAAATAAAAACATAGCAATGGATTGACCGTTAGGCAAACCATTGCTTCTTGTAGATAAAATATAAAAAATACTTATTTTTTGTCGCAACTATTATATTGTTGAAAAAAAACCTGCAGATTTCCTATAATCAGGGTGGGCAATGTTTTTCACATTAAGCTATGTATATCATTAAGACCACTGAACTTAAAATTAGAAAATTATTTTATTTTGTTTTTTTGTTTATTTGCACATTTTCTTTTGAATCATTGGTCAACTCAGCCCACAGCCCACTCAGCCCGCGGGCTTAAATGACCCCTATGAAATATGTATTTCTTTTTTCGTAGTCAACTCAGCCCGCGGGCCCAGTTGACCACTTTGAAACTCTAACTTAGCCCACAGCCTACTAAGCCCGCAGGTTCAAATAACCACTTTTAAATATGTATTTTTTTTAAAGTCATCTCAGCCCCACTGCAAGGATGCTGCAATGCAAATTAATCACTTATTGCATCAAGTCGTAAAGAGAACGCATACATTTTTTTTTTTTTATTTTTTTTTATTTTCTTACAGTGGATAATTAGTGGAATGTAAGTAGGTAGTAGCAAAAGAATTGAGCGTGAGAATTTAAGATAAAATAATAATAAGAATACTTATTAATAATACATATGAGTAAATGCTAGTTAAATACAAGCCATACATGTGTTAAATACATATTATACATTACAAAATATAAGTATATTTTATGCAACCACAGTCGAAAGCAAGCAATTAAATTAGGCCCTAATTTAATTTCTAATTAAAAATGTTTTGAAATAATATACCTAATCTTTCATTTACTTACTAATAATGTATTAGAGTTTCAAAGTGGTCAACTGGGCCCGCGGGCTGAGTTGACTATGAAAAAATTAATACATATTTCATAGGGGTCATTTAAGCCCGCGGGCTGAGTGCGCTGTGGGCTGAGTTGACCAATGATTCTTTCTTTTTTATATTAATTTTATATGTAAAACTTAAATATAAAATTAATACAAAATTACAAAATGGAGTTTCCACCACCGGCGGCGGGGCGAACCCAGGTTACCGATGGTCGGACCCGAGAGAGAGAAACCTCCGAACAATTCGAGCGGTGTCGAGCAAGACCGCCTTCTGCATTCTGACCCTTGATCCAAGCAAGTGGCTCTAGCGAGAGCCTTCTGAGACGATGGTAGAGGCTCTTCGCTATCAGCCCATGCGCAGACACGACTATGGGCACAACGATCGTCGAGTCCACGGGCCACATGTCGGTAACCTCGTGAGACAGATCGATGTATTTTAACATCTTGTCTTTTTCTGCCTTCGCAAGGTTCTCGTCATGCAGCACCGTGATGTCCACGAGCGCTGCGCGCCGCGCCTCCCGGTCGATTATCACTATGTCAGGTCTATTAGCCATAATAGTCCTCAGTGATGATAATCGACCGGTCCCAGTACATTTTCATGAACTGGCTGTGGGTTATACTTGTAGTAAGGCACCTCCGAGCCGACAAGGTTGAACTTCAAAGCAAGTTGCTGATGGATGATCCTGGCTACTAGGTTGTGCCTGTGCAAATACTCGGAGTTGGCAAGTTGCGAACAACCGGAGATTACATGTCTGAGGGATTCGCCAGGTTTGTGGCAGGCGCGGCAGATGTCAATGGTGCCATCCTTCATAATGAATCTCATTGGATGTTGGTTTTGACAACTTAAAATAATTATTATTACAATCCTTACAGTTAGCTCTTTCAAATGATATGATAACACACGATACGTTTTTTATTGGTATCAAACTGTCCCCCCATATTATTATTAATTATCCATATATATATAATTATTCTATACGTGTGTTTGTCACGTAACTCCTCCTAAACGGCTGGACTGATTTGGATGAAATTTTGTGTGTATATTTGAGTGGGTCCGGTAACCCGCTACATGGCGTCGTGATAAGTCCACGCGGACGAAGTCGCGGGCACAGCTAGTCTAAAATAAATGTTTATCTAGTTATTGGCGAGCGATATATGTACTTACCTGTCACAAATTTCAAGTTTCTACGTTACTTGAAGACTTCTGTGGGATGCGGAGACTGAAGATGAAGGCTTCTGTGGGCTGCGGAGACTGAAGACGAAGGTTTCTGTGGGCTGCGGAAACTGAAGATGAAGTCTTCTGTGAGCTGCGTAGACTGAAGATGAAGGCTTCTGTGGGCTGCGGAAAATGAAGATGAAGGTTTCCTGTGCTGCGGAGACTGAAGATGAAGTCTTCTGTGGGCTGCGGAGACTGAAGATGAAGGCTTCTGTGGGCTGCAGAGACGTATGATGGGATGTATGTATTTAATTTAATAATAATAAAGAATAAATTCATGTGCAAATAAATTCAAAACCGCAAGAATGACACTAAACCTAATCATCAATACCAATAATATATCTGTAAGGGTTGGTCATGAAGTAAGCTACTTTGTTTTGTACTGCTTTTGTAGACTCTGTGTATGATACTATAACTAAATTGACGATTTTTAGAAATCTTTTCTGTATGTATGTATGCTTATCTATACTTAACTCTTAAACCGATCGCCTGAATTGGATGAAACTTAGTACAAGCACATTTAACAATACGTGACATAGGATGGGCTAAATAAAATTCAGTTTCGGTTACGATAATATATGGCTCTTATACATACCGGATTGTTCCGCGCGCCTAAATAAAGATACGGTAGCGGGTTTACTTACGTACCTACTTTCTGCTTTTTAAATACGAATTTCACGCGAGCGAAGGCGCGGGCAAAAGCTAGTTTGTAATAATATCTACTAGATAATATCTTGCGCCATTGTCGCGAATTACCAAACTCTGTAAACGGGAAATCATCAATAGCGTATATCAGTATGCAGGTGTCACGCCGTCATTGTTGTCAGCACAATGACAGTTGAGCTGAGTAGACGGGCTCCATTGTGCAGCGGCGCGGCGGAGCGGAGGCGGCGCGCGGTGCGGCGGCGGCGCGTGACGTATGTACTGTGCGGCGAGAGTCATCTCCAGCCAACCCATTCATACATATAATTATGCCTTACCGAGCTTACAATATGTCTTATGTTTTCTATCTTAATATTTTGCATAGTTTGAAAAGGTAGGTATGTTATAGCCTTCTACCTCGAAACCCAGGGAAAAGTCATAAAAGCATTAAATCGGTAATTGGTAATATTAGGAATGTGATATGATTAAAGTCCTTATGTCTACTGCAGCAAAGTTCAGTTTAGCATTATCTAGAAATATCGCACTGTAAATCAACAATGCCAGTGAACAAACAATACGAATACAACAAATCGTTAATTTAGTTTTAGTATCATGCATAGAGTCTACAAACGCAGTATCTCATAAAACAAAGAAACTTACTCCACGACCATCCCTTACAGATTTATTATTAGTATTGATGATTGATGATGATTATTACCTACTCTTTATGACTACCAGTGAGACATAATGTAAGATGATAAGTGAAGCTCCAGACTTCACCGCGAAAACTATAAGAACTTGAACGAACAAAACTTAATCTGGTTCAACTATTTAAGTAATAATTAGGTAGAGATTAATGGGACGTAGATAGAGCACATATCCTTTAATTTTCAGCAGCCGGTAGGTAATGTAAATCATTCAAATGCACAAGGTCATCTCGAACACTAAGCTATTGTGATTCGTCTATAGCCAGTATAAAATACCTTGACGTATAGGAGGTATTTAATTGCGAACCTTTATTGCCATTTGCTCCATTAAAATAATTACTACGACTTTGTGAAAATGAAATTACCATGATTTCAACTTGACATCCACACGCCCACTAATGCGCTGGAAATAGTGACGTGCAAAAGTAATACACTGGTTGTCCCAGATCGACAGCGTTATATTACCAAAAACGCTCATAAATAAGCTACAAAAACCGGCCAAGTTCTAAAACTAAATAGACTTATTTTAGAAATGATTTCTGTATGTATGTATTTATGTTCCTCCATAACTCTTAAATCGATCATCCGAATTCGATGAAATTGAAAAAGAAACTTAAAAGCATATTTGATTATACGGAACCCAGGATAGGTTAAATCAAATTCGGGGGCAAAAGCTAGTAATATACGAGTAATAACGTGATGGCTGAGAAGCAATGTGTAGACACAAGAAACGAACGTGTACCTACCCGCATAATACAGTATGTATGTATATGCACATATAACATATTAATTGCCTGAATGCTCATTCGTGTTTGCAGACAATTTTTCAATGTTGACGTAGGTAGCGACTGCAGCGACTGTTAATAATACATTTTCACTCATACGAGCAGGGACAAAGAAGTAGCACACAGCTAATTATCATCACATGAAAACATCTGCTCTGTTGAATTAAATAAAATATATCATTAAGCTATACAAATTAAGATACAATAAAAATTAAACTAATTAAATTAAATTAAATTAAGCTATACACTTACCTAATTAATTACATAATCTATCACAACATTATGTTGTATATTTATTTGTTTCTAAATAATATGCACGATAATATGATAATATAGGGTGGCCAAATAGGAGTGATACAACTTCAGATTAGTTTCATCTAACTAAAGAAAATCAGAAATTTTCCCATTATTATTTTATTCAGCTTGGCAATTACGTATGGAAAATAACATATTTTTTTATAGACGACCGGCACGTGTGGCTGTGCCCAAAGGCGCCATGCCGGCTACAAGGCGGACAAAGAGGTCGTTGTCTAATTTATTAACACGCCTTTTGAAGATTCCCAGGTTATAGGTGGTGGGGAATACACTGTCAAATTTCCACCTATTGCTGGATAAAAAACTGCGATCTCTTTACATCGCGTTTTTCATCACATTTGCGTACACTTCTAGCAGCGGTATCCCAGTAACAGAGTTTCGAATAAGATCTGTTAGCATAGACACGCCCCACAGAAAGAAACAGAGCTGTCAAATTCGATGATCATGGGGGCCATTCAAAGTCACCATTTCTTGACATTAATCGACCTTGAAATATTCTTCTTAGCGTTTCCTCAACAGAAGATTTATTTGCGTAAAACTTTTTATTAATATTTAAAACACGTTGCGCCCAATGACGTCTCTTTGGTTGCGCCAGTTAAAACGCACCGTAACGAATTTAAACTTTCTTGGTCTGAGATTTTATAAGATCAATTTATAAAGTTCATTAAAGAGGGAGCTACTTTTGAGATTAATATAGCAACATTCAATATAGTGCAGCATTTACATGTAAGTTCAGTTATTATGATCGCGCTATACAATCTTAAAAGCAAGAGCGTGGCCGAAACCAGTACCTACGTGTGTACATAGATAGGTTTGAATATTACTTTTGATAACGGAATATAGATTGGGAATTTATTTGGATTTTCGAGTGATCTTCAATTTCAACGTGCCTTCACGATTTCTACTTCCACGAAATGATCTTGTGAGACAACCATTGAACCTTGAAATATTAGAATTTGTAATAAAATTGGCCTGAGTTGTGTCTCGAGTCTTTGACTGTCTTACCACGTCTGTTACAGAATCTTTCATTCGGTGTAACATACTACTGACGGTACTAGGTGCCAGCCCTGTGTATTTTTCAAGTTTCCGTACCGAATGCGCACCGTGTGGGGAAAGTAGGTATTTAAAAAGATTGCCCCACTGCATCTCTCCCCGTGCATGTCGTAAAAGGCGACCAAGGGATAAAGACAAGATGCCGTGCTAAAGGGAGACAGGGTCGCCACCTCTCACCTTGGCACGGTCCTTCCACCGAGTCGTGTAGCTGGTGTGTTGCTACTTGATAGTTATTTTGTCCGAATACTTTACTAAACGTGGTGGTCGGTGTTGTGCTGTAATTTAACAAAATCGTTGCAGGACAATACTGATTACTCTGCTTACCCTGATTGTTGGGATACGGCGTGTGGTATGTATGTACGTTCGGTGGGTTAAATGCGACCACCAGACTAAGATAAACAAAGGGAACCGCAGGTGTTTTACGTGTATCCGAGTCACAGCCAGCTTCCACGGTCGAGAGGTCCAGTTTGAAGTCCGACTGGTGCCCGACGTTGCTTACCTTCGACGATCAGACGTCGAAGCATCGCTTCATCGAGGTACCGCGCCTGTCAAAATCAAAACCAGTTGCCTCTTGCAACAGAGGCGAGACCTTCGACAACGTGACTACTATATACTTGAAAAATATATCTACCGGCGGCCGCGGCGGCGGCGGCGGCGGTGATGTAATGAGCACTCCAGGTAGGTATACATACATAAGATTATGCATATACTCGTGTGTATGTACCACAGAGTAGAGTATGTACTAGTGTACACCGTCTAGTTTGAACATAGTAAAATAATAAGAAGAGTAAGCCATGTTTATACTAACGCATTTTTTTACACTCATACAAGCCAGCGCTCGCAGTCCGTACGTAACCACTACTTACATTCTCACCGGGTCTCGCCGGGCGTCAGTAAAGGCCGCCCCGCGCCCAGTGACGTGCATGTGCCGCTGCCTGCTAGTAGAAATATTTATACCTACATATTCTACACTCTACATAGTACGAGAATGGCTCCGCGTTGTTGCAGTGTGTGCATTGCGTTGGTGCTATCAGCTGTTATGTATGACAGCCCTTGTGGCTCTGCGCCGCCGCGCCGCGTAGGCAATTATTAAAAAAAAAAGGGTCCGAGATGGTATACTCTTCTTATTTTACTATGGTTTAAACTTTGTAGAGTGGCGGCGCGCCGTGCGGCGGGTTCGCGTTGGTCGTTTGCTCGCCGAGATAAATGTATTGTTGCTCAATGGGTCGATCAGTTATAAAACGAGTGTGTCGTCTTCGGTTGTCAGTGTCAGGCCGGCGGCGGCGGGCGGTGCGGCGGCTATCGGTTCGGGCGCTACAGCCCAGCGGGGTGCGTTCGATGTTCGCATGTCATCCGCGATCTGTGTAGCCGCACGTACCGTGTCGCCCGCACTCCCACGGCTCGGTCGGCCGCGCTCGAATAAAGGCAATTCGGTAAACTGAATTCGGTTATGAAGACAGTGCTCCTGTTTGGAAAGTGGAAGTGAAAGTGGCGCTAATAAAAGTAGGATAATGTACAAGTTAAGTCCAGCCTTTTTGAAACAGGTGATTATGCATATGTAGTTCGTTTTAATAAATTAGTACGCAATCTTGTTCTGTTTTTATTAATTCACATCTCAGAGTATCTCCTATGAAGGAAGAATATTTTTTTATTACTTGATACTTACTTTTTATTACTTTTATACCTTTTCGCATTCCAGTACTTTGATTTATATAGGTATGTTCTTGTATTTTTTATAAAGGTATTCTAATTAACTACAATTAAAGCGTTTCTTTAAATTTAATTTATTAAAATTGATGAAAGCACACTTCAAGATTCCGAGTTACCCACTAAGGTAGAGTGTGGGGAAAAATAAGTAAGGAACTGCCATTTTATAGTTTATCGAACTTTCTGTTTATCTTATTATATCAATACTTCATATCAAAATACTTAAGTAATATACATTTAATACTAATAAACGTCAAAGGAAACTTTCTCCTCTCCAATATCTCCCTCTGTTTGCGTAGCTGTGTTTGTCTGTTTATCGAGCGAATATTATTAGAAAACTACTTATTGATTTTAGCTAATAGGCTTGAGTTACATCTATCACAGTTTAACTTTCATACTTTCTCAGTAAAAATTAATTTATATAGGATAAATTATTCATATAATGGTCCATTGAGCGATACGGTTAGGTTTAATAAATACATAATATTTTTAGATAGAAATTCGGTCAAATAACTTTCTACCTATGTCGGTAAGGTACAGTCAACTCCAAAAGTGTAACTCTGATTCATCTGTAGAACGTTGCCGTTCTCGTTAGCTTGCTCGCAAGTTAGTCCTAAACAAAGTACCTACAGCAAGCAAGGCAGTCTCTTGTTTTAAGTATAAGGTTCAATAAGTGTACAAGCAAGTCTTCCACCTTCCATTACGGTTTACACCGTAACCGTTTCACTAGTACTAAATTGGGACAAGTTCGAGTGAAGTCTAACTGCCTTAACAATGATCAATAACAAACAACAGCAGTACTCACTGCTATCGGTTTACTACTGAAATGACGTCTTGCTTACTGATATATTTATGTACTAAGTGAAGCACTGTTCCCTGCAACGAACGAGAGAGCCTTTTGGGATAGCATTGATGACTGCCCTAAATCGAATAGGAAGCCTCAGCGGCGCAGCCTTTATCGAAAACCCTATTGCAGTTTGGTTTAAATTACAAGACAGGCATTTCAATTATGTGTGAGAGTTTCGAGCGCCGCCAGCGCTTTTCATTCGCCAAAATAGAGACTTGGCGCATGCTTGGCGCGGTGATGTAAACTCGTTTGGTATTATGCGATTTAGTGCATTCCTAAACACAATAATGTTTGTATGTATTATGTGTATTTACATGTTTCTATTGTGCAGTTGGATGTTATGACATAATGAAATTTCTTCCAGCCGGCCAAAGTACATAACAATGATTTGGCATGGTTAGTAATATGCTTGTCACATACGGTAGCTGTGACCGCACCTAGCGGCAGCGCAGCGGGGCGGCGCGCGGCACGGGGTGGCACTCATTTGTTCATACGAATTGACTGCCGCGATGCGCAGCGCCGCCGCGCCGCTGCGGCCCCCTCTGCCGCCCCCTCTGCCGCCCCCTCTGCCGCCTCATACAATTTCATACTACGCTACCAAAACTTGTAGACCAATGGCATTAGTGTTAGTGATAATATGTACAAGTGTACGCACTGAGTGCATCTATTAGTGTGCCGAGCATCGCAGTGGCGTTCACGCACACTAACTCACTAACTAACAGTAATGCCATTGGTCTAAAAGTTTTGGTAGAGTAATACAAATAATATTTGCTCCGCCGCCGCCGCGCCGCCGCCGCCTTTTATAATAACTAAAGTGGGTATTTCCCGGTTTCAAACGCCCAACCATTCAACACCCCAAGCCGTCGTCGCCACGCCACACGATCGTTACACTCTTCACGTAGCTACTTATGTGAACATAGTTTAATAGGGGTACGTAGCAATAATAAGCCTTATTTACAATTACAGTTTCCGTTTATTATTGATCGAACTCGAATTACAATATATCAATATACATAACAGACACATTACCCTCCTATGCGTTCGCAGTCGGGTAAAAACAATTTTTTTTATGGAAAGTGATTGGCTACATCACCTACTACATCGGTGATGTCAGCCCACAACACCTTGGCGAACTAGGTGCCATGTTAGTGCCTTCCTTCGGTCGTGCCGGCTACACTGAACTGGACGGAAAACACGAACTATATTTACATAGCCGTTTCAACCGACCTTTCATTCAGTGTTGGTACCAACCCGGGCGGGTTAACCTCTACCACTTAGTAATGTAAGAAGGGAAGGTACCTACAGTTTTACGTGGAATCCGAACCACGGTCTGCCTCCAACGGTCGAACGGTCACCCATCCAAGTAATGACCGCGCCCAGGTGTGCTTATGATCACGACGACAGTCAACCGTCCGCACCACTGAGCTACGAGTACTTATGCGATGTCTTGCCCGCAGCTAACCACTCACCAACAGCATCTTTAGCAGCAACTAGGTTTGAACGAGTAGAGACTCACATCATCGTGGTTGAAAACATTGTCACAATACATTGATCGTGGTCCTCGTCGTGGTCACATGTTTACGATTTACAAAACCAGTTTTTTTTATGAGTTTTAGGAGGAAAAAGTGAGATCACAAGAGTGATCAGACTTTTTTCCTCAAAAAAAAATTCACAGATCTCATACATTAATGACCTTCGGGTATATTGAAATTACTTTTAGGGCGTATTCAAATATAAGAAATAAGTCCATTTTGAAAAAAAATAAAAAAATATTACATTAAAAAATTTAAATTCTTAATTTTCAAGTATACATAGACGAAAACCATTTTAACTACTCACACTGCAAAATAAAGACGACTCGTAATCGCGTAATGGAAAAATATTCATATTATATTCATATTATATATAACAGTATATTCATCCATAGAGGACATAGAGTTATGTTAGAACGTGGTAAAGTAATCGAACGTGGTTGTAATGCGAGCGCGCTTGCGTGTTTTTATAAAGATCCTTTTGTTAGATTGTAGTTGAATTTCCGGGTAGTAACTGGATTCCGTGTAGAAACTAAGCTAAAGGTTCTTCCGTCTGAGCCGGCAGCGATGGAGATTGAAGACGCTCAAGGTGTATATGCGACTAATGCGATATTCTCCAAATGAATGAACAACATACAATTTAATCTACATATACAGAACATACACAGACATACACTACATAGGCATACACAGAAGTTCGCAAGGGCTGATTTATTAGGTAGGACTAAAATGTATTATAATCTGTGGTATTATGTGCTTTTAGTCGATCTTCAGGCACTGCGACACAAATTAATAGATATCGGGAAGGTTAATTAAACATTTAAAGTAGGAATATAGTATAGTAGGTACATCAGGTATAGTAGATTCATCGTTGAGTCGTCAGCCTCGGTAGCTCAGTGGTGCGGTAGGTAATCTGTTAAGCAACGCTGAGCGCGGTCAGTACTTGGATGGGTGACCGCTCGACCGTTGGAGGCTGACCGAGGTTCGGATTCCTTGTAAAACTGTAGGTCCCTTCCCTCCTAATATAACTTGGTGGTAGGGTTTAACCCGCCCGGGTTGGTACCACCGCACTGAATGAAAGGTCGGTCGAAACGTCTATGTAAATAGTTTGTGTTTTCCGACCAGTTCAGTGTAGCCGGCACGATCAAAGGGGGAAGCACTGACATGGCACCTAGTTCATGACACCTAGACCGTACGGATGTTGTAGGTGATGTAGCCAACCGTGTCAGTTTCCATAAAAAAAATACGGTTTGGCGTATCACCGCACTATGAAAAGTGAAACGAGTGATTGTGCACATGGCAGCTGTGGCTGACGATGGGAGCGTCGCTCTCGTTCCTGGTGATCGGGCTGGTGCGCGGCTACTCCTCCTCGGCCATCCCCTCCATGCAGCTGTACGACGCGCACCTTGTGCAGAGCAGCGAGCACAAGTCCTGGATTGGTGAGAGTTACACCATTTCTTTACCATTCAATACATTTGTATTTGTATATTTATGTTGTTCGTTCCTATAGGTACCATGGCATACTAGAATACTTGATTTTTTTTTAAATTTAAATTACGTAATTTTTAAACGATTACTTTTCTATGCACTCGGAATTACTTACAGAGGCCAGGCCACTGATCATGGCTGGTACATAATAATATTTTCGGCATAAAATACAAGTATCTACAAAACTAAATATTTCTTGTAAACAATAACAATTATTGAAAACTCTCAGTGTCGTTCGGGGCCCGCGCTAGTGACAGTTTTTTTTATTTCAGATTTTATTTTAATAATGTAATAAAAAAATCGGTCAAGTGCGAGTTTTACTCACGGTTCCGTAATCCGCTTTACCATACCTGTCAAAAAACCATATCCGCCTATCTTTTATCTGTCTGCGATGCAAACTACCTGTGGTGCCATCTATTATTTAGTAGCATGAATATGTACGTATCTATTCTTAGCACGTTTCTTGTATGGGGACCTCTTAATTTTTTTCATTTTGCATTTCTTATTACTTGTTGATATATCCGCCATGGTCACACTGAAAATTTAAACCGGCTACCTACTCGTATAAGGGTTCAAAAGATACAGACCCTTAAAGGTAGGACAGACGGACGGCGCGGCGTAGGCTTAGTAATAGGCTTCCGTATGGACACGGAAACCTACAAATTTCCAACCTTCCTGCTTATTGTTATGCATTCCTGTGTGGATGAGTTTAATTAATTTACAGTGTGCAGAAGTTTGAACGCTGAAAACTAGCAAAACAACATTCCACACACTCGAAGAATCCTCACTTAACATCAACTAGAATATAATTACAGACTGTTTTCATAGGGCTTCATTGTTCGTTCAGGTTATCAGTTGCGAAAGCATATATATTCGGACGATCATAATAGCATATCCCCGTGAAGCCAGACAACGGCTACAATTAAACTGATTCGTAATAGCTGAAATAGCGCCAGACCACACACAAGCGGCGGGTGGTCGGCGCGGTCTTGACTTGGACTTTTGATCTCAAGGTTCGAGGTTCGATTTCGGTCGATGTGCACCAATGGTTATTTTCTGACGGAGACATTTACGTGCATAGCAACAGATGATATCATAGAAACAAAAACAATAAACATACTGGTAGAATGATGGCCGCATAGCAGCCTCGGCTGTGTTCTCCTCTAGTCCAGCAGAGTCAGCAATCCAAAGGAAAGTCTTTGGTATGAAGAGTTTTGAGGAATGTTTAAAAAAACCGGCCAAGGGAGAGTCGAATTCGCGCACCGAGGGTTCCATATCGTCATGTCATGGTCAGCGCCACTCATGCCATCTATGGCGTGTTTATGAAATGCTTCAAATTTTAATTCATGATTAGTTAAAATGCTTCATAATCTTTCATCTTTTCATCACTTCATCACTTTTTAGTTTCTTCTATGGGAACCCCGTGAATTTTTTACTTTTTCTTATTTTTATTATTTGTCATATTTATATCGGCCATATTTTATAAGACTGAACCGAAGTTGATATATCGGTTATTTAAGTCATTCTGTAAAAATTTCAACGGGCTTCCTATTACGGTTCAAGAAATACAGCCCTCGGATAGACGGACGGACAGACAGACAGACAGACAGACGGCGCAGACGGATACGGATAGCGATACTTCAAGTGTGTTGACCTAAAAGGTGATATAATGTCCATGGGCGTCGCTAGACACCTTATGGGTGGCTCGGCGCCACATGTCGCGCTTACTATAAAAAAATATAGGTATATATATTGAAATTGTATATTGTACCTACAATAATTTTATTTGACTAAGGCCCACTTGCACCAACACAAATTTAATATATAAACCAGTTTAACTTGCTAAACCAGTTTAAGCTAGCACCCTTTGACTGTGGGAACCGCGTTTAAATCCATAACTCGCTACTTAACTTTAAACTCGTGTTAGTGCAAGTGGGCCTAATAGTTTAAACTTTATATTTTTATACTTATACTTTATAACCGCATAAATTTACCTATGTATCTCTATAAGCGAATGTTATAACGTTCTTTGAGAACAATAAAGACTCTTTAAACCGAACAAATGAAACAGCATTTTAACTGGAACAGTTTACTGGAAAATACTCATTCTCACTTTTATGTGAAGGCCGCATTGCGTACGAAGAAAATTACCCATTACTGCTGTTCGTTCACTGAAACATAGTGGAGTCATGCACGGCAAAGCTATCAACATTACGACTCTACTAAGTACCTGAGCTAAAGTACTTCTTGCTTACCGATAATATATGACAATGTTTTCCACGAATACAATACTGAATGTATATTTATAGAATACTGAACGTACATTAGATTCAGCATTCAGGTCTGACATGCACCACTCACTCAGTCCAGGTACACTTATTCCAACATCTCTGTATTCACTTTCGCCTAAAAACGAGTATGCCGCGAGTGGACCGGTGCGACAAAGCGAATTCACTGTATAATGAAATGAATGATGTTGTTCCGAGTTCTTTTTTAGGTTTCCGTACCCCGTACGGAAGCCTAAAACGTCTGTCCGTCCTTCCGTCCGCCAGTAAGATGGCTTTATCTTAGGAACGGTGATAGCTAGCAGGTTGAAATTTTTACGGAATATGTGTTATTTTGGTGGATATAACAACAAACAATAAAAATAAGAAAAAGTAAAAAAATCGCGGGGCTCCCCAGCCCCACACAAGAAACTAAAAAGTGTAAGCGCGCCATCTACCGAAAACAGTATGAATGAAGCAGCGTTGACCATGACATGGCGATATGGAACCCTCGGTGCGCGAGTTTGACTCGCACTTGGCCTGTTTTATTTTAATCTGACAGATGGCCAGCTAGACGTTCTAGTATGAATTTTTATTTTTGTTCCAAGGAGTATGTACCACATTCTCACTTTTATTTGAACGCCCGCGTTTTTTTTATGAATATATATTACAGGAATAATCACGAATCGATTAAGTGGTGCTAGATAAAAAGAAAATTCAATTAACTCTGCGTTATTTTGCCTTGGTTACAAATTCGACTGCGTGCGAAGTTAGGGTACATTGTGTTTGGTAGTAAACTATAATTATGCAGAACGATCTAAGAGAGTCTGAGCTCGAAATGTTATGCGGTAATATATCGTGCCTGTTATCTTTAGTGCCTTTGTTTATATACTTGTGTGACACTATGCTGGCTATATGTTTATCTATTGTTGTATGGTTATTTGGTTAAAAATAAAAAATAAATCGTATCCAAATCGGCCTATCCGTTTGGAAGATACGATACCACAGACAGACGGAGGCTTCAAACTTAATTAAACAGGGTTAATAAAATAAAATAAGTACCTAAAACGAATTTTAATGGACCTATTTACAAACAAAATTAAACCGACAAATTGCGAATTTTACAGTTGTAGGTATTTGTATTTAGTATTTATTATTTATTTAACTATAAATAAGGTTCAAAAGGTCTCAAGGTATAAATATTTAAGTCATAACCTCGAAATAATACCTCACAAACCGATACGGACCATGTCAAATTGTAGGAAACATCCTTATAGTCTAGTCAAATTTTCTGAAAATCGAAGTTTTAGAAGCAAATCATATAACTTTTTGGTAAACGGTGCTTTCTTACTAATTCGACCCTGCTGAATCCAAAAATGCCGTTTGCCCTCCCCCCCCTCCCCCCCTTCCCCCCCATTTCCCCTCCGAAGTGTCCCTAGCCGTAGTTTTTTTTATTTTACAGAAAAACGGTTACAGATAGGAGCAAATTTTCGAAGAAAAACTTAATCTATATTAAATTTCTTAAACATAAGTGCTAAATTTATATCGATACGATAAGTAGTTTTTGAGATACAGCCTTCGACATTCGATGAAAAAGTAAAAAAATAATTTTTTTTTTGTATTTCTTCTCAATTTGTAGGAAAGTGACAGCAGTTATGAGAAAATTATCTAAAGACGTTTTATAGCTTATGCATTTATCTTGAAAATAACATCTAATTCATATTCATGTGAACAATGGTTCTCGAACCACAGTTTATCGCGTCGAGGTATTCCCGCGCGCATCGTACACTCTCATGGATCACCACTAGAAGCATGGAATATTACTTTTGAGCAAAAAGTCATTTCCCCCTATATTGACCCTGCTGAATCCGAATATGTCGGTTGCCTGAGCGAAGTACCGACCGGAAGTGAGATATTCAAGATGGCGGCCAATATGGTGCTGAAATTCGATACACACACACACGATGACACAGGAACACGTTCAAAATGTGTAGTTCTATGTTTTTGTGCATAAGGAATTAACAAATACACGTATAAAAACATTGGTTATGTTTATTAAAAAACTTAGAGGCAATCAAACATATTACTGTGTCTCTCCAGAATTAAAACAGGTACGTTTGCAGGGAGTACACAGTTTTAAACAAAAGACGTTTGCTTTCCTACAACCACAGTTCTTTGAGTTGCAAAGTCCTTTACAGTGGCAAACAATAACTTCTGGGCACGTCTTAGGAATGGGATCAAAGATCATAAAACGTGGAACTACTTGCTCGCCATCTATGGTCCAGCCGCAGTCTTCCAGCAATGGAAGAGATGGCTTGGGAAAGTGAGCATTCTCCCATACACATACCTGCCAATTAATAAATAGATTAAAGAACGTTTTTACAGTCTTTTATGTTTTTTATTCTGATGGTTTCAGGCCAACTTACTTGGTAGTGGCACCTTTTGATGTGAAGCCGAAGTGCATCTGTTGTAGGTGGGAGAGATTCTGGCTTTCTCAGAGCTCCAAATAAAATACTGCGGGCATCATCTGCACATGAAACGCCAGGATCAACCTGTGTGCAAAATTTAAGTGTTTTTTTAATTAATTAAACGAATAAATAATTTTTTTATTTATTGATTGCGTGAACTCAACTTGAAAATGTATGCCTAACGTACCTTATATAATTTGACGACGAACGCCTCTACATTCTTGAGAACGTCCTCACTAAGTGGACAGCATCCAAGTCCACTCAGAAGCTCGCAGTTTTCTCCACAGAAAACTTTCCAGCCGCCTATCTTCGTTATGGATGCAAGTTTGGACGTCGAGTCACAACCAGTGATTGCATGGAAAGTTATGCTTTCCATGCAAAGTTTTCTGTGGAGAAAACTGCGAGCTTCTGAGTGGACTTGGATGCTGTCCACTTAGTGAGGACGTTCTCAAGAATGTAGAGGCGTTCGTCGTCAAATTATATAAGGTACGTTAGGCATACATTTTCAAGTTGAGTTCACGCAATCAATAAATAAAAAAATTATTTATTCGTTTAATTAATTAAAAAAACACTTAAATTTTGCACACAGGTTGATCCTGGCGTTTCATGTGCAGATGATGCCCGCAGTATTTTATTTGGAGCTCTGAGAAAGCCAGAATCTCTCCCACCTACAACAGATGCACTTCGGCTTCACATCAAAAGGTGCCACTACCAAGTAAGTTGGCCTGAAACCATCAGAATAAAAAACATAAAAGACTGTAAAAACGTTCTTTAATCTATTTATTAATTGGCAGGTATGTGTATGGGAGAATGCTCACCTTCCCAAGCCATCTCTTCCATTGCTGGAAGACTGCGGCTGGACCATAGATGGCGAGCAAGTAGTTCCACTTTTTATGATCTTTGATCCCATTCCTAAGACGTGCCCAGAAGTTATTGTTTGCCACTGTAAAGGACTTTGCAACTCAAAGAACTGTGGTTGTAGGAAAGCAAACGTCTTTTGTTTAAAACTGTGTACTCCCTGCAAACGTACCTGTTTTAATTCTGGAGAGACACAGTAATATGTTTGATTGCCTCTAAGTTTTTTAATAAACATAACCAATGTTTTTAAACGTGTATTTGTTAATTCCTTATGCACAAAAACATACAACTACACATTTTGAACGTGTTCCTGTGTCAAAGGGGGGCTTTACAGCGACAATGTCGAATTTCAGCACCATATTGGCCGCCATCTTGAATATCTCACTTCCGGTCGGTACTTCGCTCAGGCAGCCGACATATTCGGATTCAGCAGGGTCAATATAGGGGGAAATGACCTTTTGCTCAAAAGTAATATTCCATGCTTCTAGTGGTGATCCATGAGAGTGTACGATGCGCGCGGGAATACCTCGACGCGATAAACTGTGGTTCGAGAACCATTGTTCACATGAATATGAATTAGATGTTATTTTCAAGATAAATGCATAAGCTATAAAACGTCTTTAGATAATTTTCTCATAACTGCTGTCACTTTCCTACAAATTGAGAAGAAATACAAAAAAAAATTATTTTTTTACTTTTTCATCGAATGTCGAAGGCTGTATCTCAAAAACTACTTATCGTATCGATATAAATTTAGCACTTATGTTTAAGAAATTTAATATAAATTAAGTTTTTCTTCGAAAATTTGCTCCTATCTGTAACCGTTTTTCTGTAAAATAAAAAAAACTACGGCCAGGGACACTTCGGAGGGGAAATGGGGGGAAGGGGGGGAGGGGGGGGAGGGCAAACGGCATTTTTGGATTCAGCAGGGTCGAATTAGTAAGAAAACATCGTTTACCAAAAAGTTATATGATTTGCTTCTAAAACTCAGAACGGAAGCCTTTTTTAAAAATTTTGCCTAGACTATTATAGTTGCGCGGGGAAATCTAATAGCTCCTGGAACTCTATCATCAATCAGAATAGCTAGTGCTTATTTAAGTACAGGGTATGTGCAATGCACAACGTTGCATTGGTTGTTTTTTTTTTATGGAACCTGACACGGTTGGCTACTTCACCTACAACATCCGTGATGTCAGCCGATAACACCGGGTGAACTTGGTGCCACGTCAGTGCCTCCCTTCGGTCGTGCCGACTGGACGGAAAACACAAACTATTTACATAGCCGTTTCGACCGACCTTTCACCACCTAGTAATATAAGAAGGGAGTCATATCCCTCAGTCGCCTTTTACGACACACACGGGAAGGGATGCAGTGTTGTTCGGTAATCGTAGCATAAACGTTTCTGAAATAGACCAGAGCACAAATGCAATTAAAAATATGATTTTGTGGGTCATTGTGCCATTGTAAACTGAATACAAAAAATAAATATTCTTATTTTACTAAACGCGCTAATATGCAACCATATTAGTCACATACATGGGAGGATTTTTGTTGTTGTAATATTCCCGACTTACTTTACATTCCACGAAGAGCCTCCGAAATGAACGACTAAATTTAATTTCCACACAGCATCCAGCTGTGGAAATCCGGACGGACGGACGGACAGTCTATAGCGCGAGACTATAAAGTTTTTGGTTTTACTATGAAACCCAAAAAGAGCTCAATTTATATATTTTATGGATTAACAGACCAATAAATACTTTGTCAACATGAATCAGTCGTTGCGGAACATAAACCTCAAACTGATCGTTAATTCCGGATTATTCCCTCGTTTTCGCCCGTGAAACCAACAAATGGAACTCAAAGCTCCCAGTTAGCGGACGCTAAAGCAAAATCACACAAGCGGAAGCAAACGAAAGCTATTCGCTTCGTCCGCGCTCGCTCTCGTTATTAGCTCACGCTCGTTTTTGTGTCGGCCACTAGACTATTCGAGTTGGTTGTTTCGAGGGCAATTTTCCACGTGCACTGGACCTTGCAGCAACACCGCATATGAAAACACGATAGAGGTCCGCTAATGAATGCCTTTTACAAGCGTGCTTCAGTTTTATATTATAAACTGATGGTGTTGTGATTGATTTGATGAGTGTGAGGTTGCAGTTCTACAGAAGCATTGTCACCTCCGAGATAGTGTAGGTCAGGCTTGTACTACTGTTAAATTAGATATCTCACGTGGTGCTGCTATGTGGTATCACATACATATTCACATATATTCCTTAAAGTTAATTCGTAAACTTGTAAATGAAAGGAATGAAATAAATGTTTCTGCGTGCTCCAGACAACTTACTAGTCGCGTGTGTCAAATATCTTTGTATTGATATTTGATGAAGAAATGGAAGACTAAAATATTCCTTTCATCATAAGTTTGCGTTGTGTAGACCATTCTACATGGTCTAACTCTACTAACCATACCTGACAGTATCCCGATTGAAAATATTTTATTCTCCGCTGTACAGTACCGAACAAGCGCAAAAACTAAACAATTTTTTTTTATAAAACCCGACTATGGAAAACGAAGAAAACAAGGCAAGTTGATATTAAACAGCAGTATAAAATGTAGTCTGGCAATTCGAATGAACAGAGAGCCCGACTGCACCTCGGGTTTTATAAAAGGTTTACTTTTATATTTTTTAATAATTATTCTCAACCATAAATGTAGTATATTTTGAAATCTCCGTTTCAAGCTCACTACATGGGTTTTGGAAAAAAAAATACAGTTTAGCAATATAATAGAAAATATGGACAGGGTCATTTTCGGACAAATATGCGTACCCAGTGTTACACTGTTACCCGTGTAAATTGAGACAAACCAAATAACAACTATTAATGTTTAATATGTTTTTATTATTAGAGAATTATCAAAATCGGACGAGTCGTTTGGGAGTTACAGTCATCCTAACACACATTCACACAAACATTCAGGCTAAACACATTAACCTCCTTATTTTTAAAACACAACAGCTTTACTCACGGTTTTCCCGAGCTTTCTCTGCCAACAATCGCACTAGGCAGAGTGCTCATGAGGATGGGCCATACGCTTGGCCCGAAACGTCGAGCCACATAGCTCGGAAAAACCGTGAGTAAAGCTGTTGTGTTTTAAAAATAATGTCTAACAACCACGGTAATTTAAATACCCATATACATTAACCTCCTTTTGGCTTCGCCATAGTCGGGTAAAAACTAGCAAAACTGCTAGAGAACTTTTTCTATCTCTAACTCTATTGTCAGTTGGTAAACTAGCAATGCAACTTTGTATGTAACGCGGATTTATCTAAACAAAGTAAAAGCTCTATGTTTGTGAAGACACGTTAAGTAGTTAGAACAATACATATTATTCTAATAAAGAATGAATTTAAAGAAAAAAAAAACAGTTAATTGCGAACGTTGTTCATGCACAGGAGGTTCCGTAGCCATCCCCGTCTTGCACGAATGACGAGTGTGTATGCGGGTGCTTCGTGCTTCGTGGCATTTTTTTTTTTAGATTTTTTGAGGACTTTGTTATGGAATAATGGCCTCAGAAAGAGCAATTTTGATATTTGAAACTTAAATTATTTATACAATACTATTTTTAATAGTAATCTAGACTAATGATGTTCAACTCGACCTATTAGAATTTTTTTTATATTAGATTTGATATAATTGCCGCCTCTATTAATTAACAGCTGAAACACATTAATTCATTTAATTTGCTTGCCTGTTGAAAATCTATACAAATTTCAAGTTTAATGAAGATCGCTTAAGAAGTTTAGGAGCTACAGCCTGTGACAGACAAATGGACGGACGGGCAGACGTATACCTGAACGATTTTATAAGGGTTCCTGCCAGCATCGCTGGCTACAGAAGCCTAACAATACGAGCCCGCGTGGATGCAGCGAAACAGTAGGTACCGGAGTAGCAATTTAGGTGGCAGGTTGATTACATGCCCATCAGCGAGTTAGCGCAGGGCCGGTTAAATAACTGCATTGCTACTGGTTTGTGTGTAAATTGGTAGATAGATAGAAAATACATTATTGCTCCAAAACATTGAGCAAACATTTACATGAGGTGCAAAGGCGAAGAGTCGAAAGTAGAAAAGAACTCGAGTGTGAGAATTGAAGATAAAATTCATAATGAGAATAATAAAATTATTAATAGTACAAGCTAGTTAAATAAAACCTATAATTCTCAGTACAAACAATCGGCCGGATATCTGATCTGAGTACATTAATTTCATCGTACTGTAACCTCGTGTACTCTACCACAGAAGTAATAGACTATACGGAGTAAAATGTCGTAAGCAAAATGGTCATCGCGGTTTCAGTATAAGTTCAATAGTACGGCCGCTCCTTGGCCCTTCCAGTCTATTGGTTATTCTGTGAACATGCAGGTGCGATACCGCCGCTGGGCGCGCTGACCGGCAGCTTGGTGTCCGGGGCGCTGATGCAGCGGCTGGGCAGGCGGCGCACGCTGCTGCTGGCGGCGCCGCTCTGGACCGCCGCCTGGCTCCTGCTCGGATTCGCTCCAGATCTGCCCACACTGCTCGGCGGCAGGATCCTCACGGGCTTCTGTGTAGGCCTCGTCCTCGCCTCCGCCCAAGTCTACGTAAGCACTCGCTCTTATAACTGCTTTTACCAGTCAGCAGCCGTGTAACCGTTTCCCGGTTTTAAATTTTTCTTTTATACTTTTTTCTGTCACAGAATGAATGAATGAATGAATGAATTTTATTATAACATTAAAATGATTACAATACAAACATAGAATAACAATATAACATAATAACTTAGTTATAGAGGTAGGTACTTATAATACATAACTAACCTTTATTAAAACCTAATTACAATAATATTATTAAAAACATAAAGAAAATAAAACAACAGTATAAGCAAAATAATGACAAAAAATGACAAAAAGCTCTTCCATATGGACTGTGACCGCAGTAACCTATATATAGGTCACGTATATGCGTGCATGGTCATGGATACTCCAAAGACACACCAACCTGGAGCCAAGTCTAAAATTTGTAACTGTAGAACATTTTAATTTAATCCCATTTTTTTAAATTGGCATTTTCATTTTCATCAACAACTTTATGAATATGCCTAACCTTCATTCTCGTATATACGATTACAAAATTTAACAAAGAAAATGCAGGCACAAAAGCCTAAAGATTTCATGTATACAATAAAAAGAGCGTTTTCGTGAAATATTATGCGTGAAATGTGAACAATGGAGTATCGACAGAATACTTTCATTGAACAATGTGTGTCATGTGCTATTGTGCTATTGTGAAGCGAATAAGTTCAATACCCTAATATTTGAGTCATGTGTTTTAGTGATTTATTTATGCACCTATTTAAAAGGTTTCCGGAATAATAAATATTAGTTGTTTCTCGTGTAGTCACGTAATCTCATAACCATAACGTAATAGGAGGATGCATAAAGTCACTGACGAAAAAATAGCTTTGATGTGTATATCGAGACCCAATGATTTTAGGGGCTGGAATGAATAACGATTTGGTTACGCGTGGCACTCGCGAGTGATGTTTTCACATCAAAAGACAATACACAGCTATGTAGACGACATTACAGCGGAGCACAAGAGCTATGTTAAGGACTGGAAGAGTAGGGATTCGCAGCACAGTAAGACTCAACGTTCGGTGGTAGAACAGGTCGATAACGTTCTAGGAGAATTAGCTAGACAGACGCTAAACTCTAGAACGCTCTCCCTGCCCATATATTTCCCTCCAAGTACAATCTCGAGTCCTTCAAGAGGGGCGTCGATAGGCACCTGTCAAGCCGGCATGGCGTTCATAACCCCTGCCGAATGTCCATGGGCGTCGTTAGACACCTTTTGGGTCGCAAGGCGCTACATGTCGCGCTTTAATAAAAAAAACAGCCTAGCAACGGTCCGCAAAACTAATTACTGTTTCGCGAGGACAGGTGATTTTGGCTCTGTCGACTGCGCCATGGGTCGCTCGGCACAGTTATCTGGGTTGGTTTACATAAAAACCCACACTTAGACTTTTTTTTCTCATATGTCGTTGATGTTCTCAGGTGAGTGAATGTTGCGACGCGAAGATTCGCGGGCGGCTGGGCTCGCTGCCCACCCTCTGCATGTCTGGTGGAATCCTCGCCACCTATGTCATGGGCAACTGGATGTACTGGAGACACCTCGCCTTCGCCTCAGCCGCCGTCTGTGGTAAGTGCTCACGCGGACGAGCGTGCAAGGGCCCTACAAACACTCGGAGCAATTAGCGAGTTCTCACAAAATATTTGGCTGGCGCGGCACCACACCGCTACACTGTCGGGTAATATTATTTACTCGTATCTACAAACATTTTTGTTCGTTTATTATTGCTCCGTCGACAGTTCTATTTTATTTGCTCTGATGGTAAAATACGTGAATATTATTAGACAAAAAAATTTTATTGTTCAGAAATAATGTTCAATGTTTATAAAAGTGATAATAGAACCTAAATACTTATTTAGATTTGCAAAGAAATTAGAAGTTAGTTATCGATAAGTTATGTAAATAATGCGACAAAAGCGCCTACCAGAAATGAGGCCTCTATAAAATATACATGTATCCGCCGATTAGAGTGCGTGTGACATAACGAAAAACAAAACCTGACTTTTTAACTATTACAGAAGGGAAAACGGCTTGTTAATGGTTGAAAATCTAAAGTAGGTAATATCTTGCCATCTGCACATATTATTACATATTTAGTTTTACTTGGGTATGGGTTTTATGCAGTAGCGACTCCTGGTGCTGAGTAGTGGGTTGGCTCTGGCTAAGGATTATTTTTTTCATAATTTAATAACTTACGCGTTAATTTATTTCTACCACAATGAGTTCAAAAACTTAAAAACCATAATATTCCCTTTTGCTGTCTTTATGTACAGACTTCAAATTCGACAAACTTGGGCAAGGGCGACCGTTTTGAACAATTAAAAGTTTTTTTCAGAAAATGTCCTCGTTGAGAATGGTTTTCCGAAAAGATCTTCTATTATAGATTTCGCACTGGAGTTTGCCACTGATATGCAGCTATCAACTGGCGAGATTTTGTTTACAAAGCAGTTACGCATACGCTGCCGCAGCAGCGCGCACACACGCACACACAACTCACCTAGCCGAGCTCGCTAGTCCCTAAATGCGCTCCCCGCTGCGCCAACTCGAAACGCCTATCAGCGGGTGCGTGCGGGACGGGGGACATCGGGCGCTTGTATGGAATACGATGGCGCTTCAAATGTAGCCAATCGGCCAATGAATGCCTTAATGTGTCGTCATTCGTCGCCCGCTTGTGACGCGCGCGAAATTTCAAATTATGTGACGGGATTAACATTTTAGCTTATTCATCGTGGGTATATAATACAAATAATATAACCTCGATATTTTTTCACATTTGTTTTTGCTTAATACTTCGATATTAAAGCTGGCATTCATTTTATTCGGTTTGGCGGCGCCAACCTAGCCAACTTAAAGGAATCGCCGCTGGTTTTATGACTAAATAAGTTGTTTTAATAGCAAAATTTTTCTAAGGTCGGCGAGACTCACGGCCACGTGTGCGAGTTGCCACATGAATGCGATGACATTCAGTTTTTACTTTGTACAAAAGGTGACCTAGAATATGTTTTGTTCCTACCATTTCTATTGTGCGCCAGAAATGTGTCCCTATTGTTAGTTATAGGTACTAAACTATTTAGCCGGAATCGGAAGCCCTCGACTAAATTTCTATACAATATTTTTTTTTACACCAATAAATAAGAAAAAAAAAATTAATTTATAAAAATAGAGATTTTGCCTTTACTACCCTACCAAAACTTTTAGACCAATGGCATTAGTGTTAGTTAGTGAGTTAGTGTATAAGGCGTGAACGCCACTGCGGTGCTCGGCACACTAGTAGATGCACTCAGCGCGTACACTTGTACATAATCAGTATCACTAACACTAATGCCATTGGTCTACAAGTTTTGGTAGCGTAATACTGAAGAACATAAATGCAATTGTATTCTTGGAAAATGAAGCATTTGAAGCCAGAAAGAGGAACAAGGTAATTTAATAGGATCCAAATACGTTTCTACTTAAACAAGTAAAAAAACATACCAATATTTTGGTCAGTATCAATATGACACTAACACATTTGACCTCACATTATCGGGTTATTTACTCATGTTAGTTGGTTTAGTTCGAGACAAATAAATAGGGCTCTCGTCTCCATACTAGACATATAGCAACGAGAGCTCTATTTACCGTGTCTATTTACGTCTCTCGATTAATTGCAATTTTAAATCCCAAATATATTATCTCAAAGTATAGTTAATTACCAGTTTTCACCGCTGCTGTTTCATTGTGGCCAGTCCTCAGTTTAAGAATAATTTGTTCGTATTTGTATAGTGGTGCTGTTCTTCATACTGCTGCCTCTGCCGGAGTCGCCCGTGTGGCTGGCGGCGCGCGGGCTCGACCCGCAGCCCTCGCTCTCCTGGCTGCACCTCGCCGCTCCCCCCGTACCAGCCGCCGCCGCCGCCGCCGTCATCTCCGCACCACCTCCACCGGAGAAACAGTAAGCACTTGTAGAGAGCATTTCAACCAAAAGTTCCCTTCGCCGTTATGTTGGCTCCACTGTCAGTGTCACTCTCAGTGCTTAAATACGTATTGCCAGATTGTGAAGATTATAATAATGTAATCGGTATTTACCGTATAATAAATACGGTAAATACCGATAATTACGGGTAAATCTGTACACATAGTGACCCTAAACGCTGTTTTGACCGATAGACAATGGAGCCAACATAACGGCGAAAGGAACTTTTAGTTGAAACGCTCTGTAATCCTTGCTCCGATGTTCATTTGTGTTTATTTCGAACCTGTGTTCATTTCTTTATTAGAACTGATATGTTTACTACATCACCTGCTACGTCCGCAATAACAGCCTCGTTCTTATATTTTTAGAGCTAGGTCCCATGTGGTTGTTTTCCTTTCGTGCCGACTATTTAAATAAATGAATAAACATTTTCTTTTTTTCCCGAGCATCTAATAAAATTCTCCATCACTATGTTCAAATACTCTGGAGATTTGGTAGACAGACGTGAAACCGATGATGTTCCTGCCCACGGATTTCCTGCCATCAAATACCAATCAGAGCTTTTTTCCAAACATACAGACGAATTACTTACTGAGTACCAAAGAGTTTGTATTACGTCGCTGCGCTCCAGCGACGTAATACAAACTCTTTGCTGAGTACTTACTAAAATTTTAAATAGAATACGGTAAGTGAAACAAAACTAATCAGATTGATAACTTATTGTAAACACATAGACTTTGCAAGGCTGTGTAACAGAATTCAAACAGAAGTAAACGCTGTTTATCATAATAAATTGTAGTTTAGAATCTTGCTAACCGACAGATAATTATTGAACTGCCGATTAACTGAAGAAGAAGAAAATATATTTATTTTTACTATTTATACAGGGTGTCCCAAAACGCAACGTCAAGCGGGAACCAGGGAGTAGGCCAGTTTATGACTAGCCAGGGAAAAATAAGAAAAAACAAACTAAGTCATTAATTTTTTTAGGAATAAAATTTACTGAATTTTTTTTTTGGTAAAACTACAGGCAATCTGGTTTTATTTGGGATACTGATAAATAGCAGAGTTATTTAGGCTTCCAATAATTTTTTTTTAACAATTATATTTGCAAACCTAAAAATGTTAACGAGAAATTTTCAACGTTTTTCAAAAAATGCTAATATCATAAAAAACAAATGACTCCGATTTTTTTTCTTATTTTTCCCTGGGTAGTCATAAACTGGCCTACTCCCTAGTTCCCGCTTGACGTTGAGTTTTGGGATACGTTGTATACATTGCAAAAATCTATAGTTACACTTGTGACGTCTAACCTACGTAATAATGTTGCTCAGGGCTCTGGAGGAGGTGACCGCGGCGGCGGGGCCCGGGCTGTTCACTCGCGAGGTGTTCTTCTCTGCTCCCGTGCTCAAGCCTCTGCTGATCGGGTTCGCGCTGCTCGCCTTCCAGCAGGTCAGCGGCATCGACGCCGTCATATTCTTCACGGTCGAGATTTTCCGCACCTCTGGTGAGCACTTTTTCTATTCTGTTGCGGACATTCCAGTATGTCAGTTTTAATACTATTATATGTACGAGTGAGTATATACTATGGGACCTTAACTGTTTACATGCTCGTTAGCTTATTATTAGTGTATTATACTAGTCGGGTAAAAAAGCCAGATTTCAAGGTTATTTCACCTTGGTGAACTAGGTGCCGTGTTAGTTCTTCCATTTGGTCGTACCGGCTACACTGAACTGGACGAAAAACCCAGCCGCTTCGACCGGTCGACCTGTCTTTCAGTGCGGAGGTACCTACCAGAGCGGGTTAAACTGTACCAGCTAGTAAGGTAAGAAGGGCACGGTCCCCTTTCAACGTTCGAACGGTCAACCATCCATAAGTACTGACCGCGCCCAGGTGTGCTTATGATCACGAACGGCAGTCGACCGTTCGAACCACTGAGCTACCGAGCGAGGCTGACAGGCAAGCCTTACTGAGTAGTGCAATGTTCTCCACACAGGAAGCACCCTTGACGCATCCACGGCAGCAATAATAGTTGGAGTGGTGCAGATGGTATGCAACGGTATGAGTACGCTGCTCGTGGACGCAGCCGGTCGCCGCCCGTTACTGCTCGTTTCTGCGGCCGTCATGGCGGCGTCCATGGGCTCCATGGGAGCGGCTTTCTACTTCGAGTTCGAACAGGAACATTGGCTTGGGTGAGACTGTCCGTCCGTCACCCGTCTTGGGTGTGAGCGAGCGCATATTTAACAAAGCCATCCTGTGTTTCGCTTTTCATGACTCTCACAAACAGGATATTATAAGATTACCAACATAGGTAGATACAATATGCTTTATTTCTCCAGAATTTTTTTACTGACATAAGCACAATATAACATTTAGGTACAAGTTTAGTTATGTGTAATCCCTGAGAAAATGCGTTTTCACTAAAACAATAAATTTTTTTCTAACGCCATCTCTTGAACTTCTACTGCTACTTGAACATTGACTTATATACTTGAACGAATATTCAAGTAGCAGTAGGTGTGATGTTAACAATGTAGTGCCATCTGTTGACGGCAAACTTGGTCGCCCCATTTAAATTACTAAATCTATACATATAATAAAATCGTAGAGGTAAGAAAGTCTGTACATTGAATGTATTCGGAAAAAAACTAACCAGGGTGGCTTAAAATGAGATACTGAACATGTTAGAACAGTTTTTAAAATTTTTGTTTGTTTGTTTGTTTGTCTGTACGCGCATCACGCAAAAACCACTGAACGGAATTAGACGAAACTTTGTATAGTGGCAGTTTATATGCCGGGTTAACATAATACGTAAAAAAAATTAACAAAAATAAAAAAAAATTTACAATTATAAACATTATTGCGCGTTTAAAATCACGTAGTCCAAAGTAAAGGTAAAAACAATTTTAAATGTCATGTTGACAACGGAGAACTGTCATCTCGACGTGAGCTGGCCGGTGACAAATTGTTTGATAAATAAAAATAATAATTGAAAGTCGAAGTTATGTCGCTGTCATTGGTGCAATAAAATTTATATATCTGTTGCCCGCGGCTTCGCTCGCGTGAAATTCGTATTTAAAAAAAAGAAAGTAAGTAACTAAAGACGGGCCCGAAGGCGGATCTGCGCTCACGTAAACGATATTATTTCTCGATGAAAGTAACTAAGGGCGAGGCGAAAGGCGGAGCTGATTTCAGGAAGAAGAAAAAAATTCTTGAAGAAAATAAGTAACTAAGGGCGAGGCCGAAGAAGGCCAAGCTCTATTCTGGAAGACCATAAACCTTCTCGAAGAAAGTAAGTAACTATGGGCGAGGCCGCAGGCCGAGCTGCGTTCAGGAAGAAGCTAAACCATCTTGAAGAAAGTAAGTAACTAAGGCTAGGCCGAAGGCCGAGCTACGTTCGGATAATTGAAAAACCATCTCGAAGAAAGCAAGTAACTAAGGGCGAGGCCGAAGGCCGAGCTGCGTTCAGGAAGAAGCTAAACCATCTTGAAGAAAGTAAGCAACTAAGGCGAGGCCGAAGGCCGAGCTACGTTCTGACAAATGATAAACCATCTCGAAGAAAGCAAGTAACTAAGGGCGAGGCCGAAGGCCGAGCTGCGTTCAGGAAGAAGCTAAACCATCTCGAATAAAGTTAATTAATATTAAGATTGAGTTAATTTAATTTAAATTTTATTATAAAGTCCACGCTTCTAACGGCAAATATACCGTGCATCCTAGAACCTCGCGGTTATTCCCGGCTGGATGGCAAGAGGCCCGATGCTAGAGACCTTAGTGCCATGGACTAAGGGTAGTTCTTTGATGTGGGACGCCACTTTTGTTCTCACATTGGCTCCAAGTCACGTTAGGACATCTTCAAGAGCGGCTGGCGCGGCCGAGGCTGGGGCGGAGAGCCTCCAACGCAGCAAATATAGAAATATAATTCAAGATTTCGAATTTGTTGCGTTTGCGGTTGAAACCCTCGGTCCGTGGAGCAGTGAAGCCAAAAGAGGCTTGAGCTGGTTGACGCAACTGGTGTCCCGTCATCAAGGGCTTATGTACTTCATTCAAAGGGTAAGCCTTGCCATCCAGCGGGGTAATGCCGCAAGTGCTCTAAGAACATTTGAAAATGCCCGTTTTGATAGTTATTTTAATGTTTGTTAGGTAGGTTTAATTCTTAAGTTATTAATATTACTTTTTTATTTTTTTATGAAATAAATAGATTGAGTAAACGATATTATATTCTATCGAAGAAAGGAAGTCTTTAAGGGCGAGGCCCGAAGGCGGAAGAGGGTTTTTGGTTTACCTGAACGCAGCTCGGCCTTCGGCCTCGCACTTAGTTCCTTCCTTTCTTCCAGAAGGTTTGTCGTCTTCCTGAACGCAGCTCGGCCTTCGGCCTCGCCCTTACTTACTTCCTTTATTTGAGAAAGGTTTATCGTTTACCTGAAAGCAGCTCGGCCTTCGGCCTCGCCCTTAGTTAGTTACTTTCTTTAAGAAGGTTTATCGATTACCTGAACGCAGCTCGGCCTTCGGCCTCGCCCTTAGTTACTTACATTCTTCTTTGGAATACGAATTTCACGCGAGCGGAGCCGCGGGCTCAGCTAGTACATAATAAACATATCCTAATGGGGCATACCGTGTGGGGCCGGTACTTAAAAAGAATATCCCCACTGCATCTCTCCCCATGCATGTCGTAAAAGGCGACTAAGGGATAAGGACAAGATGCCGTGCTAAAGGGCGATAGGCTCGCCACCTCTCACCTTGGCACGGTACTTCCACCGAGTCGTGCAGCAGGTGGGTCTTCGTGCCTTACTTGCTGCTTAATCGATTGAATCTTGTTCGAATTCTTTGCGAAACGTGGTAGTCGGTGTTGTGCTGTAATTGACCAGAGTTCTTGCAGCAAAACACGCGATTACTCTGCTTATCCCGATTGTCGGGATTCAGCGTGTGTGATATGTATGTATGTATGTATGTATCCTAATATAAATAAAAATAATATAATAAGCGAAGTTACTACGGGGCGACCTGTAACGTAGGTACGTCAATATATGAATATCCTTATAATTCGAGAACCACTTTATCGATTTACATATGGTTACACTGTTACAATTTGTCACTTCTCAAGATGGTTTTAGGCTATAAAATGATAACGTTACGATCGCCGGCCTGAGCTGGGAGCAAAAAGTCACGCAAAGCGAAGCCGCGGGCAAAATAGGATATTAACTTGTCCATCCGGGTATGAAAAAAAAGTTGATATTTTAAGATTTAACCAATGTCGAGTAAATTTTTCCTCTGTGTGAACTGACCATAAAGTTATCACGGAAAACGGAATGGTACGGAACCCCCTCAACGCGAGTTCGACTCGCACTTGACCGATTTTTTATTTGTAAGCAAAAGTAAAATAGATTAATAATACAATTTGTGAATAGTTTTTGCAAAATAATGCAATTTATGTTTCTATAGTTAGATACCTATAGGTAATATGCGGTTTGACATTGTGGTATAACCGACAGTTACCTGCCGCTGGTGAGCCTGATGGTGTTCATGGTTGGGTTCTCGCTGGGTTTCGGCGGGCTGCCGTTCCTGCTGCTCGGGGAGCTGTTCCCGGCGCGCCACCGCTCCCAGCTCAGCGCCATGGCGGGCTCGGTCAACCTGCTCTGCATGTTCATCGTCATCAAGTCCTATCACGTCCTCCAGGTCTCTCTCTCTTATTTATGTACGACAGAATAGAATAGAGTAGAGTAGTGTAGAGTTGAATAGCATTTATTTCTAGCACAGAATGTACATACACAAAATATACATACATACATACAAACAAACATACCTACATAGAGTACACCTACTTTGAACAAGGAGTACTTTGAATTGAACAAGATGGAAAAGGAGTTTCTAAATACGTGTTAGTATCGTTTGTATAATAATATCTCTCAGTATAGCTTTCAAATATAGCTTTTATAGGGTTCCGTACCTCAAAAGAGGAAAAAAACCACGGAACCCTTATAGGATCGCTCTCTCTCGTGTCGTGATTGTCTGACTGTCTGTCCATCTGTCACAGCTTATTTTCTCCGAATATACACACTGGATGAAAAAACTTGAAATTTGGTACAAATTTAGATTTTGATGACGGACGTATAGCGCAAATGGACGAATTTTGATTTTGACGGTCAATTTTCGGGAACCAATTGGAAAGTCAAACGCATCACGTGACGTGCCTACCAATGGAAAGGGCTCAATATAAGAAATACAAATATATTTTTATTTTTATTAGGATTAATGATGATGATGGTGATTGATTGATTTAGTTCCCAGTTTCGAGTCGAGATCATTTTATAGGTATAGTAAAGTGATAATAAGAAAGTACGCACAGTATGTACATCACCCGTGCACTGTGATTAGAAGGGGAGCCCTTTGTGCCGAGCAAATGTACTCTTAATGTTATGTAGAACGAAATTCACGAAAAGTAAAGTGCATAAAAAAGAAAGACGGAATTCAAGTTTTTGCGAGGAATATTTATAGCCATCCCGCTAGCCAAGGTGATTCATTGTCTTACATTTGGTCTCATTTTATTCCCAAAATAGACTATATTTTCTTCTTATTTCTAAGAACTTTTTGGTCTGCTTTCCCTACCCTACCCCTGCATATTATAATATCCAACGTCTGCCGCCTGTCTGTATGTATTTTCGCTTATATATAACTCAAGAACAACTCAAACCTATTTACGTGAAGTGCTTGCCTATGTAATGCGACGTATCTCCGCCAGGTACAACGCCAGGTATGGGCTATATGAATTCACGCCATTATTCATATGAGCTGAGCAGTGGGGTCGGAAGTGAATGCAGTCGAAAAAGATCTACCCATTCGGTTAACTTTTATGTGATTTACGCGAAAATTACTAAACCTATTTACACAGGATTTTCTGCAATATGATGTTTTGGTACTAACAACAGTTTTGTAACTTCAGCTATATTCGATAGGGGTTTAGTACTATAGTCGAAAGTAATAATGTAAATTTGGGAATAGATAGACCCTTAGCGACTTACTTTTTTGGAAGAAATATGTCGTTAAAGTGAACGCAGCTCGGCCCTTGGCCTCACCCTTACTGACCTAAATACTTCCAGAAATCCTCGCCATTAGGTACCTATAGACTCATGTTCTTAGAGAAAGATATCACTTACTTGAACGCAGGTCGGCCATCGACCTTGTCCTTACAGACTTATTTCTTCGAGAAAGGGCCTCACCCTTAGTGACAATTTCTTTCGACATATTGTACCATTTATCTGAACGCAGCTAGGTCTTCAGTTTCGGAAATTAACGCGATAGCGGATAATAGCTATGCAGAAGCCATAGTTTATCGTTTATATTATCGTTTAAACCGACTTCACCGCGAGCGGAGCCGCGGGCACAGGTAGTCATACATAAAAGAAGATTTCTTCGATTGAAATGCGTCCTTACGATTAAATTTAAAAATAGTACCATTCAACTGTTATCTTTAGATTTGGATAGTCTTATTTACCAAGTACTGTGGTCTAAGTTCTAAGTGTATTAGTTAACACGTGTAATTGTTGGTGAACAGGAGTTGATGACATCAGCCGGCACCTTCTGGCTCTACTCGGGATGCTGCGTGGCAGGTTTCTTCTTCGTCGTGTTTGTCGTGCCGGAGACCAAGGGCAAGACTCTCGAGGAGATCGAAAAGATCTTTTTTGTGAACAAAAATACTCAGGAAAACTCAAACAAAGAAGTATACCGAGCAAATATACAACTGGAGTCTATTAAATTGTAGGTAGTTAATAGAAGCGCGCTTCCACTCCATACGCCTAAAATTCTGTATTCTATTTGTCGACACCGGAGCTTCGGAGCTCGGAAGGAAGTGGATATCCGGATAGCTTCATTTAAAATTCGGATGAAACGGTTTTTCTCCGGAAAGGTTCTCATGTGCAAAGAAGACGGTAATGTACTAATTTATTATTTTATTACTAGGTACCTGTGATTGTGATATAACTTTTGGTTGTATTTAAGCAAATATTTGTACATTTAGTTAAATTTTCTAAACCGTTTAAAATATTTATAAGTTGGTATTTAAGTTCCTCTTGCGCGAAGTGAAGTTTCTTTGTGATATAAAATATAAGCACATTTGTGTTTTTAGGATCAATGAAACTGTTAACAACACCGACTTATATGTACCTAAAGGTGTTAACAAATCTTTTAGTTTCATCTAATTGTATTTCATTGAACTAACATGTGTTTGTATATTGTACTTTCAATTCCTGTAATTACTGTTAAACTAAGATTATTTTTTCAGAAAAGAAAATAAACTGTTATAGAAATGCGATTTGCTGTTTTATTATTTTCTGGCCCTTATTTTAGTTTAAGTAAATGTAGTTACATAGGTAACATTGAGTGGAAGCTCCCTGGGGGGTGATTCTCTTGAGATTAAGTCATTTAATGTTGTCAAATTAACCGAACCGAAAAAAGAAATGCAGATGTCGCTTAAGGATGATCATGAAATGAAGGGAAGCACTGACGTGGCACCTAGTTCACCCTGTGTTATGGGCTGACATCACGGATGTTGTAGGTAATGTAGCCAACCGTGTCAGGAACCATAAAAAAAAAAAAAAGGATTCCGTGCTTCAAAAGAGGAAAAACTGAACCCTTATAGGATCACACTTTTGTGTCTGTCTGTTTGTCCGTCTATCACAGCTTATTTTCTGCTAATCTACTCGACGAAAAAAGTTGAGACTTGGAACATATAGTATAGAGTTTGATGACCCAATCACGGACGTGTAGCGGGATTGAAGATATTTCAATTTTGGGGACCAAATATAAAAAACTATGTTTTCAAGTGCATCATGTGCATATCCATGCAGAAGGGCTCATTATAAGGAGTAATAATGCATAATTTAAAAGATATTAAAGAAAACATGGAAATCAAGCATTCTGTCTGTCTGTCTGTCCGAGGGCTGTATCTCTTGAACCGTAATAGGTAGCCCGTTGCAATTTTCACAGAATATGTGTTACTAGCTTTTGCCCGCGGCTTCGCTCGCGTGAAATTCGTATTTCAAAGGAAGAACTAAGGGCGAGCTGGGTTCAGGCTAGTAACTAAGGGCGAGCTGGATTTAGGTAAACGATAAACCATCTCGAAGAAAGTGAGTAACTTTTTGAGGCCGAAGGCGGAGTTGCGTTCAGGAAGACGATAAACCTTCTCGAAGACAGTAAGTAACTATGGGCGAGGCCGAAGGCCGAGCTGCGTTCAGGATGAGGGTAACCTTTTCGAAGAAAGTAAGTAACAGAGGGCGAGGCCGAAGGCCGAGCTGCGTTCAGGATGAGGGTAACCTTTTCGAAGAAAGTAAGTAACAGAGGGCGAGGCCGAAGGCCGAGCTGCGTTCAGGAAGAGGATAAACCATCTTTAAGAAAGTAAGTAACAAAGGGCGAGGCCGAAGGCCGAGCTTCGTTCAGGAAGAAGATAACCTTTTCGAAGAATGTAAGTAACAGAGATCTCGGCCTTCGGTCTCGCCCATAGTTACTTACTGTCATCGAGAAGGTTTATCCTCTTCCTGAACGCAGCTCGGCCTTCGGCCTCGCCCTTTGTTACTTGCTTTCTTCGAGAAGGTTTAGGGTCTTCCTGAACGCAGCTCGGCCTTCGGCCTCGCCTTTTGTTACTTACTTTCTTCGAGAAGGTTTATAGTCTTCCCGAACGCAGCTCGACCTTCGGCCTCGCCATTAGTTACTTACTTTCTTTGAGTAGGTTTATCGTCTTCCTGAACGCAATTCATTCACAAACTTTCGCGTTTATAATATTAGTAGGATGTATTTTGGGTAGGTTCGGAGTGAGGCCTGATTTTAGAAATTATTCCCAATTATCGGATGCATGCAAGCAAATCCGAAAGCAACAGCTAACAATATATAAATTTTTGAAATGTGTTAATTAAGCCTTTTCATTTGATCCCCAACACGGCATCATTAAAAAAAATTTTTTTAGGTCATGACTTTATGTCCTTTAGAGGGCGCCATATACAATTTTATGGGACGTCACATAGCCTCTAGCCCTCTATCCAGCGTCAAGACGCATCCAACGATACCTCATTTGTCAAATTATGATAAGTAGTTTCGAAGTTATGAGGGAACAGATGAACATACATACATACATACATACATACATACATACATGTATACATACAAACATACATACATACATACATACATACCGGTCAAACACATAACTCTCCTTTTCGCTTCGCCGTAGTCGGGTAAAAATAAGAATCTTTTCGCTAATAGTGCTACACTACGTACAATATAATAAACATACGGTCAAATAACTTAAATCAAATAGGAACTCCAGTTAAGTAAATATCCGCTAACATCGACTTGCAACAACACTTTTACATAGGTGTGCACCTAAAATTAATCAAATAGATACCTAACGAAGTAAACCTACATAATATTATGAATCGAATTAAATAAGATACTCTGGCTCGAGACAATGCATACACCACGTGACATACACACACCGCGCTCCACCAGACCGCACCCCGCGCCACGCCCCGCGCCTCCTAGCAGCCTCCGGCAGCTAGCCGCTACAAACCGCCGCCGCCGCGCCGCTTTTATTTCGATTCGATTTGTATGGGAGCCACATCTTAGCGTAGCCGGAAGTCAACTTTAGTTAGCCTATCCTGTGTCCCGTATAGTAAAATGGGCTTGTACTAAGTTTCATCAAATTCGGATGATGGCTTTAAGAGTTATGGAGGAACATACATACATACATACAGAAAAGATTTCTAAAAATCATCAATTTAGCTTTAGTATCATATATAGAGGCTACAAACTCAATATTTCCTAAAACAAAGTAACTTACTCCATGACCATCCCTTACAGATTTATTATTAGTATTGATATTGACATATATAGAGGCTACAAACTCAATATTTCCTAAAACAAAGTAACTTACTCCATGACCATCCCTTACAGATTTATTATTAGTATTGATGATGATTATGGCCGATATAACAACAAATAATAAAAATAAGAAAAAGTAAAAAATTAACGGGGGTTCACATAGAAGAAAACAAAAAGTGTATGCGCGCGCGCCATCTACCGAATAGATTGTGAATCATTTTAACTAATCATGACATTTAACTAATATGAAGCATTTCATAACACGCCATAGATGGCGTGAGTGGCGCTAACCATGACATGGCGATAAGGAAACCCCGGTGCGCGAGTTTCACTCGCACTTGGCAGTTTTTTAAACAAATATAGCTGTTATAAATAAAATTAAAATAACAAAACTGTTTAAAAAAAACATTGAGCCGACTTCAACGCCTACAAAGTATTAAATAATATTTAGATCTTGAGTAGAAGGCAGTACAAAAGCTCACCTGAAAATTCATAGATGTATTCATAGATAAGTTCATAGATGAATTCATGATTTGTGATTTTGTGCGGCCTTCTACTCAAGATCAACATATTATTTAATACTTTTTAGGGGTTGAGGTCGGTTCAATGTTTTTAACAGTTTTCTTACATATCATTATTTCATACATTTATGAGCGGAGCGAGAGGCGCGGCTCCAATGTGCACGATGGAGCCGCCTAATATATTTTCATAGCCATGTAGACCGGCTGTCAAATGATCTGAGTACATACTCACCGCGAGCTCTGCCCACCTGCGTCCTCCAGCCGTCGAGAGGTGTCACTCACTACTCACCCCTGTTTGATGCCTGCCTCAGGAGTGTCAAGAAAACGCCTCATTCACGAGCGATCCCGGTTGCTGCGGTATTGCTCGTGTCACCGGTTTTGAACTGAGCGACGAACGTTTCGATGTTGATATGCTGTTGCTGACCGCGAACTATCGCGAACACTGAAATTGCGATTGATGTGGTTAAAAACTATGATCACTTCTCGTAATGAACAACGATCTTTACGACACTAATGCCTACATACATGCGCTGAAACTGTAGAAGCATACCTTCACAAACACACACCTTCACACGCACATATCACATATCAGATATCACTCATTCTACACCATCAGACACCACCAGATTATACCGAACATGCATATTTAATTTAAATTAACTTCTAAAATATATAAATGGTACCGATCTTAAAAAACTACGCGTATTACATAATGTTTTTGCTCCTTATTTTTTTACGTATTATTATATATATTTTTTATCTTTATCCGTTTCTCGATTGTTTAGTTTCTAGATTGTTATTTTAATTAAGTATTCTTGGTTAGTATTGTTTACTATTTTTCTTATGTTTCGTCTATCTTATATATCTATGCTAGGTATATCTATGCTATTGAAGATACATCGTATAAATAGACTGTAAATTTAATACTCATTGTATGTAAGTGTATTCTATGTGTTAAGACCTAGCGTAAGAGTTACCAACTACTTACTAGGACAAGGATAGGCTTAAAATCAGCAAGGTAGCACAATGGGCTCACCTGTAAGCTGCGCCTAGACCCAATAAACTCAATGTCTAATATATATATTTTTTTTTTACTTTAGTTATGTACTTGTACCGAAAACGTGAAATAAACATTACTATCATATTATACTATTCTATGTTCGGCGCATGTTCGAAGAAATGCACGTAGGTATGTGCGGCTCTGTCCGACGACGACGATGTGATGGCCGACATGCTGGCCACCATGATCGGTCGTGAATGGCACGTTTTAGTATAGTTGTACTATTTGCTTATGTACTAAATGATTATGCACACAAAGAACTTTGTACAATTACTAGCTTCCCACGCGGCGGCTAACTGAACGGTACGGGCGGCGGAAGAGCGCACGCGTGGTATGGTTCTACGTGTGGATTTCCATTTTCATATTATCACCCGATCGTACATTACTGAGCCAAGGCGGTGCTTACGATGGAATGTCTAATAAAAACTTTTCCTAACAGTGCTTAAATATTGTGCATAAGTTAAGTACTCTCACATTGTACATACCTGAACATATCTAATATGTTCTGAGAAAATGTGTCTACCTATATTTATTTTCATCAACCGCATTTTATAAATTCTTTATACTTTTTAAATTTAGCCAACCAATTTCATGTCTTTATTATGAAAATAGTACAAACACGTTTATACGAGTAATATACTAGCTTTTTGGCCGCGGCTTCGCTCGCATCGTTGTTGTTTATGCTTAATTTGAATCAACGCAATATATTTTCTCCCTCTCTCTCTCTCTTCCTCCCTCCGTCTCTCCCTCCCTCTCTCCCACCCTATGTCCCTCCATCCCTTCCCTCTCTCCCTCCCTTCTAGGGCACGAATTGATTCGGTACAAAACCAAACTTAAAAAATGACGCACTTACCATACGAACATTCGTTCCTATTTTATCTACTACCTAGGGAATGAATTTCCAAAAACGCTGACACAAGTGACTTCGCTGATACAAGTGAAAAATGGCAAACATCAATGCAAACTTTAATCCATCTGTGTTTAATCCCCTATTTAACCCTCTTAGGGGTGAATTTAAAAAAAAATGCGTTCTTACTGCTCAGCTACGTTATATTAGGAACTCTTATACAAAATTGCATACTTCAAGACACACCGGTTTAGGCTGTGCGCTGTCAGTCAGTCAGTCAGTCAGTTAATGTTAAGAATTTTACGTTATACCTATACCTTATAGTCCTTATACTATAACGTATTATACTGGTATGTCTTGAGTCCGCAGCAGCACGGTTAGGTAATTAATCCACAAACTCTCATTATAAGTAAAGTTGCACGAACTATGTAGGTTGGTTAACCCCTGGTTCGTTTCAACTTGACCTAATAATCCATGTTTCGGAAATGTTGAACAAGATAATTATTTATTTAGACAGTGATAACTTTAGATTACGTGGAACAAATTATTGCACGTTTTCAATTAGCTACATGTAAGTACGTACCTATAATGTATTCATTTACTTAAATGTAATATATTTTTAGGGTTCCGTATCCGTCGTACGGGACCCTATTACTAAGCCTTCGCCGTCTGTCTGTCTGTCCGTCTGTCCGAGGGCTGTATTGTATTGTATTGTATTGTTTATTGATCATTCATATGGCAGTTAGACAGCTCTCGAACTTGTCACAATTTGTTCTATCCGGTTCGATTACACCCACGAAGAAGAACCGACAAGAAACTTCGCAGGGTATTTTTTAAACATATTTTTACAAGAATTTAGTGACTAGCCACATAATAACACCGCCCATTAGACCGATAGCGCTGGGCTATTTTGAGGACATAAGTTAAAAAAATTCTAAACTTGCTTATTTCTTGCCTGTGGATACAGTCGTACATAAGAAGCATAATATTGCGTTTTGTGTCACATCTGTCACTTGCATTTTCAGCAATTCGAAGATTTGTGGTTGTTTTTTTTAATTCCATTCAAAACTGGCAAAATTAATCTAAACTTTAAAATAATTATGGTATCATATCTAGGATAGCCTGCGGAGTGTGCAAACCCAGTTTGTGTCATCTTCGTCCAGTGCAAACTGACCTATGGTCAGTATGTAAAAACAGTGCCTAAAACAAAATTAGAATTGACAAAATTGTTATTTCCTATCTCAGATCGCTTACATATGCCCATTAAATGAATTTGTGCCAAATTAGGGCACGCAATTTTAAGATTTTCAATTATGTTATTTTTCCAAGCTACAAAAGCTTCAAAAAAATATTAGAATGATTAGAGTTTACATATTCAATTTCATCAATGCATAAAAAATGTACATTGTAAAGTTGTGTCATTTTCATGCCCGAAATAAATCAATAAAACACAAAAACAGTTGTTGCGGTCAAAGCGGACGGACGCGGGCAGATGGCGGCGGGCGGGGGGCATACGCACGCACACACGTTCGTTCGGTACCTACGATTTCTTCTATGCGAAGCGGCGGCCGGTGGCTGGCTGGCGTGCCCCGCGTGCCTCGCTCGCTCGCCTCGCCCGCCGCGCCGCCCGCGCCCGCGCTCGCACTTCGTGCAAAGAAGTTTGGTATCTCCTATAGAGATAATAAATAATGCAGTGCAAATTTTGTACAAAGCCCGCGTCTGCAATCTCAATACCTACGAATGTCAATGGTCAATATGGTCAATATTATTTTAGATTGACGCTTCGATTCGCTTAAAATTTGCATAAGTTCAATGACCCTAACACAATCGTGCTGAACTAATATCCCGTTTTCTGTGAGAACTAGAAACTTCGTCATAAACTTTTGTTTTGGTCGTATCTCGAGAACCACTGGTGCTAGACCCATCGTGTTGGTACTCAAAACTTCAGGTCTCGGTGAGATCTATCCATCTGTCAAGTGAACTTTTGTTTTGGTCATAACTCGATAACCACTGGTGCTAGACCCATCGTGTTGGTACTCAAACTTCAGGTCTCGGTGAGATCTATCCATCTGTCATGAGAACTTTTGTTTTGGTCATAACTCGAGAACCACTGGTGCTAGACCCATCGTGTTGGTACTCAAACTTCAGGTCTCGGTGAGATCTATCTATCTGTTACGTGAACCTTTGTTTTGGTCATAACTCGAGAATCACTGGTGCTAGACCCATCGTGTTGGTACTCAAACTTCATGTCTGGGTGAGATCTATCCATCTGTCACGTGAACTTTTGTTTTGGTCATAACTCGAGAACCACTGGTGCTAGACCCATCGGGTTGGTACTCAAACTTCAGGTCTCGGTGAGATCTATCCATCTGTCACGTGAACTTTTGTTTTGGTCATAACTCGAGAACCACTGGTGCTAGACCCATCATGTTGCTACTCAAACTTCAGGTCTCGGTGAGATCTATCCATCTGTCACGTGAACTTTTGTTTTGGTCATAACTCGAGAACCACTGGTGCTAGACCCATCGTGTTGGTACTCAAACTTCAAGTCTCGGTGAGATTTGATTTTATTTTATTTTAGAAATTATTCGCAATTATCGGATGCATGCAAGCAAATCCGAAAGCAACAGCTAACAATATATAATTTTTTGAAATGTGCTAATTAAGCCCTTTCATTTGATACCCCACACTAAAAACATTTTTTTAGGTCATCTCTTTATGTCCTCTAGAGGGCGCCATATCCACTTTTATGGGACGTCACATAGCCAACCAGCCAACCATAGTCAACCAGCAGACGGTCAAGACGCATCCAACGATACCTTCGATTTGTCAAATTATGATAAGTAGGTAGTTTCGAAGTTATGTATGAGGGAACAGATGAACATACATACATACATACATACATACATACATACATACATACATACATACATACATACATACATACATACATACACACATACCGGTCAAACACATAACCTTCCTTCTCGCTTCGCCGTAGTCGGGTAAAAATAAGAATCTGTTCGCTAATATTGCGCGCATACTACACTACGTACAATATAATAAACACACGATCAATTAACTTAAATCAAATAGGAACTTCAGTTAAGTAAATATCCGCTAACATCGACTCGCAACAACACATTTTTTTACATAGGTTTGCACCTAAAATTAATCAAATAGGTACGAGGCAGCGTGGCGTGGCGTGCCTCGCTAGCTCGCTCGCCTCCCGCCGCCCCGCCGCCCGCGCCCGCGCTATTCCCCGCGCTCGCATTTCATGCTAAGTTAGTTTTTTTTTCTTTCAAATAATAAAATTCCGTGGTTATAAACGACACAAAATATGAATAGTGTTTTGTTACACCATAATAATCAAAAAGACGTAAACTCTAATAACCCGTATTTTCTTTTGTTGCTTTTAGAGGTTGTTGTAATAAAAATATTAAATATCTATAAATGTCGTGGATGAATTCGACACAAAATATTTTGAACAACAGATATCAGTACTCTAAAACGCGTAACACCTATTTAACCTTTTCTAATATTCTTTTAGAGCTATTTGGGCGATGTATTAGGTACTGGTTAAATATAAGGATTTCCGTGGACAGAGATGACACAAAATGTTTTTGCACATCGGTTACTACTTCAATATTATCATTAAAGTAAAATTTTCTTTTCTAATTTTCTTTTCGTCCAATACTGATCTAAAAGACAAATACCTAAATTTCTACGTATGCAAATTCCTAGGATGACACAAACTAATATATTAGGTTGGGCAAATGTTTCGGAAACTATATGCGAAAAATAAACAAGTTTAATATTTTTGAAACCAAAAATCCTAGCGCTACAGGTCTACATAGTCTATCTAAAACACAGCTTGAGAGCAAGATTAACAATTTTGCTGAGAGTTCTGACTACAAAGACTTATTAATTAAGTGAATCAGGTGTAAAGAGCCTTTGTCAAACTTTGATACGTAATTTTTATCAACATAACTATGTTAGCATATTAAACTACAATGTAGTATAATTGTATTGTCAAAAATAAAAAAAAAATATATATGAATATTTAAGATACTTGAAGTATCAAGTTGTCAATGGGTTAATAAAGTTGAGGTACTAATGGTACCTAGTCAAGAGTTAATATTGTTTGTAAAAAATACAATTGTCAAAAACCAAAAAAATATTAATATATATATATGTTTATATATAATAAAATATTATCATACTTGAAGTATCAAGTTGTCAATATGGGTTAATATAATTATTGAGGTACAAATGGTACCTAGTCAAGTATTAACTAATTATGCAGTCAGAAACTCAAGATATGATTTTATCAGCTAAGGCCTCCTTTACACTGTAGTAGGCTTTCTTTGCAAGGGTAGATTTTAAGTGTTTCTTAAACAAAGTATCGTTAAGATTTTTTACCTCTTCGGGTATTTTATTATATAATCTAATACTATTACAAACAAAACTTTTAGACATTTTAGATGATCTGTGCTTTGTAATTTGAATATTATTTTTACTCCTAGTGTCATGCTGGTGAATATCGGAATGAAGAGTAGCGTTCTGCATATACTTCCTAGCATAGCAGATATTTTGATAAATATAAACACTGGGTAATGTCATGATTCCTACTTTATGAAATACATTTCTACAAGAGTCCCTGGCTTTCATACTGAGTACACAACGCAATGGTCTTTTTTGAAGAACAAATATTCTGCTAGATTCCGCTGCATTTCCCCAAAATAATAGTCCGTAAGACATAAGACTATCGAAGTAAGCATAATAGACAGTTTTAGCAGCTTGCATACCACATAGTTCTTTGATTTTTTTAATGGCATAACAAGCTGCACTTAGCTTACCAGCAAGCGCATCTATGTGAGGTTTCCAAGTTAAGGTGCGGTCAAATATTACACCTAAAAAGGTTATTTCTTTAGATATGTTGTATCTCTTGAACCGTAATAGGTAGCCCGTTGAAATTTTAACAGAATATGTGTTATTGTGGCCAATATAACAACAAAGAATAAAAAAAAGAAAAATTAAAAAATTCACGGGGGTCCCCATACAAGAAACTAAAAACCGTATGTGCGCCATCTACCGAAAACAGTATGAAGCATTTTAATTAATCCATAGATCGCGTGAGTGGCGCTGACCAAGACATGGCGATACGGAATCCTCGGTGCGGGAGTTCGACTCGCACTTGGCCGGTTTTTAATCATTCATCAATACTCTCTCAATTTAATTAGCTACGTTTATACTAAACGTAAAGATAAACTGCGACTGCTGATGCGTTAATTGTTTGAGTTAATTCGTAAACTCAGGTACCTGTTTCTGTATCGCTCTACCTTTAAATTAGTAATTGAGAGGGGATAGCGATCAAAGCAGATTTCGATAAATGTCTTCGTCCGAGCTACCCGGGATGGTGAGTCGCTCCCCCGCAGGAACCTCTCGTTTCGGGAAATTGGCAGACATCTTTGATCTTATTACTTTTCCTTTCATGTTGTTTGCGGCTCTTGCGTGCAGGTGTCACGTCGTGAATTTTATTACAGTGGGTGATGTATCTGCATCTATAATGTAGCGTGTTGCTGTTGTCAATTTTCATATTGATACAGGCGGCTTTTGGCGATGGTTTTCCACAGAGCCCCTTGTCGCTCTGTTGGGAGATGTGGCTGTATCTGCCTGAAAGTGGTACACATTTTGAAGTTAATAATGTTCAGCGCGGGTACTAAAATCTATTTTAATTCTGTTTCTAAACATGACAATTGGTCATTTCAAAATAAAACATTGTACTTGTAGACTAAACAGGGAAAGCGGTTCCGTACGCAGCCCGCAAAACAATTACATTACAATAGGGAACGCCTAAGTAAGATCTTATTGCTATACAGATGTAACTTAGTATCGATATTACTCTACCTTATAAAACTCCACTCACCGTAAAGGTGAGACCGCACTGCGCGACCGCTAAGCGGCGCAGCACAAAATTGTCAATAACAAATTGATGCCGCGTCGTGCAGTATAAAATGTAAATTCTTCATGAATTGATACAAAAAATGTGTTCGCCGATCCGGTGCAGTGCGGTGGCGCACAGTGCGGTCTTACCTTTGTACTTCATTGCAGATGTGATAAGAGTGTTACAAGTTACGTGGCATAAATCGATAAATTGTGTCTTCTTTGGTGACTAATTTTATTTATTTCTGTAAAAGCTATTATGTATAAATTGGTGTTTCATCATGAGAGAAATTATATTATATAGCTAAGAATAATGTTTATTTTGTAGAAAGTACGACATGTGGCGCCGAGCCACCCAAAAGGTGTCTAACGAAGCCCTGAATATTCGGTCGCACGCGGGGTTGGTTGCCATGCCGGCCTGACAGGTGCCTATTCACGCCTGCCTTGAAGGACACGAGACGGTCCTTGGGGGGAAATATGTGGGCAGAGAGAGCGTTGCAGAGTTTACCAGTTCTACGGAGGAATAATCTGCAGAACCGATCGGTACGCGTCCGCGGTAAACCAGCGAGTAGGGATGCAATCCCTGCCTAGTGCGCGCAGTGCGGAGGTGGAAAGGGGACGACGGGATCGCGTCAAATAGCTCATCCGAGTACTCCCCATGGAATAAGCGATAGAAAATACTTAGGGCGCCAACATCCCATACGAAGTTGCAGTGGTCTTATGTACCTATTTATTTTAATTTAATAAGTCCACTAATTTTGAAAATGATCTAAAATTCTAAAATAATGCTATAAAATGTCGGCATACTACATCATCCATGTTTATGTTTAAATTCAAATTCAAATTCAAATTCAAGATTTTTATTTGCAAACAAATACGTAAAACAGAAAACATAAAAGAAAAAAGAAATACACGATAAAAACAGAAATAATTAAATACATTAAGACAAATACAACACATTGTTCGCAAAAAGGATGCGGCACAGCTCTTATTCCTATGGCGGTGAACCATAAGAACGCTGATTTTAAGCCTAACCCTGACATGTTTACATAATTTAGACAACTTTTACATAATTTCGATAACTTACTATTAAAGAAACTAGCCAAAATCGCAAAAAGAACAAAACCCATAAATACATAAAAAAAGGGAAAGGAAAAAAAAAAAAGAAATGAAGAAAGTGACGGGTGTGTGTTATAGTGAGAACAAAAAAAAAAAAAAAACAAAAGCAAAAGAAAACAAAATAGGTAAATAAAACGTAAGATAAAAATAGAATTATGGACAGTGATTAATAAATATCATGTTAACCTCCTTTTTGTACTGACAGTAAGTGAGATTTAAGTTTATGTTTAAAATTTAGATCGGACCTTATTAACTTTATGGGTGGTGGAATGTTGTTCCAGCACTTGGAAGCCGCGTATCTAAAGGATCCTTCAAAGGCGGCCCCGTGGTGCTTTGGAACAATGAGTAGAGTGCCAGCACCTCGTGTGCCGTGATCGTGTTTTACACCTGCCCACTCAAGCTTCTCCCATAATAGCTCTGGAGCATGAGTATTAATAATTCGGTGAAGCTGGCTGGCAAGATGCAGCACACGTCTATTGTTCATATTTAGCACATTAAATTTATTTAGATAGGGAGTAATATGCTGTCTTCTACCAATGGAATCTCATGCAGGCATTTTGTACACGTTGTATTTTTTTCTGTGTTTTCTTGTAAATACAGGGCCCATAGACAGTGTCACAGTAATTAAAATGCGAGAGCACCAACGCATCGGTCAGAGTGTGTCTAACCTCATACGATAAGTGCTCTCGCAGTTTGTAAAGCATTTTTAGAGTTGCAAATGCTATTTGGACTTTTTTACCTATGTGTTCCTCAAATCTTAAGTTGCTGTCTATATGGAGACCAAGATCACGAGTACACTTTACCATGGGCACGGGAATATTGTTAATGTTTATTTGGGGTTTTAGACACGCAACCTTAGACACTTGAAATTTTGTTCCTAGAACCATAAATACTGACTTCTTGGGGTTCAATGCAAGACCGTTTTCCGACGACCATTTCCAAACGCGGCTCAGATCCTCGTTGATCATATCTACAGCGATGTTGATCTGGTCAACGTGGAATGTGAGGAGTAATTGGGTGTCATCTGCGTACATTTGGCACACCATGAACTTGAGCACCGAACTCATGTCTGCAGTATGTATAGTGTAAAGCAGGGGTGATAATAGTGATCCCTGTGGGCAACCTTGTGTCACTGCAGCAGAGTCGGAGAATAAGCATGTGCCGTCCTCGTTTCGGCATCTAGTCGTCTTAGAACGCCCCGTTAGGTAGCTCTCAAAAAGTCCCACAGCGTCCTGTCCCAGGTTGTAGTATTTTAGTTTTGCTATGAGGAGAGGTATATCAAGACAATCGAACGCTCTTGAGTAATCTAGCAGAACCAAAATAGCTACCCTGCCTTCATCAGACGCTGCTAGAATTTCGTCGGTGATATGTGATAGAGCAGTACTTGTGCTATACCCTTTGCGGAAACCTGCTTGTGTACAAGGAATAACCTCAGATTGTTTAATGTGTAAAGTTAACTGATCTAACCATCAACTTCTTACATTTCCAATACCGACCTATACATCAACTTCTTACATTTCCAATAGGCAGGATGAGCCAGGCGCACGCCGCCGCGTGCGTGTGTATCGTTATGGAGAAAACTTACATACGTTAAATTTAGGTTTATTGGTTTGTTCACACAGCAATACACACAAAAAACAGATTCACATTCTAAGAAAGTTGTAAACAGATAATAAGAATAGCAAGAGCACATAATGACATTTCCATCACAGATACAAACAATATTTTGCCATAGATAAACAGGTCTGTTCCGTCGCATCCCCGCGCCCGCGCAGCGTACTACGGGGCGCGCCAGACCCGTCTCTTTCATCCACATAGTAGATGAAGGGGGCGGATATATGGCGTCAGTTCTCTCGCCCGCGCTGTTCACGGAAGTAAGCAGACACGAACAGATACTGTAGCTAACTTCACTTAAAAAAACTATTGCAATAAGGTTAAAGTAGTATACAAATTGATGAAATCGTTGATGTATGAGGATTGGGTACCAGTATATGCATAGTGACAAAATATATTTTAATTTAGGAACTGGAGTACTAATTTTTTTAAAGAAATTGTAATCGGTCGCTGTAATTAAGCTGCTATATTTAAAAAATCTTCCTCACATTTGACCACTCTTATACGGGATTGCTCATTCTTTCTCACTAAAATTGAACCATTTTGAACCCACACAAACATAAAGTTACGTTCGACTTTGAAATAATTTTTGGCTTTTGTAAACAGTTTTTTCTTAAAGACAGAGAGATGCTCGTTAACATATATTTGTGAGGGCTCACCCGGCATCTGGAGCGTTTTTGTAGTTAGGGGCCGCTTGTTCCTTGCCGCTCGTAGAAAGTGCTCTTTGAGCTGACGTCGGGCGAAAGTAACAACAATATTTCCTGGAGTTTGCTTCCCCTGGGAGTTGTCACCTCCTGCGCTGCTCCGCACCCTACGGCAAAATGAGATATCTGCAAGCTTAACCTCCACACCAACCGTGTCGCCGACCACCTCCACGTACTTGTAAAGGTCTTCATTCTTCTGCACTGGGACTCCTCTTATCTCCACATTACTGTCGCGCGATCGTTGCTCCATGTCTTCGATAGTTGTTTTCAGATAAGCGATTTCCTGCCTATCCTTAATTCGCTCCTCCTTGAGTAGTTTTATTTCCTCTTTCAGATCATTCACGGATTTTTCGATGCCACACAGTCGGTTTGATTGTCCCTCAATGCTCCTAAGAATCTTCTTTTGATCAGCTACCACCTTGCGTAACATCAGCTGGAGCGATGTGATGGCGTTGCCGGTATCCACTGGCACGGAGAACACACCCGTCGCCGGAGCTGCACCCAGGAACTCAGCGTCGTCATCCTCATCATCATCTTCCGCACCTTCACCGCCTACCTCGTCCTGCTGTGCCTCCACCTGGAGGCTGGGGCTGGATTGAGACGTGTTGGCAGAACTGTTGTGGACGCTCCGTTCCAGACACTCCTGGCATATCCAGTGTTTTTTATTGGCGCGCAGGCGGCTCGTCGTGACCGAGTCGAGTTTCAGGCAGCGTATGTGATGCCATTGTTTACATGCAGCTGTGCATTGTACACCCGTAGTCACTGTGACGGTCTTCTGATGGCAAGAATGACATTTTTTTGATGTCATTTTGCGAGCGAAGTACTGGTGACGAAAAAATGTAAATTACGGCCTTATTTCTCACTGTCTACACTAAATAACAATTCCACTTGTCGTTATTTACGTTACTATCTAGATTATAATAATATATATAGGTTATTTCGAGTAATTTAATTGATTTGGTTAAGAGACATGTCCAAATCATGTGTCAGTTTTAGATGCGGGTAGACAAAAAAAAGTTTAGTTAAAAGGGTATATAATAAAAGGTTCAAGTTAAAAAGCGCATATTTTTATTAAACTCTACGTAATATTAAAATTTCTCATCGATAGTAAAACCGCTAATTGACCTAATTGGAAAATTTTATAGGTACTTTGGAAAATATGCGCATACCTGTCTATTTTTTTTTAAGGAAACTGACACCGTTGGCTATCTACAACATCCGTGATGTCAGCCCATAACACCGGGTGAACTAGGTGCCATGTCAGTGCTTCCCTTCATTTCATGTCGGCTACACTGAACTGGACGGAAAACACGAACTATTTACCTACCCGTTTCGACCGACGACGTTTCGATCAGTGCGGTGGATAAACCCTAAAGACCCGGCCGGGATAAACCCTACCACCTAGTAAGGTAAGAAGGGACTACCTACCTACAGTTTAACGTGGAATTCGAACCAAGGTCAGCCTTCAACGGTTGAGCGGTCACCCATCAAGTACTGACCCCGCTCGGCGTTGCTTAACAACAGTCGACCGACCCCACCGAGGCTTACCCACTATGTATACTAGCGAAATTTGACTGTTACTTTCCTTGACCATCATCAATATCATCATCATCATCATCAATACTAATAATAAATCTGTAAAGGATGGTCATGGAGTAAGTTACTTTGTTTTATAAGATACTGCGTTTGTAGACTCTATGTATGATACTAAAACTAAATTGACGATTTTTAGAAATATTTTCTGTATGTATGTATGTTCCACCATAACTCTTAAACCGTTCATCCGAATTCGATTACAAGCACATTTAACTATACGGGACACAATATATATAGATAGGCTAAATAAAATTCAGTTCCAGTTACGCGAAGATGTGGCTCTCATACAAACCGAATTGTTCCGCGCGCCGAAATAAAGGTACCGTAGCGGGCTTACTTACTTTCTTCTTTTTAAATACGAATTTCACGCGAGCGAAGCTGCGGGCAGAAGCTAGTATAAAATAAATTGAAAATAAAAGGCAAAGGGCAAATAAAACTTTATCGGGAAATTATAGCTTCCACTTAGAGCGATATCAGATGTGGGAATGTGATTGCTGTAGGCACAACAGTAGAACGACGGGGGCGGCGGCGGCGGCGAGGGCTAGGGCGGGGGCGGGGGGCGGAGGCCGTGGTCATTCGCGTGAGTAGTACACTGCTCGCTATGAATATCAACATCAAAATAATTATAATATATAATGAACCAACATGTATACCTCTTGTAACGCATATATTTATGTATGTAGCTAGTTTGTTAGACGTTTCAACAATACAATGTTGTCTCTAATGTTTTGCGATTTTGGGGTTCCGTATCTCAAAGGAGGAAAAAAACCGGCCAAGTGCGAGTTGGACTCACGCACCAAGGGTTCCGTACCATCATACAATATATTTGTATTATGTATATACAAAAATAATTGTCTTTGGCAAATAAAGAAACGTTTAAATATATAAACTACAGCAATGGTTTAACTGTCAGGCATTCGTGTACTTAGTTGAAATAAAGAGACTGAGACTCAAATTAGACAGATAGGCACAGAATCTCGATTTTACTGCTGTTATCTATTCCGAGAAACGGTTGGCGGGCGTTACATCTTCCCGGAGGGAATTATCGTCCGTCAAGTAAACTAGGAGGCAAAAAGTTATCGCGAATAATCGTGGCCTACTTCTCATTTCAATGATACGGAATAAATACCAGCATGCGAAATTATATTTCTCAGTATTTTCTCATTATTGTCTCTAAGGAAACAATATTATGTATTTTCTTGGTGTAAGATGTAAGGCTTCTTCTTTGTTCGTGTAGTAGGTATCAATAAATTGCCGAATTGGAAGCCCGTCACTGGAAAAAGCCAAGTAATGTTCGACTCAGATCATTAAGCACTGTTGGCAGGTTCATTGTTTTAATTGCGGCGTGGCAGCAAGGAGCAATTCACCGTGGCGCTGCGCTGTGGGTTCAGCGTCTCCCCGAGGAAGCGGGCTCGCCAAGTGTTCTGTGAACAAAACCGAGGCGCGGGTTCACCCTCTCTGGAGCAGCCTCACCTTGAAAAACGATATCGCTTTGTTGCGGCTGCCGGCGGCGGCGGCGGCGGCGGCGCCTCGCGCCGTCGCCGCCATTTCGCGCCGTACCACACGACAGGGCCTTTTTATTTGTGAAGTGCAATGTTCAACAATTTGGAATCAAAACAAAGGTCAGTGCACTGTAAGGTATAGAGAACATTGTAGGTAATTTTGTAACCATTGCAACAATGCTAAATTTTCTATAGGTGTTCATAATTATATTTCTTTTTGTAAAAAAAAAAAGAAGTTTTTTCCCTGTCTAAGGAATCGCGCCCGCCAACAGCTCAGACGTTTTACGGGGGCGTTTGAGGGGTTCCCAAGGAGCTTTGAACCAGACCAGTCTGGCGCGGGCGCGAGCGGTGTGGCCCGATCGTTGTTCTGTGGGGGGTTCCCATCGGTAGAACCCGGCGAAGCATGTGAGCAATCGTGACATTTCTTGTGCAGTCTCTGCCCTGTAAGAAAAACAATTTAATTAAATACTTACAAAATAGTGAAGTTCAGTTGTGGATATATACCTACAGAAAATGTCATCATCAGTCTGCATCGGTCCACTGCTGGACATAGGCTTCTCCCAAGGCATGGCACCACACGGTCTTCCGCTTTTCTCATTCATCCAATCCCGGCTACATTTAGCTCACCAGTCCACCTAGCTGGGAATCCCACGCTGCGTTTGCTTGCACATAGCCTCCATTCGAACACCCTCTTACCTCTTACCCCAGGGGTTATTGGGTCTGCAACAGATGTGCCAAGCCCACTGCCACTTAAGCTTGCTAATTTTATTAGCAATATGTGAACTATCTTGGTTATGTATAATCTTGTCTTGGTTTAGCAAAGGTAGCGTAACAAAATGTGTTGAGCCAGGACTAGATGGAATTTATTACATGAGTTTGATATTGCCTGTTTATTTTTTTTATTTCACGATCGACTGGAGAAATTATTACTGTTCCTTATATTTCCTACTAGCTTTTGCCCGCGGCTTCGCTCGCGTGAAATTCGTATTTAAAAAGAAAAAAGTAAATAAGGCTGCTACCTTAACTTTATTTCGGTGCGCTGAACAATTTTATTCGGTTTGTATGAGAGCCACATCTTAGCGTAACAGGAACGGACTGATTTTATTTAGCCTATCCTGTGTCTCATATAGTTAAATGTGTTTGTACTAAGTTTTATCGAATTCGGATGATCAGTTTAATAGTTATGGAGGAACACACATACATACAGAAAATTTAGAAAAATTTAGAAAATTTAGTAATGTAGTTATCATACATAGAGTCTACAAACGCAGTATCTCAAAAACAAAGTAACATACTCCATGACCATCCCTTACAGATTTATTATTAGTATGATGATGATATGATAATGATGATGATTGATTGATGGTAAACACTGACAGACTGACTGTATTGAAGATATGGCTAGATAAGGTGTGTGTACTGATTGCATGGGCTTCGTGTGGAACTCGCGTATCTGGTGCGGCGTGGCGGTGGCAGTGGCGGTGAGCGCGGCCCGTAGCCACAGCGTGACGCTCTCGCGCCACCACCGCCCCGCGGCCAGATCCACCAGCACTTCGCCCACCTCGGGCGGGGTGTACGTATGCGGCAGACTACCGCCCCGCAGTAGGTTGATCACCAGCTTTTGCTCGTACCGCTTCAAAGTCACGTCCATCAGCGCTGCACATGCAAGGAGCGATGTTCCGCGACCTCCTTGAGCATAGGTACATGGCTGCAATGCAGGTCTTTTAATAACTACAGGCTCCTAAACTAATGTAAGTAACTAATTTTGAGTCGGCGCCAAACAAACAACAGCAAATTAATTAACCAAAAGCGTCAAATGAAGGCAGCGGAATACGCGGAGGTGGCGCGGGGCGTCTCGCGTCCCTTCGCCGGAAATTAGAAAGTAGACACTTGAAATTTGGCATAATGTTAGATCTTGATGACGCGCACCGCACATATTATCACTCGTCAATGACTAGATAAAATATATTTTAGATTAATATGGGGGATCAGTTTGCTACCAATAAAAAAATCGTATAAATTAATATAGTATGACTTCGGGTATCATTTGAAAAAGCTAACTGCAAGGATTTAAAAAAACCTTTTTTTTACAATTTTAAGTTCATTGGTACTAAATGGCCATAAATAACAGGAAAACTGCAGGTTTTTTTTTTGTTAGCTGGTACAGATAGAATAATTGCGGAATTTTATTTTTACTAAAACACATTTTTAATTTTTAATTATTTAGATTTTTAGCATTTTACAAATTTTTCAATAGGTAAGAATAAGATATACTCTCAGTACTTTATGAAAAATTTTTAATTACTTCAGTACAGTTTTCTATGGCCTTACTATGGAAGAGTGTATGTAAAACAGCAAATTCTATTGTAAAAAAAAAGTAAGGGGAATATTGAAAAATTGCTCTTTGAGAATGTAGCCTGGCACTCCAGCTGTGTTGTTAGGTACTCACCGCCTGTGCCATTCCAGAGTACTTATAATTTCAAAACGGATATTTGCACAAGATTTTTTTAAATATTAGCAATCTAGGATGGTATAGGCGTACAGTGAGTATCAACACAGCTAGACCACCAGGTTACAATTTCGAAGAGAGATTTTTGAATATAGCTTTGAATTTTTTTATACATTTATTGTGGTTTTATATACGCCCTTTTAGACGGTAGATGATCCAGCACTTATGGCTCTTTAAAAATTATACTACTTCTAGACACGCTTTATTTATCCTGTTTATTATTATATTTAAATTTTCAGACTGGTCTTGTTGTATTCGTCCTCTTGAAATGTAAATGAAATGTTTGGTAATTACATAGGTGATTATCACATTCACGTGTGACGAACCACACGTGTGACCTTCCGTTGTCACATGCTGTTGTGTGAGTAGCAGTCACATGCTCTGTCACACTTGGACATCTCATACTTCGTTCAGTTTATGCTAACAAATTAGATTAGCGAAGTCAATTATGTGAAAATTTTCAAGGCCCGTTATTGATACAATCTATTATATATTTTGTAAATGGTCTCATGCAGCCTTCAGTAAATGGATCGCTGAATGCTCGCATTAGTCCTATTAGGAGTGAGAAGAAGCACGTAAGTGGGTGAATCAACTTTTTCTTGTAACGTAAAAACCAGCTGCAAAGACAAATACAAAAAAAAAGTTTATTAAAATTTATTACTTAGTTGAAAATCAATAAGTATAAAATACTTAGGTTGATAAGCAATTTAAATAAAATAAGAGAACAGCTATTTAAAGTAAAACATTAACCAAATTTTTAGGCGTGACCCAGGGGACAATTTTGTCCCCAGTTTTGTATGGAAAAAAGGTGTTGTCCCCAGGGTAACCAATATATTTTTTTTAATTACTCAAAATTCTTTGTGCAGCTTCTTTCTTATTAATCAATTACTTATCTGAGAGTTGCTGTTACTATTAAAATAAGGTGAATTTATCAAGATAATATCCTGTTTTCAGACAGATAACAAAAACAAGAAAAAGTTGATTCACCCAAGTAATAAAGTATTTTAAGTGTATTTTATTGTATTGTTTATTGATAATTCATCATGGCAGTTGAACTGCACTCGAAATTGCTACAATTTGTTCTATCCGGTTCGATTACACTTCGCAGGGTAGTTTTTTTTTCAAACATATTATTAAAACTATTTTCGTGACTAGCCATATAATAACATCGCCTACAGTCTATCGAAAACACAGCTTGAGAGCAAGATTAACAATTTTACTGAGAGTTCTGACTATAAAGACTGATTAATTAAGTGTATCAGGTGTAAATAAGCAGTCTTTGTCAAACTTTGATGCGTAATTTGTATCAACTTAAATTATGTTAGTACATTAAACATACTACAATGTAGTATAATTTGTCAAAAAATATAAAGATACTAGAAATATCAAGTTGTGAATGGGTTAATAAAATTGATGTATTAATCGTACCTAATCAAGCGTTAACTAATTATGCAGTCAGGTAAGTAATATGTAATACATAGTGAGACATTATGCTCTTTTCTATTTCTAACATGCAAAATTATTAGTTTGTTACCTCGCCGATTCGCTATGAAATTTGACTAAATTATTCTTTATATGCTTTCAGATTGTTTATTCTCTTTGCGTCAGATTTGATTTATAATCAAATCTAGTCGTTCAAACTCCACATTGCCCACCAATCACGACGGGGACGTTCAGCTTGAATGTTTGGTGCCTAACCTATCATGCGCATACCATTAAATCTATGTTAATCTATTACTTAGAGCTAATCTAGTACGCTTAATCTAATTGTAGGCGATCGACTCAAAGGAATTCAGTCCTTCAACTTTCCTCGTAGAAAATCAACCTAGAACGACCTCCAGGAAATGACAATGCTACCAAGTGAGAACAGGGTGCACAGCACTCCCCTTTACGTAAAAGTCGCAGTTAATTCCCCTCAAGTAGGTTTAGAACATCTTCCGAATCGACAGACCTTCTATTCTAGCTTATTATACTTAAACCTAAACCATGCATTTAATGTAAATGGGTTCTCCTTTGCGTGATACACTTTCCAGGTGAGTTACAGATAACAAAGAATACAGTGCTATCTTTCACTACGACCTGTCGTGTTTACGCTGGTTGTGAGAAATTCCTGAGCTCGTTCCGATGGTGGAAATTCTTTACAGCTGCATGGTAATGATGGTGATGTATCCTTTACCGCTGCGCAGCAATGTTGGTGATATATGTCGCACGTCACGGCGTTTCCTTGAAGTCCGTGAAACACTCAGCCAGATGATTTGCAGTGGTTCCTGTAATCATACGTCTAGGCCGCCGATGGCTTTGAGCTAATTTCGCGCGCCGTTTTTGAGCAAAGTTTACGCTGTCCCTCGCTGTTAAGTTTGGTAACGCGCCGAGAACAATAGTACGCAACCGAGTAATTGTCTTACGTTCGCGGATTAATAAATTGGCCGCCGAAATAAATTGACGCTTCGGTGGAAAACCGCACGCAATCGCGATCCTCGGAAGTGATGAGTCTCGATGGAATATTTTTACTTAAAACATGCAACTTAGCTGACAAACTCCTTTCGTTCCGCTCCCAGCTCACACGATCCTGCCAGGCAACCGCTCCTGTGATGTCTGCACACAGCCTCACACACTTAACCATCACTTCTATAAAAGGTCCACTCCTTCGCGAGTAACACAGTTAGAGGAGAACGGGCCTCAACTCATCGAACTGCAAAACGCGATATCAATAATTATTCCGACATTGCACGAGTTATCCGCCCGAACACAACCGATCGATTTTTCTGCGCGATCCCGACTCCACGAAGACATCCGATCAATTCTCCCGCGCGATCCTGACTGTCCTCTGAGGAGCACACCTCCTTCTTTCCTTGCAAAATGGCCGCAACAGTTCATTTCCCTAATTGGTAGAATATCTGTAGGCCACACCCCTAACTAACGCCATGTTCCGTGTTTATTTATTTTTTTCATCAAGTCCTAAACAGCCATTTTGAAATTCGAAGGGTTTTTATACTGTTATTTTTTTGAGATTGTGAGATTTTAAGAAATAACACTCAAAATTAGCCCATTTCTGAAAAGGGTCCATAATTTTTGTTATAGACGACATTTATTGCCAAGAGTATCAGATTACAGAATCCTGACGCCAAGGGAATTATTTGCACGTGTGTGAACCGTGTGAATTTAAAATTCGAAAATATTTTAGATAAGAGGGAACAAATATTATAATTTTTTATGAGAAGTGTGCGTATGGTGCAAATACACTTTGTATCAGGCGAACACATCTCAATAGGTATATCATTCAGATAACATGCCGCCAATTAAACGCAGCAAAAAGCTGCACTTAGATTACCAGCAAGCGCATCTATGTGAAAACTTCACGTGGAATAATGAATTAAAAGGTATGAATTAAAGGGATATGTCCATACCTTTTAATTCATTATTTTGCAATGAAAATATTTCCCATTTGTATTAATATTTAGATGTATAAAATAATATGTATGCACAAAATAATCTGGGTGCGTGGCCCAATTTTTAGGCGATTTTCACAAAGGAGAAGCTTCTCAATTTGAACGGAGATAAGGTTTTTTAGGGTTCTGTATCCGTCGTACGGTACCCTATTACTAAGACTACGCCATCTGTCTGTCTGTCCACCTGTCCGAGGGCTGTATCTCTTGAATCGTAATAGGTAGCCCGTTGAAACTTTCACAGAATATGTGTTACATTCGTTATATTCGATATATGTAACAACAAATAATAAAAATAAGAAAAAGAAAAACATTCACGGGGTTTCCGATACAGGAAACTAAAAAGTGTATGAGCGCCACTCTACCGAAAAGAGTATGACGCATTTTAACTAATAGGTATGTAGATGGCGTGATTGGCACTGACCATGACATGGCGATACGGAACCCTCGGTGCGCGCGAGTTCGACTCGCACATGGCCGGCTTTTATTTATCTGATGTTAAAGAGTCGATGCTCAATAGTGATTATTATAGTAATATTTGGCGGGCGTGGATCAGTAGTTTTTTTTTTATAGAAATCGCGGCATGTGGCATCGTTTCACTTACGAGTACGTGACTTACGATGCCCATGCCATGGACATTCTGTGATGCACGGGGATTGCGAATGCCATGCCGGCCTGACAGTAGTCCACAAGTTATATTTTGATTTTGTGTGATGTATACAATAATTGAATAAACATTTTCCAATTTTATATGCAATTTATTAATGTTTTATGAAATATAAAAACAAATTGCCTATAACATTTACTGTTTTAAGTTTCGTTTTATTTGAAGTCAAGACACTGCGCAGGCAAAAGGTATTAAAGAGTTTACTTAGGAATAAATCACAAGAGTACAAGTAATTCGAAGATTGCAGTCATCTTTGGGAGGGTTCCCCTGAGTACCTTCTTTCAGCCTTGGATTCTATTCAGCGACGAGCCATTCGCCTCATTGGGGACTGCACTCACGAAAGACCTTCAACCTCTAAAGAACAGACGTATCGTTGGGTCATTGAGACTATTTTATCGGTACTACTATGGCCGCTGCTCTGACGAATTTGCTTCCCTTATGCCTCCTCTCGCGGACCACCCCTTTGTAGTCGACAGAAGTGTTCTTCGAACTGCACGATTCTCTAAATCGTTCTTGTGCCGTACTGCAAAGGTGTGGAACGGGCTCCCAGGTTATATCTTTCCCCACCCCTACAATCCACGGATCTTCAAATCGCGGGTTAATAGCCTTTCCCCAGCGACATTAGTCCACCTCCAAGCCGGACTGGCACCTCCTCGGCGGTGAAGTTGGCTGCGCCAGAGTCTTCGACCTCGGGCGGAGCCACCCAGTTCGGAAGCAATAAAAAAATACTCGACTTCACTTATACTGGCTGACAATTGTTATGTAGAGAACTCGACACCCTATACCGAAGCCCAAAAAACGGTCTGCGCTAAAAACGAGCCCCTCCATCAAGACCTAGTGGATATGTTTCAAGGTACACTATTATAATTCAAGGCACATAAATCGTACGCCGTACTTAAAAACGGTCGATGACTTAGTTCCAGTGGTTCAATTTGCATTCGCGCCAGGACTAGGCGGGACGTATGAAGTGAAAATGGGGTCCCTTCTTCTCGACTTAATGAAAAATGCCGCGGGAAAAGGATCAGGCGGAGCAAAAATAACATTCAAATTACTCGCCAGAATACGTAATGATGCCCTCCGCCCGCTCGTCCGGTGCGGCGGCGGAGCGGAGGGCGGGCGGCGCGGCGGGGTGGTCCGGGCGCGATCCCGGGGCGGCGCGGCGGCGGCGGCGGAGGCGGGGCGGCGGCGCGGACGCCGACGTCCAACGAGACGGGAGGCCTCGGCTCGGGACGGCCGAAGGTATAAAAGTATTTTTCGTTTCCACCACCGCCCAAAATCAGACCACTTGGCCCGCTACTGTGACGTGAACCCTTCGTGCGTTAAGGATTTCTAGAAAGCTTATACCTACTTACCGTTTGAAATACCAAACTAAAGCGTTTGTTCGAGTTCTGAGAAACTCACTTCTAAACTTCACTAAACTTCACTGTGTTGTAGCCAATGGGCCATTGGAACTGACTCATTTTATTAGGTAATTATACTTTATCAATTTAACAAAGAGCCATTACGGCGGCAATGGGACGTGCCTCGGCGGGAAGTGAGGACCTCGGCGAGTAATTATCTTATATCTTGTTCATTATTATGACTTACAAGAATGTTATCTCTACTCTAACCCGACGTACCGACCCCGCACCGCCCCACACCCTTGGCCCCGACGATCTCGTCCCTTGAATAATTACATCTTAATTTTGGGCAAACAGTGATTTAGCGAGGACAGGGGATAATAAGTATTTTAATCGGAGGTGAGATCAAACGAGCCCCTATGCTAGCACGGGCACGACTCACCGCACTCGTTTTACTCCTCATTAACCTTCAATAAGTACTCAAACCCAAATTCACGGCGAGCTTTTTCCAGTACGTACTTACTGTCATGTTCGATGACGCATCACAAGGTTTACACGTTTCGTGTAGTCTGCAGGATTGTTTCTTTTTGTCTATTATTGGTATGTACTGTACACACTTAAAGCTTTCCATAAAATTGAGGCGGCGACACGTAGAGTAGGTAATTAGTGCCATTTTGATGTAGTTATTGACTTTGTAACTATCTGGACAGTATTCAGTGGGACTTTTTCACTCTTCTCGTACTTGCTAATATATGTAAGTTTCCTATAGTAACCGAACCCGGTGTAAGTAGGAAGTAGGTGCACTAATGCAACAACATTGTACTCGGAGTGCCTAATTACGTCGCTGCTGGAAGGCGATAAGGCGGCGACCGAGTAGCGGCGGCGACGGTGCGGCGGCGTGTTGCACAGAGGTGTCCATGGCACCGCAGTCGTGAATATGCAACGTCGGTATCCTCTTCATTACGTTATTTGTATGAAGTCGTGACGCGCGCGTGTGCACTGACGAAACCGCTCGTGTGATCGTGACACGATTTTTTCTAAAGCTCCAGTTCTTGTGGAAAGGAGGTTGCCGCCGCTCCGCCGCCTGTGCGCCGCCTGAGCCGCGTAGCCGCGCCACGTCGCGTCGTCGTCGTCGTCGTCGGGATGAATCTGTGACGACACGCTCGTTCGCCAAGCAGAGCTGGCGCGACGCGCCAGCTCTGCTTGGCGAGAGGCGTGGGACGGCGGCGTGGCGCGGCGCGCGACGCGACGACGACGCTGCGCTGGGAGGAGGAGCCACCCGACTCTTGACACTCTAGCGTTCCCCGGCGCCACTTTGTGTCACATTGTGTTAAGGAAGATTTTATAGCTTTCATAAACGTCCATACGTCTCTCGGAGTGCGCTGTCGCCAGTGAAGTAAAATGAAATAATATGTACAATGTATTTAATTATGACTTTTCTTCGCTTCGATATTTTCACAATCGGCCTGCAAGATAATAGTTCAAATGTAGCATAAATTGTTTTAGTCACAAGTAGCTAGATATATCCTCTATAGACCAACCCACAGACATACACAGCCTCACAAACATTCCCGACGCAAAGGATTCAAATACTTATTCTCTGCCGTTCGGGTGTGTACCTTCACTCAAAGCGTAAACAAAATGTTATTTCATAGTCTTCTTATTTGGGCATCAATTCAAATAGTCCGTGTCCATCGCGTGTGCATTGTGACCGTCCGGCCTCATTGTGTCCCCGGGGACCCGAGTTGACCCGACACTCCACACTCCAGCAGAGCAAGGAGCGTGTTGGATCAACTGTCGCGCTTCCGTGCTAACACGTGACCGGTCCACTCTCGTTTCAACTTTGCCATTTGCCGTTTCTTGGATAAGATTAGTACTGTTCTGTAATTTGTTGTGTCGCGTAGGTACTTACGTCTGTTTTGCTTAAACCTATTATCTGGGTAGTGAGCTGTCTATAGACGCCTCGAGCGGATTGTGTTAGTCACAAGTATTTGTGTTTCATAATATCCTCCGGGAGCCTTGAGTACACAAAGATACTACGCATTACTGCCAACTTTCATTATCCGTCAACGGTACTTAGTATATACGCCGCAATGTCTGTAAACTTTTCTCATCGCCCGGCGTGCTTAGTGCCCGCGATGCCAATAAAAAGGTTGAGACTATCGAAAACTTACAATGTCTTGATTGACTATGAATGTTATTTATTACATTACTATTAGGTAAGATCATGGTAAGATGTATCTCTTAATATAAAATGTTTCGTAAACATTGAAAAATTCACAGATCTCGGGCATTACACGATCTTCGAGGTACATTGAAAATAAAAAAAAATTACATTTACATATTTTTTATTATTTTTCAAAAACACAAGCAGCTTAAAAAATGTAAACTAAAATTTAGACAGAAAAAGAGATAAGCTTGACATTATGTCTAACTAAAGTAACAAATTAATAAATACCAAATGTAAAAATATAATATAGGTTAGGTCGGCTAGAACGGCTCCATCATCAGGACTCTGGAAATAACATATGACTAGAGTACTTGCGAAGACAAATCCAACGAGCCCAAGCACGATGGGCTTACATAATGTGTAGTTTAGGAGTTCCTATGGTTTCCTTCCGGCTCCATCATCAGAACCCAACTAATAAACTAACAAAGTCACCCAAGGATCTGCAGAGCCGTGATTTGATTTTTCACAATTTATTTTATACATTCGGATATTCCTCCTCGCTCTCTACGCTGTTGCACTTCCAAAACTCGATTCCACACTTTCAGCGAAAATGGGAAAAATTTTAGGGACCACCTACAGCACGAACCATCATCGATAGACGATTTTTTTTTAATGTCGCCGAAAGTCCAAATCTAAACAGGTTTTTTAATTTTTCGATATCACATTTAGTTTTTGAGATACCTTTAAGAGATTTAGTTCGAAAAAAAGAAATAGAATTTTTCATATTCTTGCATTTAAAAATTATTTAGCCATCTTATAGCCCTAGCCGATACGCGTCTTTTGAGCCCTCAACCACTCGCTTAGCCCCAAAACTCGCGACACCAGGACGATTTCACACTCTCAGCGAAAATGGGAGGCTATACTGAAGCGATCGAAAAAACATTTTCAATGCTAAAAACAGACTATTCTAACCGTGGTTCTAGCTATGTAACAAACGAAAAATAAGAACATTTCTAATACACATATATTGAACATTCTGAATATAAAAGAAACACTTACATACAGGCAACGAATGTGTCTAATAATATTGTCTAGCCCACAGAGCATCAAATACCTACCGCCCTTTCACGCTCTGTGGTCTAGCCCTATGCAATGATCTGCGACTTTCTTATTCGTTTATAGAACATTTCTCGAGAAGTTGTGTAAATGAAACCGACCCGACATTCCATTGAATGCCCGTAAATGCAGAATGTAAATACACATACAATGCGAATATAATAAAATATTTACCGAGGAATTGTGGTAAAAAATTGATAAATCTTTATTTTTGCCCGGACCGGAAGTCTCTCGAGATAAGAATAAGAGGGTTTCAATTTTCAGCAACGCCTCCGCGTGGAATAACTATATTGATTTTATTCATACTCTTTTTCAGCTAAGCTGCAAATAGTACAAATTATTCGTAAAATCGTTTCACCAACCTAAAATTCCTATTTAAAACTGTTCTATAAATTACAGATAATAACAGCGGCGACTCCTGGTTCTGAATATTGGGTTGGCTCTGGCTAAGGATTTTTTTTTTCATAATTTCATAACTTAGGTACCTACGCGTTAATTTATTTCTACCACAATGCGTTCAAAAACTGAAAGACGATTACGATATAGATAGTTAGATAGTAGATAATATTTAGTTTAAATGATTTATTTTGCTCACTTACGATTTATTTGTCTGTAGATAGGTACCTACTGGTTGTGTCAAACAAAGCTGTCGAGTTGCAGCCGACAACAGCGACGTCTCCTCTGGCACGACGACGACGAGACAGGCGAGGAGACAGGCATACAAGCTTGAATTGTTACATTTTATTTGTACATGAAGTCCACTCTTCGTTCCACAGACAAGAAATTTTCGATGACTCGATCGTGAAAATCTTCTTTCTTCCTCAATTTTGTTAGCAACTCCTTTTCCACAGATATGTAAGAGTGCCAAATTACTGAGTCTCTCTTGTCCTTGAGTGCTCCGTAGATAGCTCGGTAGGAGTTTGCCATTATAATTACCAATAAATCACTTTAAATTTAACAACACTGCACAGGATTCATCCATACAAAGTCCATACCTACATAACGGAATATATGCAGCTATCAACTCGCGAGCCAATGCGCACACACACGCGCACATAACACACCTAGCCTAGCTCGCTAGTCGCATCGCATCGCACGTCGCACAGCACAAGAATACTCGTCGTGTGGACGCAGCGCGCACACACCCGCACACGCAACACACACACCTAGATCGCTCGCTAGCTCGCTCTACTCGCTACCGCGCCACTAAATGCACTCCCCGCTGCGCCAACTCGAAAGGCTGAGCAGCGGGTCCGCGCGGGACGGGCGGGGGGGACATCGGTCGCTTCCGCCTTGTATGGAATACGATGGCGCTTCAAAATGTAGCCAACCAGCCAATGAATGCCTTGATGTGTCGTCATTCGTCGTCGCCCGCGTTTGACGCGCGCGAAATTTCAAATTATGTAACGGGTACGGGATTGACGTTTTATCTTATTAATCGTGGATTATCAATACTAATAATAAATCTGTAAGGGATTGCCATGGAGTAAGTTGCTTTGTTTTTTGAGATATTGGGTTTGTAGACTCAGTGTATGATACTAAAACTAAATTTATGATTTTTAGAAATCATTTCTGTATGTATGTATGTTCCTCCATAACTCTTAAACCGATCATCCGAATTCGATGAAACTTAATACAAGCACATTTTACTATACGGGACACAGGATAGGCTAAATAAAATTCACTTCCGGTTATTTTAAGATGTGGATCTCATACAAACCGAGTTTTAAATACGAATTTCTCGCGAGCGAAGCCGCGGGCAAAAGCTAGTAGGACATAAATAATATAACTCCGAAATTTTTTCACATTTATTTTAGCCTGATACTTCTGTATTAATAGTGTCATTCATTTTATTGGGTTTGGCGGCGCCAACCTCGCCAACTGAGAGGAGTCGCCGCTGGATAATAATGATAAATAACATATTGTAAAGTCCCTTCCAATAATGTTGAGTCACAGTGCACGTTATTCTGGGCCGAAACGGTTCCGATCAAATGATTTTGCAAAAAGAGGCAAGTTCAACTCAACTAATTAGTAAAATTCATAACTGACTGACTGACTGACAGATAACGCACAGCCTAAACCGGTGAGTCTAGCAAGAAGCATGAAATTTTGCAACCATCGAAGCAAAAGGAAGGATAAGTTTGACGCCTCTGTCTGTCTGCCTGTGTGTCTATCTATGGCAACGTATCTCCCAAACGGGTGGACCGATTTGGATGCGGTTTTTTAATAGAAAGCTGGTTCATCCGGGATGGTTGGGATGGTTCTTAGCTACGTTTGTAATCAAGTTATAAAAAAAATTACGTTTCACGGATGGATATTAAGGGGTCATTAAGGGGCTATTACGGCGGACGTGCCAACAAATAATAAAAAAAGTAAGAAATAAAAAATTCAGGGAGTCCCCATACAAGAAACGTGCTAAGAATAGATTAGTACATATTCACGCTACTGAATAAAAGATGGCGCCACAGGCATTTATATTTTGCATTATAGAAAGTTAAAATATAGACGAATATGGTTTTTTGTACAGGTATGGGCATCTACGGAACCCTCTTTCAGCGAGTAAAACTCGCACTTTACCGATTTTTGTGTTATATTTTATTTAGTTAGCGATCTCCCGACGCTACTAAACGGAAAAAAAATTTGACTTTTTAAGTGGTCCTGGCGATTTTTTATTTGGAATTTAACTTTTTTAATTAGAACGAACATATTATTTATACTACCGCCTAAGTACTGCGTATTCTTTGAATAGTAGTCAAGTCAACGCAGCACAGTGCTCGTATTTGTTTCACGCCCGGCATAATCTGACAACGCACTGCTCATTTTAATTTGGCTTATAATAACGATTTGGCAACACAAATGGACTTCATAAACAGGATTAAAATAAATAATATGACTTTGTGTGGATTATGTATGAGAGTGCATTACAGATGTACAGATATTTGGCTTGGCTATACGACATATATGCAATTTATATTCGTATGTAGTATAATATTACAATATCAAAGAGCTGCTGTAGAGTGTTGCCAGCCAAGGGGAATATTAATAAAAAAATAAACAAAGCGAATAAGTTTCTACGAGCGATCGGCGCGGCGCGGCGACGACGAGACGGCCCGGGCCGGCCTTGTAACGTATGTCAATATATGAATATCCCTATAACTATAACTCGAGAACCACTTTATCGATTTACGTTCGGTTTTCCTTCTGTCACTTCTGAAGATTGCTGGCTATAAATCATAACGCTACGTCATCGGCAGCCTGAGCTGTGAGAAAAAAGTCAAGCAAAGCCAAGCCGCCGGCAAAAGCTAGTCATTAAACAAATACTTCCCAACATATTATAAGATCCAACGTCCACCGTGGATGTTCTCTTAAAACTCAAAAACTACTTAACCCATTCGCTTGCAGCTTTTGCCTATGTGCAACATATCTCCGCCAGGTAATTGACTATTTAGCGTCACGCCTTGATTCATATGAGCCGAGCAGTGGGGTCTGAAGTGAACGCATTCGGAAAAAAATGGCCATTTCATTTACCGCGAGCGGAGCCGCGGGTACATCTAGTGAATCATGCATGAATGAAGAATAAGGAAATATACTTATTAGAGTCGTTCAATTTTCGCGAGGTAACTACACTCTAATTATCAAAGTATTGAGCTAGAACTAATAATAAATAAGGCAATTAAAGTTCTCAGATACTTATCTGCAACTGCCTATTCCGAAGTTTACACATCAACGTACGAAGGCACATTTTCATTCGTTTAGTCTCATCGTTACTGTGAGATGCGTTGACTGTGTGGTTACGTTGCGACAGCTCAGCCACCGAGATACGCTAGGCTCGACTATACCACGTGTCAGAGATAGAGCGGGAGGAACTATTTGTATGAAATAAAATTTGGCACAATTATCATCACTAGCTGCATGGTGACTAACCACATTCGACGTATTCGTCATCATGTGGATATTGATAATAATCAGCATCGCCAAATTATCTTGTAGATAATTAAGCTATAAGTATGCACGATTTATCTTGTATTGCTAAGTGTGGAAATGTGTACCTCGTTGAGCTAAGTTTCGTAAGCTAAGTTATAGATTACTCGGACTATAATCATGTCATAATGCCATATTATATTCGTTATTCTTTATTCTTTATTCATCATCCGTATGGCAGTACACTACGCTTGAATTTTCCCTATTTTATTAAAATTCTTTTACAATCCAGTTCGATGTGTGTGTGAGACTAGCTACACAATAGACACCGTTTACAGTGTTAAAATACGGTTTGAGAGCTAGAATAACTATAATTTAAGCTTGATAATTCTAACCACATAAAATCAAAAGAGGGTAAAAGTAAAAATAAAATATTTCTAGACCTTCTGTGAGATTTCTTTTACATATATCGTATCATGATAATAAAATGTATGTATATTAAAAATATTTGACAACTAGACGAGAGGACGAGCTAGAGTAGGTACATTCGTTCAATCATGTGCGAGTCTTTGAGCGTGTAATGTTATTGAATCGACTATTTGCTGCGGAGTGAACGATGCGATGCGCAGAGCGATAGTCTTTTTGCAAACATACAAGATTTACGATCCCGTTTCTGCAACTTTACTCTGCATCTGTTCGTAACCAATATGGAGCTGCAGAGGAAAGCGTCATCGGTACATTTTTCAACTTTTTAGGATTCTGTAGTTAGCGATGTTGGCAGGTTCCTTATAAAATTGATTACTAGTAAGTAGATTCTTCTCTTCTCTATTATCACATATTTCAAGTTAGTAGTCTAAATTTGGACACGGCTTAGATGACATTTTGAAACCGCAGTCGAAAACATATTCGAACATGCCCAAAAATTAAAATCAATTTGTCAGAATTTGTCAGTTCAAATTGCCTCCAAGTCTTCTCTACGATCAAACTACGATCTACTAAGATCAAAATAATTTTCTAAAAGCATTTATATATTTATAGAAATGTACGAATTTATTTAACTTTTTTGACATTCATAAAATGTACTTAGAACTAATAGTTTTCTGCAAAAAGAAAAAATCTAAATAAATTATATCAAAATCATATTATACCATTCCCTGTATATACCAATATAATACCTTACAATATAAACTATTATAACATGGAACGTCCACCGTCTCAAGTTAAAGTAAAGTGGTCATGAGGGAGGGATGTTTCATTAATTTTGAATACACGACTCGTCCGATTTTTCCGGTGTCATTCGGTTTTCACAATTACACCACAAATATACTGGACTTTAGGGGTTAGAAGTAAAAATAATGTATATGAAATAACTTCCGAGAAGGTAGTTGCCATACCGGAGATTTAGATCGTTGGCTGATATTCCTTTTGGGTTGCTGGCTATACTAGACTTTCTCTAGTCTAGTATACAGCTGAGGCTGCTATATGCTGCCATCTTACATCCAGTACGGTGGTACCAGCCCAGTCGACTACAATAATTGTAGTCGACTGGGCTGGTACCACCAAATGTAGAGTAAGTGGTAGACTCAAATTATTTGAGTCTACCACCTAGAAAGGGGTAAGGGTGTAAAACTGTAGGTCCCTTACAGTTTTACACCGGTTCTATGCCGGTTCCGAACGGTGATGCAGCAGTTGTAGGAATTGTACGCAAACATTTCCGTCAGAAAAATCTCATTGGTACATGTCGGCCGGAATCGAACCTTAAGATCAAGAGTCCAAGCCAAGACCGCATCGTTACAGCCAAATATATATATATATATATATATATAAATATAAAACAGGAGCGAAGCCGCGGGCACAAGCTAGTCATTCAATATCAATTATCATCAATCAATCATCAATACTAATAATAAATCTGTAAAGGATGATCGTGGAGTAAGTTTCTTTGTTTTATGAGATACTGCGTTTGTAGACTCTACTAGACGATACTAAAACTAAATTGACAATTTTTATAAATATTTTATGTATATATGTACGAGTATGCTCCTCCATAACTCTTAAACCGATCATCCGAATTCGATGAAACTTAGTACAGGCACATTTGATTATACGGGACACAGGGTAGGCTAAATAAAATTTCAGTTCAGTCTACACTAAGATGTGGCTCTGCTCTCATACAAACCGAATTGTTCCGCGCGCCGAAATAAAGGTACGGTAGCGGTCTTATTATTTTTTTCTTTTTAAATATGAATTTCACGCGAGCGAAGCCGCGGGCAAAAGCTAGTACTAATAATAAATCTGTAAGGGATGGTCATGGAGTAGGTAAGTTACTTCGTTTTATGAGATACTGAGTTTGTAGACTCTATGTATGATACTAAAACTAAATCGATGATTTTTAGAAATATTTTCTGTATGCATGCATGTATGTATGTATTTTCCTCCATAACTCTTAAACCGATCATCTGAATTCGATGAAACTTAGTACAAGCGCATTTAACTATCGGCGACACAGGATAGGCTAAATAAAATTTTAAAATTTCCGAATTGTTCCGCGCGCCGAAATAAAGGTACGGTAGCGGGCTTACTTACTTTCTTCTTTTTAAATTTGAATTTCACGCGAGCGTAGCCGCGGGAAAAAGCTCGTTAACAATCAAGTTTAGTTTTATATTCGCGAAACGTTGGTGATCCTTCTACGGAACTGACTGTAGGAACGCGGCTGGCTCGTAGACGAGTGATAGCTTGTTATGTTAGCTGTAGTTGTAACGTAACACCAGCTTCGGGGCCTTCACTCGTGCGCCGGCTAACTGCCACATTACCTGTGAACTCTCCAGCCTCAAATTACACCGAGTTATCGATGCCTCGCTTTTCTGTGTACCCGTGGCTCCGGGGGTTTGGTATTTATTACGTGGATACTTAGTGCTTAGCTCCGGCTGAAATGTTCTGGGTATGGCAGTCATAATAACAAATTAGATTTGAATTTTCAATAAAATAAGGCCACCAGAGTGCTCCAAGTGACATTTTTGTGAATTTATTGCAAAAATTCCTTGGTATGAATTTTTTTTACAGAGTGTGAAAAAAATGATTTTCTTACATAATCATAGATGGCGAAACTAAAATAGTTTTGGCATTGTAATTTTAAATGGTATCTAGCTTTTGCCCACGGCTCCGCTCGCGGGAATGTTTTTTTGTCAGAAACCTGCGCGCACAACAACGCACTAAAATATCATCGTAATCTTAATAATTAATCTTACGAATGCTTATAAGACGAACGAACGAATGAGCATATTATATTAATTTTTATATACATATTTGTAGTTTATTATGGGTCATCAATTATATTTTGTTGCATTTAATTCAATACAATAGATTCGTTTGATCCGTGTTGACCTATTGTTCATCAATGTTTTCACAGATATGATGGCGAGCCTATCCGGATCATATTGTTTGCACTTTTATTTATTGGAATGAGTTTCAAAATTAGTACAAACTATAACATAAAAATTAAATTAATAAAAATAAGTAGGTAATACAAAAATGTATGTTAAGAAACATCATATTATTGTCAAGTGAACCGTACAATTAACCGAGGAATCAAATCGCTTCACGGATACCGAGTGGCACCCGCCGCGCCGCCCCCACCCCGCCCTCCGCGCCGCTACCGCGGCGCCTCCGCCGTTGCTTGCGTGAGAAGAAGATTATTGGACAAAAGATAATGCGTAATCAATTATTATTATTACGCATACAATACGCGTAAAATAATATTTTATCGCTTATGATTATAAAAGATTTACGCGAATGTGCATATTAAAATGATTGTTCATAAATAAAGCTCCGCGAAGTCAATGTTAATTTCGCGAAGAGGAGCTCTCGATGTACCGCGGCGAGGCGTAGAGCGGGGGAGGGGCGGGGTAGAGCGGCGGAGGCCGGGGGGTGCACGACACTACACCCACACATCGCTACTGCCTCCACTAGCTTCACATCCATTACCTCACTGTCGCTCTTAGCGAGGCTCGTTACAAGGCGCACTATCGATCGGAAATTGCATCCAGAGACTGCAGCTCACGCGCACGACGCTGCACATGCAACACACGACCGCGCGCCTGTGTGCGAGTGCATTCGAATCACGATCCATATTCGAAAAGCCGACTATATAAGGAGACTCGTATTCCAAATTATTAGTATTCGGCATTTGAATATAATTAGAGTGACATCTCTCGAAACTACGCGCTTCAAGTTCTAGTTTTGTTTTAAATCTATATGAAAATAAGGAGGAAACCATGATCAAAGTGAGTAGGCATCTGCCTACTATTTACTGTAAATCTAATGAACTCATCTTAGTTTAGTGGATTTACTACTCCCAAGTGTGATCAGAAGTAATTCAGGATCGTCTTCCATAGCAATTTGTAATTAGGGTGAATAAGAGTTCGAGTGATCACTTTTTTTTTGTTTAGCTAATTTTGATAGAGTCCCCGCAAGTGTCATAGTCATATTACATTGTTTTTTACAGTGGTTAATCCTCCTGGCGGCGATCGCATTAACAATTTGTAAAGGCGAGCCGCCCGTCAACTCCTATCTACCTCCAGCGGGCGGCGCGGCCCGGCCGGCCGCGCAGTACGGCCCGCCCGGCGCCGGCGGAAGCGGCGACGGGGGCGGGGGTTTCGGGGGAGGACAGCCCTCAGACTCCTACGGCGCACCCTCTCCCGGACAATCCAGAGGATCGCAGGGGCAGACTCAAGGCTCTGGAGGCCGGCCACAAAACACTTACGGTGCTCCCGGCGAATTCAATCCTTCAAACTCACTAAGCGACCAGTACGGCACTCCAGAGGCACAGGGAGGTCGGGGCGGCGGCAGCGGGGGCAGGAATGCACCGAGTGCCGAGTACGGACCGCCGCAAAGAGGTGGCGGCGGCGGTTTCGGAGGAAGGCAAAGACCCCAGAATGGCCAATCCGGTGGTCAAGGTGGCTTCAGAAGCGGCGGAGGTGGAGGCGTCGGGCGGCCGGACTCGAGCTACGGACCGCCCGGCCGAAGCCAGGGCTCAAACTTCGGCTCTTCCCAGAGAGGTGGCGGTCCACCCAGCGCCAGCTACGGTACGCCGAGCTTCGGTAACAGTGGACTAGGAGGCGGCGGTGCCGGAAGACCTGGCTCTAGCTACGGACCTCCCGGCACCGGTGGAGGTGGTGATGGATCGGCCTTTGGACGACAACGATCTGACAATTCATTCGGAGGTGGGAGCGGCAGACCAGGCGGCAGCGGCAGCAACGCTGGCGGTGGGGGACCGAGCTCCTCATACGGTCCGCCCGACAGTGGTTTCGGACAGGGTCAACAGTTTAGAGGTGGCGAAGGTCCGTCCTCTTCCTACGGGGCTCCAGGCGTTGGTGGCGGTGGACGCGGCAACACCGGCCTCGGCGGAAGTTCTGGCCAATTGGGTGGATCGGACGAGGAAAATAATGTAAGTGTAAACGAAGTCTCTTCAACTTCTCCGTATAACTAAAATGTTAACGGTCTATAACAATAGCTGTTAACAACTCATGCTGTGGTGTAACTGCTACCGAACGAAGGTTATGGCTCTATCACATTCGCTCGGTAGCGCGGCAGTTCAAATAACCACAAAAACACGAGTAAGCAAATAGTGTAGCTGAAAATGGTGTTATACTCATGAATTCGTGTGGTACAGGAGCCGGCCAAGTATGAGTTCAACTACGAAGTGAACGACGCGGAGAGCGGCGCCAGCTTCGGCCATTCTGAACAGCGCGACGGGGACCGCGCAACAGGGGAGTATAACGTAGTGCTACCAGACGGCAGGAAACAGGTTGTCCAATACGAGGCCGACACGCAGGGATATAAGCCCCAGATTCGTTACGAGGGTTTGTTCTGCATTCGTTCAGTTTATGCAATTCGTAACATGCACATAATATCACTCCCCCCTCCGCCCCTCCGCAGACCCGCTCGCTTCAGCTGCCCCGTTTCAGTTCTAGCTGGCTATGCTTTAGCTAGTTCACACGGAGTTGCGCGGTTGAGTAAATAAATATGGTTTCTGTAAATGTTCTATTGAGTGTTGGGTAAAATAGTCATCTCCTGTAAACTGTTATTACAAACGTCGATTTCCGTTTTAACAACAGATTATGGATACTCTGAAATCTCTTATAACAAAGACGCTTTGGTTATGACGCTTCGCTGAAATATTTTTTTAGCATTGATCGCTGGGCAGTATTTGAAATAAAGATCTACTGTGTATAAATTGCTCTGATTATAGTATTATGCCCGTATATAGCGCCTACCCTTAAATCATTATATCACATTATTAAATTTACACGTATGGGTCTCATAATTGCACAAAATAGTATAGTGTTCTAAGTTAACCTATATTGAATGTACCTAGAATTTTCAATGTCATTAATTTTTATAAATAAACATCTCCCAATACGGAACAGAACACTTTCACGTGTTTCTATTAACTTTCAGCGGGCCCTAATAATTATTTATTTGTTTGATAGAACTTCATTAAGTTTGCATAACAATAGATAAAGTTTGTCAAAAGCGCAGAATGCTTAAACTAAATGAATAGCGATTCAGCTACAGCTCCTTTGAAAGGGTGGAGGTGCTTTTAGCAAAGTGCAGTAATTAATGAACAGTTGCGCTCGACCCAGCGAAGACATTGTCTGAGGGGTTCACAGAATAATCTAGCATTATGCCAACAGGTGGCGCTGCGGGAGGCTCCGGCTCAGGTAATGGACTCTTCTCATAATCGACTCCTTTAGTAGATCATTTATTTATTTGAAGCTTCCTATGATAGATCGGCGTCAGAACTGTCACGGTATACGAATACGACGTCATTATACCGGATGCTTTAGGAAAAATATCGCTATGTGGATGCGTTCTTACGTATCCACACTAATAATAAATCTGTAAGGGATAAATCTGTCACGGAGTAAGTTACTTTGTTTTATGAGATATTGCGTTTGTAGACTCTATGTATGATACTAAAACTTTTCTGTATGGATGTATGTTCCTCAATAACTCTTAAACCGATCATCCGAAATCGATGAAACTTAGTAAAGACATATTTAACTATACCTGACACAGGATAGGCTAAATAAAATTCAGTTCTGCTTATGCTAAGATGTGGCTCTCATACAAACCGAATTGATCCGCTCGCCGAAATAAAGGTACGGTAGCGGGCTTACTTACTTTCCTTTTTTTAAATACGAATTTCAAGCGAGCGAAGCGGCGGGTAAAAGCTAGTTATTTATATATTTTACAATAGCATGACATTAAAACTTTTGTGATCTGAAAACGTCATAATGAATCAAGAAAGTACGAGTAAGCTATTTGCCAGAATCTACCTAATTATCCTACTTTAAATCTAATCGAGGAATAATAAAATTTATTGTGGGTTTTATTATTATTAACTAACTCGAATTCCTTGCCGTTCCAGATGGTTTAGGTGGTTCATCGGGGCAGGGGTACCCAAGCGGTGGCCAGGGCGCAGGGCGCGGTGGCAGTGGAAGTTTCCCGGGAGACGACACCTCCGGCGGCGGTGGCTCCGGATATCCATCCGGAGGACCCGGACAATCTGGCAGTCAGAGGGGCGGGCCAGGGCGAGGCGGCGATTCCGAGGGGTTAACTGGAAGAGCTTCAGGCGTCGGGGGCGGTGCCGAGGGCTACCCGAGCGGGAGGCCAGGGCAATTCGGTGGAAGCCAACTCGGAGGCGGAGGTGGAGCCGGAGGTGGATATTCACAGGGCGGCCCAGGTTCTTCCGGTGGATCCCAGAGATTGAGCGGTGGTGGAGGTTCCGGAGGCCAAGGAGGCTATCCTCGCGGAGGACCCGGCGGTAATGGATTTGGCGGAGCCCAGACTGGACAGCAGGGCGGCGGTCGGGAAGGCTACCCGGGCGGTGGCTCCGGAGGCTCAGGAGGAGGTGGGCAGTCCGGATTCGGTGGCAGTAGCGGATTCGGTGATCAGGCTGGCTACCCGAGCGGTCGGCCCGGCGGAAACGGCCGTGGTTCCGGGCAGTCAGGCTTCGGGCAAGAAGGAAGCGGAGGCTTCGGTGGCGATCAGGGCTATCCGAGCGGCCGACCGGGAGGCGACGGACGAGGATCTGGACAGAGTGGACGAAATGGTGGTGGAGGTTCGGGAGGCGAGCAAGGATACCAGAGTGGGCGGCCCGGCGCCGGCAGAAGCAACGAGGTGGACAGCTTTAACAACGGCGCAGGCGGCGCCGACGGCTATCCCAGCGGGGGCCCCAGCGGGACTCGCGGCTCCGGCTACTGAGGCTTCCGCCGCGCTTTCAACGCTCACGTGCAGGAAAACCATGCGCTTTGCTTTAGTTTAGATTATGTATATATTTTCAGCGATACTCATATTTTGAATGCCTAATTTTGTTATTATAAGTACATTTTCTTGTTTATATTCTTCGACGTATTCGTACTACTTTATAGTTGAGGTGTAAATAAACGAATATTATGCCACAGCGTTGTATTATTGTAGTAGCTTACTACTAACTAGGCAAAGACAAAATTAAATATTATGCCAATGACACATTTAATGAATGAAGTAACACCGAATGCCAGTAGGTAAGACCTTAGTACCTATGTATGACATAGTTTCATACAATAGGTCACTTTTCTGTGTTTTCTGGATTGTAACCCACATGTTTGCACTGCTTCGTTTCGAATAGTTGATGTAATTTTAAATTAAAAATTATTTCTGCTGCTGAAATGCTTAGTACGTGGTTAACTTGAATTAAAAAAAAATTATCTCCCACCTCCCACAGCCGCCGAAATCTTCAGCTCACACGTTTATCATTCTAGCGTCGTACTAAAGATATCAAAAAGCTTAATTAAAATTCCAGCGTGGTCCGATGTCGCTTATCGCTGCTCCGCGTGGATAATTCATGACGAAATCTGCGAGGGTCGTGCTCGCTCCTAATGAAACTCGCCGTAAATCGTCGTGACCGCAGAATCTGACGGTTATATAGAAAGCGGTTACAGCGGATGCTTCACAGAGGACGAGCCGTCACGCTAGCAGCAGTCGCCGACTCAGCCGCCGAGCAGCGCCCTCTCGTCACAGCCAGCAAGCAGCCGGGCCTCGCCAGCAGCCGCAGGATCATGGACGCCGCAATCGTATGTAAACCGCTCTAATGCATGCCGACGTACCCTCCAAGTTTTAAGTAGGGCGACGCCAACATAGTTAGCCTAGTGCGCAGCACGACTACTAGCAAGGTGAAGCAAGCCGTTGGAGAAATTGATGTGAGCCTAATAGCGCTAGCTAGGCCCAGTTACTAGGAATCTTCACATCCAAACAAATATAAATTAAATAGGGCTGGACCATGTTTACGCTCCCCTGGCGAAATTTATTACTTAGTAGCTACATAATATGTACTAAATTTTTTAGGTAGATACATTACATGTTTACTGATATTTTGGTTATTATTTACTTTTATTTTTAATTACAACAATATATTTATCGATTTCCAAATTAATCAAATACACCTGAATTAATAACCCTTTAAATAAAAAAAAATATTACATAAATCGTTTCCTCTTGGATGTACATTTATTAAACTTCAAAAGAGTATTTATACCAATATCTATACATTTTAACATACATTTGATGTAGGTGCTAAAATAAAAATGCTAATAGTTGTTCATTGTCATTGGATATTGACACTCCCGAAACGGCCGTTATTGAAATAGATCTGCGGTCGTTTTTTCAGTCATTGAAATTGAGATTTTATTTTGCATGAGATGGAAATGGTTGAATATTGATGTCCGCAGTGGTCGATTGCAGTTTGACCCAGCTCTGTGTAGCCCCATGTCGCCCCTTACTCATGCACGGCACCGCAGCGGCGCCAACCAATCACGTAATATCAATACAAAACAATGAAAACACTGAATGAAGACATTTCTTGATTTTTTTGGGAAAATGATTTTACTAAAAACCATCATGAACACGAGTGACTGAACTTGGCTGGTCTGAGGATAGAGAAATGTTATTACCAGGTATGACGACGACATCAATAACATCGTCGGCGGAAAGCAGTGGTTCCGTACGACTGAAGGCCGGCAGGACTGGAGGAAAATTGGAGAGTTGACTGAAATGTTTTACCATATGAATAAATACTAAATAAATACATATTATGTATGCACGCTTAGGTTTGTGTCAGTACATAAACACAAATACCTACAAGTTGAGAAGATTGAATTTAGATACTCACTCGGTGCTATGCGGATAATTACGGATTAATTTAAACGTGGAAGCGGATAAGTCTCGATTGATTCAATCGTTCAATCGTTTGCAATGTGTGGAGCTCAGGCACATCCAGTTTGCTCGTTCTAATAACATTTTCGCTCGAATAGTACCCACGCTATCGCATTTAGGACGAATATTTCGCGCGGGATGCTCTAGGAGAATTGGTAAAATTCACCGTAAGAATACGCAGAGACGAAGACCGTTGGAGTAAACGGGTGCTACACTGGCAGCCGTGGACAAGTATACGGAATGTGGGAAGACCACCCGCCAGGTTGGAACACCTCAAGGCAATCAGTGGATCAGTGGATCCGTACCACTGAAGGACTGCAGAAATATTTAAGAGGCGTATGTTCACCGCGTCATAACGCGTATACACTAATTGGAATTTACTTGAAACAGTGATTTTTTTTTTCACCTTTGTCTTAGGTAAAGTTTGTAAGTTTGGATCATCATATCATATCACACACGCTGAATCTCAACAATCGGGGTAAGCAAAGTAATCGGTGTTGTGCTGCAAGAACTCAGCACAACACTGACCACCACGTTTCGCAAAGTATTCGAACAAGATTCAATCAATCAAGCAGCAAGTAAGGCACGAAGACCTACCTGCTGCATGACTCGGTGGAAGTACCGCGCCAAGGTGAGAGGTGGCTAGCCTGTCGCCCTTTAGCACGGCATCTTGTCCTTATCCCTTAGTCGACTTTTACGACATGCACGGGGAGAGATGCAGTGGGTTTATTATTTTTAAGTACCCGCCCCACACGGTAATCCGATAAAAAAATCCGAAAATACTCATCCAATTTTAAAAATGCTTTGACCAATATTTAGAATGGAACTTCATAATGTACCTACATAGGCTATGCCAGCGAAGCCGAGCATTTTTAACCGACTTCCCAAAAGGAGGAGGTTATCAATTCGAGTGCATGTTTTTTATTTTTTTTTATGTTTGTTACGCGATTTCTCCGTCAATTGAGGGCCAATTTAAAAAAATATTTTTTTGTTTGTTATTAGGTCATACTTCCGAGGTGGTCCCATTTCAATTTTATCGAAATGGTTCAGCGGTTTTCGAAAAATCAACATAATACTATAGTGTGTGGTTACCTTCAGCAAAACTTGTGATGTGGTCGTTTTCAGCAATTTTCAGTTCGATAAATTATTATGGTGTGTGGTTACCTTCAGCAAAACTTTTGTGATGTGGACTTATTCCCCAATTTGCAGTTTGACACATATGGCGAATAATTCTGTACCACTTCAACCGATTTCGATTATTCTTTTTTATGTAATATTACTAATAATATTACTAAAAAGAATGAAATAAAATCAGTTTTAAAAATATAAAACCGAATTAAAAAAAAAATGAACTAAAAAGTATTAAATACGTAATATTTAGAAATTTTCTATGAATCGATATTGTGATACATATTCGGACCCTTGTTTCATGAATATTCTAAATTTGAAATCTTTTCCGACCGGCCAGGTGCGCTTAATATATTATGGTACGAGTACCATCGAGCTGGTCTGATGATGGAGACGGAAGGTGGCCATAGGAACTCCTAAACTACACATGATAAACCCATCGTGTTTGGGCTCGTTGCATTTGTCTTCACGAGCCTGTCGCCCTTTAGCACGGCATCTTGTCCTTATCCCTTAGTCGACTTTTACGACATGCACGGGGAGAGATGCAGTGGGTTTATTATTTTTAAGTACCCGCCCCACACGGTAATCCGATAAAAAAATCCGAAAATACTCATCCAATTTTAAAAGTGCTTTGACCAATATTTAGAATGGAACTTCATAATGTACCTACATAGGCTATGCCAGCGAAGCCGAGCATTTTTAACCGACTTCCCGAAAGGAGGAGGTTATCAATTCGAGTGTATGTTTTTTATTTGTTTATTTTTTTGGATGTTCGTTACGCGATTACTCCATCAATTGTGGGCCGATTTTGAAAATTCTTTCTTTTGTTTGAAAGGGGATAACCCTGAGGTGGTCCCATTTTAATTTGGTCAAGATCGGGTTGGAAAGCGAAGCGGAATCGCGAGGCCAAAGGCCGAGCGATTCCGCCGAGTATAATAGCAAAAAATTACTAAAAAAAAGTGTAAAATAAAAAAAAACTGTTTTAAAAAACCTAAAACCGACTTCCAAAAAAAAGTAGAACTAAAAAACTATTTAAAATAAAAATATAAAAACCGCCTTCAAAAATGTAAGAAATAAAAACCTAAAAAAACGAACCCTAGAGTTGAAGACGGTGCTAAAGCAAGCAAAAATGATGCATGAAAGAAAACAAGAGTGGATGATATCCTTTGTGATTTGTGTAGCCTTTTTAGCACCGCCTTCAACTCTAGGGTTCGTTTTTTTTAGGTTTTTATTTCTTACATTTTTGAAGGCGGTCTTTATATTTTTATTTTAAATAGTTTTTTAGTTCTACTTTTTTTGAAAGTCGGTTTTTCACACATATTATGCTCTTAGCCATTTTCATGAAACCAGAAACTCCTTGCCTCATAAATCGATTCGAAATTCACTTCGCGCTCTATGAGAAATGAAATCACACGAAGTGAGGACGGTTGCAACATTTTATGATTAGTGTCAGGATAGAAGCATACCGCACGCTGCCGCGGCACCCGCCCCGCCGCCACCCCCACCGCGTAGCACGACATTTGCATATGCTAGCGTCGCGTGTTATATCCAAGCCGAAGTAGGAAACCGCAAATCACTGTACTAGGGTCATTATTATTGATTGGACTATAATATATTGTGATCACTGATCATTGTCTCAACAGTTGTTCTTATTAAACTAAGCTAAATTAAAATCGCCGTATCCGTCAGATAATAACATCTACAAATAGTTTACTTTAAACTTGTATATATTTTGAAATTTTAAAAATTTTAAAGTTATTATCTGTCGAAGACTAATAAATGTCGAAATATCGTGAAAAATATGTGTTTTTTTTTATTTATTATGAACAAATTATTATAAAAATTAAAACCAAATATTGGTCAAAATCAAACTATTTAATTCGTAAATTAAAATAATTATTCAAATTGTGAATACCTACTAAGGATCGCTAGAATGCTGTAGCAGTGTTTCCCCTTTGGGGAAAGCTCACCAGCTGGATAAAGCAGAACTTTGATGTGGTCTCTATCAGAATCGGGCCTAGCCTTCCCAGGAACAGCTTTGCATCAGTACTCGAAGGATCTAGCGTTTCGACCGCAAACGCGATAAATAAAATTAATCGTCATCAAGTTCTCGTGATTTCTTTGTCATGTGTTTTACCCCAACCGCACAACAAACAGAGAAACTAAATAAAGCGATAGATAATTCAAGAGTGGCCAAACAATCATTTAATGTTTCAACCTTTGTGCAATTTTTAAGTTACGAGTCGGTCTTGTAGAATTATTCGCATAGACAATGAGCCCGACTACAGCATTTTCTAGTGATCTTTCTTTGTTTACTTAAATTTTATTAACAGACTGGTTTCTTTATCGTAATTTACCGGGTGGAAGCTGCACTACGCCGGGTGTGAAGGGTGGCTCAGCGTAACAAGAGGAGGTCCTGCGTGCTCGCGAGCAACCTGTAATTATGAACCTCCACTTTGCTGGGATTTGTGAGTTAAATTTCTAGCACCTAGCGGTCTTACCGCGTCTGGTAATTAAGACTATAATTTGATTCATGCAGGCTCCCGCGGCGTTGCACCGGCTCCGCTCGTGGCAATTCACTTACGAGCTACGTTTCGAGTCAGTTGTATTGCAACCCTCCTTAAAGGGGTGTATGAATTTTTTCGAGTTTAAAATCGATTGCAAAATGTATACCGAACAGAAAATAATAAATAAAATAAAAATAGACAGAACAGAAAGCTCATCGGAAAGTTCCTTTAATGTTGCAAAATTTGTACCAAACAGATAAACAGACAGACAAGAACGCGAGTTAATAAAAACGTGGTGAAATAAAATTCGTTGCCGGCTGATATTTGATTTGAGACTCTATCTTAGCACAAGTCACTAGCGCGTCAATGAACTTCTCCACCGCGTCGATGACTAAATTCTTTTATCATCTCGAATTGTTGCGCATTAGGAATAGACGTTATTAGGCAAACTTCTGCGTTGCTCACCATGGCGAGTATTCATATTCATTACTGACATAGTAATATATCAGAAAAATATTTTAGGCAGAGAAAAATAATTTAATTAAATATTGAACAATATTGCTAGACCAATATTGCGCCAACACGAATTTAACGATATAAATCAGTTTAACTCGTTAAGCTAGTACCCGTTGACTGTGGGAACCGCGTTTAAATCCATAACTCGCTACTTAACTCTAAATTCGTGTTGGCGCAATTGGGCCTTAAAAGGTGTTTTTTAATATTGTGTTAAAATGCTACTTTTTTTCGTATGTTTTCTGTAAGTATTCAAATGTTAGTTGAGAAAATGAAATCAGCTTTTTTAAACCCACTATACTTTATAATTTGACAGAGGACGTTGGTGTGGATGGCGGGCGTGTGCGGCGCTGTAGTGCTGGCGCAAGACACCTACCTGCCGCCAAAGACTGGCTCAAGAAAACCTATTGAGGAACCCACGGTACTTATTGTCTGACAATTGAAATCAACACTACGTATGATTTCCAAATACTCGTTCTCTCTCCTCTAATTTCTAAATCAGGGAATTGCGAGGAGAGCTGAGCCACCGATGATAGTTTAAAAAACGTAGACCTGCAATTTTCATTAATTGTATACAATTTCGTCCGTAACGTTATCTATGCACACACAGAGACAAGTTTGACCTATATACAGGTACTCAGAGACATACAACGTCTCCTATTTCCCAATATCCTAATATACAGATTGTTACAGGACAAAATGTTTATATTTTAACCGTAGATATATATTCCCCCCTATCTAAATACAGCCTCTGATCTTTCAAGAGGGGCGTGAATGGACACCTGTCAGGCCGGCATGGCATTCGGAACCTCCGAATATGAGCGAATGCCCATGGGCGTCGTTAGACACCTTACGGGTGGCTCGGCGCCAAATGTCGCGCTTTCAATAAAAATAAAAAAAAAGATCTTGGGTTCATTTGGAGCCAAAAATGTTAAGCATTTTTTTTTTCTTTGCCCAACATTTATGGATTTATTAATTAAATTGCTTTGGCGCTCTAAATATCGTGGAAGCGTGTCATTTGCACATCGCGTAGTGGCCGAGTCATAGACCTTATAAATTAATTACCTTATTACAGCATGCTATTGTGCTGTAATTTACAGTACTATTGTAAATTGCGGCACAACACCGGCTACCACATTTAGCAAAGTATTGGGACAAGATAACTAGCAAGCAGCAAGTAAGGCAGGAAGACCTACCTGCTACATGACTCGTTATAAGGACTGTGCCAAAGTAAGAGGTGGCTACCCTATCGCCCTAATGCACGGCATCTTGTCCTTATCCCTTAGTCGCCTTTTAGGACATGCACGGGGAGATATGCAGTGGGGCAATTTTTTTAAGTACCGGCCCCACACGCGGTACCGATAGAATGTCTCTGTACGTCAGATGCCAGCGAACTACGACTTTTCGTACGAGGTTCAAGACAACGGGATCAGCCTGGACTTCGGACACAACGAGAAGCGCAAGGACAACCAGGCGAGCGGCTCCTACCACGTGCTGCTGCCGGACGGACGCATGCAGCTGGTCGAGTACGAAGCCGGACCCGACGGCTACAAGCCCATCGTCAGTATTTTGGACATTTAAAATCGTATCGGCTGCTTGGCTATAAGAGCGAATATACAGGTTGTTTCAGGATAGGCCTGAGAAACTTCAGGAACAGAAAGTACTCATTATTAGAAGAAAAAAATCCTTATCACTCAAATCGAAATTCCGCTTTTTTTTTTCATACAAAAATTTATAATTGTAATAAAAACTCGATGGACAGTGAGATTTGGCAACAGTGCTGTCTAGGTCTAGGGAGTTCAGTGACCTAGTCCAGTCCTCTTTTTCTTTTCATGTCATTTAAATTTAAGTGTTTAGAATTTACCTACATGCAGTTCAATTGTACTAGTTAAGCATGTAAGTTAGTAATTTTATTTTTATTTAATAAAGGTGGACGTTAAACGTCCACACAGTGCTGTCTAGGTCTAGGGAGTTCAGTGACCTAGTCCAGTCCTCTTTTTCTTTTCATGTCATTTAAATTTAAGTGTTTAGAATTTACCTACATGCAGTTCAATTGTACTAGTTAAGCATGTAAGTTAGTAATTTTATTTTTATTTAATAAAGGTGGACGTTAAACGTCCACCAAAGCTCGATAAAACGATTTTCACCAAAAAGTACTATAAAAAGACCGAATCTAGAAAAAAGTTTCAGAGCTTTTCGTCTTCAAATATGGACCCCTTTCGAACCTTGAAGTTACGAAACCCTATCCTGAAACTTTTACTCAAGATACTCAAGGATCTGGTCATGCGCGCGCGCCCCCATTACTTCAGGTAGCTGCTGCCTACTAGCGACTACTAGTGAGTGTGACACGGTTCTCCAGATGTAATAAATCTTTACAGCTGAGTTGTGCCGACAAACCACACAAATCGATGATTAATTTTAACACGAGGTGCTTCAGCCGATATTTGCTGTCAATATTTAAAGCAATTAATTAATAGTTTAAACAAGTTACAGTCCATAATATATTGAGTCAATATTGCATTGCGTTTCGTCTCTACGCCAAATAACCGATAGGCGTGTCGATACAATAGCGCCAAAATATTGTTGTTTATAGCAATGCAATTCGCAGGTGACGTACATGGGAACTGCCACGTTCCCCGCGGCGGCGGCGGAGGGCGACAAGTTCGATGGCTACCATTACAACGCGGCGTCCAACCGCGAGAGCGTGCGGCGGCCGGCGCCGCGCGCCCAGCCAGCGCAGCAGCCGCCCGCCCCGCACGCCGAGCCGCCCGCCCGCCCAGCCGCCGGCGGCGCCGCGCCCGCGGACCGCGACCGAGATGCAGACACGTGACGCACCCGCGCAAGCTTTATCCTCGCAATACGACCAAAGACAATTGTAAACACTACTAAACCTTACAAATTATAAAGTTTATGTATGCAACAGATTAAAGAGCAAATAAAAAAAAATGGGAGCAATATGAAATTAAACTAAACAATAACAAAAAGAGATTTTCCTTCATTTCCTTATCACAATGATTTTCAGTTGCACTTCTGAATACTTTATGTCTCCTGCAGCAGATATTGCGGGCACTGTTTTTGTACACCCCAATTATTTATTTCGTGTAAACTGAATACATTTGATTGATTGTGTATGGTACTTATGAATACATGAGTATACGTTTAATATTATTTGTGGAGTTTGCCGTTAGGTGATCGAGAAATAAACAATAAATACTGTTTTGCAATATTTAATTAATAGCTATGGTAACATTTTGATATTTTATGTAGCAAAACGTGTTTTTATAGCACATATTTTCTAAACTAAATTATTAATGAAATTTACAACATTATTCTTCAAGTTCGGTCCTTAGAAACTAAGTGAAACAGAAAACCTAAAACTATATTATTTCAACAACTTAAGATAAAAGGCTGTCATCCGCTCCAACATCTGCAACAATCACAACCAGTAGCGTAGTTTTTACATTATGCAACAATATTATTCACATACAAATAATTCCTATCAACATTAAATGGAAATTTGACACTTCTACATACTAGGAAAATTTCATAAATTAAAGTGCGCTTCAAAATGCGGAATTTATAAAACTGGTAGAATAAGACAGATTCACGAGCAGTTATAACGTAAAACTAAAGTCTAAACAACTTCATTTAAGAGCACAGATCAAGAAGCTGGGAAGGGCAGACGCCGATCGCTGTTCCGAGTTCAAAAGGGATATTAATACATAAATGTTGTAACTTATTTACGAGATTCTACGTTAGTATTTTGTACTGTAGGACGATTCTAGAACATCGTGTGATCAATTAACGTGAAGAATGTCAACATTCTGGTCGGGCCAGTGAACTCGTCGGTGCGTCGATATGGAATCGAAGCCGACGTTATCAAAGGACTGGTAGTCCTTCTGTGAGGCCATCTCGGCGAAGTTTCTATATCTGCAACAATAAGCATTTATGACGTAAAGCAGCGAAGCGGAAAGTACACACGTATGCACAGAATAATGTTTCACGGAAGAAGTATTTTGCACTCATTTTGTCGTAAACATGAATGCTCGTTCCCCGCACACAAAAAGAACTCTGTATTTGAGTTTTGTTCGTCAAATAGTAATCATAAAAATGAGTAGATGCCTAGTTGTAAAATTTATGGAATAGTCGAGTTATGACGAAGCAAGTAACTAGAACATAGTACAGAAAAGCTACTAAGACCACCTTACGTAATAAAGTTATGGTAGAGGGGGATTAATTCCGAAGAATAATAATAAAAATAAATTATACATTTAGTGATTGTACCTAGTAGATTATTTAGTGTGTGTTAGTTGGCTCAGCGTTTCATTATTACGAGTAAGTATATAGCATCTAGGATTGCATCCCTACACGTTGGACTTACCGCGGATGGATACCGATCGGTTCTGCAGATCTTTCCTCCACAGATTTGGTAAACTATGGAACGCTATCCCTGCCCACATTTTCGGCCTGCATGGCATTCGCGACCACCGCGTGCGACCGAATGTCCATGGGCGTCGTTAGATAGACACCTCATGCGTGGGGCCGGCGCCGCATATCGCGCTCTATATAAAAAGGGGCTATGCCGAATCGAATTTGTGTAAAAACTATTTATAACAAAATATAAAAACTGACTTCAAAAATGTATGAAATAAAAAAAAATCGAACCCTAGAGTTGAAGGCGGTGCAAAAGAAGGCTACACAAAATCACAAAAGGATATCATCCACTCATGTTTTCTTTCATCCATCATTTTTGCTTGCTTTGATTCGTGGCTTTGAAGTACGACCTATCAACAAAAAAAAAATGTTTTCAAAATCGGCCCACAATTTTATTGACGGAGTCATCGCGTAACAAACATACAAAAAAAAGCCTCAGGTGCACTCCGGGAGTGCCGGCAGAAGTGAAAACACCGTAACATTGATTAAAAAAAAAAAGTTTAAGTTTTAAGCTTATTTATAAAGAAGGTTTAAAAAAAAATAATAAAAAAAAAATAATAAAAAAAATATATAAAAAAAAATTATGAAAAAAAAATATAAAAAAAATTTATGTAAAATTTAGTAGAACGGACAGACATGCATTTGTTACGGAACCCTACATTCATTTTGCAGAACTTAGTAGAATGGACAGACATAAACGTGTTACGGAACCCTACTTTTATTATAAAATAACCGTCGGAGGACATTGGTTGAAAATTGTAAAATTTAGTAGAACGGACAGACATGCATTTGTCACGAAACCCTTCATTCATTTTGAAATAAATGTTAAATTTATTAGAACGGACAGACATGCATTTGTTACGGAACCCAACATTCATTTTGCAGAACTTAGTAGAATGGACAGACATAAACGTGTTACGGAACCCTACTTTTATTATAAAATAACCGTCGGAGGTCTTTGGTTGAAAATTGTAAAATTTAGTAGAACGGACAGACATGCATTTGTTACGGAACCCTACATTCATTTTGAAATAAATGTTAAATTTAGTAGAACGGACAGACATGCATTTGTTACGGAACCCTACAATTCATTTTGCAGAACTTAGTAGAATGGACAGACATAAACGTGTTACGAAACGAAACCCTACAACCGAAACCGGGAGTGCCGGCAGATCCCGTGCCAATCGTAACTTAACCCTTATTGCAATGACTTTAAGGTTACATTTTAAATAATAATGTCGCTGTCGCGGTGTTACGAACAGAATTGATCCCGTGCCACTGTAACTTAACCCTTAATGCAATGACTTAAGGTTACATTTCGCTTTTCGAGACTGACGAGGACGCGATGACGCGAGTTTAAATTTTATTACCCAAGCGCCGCTAAAGAAGTTTTCACTTAAATAAAACATACAGTCGAATTGAGAACCTCCTCCTTTTGGGAAGTCGGTTGAAAAGGTTTGTAATATTATGTAAAGAGCGATTAGTATGATACATTATTTATAACTAAGAGTTTCGCGTAGTGGAGAAATGGACTAGACGGAACTGATGATAGCTCGATCCTAAGCAGAAGAACCGATAAGCTGAAGGCAAGGACACGAAGTGGTAGAATGTAAGTGTGTGCATGTGTACGTACATACATACACAGAGGTGCAGTGTGCGGTTGCGATGCAGTGCTGGATGCAGATTACCTCTTGACGACGACGCAGCAGCCTACGAGGAGCATCAGCTGCACCAGCAACCACGCCAGCACCAGCGCCACCACCAGCAGTTCGTGCATGCACACCAGGCCGCCGCCCGCCGCCGAGGCCGCGCTTACCTTCTCTGCCTCTGCACGCAAACAAAGGGAGACATTTACCTTTTGGGTCGCCTGGGAAGAGGTCTAATTAGGTGGTGTCACACTGGGTAAAATCGTAAAGGGACCTTGGCTCGTGGTCAAACGGTCAGCGGCGGGTGGCGGAGTGGTTTGGGCATCGGCTTCTCATGCGAGAGGTCCGAGGTTCGAATCCGGTCGGCGTGTAACAATGAGTTTTTTCTGACAAGCAAAAATTACTTGCATACCTACACCTGGTGCTTCACCGTTCGGAACCGGTGTAAAAATGTAGGTCCCTTCCCTCGCCCCTTACTAGGTGGTAGGCTCAAATTGTAGCCGACTGGGTTGATACCACCGTACTGGATGTAAGATGGTCACATAGCAGCCTCGGTTGTGTCCTCTAGTCCAGTATAGCCAGCAATCCAGGGAAGTCTCCGGTATGGCACCTACCTTCTCGGAGGTGATATTGGTATGTGCTTTGGCCCCTCCGACCCAGCCACCCATACCGGATTACATAAAAAAAATGATAAGAAAGCGGTAAGGCCTCTCCTGTTTGTAGTCTCCTATAATAATGTGTGCTCTCTGGGTTCCTTCTCAAGTTCGAGGAAACGCGAGCGACTTTTTTACAAACAAACCTGGATTATGGCACTAGAGCGTTCTTCAGTGAGCGGCGCTGGCAGGGATCCTTATAAATATTAGTCACGTGTCTGTCCGTTTGTCCTTCCATCCGTCTGCCTGACAGCCTGTAGCTCTCAAACTGTCCGAGTTACCTTCTTGAAATTTGGAATGAAACAGACAAATTTCATTTAACGCGCAAGTCAGGCGTCCTCAATCATAAATAATAGGGGCCGGAAACATCAAGTGGAAAATAAAAATATTATATCTAGTGGTACTCGTATATCGTTTAAAGGGCCTTAAATTGTATAAATTATCCAGTTGAAATATATGTAAAGTATGTATGTATAGTATATAAGAGTTGATGTAGGTATGTTATAATATGCATATTTCTTATTGTATATATGTAATTATGTATATGTAAGGATTTATATTGATTGTATGTATCTTTGTACAATTTGTTTATGTGTGTATTTATATTTCATACAACTGTTTCCTGTTTAGTACTGCATTGTCTGCCCTTACGTGTTTTCCACATCCCAAAGGTTAGTTCGTAAAGAATGCCGCAAGGCATTAAACTCGCCTTTTGTAACCTTTTTATACGGTGTACAATAAATTATATTTTCATTTCATTTTCATTTTCAGATTATTATTACTTTCAGTGAACAATATTTTTAATATTATAAAAAGTTGTAGGCTGAAATAATAGATTAAGCAGTGGAAATCTGTAATTGGCTTATAGGGTATAACTAAGTTGTAATCACCTATTTATTGTAAAACTGCTGTTGATTTCTCAAATAAACGAAAATATATATTTAATATATAATATGAGGTGATTATTCCAAAATAATTGCCCAATAAACCTAAAATACTTATACGTAAAACGTTTCGCCGTCGCGTCGTCGTCGGAGTCAGCGAAGCTCTCTAGAGGGTTTAAAACAATTAAATTGTATATTTGTTCAACTGAATACTCAAGTAACTTAATTTCTTCGTACAGGAGAAAACACTACACGCATACGATTTCATGTAAACCGGTAAAAGTGGTGGGGTCTGCCCTTTTACCGCTAACCGAGACGACGACGCTTTGTTCGAAAATTGGTTTACTTTGTTTCGAAACAATCCTTTGCCTGTATCATAGATGTTAGGTACAGCGGTACGGGGGTAATTTGTGTAGGGGCCGTGATCAAAGTGAAACCACATGGATGCGGTTACCTCAATTTTGATGCATAACTTCCGAACAATAACGTATGGGAAATGGCCGCCTACAGGCATCATGGAACATCCTAGCTCAGTATGACTATCGGAATCTAACATATTGGCATATTAATGTAAATAGATTATGAGTGTAATTAAATTATGAGATTACGAGTTTAATTAAATTATGAGCCTAATGTTGAAGATGATTTAGTTAATAGTGAGAATATTGCTGATTTAAGCCTTGTATATATGTATATAGAGATCGTACTGCGTCCTTATATTTTATTATTATACAGTTTGTCCTAAATCTTTCTGAAGTAATGGTTTTTTTTTTTCAAAATCGATTCAATCGTTTCGAAAAAAAAAGGAAAAAGACTTTGAGAGGGCATATCTCGGAAACTACTGATCCCAGCATACTAATTCCCATATGGAAAATGATAGCCTCGACGAGATAAAACTTTTTTTAGGGCATATCTCTGAAACTACTGATCCAAGACTACTCATCTGCTGGAGGAAATGATAAGTCTCGACGAGAGTTTTAGGTTTATTTTTTTTCTTATTATTATAATTTTTTTTTTATTATTACATACTTACTTATATATTTTTTGTGTTTTGGTGATAGATTCACTCGGCCCTCTTCCAGCATGGCGGGCATTTTTTTCGGCTTATTATAGTTTTCAAGTTTTTCAGGATTTTACGCGTGAAGGTGGATTGGCAAGAACACTCTGTCTCGCATTGATGATTATTTTTTAGGTTTTTTTTTTTCTCAAATACCTACTAATGTACTGAACTCAAATGTTTTAGTCTTCGACAGCTCAAATAATTTAAATTATTTAGAAAATTACTGTTTCACTACATAGTTATTGGAAGAAAACATATTCAGCAATTTACTGTTTCACTACATAGTTATTGCAAGAAAAGCTATTTTCCCATTTAACTGTGCAATTTTTAGAATTTCGGTGATGGTGTTTGATACGTAACGTAACTTACGCCGACGACTCCAGACCACAGCACAGAAATAAAGTTACTCGTGTGTCCAGCCAGACGTTACAATATTTTTATACTAAATGCGACAGGTATAACATACGAGTAGGTAGATACCTATAGGCAGGTGTTCGGCGCGCACCAGTGTGTCTGCGGTGAGGAGGTCCTTAGAGCCGACCAGCATCTCCAGCACGAGCGGCACGCGTCCCGCCTCCCCCGCGCCGCCGCCGCACCCCACCGCCGCGCCGCTCTGCGCCACCACCACGCCGTCCCCCATCTCCGTGTCTATGCCTATGTAACAACATTTACATTTCCGATTTAAAAACCAGCTGCGATATTTTTGTAAACATTGTGTTGTGAGAATCGATGTAGTGATAGAGATACTCTATCTCACGAAGTCCGTTTATCTATGAATATGTCAGGCGTGCACATGCACATTGTTTTAGTGTGCGTAACCTCAATTCAATTCAAAAAGGTAAATTTTGAGAAACAAATTAGAAAATTAATAAATAATTTTGTGACATCAATGGAAAGGGATCGTTATAAGGAATACAATTTTAAGATAAATCGAACATCCCTCCCCCCCCCCCTCTTATCTTTTAAACTGCTGAGTCTAAAATTTCGAAAAAAGATAGGGAATATAGGACCTCTTCTATTATAGTTTACAGGAAAACCTGAACGAAAGTCTTGAATTTTCACGGAAATCGAAATAGTACGGAACCCTCTTCACGCGAGTTCGACTCGTACTTGACCGATATTTTATTATTTGCTGGCATATCCGCTATAATGGATATTCGTGAAAATTTCAACCGGCTTCCGTAATGGATACGGAAACCTAAAAATATGATATACGTACAGTTTTATTCCTAAAAACATCATCATCAATACTAAAATTAAATCTGTAAGGTATGGTCATGGAGTAAGTTACTTTCTTTTATGAGATATTGCGTTTGTAGACTCTATTAAATAGAGTCTACAATCGCAATATCAATTTTATAGCTAAATTGACGATTTTTAGAGATCTTCTCTGTATGTATGTATGTTTCTCAATAACTCTTAAACCGATCATCCCAATCCGACTGAACTTAGTACAAGCACAATTAACTATACGGGACACAGAATAGGCTAAATAAAATTCAGTTACGGTTAGCATGGTACATCTTAGCATGTGGCTCTCATACAAACCGAATTGTTCAGCGCGCCGAAATCAAGGTACGGAAGAGGGCTTACTTACTTTTTTCTTTTTAAATACGAATTTAACGCGAGCGAAGCCGGGTGCAAAAGCTAGTAAGTACATACATAAAATATCATAACTGCTTGAGCTGAAACTGATTGATGTAGAGATATGTATATCACCCGTAGATCCGGCACCGTCCGCTCCGGTTCTCCGGGACTCCAGCGAAGCTGGGTTCCAGCTGGGAGAGTCCTCGCGCACGTCCGCCTGCTGGCCAGAGTCCAGCTCGTTCCACCGCTCCTCGGACGCGGTCGAGTTTATTTGCCGAGTTGAGCGACTCCTGCCTCCGCATCGCACCTTCAAACATTACGGAAACTAAGTACAAAATCTGAATACATAATATAAGTATAATAATAATGATAATCATCCGGAGGTTTCTCTCTTTGGGACCCGACCATCGGTAGCCTGGGCGCGCCCCGCCGCCGCGCCGGTGGTGGAAACTCCATTTGTTTTTATATCAATTTTAGGTTTTAATTTTGTAAAAATGTAAAATTTATATGAAAAGAAATGTGTGAATAAAGGAATAAAATAATGATAATATTTCTTTATTTTGATATATTATAAGGTTTCTCTCTCTCGGGTCTGATCATCAGTAGCCTGGGCACAGAATAGAAAAGGCCTGGGTTCGCCCCGCCGCCGCCGCGGTGGAAACTCAATTTTGTTATTTTGTATTAATTTTAGGTTTAAGTTTTATATGTAAAATTAAAATAAAAAAGAAAATGTGTAAATAAACGAATAAATGATAATATTTTATTATGTCACAATACACTTTAATCTACTTGTGATTTAAAGTTTTAATTACATAGCTTAAACTTTATAAAAAAATATTAAACAACATTTTCTTCTAATGAATTTAATCATTTGATTGAACTACTTTCCAAATAAATTGTATTCTAGGGCGTACTAACGCAAACACTCTAATGTCGATGCAATAATATCCATTGGCTTCTATGTACGAAATTATTACGAATTAAGTCGAATCGTATTTCAGAACAGCTCGCCGTAACCAAACAAAGGTAAAATCTTTGCAAATTATTTTACGATTAAATCGAACGACTTTCCGTAGGTAGTCAGCGAGCGGTGTCCGGTGAAGTGGAGATCCCGCGGCGAACTAATTTAGCATACAGCGGGAAGTGAGACAAGTTTCTTAATCTCATTACATGAACTTAAACGAGTATCTTCGAAAAAGTTTAAAAAAACGCTGGGCGTGTCCGCGCGTAATGTGATGGGCACTTTGGTAATTAGAAAAGTTTTCACATCGAGCAAAACTCGCGCGACCACGTGGGATACCCACGATACTCATGCAACTCTCTAGTGTTACGTACTTATGCAGAAACAAAACTTCTGTTTGTAAAGGATGCCTTAAGGAGTCAGTGCGTGCCTGATTGTACCGCACCCCTCCCGCGCCACTCAGCATTGGCGACGCTGCTTCTGGAACTAGGCAACGCTAGTAAGTAGTAGGTACTCTATAGTAGTAGTAGGTACATATAGAACTAAGAGGTACTTATAGTAGTAGTAGGTACTTATAGAAGTAGGAGGTACTTATAGTAGTAGTAGGTACTTATAGAAGTAGAAGGTACGTATAGTAGTAGTAGGTACTTATAGAAGTAGGAGGTACTTATAGTAGTAGTAGGTACTTATAGAAGTAGGAGGTACTTATAGAAGTAGGAGGTACTTATAGTAATAGTAGGTACTTATAGAAGTAGGAGGGACTTATAGTAGTAGTAGGTACTTATAGAAGCAGTAGGTACTTACAGTAGTACTAGGTACTTATAGTAGTAGTAGGTACTTATAGAAGTAGTAGGTACTTATAGTGGTAGTAGGTACTTACTCTGTACACAGTCTGCAAGAGACTTATAGACTGACCTTTGAGCAGCGAGGTGTGCAGAAGCGCACCATCAAATCAAACCGCACCACGTGTGAATTGGGAAAGCGGAACGCCTTGAACCTCGCCGTCAGCCGCTGCAGTGCGCCCGCGCCGCCTTGACCGCCCACCCACGTGCGCGTGAACCCGGGGAAGTCCACCTGGGAAAGTTTCTTTATTTATTTATTTTCTTTATTTATTTATTATTTAATAGTTCACCTTAGAACCAAATCGTAGAAGAATAAAAAGATCAACTGTGAATAATATTCCGACTGTCACCGCCGTTCTGCTCTCATACAGGGTGTTCGGCACATCGACCGACAAATTTTTTTTGTAGGTAAGTGGGGTCATTTGCAACGTTTTGACCGTTGATACATTTTGTCAGATGTCACGCGGTATAAAGATACGATTTTTTTTCTTTATTTTTGAAAATTACCAAAATCCCAGCTTTAAACGCTTGTAACTTTTTTTGTTTATGACAACACGGGCACTCGCTTTCCGTATTGAGAGCTTTTTCGGGAGCATTTTCAAATTTAGAACATGTGAACAACACCTAGGTGAAATAGGTGCCATGTTAGTGCTTCCCTTTGGTCTTTCTGGCCACACGGTAAATACGAATTATTTACATAGCCGCTTCGATTCATTCAGTGCGATGGTACCAACCCGGGCGGGTTAAACCCTACCACCTATTACGGTACGCAGGGAAGGTTTACGATCAGCCTCTAACGAATCTCTTAGGGTTCCTTCTTCCGTAGAAATTTTCTAGAAGAGACAATCCCTGCTTCTCTCTATTCCTGTATTTCCCCGTTTCAGGTCAAATTGCTCATTGGTTCGTGCATCACTCACACATGTATTAAATCGTTAAAGTTAAAGCTCGACCCAACCAGTACACGACCGGGCGCGATCAGACTTTGAGTGGATGACCGTCCGACCGAAGATGTTGCCCTTGATTCGGTTTTCACGCGAAACTTTAAGTACGTGGTAGAGTTTAACCCGTAACCCGGCCAGATTGGTACGACCGCACTGAATAAAGGTCGATCGATACGGCTAAGAAAATACCAGTGCAACCGGCTCAACCAAAGGAGAAAGCACTGACATGGCACCTAGTTCACCAAGGTGTGATGGGCCGGGGTGTGGCAGATGCTTTGGCCAACTATGTCAATTTCTATAAAAAGTTTCGCGTGCGACCGTGCGTTTATCTGGGCAGCGAGATTCAAAAGCGTTCATATATCGTTACATGGGGAATGTGTCGCCTGGCACTGAACTAAGTGATCATCAGGCTACCGGCCTTGGGGATGCGTTCAATCAACCCATCTCTATCTCTGTCTCTCTGTTTCTGTCTCTGTCTCTGTATTTGCATCTGTATCTATCTCTGTCCCTGTCCCTATCCCTGTCTCTGTCTCTGTCTCTACTCCAGCTCGTCAGGCTACCTTGATGGATGATATTTGGATTACTTATAGTGAGTGATAAATAAGAATTATTGCCTGTATTGAAAAAAATAAAAAAAACTCTGAATGGTCAGCATAGCATTAGGTAGATAACAATTTGCAAAAACTGATATTTTGCTAAATATAAAAACATCTATGTACATGTAAGCATAATAAAGCAGAAAATAATAAAAGACCAACAGCTGCCGCATATAATAAGCCAAATGGATTCAGGGTAAAAGCAAATAGTATGTAACAAAAGCAAAAAAAGCGATACTTATATATAATATTTTTATAGGAGATATTGGAGAAGAGATGAAACAGAATAGATGTGGGGGGTGGGGGCGGCGGTTGGGGTTCAACACCCTCCTCCCCCGGAAACAAAAAAACCTGCTTGGTAAGTGTAATTTTTTTAACTACAATATTCATTATTCCTTTTTTGCACACTATACAATGGTTCGACCACCTAGAAAATGTTTCTAGGCTCGTTCCAGTACTGGAATTTCCTTTGATCAAAGCTGGAGGAGGAACGAGCCGGCCCGACTGTCCCCAGATGATTCGCGCAGCCTCTTGCCCAGCTAGATAAAATGATATGAAAGTTTACATACCTGCCCAGTGGGACAGCCTCGGTTGTCTAGAAGAAGGACAGAACTGTCCCCGAGCCGCGATGACGCCACCAAGTGGTAGGCTTCGATTTCCGTATAGTCTGTACAGTACACAGAGTTATCTATGTACGATCAAATGGAATCACTGACATGGCACCTAGTTCACCAAGGTGTTATGGGCAGACATTACGGATGTTGTAGGTAATGTAGCCAATGGTGAGAGTTTCCATAAGAAAAGTACAGCCTTATTTAACCCCCGCCACAAAAAGGGGTGTTACAGTTTAACATGAGTATATTTGTGTGTATGTGGCATTGTAACAACGATGAACCGATTTGGATGCGGTTTGTTTTTATTATAATGCTGGTTTAACCGGGATATTTCTTAGCTATGTTAGTAATCAATTAATCAAGTACTTAAAACGAGGCTGAAAAATTATTCCATAATACTGGCAACATCACTCCTGGACCACACCGGCTCTGGAAGGCTGAAGTGACAGTAAGTGTAGAACCTGGACCTTCGACACTAGCAGCTGAAAGGGCGTGCCATTTATGGATGGCTTCCGTTTCCTCTAGTCGAGTCTAGTTTTCGCATCATGTGTGCATTTTTATTCAATGGAATGTGACCAGGGCCATACGTTAGTAATATATATTCGGTGCCAGGGCGCATCTCAAATACAGATCCGAAGAACGTGGGCACGTACAGAAGAAGACAATGACGCCAGCTTAGAAGGGCGAGACGTCACGTTCGTTATCTCTGTGCCTGTGCAGTAAGTATAGTTGGAGCATTTGAACCGAATGCGAACAAAGAGATTGAAGTCACAGATGGGACAGATTAGATGTCGGTAGTGCTTGAAGGAAGTGTAGTTGTACCTGTAGTCTCAACCCGCATCTCGAGTATCTCACCGAGCGAGACTGCGCCGCGCTGCTCGCCGCCCGACGCCGCGCCGCCCACGCGCACCACGTACATGGTGAGGGGCGGCGGAGGGGGCGGCGGGGCTCCACTCACGTTAAACACGGCGCTGGCCGGCACAGCGCTCGCTCCCCCCGCCCCCTGACTCGCCGCCGCCGTAGCTTTCACCCTAAAACAATTATTCGTCTGGATCTCAAATCCATTAAAGACGAGATATTTTAGAAGAAAGGGGATACCTTCCGCAAATGGGTTTTTACCCTTTCCTAGGCAACTTAATTGAAAATCAAAAGGAGGGCGGAGGGCGATGCTCCGTCCGATTGAATGAAATTTTGTGATTTTTAATTGACGTCAAGATTTATCAGCACTGTCATAGCAATCACTGTAAATTCTCCTATAAATCCAATTAATGAAATATCCATATCCATGCTCATAATCATCCAAATTGTAGCCAAACAATACACATAAACACACACAGTGTTCTTCACTGTTCAACAATGTTCTGGTGATTTTATTTATTGTGTGACGTTCTAGCAAGTTCCTTCAAAACATTGTGAGTATATACCTATATTGTCACACTCCATGCTACACAATTTGCTCTATTTAATTAAATATAAAAAAAAAATCTACATTTGTATGTAGCTGTATGGTGCCTGCATGGTACCTACCTACACACTAAGTACTAAATTTCATGTATAAAGTAATGTAACTATTACCACTACATACTAAAAATAAAAAATTTACGGTCAAGTGCGAGTCTAACTCGCGTGAAGAGTTTCGGAGATAATGGGTGAAATCTCGGTTTTTTTTTAATTTTTAAACTATTTTTACATAAAAATATAAAAAAAAATTTATAAAATTATTCTTTATAACGAGCTGTTTTCATTGATACGTCACATGATGCACTAGATTTTTTGTTTCTAATTTATCCCCCAAATCTAAATTCTGCTATACGATCGTGATTGGCTCATCAAACTGTATAATAATATGTTTATAAATTTAAATTTTCATCCAGTAGATTTGGAGAAAATAAGTTATGATATGACAGACAGACGGACAGACACGAGAGTGCTCCTATAAGGGTTCCTCTTTTGAGGTATTGAATCTTAAAAAATAAACTAAGTTCATACCTACCAGGTGCTATCGTGAAAGTTTATAAAAGTTTCGTGAGTCGAAAACAAACTGCGCTTACGAGGAACACATTCTTCAGTTTAAAAATGTTATATTTTCACTATTGCTCAATGCTCAACACGCTCGGGTGCGGGGTCGTTATCCCAGCATGTCCCGCCAACTCCTCGACCTTGAGGTTCAAGCCCCGCCATAATTTCCTTGAACATCTGCAGGGGGTATGATGCAGTGCTGGCAGATGGGGCACTCGGCCGGTGCATCCCGGATATATTTTGCCGGCGTTACAAATTCGTAAGCCAGCCGCAAATAAGCTTGGCTGGCGCTCCGCCAGCGTCGTCGTACGTGGCGGCCGGCGGCGCGGCGGAGGCGGGCGGCGGCGCGGCGACAGAGCTACGAGCTGTCCGGAGCAACGTCTCGAAAGGACCTCCGGAATTGCCTCGAAAACATTACGCTATTAAACCGGCACAGTCGCGTGGCCGTCGGCTATATCCGTGCTACCTCAATAGCAGTCGATGCGCCAAGTGCCAAGTGCCCTTTGCTGTGGAGTAGGGTCCAAGAAATTTATTACATTACAGTGTACTTCATTATAAATACATTTAATGGTCTAAAAAATAAAACTGTCGTTAATTCCAAAATTAAAACTTATACATTTTGTATAAGTGAACAGCAGTGTTGTAACAGTTATAGTAAGCATTTTTTGGGGTTGTTTAGGGTAATTTCAAGTAAGTAGGTATACCGACCTGGCCATATTACTTACCTATGTAATTGTATGCGGCTCGCATACAATGACATAAGTACGGTTTAGATAAAACAACAGAATTAGCCTACGTGTCTACAGCGACGGTGACCGACGCGTCGAGGGTGTGGTCGCGGCGAGGGTGCGCGGGACCCGGCGCGCAGCCAACGCGCACCCACCGATCCCCGGCAGTCTGGATGATGGGGTTGTTCTGGATCATCACCATCGCGTATGCCATCGACCTGCATTTCCAATTTTCATTACATCGGAATGTTACGGCAAGTCCTATCGGCGATTCTATAGACAAAACAAAAAAGACCGATGAAAAACATGAACTAAAAACATTACCCTCCTTTTTCTTCGAGCAGTCCGGTAAAAAATTCAAATAATAGTTTCGGAGACATGCGTGGATAAACATACATACATACATACAAACATACATATACCTATAAAATTTTGTATATTTGTTTGGAAGCCGTAACACATTATCATATATGAATATATTGCAGTTCCAATAGTGTTAGATACATACGTGTCGAATTGATAACCTACTTTTTTTGAAGTTGGTTAAAATACTTACATCGTTTTCTCAAGCTTAGTACCTATGTTATGTATGTCACACCGATTGTACTCTTAGGAGCAACCTTAATATTATCAGGGAGCAACGTACTTATTTTGGCTACCCTTGGGTCCATTGGAGACGGCATATGCGAAGTTGACATCGCAGGGTCCGTGGAGCGGGAGAGCGAGGCGCACGGGTCCTCCGCGCGCCCCCGCGTCCGTGCCGCACCGCTCCCCGCGCCCCGGCACGTACACGCGTCCGCGGAACGCGCCTCTAGCCCGGTAAGTCACTACCATCTCGTCCTCGCTGCATTCCACGCTGACTGCAACATACCACGTTCGATGATTAATGATTAATGATGAATAATGTGCCCTAATTATGACTATGTGTTCGGTTACGCGGTATACTGAAAACGACTCACTTTGTTTGTCGACGTTTCGTCCCACACTCGGGGGATATCTTCAGGACTCGCGGTCTGTGACGACCTGGAGGACACCCGACATATCGTCCAGTCAGATGTCAACTGCCGGTCGCCGCTGACGTAGATTGTAGCGATGCGAGGGTACTTCGGACGATGCGGGTAGGTTCGACATCTCTTGCTGGAAAAGGTCGGTGCATACGTAGCTCACTGTGTCTATGGCTGCCAGAGCTTGATGTTGGTTACCACCCGAGCCATGCTTCGCCAGCAGAGGATTCCACGACGAAGAGAGTACCATGCTGTCTTCTCTGTTAATATTGGCATGTCTGGAAATTTCAATGAATTCCCGAACCAAACGTGGTATTTTTCCACTGATATCGTACTGGTTTGGTCGAATCGAATCCACTGATTTGTACCACTGTCCAGAGCATGCTCACAGATGGCTGACTTATGGAACTCGTTGTTCTTCATCACCCTGATGTGTTCCAACAACCTTGTCTGAACACTCCGCTTCGTTTGTCGGGTCCGACCGTCGCAGACCGTGAGTCCTGAAGATGTCCCCGGAGTGTGGGACGAAACGTCGACAAACAAAGTGAGTCGTTTTCAGTATACCGCGTAACCGAAAACATTGTCATAATGTGTAATAGCGGTAAAACCCTGAACGAACAATGTGCCCTAACCCTTTTAATACTACCCAGAAGCTGACAAAAAAAAAAGATTGCGAGCGACGCCGAAGGGAAATCACATGCAGGCGATCAAGCATTCACCATTGAAGTTAGAGAAAAGTTTGAAGTGTGGCGAAATAAATATGATGAAGTTATGGCGAAATAAATATCTAAAATCTGTGTTTTTAGGTACAGCAGTAACAGGCGTGCAACAAGTTATTCCAGGCAAGACAAGGTTCTGAACTTTGTGTTATCTTATTAAATATTTTGTATCACCCTCGTCAATGCTTGGTGGGCAAATTACGTCCACCAAGCATTACGAGGGCGATACCGGCTGCAAGCTAAGGGTAATAATATCCTTATTGTGCTCTAGGCAGATGTTACAAGAAGAGAATTGGCGTTTATTTTGGCCTTACCTGCGCCATAGGCTCCTCCAGCTCACTTTACTTACTATTGAGTCAGCAGTAACTGGCGCGGGGCACCTGTCTCAGCTGTCACGAACCTAGGCTCAGCATGTCCCCGCTGAGCAGAGAGCACTGACCCAGGCCCTCACTGATCTCAAACTGCAGGCTTCACATCTGTATTACTTACTGTTGAGGCAGACGACACGGCGGTAGTAGCTAGCGCCGGGTGCTCGTCTCAGCAGCCACGAGCCCAGGGTCAGCATGTCCTCGCTGTGCAGAGAGCACTGACCCAGACCCTCGCCGCTCTCACCCTGCAGGCTTTTCCAGCTGAAACCCCGGCATACGAATCGCTCTTCACGCTCGCAGGATGATTTGCACTGTAATTTTTAAACCATAAAATATATTTTATTTTAAAACGGTTCAATACACATAAAAAAGTTGCGAACGCAATTTGTGCAACAGTGAGCACATAAAAAGTTATTATCTCTAAATACCCGAGCGTATAACTGTGTCACATGTTTGAAGCAGATTGTAACGGACAATATAATAAATGCCTGCGACGACGACGGTGACAAAAAGTGTATGGGCCATAGAAATATATTTACGCTTCCGCCGCCGTCGACGACTACGACGACACGATGGGGAGGTGGTGATGGCGTTGTGAAACTGGTGGAGACAGAGCGGTACGGACGGCGGGGAGTCCATACAGTGAAGCCGTAAGCATGACGTGGAGGGACAGCCACATAAATTCCAACAACTCGGTGGCAGTTAAAATCCGGAAACTTTTAACTCTCAACAAATTACTCGGGTTTATATGAGCGTTGGGACCGCGGCGTTCGTTAAGTATCTACGAGTACACGACTCGGGGCTAATATTTAATGTTCCGGCTCTATGTGCTTTTTTTTTATTAAACCGGAATTCCCAATGTGAGTTCATAAATTGTGAGAAGCGCAAAAACGACACTCAAATACGCCTGCTCGCCTTAATGACCTTAACAATCGCCACCCGTCCTATCTCCGCATGACTCGTCGCAGAGAGACTCAGCACCCTTTTGTTGTTGACATTGGGCCTTTGAAAACCCATCGGTTCTCAAATCGTTTCTTTGTCGCACCGCCACTATGAATCGAGAAACGGCCTCCACAGTATTAGGAGATTTTTTTCGCAAACTTGATTTTTTTTTAAAAACTGTTTTTGTTATATTTAGGGTTACATAAGATAATACCAAATGTATAGTTGTAGTGATATCAGTCAAGTAGATATTTTATTAAAAATACTTGAAGTTTTCAGTTGTATGGGACGGAGAATGTTTAGTCGATTTTTTCAAAAGTCTTTCGAGGTGTCGCAGATCTTTTAATACATCATGAAGTAGACCACGAGTGTAATAAGACCACATAAAAACTGTAACCCAATTCGATATATTCTACTTTCTACATATTTAAAGGAAAGAAAACAAAAATCTACAAATTCGGACTTACATATTTTCTATACCGGCTCAAATTTTGTATAAAACAATTTTTTTATAAAATTAATTTTGGTGAATAATTTTGAATAGAAAATTTTTTAACATCTTGAGAAAGTGCAACTGTTCACGATTTTTTTGTACAGCCTCTTTTCCGTCACGTTCAACATCACGTTACTGTTAAGACTTTGTTAGTTCTTAACAGTTTCGAATAATGTACTATAATGTTTTCAGTTTTATTAAATAAAAATATTGCTATTTTTTACACTGTTAATCGGAATGGTGTGTACATATCTGATATAGAATTATATGCCTCACATATTTGCATACCTGCTTAATAATTGTACAATCATATTGTAACCAAAAATTACTGTTAAAGAAAAAAGGTAAAAAATACTATACTTTGACCTGTTGATACTTGGAAGGCTGCACCTTTCTAAAATTTTTTTTACTGAGTGTGTTTATTTTTATGTTGTGCTACACAACCTTGCTAATAAGAGTTTAACACATCTTTGTAGTCCGGCAAAATAAATATAATGTTCTCCATCCCATACATTGCAAATTTTAAAATATAAAAAAAATATATATATACTTTATATATTTGAACCTAACATACATACGTACTGTCAAGCTACGCGTCTTCACATATTTGTTTATTTAATGTGTCCTCAAATCAATTATGAATACCAAATAAACATTTAAAACGCTAAAAATATTGGAGGGTATTTTCGACCACAGTGGTAGGTACAGTTGTTACATAATGTACAAATTAGTATAACTTACACACTTGGCAATCACAAAACACAAGAAAATGTAATTAATTGTAAAGTTAAACCATAAATAATGTATAAAGAAAATAGACGAAAATTTATAAATTCGGACTTAGATATTTTCTATACCGGGTCGAATTGGGTTACAGTTTTTATGTGGTCTTATTACACTCGTGGTCTACTTCATGATGTATTAAAAGATCTGCGACACCTCGAAAGACTTTTGAAAAAATCGACTAAACATTCTCCATCCCATACAACTGAAAACTTCAAGTATTTTTAACAAAATATCTACTTGACTGATATCACTACAACTATATATTTGGTATTATCTTATGTAACCCTAAATATAACAAAAACAGTTTAAAAAAAAAAATCAAGTTTGCGAAAAAAATCTCCTAATACTATGGAGGCCGATTCTCGATCCATAGTGCGCGCTAGAGTGAGGAGCTGTCTTCCGGCGAGTGTATTTCCTGAATCCTTTAACCTGGGTGCCTTCAAGCGTCGTATTAACGGGCTAGACAGCCTAGCAACAGTCCGCAAATCTGCTGGCATGACACCTAACTGAGCGTGGTTTCGCGAGGAGAGGTGATTTTGGCTCTATCGACTGCACCATTGGTCTCTCGGCACAGCTACCCATGCTGGTTTACATAAAAAAAGACAAAATACTAGAATATTTAAAAAAGCGGAAGTATTGTTAAACGAAATTTACGAACATTATTAACATTAAATTAATGCACCATACTTTTTTTAAATATAAAAAGCTTCGTTATTGGCAAGTTATAATTGTAAAGTAGTACTACCTACTATTGTAAAGAAAATGTGTGGACCATTCGTTGAAGAGCTCTGCACGAACCGCCATTACCTAAGTCTTCAATAACCTATTTTTCTATACATGCTGATCTCAAAGGATCTTAAGTTTCTGTATACACTAATTTAAAATGTTAAACCCGACACTGTCGCAGTATAGTTTGTTGTGGCAAACAAAAGTTCCGTTGTAGTCTAAATTACTTGAAAAGAGTCTCCCCACTGCTAAGTACTTTATTTATAGCTATAAAATTAAATATTACCTCGTCCTTAGATATCCCTTTGAGTGCCCGTTCAACATGCTTGAGTGTTTGATTGTAGTATTCTTCGTAAGAGCATCGCTCTATCTTAGCGGGAACTGAAAAATATAAATTTAACTGAATCAAGCGATTATGAATATTTCTTTTTCTGCGATGTATGACATCGTACAGTGTGGGTCCGGTACGTGAGCGCACGAGAGGGAAAATAATAGTCCCACTGCTTCTCTCCTCGTGCACGTCGTAAAAGACGACTAGAGGATAATGTAATGATTAATGACAAAGCGCTGTGCCAATGAGTCTTCGTCCTTTACCTGCCTTGTCGTAATACTTTGATAAACGTGGTGGCCGGTGTTGTGCTGTAATTTGAATGAGTTATTGCAGCTCAACAGCGATTACCCTGCTTACCCCGATTGTAGTGATAGAGCGTGTGTGGTACATGTATGTACGACATTTACATTATAAGCTCATTTGGACTAATCTTACTTTCGATGAATAAACTTGGGATTTTCTATTGAACCAGTTTCACTACTTTCACTAATCTCGGGATCTACACATTTCCAATTCACGTATTTATCTTTAACTTGAGAGAGCAAATTAATGTTTACATCTTCGCAATATGATGTGTATTGAACGTTCTCAATCCCGTTTAGGGGTAGGATCCATGATCCTCCTTATATAAGCAGTCTGTAATAGGTGCCTACTTATTATACCAACCAGTACTTGGAGATATCAGGTCGGTGTTCGTGCCTGCTGCTTCGATATTCAATTTAGTTTATACATGATTGAATTAAACATACTTATCTTCTCTATTTATACTTCTTATAAAAGCGAACGTCTGTCTGTATGTATGTATGTTTGAAATAAACTCCGGCACCTCTGAACAGATTTTGATGCGGTTTGCACCAATGGAAAGAGTACCTAGTTCTTGAGGCTCACTTTATACTATCCCGCTAAAGAGCGTTAGGGCTGAGCAGTATCAAAGAAAGTATAGTTAGGACGGGAGAGAGAGAGAGATAATATAATAGGAGCGATCGTTTATGATAATGTTTGCGTTTAAATCGGATTTGCTATTAAACCGAGCCTGTCGCAAGCGAAGCCGCGGGCGCAAGCTAGTTCTGAATAGGAAATGTCTCGCTCACAGTCGTGTCGGCATTGGTTCTCCTTGTAGAGCGTCTGCGAGTTGGCGACGCGGTATGATTCCGGCTCTGTAAACTTGTCCTCTGCGTTCAGCACGCAGCTACCGAGATCCTTGTCGCTGATGCTGCTCAGTTCGCTGTCCACAGGAGTGCCTTCAGATGAGCCCGAGGATACCCACTGAGCCGATCTGATGCATAATATTACATACTGAAATGCTTGCCACTTGAAACTTGGGACCATATACATTGATGAAGTTCGGAATCCTTTTCGATTTGTCTGGACGTTTGGATACGTACACTTACTTTCCTGTTAGGGTTAATTTGCGTACACTACACTGCATAATCGGCTTTAAAGTGAACATTTTTGTACAATATTATTCTATTAAATATACATTTAGGTACTGTGGGGAATTCTCTCTTCACATAGCGTGCAAGCACTCTAAGGACGATTTTTCACTCTGTACCTGCACAGTAGAGGAGGGTATCGCCCTCCGCTTACTGCTAAACCAACTGTTAACCCCCTGAAGATAGTAACTAACATCGTTATATTTAAATACTAGGTTTTTCCCGAGGCTTCTCTCGCGTAAAATTCGTATTTCAAAAGAAGAAAGTAAGTCATTAAGGGCGAGGCCGAAGGCTGAATTGCGTTCAGGTGAATGGTAAACCTTCTCGAATAGTAGGTATGTAACTAAGGGCAAGGCCGAAGGCCGAGCTCCTTTCAGTTAAACGGTATTTTTCTCGAAGAAACTAAGTAGCTAATGGCGATGCCGAAGGCGGAGCTCCGTATAGTTAAAGCATATACTTTCTCAAAGAAAGTAACTAAGGGCGAGGTCGAAGGCCGAGCTGCGTTCAGGTAAATGATAATCCTTCTCAAATAAAGTAAGTTAGGGTGCTGCCGAACGCCGGGCTGCGTTCGCGTAAACAATATTATATTCTATCTGAGATAGCAAGTCATTAAAAGTTAGGCCCGAGAGGGTGGGAGAAGTTATATCGTTTGCCTGAACGAAGCTCGGCCTTCGGCCTCGCCCTTAACTGCTTACTTACTTTATCAATTTACATAGGTACGGTTTTCACTGTTCCATTCTGCCACTTCTCATGGTGGTTTTAGGCTATAAATACGTCTACAGCGGCCCGAGGAGTGAGCAAAAAGTCGCGAGAAGAGAAGCCGCACGCAAAATATGGTGGTAATTAAATTACGTTTGGTTCCTTTGCGTAACCAGCCAGATTACAAAAAAACTCTTGGTTATGTCCATGCGTGTTTTTGTTTTTTGTTTTTTTTTTTTATGGAAACTGACACGGTTGGCTATATCACCTACAACATCCCTGATATCAGCCCATAACACCGGGTGAACTAGGCGCTTTGACGATCACAGATATTCTGAGTTAGTACGCGAATAAAATAACATGCATATGGGGCCATTTGTCGTACATAGTTATATGTGCGCGTAGCTTCAGTGCCTGCAACATTGACTCAAAATCGGAGATGCTCCTGCATCGTGTGCGTTACGTTAGATAGAAGATAACATGGTATATTCAAACCTGTGTAGGCTTCGCTGATCTGTATCAATAAGAGCTCTGGAACATTGCGCGGAGGTGACATTGAGGACGACGTGGTCGCTCCTGTCCTCCGCGTGCAAGTGATAACCGGTAGTAGTCTCCACAGCCCACCAGCGAGTCTCACACTCCTGAGGAACTGCCAGAATATGTGAATCTTGGATCTAACAATGTAAGGTGAATGTTTTCTTGTTGTTCCATTGGCGCCGGCAGGATTACTTTCAGGAATGTGTACATCTGCATCTACACATTATACTATTAAGTCTGCTTATGTCTAATTCCATTGAGTCTACCGCGTTCTTTCTTGTGAACCGAGGTTGGGCAGTATGGGCGGGAACCGGGAGGAGGCATTTACACTTGCACCCCCCGGCCATGAATTATCCATTCAATCAACAGTTTACAAAGATTCATTTTCCACAATGAATGTGTTTTCTATAGCAATATGAAGTGGTCAAGTTCAAGGTTAGGCGAAGGATTGTTTTAGAAAATGCTCGCGGAGTGAAGGGCTTAACTATTTATTTAAAAAAACTATTTGATTTGGGCTTAGCAACCAACCACTGCTTGAGCACTCTCCTCTTCCTCCCTCAAGGTATGATATGAATGATAACTATCTAACAATACCGGATGAAGCACATTTTGGCATACGTACGTTTCATACAAATCTTGATGAAAAAGTTGACGTCGTTCTCCTGGCGCAGTGTCCGTTCTATAGCGCGCGCATAGCCAGTACACTCTGCGCGGCCGTGCGCGACAGCCACCGCGTCGCAGCGCGCCAACTCGCGGCACCGCGACGTGCACGCTCCGGCCAGGGAAGCCTCGTCTGACCGCGCGGTGTACAGGAAAACGGGCTCGCCGCGCTCTGGCCGCACGCCGGAAAACTTCTCGAACGTTATAGATTCGCCCTGGCCGCATTGTGAGGACGCTGCAATCACGAGCTAGTTTCATTCTAGGCATGCTGACAAATAAAACGAAGAAGAACCTATGAATAATAGTTGAAAAACGTAGCTATAGACACAATTAATATATTTTAGGTGCCATTTTAGAACTACTGCAGTACGCAGAGACCGCCCAGTAAAAGTATGTGCAATAGGTAAAAACCTAGGCCAATTGCTCAGATAGTTCTCAGATATATTGAAAGCGCGACCTGTGGCGCCGATGCACTCATAAGATGTCTAACGACGCCCACGCCTATATAACACTTTCCAGTAACTACCTGGACGCCAAGGCAGCAGCAGCAATGCTATGCAACCTGTGATATAGTGTGACGAGGGCGACGCAGTGCAGCGAACGGAGCGCGGCAGTGATGCCGGCTTCACGCTTCCTTAGATAGAGTGCAGAATATGATATAATAGGTCTACACGTCTTCACGTACATCCGCACTGCACCAGCATGCCGTACCTCGCCGACCGCACTCTTTCACTTTGACATTTAAATAGATAACATTCATTCGCAAGAATATGAAAAAAATAATGGTTGTGAGAGCATTGTTTACAATATTTATAACCATTTTGTATTCCGGAAGCGTTCCGACACATGCGCGCAACAAGCACAGCGGGAGGTTCCGTCGCGTCGCGAACCTAATGGCGAGGGCTACAGAGGCCTTCTGGGCAGAGCCCACAGGGGTACTTCTTTTTTTTTATGGAAACTGACACGGTTGGCTACATCACCTACAACATTCGTGATGTCAGCCCACAACACCGGATGAACTTGGTGCCACGTCCGTCAGTGCTTCCCTTCGGTCGTGTCGGCTACACTGAACTGGACGGAAAACACAAACTATTTACATAGCCGTTTCGACCGACCTTTTATTCAGTGCGGTGGTATCAACCCGGGCGGGTTAAACCCTACCACCTAGTAATATAAGTCGCCTTTTACGACTTCTACATTATATATACACTCACCTCCGGCGACGCTCGACAGCAGCACAACCAGCACGGTGTGCCATTTATTTGACGTCATTTCCATCAATTGATGCACTTTTTACTCAACACTCGTCACTGCCACCGCATATACAGGCGGCAGGTCTATTTCGACGCCGCCGCGCCGGGGGGGCGCCGGCACCGCGTCTGCCGCGCTCCCGATTTCACTGGTAAATATGATTTTGTACAGCGTCAATTCGATGAATTTTTGGCAGAACATTCATCGTTTTTTCTGCGCGCGAAATTGAGTCGTGTCCGCCGGCGCGGCGGCGTCAGTCGGCTGCAGCTAGCTGACTTTACACGTGCGCTGGTGCAGCGGCGTGCGGGGCGCCGCGCGGGTCGCAGAGTCGCCGATGCATCGCGCGGTGCGCGATAACGTCTCGTGATCGATGAGTCGTGAGGTGGAATGCGAACCTGCCTCGCTGGCGACTAGCGCCTGCCGTGTCTACTCTACCTCGTTGCGTAAGCGGCGCCACTGCAGAGACGGAACACCTATAGAGGACGCCCCAGCTGTACAAATATACCTCTGGTGCGCGGTGGATTCGTCGCCGCCTCCCTTCTGTAGCGGCTGTCGCGTCGGATCGACGTGACATCCTTACATGAAATTAAACTCGATAATTGAAAGCGAATCGAGCGGTGCTAACCGATGCGTCAATAGGCATTGTTGCAGCAGACCGGACGCCGACGAAGAGCTCCTCTGTCTGGAGCTTCGGAGCTGTAAACATTTGTATGGATGCGACAAGCAGAGACGAGCTCAGAGTAAACGCGCCCATGAGAACCGTGTGACTTGCACATTATGCTCACTTTAGCTTGACCACAGAACGTATTCGGATAGAGGTGCGAAATAATGCGATAAAACCACTTAGCAGTGATCGGCGAACGTGTTCCCGCGGCGGCCGCCCCGGGCGCGTCCTTACTCTGTGGATAATACTTTTTTCTGAACTGCCCTTAATGGAAAACTGGATAAATGTACCTGCTATGCCTACAATGTACCGGAGAGAAACAGCAGCCGGGAACACCCGTCGAGCTTTGTACGCAACGCTTTCTGTTTCGTCAAATTTTCCGGACCAACGAATTAATCGTCAGTGCCAAAATATTGACACAACCTCCAGAGGTTTTGTCATTTGTTAAATTCGACGTTGATCCGTCTAGTAGCGGCGGGGGCGCGGCGCGGAGGCTGGAGGCAGGCGGTGTGGGGTGCGGGTGATTAATTCCAGGATTTACTCGTCAAATAAACCTGACGTTGATAGCTGAATTGAACTTGTTTGCGTCGCGTGTTTACCCGTCTGCAGAAATAGTACGAGCGACACGGTGGGCGCGGCGGGCGGGACCGTCCCCGCACTGCACGCTCCGCTCCGCAAACAAATATCAAATTGGACAAATCAATTTGATTGGAGTTTTCGTCAAACCATTGAAAGGTTGGGACAGGTTTATAGATTTTAATTGTTTGCGTTGTGAACCTGTAAATTGTCGATTAATCGTGAGATTATTTTATTAGCTAGCTAATACGTAAATTAATTTACAAAATTGTAAGATACGTCGATGTTTTCCATTTCTAAACGTCGATTGTTTTAAAATTAGTGATACAGACCTAACGTTACTGTTTTTATAATTAAAAAAAAATCTCGTTTGTGTGTGACTAAGTACTGGTCACGGTCACGCGATTCTAATTGGCTTTATTGTAAAAACGTAGCTTAGCTCTCAAAGAACGACATGTTCTCACGACTCAAGGGTAACGTTCATCCGCAGCACCTGCACACATTCCTCAACTCCAGCGACTACATTACACTTATCCATTCCCAAATGAGAGTTTGTGCACGGCACTGGAGCTCATGTTAGGCGCTCGCATCTCGGTCGGTGAATGGTGTGGGTGGTGAGCAATGGATAAGGTATGTTATTAGCACGGTTAGATGGCGGGCGCCGGTTCCGGCGGCCACCAGCGACCACGTGCCGCACGAGCAACACTGAAGGAAACTCGAGGTGGTTGCTGCAACTGTGTCCCCCCACCACCAGCGCGTTGGGTGATCGATCTTATGTCGACATCGCAAGTGTCGACGCATACCATAAGTTATTATTTGATAAATGTTAGTATCGGTGATCAGAATTACACACAATCCCAGGGTTCAACGGGAATACATCTAGCGTTTAGTCTTATATCAATGTTTCGATAATATGTTAAGTTTATAGAGTAATTCGGAGGACGGAGCGTCAAAGTCAGTCTTTTTGTATCGTAATTAAACAATCAGAAGAAGTAATACACACATAATGTAACAATTAACATACGCAACTTAATTACAAATAGAATACAACTAACCTAGTAAATCTAAACTAAATCTAAAAAATACATAAACCTACCTATCTAAAATGTACATAAACCTAAATAATGAAAGCAAACCCAAAATAAAACGAATTAACCCTCCCCCAGGTGGGACGACGACGCCGTGGGCTGCGAGGAAGCTAGCGACGTTACCTCGCTGGTTGGCCACACTGATACGCTGCCTCTGGAACTCGAGGCGACCGTTGTTCTCCCGAAGCAGCGCACAGAGCCATCTCTATATTCTTCCCGAGGAGCCAGTTTGCCTCTACACTGAAGTTATTTATTTATCAATACTATAATAATAAATCTGTAAGGAATGGTCAAATTCAAATTCAAAGTTATTTATTGTTCAATTCACTTAGATATACAATATACCAACATTTTTTTTTAAGTGACATTATAGATGTGTATTGAAGAAAAGGTTGTAGGCGCAGCATGTGGCACTGGCATTTCAGTGCCGCTGATTTTAAGCCTAACCTTGTAGGTAACTATATGTAGGTCATAAAGTATATGTAGGTCATGGAGTAAGTTACTTTGTTTTATGAGATATTGCGTTTGTAGACTCTATGTATGATACTAAACTAAATTGACGGTTTTTAGAAATCTTTTCTAGGAAGGTGTGGATCTAAGCTTACGATGGCTTCACCGAACATATCCGGGCCCATCGGCAGTAGAGGAGGGTATTAATCGAGGCCGGGACTAGCGAGTGGCCACTCTAAATTTCCCGCGCATGCTTCACGTTTCGGCTCGCATCAAGCCCTCGTCAGCTTGTCTGCGTTGACTAGGACGCGGGGAAACCACCAGTCCCGCTCTCGACCTCCCTCTCTCTACCTATCCATATTCTGTAGGATGCTTCCAGTGACGTTTTCGAAGCTCTCTCCATATATTAGCTTAGCGTCGATCTTGGGAGCCCTAGATTCTTGAAGAGACTGTAGAGCGACTTCGCTGGTAGTCCTCTTGCTCCGACTTCCACAGCGAAGAGATCAGTCTTGAATCCGTTTCTCACAATCCGGTCTACTAAGTTGCAGTACTTGTTAAGCTTGATGTTGTGGTCCTTCGGTATGTTACTTTCCCATGGAACTGTAAGTTCAACAAGTACTACATGCTTTGTCGCTTTTGAGAATATAAGTATATCCGGCCTTAATGCTGTGGTACAGATTTCCGAAGGCATTTGGTAATGCTTCTCATGTGTGTCCATCAACAATTCCCAATCGTTTGCTGCTCCCAAAATTGAAGAAGGAGAAGGTTTAGTCCTATCTTTGGGCAGCTTATTGGCTCCAGGTTTCACAAAGTTGACCTTCTGGAAGCCGCTACTGGTTTGCCCTTTCCTGGTCCGTGCAATTGACAGGTTGATGGCCTCTCTGATGATTTGGAGGACTTTATCATGACGGTAGGAATACTGGCCTCGCTCAAGTAGTATTTTGTATCCGCATAACAAATGTTTGGCCGTGCCTACGAACTCCTTACATGACGGGCATAGTCTATTTGTAGATTTCCCCCATCTAACTAGGTTACTCGGGTCGGGGAGAGTAAGCTGGAATGCATTTAAGTAGAACTTAAGCAGCTCAGGGGACCAGTTGTATATTATGGATTTCCACTTCAATGCAGGAGGGATGCAGAAGTCACCCACTGTTAGCCAATCATTCTGCATTTCTAGGTTTAAGGCGTGAAGTTTGAAGCCTTGTTCCATGTCCTCCTGAGCAAAACCTTTCAGTATTTCTTTATCAGACTTTGCTGTTTCTATGCCCAATCCAGATCTATTGGTGCGTGTACCAACTTGGAATGATTTGTAGAAGTCGAGTCTCGATTCCAGTTCATCTGATAGTGATGTGTTGGGTAAGGCTTGAATAGCGCTATCATTGGAGTCTTTGAGTATACATCGTTTGGCTATTCTCGCCTTTTGATAAAATATCGACGGTATTTGTTTCTGTATCTATGTATGTAAGCACATTTTAACTATACGGGACACAGGATAGGCTAAATAAAATTTTGTTCCAGTTACGCTAAGATATGGCTCTCATACAAACCGAATTGTTCCGCGCGCCGAAATAAAGGTACGGTGGCGGGCTTATTTACTTTCTTCTTTTTAAATACGAATTTTACGCGAGCGTAGCCGCGGGCAAAAGCTAGTTTATTAAATATAAGCCAGTTTTAATTGTACTCTAGAATTAAAAATCACAAAATAAATAAAGTTTATCTCTACTCCAGGCTCGTCCAACAGAGTGAGTTAGCGTAGATAGAACGCACTACTAGTGGTAGAGTCACAGATTAAGTAGTAGGTAGAGTGCTTATCTTTCTATGAGATTATAAAATTGTTTATCACATTTTTCAAAATCAATTCCAGGCTGTTTCTACGAGTTTCGACCTATGTCGAGCAAATTTCGACGTAGGGTTTTCCAGCTGAGCCGCACCGCAGCCGCAGCGTACCGGCGCGGCGGCCCCGCGGCCGCTGTGCGGCGGCGGAGGCGCAGCGGGGAGGGACGGGGTGGGGCGGAGCGGGAGCGGCGGCAGCGACCTTGTAGGCTTATTATGACTCCGTTGCTCTGTAAGTACCTGCTTCAGTGTACGGCAATTTTCCGAGCACTCCCACGATTCTAAAACTGTCAGCGGCGCTTTGTTCTGGTAGAGTGTGTGCTAAACTAAATGTGCTTATTATAACTTTATTGTATGCACAGTAATTTGTGAACACACTGAATGAAGCATGCTTCCGTCTGAAATATTAATGTATGTAGACTACTGTAAAACGTGGACCCTGACGATGGGCCTGGTCCACAAATTTAAAGTTGCTCAGCGAGCTATGGAAAGAGCAATGCTCGGCATTTCTTTGACCGATAAAATCTGTAACGACGTGATACGTCAAAGAACTAAGGTAGTCGACATTGCTAAGAAAATAAGCAAGCTTAAGTGGCAGTGGGCTGGGCATATCTGTCGTAGACCCGACAACCGATGGAATAGACGGGTGCTCGCAGGGAGGCCACGTACAAGCAAACGTAGCGTGGGACGCCCCCCGGCTAGGTGGACAGATGACCTAAAAAAGGTAGCCGGGAGTGGATGGATGAGAAGAGCGGAAGACCGCGTGTGGTGGCGTGCCTTGGGAGAGGCCTATGTCCAGCAGTGGACCGATACAGGCTGATGATGTATACTACTGAAATATGCGAATTCCTAATAAATAAAGCTAAGTTTCTGCGGGCAAGCGCGGACAAAAGCTACTAATTCTAGACAGCGGAGAGCTCGGCTCGAGTGAACATCTTTGTCCATCTGCTCATGCTCATGTTCATTATATTTTTTAGTCTCTTGTTCATTCATTCATTTGTATGGCTTAAGTATGTCGTGCATTCCTAGCAATTAAACTCAAACTTGTCATCAGTACATAAAAAAATGCTTAACATATAAAATTTTTCAAATTTACCTTCTGCTGTCTAGGTGTGACTCAAAAGTCGGACGGATATCCTTCGTATACCTTTATTTGTGAGTCGTAAAAGATGATTGACACTTTATTAATCATAGTTTAGTTTGGCGGTGATCGAGAGCCGAATTTTCTCTCTTCCGGACAAAGTTCGACAGCGTTGTTTACCGGCGGCGGTTACGCTTAGGCAATTCTCTATGGCGGGCGTTTCCTCCAACAACGGCGGCCGGCGCGGCGGCGCTGCGACATCGACGATCCACGACCATGCGGGTAAACGGTAGTTATACGAGTTTCCTGCGCTGTGCGTTTACGATTTTGCATACGCTTGCGAAATTCGACTTTCCGCTGTTGCTGTACGATTTCACTAATAGATGGTGTGCGACGGAAGGACGAAATTTATATTTTGTGTGTAGGTGTAGACTACAGGTAGCCCCTGCTCACTGCACGCAGCGGCGTAGTGGAGGCACAGTGGAGGCATGCACGGTCCGCCCGTCCCTCACCAATTACACTTCATTCATTTTATTCTGTTTATATTTAATTTTAATAAATACTGTTTATGATGTAAGAGAAAAAAGTTACGACGAAATAAACTCTTTGTGTAGGTAATAAAATAATACAGGTCTGCTTGGGTTTATTTAATACTAGACAAGGTTGCTTTAGTTCGGGTGCTCATTTACATAGTAGCGGGGTAATTAAAAGGAGTTTTCAAATGTCTAAAGATATGCGTAGTTCTGAAGGAATAGTGAAAAGAGCTTTATTTTTTTTTATAAAAGATTGTGCATAAATCATCTGCTTGGAGCACCGCACGCTTCTGTCAAACGTTAGCGCTTGGTTCCAAGCGTCTCCAAGTCAAGTAGGTAGATAACTCTGCCTTTGTCAAACGGTCATGATGCAAACACTACTGACTCGAAAGAAATAACAATATCCTCGCACTAAATCCACACTAAGAACATACAGAAAACTGCCGAATGTTCTGTCGACAGTGACGATAGACCTACAATACATTTTGTATTGGCTCACTCTCCGACTGTTTTTTGTATTGTGCAATATTCATGCTTCTGAAATACCTAAATGACGAAACTGTTCGTAAGCTAAATACTTAAGTACCTCTTTGTGAATGATACATGTCGCAGGCAGTTCATTACAAATTTTAATTTTGTCAGCTGATGTAATTGGGTACAATCTGGGACACAGGCGAGTATTATTAATAGTTAAGCACGTAGGTAGGTACCTCGAAATTTTATTAGTGCTGTTAAACCAATTTAAAGTCGGACAGCGAGCTATGGTCGATAAAGTCCGTAATAACAAAACACGACAAAGATCCAAGGTAGTCGATATTGCTAATACAAATTTGCAAGCTGAAGCGGCAGTGGGCTGGGCACATCTGTCGCAGGCTCGACGATAACTGCTGGGGTAGACGGGTGTTCGAATGGAGGCCACGTACAAGCAAACGTAGCGTGGGACGCCACCCGGCTAAGTGGACAGACGACCTACAAAATGTAACCGGGAGTGAACGGATGAGAAGAACGGAAGACCGCGTGTAGAGGTGTGACTTGGGAGAGCTCTATGTCCAGCAGTGGACCGATACGGGCCAATGATAATCATGATATTGTATTGACTAGTACTTTGTATGGCTCTTCTCGGATGAGTACTTACTTATTTTAAATTAAAGTTACAGGTACATACATACATACATAGCGTCACGCCTGTTTCCCTGTGGGGTAGGCAGAGACAACGGATCTCCACGTGCCACAATCGTGACACTCCTCTGCTGCCGCCTCTTGCAGTCTCATAATGTTCTTCATACATGCTCGTAGGTTACGCGGGTACTACGCACTTGACCCTTTTTGAGCAAATGCCCGATCTGGTCCAGGTACGGTGCGTCTAGGGCGACCCTTCCCGACCATTCTTCCATTCTTTCATGACCAAACCACCGAAGCATTCCTTTCTCAATCCTTGTCACTATATCTTCTTTCAGACCACAACGCTCTCGCTCTACACTGTTTCTCAATCTATATTTCATTGTTGAAATTGTGGAGATTTTGTAAGAAAAAAATGGTGCAAGTTTGGCTGTTACATACATATTAGGATAAAATTTAATTTTCTTAAAAGTTTATTGACGCTACATTAAATATTAACGCCAAATTAAGACAGTAGTAGTACCTGTAGGTAGTAGGATCTATATGGATAAGACAGTTTCATTATTTTTATTTTTTCTCCTCGTTTTTCTCTTGATTCTGTACAGCCCTTGTCATTGTTTGTATGTCATTGTTGTGGCTACATAGTTGCTATTCGGGATGTAAGATGACGAATTCAAGAGCAAAATGTATTTGCCTGCGAATAATAATTTACAACAAAAAAAATGCTACGAAAATAATCGATTTCATTACTTTATAAAACATCTCGAACATGAATAAATACATTCCTAACAACTTATGTACCTACTTACCAACGCGACTCGGAAAGGCAGAATTAAGTGAAAAGTGGGTCGAGGAAAGGCGTAGTCATTGAACAATGTGCGCCTCTTGTAGAACGTCAGTTACAAATGAGTCGGGTGTGTAGGTATGCAGTAGTTCCCTGCTCCAGCAAGCTATCCGTGCCAGCAGGTCCCTGGCCGTAAGTCTAGCTCTGACGCACCTGGATCACTAAGACAAGTTATCCACTTCGTTAGAATTTATTGAAAATCGCGCTAACCCGCGCCGCTCTACGTTTACTTATTCACTACGTACATATATAAGCAGGATGTTTCAATATCGTTCTAGTCTTACTTTTAGAGCATGCATGTGCTTACAATGAAAATCCCTCTAGAACCACTGCAACACCGTAGGTATGTCGGCGCCCTATAAGGTAACTAGTAAGTAATCTGTAGATACTATAAGTGTGTTCTATCGCTTATTCTATGGGGAATGCTCGGAGGAGCTGTTCCACCTCTGCACAACGCTCACTGGGCAGGGATTGCATCCATATACGCTGGACTTACCACGGATGCGTACCAATCGGTTCTGCAGATCTTTCCTCCACAGAACTGGTAATCTCTGGAACTCTCTCCCTGCCCACATATTTCCCCCCAAATACAGTCTCGGGTCCTTCAAGAGACGCTTGAATGGGCACCTGTCAGGCCGGCATGGCATTCGCAGCCCCCGCATGCGACCGAATGTCTATGGGCGTCGCTAGACACCTTACGGGTGGCTTGGCGCCAGATGTCGCGTTTTCTATAAAAAAATAAAAAAACAATATGTACCTATGCTATTGATAAGCGATTGCTATTGACCGTTATACACAGACTGTTTCAGGATAGGCTTGAGAAACTTCAGGAACAGAATATACTCATTATTATAAGAAAAAAATCCTTATCACTCAAATCGAAATTCCGTATTATTTTTTTCATACAAAAATTGAAAATTGAAATAAAAACTCGATGGATAGTGAGTTTGAGGAGATTTAGCAAAACTGCCGTTTAGGTCTAGGGAATGCAATGACCTAGTCCAGACCACTTTTTCTTTTGATGTCATTCAAATTTAAGTGCTTAGAACTTACCTACATGCAGTTCAATTCTACTAGTTAAATATGTAAGTTAGTCATTTTATTTTTATTTAATGAAGGTGGACGTTAACCGTATACCAAATCTCGACTAAACTATTTTCACCAAAAAGTACTATTAAATGACCGAATCTGGGAAAACGTTTAAGAGCTTTTCGTCTTCAAATGTGGAACCCCTTTCGAATCCTGAAGTTACGAAACCCTACCCTGAAACACCCTGTATAACCCTAGTCCCGAGTCCCGACTAGACTAGGGTTATTGAATAGGTATTAATGATTGTAGTAGTAGGTAGTAGTATAAGAGCGATTACTCGTATGAGCATAACCACGCGAAAATAATATTAAAAAACCGGCCAAGTGCGAGTCGCATTCGCGCAATTAGTCCCTCTGAATCATTATCACAATCGTATGCCATGACATGCCTAGCACAGATGTAAAAAAAAATTAAATTCCTATCAAGTTAAATTTTAACGATCGTATAAAATTAATTATATTCAAAAGAAAAATAATTATGCCATGGCAGCTAGGTTAGCGTGAATCACAATACGACTACGCAATTTGCACTTGCAAACTGCAGCTAGTCGTCATTTCGTGCTAGATCATTATACAATGGAGCTGTCCATGCAAGTGACTCGTTGTTACGTGTCTTCAAACAGCACCTTATTATTTTTAACTTATACTAGCAGCTCCGTTCGCGGCGTTGTCAGATTAGGGAGATAATTAGAACTTGGAGAAGTAATAAGTATCCGTAGACATATATTTTTAAATGAAAACCAGCATGGTTGGCTGTGCTGATATATAATAATGAACTTGAGGCTTTCTTTAATACTTTTTCATACATATCGAGGATAAATTTAGCGTACTTTGGGTATTGTGGTGTGGTGCGTATAGGTATCTACGTACTTCATGTTTTTTTTCAATCAAAATGTTTATTCACTGCACATGCAGAAGAATCATGACAATACGCAACCGAAAGCCAATACCCGAGATATAAAACGTGAAAATCGCTTCAACGGTTTTAAATTTTGGTCAGTACAGACAGACAAACAGGCGTTGCGTTTTTATATGAGTTAATCGTTGTATCGCGGCTCGCGGTTGAAGCAGCGCGGCGGCGGAGGCGGCGGCGGCGCGGCCGAGCGTTGCCGAGTTAGCGAAAAAGTCGCTAGACCAGCGAAGTTTCTTCCAATTTTGCAACAAACAAAACATTTTAAATTATGTAGTTAATTTATTTAAATTTATATAAGTATGTCTTATCCATCTGACCTGATCTGAATTAAAAAATGTTTTCCCAATTGTAAAAAAAAAAGCTTAGAACTGAAAATTCACCAAGTAAGTATCAGACTTTCAGACGTTGCATGAAACTATGCTGTGTTTCATTTCAAAGGGAAAAAAATCAATTTTGGAAAAATCTAAGCATCAGAAATATAACTGGAAATATATTTTGAAATATATTAAATTCAATTGGAGATGCATTTTCTCTGCCTACCCTATTAGGAAATAGTCGTGACATTAATGTAATGTATGTAAATTTCCAACATAAACTTACGATAATATTGCGATTAATTTGGGAAAATATCACGTTTCGAATCTGGGGCCTAGATTCGAAACGTGATATTTTGAGTGAGACGTACTGTCAGCATCACAACGTGTGGATACAGGTCGAGTGAGAGGTGTGGCGTGGCGAGAATTTTTCTAAAAAATTCATTATATCTGTAGGCGCTGAAAGCAGTAGTAGTTCGAAATCAGAAATGAGTGATTCGGAATAGTAATGTGTTATTGGTATGCATAAATTGACAAGGTTCCTTCGGGACCGCTTATGGTACCTATTCATATGTTCCCTTGTTTATTTGTAGTGAGAGACATTTCGAATAATATTAGCGGTTTTCAAAAGTATTCCAACGAAAGTATGGAAACATTTCCAGAATTATACGAATCTCGGTAAGTTTTTTATCATCTCATTTGACGAATTCAGAGAATTCGTCTCTATGTAAATGCTCATTATTTGCGATGAGTCACTATCAAAAATTGGCGGAATGGTATATAGATTTCTGGCTATACTGTATACAGTTTTACACCGGTTCCGAACGGTGAAGCAGCAGGTGTAGGTATGCACGTAAATTTTTTCGTCAGAATAAACTCATTGGTACACGCCGAGCGGATTCGAACCTCGGACCTCTCGCACGAGAAACCAGCGCCCGCCCGCTAGGCCACCCGCCGCTTAAATGTTGCACAAATTTCAGTTTCAATTGGCTTCTTCCTTATAAAATTAAATATAAGGTGCTTCGTTATTCATGTCAATAACTTCGGGAGGGTTACATACGCACTCAAACAAACACTTTACGTAAGAACAAAACATATGTTTATAGGAGCATTTTTTCTCAATAAAAAAAAAATCTAAAAAGTTGCTGTAAAAACCAATCATAGTGACCTTGTGACTTACTTACAACAAACAGCTGTTCTGCGTTTGAACATAGTACGGTCATTGACCCCGTACAATGCAAGTTACCTACTGTTACACACAGGTTAATGTTTAGGTAGCAAACATGTTTTGTTAAATTTCTCGAAAAGTAATGCTAAAAACAGCAATTTTTTTTGCGTAACGTGTTTATTTGAGTGTGTATGTAACCCTCCCGAAACATTTGATATGAATAACGAAGCACCTTATATAATAAATATTCATGTAATACCAACTTTTTTTCTGTCCGTACACCACTACACACGCGATTCTCTCCTTAGACTAATCGAACTGTAAATGCGGCGTGAAATACAAAACATTGTGCGAATGTTTTGCGAATCCATGCTGCCGGGTGCCGGGAGAATAAGAGAAAAATTGGAGAAGCGTATCTCCAGCAGTGGACGGCAACACGCTGATGATGATGATGATGATTGTTCAATCTAGGATTTTATACTTCTATTCTTCTCTTCTATATTAATTAAAACAAGTGGCGAAAGTAAAAAAAAATTACATGAGCACCCACGAGGATTTCTAAAAGTCGGCGCCCCTGATCTGGGCAATACTGCCAGACAGCATGTCAAGCAGCTGCTCTGTCACGGCATAATATCGTTCGCGTCGCCTTCCAGTGAGAAAACTGTTCACACATTTTCATACATTTTGTCTCCTGTGTTACCGTGATGTGGACATGTCGTGGACGTCGACGTGGACGTGGACGTCAGAAGGCAGCCGCTCTTAGCGAGCAATGCAGTCACTAGTTGAGTGCGTCACCTTGATCCTTTGTAATAATCATGTCACTCGCATATTAATCGGAATAATACCAATCTGACCTGATCTGACTAATCAGTTCGATCCGAAAGTACCAAAAAACTATGGAGGTACCAGTAGGCTGATTAACAAAGTGAAGTAACTACATGATTGCACTGTAATACATAGGTACACGAAGCTACTTGTGGTTGTCTAGCATTATCAGAACAAACTATACGTGCGGGTCATAGCCAAGAGCACCGAACTGAATACTAGAAGAGGCAGAGCGCGATGAAACTTGTTAGGTATCTGTCGGTTAACAAGTGTGCGTGCCTTCAAATGCAATTGTCATCATGAATACATTCAAAGGATCACATTAAAAGTTATCTCACGCTATGAATGCGCTAACGCTCCTCACTCGCATATTTGCGGACATTACGATAAGGTGAGCCATCCATACACCACAAGCATCAGTCATTGTGAACTCAGCTTAAGTATAAGCTGATTTGGTCGGTGACATGTTTCTCGGTAGTGATGTATGAGAAAAGGCTCATCTATGTTGTCAAGAGCAAGAAGTTATGTAAATCTTCTTCTCTACCTAAAGTACCCATTCTTACTCCTCGCTGCAGCTGACTTGACTTCATTATCAGTCTTAAGTCCCCTCTAACTTCTCGCTGTGTTTCAATTCCGCTCCATTTCCTTTGCTTATCTACTTATTATTAATTTCCCTGCGATTCTTCGCTCCCTTGATTTCTTACATTTATCGGTGAATTGTGTCTTTCATTTCGCTTTTAAGGAACTACTTAAATAAATAGCGCGACCAGTCCGGCAAGGCGAGATTTAGGACACAACTAAGGAGTATAGGTACGAGTCCGATGCAATGTTATGTCAGGAAGAGTCATGTAATGCCCACGGCAATATTTCAGATATTAGCACACACGGAGTTTGAGCGTCAGCAACACTTATGTAAAGATTCATTATGTCGAGCCATGTCACACAAGTTTAAGTACATAACTAACTAACTATAATTATTGTTGAAATTAATGTATTAAAATTAGCACACACGGACTTTGGGCGTCAGTAACACTGTTCTATAAAAAGGGGTCCATGTATCAATTTTTTCAGGTGTGCTTTTGTACCGCCTTCAACTCAAGGGTCCGAATATGAATCAAAATATTTTTTAACACCAGTTGTTTTTTGAATTAGGTGCAATCCGGCGAGTGTATTTCCTGAATCCTTTAACCTGGGTGTCTTCAAGCGTCGTATTAACTGGCTAGACAGCCTAGCAACAGTCCGCAAATCTGCTGGCATGGCACCTAAATGATCGTGGTTTCGCGAGGAGAGGTGATTTTGGCTCTGTCGACTGCACCATTGGTCTCTCGGCACAGTCACCCATGCTGGTTTACATAAGGTTAGTTTAGAAGATGCGTCGCGTAGCGACGCATCTTCTAACCTAACCTATATAATATTTTTATATTTGATATTTATTAATTTGTTACATTAGTTAGACATAATGTCAAGCTTATCTCTTTTTCTGTCAAAATTTTAGTTTAAATTTTTTAAGCTGCTTGTGTTTTTGAAAAATAGTAAAAAATATATAAATGTAATACTTTATTTTTATTTTGTTGAGTTCATTTTCAATGTACCTCGAAGTTCGTGTAATGCACGAGATCTGTGAATTTTTTTTATTTGCTTACATTTACTTCAACTTAGGGAACAGTGAAAGTTTTATCAAAATCGGTTCAGTAGTTTTAAGATATTATGGACTGTTAAGTGTGTCAAATGAGCGAATAATTCTATACCACGACAACCAAGTTCTGTGATGTTTTTTTTAATGTGATATTACTAAAAACAGTGAAATAAAAAACCGTTTTAATTTGCTTTAATTTGTTTTAATTTGCTGGTTAAGCCTTTTATCCTTGGTAAAAGAGTAATTTTTGCACATACGCAAAAGTGATTTTTTTCGTTTTCTGATTGAAATAATAAGATTTAGGCCTTCCTGTCTTTGTAGGAAGTTGCGTAGGGTTGCCATGATACCAAATAGGTATGTAAAAACGTGAAAATACCTAAAGTTTCAGATAGGCCTTTTTTCCTTAGCACGGCAGTATATTACTGGCCATGTCACACAAGTTTAAGTACATAACAATAAGTATTCTGTGACATAACTAATTAGTAAATTAATGTATTAATATAAAATATTCTCACGTTCATGCCGAGGCCTTCACGCTAAATCGTTACGTCACAATCTGGATAAAGGACAACCTTCTTCCATTAACCCGAAACGTTTCGCCTCAACCTTCAAGCTTATTAAGCACCTAACTAAGCTTAGTTATAATAAGGGATCATTTTGTATAGGAAAATATTACACATAAACAGATAGTTTAATTTGGAGACCCCGGCCGAGGGACGGCGGGATCTTGTCATTCCCTGAATATTGGCCGCGGTCTGTCGTGTCGCGCCAGCCGGCGACTTTATGGGACTACCCACAATCCACATACTTACCGACTCATCAATAATTTCACCGCGGCACGTGCCCCTGCCATCGATGGTTCGTAAGGTTTATTTATATCCACTTATATTAATAAATGATTAATTATTGTCGTTTATAATTTATTTAATATAATAAGTTAAATTAAAATACAATAAGAACTACCTAATAAACATAAAAAAGCTCCTCTAGAGTTCGGCATGTCGGGAATGTGGCCATAACACTCGCAGCATTCCCTCTCTGCACTGCGCGTCGCTTATTAAAATTTTACAGCAGAGCACCTAAACTGGTACGAACCTTTGCTTATGAATTTTTGTATTCCTTTTAGGATTTCGTATCCGTACTGAAGCTATTACCCACTAAGCCTGCGCCGCGCCGTCTGTATGTATGTCCTACTGCTGTATCTTTTGAACCGTAATAGCTAGCCGGTTGAAATTTTCACAGAATAATTAAGTGTTATTAAGGCGGATATACCCCCACACAATAAAACAAAATCGGTCAAGTGCGAGTCTAACTCGCGCACCGAGGGTTTCTTACCACCGCGTAGGCGGGCGGCTAGTTTTTAGGGTTCTTATTATTTGTTGTCTCACTATAATCACATCACGTTTGATGCTTGTAGGTATTACCGTTTTTACGACAGCAAAAACAAAACTAAAAAAATAAATAAGCATAAGATATTTAACAATACTTAAAAAAAAAAAGAAAAAGAAAAAATCATTTGCACAAATAGGATTCGAACCCATGACTATCGAATCAAAATTATAGGCTAGTTCATTCATTCATCCATTCAATTTTCACGTAAAAATTAACCCAAAACGACTCAAAATTAAGAATACCTACTTACAAAAGAAATATCTTATCCATTCTGATTTCTGACATCCGAGAGCGCGCTGAGTGTCTCCAGTTACGTTCCCTTTGCATTGCCACAGGTATAACGTATTAACACATTTTTATTACGGTTCCGCAGCCAGATATGCTGGCAGGGACTCTTCTAAAATCGGTCAGGCATCCATCTGTATATCACAGGATCTTAAACGGCTTGAGCGATCTTCACGAAACTAGTAAGTTTTTCTCAACTACAATAAGTAGGCACCGCAAACATCAAGCAAGCACGAAGCACGAAGCAACCGCGCACACACTCGTTATGCATAGATACAAATAGTGACGATTTACAGTACCTACACATAATACCTAAGTTCGGAGGGGGAAACTTCAAATTGAAAAACAATTTATAGAGTAGAGTAGAGTAGAGTAGAGTAGAGTAGAGTAGAGTAGAGTATAGTAGAGTAGAGTAGAGTAGAGTAGAGTAGAGTAGAGTAGAGTAGAGTAGAGTAGAGTAGAGTAGAGTAGAGTAGAGTAGAGTAGAGTAGAGTAGAGTAGAGTAGAGTAGAGTAGAGTAGAGTAGAGTAGAGTAGAGTGCTAGTATTTATTTTGCACAATTTTGGGGGCGCCTTTGGCGCAACCAAAACCGTGTTTGTTCGTTATTTTTAGTCCAATATTTCATTTTTTATTATCTTTGCGAGCGCCTTCAGAGCCTTGAACTAGATTTGTTTTCTTTATATTTCTACCCTTAGTTACAAACTAGAAAACTCGGCTGAAATGCATTACAGGTAGGTAGTTCGCCAAATGCTCTACGTACTACGTCACTGCACCTAAGTATATTCTCCCGCTGTATCGCACTTCCGTTGTATTGTAGCAGATTAGCGCTACACCCGTTAATGACTACTTTAGGCATGTAGTAAGCTCATTATTAATGCTAGGCTGCAGTTAATATTGAGCCCACAGAACAGATTAGCGGATACGTTAATTGCGATTCGATCCCTGACACCCCCCTCGACGTAGGTACTTTATCCGGCTGTAGATTCTTCCTCGTTCAATTTGTGGTAATGAATTAGTGAATGAACGCAGGCAGCAGGTATATTTTACCTAGGTATCGATGTAGTCGATCGACGGAACCGAATCGGACGCGAGCAGAGTAGGTACAATATTGTCAGTCGTTGATTACTTGTTTTGTTGGAGCGGACTAAAAGCGGTTCGGCCATTCCCATGCTTTTTGAATGCGATATTGGATGGCGCACGTCGCTGTGTGTTAATTGTGTTCGCGTAGATGCGACGCGGTGGCGGCCGCGGGTGGCGGCGGCGGCGGCGCGGAGTTCGGATTTGCAGAACTCGGAGTCCTTTTATCCGGAAAATTGGTAGGGCAGAGTTAGCAGACTCGCAGGCCCACATCGAGCGTGGATTATGGTTCTGCCGGCGCGCCACCACCACACAGCCTCCGCCGCGCCGGTCCGCTCAGCCCCACCTAGCCTAGCTCGTCGCTCAGATTGCTTCACATGTTAGTTAATCTAGTAACACAGAAGAGGATACGAACCCGCAAAATGGCTTAATCTGTACGTCAGGCGAGTCCCGCTCACATAGGAGTCTGGCTGGATAACGCTATTCCGACAGATATTGTCTGCTTCCTTTGCAGCGCTTATACAGTATAGGTAGTAGGTACCTACAAATATAACACACTGCAGATTGCACTCGCAACCAGGGACGCCCCGAAACTGTTTGGATATAGTAGATCCCGGATCGTGATCCCAGGTTCCTACCTTACTTGATCTGTGAAGAATGTGAAATAAAAGTACATTTAAAACATATTACTTTCATTTTTAGTCGTAATTATAAATTTCATGGCTGTACTTTTAGATCCAGTGCCCCAAATGAAACTAGGAAGCGGCGATCGGGTCGGTGCCTAAAGTGAAACTAAAAGCGGGCCCCATGGCAGTGCCTCAAGTGATAGTGCCCATTATGAAACCAAATCATTATGTATAATGGATGAATAAAACGATACTGTTGCTGCCCCCCCCCCCCCCCCAACCAAATTTTAGGGGGCACATTACCCCCTCCCCCCCCCCCTAAGGTTCCAGCATCCCTACGATAATCGAATGCGCTGTATTCGCCTCTAAAAGGGAAGATATCACCGAACCTAGTCACAGGACCGCCCCTGTTAGCCGCATGGTTTGACAAACTTATGTAGCTCCAGGTTTAGAGCGGGCTGTGCCATTCATCCAATCTCTACTACGAGCTGTTTACTCAGCCATTTCAATCGAGGTAGATATAGAGATAGGAAACCTATTATACACGACTCGAAAAGCACTAATCGTCTTGCTAATAAGCCACGAGACTGAAGGTCTTTTGGTGGAAATGCAGTCACTAGTCGATCTTAACTTAAACCGACGACGACGGTTCAATCCACCGAACAAAGAAGGCATGTACCTTAGAAAGTAGATTGAAAGTTAAATAAATTATGTTACTAGTCACAGAACAATTCGTTTTTACTTTTCCGTATCCCGTACGGAAGCCTATTAAGTACTAAGCCTAAGCCGTCGTCTGTCTGTCCGTCCGTCCTTCCGTCCGTCCGTCTGTCTGTCTGTCTGTCCGAGGGCTGTATCTCTTTAACCGGTATTCCGTTGAAATTTTCACAGAATATGTGTTATTATGGCGGATATATAAAAAAATAGAAAAGTAAAAAAATAAGGGGGTTCCCATACAACAAACGAGTTTTTTTATGTTTTTTTTTGTGGTGCTGAAACCTCGGTGCGCGTGTCCGACTCGCACTTGGCCGGTTTTTCTACCTGTTTACGATGCGAAAGTGAAACATTTATTAAATTCACCCTAAAAAATTCAACAGCACAAGTAGGTACTGCATAATACATCTACAGGATAATTACATTTCGGTATTAACTACATAGTTCAGCGAAGTAAGATAATTTACCTACTTAATTCCCCGCAGATACGCTGCTCTAAATCTCGCCTCGCGCTCGGACAATTGGCTCCGTAATGAAGTGTCCCGGGCCGTCCCGCGCAGTGCACGGAACTTGTACCTTCACACCCTTTTCTAGTTCCCCACACCCGCCCACACCCGTCACACCCTCCCGTCGTCCCGTACCCGCGTACCTTATTAGGACGGCCTTCATAACCGGTTGGGTTTAGGTAGACGTAAATATACTTACTCGCACTTGCGCATTTCCCTGAGTTTCGCCGGGTTTGTTCTGAGTCATAGTTATCTCGTCGCGTCCTTGGAGAAGAGGGCTCGAACAGGCCAGAGGAACTCCTTCGAAATGCGTGAAACCTTCAGCTGTTGCATATTCAAATGTCAAAATTTCATGTTGCCGCTGGGGTAGTGCATCGCTTTAAGGTCTTTTCGTGAGGTGACGCTTGGTCCGGGTCGCCTCTCGCCCTCAAATATGGTTGAGGGATGCGATGGCTGGCCCTGGCGTGATGCTCGTGAACGGGTGCTGTTTGTAGAGACTGGCCTGCTCCAATTGGCAGCATATTATCTCAATGGTATATAACTACTAATTTAGGATGATAATGATAATATATAATAACTAATATATAACTGAACTATAATGTATATACTTACCTACTACTTACCTGACTGCATAATTATTTAACTCTTGACCAAAGAGTTTGTTACGTCGCTGCGCTCCTCAGCGACGTAATACAAACTCTTTGCTCTTGACTAGGTACGATTAGTACCTCAATTTTATTAACCCATTGACAACTTAATACTTCAAGTATCTTTATTCATATATTTTTATTTTTGACAATTAGGTATACTACATCATAGTATGTTTAATATACTAACATAATTTATGTTGATACAAATTACCTACATATTAAAGTTTCTGCGAAGTTTCTTGTCGGTTCTTCTTCGTGGGTGTAATCGAACCGGATAGAACAAATTGTGTTGTGACAAGTTCGAGTGCAGTCTAATGTATGAATGATCAATAAACAATACAATTTATATAATATAGTTAGGTGCTTACTTAATTATTCGTCATTTTTCCAACTGCTAAAGTGTGGAATGTTCTACTGAGGAACGACTTTTCCTATACTCCACTGGTTTATCTCCATTCCGAATTGACACGTCCTAGGACGGGGGTGAAATCGTCTTTCCGTGCAGTAATAAAGTAGTTGATATTGAATGCCGTGTGGCTATGCTCAAATGGCAGTGGGCTGGACACGTCAGGCGACAAGACAACGACCGTTGAAGTAAACGGGTCGTACCTACTCTGGTGGCCGTGGACAAGGAAACAGAGCGTGAGAAGACCCCACACACAGTTGGGTGACCACATTATAAGTACGCCGAAGGCAATCAATGGTTCCCCGTACCGCTGAAGACCGGGAGGACGAGAGAAGAACTGGGGAGGCCATGTCCAGCAGTGGACGAATAAAAAGCTGACTGAATGTGTGGTATTTGATTTGATTTGATGTGTTAGTATAACGTAGTGGCATAGTACAGTAACGAGAACTGCTGGAGTGATTTATCGTTCACCGCAAAGGAACCACCGCTATGGCGGTCCCTCCCCCTAGCCTAGTGCGATGGAAATGTGGCGCGTGACTTGATGTAGGGTGGGCAGAACCACAGGGGTGGGGGAGGTAGGGGAAACTTGATGAGAACGCAGCTTCCGCTATACTAGCTCAAAATGTAATTTCTTATTGGAAGTTAATGTTATTCGATTACATTTTCATTTGCTTAGCGATGTGGAAATCCTTGTAAAACTGAGGACCGACCACTACTGCGATGACTCTTAACCTTAACCCACCAATGCTGCTAAAGTATTATACAAAATAGTTTTTTTTTATGGAAACTGACACGGTTCTGCCCATAACACCGGATGAACATGGTGCCACGTCAGTGCTTCATTTCGGTCGTGCCGGTTCCACTGAACTGGACGGAAAACACAAACTATTTACATAGCCGTTTCGACCGACCTTTCATTCAGTGCGGTAGTACCAACCCGGGCGGGTTAAACCCTACCACCTAGTAATATAAGAAGGGAGTCATATCCCTTAGTCGCCTTTTACGACATACACGGGGAGAGATGCAGTGGGGCTATTCTTTTAAAGTACCGGCCCCACACGGTACGAAATATATAGGTAAATACCTTACCTATGATGCAAATGACAGGATTCACCTTTAGGTTCATGCATGACGAATTGGTGACATCCGTTGGTACATTGGCGGTACGGTGGAGTCCATCTATGGCAATACCTATAAATAAATGCAAAGTTGGAGGCCTATACCTGTCGTCGTCGACAGAACAGTAGCAGTAGATAGTCTCTAATCTTGTGGAACACATAAGTGTAGCCTTGTCACGCACGCGCTGGCTAGCAGCGCGAAGTTTTCATTGAAAGACGTGCGGTGGTAGACCTTGCACCAGGGCATTGCCCAGCTCATTTGGAGAAAAAATCAAGATACCTAGCATTTTTCTCAAATTACTTGTTTTCATACAAAAGACAAAACTACCTACCTACATAATTGTTCATTTTTCATACTAAATAAAATTCAAAGGAATTCATATATCGTTAGGTAAGTAGTAGGTACCTATTGGGTTTATAAAATATAAAATTATTTACATTTCTTCTCCACTGTGGCGAACATGCTGGTGAAATAGTATTATAGAATATCGTAGATTAAATAGATTTTTACTTATTCAATCTATCTCCTATAGTTGTTATTTTCTTCTCGTATTGGGAGAATCTAAAAAATCTGTTTATTTACATAAAATATAAAAAAGTCATACTAAACCTATTGTCCTATATATTTAGGTAATATTAGTATAGTATATCAGTTTATATTTTATATTATAGTAGCTAGCTCTTGCCCGCGGCTTACGCACTGGAAGTCGCCGCAAAGTAAGCCCGCCACCATACCTTTTTTCGGCGCACGTAACAATTCGGTTTTATGAGAGCCACATCTTTGCGTAATCAGAATTTTATTTAGCCTGTCCAGTGTCACGTATAGTTAAATTTGCATGTACGAAATTTTATCTAATTCGGATGATCGGTTTAAGAGTTATTTTATTTGTTTTTTTTTTTAAATATTATTTATTGTGGTAAACGTATAGTGCAATTACATAGAATATAAATAAACATACAAAATATAACTTACAAAACACTATAATTAAAAGTTTACACATTTAGGAATAAATGTAGAAGTTAAAACAAAAACGAAAACATAACACAAATAATGAAAACAACATACTTAGATATGTAAGTTGACGTTTCCTACACAATAAGGCTATAACGTTGTAATGTAACGCATCGAAATCACGTCTAAATTTATTCTTAAGTAGGTACAGTAGGGCTCGTGCAAAACAAATAAACATCGTCGCTTATGTCGTTGAAAAAAAAACCGGCCAAGTGCGAGTCGAACTCGCGCACCGAGGGTTCCGTATCGCCATGTCATGGTTAGCGCCACTCACGCCATCTATGGCGTGTTATGAAATGCTTCATATTAGTTAATTCTTCTATGGGAACCCCCATGAATTTTTTACTTTTTCTTATTTTTATTATTTGTTGTTATAGGTATCGGCCATAATAAACACATATTCTGTGAAAATTTCAACGGGCTACCTATTACGGTTCAAGAGATACAGCCCTCGGACAGACGGACGGACGGACGGACAGACATACAGACAGACGGCGTAGGCATACAGCAAATATTTCTAAAAATCGTCAATTTAGTTTTAGTATCATAGCGTCTACAAACGCAGTACCTATCTCATAAAACAAAGTAACTTAGTCCATGACCATCCCTTACAGTTTTTCTTTATGGAAACTGACACGGTTGGCTACATCACCTACAACATCCGTGATATTAGCCCATAACACCGGGTGAACTAGCGTGTCATGTGCTACCCTTCGATCGTGCCGGCTACACTGAACTGGACGGAAAACACAAACTATTTACATAGCCGTTTCGACCGACGTTTTATTCAGTGCGGTGGTATCAGCCCGGGCGGGTTGAACCCTACCACCGAGTAAGGTAGAAAGGGAAGAGACCCACAGTTTTACGTGGAATCCGAACCACGGTCGAGCGGTCACCCATCGAAGTACTGACCGCGCCCAGCGTTGCTTAACAATACCTAAATAGCGACAGTCGACTGTCTGCACCATTGAGCCATCGAGGCTGACGAATGTATTATTAGACGATTTATTATTAGTATTGATTGTAATTTTGTGTATATTCTAAAACTAGTTTTTTTTTATTACTGTACTGCTATTATGTTACCTACTGTTTCTTGGTTGAAATAAAATATCTGTCTTTCTTTCTTTCTTTCCTTCAAAGTTCAGAATGTGTAGGCACGACTCGTGTGTGTAGGTATCGAAATTTATACGGGTGACCGGCCGTGTAACGTACGTCAATATATGATTATCCTTATAACTCGAGAACGACTTTATCGATTTACATGCGGTTTTCACTGCTACATTCGGTCACTTCTCATGATGGTTAGGCTATAAACCACAACGATACATCTTCGGCCGCCTGAGCTGTGAGCAAAAGCAAAAGCTAGTCTTCACATAAAGAGCCGACTGTACATGTAAGCCCGACCAGCTAAGTAAAATAAATTGTGGAGAGTATTTACTAGCGACACGGCCGGCCGCCGCCGCCTCCGCGCCGCTCGCGACCCCGCGCCCGCGCGGACAAAAGGCTGCCGTCGCGTCGTCCTCTGGGGCTGTGGACTGCTGCGCGGCGAGGGATGGGGAGCGGGGAGCGGGGGGCCGGTGTGCCCCGCCGCCCGGCCAGGAAAGGGGCGGACGGGACGCACTGGGAGTCGTTTCAAAATAATTGCCTCAGCGGGTTGCTTGAATTACTTTTATATTAGGGAAGTCGGAAAGAAATGACAAAGATCGCTTGCGCTTGGGTTAGGTACCGCGCCACTTGTCTATCTACATAATTGTAGGTACCTAATACAGAGGGGTAGGTACTTATATCAATCTGCACCGTGGGCGTATCAAAAAGATCATGTCGATGTTTACCTACAACCTTCAAAACCCTCAGTTGTTCTGTCTTGGTCAATTCCCACAATATTCGGTTTACTTAGACCCCATATCGCACACTTAACATTATTGGTTCAAACAAACTGCAAGATTACCTCAGGTAGGATACAAGCATGGAGCACTTTTCACCCTATGTACATTTGGTTTTACAGTACTTATTGTTTTTGATGTGTAAACATCTATACCGGGACCCCGAGGATTTTTCGGGGCTTGGGCGAATTGCTATTTAGATACGGTAATTCGTAGCAGTGACGAACGTGAATAGATTATATATAAACCTTCCGATACCTAGTGAGCTAAAACTGAAACAACAATATCATTACTTATATGTTTTATTTATTATGCAAATAGGTACGAATACAATAAGCAAAATTTTAACATTTCAAAAACAAAACAATACTATGTGATGAATGGAGGCACATCTTTGGTAATATAGGTAACAATATGTTCAAAACAGCAGTAACAAAAAAAACCCCTGTTCGCTTCCTGCGCTTGATTCACTGTAAACATTTTGAACAGGGAGCAAGTCGTAATAAAAGTCAACAAAACAAAACTAGAAAGATCTGACTAGCTAACAATAATTAATTAGACAACTAAAAATCACAACACTGTGCATTAATACGTTTTATAAGTCGTAACTAAATAAATATATTATATCAATTGTTATTTTGACACACTTTTAATACTAGTGTAACACACGTTATGCTGGTGGGATAATAATGAGGTCCTTTGTTTAATTTTGCTGTGGGAACAGATCTACCAAAATAATAAAAAGAGACAAGATAAGGATATGAGAGAAAATAAGTTCAATACAATACAGAATGTATCAGACGCCGAAATTTCCGACAGTAGGTACGTAGATTTTCTGTAGAAACATCGGTATTAAACAAGTATTAAAATGTTTCCTGCCTACATACTTTCGAAGTTAGCTGGATGTACCAGTTAAAACCGCTCAGGAAATATTTTAAGCCGGTGTAAAACCTACGGGTCTCTTCGCTTGCTCATTACTACGTCTACATGGATGGTACCACCGTAGGTACTGGAATAAATATGGCCGCATAGCTGCCTCGGCTATGTGAGGAAAGGCTCTTATGGCATCTTCTCGGGTATAATATTGGCTGGTCGCGACATGGGCTCTGCCCTCTCTGACTCGGTCACTTATACCGGATTGCATAAAAATAGCTGCCACGGAAACTTACTATGTACGGGAATGCTTCCCTTGCATCAACGATGACTTCTAGAGCCCCATGTTTGCAATTAAGAAAGAAGAGAGATGCACCTTGTATCACTGTCCCTCTGTCCGAGTGAGGTTACAGATGATTACTTATACCACAGACCTCGAATTTTACGCTGTCGCTTACTTATACTTACTACCTAGTATATACCTTAATTATTACTTAATTATATATTAATAACTAGTAAAATTATAACCATTCCTTTTGGTTTCGCCGTAGTCGGATGAAAAATATGTCACAAGAGCCATGCCAACGCTGGATAATGACTGCAGTCGCATCGCTGTACTACTGCGGTCCAGTCACTTCATCATAGCAGTCATTCAGTATAATAACTATTTATTGCTTTTATATACAGTCAGCGCTAAAAGTGTATACTGGACTGGTGTAACCTTGTCACCCTATGAATATTCTCTTTGAATAGGTACTCCACGAGGCGTCAGCATATTGTACTTTTAAAGTTAACTGCACACAGTAGGTAATATAAACTAAATAAAACATCTAAAATAAGTATTTTAACAAAAACATTCTCGTATAAAAATAATATCGCAAAATAACACTGCTTTAGAAAATAAAATATGATATTTGAAAAGATCTACACAGGTTAGTATTAATCAATGGCAATTTTCAGGTACAAACAACAACCAAATAAGTAACAGAAATGGGAATTCCACCAAACTAACATTTTGCACATGATAAAAACTCACAAGAAATCGTATAGGATCACAGTTGAAGTAGGCCAGGTTGGACAGTGTTTCTACTTCATGTTTCTTGCGAGTTTTCAAATGATGAAAAGTGTTCGCGATTTAGTGTGGAATCATCCGAGCTTTTATTAATTCCGTTAAATATAAACAATGACTATAATATGAAAGATGATTGCACTCAAATGTAATTAATATTTTAAATTACTCGTGTAACCCACAAGTCCTGTGTAGGCATTGTATAAATTAAAATTACCCACTTAAAAAAAATTATCCTTGTAACTTTCTAACCTACTTAAAAAGTGAGTTCTAAATTCGACCGTATAGTATATGTACGTGGCAGTAAATAATGCACGAGTTAGTGCGACAGAGACGACGCTCCACAGCCGGATTGTCTCTTTCTAAAGCCCGATGAGCATTATTTACTTTTTTTTATGGAAACTGACACGGTTGGCTACATCACCTACAACATTCATGCATTACTGCCGCGTACTGTACATATTTTTATTTTAGACTTCACGACCCGCATTTTTTGTTATGAATTAATTAGGCCTATTGAGGCAGAGATGTGATAATGGTTAACATAGTATTCCTGGTATCTAAACTACAACCCCACAACATGTGACACTTAACCCTACCACAACCCTCTAACTAAACTTATGGCTTTGGGGGCAGCGCGGCGGTAGGGTGCACCCCTTCGACTTGTATCATTTGCATTTTCTTGCAATTGTACTTAATAATAAAAGCTCTAATTAATAAAAGCTTGGTTCAGGCATTAACAAAAAAATCCCATTGTGTGGAATGTTTGAATGAGTCAGTGTGAAATTACTTATTAGTTGTTTCACCGAATGTATGAACAGGACAAATTGCCATTATCAACATTGGTAGGTACTCCCATTTGCTTGATAATCAACTCCGTCATCATTACGAGTAGAGAATGCTCATCCTTACCTTTAATAAAATCCAACGTCTGATTTCTGTCTGTATGTCTGTCTGTCCGCTTATAACTTGTGAACCACTGAACCAATTTTAATACAATTTGCTTCTACGGATAGCTTTGTTCTTCCCATCAATTATTATAGGCTACTTTTCATCACGTTAAATGGCTTATGAGGTTAGCAGAGAAGTCAAATATGAGAGCGGGCAGAGCCGCGGGCACAGCTAGTATTTAATAATATTAAACTGCTACATTGGCTTTTTCCTTAATTATTTCTGTGATCTTTTAATAATAAATACAGATTTTCCTTACATCATATTTAATAGAAAATGGGCCAAGTGTGAGTCGGACTCGTGCACGCAGATATCCGCACCACAAAAATGTTTTTGAAAAAAAAAATGTTTCTTGTATGGGGTTAATTTGAATTTTTAACTTTCTATTTTTTATAATTTCTTGTTATATCCGCCATAATAACACATATTCTGTGAAAATTTCAGCCGGCTAGCTATTAGGTCCCATACAGCAATAGGACAGACAGACAGACGTCGTAGGCTTAGTATATAATAGGTTTAATAGGTTTCCCTACAGTGTATAGAAGCCTAAAAATGAGGAAATCATAGTTTTGAGATATGGAAATAATTGAATCTGCTTGGACTTTAAACCTTTTACTTGGATTTTATTTTTCCATTTAAAAAAAAATCCAAAATATTAGGGAACAAGAAACCCTATGCATTGCTATCGTTTTACAAAATAATATGATGAATAATCAGAAAAACCAAAAATTTTAAATTGTCATAGTGATGTAAAACTTTATGCCAAATTCAACTACAAATCACTGAGACTGCAGTTTTCTCTCATTCAGCTTAAGCTGGCTAAAAGAAGCTTATTGAATATTATTTTGAATGACCGTCATAAACGTGATGTTGCTCCTACACTCTCCTCTACTCCTTCGGTATCCGATCACGAAGGTAGGAGAGGAGGTTCGCCGTCCCCTTGGCGAGGATGGCGTGGCGAGGCTGCCGGAAACAGTTGCCCATCAACTCTAAAGACCTGTTGACATGGACATTGTATAAGTTAAATACTATAGCTTAGCCTTCAATGGCTTCGTATTTTCAAGGCTGCATTTGGGGCTCTTTCCATAGTGTACTCGTACAAGTTCATTGAAAATCTTGGATAAACTAGTAAACTGGGAATGGTTGTAACAGGACCAAAATGTGTTAATCCATTTACTATCTCAAATCCCACTCTACTTCACATCAGAAATAAAACGAAATAAAAAATTCAATAAATTGAAATGAGAATAAAAATATTTTATAAGTTTGGTAATAGAAGCGTAAAGCACAAAATAAAAACACGTAAGTAAAAGTTGACTGTCACAAAACCGATCCGCTTAAACATTTCAGTCAGCGTCAAATAAAGGACAAACAGAATGAAAGGAACCTGAGGTGTGTGAAGTTGCCGAGCTCCGGAGGCACCGAGCTAATGCTGTTGTTGCTGAGATCCAGCACGGCCAAACGTTTCAGCTTGGCCAGCGCGTCCGATGATACGTTCACTTCGCATATCTGATTCTCGCCCGCCAGCAGTATTTCCAGACTCTCCATCTCGTACACGCTCTTCGGTATTTTTGTAAATCTGAAACGTAAAACCGAAATAACTCATTTGCTCTCCTACAGCCCTGATGAGCAACATAATAATGACCCATAGGTATGTATTAGTTGATTTAATGGGGGGCTTTCCAAAAAATGGTGGCCGGTACTGATAATGGAAAATCCTTTATTGACACTGAAAGGCAAAATTGATTGTCATTATTAAGAGGTTTAAAAGCATTCAGGTAAAAAGGAAACTACTGTGTGCGTGTGAATTTGTATTCAAACATCAACCCTATTGAAACCAACCAGCAACACATAATGGTGCATTTTCAAGGAAGTTGTATATCGGTGGTGATTTCCGTGGCTCCGTGAACAAATATTCAATGTTAGTATCCTGTCTAAGTAGGTAGAAATATGGTTCTGGAAAGGATAGGTATTATAATAAAATTTTGTCTCATGCCCAGAGTCAATAAAAGTCTTGTTATTTCACAATTTCAACAAAAAATAAAATAATTAGCACATAGCACATCTGATGAAGATAGGTATGTAATGTAAGTAGTGTATCAGAGAGACATATATCACATGATAACATTATTGACCTGTACCAAATTAATTTTGTGCGATAATGTATGTATCAAAAACAAGATAATACACTCCGCCCATAGACCATAGAAGAATTTAGAATAACCATTGTATGATTATTATTTATATTATATTGAATTATCTCTAATAAAGTTATTTATTGTAATAAAAATAAGGATTATAATGTTATATTACTTACTTATTATTAGAAATCACCAATTCTCTCATACGCTTTAGCCCACCAAAGTCCAACGGCAGATCGGAGATGGCATTTTTGCTGAGCTCCAAGAACTGCAGGTGTGTACAGAGTGCGATATCGGCGGGAACCTCACTCAGACAGTTCGCGGTTAGAACCAGCTGGGCCAATGTGTCCGAAAGCCGAGTTATGCTATCAATAAGAATAAATAAGAATTGTTATAAGTATTTGTACATAATGTTAAATACCTACTTATAAATATATGGAACGATGGAAACATTACAAATTATAATTTGTTACATACATAGATACATAACGAACGTCACATCTGTTTCTTGGCATTTGCCACCTTGGCTCTTTTTTTAGCCCACATGGCCGATCTGGTCTAGGTATTCTCATTAAGGATTAAAAAAAAAAGTAAATTATCACAGGAGAGTGCAGAAAAACTGGCCAAGTGCGAGTCGGACCAAGGTTTCAGTACCACCACGTAATTGGACAGTTTTTTGCAGAGTTTGCACTAGAATCACACCAAGTTTGCGCTTGTTTGTATTACAGTTTTTAAGGTTCCGTATCCATACGGTAGCCTATTACCTCGCCTATTACTAAGCCTACGTCGTCTGTCTGTCTGTCCGTCCGTCCGTCCGCCCAAGTGCTTTTTGGCTTGATTTATTATTTGTTAGCACACCCGCCATAATGACACAGATTCTGTGAAAATTCCAACCAGCAACCTATTACTGTTAAAAAAATACAGCCCTTTAAAGGTAGGACAGACAGACAGACGGATGGCTTAGTAAAAGGCTTCCGTATGGATAGGTAAACCTAATAAACAGGTTTGTCCTGGTTTGCTTAAACCTTTCTCATTAACCCTCGCATTATCCATTACCTAAATTACATTACCCCCTTGAAAGTAGAAATGTGATGGTTGGTCTCCTGTCCTATTTCATAAAATTATATAATATAATTTTGCTCCTTTCGCCCCTATGTAACAGAAACGGTTCCCCGACATTTAGAACCGACCTCTAAAAGTTTCTCGGAACTGGACACCCTGCTTCAACTGCTGCCGTCTAATTCAACTCACCCTTGCGGCACGACTGTCAACTTGTTTCTTGCCAAATCCACAATGTGAACTTCAGCTTCGGCCGCCGCACTGAATATGTGTTCGGGAACTGTCGTCACCTCTTTACCGGCCAGTTGAAGAGATTGCAATTTTTTCATAGCGTATCTGAAGTGAAAAAAAAAACAACAATATAATTATAAATTTCTATCAGCCGGATTGTATCATACCCAAAATTATACTTAAAAATGCCTCTATCACATGCAAGAGATAAGTATTTCCTACTAGGCACATTGAACTTAATACTTGTCTACGAGCGTGACGTCTGAATTAGGGTAACCCTGTATATGGAAGTCAACATATTTTATTATAATATAAAACTACATTTTGAGGTGAAAATATTTCCCTTCCTTACTAACTACCCCTAAAATACATGTATATTTTACATAAAAATGCAGTAGTAGATCAAAGCTGGTCAGTTTCAAATAGGTCTATACACAAATTACAATTAAATACGTAGGTAAATACATGAACCCTATATATCCAACCAAATAAAGCAAATTTTCTATGAGTGACCGGCCGTGTTACGTACGTAAATTTTTTTTCTTTATGTAATAATTATGTGTTGTGCAAAGAACTAATCAGTGATTACATGATATGATTACCTCGGTCGGTAAGACATTTGGAGGCAAAATATCCTTCTCAGCAGCGAAAGAGGAACTCATTACGAGTATTTCAATGATAATTTTATTTGTTTTAATTACGTAATTTCAGTGGTCACAATGAAGTTGATTTGACATGATTTTTTTTTATAATTATGATAGCATGAAAATGAAATACATTTTGCAATGAAGCAGGGACTGGAGGGCCAACACGTTAGGTAAATAGCGCTCAACTCAAAACAAATTAGAATTAGAATAGAACTGTTTTCTGTCAGAATCCATACAAAACCAAAAATATACATACTGCATCCTTGCGGAAAATCAAAGCCTGTTTTACCACAAAGCAATTTATTAAGTATTAAAAATGCAGAAAAAAGCTGTAGAATGATCACAAATTCAAAATGGTACGCGAGGTGCAGGCAGCTCTTAGAGTTGAAAATATTCACTGTAATGTATTTATTTATAGTACCTGGGTGACCGAGCTTCGCTCGGCGTCTACACCTATCTAGATAAACTTAAAAAAAATAACATTATCTAAATACTAAATTTCATCCAAATCGTTAGAGCCGTTTCCGAGAAACCAATTGTATATATATATATACAAGTTTAGCTCACTTAAAGTAATAGGATTTATGCACATTTAGTCTAAATAAATAAAAAAAAAATTTATATACTACCAAAACTGGTAGATCAACAGACAAGACATACTCCAACTAAGAGATAGGAGTAGAAAGCTCACTTAGTTAAAGACAAATTCGAAAATTCTCACAAAAAGTAATATCAAAATATTTAAACATCTAACTACAAAAACTGAATATCTATAGAAATTTTTAATAATTTACCAAATAATGTAAAAAGTGCTGACACTAGCAAACAAATTTAAAAATTAATTAACGATTTTTTAATAAATGAAAAATATTATTCACTAATTGAATATTTTATGAAAAATTTACTTGAATGTACTGATTTTTATATTTTAAATAACTTATAGTTGGCATCTATTTTTAAATATCTAATTTAAAGTAAGACAAGCCCTACTTTAAACTAATTCATACTTTGCCGCGCGGCTACTCGTCAGGTATAATATTATATTCTTTAGACACGGTTACTGGCTGATGGGAAAGTAGATCAATGTCGAACGCGACATTGATCTACTTTAGCTAGAAGTAGGTAATTATTATTCTCATATTAAATATTTAACTATAGTTTTAAAGATTATATTTATTGTTTTATCCATTGATAGTATTAATTTTGATTAGGTAGAATATTGATTAGATGAGGTAGTAGCTTTAATTACTTTTATTGGCACTTATTGACTTATTTATTAGATTAATGTGTATTTTTGTTCTGAATTTTTGATAAGTGTATACACCATTTGTTACCATGTCTATGTGGCTGTAATTTTGTAAATATAAATAAATAAATAAGAAAAGTTTTAAGTGATCAAACTGCATTGAGGTCTGCCTAAATGTGCGAAGGTGTAACACTCTTTCTGTACAGTGTCTGTCCATATTTTTTTGACATATAAACTGGTCAAATTCATTCATTCATTTCACTTCGTTCACACTCCAATTATTGTATACTAGCTTTTGCCCGCGGCTTCGCTCGCGTGAAATTCGGATTTAAAAATAAAAAAGTAAGTAAGCCGGCTACTGTACGTTTATTTCGGCGCGCGGAACAATTCGGATTGTATGAGAGCCACATCTTAGCGTAACCGGGACAGAATTTTATTTAGCCTATCCTGTGTCCCGTATAGTCAAATGTGCTAGTACTAAGTTTAATCGAATTCGGATGATCGGTTTAAGAGTTATGAAGGAACACACATACATACATATAGAAAAGATTTAGTATCATACATAGAGTGTACAAACGTAGTATCTCATAAAACAAAGTAACCTACTCCATGACCATCCCTTACAGATTTATTATTAGTAGTAAGTATAGTATTGATGATGATGGTTTGTGTAACATTTTATGGCAACGTTTTGCCAGTGACGAACTAAAATCTTTCCATGTTGTTGCAATGACTAAGACTTACTTGTCCGGCCAATCGGGTTCCTTGCTCTTATCAGATTCATCTGCAGAGTCATCGGCGACACGATCCCTCAGGTACTTGAGCATGCGGTCTGTACCACCTCGCAGTACGTCCTGACGCACTGTCGTGAACCGGTTGCCCTCCATGCATAGGCTTTGCAATTGCGAAAGCAGACCAATGTTTTTTGGGAGTCTGTTGGAGAAATATTTAAATGTAATATGTGGTGAAGCAAACTTGTTATCGATCAACCATCGGTGGTGGGGGTATCCGGGAGCACGATGTAGAAAGGAATGATTAAAGCACTGGGGAGAAAATGTGAAGTAAAACCAGACGGCACTTTGTAGTCACTGCGGCTGCCGCTCGCAACGCTGCGGTCGCCCGTTGGGTAATCCTGACACCCGCAGTTAAATTTGCAAGTTGATATAATTTTGATATATCCATCTGAGTTCTATCACAATTGAACGCTATTACCAGTTTAAAATATAAAATATAATAGCTCAAATATAACTGGATTCATTTAGACATTGCTCACATGATTGCTTCGAAAAATATCTATGAGATTTTTTTTTTGCCTTCCTTCAGAGTGACCAAAATTATATAAAAAATATTAAGTTACTCATGGAACTAGGACAGCGATCTGTGTGTAAACAACGAATTAAAAAGTAGAATGTCGTTGTGTGTAAACAGTTTTAGTTAAATATATCTTAGTGAATAGATAGGTAGATAAGGGCGACCACATCTAGGTAACTCACTTGTTGAGATTGTTGTTAGTGATGTCCAATCGCTTCAGATTTTGTAGGAGTGAAATATTCTCCGCCAACACTTCCAGCTTGTTATCTCGGAGGTTTAATACGTTCAGATGTTGCATTTGTTCACAGAACTCCTCGGTGATTTCCTAAGATATAGTTAAATAAAAAATTGTAAAGTGGATATTCATGTAATTAATTACTCTCCTGTTAAATTTTAGGTTACTAAGTGGTGTAGAAAACGTGTGTGTAAGTAAAGGTACATTTCCCCTAAGCCAAATTCGATGGCGCGTCTCCAACTATATAAGGTCTTTCATTAGTGGGTAATAGTACACGAAGGGGAGTATGTGTATCAGATACTGATCACGTTCCCCATTACCAATTTTTTTTCAGATATCAAATACCTACCCATCCTACTAAAATAATAGTTTTTTGAACAATTATTTCATAGCATGGGTAGGTATTTGATATCGGAAAAAAAATTGGTATGGGGAACGTGATCAGTATCTGATACACATACTCTCCTTAGTGTACTATTACATACTCTTGAAAGACCTTATACATAGGCTGTTCCGAAAATTGTTAGTGAAATGAAAAATAGTTAGAATATGAAAAAAAATTATTTACAGCTTTTCAAAATATTTCCCTCCAATCCCTATGCACTTATGCATTCGGTGAACCAGGTTTCAAAACATTTAAAAAACGTACCTATCTTGCGGGAGGTCGAAAAATAACCACCGAAATTCTTCGACGGCCTCGTCTGCAGTGTTGAATTTTCGCCCGCGAAACATTTTTTTTACCGTGGGAAATTTAAAAAAATCGCATGGAGCTAAATCTGGCCTGTAGGGAGGATGGGATAACCTTTGTACCCCCGAAGTTGTCAAATAGTCCATGTTTCTACCGGTGTGAGCGGGCGCGTTATCTTGGTAAAAAGGAATGCCACGGACTCCGCTCCTTGGGCGCTCGCTATTCAACTCCCCGAAAGCTTGAGGCAGACAAACTTCGCAATACCAATCTTCAGTTCAGCCTGAATCTCCCGATGTGTAATGTGTCTGTTCTCCCGCAATAGCCACTCTACCCTGATGACGTTTTCATGAGTGACTGCAGTTGGTGGTCGGCCGGGTCTGGGGTCATCGTTTAGGTTCTCTCGACCACGTTTAAATTCACGAAACCAATAAGTAACTGTTGCTAACGCAGGAGCAGACTCCCCAAAAGCAGCTTGCAAATTTTCGTGAGATTCCTTGAAGGTTAACCCTAGTTTATAAGCATAGAAAATCATAACACGAAAAGCTTCTCGCGAGACGTCCATTGTTGCAAATAAAATATGAGTGACGGATAACCGTTAAAAATATTTAAAAAAAGAACTACACATAGGTGGCCAATAATTTTCATCAAGGAGATTTGTATTTAAATTAGCCGTCAAATCAAAATAGTTTCAGGAAAAAAAAATTTTATTTATTCTGTGGCTAACAATTTTCCAAACAGCCCACGTATAGTCTGTCTACGCAGATATGAACATACAACACTTCTGCCGGCTGGCACGTCTACACCAACAATGTACAGTAACCGGCAGTAAATAATGAAAATCGACCTTTAGAAAGAGACAATCCGGTTGTACAGCGTCGTCTCTGTCACACAGAGACGTGCGAGTTTGTGCGACAGGGACGATGCTCTACAACCGGATTGTCTGTTTCAAACGTCCCAATCAGCACGCCGCACAGTGCAGTGAGCCTTTACCAAAAATCGAAAAATGAGCTATAAATTCCATGGACTTTCATCCTGCCGTTGTAAAGTAGATAAGGCATTACTTCTAGGAATTATAGTTATACTCCGTGAACTGCGCTCATTGGCTCATGATCACCCCTCCAACTGGAACAATGTCGCGGCGAGTAGTTAATCCCTCTTATCAGTTGTATGTTGTCCGTTGCATCGAGTGTCCTAACAAAAGTATTAGCAAGTGTTTTGAAGTGATTGAAAATGGATTCTGTAGCCCAAGGTACGTAGTTTAATACGTTATATAAATGTTGTCTTTTTGTTTAAGATTTATTTTTCTATTAGGTCTTAAACATACCCTTGAAAATTATCTATAATTAATGCAATTCCAAACTTTGACGAAGCTTTAAAAAAAAAGTGCGCAAAGTGTCTCGAGGTTTTTACTTTTTCTTGTAGCTATATTAATGTACTTTCAGATTTAGTAAAGTTTGTCTGCCAATATCTGCCAATAGGTAATATATAGATTTTTTTTTCAGAGAGGGGATCGTCATACAAAAATTGGAGCTTGCGGCATAAACAGCAGCAAAAATGACCGCAAACAAGTTGTATTCAACGAAATATGTTCTCGTTTGAGTATATTTGAACGATGAAAAAGTATAAAAAATGTGAGTAGGTTATATCCTCGCAGAGGAAGGTATTTACACACAAATATGTGAGAATAGACGGCGATGTTAATGATTATTTGAAAAAAATGGCTCCAGTCTCGCAATGTAGATCTAGATATACCTACCGAATTTAGATTTAAGGGAAGACGATTATTCAGATTCTAATTAGTTTTAACGTTGTAATTTAATATTAATTATAAGTTTAATTATATATATATATGATCTATATTCTATATATATAGCTATTACATATAAAAAATAATGTTATATATTGAAATATGAATAAAATAAAAATTTTATTTAAATACAGCCGGAGTTTCGATTTTTGTCCCATTCTTCCATACATTCACTGCACTGTGCGCCGCCCCGCAGAGGCGGAGTCGACACTGGCCGCATAGCACGTGCCGACTTGTTCGGCTCAACGGTAATAGTGGGGTTGTACCAAACACACACCATCAAAATTGGGTTGTTGCAACTTTGTGGCTGTGCTTATGGTCAGAGTCTCAGACATAACAAACATTTTACAAAGAAAAATCAAATATTATACATTTAAATGTTTGATTTTTTTTGTAAAGAAAGTGAACTGGAAATGTTATGGTAATGTAAGTAAAATTGGATTCCAAGCTTAGGTGAACTGAAATAGACCATCTATTATCTGAAATAGACACAGAGCATCAAATACCTACCGCGGGCGCCCCCTACTAGAGGCGCCCTAAGCGATGATATTTGAAACCCAATAACCGTACGCAGAGCTGCTAGCGCTTCGTATGTGTGTGTGTGTGCTAGTATCGACACTACACACAAAGAGGAGCAAGTTAGGCACACGCACAAAACAAATGCACACGCACAACACGCTACAGGCTTCAACGCCGTTGTAGAGAAATCGCGCTCACGGCGCCTCTAGTAGGGGCGGGCGCGCGCATTTCATGCTCTGTGGAAATATACCATCTATAACATCTATAGAACGAATGACCAACCTTGATGTGGTTATTAGCCAAATATACTTCTTTGAGCGCTGTGCAGCCATAGAACTGTGGCAGTTCAGTAATGTCATTGTGATTGGCTTCCAACACTTCCATCCTTCTTAGTTCTCCCATCGGCGGCAGAAACTTCAAGTCATTATGAGTAATGTCCAACTTCTTCAAATCTGTAAATCATGCTTACACAATTATTATCATAATCAGTGTAGCGACTTCAAGTCCACAGCAAATATAGTAATACGAGTACCTACATATAACTTATGTAATTAATATGCTATTATTAAGTTTTTAGAAGTTATTAGCCCAGTGCCTTAGCAGACTGTTTATTTTATAATACAATATGTATTTTGTTACATGCATAAATGTAAGGTTTAATCAAATTTAAGAAATTAAATGTTTATTTGACACATTATTCAAATATGCTTTATTGTACACACACCATAAAACATGGAACACACGAGGTGGGTTTAACGCAATGCAGCATCTTATTTACAAAATAATCTTTGGAATGTGGAGAAGAGCACGGGGCGAATAATGCAGTCATAAGTTAAGTGTGAAGTATAAAAAATTATTAAATAAATGGATGTAAGCATACCGCTATGCATAGACACGAACATAAAATAAATACTATAATATAGGTAAATATTTATGTACAAATTACATATAATTTAAGTAATATAATGTAATATACTAGATATTATAGGTAAGTTACCTACTCGTATACAATAACAGTGAGAACCTACCTCGGAGATTCACAATGTCAGGTGGCAGCTCTGAGAGATGGTTATGTGATAGGTTTAGCTCTACTAATCGAACCAGATATCCCATCCCCGGAGGCAAGTTCGTAAGCTTGTTGTGAGACAGATCCTACGACAAATAAAAGCTATCAGTAAGGATTGAAAGCTTTTTCATGCTCATAAATTATGAATAATTTCAGCAAAATTAGACAAAAAAAAAATAAAAGAAGATAGATAAATTAATATTACGTATGGCCTTATACAAGGTAAGAAAACACGGTGCAAATTCCACAGGTGCAAGCAAGATAGCGATAGTTTTTTTTTCAGGTTGAATTAGGATATAGTATCACATGAAAATTTTGGCACCACAGGTATTTATATTTTGCATTATAGAAAGACAAAATATAGACGAATATGGTTTTTTGACAGGTATGGTGCAGTGGATCTTTGGAACCTTCTGTGGGCACGTAAAACTCGCATTTGACCAATTTTTATAAGTTAATTCAGAGGCATTTTCATAAAAAAAAAAATTATCGAGGGAAGTTAATCTAATTTTGTTTTCAAAAAGTTATTGGGCTGCCCTGATAGATGAAGAGTTACTATCAGACCTTAAAATGAGCTATGGTGCCCATTGCACCCCTTGTAGACTAATATCACAGCGATAAATGAACATATACAGCAAGTATACAATTCATAACGTGTTGAAAGCATGCTATACAATATACACTAAATGTAACCAGTTTACGATGCCAAAGATAATATTGAGGCCATCGGTCAGTTCTAATATATTCCATATGTTTTATTCATGATCCTTCAATGGCATTGGTTGCGTTCAGTGAGGTAAATGATAACGTGAAAGAAATGTTTCTTTCGACAATTTTTCTCCATACAAAATCGTTTTTTCGAGGATTATTTTTTCTCAGCCCCTAAACCTTGACAGATTTTTATGATTCTTTTTTCTAATAAAGCCAGTCTAATCTATGTATGTACCTGACATTTTTTGGTTTAGATTAAATATATGATGCCAAAAAAAATTTGTTTTTTGAACGAAAAAAATTGGATTTTTAATTTGTTGATGTCACCAAGTTCATTAAGCTTTACTGAATCATTACTTTGGATATCAAAAAAATAAAAAAGATAGATTATATAATGTTAGATATTTTAGTGGAAATATGTTTATAGGCGTAATACTTGACTTGTGGTTTTTGTAATGTTGTTTCGGCTAGGCTGTCTGTTTCCCGAATAGAGTAAATAAATAAATAGATACTTTTATTGGACTGTCCTTATTACAACAAAAAAAGAATTGTAAAATCGGATAAGGTTTAGGGATCTGGAAAACATAAGCCCCGAAATAAAATGTTGACGTAATTTTTAGCTGAGAGCGTGCAGCTGTCCCTCTTGCGTTAGTGGGGAGTGCGCATGGCGAACAGAGACAGCCAAATATCTAACATGTTATCACTCTGTCTATTCTTAAGCACAGATTACTAAATAGTTACTTGGTAACAGATAAATCACTCCATAGAAAAAGTTCCTACCTTCGGGTTTTAATAGCCCATTGCTTAACGTCGCCAATCGCTGCGTGCGAAAATGTACCTTAACGATCAAGTGTAAAGTGATTATTGCTTTGCAGCTTCGCCTGTTTATATTCTTCGGCTGTTTATATTCTTTGGGCCATAGAAATTCACCGCCGGCGGTGTGCCGGGCGGTAGGTAGTTATCGCACGCAAGTACATAGAGTGCGTGAGGCCTGTCTTAAGTTAGAGATTTTGTTATCTGTATCTTTATTATTTTATTTTAAAAGAATTTAACAATAATTTTCGTAACATCATTTTCTGTCTCTTTTTTAGAATAGGTAGTTTGGTTTTAATTTGTATGAAATTGTAGTGTGCCTAGTCGATGTGAGTGGAACACAGAACATGCATCTGAACACTTACCAATCGATTTAGCATCACGAGATCTCCGAAATCAGGTTGGATGCTCTCGAGCAAGTTGTGAGACACGCTCAGTACTCTGAGTTCCGTCATTTTATAAAACTCAGTCGGCAGCTTGCTCAGTTTGTTGTGACTCAATGATAGTGTTGTCAGATTGCACAGCTGCCCTATTTCAGGTGGTAGGCTCTCGATAGCATTGTCGTGCAACTAAAACCACAATTATTAGAGAAATTTATAAACTATGTAATTTGTCAGCCTCGGTAGCTCAGTGGTGCGGTCGGTCGACTTGGATGGGTGACCGCTAGACCGTTGGAGGCTGACCGCTAGACCGTTGGAGGCTGACCGTTGTTCAGATTCCACGTAAAACTGTAGGTCCCTTCCCTTACTAGGTGGGTTTATCCCTCCCGAGTTGGTACCAGAGCACTCAATGAAACATCGGTCGAAACGGCTATGTAAATAGTTTGTGTTTTCCATCCAGTTCAGTGTAGCCTACATGAAATGAAGGTAAGCACTGACATGGCACCTAGTTCACCCGATGTTATGGGCTGACATCACGGATGTTGTAGGTGATGTAGCCAAACATGTCAGTTTCCACAAAAAAAAAAATATAGGCTGCACACTCTGAATGTGAGACGGCACTGGCGGCAGCGAAACGGTGCGGCACGACACGGCACGTTGCAGCACTAGCTTTTCGCTTTTCGCGCGCCTTAGTGCGGTTTACTTCATGCAAAAAAAAAATTTTGCCGGCCGCTCCACTGCAGTGCAGTTTTTTTTAATGGAAACTGACACGGTTGGCTACATCACCTAGAACATCGGTGATGTCAGCCCATAAACACCTTGGTGAACTAGGTGCCATGTCAGTGCTTCCCTTGCAACCCTTTGGTGGTGCCAGTTACGCTGAACCGGACGGAAAACACAAACTATTTACGTAGTCATTTTGACCAACCTTTTTGTTATTGCTTCCGAACTGGGTGGCTGTGCTCGAGGTCGAAACTTGAGGCGCAGCCAATTTCACCCCCGAGGAGGTGTCAGTCCGGCTTCGAGGCGGACTAATGTCGCTGGGGAAAGGCTATTAACACGCGATTCGAATATCCGTGGATTAAAGGAGTGAGGAAAAATATTCCCCGGAAGCCCGTTCCACACCTTTGCAGTGCGACACAAGAATGATTCAGACAATCGTGCAGTTCGAAGAACTCTTCTCTCGACTACAAAGGAGTGTAAGCGAGAGTATGGCGGCGGCACCGCGAGTGGTTGCTGCGAGAGTGCGGTCTTTACTTTGCCGGTGGCAACAGGATGGGGTTAAGTGCGAGTTAGACACTAGAAAAGTTAGAGGGCGCTCTGTACCGAGATACTAAGAAAAGTAGGTAGATAGTGTGTTTGAAACATGGTTTGCTTGAGGCTTTAGTTATGTGTCGTACCGCAAGCCATACCTTCAGTGTAAGCAGTTCTGGAAGCATCTTAATTTTTGGAGAGATTTCTTTGATGAAATTGGAACTGAGGTCCAAAGTTTTGAGCGGCTCCGAGGTCCACCAGCTGTCGGAACTGGGCCTGTCGAAGTCAACTTCTTTGTTTTCCTCCAGTACGAGTTCATTTATCCTCCAAACATTTTCAGGAACTGTAAAAACATTAGTAGTAGGTATGTACTTTGAAATAGGTAGGTAAGTTTATACTGAAATAGGTAAGTAAGTAAGTAAAATTATATATGTATTAAAAGCGTCGGGTGGCCGAGTGGTTTGGGCATCAGCTTCTCATGCGAGAGGTCCGAGGTTCGAATCCGGTCGGCCTGTACCAATGAGTTTTTTTCTGACAAAACAAAAAAATGTACGTGCATACCTACACCTGCTGTTTCACCGTTCGGGACCGCTGTAAAACTGTAGGTCTCTTCCCTTGCCCCTTACTAGGTGGTAGACTCAAATTGTAGCCGACTGGGTTCATACCACCGTACTGGATGTAAGATGGCCGCATAGCAGCCTCGATTTTGTTCTCCTCTAGTCCAGTATAGCCAGCAATCCAGGCAAGTCTCCGGTATGGCACCTATCTTCTCAGAGCTGATAATGGCTGGTCGGAGCATGTGCTTTGGGCTCTCCGACGCTGGTCTGGAGCATCTAAACTAGGCTCATGATCAACTTCCCTTGTTTCATTCGCTTTTTTGTGGTACTTTTATTATAAAGTGCTAACTTCATTCCATAAATTGGTGCTGTTTATTTATTGTTCTTGTCATATTTTTTTTATTGTTCATGTTGCATGTTAGATTTCTAGAATCTAGGGTCGTCGCAGAATATGTTTACAGAGTTGTGACATAATATTTATGATAATCAGCCTTGAAGCCAATTTAGGAATGATATAAAAAAGTAGTACTGGCCAACCTGAAGCAAGGCCACGTCCGTTCAAGCTGAGCTGTCCGGAGCGCCGTGCTGAGCGCACCAGCGCGTTCGACAGCTCCCCTTCATCCGCCTGTTTGTTTTGAAGGTGGAATACAGACTTGTTGTGGGCTCTCAAATCTTTTATTTTAGACTTGATATGCGCCCGCTGCGACATTGTCTTCGAAGTAATAGAGAATCACTTCATTTAGAGTTTCACTTCATTTAATCGATAATTCACTCGTAACTATAATCGAAAAGAATCAATTTCGGAAATGGATGGCGAAAAGTGTGGAATCAGGAATGGATGGATTCAGGCAGGCAAGCTTGGGCAATGGGCAAGCTGCAGGTGGTTGGTCGATAAACAAAACAGCAGGCAATGACACGCCACACAGGATAAAATTGACAGTTCTAACTTTTTTTATTTTTATGTTTTTTTTTTCGATTTTTTTTTTTTTTAGATTTAATTCGTCTCCTCCCGAAACAGGCAAAACTCATTAGATTATACAGCCAATTCTGTCGTAGCTTTTAACGTCTGTTGTATAAGTTCTCGCACCGCGAGAACCACAAAAATATATTTTTCTAATTACAACGACGACGCGACAAACTCCCGCCGTTCGCCATCTTTTTATTTTTTTTATTTTTTATTTATTAGTTCCTTCTCGGCGGGACAGGCAAAATTAAAGTAGTAGCCTTTTCTGTTGTAAGTCTAATGTCTGTTGTCTAATTGTCTAATGTATTGCGAGAATCTCAAAAATATATACTTTTTATTTACGACGACGCGGCAAAAAAACTTGTTCAGCCGCCATCTTTATATCAACACTCCTGGATGTCTCTCTCTCACAGCTGCGTTCAAGGAAGTAGGTACTTTCTGTTCTAATTGGCATTTCGTAGAGAGCGTTCCTTAAAAAAGATCCCTTCGCCGTTATGTTGGCTCCACTGTCTATCTGTCAAAACAGCGTTGAGGGTTGCTATGTGTACAGATTTACCCGTAATTATCAGTATTTACAGTATTTTTTGTACGGTAAATACCGATTACATTATTAGGTAATATAATCTTCACAATCTGCCAACAGGCAGTGGCACTGACAGTGACACTGGCAGTGGAGCCAACATAACGGCGAAGGGAACTAGTTGGAACGCTCTCTAGGAGAAATTCCTTGGAGCATTTCCTTCAAGATCTATCTCTGTCTGTCTTTCTTGTAACTATCGCAAAAATCACAGATTATCTCGCCAATTGCCAAATCCTTCGACGTTCTAATGAAACATCAAACAAGGAATTCGGTCAAGCTTTTACAAAGAAGAACCTACCTGTTGTAATTTATCGAGAAGAATCACTAATGATAGCATTTTGTCAACGTTACCGCTCGGAGCTAAATAATTATCAAATTACTACTCGCGCGCCCAGGAGATTTTACGAGCCCGTCAAGGAAGGATCAGGGCAATTTGTTCTGACTATGTCATGTGACCGCTCGCTCTGGGTAGAACATACTTAATAGTGAACCGTAATTTACTTATACCTTATTTATATAGTATATAAACATCTATATTCAATACTTCGGATAGTTATAATAATTATAAACCATTTTTATTACCCTAACAATGCTTTAGGTAGAAAGGTTAGAAAGGTAAAAAACATATTTGTACAAGGGGAACTCGCACCCACGACCATGAGATCAAACAATTAAACGCTCACCGCTACACCAGCAGAGCATAATCAGTTTTGCCTGTTGCCAGTGTGAAAAAATACTCTGTTCTTATTTTCGCAAATAGAGAGATCGATTACGTGTTAATTAATTTTAAACATCATATGACCCAATCAAACGTCTTCGTTCACATTAAAGTATTCGAATAACTTTGCTTCATCATCCCAAAGGTTTCTTAGAAACCGGTCAAGTGCGAATGGGACTTGAGCACCGAGGTACCACCATTTTTAATTGGAGGGTTGTTATTATTTGTTGTTGTACTTTAGAGTTTGAACTATATTCACACCTATTTTGACACCTTGTATGTATTACAGTTTTTACGATTTATCAAAAACAAAACAAAAAAATTAAAGAACATGTCTTTAATTGGGATCCCCATATTTTTTTTTCTCTTTGGTTTTTTTATCCGTCTTAGTTAAAATTTCAACCGGTTACCTAATACGGTCAAACAAAAGTCTAAGTCACCTGTATTAGGTATTAGGTACTTATAAAAATCAATTGCCGTGCATTAGTCTGGCGAAAACTCGAAAATGACTCTACCGATTTGAATAATTATTTTTTTTGTTCGCGGGGTTCGAGGGGTGGTTTAGGAAAAAAGAAAATTAGAACAAAAAGCACGTGAGCGGAGCCGCGGTCTCAGCTACATAGGTATAGAAATTCCTTGGTTGATACAAAATATTACGATAGGTAGGGCCCATAATATACCCACCGCTACCAACAAAAACCACGTGTTTTTGCAGTCGGGTAAAAAATGGCGACATTTCGCACTATTTACGAAAATAACACTTTGAAAAGAGTTTGTTCGATAGTTAGAAAAAGAAAGAAGAGAAAGAGCTACATTAGAGGGCTCTGACTGGAAGAATAACGGACGGAGGCGGACAGACGGACATATTTACCTACCTACCTTACAGACATACTTTAAAATATCATTGTGCAAACATCAAGAATAGGGTTGCTTGCAGGTTTTACCAAGGAACCCTTTCTATCAGGGGTTCTCAAACTTTTTTTTTCAGGTACCTACCACTAAAACCAATATGTTTCCCGGGCGTACCACCTTTACCTACAAGAAGCTAATAATAATATTTATCTTTCTATAACTAACATTCATATATTCTCTTAGAGGTTAGCATCACACCAAAGTTCAATTAATGATTTTCCTTCCTGGAATGTAAGTGATCTCGGAAACGAATCTAAAAATGTATTTCTTATCGAATTTAGTTCTGAAAAATCTTGTTTAAAATATTCCTCGGAACTCACGATGAGCATTTGACAGTGAGTTTTTATATCGCTAAGAACACCAGAATTCAAATTATCATATGTTCATCAACAAAATTTCTAAATTAGGATTATGGCTCTTTTATTACCGTTTATTAAATTTTGTAGAGCATAATGTTTCATTTTTTCGCGTACCACCTCGAAGCATTCCGCGTACCAATGGTGGTACGCGTACCGTAGATTGAGAACCGCTGTTTTATATCATGGCACCACGAGAATACACATACCCACACACACACACATCTACCTAGTAGGTACTATTAAAGTATTCTGTGCTAGAGATAGGCCCATAATAGTAGGTATGTATAGATAACATGTACGGTACAAAAAAAAGTGTAACACCGAGCTAGAGAGTAGACAGCAGTGCTGCCGTTCTACTAAATTAAAAAAAAATCGCTAGATATTAATAAAGTAATGATCGAAAAATCGGAACACCCAAATAAACATGCAATACACCTACGAGGGTGGTCCCAGAAGTACCCGGCCTAACAAAGAAAACGAAACAAATTTTGGAAAAACTAGGTACCTTTATTTCTCAACGTAGTCTCCTTTTCGCTCGATACCTACACTTTTACCAGCGATGTTCAATAGCTTCGATACCATGTTTATAGTGAGAACCGTCGAGCTCCTCAAAGCAGCCATCAACTGCCGACTCTACCTCTTCATTGTTTGTAAATCTTTTACCCCGAGCCATTTTTTCAAGTTTGGAAAGTGAAAATAATCCGAGGGGGCCAAATCTGGCGAATAGGGTGCGTGAGAAAGCAATTCGAACTTTAACTCCTTGATTTTGGCCATCGTGATTACGTCCACAAAAACAACTTCGTGAGTTTTTGTTCCATTGTGAGTAAACGCGGCACCCATCTTGCGCACAGCTTTCTCATGTCCAAATTTTCAGTCAATATGCGATGTAAAGCACTTTTTGAAATGCCTACCATATCTGCTAACTCGCGCACTTTCAACCGACGGTCATCCAATACTATTTTATGGATTTTCTTCACCATTTCCTGGCGTGGTCACTTCATTTGGTCGACCACTGCGATGTTCGTCTTGGCAGATCGTACGACCTCGTTTAAACTCTGCCACCCAATATTTTACTGTCGTAAACGATATAGCAGACTCCCCCAGAGTTGAATCCAGCTCAGCTTTGTTATTAGTTGAAGTCAGACCTTTCAGAAGAAAAAGTATTGAATCACATAACGGTGACCAATTTTATCCATTTCTAAAACTTCACTCAGCGCGTTCACTATTGATGGCCGACAAACAAAAACAAAAGAACGTAGCGTGTTCTTTTTTTAAATTTAAAATTTAATGCGAATAGTATGCAGTAAGTTTTTTCAAACAACAACCGCCATACGTCAGGTCGGGTACTTCTGGGAGCCACCCGGGTACATAAAACATTATTTATTAAACAAATTCAGTACAAACTAGTTACCAGACCTTTAATATTTAGACAGTAGGAACCATAAAGCCTAGTAATTTGTAGATTTAGAGGTGGAGTGGACTCCCTACTATTTTGGCCTACTAATCTACTCAACTGTTTTCAGTAGAGTAGCCGTCCACACGCAAAAGTAGGGTGGTAGAGTAGAAAGCACTACAATGAGCATCTCCTGCCGCGCCGTCGTCGTTCTGCAGTTACAAACTCTTTAACAAATATTTCTGGTGTTGTGCTGGGGAAAATTACTTTAGCTCTCGAAGAAGAACAGAACAAAAGGAAACGAATATGGACTCGAGCTTGGATCAAAAGAAGAGAAACGCACGGAGCGTCTGCGCTCCTTTTGAGAGCACTCGCTGAAGAAGATGCACAAGGAGTCCTGATAACTTCCAGAAACAAATTGCCGGCGCGCACGCAGGTGCGCGAGGGCGAGCTGTGTGTTGTCGGCTGGGCACGGCGAGCTACTATTTAGTCAAAACGTGTCCACACGCGGGCGAGTGGCCGGTAGAGTAGAGTAGGCGGGTGATGGGGGAAAAAAGTAGTAGAGCTACTCTACCACCGTGCTATCCACTCTACTCTACCAAATTCTAGTACTCTACTCTACCGATTGCGTCTACATTAGTAGATTGGGGGGGCTATTTAGTACTCGCCTTACTAACTCTACCGCTAACTCTACTAATGTGAACTAGGCTTTAGGGTAAAAAGACGCTAGAAGCTTGGCCACACGAGTATAGAATGCTTGGCTCTAGCCAGACTTCTAAGTCCCTAAATATTTATTTCTCGCTAAAACCCAGTGAGTAGGTATAGAGGTAGGTAGGTAGATATACTATAAAATAATTATAGGTAGGTACATATAGGTGCGTAATATTATTGCGGGTGGGGCGAACCGTGCCACATAGGACTAGGTACGAGGCGTCTGTCCGTCCGTTATTAAAATGCTTGCGTATTGGGAATTTGAGTAGGACTCCTTGAGACGAGTGAGATCGTGCTTAGTTTGTACTTTGTTTACCTGCATCAACGAGGTATTACCTCGTTGACCTTGACCTGCATAGTGCATGGGTACTTTTATATTTAATTTTCTTTTATATTACGAGCCTGCACAGAGCTAACGATATTCGTAGTAACCCCGTAGGTAGTAGGTAACCGTATTTACTTACAATACAGTGTCATCACATCACATCATGAGTGAGAGATTATTAGATAACTAGCTTTTGCCCGCGGCTTCGCTCGCGTGAAATTCGTATTTAAAAAGAAAAAAGTAAGTAAGCCCGCTACCTTACGTTTATTTCGGCGCGCGAAACAATTCGGTTTGTATGAGAGCCACTTCTTAGCGTAACCGGAACAGAATTTTATTTAGCCTATCTGTGTCACGTAGGTATAGTAAAAATATGTGCTTGTACTAAGTTTAATCGAATTCGGATGATTGGTTTAAGAGTTATGGAGAAACATACATACATACAGAAAATATTTCTAAACATAATCAATTTAGTTTTAGTATCGTATAGAGTCTACAAGCGTAGTATCTCCTGTAACAAAGTAACTTACTCCATATTGATTGATAATATTATGAATGACGTAAGTAATCGACTACCTACGCGAGTGAACCTTCAAAAAACCTGTATTTCTGACCACGTTCAGAGGCGCGCGCAGACACACACAGCGTAAGTAGCTGATTACTGTTGTGTAATAATGATTCGGCTAAAATGCGCTATCATCCGGCGCACTGTTGTATCGCATGGCCTGGCCGCAGTCATTCGGCATCGTCGAGTTCCGTCAATTCAACTCCGTCATCATCGCTGTACTTGTACGTTGTGCCTCTTCTTATCTAGCGCTGAGGGAGGGAGAGGGAGGGGAGCGCGCGGTCAATAGTGGTCCGTCGCTGAAGAGAATCGCACGTCGGCGCACGCGTCGGGAGTGTTCGACCGTGTATATCCATAAACACGTAATTAATTAATCGTACCTACCTACTCGGAAAATGGCGGAGCCGAAACTCTTCACGCGCGAGGAAGTCTCATCGCGAAACAACAAGCGCGATGCGGTTTTTGTCATTCACAACAGCGTCTACGAAGTGACGTCGTTCCTGGACTCTCACCCCGGAGGCGAGGAGGTATTGCTGGAGAAAGCGGGCAAGGACGCCAGCGAGGGCTTCGAGGACGTCGGCCACAGCTCGGACGCTAGGGAGCTGATGAAGAAGTACAAGATCGGCGATGTGGTAGAGGCCGACCGCATCGAGCAGAAGCAGCGCCCGCGCACCTGGGCCGACGACGAGGACACGAAGACCAGCAGCGGAGGCGGCGCGAGGTCGTGGCTCGTGCCCATAGTGCTCGGCCTCCTCGCTACTATCATCTACAGAACGTTCTTCGCTTGAGGAATGTTCTCGACGATCGCGAAGATAACAAAACGAGCGACCGAAGTGAATTTGTGTTGACCTCGAGACTGTTTATCGTAGTAGATTCTGTTTGCTGTGACTGCATTTGCACTGTTTAGGTAATTTTATGGATTTTTTTTGTGACTGAAAAATATAATGTTGTGTTGTTAATTAAATTTTCTTATTTTATCAAATTTGTTTTTGTGTAAAATTTTAGAGTCCATTAGGAGGACGGTTTCGATCGCAGAAGCGAAGTATTCAAACTCTTTGGTTTACCGTAATTGCTGGAATATTATGTTTCGAAATTCTTGGAAGCCAGTGTATGTGGATTGTTTGAACTTTGAAGTGTGTAGGTCACACCTGTACAACCTTGTCACAATTCTAGCTTACCGAGAGCCTCTCTCGTAATAACACGTGGCGAGCGGCGCGATCGCGCGCATGATAACGTTCCATCACCCTAACCTATTACGTGGATGTATCGTGAGCTTGGATTTTTCTTCTTATTTGCTTCGAATTCCAAAGGTCAATGGAAACCTTTATGACGTACAAGTGTCTGTCCGTCTATTGTTAGACGGTGTCTGTATCTCTATCTCTATCTTCTTCTCTACTTCTTATAAAAGGGAACGTCTGTCTGTATGTATGTATGTTTGAGGTAAACTCCGAAATCACTCGACATACTTTGATGCAGTTTACACTAATGGAAAGAGTAGTTCTTTAGGCTCACTATAGGCTATTAGGCTGAATAGCTTTAGGGCTGAGCAGTATCAAAGAAAGCAAAGTATGGACGGAAGAGAGAGAAAATATAAAAATAAAAGATGCATCGTATCATAGTTGCGTTTAAATCGTATTTGTTATTAAACCGAGTCTAAAGTCTTTGTCGCGGGCAAAAGCTAGTATCCTACCTTAGGGTTATATTTCTATTACCCTTTGGCGTCACCATAAATACATACCATAGAAATGGGAGCCTGCCTTCATACGGATAAGCTCTCGGATAAGCTAGAATTACTTATGGTTTCAACAAATACAAAAAAAAATTAACTACGTAGACCTATAATATATCTAATGATATTACAAATTATAATTTCCAGAAAATCTTGAATATCTAAAATATTTCATGATAATACAAATATTAATAAAACATTATCCTTACGCTATGCTCAAAATTTAGTTAAAGAAAGGACAGACAGTAGCGGCGCAAGCAAAATTTAAATAAAGTTCAATGACTGCAGTCGGCGACGACGGAACATACCCACGCGTAAATAAAATAACTGTACAGTGGAGAATATTATTTGGACAAGGACTACAGGCCTCCCGAGTATTTTTTACCCGACTACGGCGAAGTTAAAAGGAGGGTTATGATTTTAGCAGCGTATGTACATAATATTGTATACAATGTACTGTTTATAGTATAATTTCATCCATATGTTAACGTAAACTGCGAGGCTTAGGCATGTCGAAAATTTCGCCAATTCGATTTCAATGCGAAGAAGAACTGACAAACAAACTTCGCAAATCACAATATTATGTTAGTAGGTAGGTACCTTAATAAATAAGTATCATACCTAGTCACTTACAAATAATTAACACATACTACCACTTTAATTGACATGACGACTACGTACCTAACCTACATGTATGTGTGTTCGTTTGTCTTTGTTGGATTCGTCTCTATAGTCCGCGTGTCATATTATGTTTGTTTTATTAACCCCCGACGACAAAAGGGGTGTTATAAGTTGTAGGGTGTGTGTGTCTGTCTGTGGCATCGTATCTCCCAAACGGATGGACCGATTTGGATGCAGTTTTTTTTATTAGAAAGCTGGTTTAATCGAGATGGTTGTTAGCTATGTTTGTAATCAATTAATTAAGTAACAAAAAAAATTATTATCTTAAAAAGTGGACCCAATTAAAAAAAACCCGACTCTTAAAAGGTCAAAAACAATTTACGTTTACTTTCTTAAAGGAGTCGGGGGACCGCTAAGTAAATCAAATATAAAAACTTAGAGCTGCGCTGGGTATTTACTCAGCGGTCCACCGACTCCTTTAAGTAAGTAAACGGAAATTATTTTTGACTTTTTAAGGGTCGGTTTTTTTTATTTAAAATGCCAGGCGACATATTCTCAAACTTGGAAATGTATTTCTTCAAACCCCTTTGGGTCAAGAGCTTAAAAACCGGCCAAGTGCGAGTCAAACTCGCGCACCGAGGGTTCCGTATCGCCATGTCATGGTCAGCGCCACTCACGCACGCCATATAAGGCTGTTTATGAAATGCTTCATATTAGTTAAAATTCATGATTACTTAAAATGCTTCATAGTATTTTCGGTAGATGGCGCGCATACACTTTTTAGTATCTTCTATGGGAAACCCCGTGAATTTTTTACTTTTTCATATTTTTATTATTTGTTGTTATATCGGCCATAATAAATAACACATATTCTGTGAAAATTTCAACGGGCTACCTATTAAGGTTCAAGAGATACAGCCCTCAGACATACAGACAGACAGACAGACAGACGGCGTAGGCTTATTAATAGAGTCCCGTACCGGATACGGAACCCTAAAAAGGCGAGCATTACCCTCCTTTTTCACACTTAAAAATATCATACATTTCTCATATATCAATATATCATACATCACTCTCGAAAAAGCATGACGCCGAGCAAATCAGTTTATAATCTGAATTCAAAATGACTATTGCATATATATCACAGACGCTGAATCCCGACAATCGGGGTAAGCAGAGTTATCGCTGTTGTGCTGCAAGAACTCTGTTAAATTACAGCACAACACCGACCACCACGTTTCGCAAAGTATTCGAACACGATTAAATCGATCAAGCAGCAAGTAAGGCACGAAGACCCACCTGCTGCATGACTCGGTGGAAGTACCGTGCCAAGGTGAGAGGTGGCGAGCCTGTCGCCCTTTAGCATGGCATCTTCTTCTTATCCCTTAGTCGCCTTTTACGACATGCATGGGGAGAGATGCAGTGGGGTAATTCTTTTTAAGTACCGAACCCACACGGTACAATGACTATTGCTATGTATATTATGTAGTATGGACCACCCTACCTTATCTTCTTATGTCCGCAAATACGCGACGCGACACTAGTTTATGACGTAGTCGCACATAAGTATATGGGCGATGAGTCACTGCAACCTTGGCGTGCCTTCGCTATTGTAGTCGGGTAAAGAGTATGCTTAAAAAAAAGCCACGGTTGCACACCGGGAGTGCCGGCAGAAGTGAAAACTTTTTGTATTTCCGAAAATAATTCTTAGGTGGTTATAAAAAAAACTAAACACCCTAAAAAAATTTAAACACCGTAACATTGCTTAAAAAAGAAAACAAAAGAAATAAAAAACAAAACAAAAATTGAGGGATTCGAACCCATGGTCAAAAAATACAAATCCTACGTTCTTACCATTGAGCCACGAAATCACATAAACGACCAAACGAATATCGGATTCCCACTGTCACTGAGAGACGAACAGAATTGATCCCGAGCCACTCGTAACTTAACCCTTAATGCAATGGCTTAAGGTTACATTTTAAATAATAAAAATAAATCTGACGCTGACGCGATGACGCGATGACGCGAGTTTAACATTTTTTACCCACCTAAAAAAGTGCCAAGCGCCGCTAAAGAAGTTTTCACTTCAAAAATTATACTCTAGTCAAACCTTTGAATCGAGTACGTAATCTCAGCGAAGAAGCTTAAAAACATACATAACTACAATTAAGGCTATCTGCTATCTGGGTGGGTTTGATAGTCGTACTTTGTGATAGTGTAGGCAGGCCTCACGCACTCTATGTACTTGCGCGCGCTAACTACCTACCGCCCGACGGGCCGCTGGCGGTCTATTTCAGTGAAAATTCGTCAGCCGCGCGAAGTATACATAGACGCTCGCCCACGCAACTGCGCGCAGCTGCAAAGCAATTACCACTTTACACTCGATCGTTAAGGTACATTTTCGCACGCAGCGATTGGCGACGTGAAGCAGTAGGCTATTAAAGCCCGAAGGTAGGAACATTTTCTATGGAGTGATTTATCTGTTACGAAGTAACTATTAAGTAATCTGTGGTGTTGGTGCAGTGCAACCATACATTTCTTAATGCACTACATATATGCAGGCACCTAGCTGTTATCTGTTAGCGGTTTTATAATGGTAAGTACCAGCCCAGGTACCTACAGGTGCAGTATGTTTTGCATGTTAGTATCTCAAGTAAGTATGTTTTGAATGAAGTAAATTATGTTAGCCTAGGTAGCTCGTGGTGCGGTCGGTCGACTGTTGTTAAGCACACTTGGGTGCGGTCAGTACTTGGATGGGTGACCGCTCGACCGTTGGAGTCTAACCGTGGTTCGGATTCTACGTTAAACCCCCTTCTTACCTAGTACCTTGCTCTTGTTTAGTAGGTACCACCGCACTGAATTAAACGTCGTCGTCGGTCGAAACGGCTATGTAAATAGTTCGTGTTTTCCGTCCAGTTCAGTGTGTAGCCGACATGAAAATGAAGGGAAGCTGACATGGCACCTAGTTCACCCGGGGTTATGGGCTGATATCACGTATCTTGTAGGTGATGTAGCCAACCATCGAGAATACTGACGATGTAGCCAACCGTGTCAGTTTTCATAAAAAAAATCATCGACAGCGTCGTATGCTTAGTAATAGGCTTCCGCATAGATACGGAACCCTAAAGTCAATTTTTCTTCTGCGGCCAGGTGCAGACAGTGTTTCGGCGGGTGGCACGGTAATTTAGTTAAAATTTATTATAGAAAGTTCTAACTAAAGATTGTAAAGAATAGCCCGAACGAAGCTTGACAAAATTCTACGATTGACCACTTCGTCGGTCTTTCGTATCGTACATATGGATGTATCAAAGATGGAAATCATATTGTAATTTCGTGCTGACCTTTGCGCTCATTCACTGTATGTATGTAGGACACCTACATACATACATAGGTTGTATGCAAATACCTATGTATACAATGTGTATTCAATACATACTCGTAGGTAAGTAACAATAATTTTTGTAGGATTGTACGATGGCGATACAACAGACATTGGCCATACACATACATGTACATGCATACATACCACATGCTGCATCAATCGGACAATCGGAGTAAGCAGAGTAATCAGTGTTGTGCTGCGAGGATGCTGGTTACAATTATTACAGTTTCAGTCACATTAACAGCACAACACCGAACACCACGTTTTGAAAAGATTTTGGACAAGATTTTACAGTCATTGATGAAGCAGCTACTTGCTGCTTGAGGCACTAAGACCCACCTGCTCATCAACTGCTGCATGACGCGGTAGAGGGACCGTGCCAATGTGAGAGGTGGCTAACCTGTCGCCATTTAGCACGGCATCTTGCCCTTATACCTCAGTCGTAGTCGTTCTACTTTTTTTTTGGAAGTCGGTTTTATGTTTTTTAAAACAGTTTTTTAAAGTACCGGCCCCACACGGTACCTACATTGGCCACATTGAGATGAGCGCAAAAAGAGCCTATTGGTAATTTCCCCACTAAATTCCGTTCATACTATACTTTCTTTGATGCTGCTCAGCCCTATTGCTATTTAGCGTGATGGTATATGCGTAGGCTAGCCTCAAGAACAACTCTACATTGGTGCAAACCGCATAACAAACCTGTCCTGTGGTTCCTTCTGGAGTTTACCTCAAACATACACACATACATACATACAGACAGACGTTCCCTTTTATAAGAAGTAGAGAAGATAGAGATAACCACAGAGCAGAAAAATCGCGTCGGCCAGCTGGGGGAAGGCGGCCGTCGATCATATAGGTAGTAATTATAAAAACTAGCTTTTGCCCGCGACTTCGCTCGCGGTATACTCGGTTTAATAGCAAATTCGATTTAAACTGAAATATGATATTATAAAGGATCGATTCTCTTATATGCTCTCTCTCTCTTAGTCCCCCCCCTGGTCGAGGGAGGGTTCCCTCAGCCCCCCCCCCCCCTCCCCCCTTTGTCCTTGTCTCCCCTCTCCATTCGACGCTCCCATTCGACACTAAATTCCGTTCATACTATACTTTCTTTGATACTGCTCAGGCCTATTGCTATTTAGCGTGATGGTATTTCAACCTGTAGTGTAGTGAGCCTCAAGAACTGCTCTTTACATTGGTGCAAACCGCATCAAAATCTGTTCAGTGGTTCCGGAGATTACCTCAAACATACATAGGTACATACAGACAGACGTTCCCTTTTATAAGAAACTAGCTGTTGCCCGCGGCTTCGCTCGCGTGAAATTCGTATTTCAAAGAAGAGTAACTAAGGGCGGGGCCGACGGCCGAGCTGGGTTCAGGTAAGTGATAAACCTTCTCGAAGAAAGTGAGTAACTAAAGGCGAGGCCGAAGGCGGAGTTGCGTTCAGGAAGACGACAAACCATCTCTAAGAAAGTATGTAATTAAGGGCGAGGCCGAAGGCCGAGCTGCGTTCGGGAAGACCATAAACCTTCTCGAAGAAAGTAAGTAACTGAGGGCGAGGTCGGAGGCCGAGCTGCGTTCAAGAAAAGGATAAACCTTTTCGAAGAAAATAAGTAACAAAGGGCGAGGCCGAAGGCCGAACTGCGTTCGGGAAGACCATAAACCTTCTCGAAGATAGTAAGTAACTGAGGGCGAGGCCGAAAGCCGAGCTGCGTTCAGGAAGACGATAAACCATCTCTAAGAAAGTAAGTAACAAAGGGCGAGGCCGAAGGCCGAGCTGCGTTCGGGAAGGCCATACACCTTCTCGAAGAAAGTGAGTAAATAAAGGCGAGGCCGAAGGCGGAGTTGCGTTCATGTAATCATCTCTAAGAAAGTATGTAATTAAGGGCGAGGCCGAAGGCCGAGCTGCGTTCAGGAAAACGATAAACCATATCTAAGAAAGTAAGTAATTAAGGGCGAGGCCGAAGGCCGAGCTGCGTTCAGGAAAACGATAAACCATCTCTAAGAAAGTAAGTAATTAAGGGCGAGGCCGAAGGCCGAGCTGCGTTCAGGAAGAGGATAAACATTTTCAAAGAAAGTAAGTAACAAAGGTTGCGGCCGAAGGCCGAGCTGCGTTCGGGAAGACCATAAACCTTCTCGAAGAAAGTAAGTAATTAAGGGCGAGGCCGAAAGCCGAGCTGCGTTCAGGAAGAGGATAAACATTTTCAAAGACAGTAAGTAACTATTGGCGAGGCCGAAGGCCGAGCTGCGTTCAAGAAGAGGATAAACCTTTTCGAAAAAAGTATGTAACATTTAAGTATAGTAAACTAATTAAGAACCTCTTTGTATACTACATTTCTGGTACGGCTCTCATCTACAAATATCACCAGATTGCTTGCGGAACTGACTCTCGAAAAGGCCACATAAAACTGTCCGTGAGAAAAGCAGTCCTCTCTTAAGTCCACTTCGGCCATCTGCAGCGTTTGCCCCTGAGCTTTATTATTCTCATTGTTTATTTATGATGAGTAGCTACAATTCAAATTTTCAAGTTCCTACCTTTAAAAAAACCGATACTCCTTTACAACATTTCGCCCCCCATTTCCCCCCCTTAAAATGTAAAAATCCAAAAACCCTGAAACACGTCATTATTTATTTATGATGAAAAGCTATAATTATGATTTTCAAGTTCCTACCTTTAAAAAAACCGATACTTCCATACAAATAGTCACCCCCCCCATTTCCCCCCCTTAAAATGTAAAAATCCAAAAACCCTGAAACACGTCATTCTTTATTTATGATGAATAGCTAAAAGTATGATTTTCAAGTTCCTATCTTTAAAAAAACCGATACTCCCTTACAACATTTCGCACCCCATTTCCCCCCCTTAAAATGTAAAAATCCAAAAACCCTGGAACACGTCATTATTTATTTATGATGCATAGCTATAATTATGATTTTCAAGTTCCTACCTTTAAAAAAACCGATACTCCCTTACAATATTTCGCCCCCATTTCCCCCCCTTAAAATGTGAAAATCCAAAAACCCTGAAACACGTCATTCTTTATTTATGATGAATAGCTAAAAGTATGATTTTCAAGTTCCTACCTTTAAAAAAACCGATACTCCCTTACAACATTTCGCACCCCATTCCCCCCCTTAAAGTGTAAAAATAAAAAAACCCTGAAACACGTCATTATTTATTTATGATAAATAGCTATACTTATGATTTTCAAGTTCCTACCTTTTATAAAACCGATACTCCCTTACAACATTTCGCACCCCATTTCCCCCCCTTAAAGTGTAAAAATCCAAAAACCCTTAAACATGTCATTATTTATTTAGGATAAATAGCTATACTTATGATTTTCAAGTTCCTACCTTTAAAAAAACCGATACTCCCTTACAACATTTCGCACCCCATTTCCCCCCCCTTAAAGTGTAAAAATCAAAAAACCCTGAAACACGTCATTATTTATTTATGAGAAATAGCTATATTTATGATTTTCAAGTTCCTACCTTTAAAAAAACCGATACTCCCATACAAACTGTCACCCCCATTTCCCCCCCTTAAACTTGAAATTTCCAAAAATCCTTTCTTAGCGGATGCTTACGTTATAAAGTAAACCTATGTTCCAAATTTCAGCTTTCTAGACTGAGTAGTTTTGGCTGTGCGTTGATAGATCAGTCAGTCAGGACAAACAATTTTATAAGTATAGATAGAGAAGATAGAGATAGAGAAGATAGAGATAACCACAGAGCAAGAAATCGCGTCGGCCAGCTGGGGTAAGGCGGCCGTCAATCATTTATAGATAAGTACTCGTAATTATGAAAAATCTAAAGCCTAGACAGTGAGCATAGAGTAGAACCTCTGGTATTTCAACTTGCACTTATGTGACAGATACCCCATTCAATATTATCGGTCACTTAATGATATTCTTAGTCCTAAGTGGGAGTTGAACACCGGCCCTAGGTTTCCCACATTGGTGTTGTTCTTAGCTCTAACTAAAAGAATGAGCGGTCAAGTGCGATTCGAACTCACGTGGAGAGGATTCCTTACCATTCCATTTTCCGTGAGTATTTGGATTGAGATTGGATTTTCATTTAGGTTTTCCTGTTTCGTCCGTGATTGCGTCATCAAACTCTATATATGTACTAAATTTTGATTTACGATTTTTTCGCCCAGTAGATTCGGAGAAAATAAGTTGTAACAGACGGACACGAGAGCAATCTACAGTATCTACATAATCATCTACACTTTCAAAGAGGGAACGCTATTAATAGGTAAGCGTCCTATAGGGACTAGGGCTACCTCAGCACAGAATGAGGCCTCGCCTGAACTAGAAGAAATTGTTTATTCATACGTTCATGTTTAGTTTTATTTTGTTAGATATGTACGTTTTGTTTTAGGTTAAGTACTTATTTTTAGTTTGAATTTCCTCTACATATCTATAAGTTCTTTTTATTATTTAATTTTTATGTTCTCTTTTAGTTATTTTGAATAAACATACATAGACGACCAATAAAAAGATGTAAAGTTTGTAAGTTTGTAAGTTTTCGATGTAGGAGGTAATTTTCGAAAATACTCATCCGATTTTAAATATTCTTTGACCAATATTTAGAAAGGACCTTCAGGATGGACATAGGCTATGCGAGTGAAGCCGCGGGCAAAAGCTAGTTTTATATAGTACTAGCTGTTGCCCGCGGCTTCGCTCGCGTGAAATTCGTATTTCAAAGAAGAATCTAAGTAACTAAGGGCGAGGCCGAAGGCCGAGCTGCGTTCAGGTAAACGATAAATCTTCTCAAATAAAGTAAGCAACTAACGGCGAGGCCGAAGGCCCAGCTGCATCATGGAAGACAATAAACCCTCACGAAGAAAGTAAGTAACTAAGGGCGAGGCCGAAGGCCGAGCTGCGTTCAGGAAGACGATAAACCTTCTCGAAGAAAGTAAGTAACTAAGGGCGAGGCCGAAGGCCGAGCTGCGTTCAGGTTTCTTCGATAGCATATAATATCGTTTACTCCATCTATTTATTTAATAAAATATATAAAAAAGTAATATTAATAACAAAATAATTAAAACCTTCCTAACAAACATAAAAATAACTATCATAAAAGGGGCGTTTTCAAATGTTCCTAGAACACTTGCGGCATTACCCCGCTGGATGGCAAAGCTTACCGTTTGAATAAAGTAGGCCCTTGATTGCGGGACACCAGTTGCGTCCACCAGCAGAGACCCAAGCCTCTTCAAGAAGCTTTTGGCTTCAATGACTGCTCCACGGACCGAGGGTTTCAACCGCAAACGCAACAAATTCGAAATCTTGAATTATATATCTATAATATTTATTGCGTTTGAGGCTGTCCGCCCAGGCCTCGGCCGCGCCGGCCGGTCTTGAAGATGCCCGAACGTGACTTGGAGCCCACAAATGGCGTCCCACATCAAATACCTACCCTTGGCCCATGGAACTAAGGTGATACCATCGGGCCTCTTGCCATCCAGCCTGGAATAACCGCAAGGTTTTAGGATGCACGGTATGTTTGCCGTCAGAAGCGTGGACTTTATAATAAAATTTAAATTAATTTAACTCAATCTTAATATCGCTTAGTTACCTACTTTATTCGAGATGGTTTAGCTTCATCCAGAACGCAGCTCGGCCTTCGGCCTCGCCTTACTTACTTACTTTCTTCAAGAAGGTTTACCTTCTTCCTCGGCCTTCGGCCTAGCCGTTAGTTACTTGCTTTCTTCGAGATGGTTTAGCTTCTTCCCGAATGCAGCTCGGCCTTCGACCTCGCCCTTATTTACTTGCTTTCTTCTAGATGTTTTATTATTTATCAGAATGTAGCTCGGCCTTCGGCCTCGCCTTAGTTACTCACTTTCTTCAAGATGGTTTAGCTTTTTCCTGAACGCAGCTCGGCCCTCGGCCTCGCCCTTAGTTACTTCCTTTCTTCGAGATGGTTTATTATTTATCAGAACGAAGCTCGGCCTTCGGCCTCGCTTTAGTTACTTACTTTCTTCAATATGGTTTAGCTACTTCCTGAACGAAGCTCGGCCTTCGGCCTCGCCCTTAGTTAATTGCTTTCTTCGATATGGTTTATTATTTATCAGAATGTAGCTCGGCCTTCGGCCTCGCCTTAGTTATATACTTTCTTCAAGATGGTTCAGCTTCTTCCTGAACGCAGCTTGGCCTTCGGCCTCGCCTCAGTTACTCGCTTTCTCCGAGATGGTTTATTATTTATCAGAACGTAGCTCGGCCTTCGGCCTCGCCTTAGTTACTTACTTTCTTCAAGATGGTTTAGCTTCTTCCTGAACGCAGCTCGGCCTGCGGCCTGCCCATAGTTACTTACTTAATTCAAGAAAGAATGTTTTTTTTTCTTCCTGAACTCAGCTCCGACTTCCGCCTCGCCCTTAGTTACTTTCATCGAGAAAGAATATCGTTTACGTGAGCGCAGATCCGCCTTCGGCTCCGCCTTTAGTTACTTACTTTTTTTTTAATACGAATTTCACGCTAGCGAAGCCGCGGGCAACAGAAATATAAATTGCACCAATGACAGCGACATAAGTTCGACTTCAATTTTTTTTATTTTTTATTTATCAAACATTTTGTCACCGGCCAGCTCACGTCGAGATGACAGTTCTCCGTTGTCAACTTGTCATTTAAATTATATAATAATTTTTATTTTTATTATATTTTTTTGTTTATTATGTTAATCCGGGATATACACTGTCACTATACAAAGTTTCGTCAAATTCCGTTCAGTGGTTTTTGCGTGATGCGCGTACAGACAAAGAGAGATTATTAATTAACGATTTTATTATATGTATAGAAGATATAGGGCTTCCCAAATTGCAGTCGGCGGGGTGTGTGAATTGGCCCATATTATTCTTGCTTTATATCCTATTATATAAGGATTACTTTGTATCCTCTTTTGAGGTACGGAACCCTAAAAATGTATGAATAGGTCAAATTTCATGACGGAATGGCGAGAATTTCTGAAAATTTGTTTTTCTGCCCCTTGGGCTAGAATTAAACTAGGTTTTATAATTTGGAAACCCTTTTCATTTGTAAACAATACAAACATTAATTTTATGACCCAAAAAACAAATCGCAGTAAAAAATTAGGTAACCTGAGTCCCGGTGCCGGTGAATACTATAGTAGCATTCCTACTTGTGCGGTGATCAAATAGTAACCATTCAAATGATTACACAATACTCTGTACAATAAATCGGAGTCTTACTTGACTAGATAATATGTAACAACCACACAAGGGATAATATATTGTCGCATTTTAAATTAAAACTCAATTAACTTTTCCCGCGGCTCCTGCTCGCGGTGGGGTTTCCCAACTTGCAGTCGGGGAGGTGTGTAAATTGCTCAGTATTTTGGTCACTACTATATGTTCCGAGGAGGTAGCGCGCTAATATAGCCGTCAAATTGACTCCAACGGTTTTCTGAAATGCTAAAGGAATAAACAGAAACACTGATGTGAAGTTTTCAAGCCCCCGCCCCGCCAGCATAATAAATTATTATTACCCATGCGGAAAAACCGGACAGCACGTTATTATGGTTTAGAACGTGTATGAGAAGGAAAATTGTAATTTCCTGTTGTCATCACATGATAGCATCGACCAGCCAGTACGATCGATTGAAAAAAAAAATGAAAAGAAAATTTTAGAAAATGTCATGTTAGAAGATTGTGTATGGTTCGATATTATTATAATTTAAACAATTTTAATGTTAGACGTTTAATAGGTTTAATGAAAAAAAAAACATTGATAATTCAATGTTTAGTTCAATATAATTAAACTTACTTATGCATCTCAATTCCCATATGATCCCAATATGATCATTATCATGATCAAACTCAACTCATCCCTTACTAAAAAAAAAATGCCTGTTTAGTAACAAAAATAGTACTTAGGTACTACAGCTCTGACGAATCGGCTTCAATCATCCCCCCTGTCACCATCCATATTGGCTGGATCTGACTGTCTTCATTTGACTGACCGTTGGGTACGGCCACCCACGCCGGTTCACTATAAAAAACTACTCGCAATTTAATAATAAAATGTTACATTTAATTTCGTTATAAATTTATTAGGAAATTAACTTATTTACATTATAATCATTGTGCATATTTACATAAATTATAAATAGGTACTTTTGAAAGGTCTACGAGTTCTACTAGTTCAAAGATACTTAGTAGATAACTAGATATCGATTTGAGAATAAAGTAAAACAGTCTAAGTAATTTTAGAAACGGTTTTCTATCTAGCTAGGCAAATATTACCTTTTCATATTAACATTTGTTCACTTTATACAAATCGGAATTAAAAAGATTATTCCATGTATTTATACAATTTACCAAGGATGAAAATAAATAATAAACAATTAGTTTGGCTATCTTCGGTTGAGGTGGAGCACGCACGCCAGGGCGGCCACCGCTATTGAACTATATCCCCGGTCAGCGCCACCCTCTGTAATAAATACATAAAAACAGTTAAATAAAAAAATAAATAGGACTTACAACGACACAGGAAACAAAACGATATAGTATATTAAGCAGGAAATCGTTTTTTTTTTTTTCAATAGCAGTTTCGCCAACCACAAGCGGTTCCCCGCAGCATCAATAATTTGGGACAATGAAGTCCACTCAATCTAACTATTCCATTTAAATTAGTTCATTTTTATATTTATGGAGAAATGGAAAAGGTTTCATATAAGAATTAAAACTCATAGAATTGGTTCAATATAATTTTCAGAATCACTCTTTTCATTTTATTAAATATTATAGGTAAGCACTGTGCGCATTAATAGATAATTAAAAAAATATACCGGAGGGAAGGAATAGTGAAGGGATGGGAAAGGGACATGGAATACTACACGACCGAAGGGAAGCACTGACGTGGCATCAAGTTCACCCGGTGTTATGGGCTGACATCACGGATGTTGTAGGTGATGTAGCCAACCGTGTCAGTTTCAATAAAAAAAAAAAAAACATGGAAGCGAAGGAAGAAATAGGAAACGGATAGGGAAGAAAAGGGAAGGGAAGAATAAGACGACAGGCTTGTTCGAGCACTGTTCACAACATGTGGAGAGGAGAAGAGATTGAGTGCGTACTGGGAGAGTTGTCGTTGTTCTGCGGGTCCGGCGCAGTGTTGGAGTGCGCGGGCGCCGGTGCCGCCGCCGCCGCGTCCGGCACCCGCACCGGCTCCGCCGGCGCCAGCGACCTCAGTGCGTCCACGTTCTCCGCGCTGTGCCCGTCCCACTGCTCGTACACGGACGCTATTGACGCCACGCACTGCAACAACCAATATTCAAAATTATATAAACTCTATTACCATTAGACAGCTACAGAAGCAATATTGTCTCATTTTTTTTTTATGGAATCTGACACGGTTGGCTACATCACCTACAACAACCGTGATGTCAGCCCATAACACCGGGTGAACTTGGTGGCGCGTCAGTGCTTCCCTTCGGTCGTGCCGAAAACACAACTATTTACAAACGTTTCGACCGACCTTTCATTCAGTGCGGTGGTACCAACCCTACCACCTGGTAATATAAGATGGGAGTCATATCCCTTAGTCGCCTTTTACGACATACACGGGGAGAGATGCAGTGGGGCTATTCTTTTAAAGTACCGGCCTAACGCGGTATTATTATAGAGGAAAACATTGTTTAGGTCGTTTTGCCAACCCCGCTATTGTTTATTTCAATATTTTACTCCTCCTCGTCCTCTTTTCAAAAAAAATATGCCCTTATTTTAACGACCAAAAAAATGTCTGTGCTTCTTCTATTTGAAATCTATAAAGTCCGATTTCAAGGGGTTTCTCGAAAATGTATTTGTTGGTTTGCACACCTTTTAGTCGATGTCTGGAACTGGAAGTTGTTAAATTTTTTTTTTCTAAACAAATGTAAACACCTATAATCGAGATATAAATATCTACACCGAGTGATATCTCGAAATTCTCGAACGCGCAAGACAAAAATTATGGAAATCAGTACCTATATAACAATAGTAAATTTGGGAATTTTAATCCTCAAATTCCAAAGACCTTCACATTTCATTCACACTCACAAGATTGCTTATATTGTGTGAGGGAGATAACAAAAGATTTCCTATCCGGTTACAGCGCGCATTGTATGAGTGGAGCATCGATATATCAGCTTGACCACTGCTTTGCATCCCTTCCGAAAGAGACGTTTATTGCCGTATGGGTCCGGAAGAAATCATTTTATATAGGTACAGTGGACTCAACCAACCTTTAGTTTCATATATCCTAAGTTGAAATGTTCCGACGAGACCCTGAAGCGGAGATGCACGGTGATGGCCATGGTCCCGTTGGGCATGGCCGATTTCCATGCCTTACTGACGTAATGTACAGGCGCACGGCGACCGTTGATGAACCACGAGAGATGCGCCACCGGTCGCGATGCAGCGGAAGTGCAGTTGAGGTCTGCGATGTCTCCGATGGAGTACTGCGGACTGCCGCCGGTGATCACGGGACCCTCCTTCGGCAGCACTGTAAATAAAGTGGAATCGTTGAAAACCCATCGTATTGCCACTATTCAAACAACTCAGCAGCTCCGTTGCTGCAAGACAAGAAGCACCACAGCAACTATCAACTCTTAAATATGAGTAATTGGTTACATTAAAATATCAATGAAATTGCAATGATCAAGTTTGATTTCGCTAAAAGTATGTCAGAATAGACAGGTGTATCCCAAGGTTCAGTTCATCGATTCAGGCATACAGAATACTTATTCTATGGTTCCGTTTGTTACCTCCATAACGCCTGAATTGTCTCCTAAGATTAACGAATGACTGATCTGTAAAACGTTAGCTGTTATGTATGAACATTTTTCTAACTATCCGGCATTTTAGTTATTTTCAAATTTTACTTTAATTTTCTTTATGATTATTTGAGACGAAACTTTTACGGACGGCGCCGGCCGTGTAACGTACATAATTTATTTTTAATTTTTTTATTGAAGGCGCAACATGTGGCGCCTCGCCACCCATAAGGTGCCCAATGACGCCTATATTCCATCGTATGCGGGGGTTACGAATGCCATGCCGGCCTGACAGGTGCCTACTCATGAAGGACCCGAGAATGTAGTTCTGGGGGGAGGTATATATGGGCAGGGAGAGGATTCCAGAGTTTACCGGTTCTGTCAATATATGAATATCCTTATAACTTGAGAACCACTTTATAGATTTACTTACATACTTTTTCCACTATTACATTCTGTCACTTCTCAAGATGGTTTTATGCTATAAATCATAACGATTAACGATACCTACGTCATCAGCGGTCTAAGTTCACGCGAAGCTAAGCCGCGGGCTTAGGGCTAGTAACATATGCATAAGACAATTATTGCAGTATCAGCAATTTGATCTAAAATAAATAGCATTATAACTGCTGAGCTTTTCTACTATCCTACTACACGAGTATCAATATCAGTTCACACGCTCACAACAAATTTATAGTTCAGAACACCCGAATAGAGAGCTCTCGTCGCCATATGTTTTGCATGACAACGAGAGCTCTATTTACGAGTACCTACATGCCTCGAACTATAAGAGGATCGCTAAACATTCCTCAGTGAAGGCGGGGGTGGCGGTGTGAGGGGGAGGTGGCGACGCGTGACGACAACAGGCGGAAGGCGAGAAGGCGAGCAAATGTAAGCGACAAAGTCGATTGAGGCCTCCTCGTCCCTATTAAATTTCCTCGCGTGTCGCAGAAACTCGACGTTAAGTTTTCGCGCAATAAATAGAATTAAGAAAGTTAGACGACAGATAGCTGCTGCGGTAGGTGCGACCCTGCTTGAATCTAATCGCAAAGTTTCGCCGGCCCCCGCTCGCTACATTCAATCAAGCTGTAGGATACTTGCGTAACCATTTTTATAATAGTATTTACTGAACAACGAGCATGAAGAGGATCGTAAGAGGGCTATAGCAAGATTAGCAAGCCGCTAGGTGTGGGGATCATCACTTAATTGCTAATATTAAAAAAACCATACTTATATCTAAGTCGAAATGTAAGAAGACTATAATATGTGTATTTTTATTTAATTTAATGTGTATAAAATATAATATATATGGTTTTCTGGATATTAATTTTAGATTAGTTTTAGTTTTAGTGTATTAGTGTACTTATAGTTGTATTTTGTAGGCTGTTGTGTATTGTGTGTATTTTAGTCAAATAAATGATTTATAGTTTATATATATAAATCTCTGAAACAAAAAATTGGTATAAATAAAAATATTTCATTCATACTCTGAAAATAATAATAGATCCCTTTATACTTTAGGGTTAGGTAGGATAAAGTACATTTTTGCCATTTATCGGATGGAGAGTGTAGGGGGCTATTATAATTGTGTACTTACCAAAATAAGAGTATGTAGTGCAAAATTTTGTCAGAAAATATGTTACTGTTAATTAATTCATGCACAACAAACAATTTATTTGATACGCGTAATTATATAGCTGCTTATAAATGCAAAAATATGTTTTTAATTAATTGTGCGTGACCAATGAAACAAACGTTAATTTGTGTAAATTTAAATCTGTCTACTTAGTTAGGTACATTGTATAAGCCACGAGTAAAAACATTTTGTGGAAATGAAACATTTGCAGTGGCTATATATTATGTGCAAATAAATAAATAAATGCTACTAATGGGATAAATCGGTACCAGTTGTACCATCATTGGTACTATTGTGATAAGTCAGTGCCAATAGTACCATCAATGGTACTGTCTAATGGTACAAGTGGTCCGGAAGCAATTTTTCTTCTTACTATTTCATTATAGCCATACGTCATACAGTCTGCTGTGTATGCTCGGTAATAACTTCAGAATGGTTCAATCGCGCAATTATATACTATTTTTAACCGACTTCTAAAAAAGGAGGAGGTTCTCAATTCGTCTGTATGTTTTTTTTTTTTGTGTGTATGTTACTCGATTTCTCCGCCAATTCTCAACCGATTTTAATAATAATTTTTTTTCATGACCAGGGTATATCTCAGGGGTGATAAAATTTTATGAAATAATACCACCCCTAAGGGCGGGAAATTAAGGCATGAACACTTTCACACTAAGGAATTTTTTAATCACCCGCTTTCCGTCAACCGATTTTAATACTATGTGATATTACTAAAAATAGTGAAATTTAAAAAAAATTCAAAAAAAACATTGAACCTACTTCAAACCCTAAAAAGTATTAAATAATATTTTATCTTGGGTAGAAGGCGGTACAAATGCACACCTGAAAATTTATAGATGGACCCTTTTGTGCTTTTGTACTGCCTTCTACTCAAGATCAAAATAATATGTAATACTTTTTAGAGTTTGAAGTCGGTTCAATGTTTTTTTAAAACAGTTTTTCACAAATACCATCTAACAACAGTTATGGTCTATAATATCATCGCGACATCCTTAAAAGCGAGCGTAGTAGGGTGGGGAGATTCCCCACAAAGCATTTGTTATCTGGCTGATATCAGCATCCATTTACGGAATTAATTCCTACTAATTATCTGGTTTCCGACCATCGAATTTCGTACAAAGCTCGTCGCGGTACAAACACAGATGAGATATTAGTGGTACAGGTCCTATTGGTTATGAACTGATATGTTTAGTTGTCATTAACCGTGCGCTAGGTGCGTGGCAACCGAATTTTAATTAATATAAACTCTGGAAAGCTCTTTCTGCTCATATATTTCCCCCCAAGTAGAGTCTCGGGTCCTTCAAGAGGGGCGTGAATGGGCACCTGTCAGGCCGGCATGGCATTCGCAACCCCCGCATACGACAGAATGTCCATGGGCGTCGTTAGACACCTTATGGGTGGCTCGGCGCCAGATGTCGCGCTTTCAATAAAAAAAATATATATATCTGAACCGGTTGTCAGCTGTCGACTGCCGTTCGTGATTGTAAGTACACCTGGGCGCGGTCAGAGCTTTGATGGGTGACTGTTCTATCGTTGGAGGCTGGCTGACAGAAAGATCGGGCGAAATGGCGATGTAAATACTTAGTTCGTGTTTTCAGTTCTGTGTAGTCGGCACGACGAAAAGGAAGCACTGAGATGACTTAGTTAGTTCATAGTTCACCAAGGTGCTAGGGACTTAAATAAAGGATGTTGTAGGTATGTAGCCAACCAAGTTTACAAAAAAAAACCGGATATTTATGCACCAAAAAAAAATTGAAAAAAGAAAACCATACGGAAGCATGTTAGGTACTAAGTCTACGCCGCGCCGTCTGTCTGTCTGTCTGTTCTAGTGCTGTATCTTTGGAACTGTAATAGCTAGCCGGCTGAAATTTTCACAGAATATGTGTAATTATGGTGAATATAACAGCAAATAATAAAAAAGTAAAAAAATCATACTATTTGATTTGATTTGATGTCTGGTCTGGAGTCAGGACCCAGATAGTTATAATTGTTAAAATGTTGTATAAATGTTGTGACGAACTCAAGTGTACCGGTGTATTACCTATGACTGAAACGAATAAATGAAATGAGATGAAATGAAATGAAATGTTGCCAACATCATATATTCATCCGTGATGTCAGCCATCATACCTGACCGGAGTGAACTTGGTGTCAGGCTACACTGACGGAAAACACGAACTATTTTCGTAGTCGCTTCGAGCGACCTTCATTCAGTTCAGAAGAGAAGCAATGTCGGGCAGAAGAAAACGCCAAGTATTAACTTTACGAGGGATACATGTTTTCAGGCGTTCTTACTTCTCAACTTAACAAAAAATTTTAAAGTGACTGACAGACAACGCACAGCCTAAACCGGTGGATTTAGAAGCATGGAATTTCGCATAGGAGTTCCTTATTCTTTATACTTTATTCTTTATTCATCAAATTCATCATCCATACAGTAGTAAGTACACTGCACTCGAAATTGTAATATTTTAACATGAAATATTTAGCATTTAGCCAGCCATATACATATAACGTAGGTGAGCACGAGGATAGGATTTTTGGAAATTCACCCTTAAGAGGGGGGAAGGGAGAGAGGGCGGGAGGGGGGGGGGGGGGGGAGAGCGAATATACTATGATGCCGCGAGCGAGCCGCGGGAAAAAAGCTATAATGATTACGTCATAAGTAACCGTCGGGTGATAGGATGGATACTGGGGAAGCGGCTATGACGTAAAGGTATAATTAAATTAAGGTATAATAGAGGGCGCTAAGTCCCGCCGAGGTGGGATGACATTTTCGTTTGTTCTGACGGCTGACAGGAGCGTCTCGGTCTCGTCTCGATGTAGGTATTATTCTACGTAGAATTTGCGATAGTGTTCCTGATCCTGACATTCCGTCGTTTTATTTATGAGAAAATGTACTGGGTAAATATTTTATGATGTTCGTACGTATCTATCTTCTCTTCATGACAGTCGTGAAATGGTCATGAACTATTCAATGCAACTCGCGTTTCGTATCGTAAAAACACATTTTCATTGTGAGATAAAGAAACCGGTTCCTCATACCATTGAGCAAACATGTAACGAAATGCACAATCAAGCAAATTTACTATGTGCAAATGTGTTAAGTAAATATATTGACATTCGAAAAAAGACCTGTCAATTATACGTACGACATTTTGAGGTTAATTTTTTGAAAATTTAATAAATATTGTGAGGATGAGTTCAGATGACCCTGAAGGGTCTCTCGGTCTGCCGCCCAACCTGGAAGTGCACGAAGATATCCAATGTGATGAGATATATTCAGACACGGAACATCAACAACCATCGAAAAATCATGGAGGAAAACGTCCACGGCTACCATCCGAAGAAGAAGAAGATGAAGACTTCACAATGGTCAGTAAGAAAGGCAAAAAGGTTTTAAGGAAAACATCTCAGATTGATGAAAATAAGAGAGAGCATGATACATCTAGACAGGTGCAAATTAGTTGCAAGGAAAAATTACCGAAGCAAATTGGTTTAGCCAAATTACTAAAGACTGCGAATATTTCCGAAATTTTAAAATTGAAGTATACATCCCCATTTAAAGCACTAATTCACTGTGGTACGAGCGAATCTATCTCAAAACTCATGGAGAGCCAAGTCCTGAAACAAAACGGAATGACTTGTGTGCGAGTTGATGAAGTGCCATATTCCTACGGAGTTGTAAGGAATTGGCATTGAGGAGAAAGAAATTATGGAAATAATGAAGTCGGAAGTAGAAATAGTTTCGGTGAAGAGACTACAGAAGAAAATTACCTACGGAGAATGGTCAGAGAGTGAAGCTATTCGAATTTGTTTTAAAGGAGCAGTGTTACCCAAATTTGTCTACACTTTTGACAGCAGATGTGCTGTGGAGGCGTATACTTTTCCAGTCACCCAGTGCTCTGGATGTTGGCGGTTTGGGCACACACGTAAAATGTGCCCTACAGATAAGAAGGTGTGCCCAAAATGTGGTGGCAAACATGACAATTGCGAAACGTTGGACTTTGTTTGTATAAATTGCAGAGGTAATCATATGGCACTGTCCAAAGTTTGTCCTGTATTTATCAAAGAAAAAGAGGTTCGAGACATTATGTCAAAATGTAACTGCACCTATAAAATGGCACTCCAAAAACGCAGCTCTACAAGAAATATGACAAATCTGCAGGTAAACTGTCTACTCAGTCTGACCAGACCCCTCCATCTATTATGACCCCTCCATCTCTTACGACCCCTCCAGCTGTTACGACCCCTCCATCTCTTACGACCCCTCCAGCTATTACGACCCCTCCATCTATTACGACCCCTCAAAATCGTTCTTCAGCCCCCATACCTTCTACGAGCGCCCATCCCTGCACCTTCGGTCTTCCATCCTCCCAATATGTTCACCAGCATAGATCTACAGATTCAATACAATCTAAGCGAGATTATGCTAGCGTAGTAAAGACAGGCCCGAGTTCTAAGAAACAAATGTTTCCTCCGACTCAAGACGAGAGCACAGGCAATAAGGAGAAACCAGAAATACCTGAGAGAAGAAATACTTCGGATAGATGGAACAGAGTCCTGAAGCGTATTCAGGAAATTGTAATGGCTTCAGAAAATTGGGGAGAGAAAATTATAGAAATTTTCAAAGTTGCAGTTAAAGAGATTTTCAGTATGTTGACAGAATATATTTCAGAATCTTCGTTGTTAAGTTTATTTACTAACAATGTCTAGACAAAATAAAACTAATAATTTAAAAATTCTACAATGGAATGCGAACAGTTTAATGCCGAAAAAGACAGAAGTAGATCAAATATTTAACCAAGAAAAGGCACATATTGGTTTAATCAGCGAAACTTGGTTGAATGAAGAAAAGGTATTCAGAATAAATGGTTACAACATTTTTAGAAAAGATCGACCTGACTCGTATGGAGGGGTTTGTATTTTAACACATAAATCCATTGCTACTAGAAATTTGAAAATTAATAATTTGAACTCTGGAATTGAAATATTGGGATTGGAATTGCTAAACTGTTCGCCGATAAGAAATATAATTATTGTCTACTGCCCACCATCAACTCAAACGTCGCAGGCCGATTGGGAGAACATATTTTCTCAATGGTGTGCTGGAACAATAATCGCCGGAGACTTCAATGCACACCATTCTAACTGGTCCTATAAAACTGATACAAGAGGAGAATACATTTACAACGCTTGCTTAGATAATCAATTTGTATCTATGAATGATGGGTGTCATACAAGAATGAAAATGGTTAATAATAATATTCAATGCTCTTCTCCCGATATTACATTTTGTACTACAGACATATAACCTTACTTTGCAGCTGGAGAACTATTAATGAAACTCTTGGCAGCGATCACTTCTTTATAAAGGTTACAACAGGAACTGAGACGAATGACTCTATTCTGAGAAGAAGAAATTTCAAAAAAGCGGACTGGAAAAAATATCAAGATAAATTAGAATATTCTTTGATGAATTTGATGCTTCCTTCCAATACTCAACAAGCGTACGACCTATTATTAGAGAAAATTGATCAAGCAGCAGAGGAGAGTATTCCCTGGATTAAATTAAATAATAACCCACAATCTAAATTTAGACCAAAGTCATGGTGGAGTTCTTCACTTTCCAAAATTGTAGCTGAAAGAAGACTTGCATTGAGTCTCCTCAGACGCAACCCCACACCGCAGAACTACGACAAGTATCAAGAGAAGCTGTCAGAAGCCCGGCGAGAAATAAGAAAAGCTAGTCGCAAAGGCTGGACTGATTTTTGCGATAGCTTAGATAGTCGTACTACACTGTCAGAGATGTGGCGCAAAATGCGATGGATAAAAGGAGTTCGAACTGGTAATGCTCACATCGGTGATCAGCAAGCTGAAAAACTATTGTGCAGTCTAGCCCCAGATACAGTGGAAGACCCACCAATCTCTGTTGATGATACTTCTGGCAACCTGGATGTGGACTTCACAGTGACTGAACTAAATAATGTACTTAAGGTGAAGGACACTGCCACTGGAATAGACAATGTTAGTTATTCGATGATCTCTCATCTCCCAGATGTTGGCAAATTGTTATTAGTTAATATGTATAATATAATTTTTAAAACTGGTGATGTACCATTACAGTGGAGGCGAATTAGAGTTATCGCTATCCCTAAGCCAGGGAGAGATCCATCATTGGTATCATCTTTAAGACCGATCTCTCTTATGTCATGTCCTTGTAAGATGTTTAACTTGATTTTGACAAGAAGACTAGAATGGTTTACAGAAAGACAGAGGCTCTTTTCTCAATCTACTACGGGGTTCAGGCGAGGTCAATCTTACTTGGATAATCTATCCAGATTAGTTACTAATATTCATATTGGACAAACTACAAATAAACCCACTCTTGCTTGTTTCGTTGATATCGAAAGTGCTTATAATAACGTTAATATCCCAGCTCTTATTTCTGTTCTTAAAAAAATTAATGTTGGAAAATTTATTTATCAGTATATTTGGAATTTGTTGAAAGAAAGACATTTGCAAATGATTGTTGAAGGAAATAAATTAATATCTCGATGTTGCAATAAAGGTCTCGCACAAGGGGATCCTATGTCGCCTTTATTATTTAATATAGTTACAGCAGAAATTTGTAGAAATATTACCAACATAATTATTTTACAGTATGCCGATGATTATGTTCTTTATACAACAAACAAAAATTTGACACAGGCTGCTTTATGTTTAGAAGAGTTTTATCTATAATGGTCAAACACTTGGGTGTTGTTGGCCTGGAAATATCTCCAGCCAAATCTCAAGTTTGTTTATTTGCTAGAGGATGTAGACGATCTATTATAAACATTCATGTTAATGGCAATCGAATAGAAAAAGTACCTAGTGTTAAATTCTTGGGTATGTGGTTAGACCAGTCACTTCGTTGGGGCCAACACATTAATGAAATTTGCTCCAAATCCACAAAATTTATAGATATTTTGAAAGTACTTGCTAGTTCGTCCTGGGGTGTACAAGGTTATATATTGCACTCATACGTAGTCGACTGGATTATGGTTCTTTCTTGTATGGTAATTGTGCACAAACACATCTAGACAAATTAAATGTTGTCCAAAATAGAGCTTTAAGAATATGTGGTGGATTTATAAAAACGACACCAATCCATGTAATGGAAAACGAAATTTGTATTCAAACTCTTCATGTAAGGAGACAATATTTAGGCTCCAAACAATACTTAAGATTTATATCCCGTTTTCAAAATCCTGTTGTTGACATTTTAGAAGATTTGTCTGTGATAAAGGAAAATTCTTATTGGAGGAGTAGAAAAATTCCTTTATTGGTAAATTGTCACGATTTAATGAAAAATTATACAGTAGAAAATAGTGATATTTTAGGAATGTTTTCTTTAAATATATGGGTATCCAAGATTCCCATTAAAGATTGCACAAACGTTTCAGTTTCGGATGTTAACAAATCAAAAAGCAATACGCTTGAACTGCAAAATAAAGCAGAACACATGCTGTCAAACGAATATAAACAGTTTTATCATTTGTATACGGATGGCTCTAAGGATAGAGCCGGGATAGGTGTTGCATTTTTTGACCCCCAAATTAATTTAGGTATTAAATTAAAAATCGAAGAAAACATTCCTATCATGACAGCAGAATTAATTGCAATTTCTGAGGCTTTGTCATATGCTGTTTCAGTTGCACACGAAAACATTGTAATTCTTTCGGATTCTAAAAGTGCATTACAACACCTGATGGGCTGTGCGAAGGGTATAAGAGGAAGAGCCATTGCGTACAATATCCTCGAAATCTTCAATTCATTGATAAATAACAACAGGACTATTAAATTTCATTGGATTCCAGCTCACGTGGGTATTGTAGGCAATGAAACAGCGGACAAATTAGCAAAAGAAGCTATTTATTTTGAATGCCCCACTGTAACATGTAAACCATTCTGTATGGACCGATTGCCAGAAGTAAAAACGCTATGTAAAAATTTATGGAAAGAGTATTTTGACAGTCGATCCGTACAGAGTGGAATATGGTACAAAACCTTACAATCCGAACCTCCACAGGTTCCCTGGTTCCAGGTGTGTAATTTACGAAGGCCTGAAATAGTGCTAGCTCTAAGACTTCGTTCTGGCCACATTCCATTGAATAAATTTAAATTCCTGATGAAAAAGAGAGATTCTCCAAATTGTGATCGGTGTAACAAGGAGGATGACATGTACCATTTGCTGATGGAGTGTGGTCAGAACAAGGAATTACGGACGGAATTACAGACGTCACTTAGAGTGGACAGACTCAATTTGTTTTTTAGCATACATAAACTGTTGGCGAGCCCAAGTGAGAGGGATTTAGTAATTGTGTTGGACTTTGTGGAGCGTTCTCTATCCCTTAGGGACTCTGGGCCCTAAGGGATGGAGAAGATGAGTACTATGGGGCTGATATTAACAAATTATTGTTAAAAGCCCTAAAAATAAACTAAATAAAAAAAATTAAAAAATATATATTGTCACATTAATAAAGTGGGAAAATTGTGTTGTATGTGCAGTCTTGCTAAATAATACGAGTATCTTGAGGTTCTGACGGCATGAAATATTTGATTAGTTACCGTAGGTAGACTAGTTGATACTTCAAGTAGGTACCTATCTAAACAAATTTTTTTACAAAGTTTAATACCTACCTACTTGCTAACAAGCTCAATTTTGGTTGTTACATTACATTACATTAGGTACATACCACACGCTATATCCCTACAATCGAGAAAGGCAGAGTGGTAGCGGTGGTAGTAAACTGTGTTGTGCTGCAAGTACTCTTGTAAATTACAGCACAACCCCGACCACCACATTTAGAAAAGTATTAGGACAAGATAACATCGAGCAGCAAGTAAGGCACGAAGACCGACCTGCTACACGACTCGGTGGAAGGACCATGCCAAGGTGGCCTAGGCCAAGGCTATAGCCTATCGCCCTTATGCACGTCATCTTGTTCTTATCCCTTAGTCGCCTTTTAGGACATGCACGGAGAGAGATGCAGTGGGGCTATTCTTTTTAAGTACCGACCCCACAAGGTACTGGGTGACAAGCTCAATGTTGGTTGTACCATATATGCATTATCATATCAATGAACAATATACAATGTACTTTCTGCTGTTGCAGAAGGTGGAATTGATTGCAAAATGTTACTTATTTCAGTCAACCCTGTGCTTAGTCAATCAGGTGCATCGTTTTAGTGTTGTTAGTTTACACTGTACATTTTTACGAGGCAATATGACTCATCAATATGACTCCGGCCTCCGCAGATATTCCCAAAGGTTGACGAATTGCCTAAAAAAATTTTCCCTCGCCAACACCTTCCTACGACCTACTATAGTTTAGAATCGAGGTCATGCATGACAGACAGACAGACGGACAGACAGACTATTTTTTAAACTTACTGGGTTTACCTAAATACTTCATTCCTTTCCTTTTTAATTCATTACCAAAATAAAATTATACCTTGGCAAATTCTTTATTTGTACTTATTTTATGTAAATAAAATACGGTACCTTGTCTGAAGCGCTATGAATGTCAATTTATGCCCAATTATTATTGTTTATTTAGTTAATAATGACATTATAATTTATTGTCAATTATATTTTGTTTTAAGGATATTTGTAGATGTTAATTGTTGGGGTATGATGTTAAGTTAATGATAACTAAATGTTTACCTAAATCATTAATTAATTATAGCTCGTAATTAATATATACTTAAATATTTTATAAAAGCATCATCATCTCATGCGTGAGGAATTTTCGAAGAATTTATATCGATCATTTATTTCGATAATTGGGCGTAGATTTAATTACGACTTGGGTGAAAATAAATGGTCGACCTCTTGAGGAAACATGTAATACTAACGCTGCGCTGATCCATTATTTTGTACAAGATTCGCCGGAAAATTAATGCGTGATGCTCTGATTCGCCTCTTTACGCCGTAGAATAGTGTCGTTACCTGTTGTAGCCACTACTCGAGACGCCTCCTTCAATGGTACCACTTGCCAAAATGTAAGCCCGAAGGGCTTCTCTCAGAGAACAAAGATCCTCGAGACAGCTTAACTTCAAAATTTGTGGCTTCTCTGCTCCCGGAGGCGAGCCCGGAGGCTTCTCGGCTCTACTTCAAAAGTCCTTACAAATAAAAATGACACAGCGATACCGCTGTATATTTTATGAAAGATCAGACACGAAACGGAGCAAGACAATGGCAAATCATGTAAGGTTCAATTCACACCGAGACGCGAAGCGACGCGACGCGACATGAAGATGCAAGAAGAAGCTCGAGAGGCGAGGTGCATCTTGACGTCGCCAAGCGAGTAAGAGTAAGAGTAAGAAAAATATTTATGCTCTGGTATTGTTTTAAATTTTCTCTACCTCTCTCTATGAAGGGTAGGCGAGTGTGTCAGCTAACTCTATCACGACGTCGAGATGCACGAAGCGACGACGTGTAGTATTGGGAGGTAACGCTACATCGCGTCGTGCTGCGTCGCACGTCGTATCGGAATGTATCCCTCACCGGCGAGACGCCGCTCGACGCCGCTCGACGTAACGTACACGTATCTAGTTCGCTTTCGCGCTCTCATTAAAATTTGTAGCTTTTTGTTCAAACAAGTGCTATATTGCATCCCTATCTTGAAATGTCGCGTCGCGTCGCGTCTCGGCGTGGTGTGAGCTGACCTTAACTAATAAAGCGGAAAATCTGTAACGTTGAGCTGACGTGCCGTCATCATTAAAAGTTCGCCTATACTTAACTAGAAAACTACGCAATGAATTCACATGGAGTTTTCGTTGACATTTTCTGGCACATCTGAGGATGGTTATGGAATTTTTTACCGCGAATATTTTTGTAGCGAAACCGCGGGAACGTCTCGTAAACAATTAATTGATTATCATAAAACATGCAAACATTATGTTAAAAAAACTTGTTAAATTATATGTTCTAAAAACAATTATGCCTAGTCTAAGAAATGTACTAGCAGAAGACCAGTACAATATACACACTTATTATCTGCCCATTAGAGCTACAATTATTTATTACTCATGAATTTTATTACGGTAGCCCTAAAAATTCATTCATTACCAAGTTATAATTCCTAAAAATAGGTCACCACGCCTTCTGGCCGTCAGTTTTCCACATTGACGCACGATAATTGCTGTGTTGATGCTGTATGACATGTAATTAACTTGTAAATCGTCATTTTATTATGACTACTATGAATTGTACAACAGACATGTACTGCATAAGTAATTCAAACTGATCACAGTGTCACCGGCTGCTCCGAACCTACACTCACGGGCGTGCGGTGAGCGTAAAACAACTCCGGCGTCCTAATCGGATGTTGCCCGTATGTTGTCCGAAATAAATTAATTAGGGACGGCACTAAAGTGGCAACTCGCAGTACTGTGTTCCCACGCACTGTTAGTCGACTGCGCCGAAAGTCAACCGTCTAAAAAGAGAATACGCCTGGTTAGGTGGGTACTTACGCTTTACTAAATTCACCTCAGGTTTATCTTATATTTTTTTAGTTTACCATTCATTGTGTACGTACATAGCTATTCTTAAATAGAAATAGAAATAGGGAATCTTTATTTCAAATTAGTGAATTTGTTACATGAAGAAAAGTAATTTTAGAACCAGCACTGAGAACCGGTGTGTATTCTGGTGATAGAAAAATGAAAGGTAATAATTAATATTGACTCGTATGTTGCCATGCTGGGAATATCGCTACGTGATATGGTGCATAACGAGAAGGCAATCCGCCGACGACGACGTAACAAAAAAGTCGATATTACACACGGGGTGGCTAAGCTCAAGTGGCAGTGGGCTGGGCACGTTAGCCAAAGAGACGACGACCGTTGGAGTAACCGTGTTCTACACTGGCGGCCGCGGACAGGAAAAAGGAGTGTGGGAAGACCACCTGCCAGGTGGGACGAGGACATCAAGTACGTCCACGGAAAGTAGTGATTCTGTCTGTACTTCTGAAAGCCGGGAGGACTGGAGAAAAATTGGAGAGGCGTATGTCCAGCAGTGGACGCTTACACGCTGACTGACTGACTGCATTTGCAAAAAATAAATATGCACCTTATCGCAAAAAGAGAATACTTGTATGAACAGTCTATTCTAGCACTCAACGTGCGTAAAAGTTTGAGTTCTTCATTCCCTTTGCCAGATAATCTGTGACGCAGATTTAAACCAGCAGAGAAAACAAAACCAAGTGGAGGAGCGAAATAGAGCCGACATTTTCGATGGCCACGCGCACGGGGTAAGCGCACACACAAAGGCTCAAAGGACCTTAAAACGCTAGAAACGTGGAGTGAGATGCGATAGAAGATGGAAGATGCAAGCATTCATTTAAAAAGAAGTCGCCATAGACACGGTGAAAACAATCCATTGGCGGATACTTATACATAACTACGTTCAAATTCTGGTTGAAAATGAACATTTCTCTTTAATTCTGGTTATGCATTTATCTCCAAACATTTACAATTAGGCAGGTATTATTTGAATACTTAAGCGGAATATTTGAGCGGAGTAATTATGTGTTTGTACCTTATTTGTGAATTAACCCATTATCGACAGACTGTTAATGGTCTAATAGTCACGACCTCCGAGTGTTAGACGTCCTAAATAATTCTCAGGGTTAATAAATACAAAATATGTGTCGAACTCGAAAATAATATATCGTAAAGATAATATTGTAAAAGATTTATCCTTAGCAATACTATTCCTAGGATACATTCAATATTATTTAATCAAGAAATGTATTATTTGCGTCTCTATCCAATCTATCAGTGATCTGCTTAGCCGACTGCGGTGCGCCGAGCGAGGAGGGCATTGTGTTTGTATTTTATATCAACAGCGAGAGAGGCAGAGTCGAGAGGCCGTGTCGACACGGAGAGCGACGACGTTTATTCCCGGCGCCCACCGGCCAGGGTCCCGTGGCATCCGCTCCCGTATTGTCGTCACGTGTCGGGGCTCGCCTCCGTCCCGCCTGTAACGACGCAAGTTGTATCGGCCGCCGCCGCACCGCCGCCGGTCCCGCAGGCTCCTTCGACTCTCCGGGACACTTGCCGGCAATCTTATTAGGAAACTTGCCCGATAATCCGCACCGGTAGTTTGTCCTACTATTCGGTTCGGTTATAACGTCGCTCCGCTGTCGGAGGTATGTGCAAATCTGAAATGCAAGCAGACGCCGCCGCTCCGCCGCAGGGTTAGTCTAAAACGAAAGAAGCTCTTCATAATAATATGTGCGATTAATATTCTACTCTGTAACATCTGATCACCGAATAAACCAACACGTGTGCGTTACAAAACGTTATAAACCGATTACTAGCTTTCACCCGCGGCTGCGCTCGCGTGAAATTCGTATATAAAAAGAAGAAGCCAGCTACCGTACCTTTACTTCGGCGCGCGGAAAATTCGGTTTGTGAGAGCCACATCTTAGCGTAACTGAAACTGAATTAATAATTTAGCCTATCGTGTGTCACTTATAGTTAAATGTGTTTGTACTAAGTTTCATCGAATTCGGATGATCTGTTTAAGAGTTATGGAGGAACATACACACATACAGAAAATATTTCTAAAAATCGTCAATTTAGTTTTAGTATCATACATAGGGTCTACAACGCAATATCTCATAAAACAAAGTAACTTACTCCATGACCAATGACCATCCCTTACACCATATGATTTATTATAAGTATTGATTGGTTTAGTTAGAGCTATGTTAATTAGGTGAGAAAGCGCGTCACAGACGACAAAGATAATATAATATATCTTATCTTAGGACATATTTCACAATATCGCTCACCATAAAATCCTTTGGGAAACAGGGATAATTTGAAAGTATTCTAATATGTAAGAACAACAAAAATTTTCTTTCTTTCTTTCTTTGAACCATCACACACGACGAAGATAATAGATATTTGATCTTGTATTATCGAGCGATATCGGCCATAATAAAATTATAATTTCGCGAGGAGTCTTGTTACTGGCTGTTGATCATCTTTCGAACGCCCGTGCCGGTTGCCAAAAACAATTATAGTAATGACGTCATGCGCTCAGCAGATTCCTTATTCCTCATTCAGCGGTGACAAAGAGAACGTGATGCAGTTTCCTTTTATCCCCCGACACAAAAGGAAGGATATTATAAGTTTGACGCCTCCGTCTGTCTGTGTGTCTGTGACATCGTAGCTCCCAAACTGATGCGCCGATTTGCATGCGTTTTTTTTTATTATAAAGTTGGTTCAACCAGGATAGTTCTTATCTATATTTGATAAAGATGAGGTCAGCCGTTTCGAAAATCATCGACCCTTTTCCTAATTGATGTAGGGATCTCTGCTGTAAAATGGAAATTTATTACACTTTCACTTTCACGCCTTTAAGTAAGTTAACGGAAATTATTTTTGGCTTTTTAAGGGTCGGGGGTTTTTGATTAGTATGAAATAGTAGGTTTTCATAGGTCTACACATCAATTCTGCGGTACTGATTAATTACCCTGTCGGACCCCACTTATTAGAATGTATTACGTTTCATAAAATATTATGGTATCTTAGCTGTGTGTGGTACATGAACAATTGAACATAGTATTAACATTTCATCTTAGTGTGTAATGGACGTTCATGGAGTAAGTTATTTTGTTTTTGAGATATTGCGTTTGTTTGAATATTCTATGTATTATACTAAAACTAAATTGAATAATTTTTTGGAAATATTTTCTGTATGTATCCATAACTCTTAAACCGATCATTCGAATTCGATGAAACTTAGTACAAGCACATTTAACTATATATATATATATATATAGAATAAATTGTGACAAGTTCGAGCGCAGTTTAACTGCCATAATATGAATGATCAATAAACAATACAATACATGACACAGGATAGGCTAAATAAAATTAAGTTCCGGTTACGCTAAGATGTGGCTCTTCCTACTACTTACTTACTTATTTTCTTCTATTTAAATTCGAATTTCGCGCGAGCGAAGCCGCGGGCAACAGTTAAGTTACAGTATAAGATATTCATTATTGTGACGCGCTTAATGGCGTTTTATCACTTTATACAAATACAAGAATTAAAAAAATACAATTTATATTTAATTGTTAGTAAAGTATAACAGAAAAGGAGATTACATTTTATAACAAATTATTATTTTTATTTTTATGGAAACTGACAGGGTTTGCTAACCTGCATCCGTGATGTCAGCCCATAACATCTTGGTGAGATAGGTGCCATGTCAGTGTTTCCCTTCGGTCGTGCCGGCTACACTGAACTGGACTGAAAACACCAACTATTTACATACATAGCCGTTTCAACCGACTTTTCATTCAGTCCGGTGGTACCAACACGGGCGGGTTAAACCCTACCACCTAGAAAGGTAAGAAGGGAAGGAACCTACAGTTTAACGTGGAATCCGAACCACGGTCAGCCTCCTACGGTCGAGCGGTCACCCATCCAAGTACTGACCGCGTCCAGGTCTGCTTATGATCGCGACCGACAGTCCTCCGACCGCACCACTGAGCTACCGAGGCTGATAAATTATTTAGACAATATTCTAAGTAGACAAATTGTATACATAGGCAATTCAGTAAATGTTTATCTAAACTGCGCCTGGCCGCTGACCTGCATTTAGCGATGAGCACAATCAGTAAGCGCGGGCACGTATTGTGCGAGGCGACCGCGCGAGAGCTCAGAACATAAGCGCAAATGCAAATACGAAACGAAATTGCATGCCACCTTTCATCGCGGCCTGATCGTCGCCCGGCTAAAATGCTCGCTAAAATGGCAACACGCGAGAATTAAAATAGAGGTGACGTCATTCCCCGCTGGTTGTTGTACCTATATCAGAACAATTACCGTCGGGGTATATCGGCGGGAATCACCGACACTAAGCCGAGCTTACTATGAAGTAACGACTCCAACTTAGATGCAGTCGGCGAAGCGTTAGTTTCCCAAATAAAAGCGATTACCGACTGAGCTCGCGGCGAGGACGAGCCGCCCGCCCGGGATGCCGCCCGCCCTACCGCGACCTCCCCCCTCCCCGTCCAATTACTTACAATAGCGGGTGACGCGAGTGTAAGGACGGCGAGGAGCGAGCCCGCATAAATACCGTTCGCAACTAAGCCTTTGTAAATAAAACTAGTCGCTTGCCGAATCGCTTTAGTCCGCCCTGCAATATTGGCCGCTTAGTCTTCATTTAGTCGATACTATTCTCAGTCGCTTAGTTAGTCGCTCTCCTTTCTTGGCGCGTCTTTATCCGCTACTGCTTCCACAGCGCTATTCTCTCTAAACGATTTTCTGATCGTGCCTTTTATATGGAACTGTTTCGAAATTTACATACATACATACGTCGCGCCTGTTTCCCAGTGGGTTAGGCAGAGACAACGGATCTCCACGTGCCACGCTCCTGACACACCTCACCTCGTCGGTTACGAGTGCCATGCACATGTTGAACCTTTTTAGGTTTCCGTATCCCGTACGGAAGCCTATTACTAAGCCTCCGCCGCCTGTCTGTCCGTCCGTCCGTCCGTCCGTCCGTCTTTTTTTTTTATGTAAACCAGGATGGGTGGCTGTGCCGAGGGACCAATGGTGCAGTCGACAGAGCCAAAATCACCTCTCCTCGCGAAACCACGCTCAGTTAGGTGCCATGCCAGCAGATTTGCGGACTGTTGCTAGGCTGTCTAGCCCGTTAATACGACGCTTGAAGACACCCGTCTGTCCGAGGGCTGTATCTCTTGAAGCGTAATAGGTAGCACGTTGAAATTTTCACAGAATATGTGTTACTGTGGCGGATATAACAACAAATAAGAAAAATAAGAAAATGGTAAAAATTAAGGGGGGCTCCCAAACAAGAAACGTAATATAAAATCGATTAGTCCCACTATTGAATAATAGATGGCGCCACAGGCTTTCATACATTGCAATGTGAGGTGCTGTCATTTCCCCACCGCACCGTAAATTGCGATCGACCTCATTGAGGCTTCTCTCCGATTGAGCGGTTATTGATAGCGGATAGATACGGAAACCTCCGTGCGCGAGTAAAACTCGCACTTAACAGATTTTTTTTATTTAGCAAATACCTGATCTGGTCTAGCAAAGCGCGTCTAGGGAAACTATTTCCCGAACTTTTCGAAATTAACGTACTGAATTTATTTTTATAGAAGCTACAATTAGCGTGGTAGATATATCCCGAAAATTAAACTAGAATTTCAATTAATCAAGATTTTTAGGGTTCCATAACCAGGGACACTGGCAGGTACCTTTATAAAATTAGTAAGGTGTCTGTCTGTCACGCGCCCTCTTCCAGGCGATTACTCCGATGGTAAACCTCAAAAAATAAAATTATGAAGTGGTCTATTTAATAATTGCGGCATGAAAATTGTTTTGAATATTATCTTGAACTGTAGATAAAATAGCATTATTGTGGGCAGCGGCGACGAGACGCGCGGCGAGGCGGCCCTCGCTGTGCGTGCAAGAAGTGAATGGATAAGGAACCGTTTGTCTTTGAACAACATTAAGTACACTGAACAGGATTTTTTTACATTTGCTTCCTCCTAAAAGGTTTAGTTCGAGTATACAGGCTTTTTCAGAGCGTAGATTTGCTCCTCGTTCCGGTGGTAGAGCAAGGTGACGTGAGCTGGGTCTAGGCACAGCCGTCGACACACTACGGGAATAATAACGAGCGTTGAATTTGCACAAAATTCTATTGGTACAATTTGAGCGAGAGAGCGCGCGAGGGCGTCCGGGGGCGGCGGGCGCCGGCGGCGGTGAGGCTTCTTCAAGACCGCCTTTGTTTAACGTGTCAGCGGGTATCGAGGAAAACTGGCGCAGTGAAGGCCCCTGAGTGCTCGTTGTTCCTCGGCTACTTCTCGAGACGCGCTGTAGGTTCCTACGTATTATGGATAACAAAGGAACTCGAAAACTTCACAAATGTATTCCTAATACGTAAATAGCAATAATATATTATATTTCTGAATGATATAAAAAATGCATCGCCTCAATCCTAGGGACGATGAAAGTCGTCCAAATGGACGCATATACTATAAGTTATTATAATATAATATGCGACCATTCGGGCGACTTTCTAACGTAAAAGTAGAGTTGACTGACAGCGAAACGTCAGTAATGTAATGAATGACATCCAGAATACGTTTTGCGTTACCAGTACGAGTGTGCAGTGTGACCAATGTGGGTTCTGCAATACACACAATTTTCATTAATTAAATTTTTTCATAAATACATGACTTATAGTCTTCTGTGCATTAAAAGGTGCGCCCCTTGCTTCATAGATTACGAATACATAAAAAGTAATTTTTTACTTATGGACTTTCTGAAATATGTAATATAATGATATTGCGTTTGTAAATTATATGTATGGAATAAATGCACATTAAAAAAGTTAAATTACAAATTTAAAAACCCCGGACCTTTAAAAAGTCAAAAATAATTTCCGTTTACTACTTAAATAAAACTCAAAACATAAGTAATTCGTTCGGGTCGCTCCATAGGTCGCTCACTCGGTGACTTCGCGTCCCCCGAACAGCGCAGCTCTTAGTTTTATTTTATTTACTTAGCATTCTCCCAACGCTTATCGTAATTTATTTTGATATAGGAAATTATTTTTGACTTTTAAGGGTTGTTGATATGTTACTTTTTTTTCAAATTTCTAATTTAACTTTAGTTAGGGGTGATATACACTAGCCAGAACACTTTCGTTTCGTCTCCTTCTAGAGTATAGGAATGCTAAATGCTACCTAATAATGGAAAAAAAATTACATACGATGTTACCTTGGCAGTGTAAGTAGTAGAGTATAAGCTCTACTACTTACACATTCAGAATTCGTTAATAGGCTGTTGCTAGCCCCGAACATTCCTCATTTGTAAAATTACCGATACTGCGTACTTCGATCCGTCCTACGCGGCAGAGTAAGACCCTCGCTTGCCGCCACCGCCGCGCCAACCCCACGCTCGCCCACTCAATTCTCACGATTGAAGGACTGTTAAAATTTGCGGTTCCCTCCGGAATAAATACAAAGGGACTCCTCCGCAACCTACAAGTACTCAAATAGAGTTGTCGAGTGAAGCGTTACGTGCGCGGAAGTACTCACTGAAATATATTTGTATTTTTAGCAGTCACGTACACACATAATTTTTAGGGTTCCGTATCCGGTACGGGACCCTATTACTATCCCTACGCCGTCTGTCTGTCTGTCTGTCTGTTTGCGTGCTGTATCTCTTTAACCGTATTAGGTAGCCCGTTGAAATTTTCACAGAATATGTGTTATTATGGCCGATATAACAACAAAAATTAAAAATAAGAAAATGTAAAAAAATTCACGGGGTTCCCATAGGAGAAACTAAAAAGTGTATGCGCGCCATCTACCGAAAAGAGTATGAAGCATTTTAACTAATCATGAATTTTAACTAATATGAAGCATTTCATAAACACGCCATAAATGGCGTGAGTGGCGCTGACCATGGCATGGCGATACGGAAACCTAGGCGCGCGAGTTCGACTCGCACTTTGCCGGTTTTTTATTACCTTTCAGTAAAATCAAACAAACAAAATGGTTTGATCAAAGTTGCAGATCGCTCGCGGTTACTTACTTTTTTTCTTTCCATAGACACAATGATGGAACAATGTTGTGAATATTAATTAATTCTATTTCAATGTAGGTACACATCTTTTCAACTCACTTTTTGAAGATTTAAACCTTTTAAAAAATACCTAGAAACATAGGAAGTATTGATATTTAAAGCATTATCTATCAGTTTTACTTAGAATTGGGGTTAAAGTTTAAGTTCTTGTATGTGGTTCGAGGTTTGGAATCGGGATTACTTACACCAAATGCGTCGTTTCGTTTCGTTTCGGATTTTAGTCTTAATATCAATGTTGATTTTAGGAATAATTGTAAATATTAAAGGTTTTTAATAAAACCTTAATATTTAAAAAGGAAGGGGCTTCATTTCTGTCATAGAAGTGCAATAATACATACATTCTGTGTTAAATGTTTGAGGAGCAATAAATAATTTCTTTCTATGTACAAGGGTCGAACTCGCGCACCGAGGGTTCCGTACCACCCATGGAATTAAAGGTACCACCATAGAATATATTTGTGTTATGTATTTACAAAATAATTGTGTAGTCGAAAATCACGAAACGCCTAAATAAAAACTACAGCAATGGTTTGACAGTCATGTTGTCAGGCGTTCTTGCAGTTAAAATATACAAAAATATATTGTTTATGTGATATAACTATAAATTAACTATTTTTTCCTTTACTTGTGCTGCGAGACCTTGCTTCTTGCCTAATCATTTCAGGTCAGCGGGAAGTACCCTATAAGTTTTGATTTGAATTACGAGTATCAAAATGTGTCATCAGTGGCCGTCTCTTTAGATTGCATTGACTTAGCGCGTCTTGCACCAACACGAGTTTAGAGTTAAATAGCGAGTTATGGACTTAAACGCGGTTCAAACGCGGTTCCCACATACAACGGGTGCTAGTTTAACGAGTTAAACTGGTTTATAGTTAAATTCGTGTTGGTGCAAGTGGGCCTTAGAAGCATAAATTTTTTAACTTGATACCTCTACCCGAAAAAGAAAGAAAGTTCCTGAGAAAAATGGTGGTGAGAGACGGTCAGACAGACAGACAGAAAGAAAGACGGACAACAAAGTGATCCTATAAGGGTTTCGTTTTTTTTTCACTTCATACGTACGGAATCCTAAAAACAAAACAGTTGAAGATGAACGTTAGATCAGGAGCAGAATCGCCCTGAAACTGGCCGAACTTTGCATTTGTAAACTCTTTCAATATTGACACAGTCTGAAATGTAGGGCTCAAACTACCTAATGACCGCACTGCAGGCGGCGGCGGCGCGGCGGCGGCACCTCAATCAAAGGTAATTGAGGACTGTTTACAGTCTCTCCACATGCCCACACATAGCCTTAGGGCTGCCATCTCTAATGTCACAAAAACAGAACAAACAGGATGTAAAACCCGAGGACGGCCGCCGATCTCTGCTCTGTGCTTTAGCTTGACCTTCGCCCATGTTTTTAGAGGTAAAGACAGAAAGAAAGAAAATGCGCACCAACCGGTTCTGTCTATCTTGATTGGGTGAGGCCACCAGGATCCCCTTGAAGGATCCCCCAGGGGATCCTGGTGAACTCATCGGTTCATCAGTATCCCCTATAGGTAAAAGTAAGTTAAGTCGCTTTCACATTGAATATTTTTATAAATACGTAATATCTCAGAGAAAATATGAACCTTTTTTATTTTCTCTGAGCATAATGTATACTATCCATATATTATCTCATTGTTTCGATCTTAGAGGTTTTTTTTTATTGGCCGTTAGCTATATACCATTTCTGTCATCATCAAGTATCTAGTATACAATATTTACAACATAAATATTTATAATATTATTTACTAGTTACTTTATTATTTACAACACTTTTTTTAATTTTTTATTTTATTATTTACAACATAAATATTTACAATATTTACAATATATTATATATATATAGGGAAACATTAACAAACATGAAGTCACCAAAGTACCAGGGCAGCAGAAATTGAAAGGAGGTTTCGATAATTTTATATTAGTTAATCGCATAGAAATAACCTAAAAGTCAATGGTTAATCGCTATTATAATAATAATACCGATTAACTTATATATAATTATGGAAACCTCCTTTCAATTTCTGCTGCCCTGGTACTTTAGAACCGTTCCCAGTTTATTATGATTTCTTTATTGACGATGAAAGAGAACGGTGAAGGGCGCATAATATTTATGTCACATGTAATATGTTAAGTATAATATTATTACCTCTCTTAGAAATCAGTGTTTGATTTATAGTTTTCCCCGTGGACCCACTAAATTCCACTCTTGCACACGACTGTACTTAATGGTAGTTGGAGCATGGCCATAGCATATACATTGTAAGTATTCCATGCTTCACCCAGGTGGAGAACCTAGGTGGAGCACGGACCCAGACCCAGTTAATAAATAAAAAATAACTAAGTTAAAAGGTGTCAAAATAATTATTACATAATACTTAGATACATTACTGTATGTTTGGTACGCACGCTATCACCAAACGTAAAACAATACTGTTTATTTCCGCAAAATGAAGAGACTGCCGGCGAGCGCACGTGTGCGTGTGCGCGGGAGAATGGGAGGGAAGGGGGGACGACATGGCTCCACGCGATATCGGCCAATCACTGCAAGCTCATCTCCCGCCCGCCCCGCGCGCTCCTCAGAAATACAATCTTACTAAACACAATTAGTAAAATCATAATTTTACTAATCTTATGATAATACTGCGACATATATACTTATATGTATGTTATATTTTAGCACTATGTGAATGAGCCTTAACATTGCATATTCGGGTTTGGGGGATCCTGATGAACCGATGAGTTCACCAGGATCCCCTGGGGGATCCTTCTAGGGGATCCTGGTGGCCTCACCCTCTTGATTCACAGAACCGGGAAAATGTGGAACTCACATCTATTTCCTCTCAAGTACAAACTGGGGTTTTCAAAAGGGGCGTGAAAATTCCCGTGCATCACAGAATGTCCATGGGCATCGTTATAAACCTAGTCGTATGTGAAACGATGCCACATGTCGCGCTTTCCATAAAAAAAGAAAGAAAAAGAAAACTAATATATTTTATAGTCATCAAATAAAAAATACATACATATATTGACCGTAAAAAATATATGTATAAACCGTGAATTCCAAATTGTTTACTCGACTACAAGCAAGTGAAATGAAAGGTATGATGTTTCATATAACAATGGTTTGCTCAAAAATTTCGCTCTGACAAAATATGAAGCGCTCCGAATGCCTAGACTGGTGAAGAGCCTACCTCTTTTTCATGTACAGTCTTCGCCATTTAAACCAAGCCAAAAAGCATTATCTCTTCGTTACCGGTGGTGGTGGTAAGGTTAGCTATGTGATTTTTATCATCGTGACTACTGCAATAGGTAGGCACGTAAAGCTCAAAAATGCAATTATTTTTATGGAAACTGACACGGTTGGATACATCACCTACAACAACCATGCTGTCAGCCCGTAACACCTTGATGAACTAGGTGCCATATCAGTGCTTACCTTTGATCGTGCATCGTGCAGGCCACACTGAACTGTAGAGAAAAGACGAACTATTATTATATACATAACCATTTCAACGAACCTTATAAACTACCATTCAGTGCGATGGTATCAACCCGGGCGGGTTAAATAAACCCTATCACCCAGTATGGTAAGAAGGGAAAGGACCTACAGTTTTAAATTAATATAAAGTAACAAATTAACTCTGAAACGCTCTCCCTGCTCATATATTACTAGTGGCACGGCGCGACCGAGCGATCGCTGCGCCCGCTTGCTATGCGTCCAAGAAGGAAATGGCTACGGAACCCTCTGTGTATGAACAGCGTTGAAGAGCGGTTCAACCGGACTGCTCGAAATAAAATAAAACAATCCTATGCAGCCCGACGGTACCGCTTCAAAAACACCGCCCGGACTAGTCCACGGCCTCCAAAACTACGAATCGTAAACTACGAACTCGAAAACTACGAACTCTTAGTTCGAATGCGGGGAAAGTCAAACGGATGGCAGCCCTGCCGTGGCCTCCCAAATGGTATTTACATGAGAGCAGCGAGGATCAGCCGAGTGTGAACCCACCCTAATCCAAACACTCCAATTAACAACTTGGAAATTAAGTTGGGAAATAAAGTTCAATCGTAGAGATAAGTTTGAACAGAACAGTAAGTGAGACTACTAATCTATTTTGTTGAAGATACGAGTACAACTGAGGTACACTAAGCCTGCGAAATTCTGGAATGCTTCAAAATCGGCAGCCTCTATAGCAGCCTCGGTCGGTAGCTTGGTGGTGCGATCAATGGCCAGCCGTCCGTAATCGTAAGCACACCTGGGCACTGTCCGACTTGAATAGGCTACCTTTCGACCGTGAGGCTGACCGTGGTTCGGATTCCACGTAAAACTGTAGATACCTTCCCTTCTTGCTAGGTGGTAGGGTTCAACCCGCCCGGGTTGGTGCCACGGCACTGAATGACAAGTCGGTCGAAGCTGCTATGTAAATATGGTTTCCGTCCAGTTCAGTGCTGCCAGTAAGACCAAAGAGAAGCACTAATATGGCAATATAGACCATACAATTCAACATACAGCTTACCTACGTTAGGTTAGCTAGCAATCGAACTACGATCAGTCGATTTTTAAAAGTTGTTTCATTTGAGGTGACCAAGTAGAAACAAATTCCAATAAGTATCTTATTTCATAAATAATGTTTAATTTTCGTAATAGAATTCCCTAAAGTCACGTTTTAATGTTATTTGTGAAACCTGACCTTTAAAGGTGACCTTTTCACTTTGAATAAAATTTTCAAAATAAAATATCTACTTAATTATTCACTCTTGTATAATAATAAAATAAAATATAAATATATTTTAATAATAAGTAATTATGTTATAATTAAATACATATTAATATTTTTTTAAACATTCCAAGTTTTCAATAAGATAAGCTCAAACCGTTAGGGGCTAGCCTGCAAATTGTAAATAGTAAATAAAAAATACAATACTCCTTCCCGTCAAGGATAATATTATTATTAATTTATTAAATACTAGCTTTTGCCCGCGGCTTCGCTCGCGTGAAATTCGTATTTAAAAAGAAGAAAGTAAGTAAGCCCGCTACCGCACCTTTATTTCGGCGCGCGGAACAATTCGGTTTAACATTAGAGCCACATCTTAGCATAACCGGAACTTAACTTTTATTTAGCCTTATATTCTGTGTCCCGTATAGTAAAATTTGCTTGTACTAAGTTTCATCGAATTCGGATGATTGGTTTAAGAATTATGGAGAAACATACATACATACATACATACATACAGAAAAGATTTCTAAAAATCGTCAATTTAGTTTTAGTGTCATACATAGATTCTACAAACTCAGTATCTTATAAAACAAAGTAACTTACTCCATGACCATCCCTTACAGATTTATTATTAGTATTGATTGATTACGCCTACAATTAAATATTTATTGATTCTGCACTTACGTCCCCAAATCTCACAATGGTTTACGATAAACATAAATCTGGAGAATTGATTTTTAGGTTTCCGTATCCCGTACGGAAGGCTATTACTAAGCCTACGCCGTCTGTCTGTCTGTCTGTCCGTCCGTCTGTCTGTCCGTCCGTCCGTCCGTCTGTCTGTCCGAGGGCTGTATCTCTTGAACCGTAATAGGTAGCCCGTTGAAATTTGCACAGAATATGTGTTATTCATTATGGCGAATATAACAAGAAATAATAAAAAATAGAAAAGTAATAAATTAAGGGGGGTTCCCATACAAGAAACATGTTTTTTTTTTAATGTTTTTTTTTGTGGTGCGGAAACCTCGGTGCGCGAGTCCGACTCGCACTTGACCGGTTTTTTGGTATTTCTGGGTCTTTAATTGTTTGTAAAACATTGGAGAGTATTTTCCATAATTGTTTACTCTCGTAAGATTTCAGCTAACACTATAAAATAAATGATTATCATTTCCAAGTCATTCACATTCATTTTTAGCGTTCCGTATCCGTCGTACGGGACCCTACTAACCCTACGCCGTCTGTCTGTCTGTCTGTCCTTCTGTCTGTCCGATGGCTGCATCTCTTGAACCGTAATAGGTATTCCGTTGAAATTTTCACAGAATATGTGTTATTATGGCCGATATAACAACAAATAATAAAAATAAGAAAAGGTAAAAAATTCACGGGGGTCCCCATAGAAGAAACTAAAAAGTGTATGCGCGCATCTACCGAAAACAGTATGAAGCATTTTAACTAACCATGAAATTATTAAACTAATATGAAGCATTTCATAAAACACACCATAGATGGCGTGAGTGGAGCTGACCATGACATGGCGATACGAAACCCTCGATGCGCGAGTTCGACTCGCACTTGGCCGGTTTTTTAATTTGCAATCGTGCTCGCAATGAGTCGGCATACACACACCTATTAGGGCATTATCATTTGAAGTTGAGAGTTTTGTAGATCTATACATATAATAAAATCGTAGAGGTAAGAAAGTCTGTACATTGAATGTATTCGGAAAAAAACTAACCAGGGTGGCTTAAAATGAGATACTGAACATTTTAGAACAGTTTTAAAATTTTTTGTTTGTTTGTTTGTCTGTACGCGCATCACGCAAAAACCTCTGAACGGAATTAGACGAAACGTTGTATAGTGGCAGTTTATATGCCGGGTTAACATAATACGTAAAAAAAAAAAAAAAAAAAATTTAACAATTATAAACATTACTGCGCGTTTAAAATCACGTAGTCCAAAGTACATAATTATACCTGGAGAACTGGCAGCAAATACAATTTGAATAAAATATTCATTCGAAATCTAAAAATAAGTAGATACAACGAAAATGACAGTTCTTCTTTTTTATAACTTGAACACAATTAGTCTATACATATCTATTCTTTCTATACATTTAATAAAATCGTAAATGCAAAAATGTCTATTTGTACGCGCATCTCGCAAGAACCACTGAACGGAATTTGACGAAACTTTTTATAGGGACAGTGTATATCCCGGATTAACATAATAATTAAAAAATATAATAAAAATCACTAATCTAATCCAAAGTAAAAGTAAAAAACAATTTTAAATGTCATGTTGACAACGGAGAACTGTCATCTCGACGTGAGCTGGCCGGTGACAAATTGTTTGATAAATAAAAAAATAATTGAAAGTCGAAGTTATGTCGCTGTCATTGGTGCAATAAAATTTATATATCTGTTGCCCGCGACTTCGCTCGCGTGAAATTCGTATTTCAAAAAAAGAAAGTAAGTAACTAAAGGCGGGCCCGAAGGCGGATCTGCGCTCCCGTAAACGATGTTATTTCTCGATGAAAGTAACTAAGGGCGAGGCGGAAGGCGGAGCTGAGTTCAGGAAGAAGAAAAACATTCTTGAAGAAAGTAAGTAACTAAGGCGAGGCCGAAGGCCGAGCTACGTTCTGATAATTGAAAAACCATCTCGAAGAAAGCAAGTAACTAAGGGCGAGGCCGAAGGCCGAGCTGCGTTTAGGAAGAAGCTAAACCATCTTGAAGAAAGTAAGTAACTAAGGGCGAGGCCGAAAGCCGTGCTCTATTCGGGAAGACCATCTCGAAGAAAGCAAGTAACTAAGGGCGAGGCCGTAGGCCGAGCTGCGTTCAGGAAGAAGGTTTTTTCTCTTCCAGAACGCAGATCGGCCTTCGGCCTCACCCATAGTTTATACTTACTTTCACCGAGATTGTTTATAGATTTCCTGAACGCAGCTCGGCCTTCGGCCTCGCCCTCAGTTACTTACTTTCTTTGAGAAGGTTTATCGTCTTCCTGCACGCAGTTCGGCCTTCGGTCTCGCCCTTTGTTACCCACTTTCTTCGAGAAGGTTTTTAGTCTTCCTGAACGCAGCGCGGCCTTCGGCCTCGCCCTCAGTTACTTACTTTCTTCGAGAAGGTTTACCCTCTTCCTGAACGCAGCTCCGCCTTTGTCTTCGCCTATAGTTACTTACTGTCTTGCAGTATGTTTATCGTCTTCCTGAACGCAGCTCGGCCTTTGGCCTCGCCCTTTGTACCTTATTTTCTTCGAGAAGGTTTATAGTCTGCCTGAACGCAGCTCGGCCTTCGGCCTCGCCCTCAGTTGCTTACTTTCTTCGAGAAGGTTTTCCTGAATGTAGCTCGGCCTTCGGCCTCGGCCTTGATTACTTACTTTCTTAGATAAGTTTTATCGTCTTCCTGAACGCAGCTCGGCCTTCGGCCTCGCCCTTTGTTACTTCCTTTCTTCAAGAAGGTTTATAGTCTTCCTGAACGCATCTCGGCCTTCGGCCTCGCTCTTAGTTACATACTGTCTTCTTTGAAATACGAATTTCACGCGAGCGGAGCCGCGGGCTCAGCTAGTTAATTATAATCATTGCGACCGACATATTATATCTATTGTAATCTGTCAAATATTTCAGACAAGATAACATCAAGCAGCAAAAAACATTACCCTCCGTTTTGCTTCGCGCAGTCGGGTAATAAGGTACACATACCCAACTGTTGCGTGACTAAGTAGAAGGACCGTGCCAAGGTGAGAGGTGGTAATGCTGCCGCCCTGTAGCACGGCATCGTGTCCTTATTCCTTAGTAGCCTTTTGTTTGCGACTAATGCACGGGGAGAGATGCAGTAGGGCTATTATTTTTCAGTACCGGGCCTACACGGTACATTGGGGCATACAAGACATGGTTACTCATACATATATGTCAAACGGTTTCGAATATAAATTAGCGAATTGTCAGAAAACTAGGTCCGTATCTAAACAACACCAAACAATGGAATTGGTGGCAGTCAGACGCCGAGCAAAAATAATTACCAGAATGAAATGTCTGTCTAGTCTTCTAGTGCATAGTCCTCAACACAAAAAGGAGACAGCTCTAGCTTAGAGCATCCTTCGGAAATTCAAAACAATACGTGCCTAAGTGAGGAACTAAGCGTTCTCCTAGCGCCTAAAACAAAGAGGTGAGCGCCGTGCGGCGCGGCTGGAACGCGAAGCTCCTAGCGGTTCGAGGAAGAGGTCTTATTCTTTGCATCGCTCCACGTAGGTGGGCACCTAAGTTACACAATTAAGTAAAGAACGAAAAGCTGCGTCTGATAAAAGGAAGCGTCTGAAAAGTATTTGTAAAGAGCGAAGAGTTTGTAAGAAAGTGAACTATGTATGCTGCTCTTTAGTACTGTGGTGGTATTTTTAGGAAATTATAAAGTACTAACTAACTTTTGCCCGCGACTACGTCCGCGTGGATTACTGAACGAACATGAGAAATTATTCTTTCAGAACCACATGCAAATTAATCATTTGTGCTACTAAATCCTAAAAAGTAGGCATGCTACCCCCCGCGAGTCCCGCGACACACCGCCTGGCAACACCGGGCACGCGCGACGCGGCGCTGCGCGCTGGCGTGGTGCTATTAGGTTTCTATCTAAACTTAAAAAATGTAACATCTTTTGATTCTGTGGGTTGATTTTGATGAAATAAACACTAAATGTTACCCAGAATAAAGCTTCATATTTAGTAATTAGATTTTGAATCCAATAAGTGGCTTTTGCGTGATGCGTGTACAAACGAACAAACAAACCGACAAAAATAAAAAAAAAAATGTTTTACTTTCTATTACTTATTCCTCCCGTCTCCCAGTTTTTTTTTTGCAAAAATCGTTTATTTAAAGACGCGAGAAGTCTACGATTTTATTATCTATACATATAATAAAATCGTAGAGGTAAAAAAGTCTGTACATTGAATGTATTCGGAAAAAAACTCACCAGGGTGGCTTAAAATGAGATACTGAACATGTTAGAACAGTTTTTAAAATTTTTGTTTGTTTGTTTGTTTGTTTGTCTGTACGCGCATCACGCAAAAACCACTGAACGGAATTAGACGAAACTTTGTATAGTGGCAGTTTATATGCCGGGTTAACATAATACGTAAAAAAAAATAACAAAAATAAAAAAAAAATTACAAAAAATTTACAATTATAAACATTATTGCGCGTTTAAAATCACGTAGTCCAAAGTACATAATTATATCTTGAGAACTGGCAGCAAATACAATTTGAATAAAATATTCATTCGAAATTTAAAAATAAGTAGATACAACGAAAATGACAGTTCTTCTTTTTTATAACTTGAACACAATAGTCTATACATATCTATTCTTTCTATACATATCATAAAATCGTAAATGCAATAATGTCTATTTGTACGCGCATCTCGCAAAAACCACTGAACGGAATTTGACGAAACTTTTTATAGTGACAGTGTATATCCCGGATGAACATAATAATTAAAAATATAATAAAAATCACGTAATCCAAAGTAAAGATGATAACTATAATGTTTTACGTGCTTGGTGTGGCACAGTATGCATAAGGTGAGGTGTCTGCTTTCGTGGTGCTGTTATATTTTTTTATATTATGTATTCATTCATAAGCGCTATGTGAATTACATTATATTGTGTGTACGCTTTAAATTTAATTATTTAATTAGTAAGCAAAGCATTTGTGAAAAACGTCGCTGGTTACATACCTAATTGTTCATTGTTTCTACTGTCTCCTTAACCTACATATGTATGTAATTGTTAGTTTTTCCTAAATAAATAAATAAATAAATAAATAAATAAATAAATAAAGGTAAAAAACAATTTTAAATGTCATGTTGACAACGGAGAACTGTCATCTCGACGTGAGCTGGCCGGTGATAAATTGTTTGATAAATAAAAATAATAATTGAAAGTCGATATTATGTCGCTGTCATTGGTGCAATAAAATTTATATATCTGATGCCCGCGGCTTCGCTCGCGTGAAATTCGTATTTAAAAAAAGAAAGTAAGTAAACTATATTCTTTCTCGATGAAAGTAACTAAGGGCGAGGCGGAAGGCGGAGCTAAGTTCAGGAAGAAGAAAAACATTCTTGAAAAAAGTAAGTAACTAAGGGCGAGGCCGAAGGCCGAGCTCTATTCTGGAAGACCATAAACCTGCTCGAAGAAAGTAACTAACTATGGGCGAGGCCGCAGGCCGAGCTGCGTTCAGGAAGAAGCTAAACCATCTTGAAGAAAGTAAGTAACTAAGGCGAGGCCGAAGGCCGAGCTACGTTCGGATAATTGAAAAACCATCTCGAAGAAAGCAAGTAACTAAAGGCGAGGCCGAAGGCCGAGCTGCATTCAGGAAGAAGCTAAACCATCTTGAAGAAAGTAAGCAACTAAGGCGAGGCCGAAGGCCGAGCTACGTTCTGACAAATGATAAACCATCTCGAAGAAAGCAAGTAACTAAGGGCGAGGCCGAAGGCCGAGCTGCGTTCAGGAAGAAGCTAAACCATCTCGAATAAAGTTAATTAATATTAAGATTGAGTTAATTTAATTTAAATTTTATTATAAAGTCCACGCTTCTAACGGCAAATATACCGTGCATCCTAGAACCTCGCGGTTATTCCCGGCTGGATGGCAAGAGGCCCGATGCTATCACCTTAGTGCCATGGACTAAGGGTAGTTCTTTGATCTGGGACGCCACTTTTGTTCTCACATTGGCTCCAAGTCACGTTAGGACATCTTCAAGAGCGGCTGGCGCGGCCGAGGCTGGGGCGGAGAGCCTCAAACGCAGCAAATATAGACATATAATTCAAGATTTCCAATTTGTTGCGTTTGCGATTGAAACCCTCGGTCCGTGGAGCAGTGAAGCCAAAAGAGGCTTGAGCTGGTTGACGCAACTGGTGTCCCGCCATCAAGGGCTTATGTACTTCATTCAAAGGGTAAGCCTTGCCATCCAGCGGGGTAATGCCGCAAGTGCTCTAAGAACATTTGAAAATGCCCGTTTTGATAGTTATTTTAATGTTTGTTAGGAAGGTTTAATTCTTTAGTTATTAATATTACTTTTTTATTTTTATGAAATAAATAGATTGAGTAAACGATATTATATTCTATCGAAGAAAGGAAGTCTTTAAGGGCGAGGCCCGAAGGCGCAAGAGGGTTTTTGGTTTACCTGAACGCAGCTCGGCCTTCGGCCTCGCACTTAGTTCCTTCCTTTCTTCCAGAAGGTTTATCGTCTTCCTGAATGCAGCTCGGCCTTCGACCTCGCCCTTACTTACTTCCTTTATTTGAGAAAGGTTTATCGTTTACCTGAAAGCAGCTCGGCCTTCGGCCTCGCCCTTAGTTAGTTACTTTCTTTAAGAAGGTTTATCGATTACCTGAACGCAACTCGGCCTTCGGCCTCGCCCTTAGTTACTTACATTCTTCTTTGGAATACGAATTTCACGCGAGCGGAGCCGCGGGCTCAGCTAGTATTAAATAGATAGATAGATTATATGAATAGATTATCATGGCGATGGTGAGGAAAATTTACGAATAAAGTCATTAGGCTTTAAAATATTACAAATTCCTAAAGTCGACTTATCGTACAGAGCGCTCGTGAGAGGTAATACGAGAGGTTTTCTTCAAATTGGCCGAGTGGCTGCATCGCGTTTATACGAGTATAGCCTCCTAATATGTTCGCTCGCGCCATTAGCACTTGATATTGTTACGATGCATAGCTTTGGCCCATATTTTCACAGATAAGGAGGCCAGCAGCGTAGTGAGCGTAGAGTTCAGGATAATACACAATTTTCAAAAATTGTCAGGGATATTCAGCGGGGTTTGTTTTATGAACATTGCAGGCGTAAATACCCTGCTTACTTACTACTCGTGATAGTATGTAAAAATGTAGGCCCACCGGGTTAACTATAGAAAATTGCCTAAGGCAATAAGACCGCCCTTGCCACACATTAAGTGGCATAAAATGTATTATTATATCTTTATTTACAATTTTTTTTCTTATATTAATTTTAAATATTTACAAGTACTTGAAATCTAAAATTAATATAAAAATTAATGGAGTTTCCACCACACCGGCGCGGCGGGGCGGGGCGAGCCCAGGCTACCGATGATGGTCGGGCCCGAAAGAGAGAAACCTTCGGACTATACGCGCAGTGTCGAGCAGGGCTGCCTCTGGATCTGGCCATGCCCATGTGCCGATACGACTATGCGCGCCGTGTTCTCCGCATCATTTTGTATGGAGAAACGGAGCAGCGCCTCTAGTGATAGATTTGCGAACTTCGTCTCTCCATACAAAATAATGCGGAGCACACGGCGGCGTAGCGTAGTAGGTTAAATCTCGTGATTAGGGTACAGGAAGGAAATGACACGGAACCCTCTGTGTGTGAACAACGCGTTCGCACTGAAGCTCTTAACCCCCGACGCAAAAGGAGGGTAGTTATAAGTTTGACGCCTCTGTCTGTGTGTCTGTCTGGCATCGTAGCTCCCAAACGGATGGGACGATTTGGGTGCGGTATTTCTTATTAGAAAGCTGTTTAACCGGGATGGTTTTAGCCATGTTTGATGAAGATGAGGTCAGCCGATTCGTAGATCATCGACTCTTTTCCTAATTTGGTGAAGGGTTCTCTGCTGTAAAATGGAAATTTATTACACTTTCACTAGTCACCTTTAGATAAAAAATGATAATTATTAAAAAACTAACTTATGTATACTTGTAACCTCACTTACCTAACCGTTGTAGTTGATTTTTTTTATTTAAGGTATGGGCTGAGTCGGAGCGGCCAAAGCACAGGCTCCGACCAGCCAATATCAACTCCGAGAAGGTAGGTGCCATACCGGAGACTTCCCTGGATTGCTAGCTATACTGGACTAGAGGAGAACACAACCGAGGCTGCTATGCGGCCATCTTACATCCAGTACGGTGGAACCAACCCAGTCGGCTACATTTTGAGGCTACACCTAGTAAGGGGCAAGGGAAGGGACCTACAATTTTACACCGGTTCCGAACGGTGAAGCAGGAGGTGTAGGTATGCACGTAAATTTTTTCGTCAGAAAAAACTCATTGGTACACGCCGACGGGATTCGAATCTCGGACCTCTCGCATGAGAAGCCGACGCCCAAACCACTCTACCACCCGCCGCTTGAATATGAAGAAATATGAAGTTGTATTGGAATGTAAGGTGCATACGAACCGACAACCTCCATGAGGTGTCCGTCGCTGACGGTGTTGAAGTTGGGCGCCTCGCCCGACACCTCGCACCGGTACATGCCGCCCGTCGACATCTCCGCCGGCTGCAGCCTCACCACGCTCAGGCTGGACTGCTCCAGCTTCACACAAACACACACACCCGCACGCTCAAATGTTTTATTAAGCTGCGTATCCATTAGAGCCGCCTAAGGTCGAGCAGCCTCGACTTGAAGCAAACTGAGGCTGCTCACTCTGAGGCATAGTCTCGAGGCACGTTGCGGATCAAGGTGAGGCACGGACCAAGTGCACGCCTCGGACTGAGGCTCCTTTGAGCGCGGCAAAAAACCGACAAAATATGGCTCGGCCCGAGGCGACGAATTTGCCTCATGGCGCGGCGTGCCTCAGGTTGAGGCAGCGTCTCCACTTGTGCGGCCTCGGGTCGAGCGGCTGCCTCGCCCCGAGTCTGCCTCTATTGGATACGCAGCTTTACAATACAGCTGGTTATATTAAAGGGTACTGTGTGAGACCGGTACTTAATAAGAATAGCCCCTCTGCATCTCTCCCCGTGCATGTCGTAAAAGGCGACTAAGGGATACCGTGCATAAGGGCCACAGGCTAGCCACCTCTCACCTTGGCACGGTCTTTCCACCGGGTCATGCAGCAGGTGGACCTTCGTGTCTCACTTGCTGCCTGATCGTTATGTTGTCCGAATACTTTGCTAAACCGTGGTGGTCGGTGTTGTGCTGGAATTACCAGAGTGCATGCAGCACAACACAGATTACTCTGCATACCCCGAATGTCGGGATACGGCGCGTGGTGTGTGTGTGTACCGCAGAAAGAGGTGATTCTACGCCGGAAACTGAACAACTGTTTTTAAAGACTATTTTGAAAATATTTTTTATGGTTTCGTAGCCAACGATGCGGAGAGCAACCGTTATAAAATCGTTCACGTGTCCGTCTGTTTGTCCGTCTGTCCTACTCCTAGTTTAATTTTTAAGGAGCATTTGAAATGCAGGCGTTCGGGTGCCAGCAGTGATACCACAGATTACTTTAATAGTTACTTCGTAACAGATAAATCTCTCCATAGAATAAGTTCCATACCTACGGCTTTATAGCCTAATGATTCACGTCGCCAATCGCTGCCTGCGAAAATGCACCTAAACGATCGAGTGTAAAGTGATTATTGCTTTGCAGCTGCGCGCAGTTGCGTGGGCGAGCGTGTAGGTATGCTTCGCGCGGCTGACGAATTACCACTGAATTAGGCTCGCCGGCGCCGGCGGCCCGCTGGGCGGTAGGTAGTTAGCGCGCGCAAGTACATAGAGTGCGTGAGGCCTGGTGTTACTCACATCGACGTCGACGCCGGGAAGGGGGAAGACCTGCTTGGGCGGGCGGTGCGCCGGCACGTACTGGTAGAACTCCCTGCCGTCCTTGTACCACTTGACCGTGTAGAGCACCTCGCCCTCCAGGTCGAACCGGCACTCAAGGTCGGCGCGCTCGCCGCGCGGCACGTGCGCCGGGATGTGCACCGAGGTGAGCCGGATCGCGTGCGCGCCGCCCCCGCACCATGCCCCTGCGCAAGCGCACCACCACACACACATTCAGTCAACTACTCACACTTACTGGCTACTCATAAGTACTAAATCCTGCGAAAATAGGCAATTATTAAACTCATATCATAAGTCATAATAAATAATGTAATATTGTATTAATTTTGTGAATTTTTATTACTTTTTGTAAAATGTATAAGTATGTAAAATTAATATAAAAATATTGTAAAAACGTTAAATAAAGGAAATGTAATATAATATAATATAATAATAATAATGCAAGGTAATGTAATATATTAATATATTTAGTTAATGAATGTACATAATAACCGACATGGCATGTCGATTCACAAAATTATGGACGTAATTAATTACTTACTTAAACGAATAAGAAATGTTTATGCGTTGTATTATAAATAAGTTATCAAAATAATTAGATCCAATAAAGAAAAAACTAAATGAGGAACGAATAAATGAATAAGTGAAATCACGTAGCCCAAATCAATACAGTTAACCAAACAATAATAGAATACAAACAAACAATAACTAGATTGATTTACTACAAGAAGTTCTTCTCTAAATATGCTCCGGCGGCATAATAAATACAGACAATAAAGACACAAAATTATCTGAGCACAAATGAAGCTTGTACGCGGGCGGCGAACACGATGACGTCATAAATAACTACACGATACAAATCTGCGGAACTCAACAAAATATTTGTTCGTGAATTATTCATAAGCGAGGAAAACGATGATGGAAGAACCTCCTCGCGCTGCTGGGAGCGATGCGAATGCTGTTTTGTTTAAAATAGACATATCTCGGGTTGATTACGCGCGCGCTTATGTACATCAGCCACGTCTTAGCCGCAGTTGAGACAGATCCAAACGGATAATTTTTTAAATTATATTATTAATTGATGAAAATTTACTCAATTACATAAATTGCTCCCACAATACGAATTCCCATGAAATAGAATTTAAATACATTTAGGTATTTAGGTAAATGTTGTACCTACCTACTTTGTGATCGATCGCGAATTAATGCGCTAAAGTAATATTTCTCGGGCGGGTGACATATTTCCGAGTTTTACCCAAATTCGCGAGAAACAAGTGAATTTTGTCACAAAACGGCGCACGGCGCGGCGGCGGCGGCGTCGCGACGCGACGCGACGCACCCCGAGCGTGAAATATGGGTAAACTCTTCACAGCGGATAAATGCGAAAAGTCAACGAAATAAAGAAATGGAAGAACACAGCGTAAACATTCTGAATGTGGAAAATTTGTCAATTTAATTCGTTCCCTCGACAAGAGTAGGTCGCTGCGGTCGTAACGTAGGCAAATAAAGGCTTCTGGGCGGTCCCTTCTGACAGACAGGGGCCGTTATAAAATATACGGGCGAGTTATAACGCGCGGTGCCCGAGCGGAGCGCCCCGCCCCGCCCCGCCCCGCCGCCGGCTCCACTCCACATCCAGAGAACATAATAATTAAATCAGCCGCTTCAACCGCACTCTGGTAGAGTTGGGCATACATCTTCCTTGTTCACTTATTTGTTTGAATTTTAATTGTTGTTTATTATTGTTGTTTTTGCAATCACTTTAACTAAGTCTCCATTTTAACTGGACTGGTTGTTCGATAATTACGAAGTCGAACAAACTGCGATAACAGATTAATACATCTGATCAGTTGGAGTGACCTTAATAAACCATTTCTCTTTCTTTCTCTACATGATATAAAATCCAACATCTACCGTATGTGTGCATGTATGTTCGCTTATAAGCCAAGAGCGGCTCAACCTATATACTTGCGGTTTTTACCAATATAATACGACGTATCTCCGCAAGGTTAAAAGCTATATAGCATCACGCCAATATTCATATGAGCTGAGCAGTGGGGCCGAAAGCGAACACAGTCGGAGAAAAATCGATGATCTCCGATTGAAATACGATTTGCAGATTCGAATGGGTTTAGTGACAATAATCTGGTTCACGAATTTATTCTAACATAAAAATCTTCTTAAATCTGCTGCATCAATAAACAGGCAGGACAGCAAACTCTAAAAAAAAATTACTGCGGGTGCTGAAATTCAACCCTCACGCCCGTTTACGGTTTCACCCTGTTTTATTTTCTTGCATATAAAGCCACATAGGCGGGTAAGAGCTGTCCGGCTGGCTATATCTACAAGTATCTTCAAATGTAACAACAAATCTTCAAATGTAACATGATATGAAATGAAAAAACTTGTATATATATTATAAGGTCTTTCAATATTAGGTAACGATACGCTAAGGGGACACCCCTTAGTGTATCGGATACTGATCACGTTCCCATACCAATTTTTTTTACGTAATAAAAAACATATTTATTAAGGTGAAATACGCGCACTTCACGTATTAAATTTGAGGAGTTAGTAGGTTTTTTATATCGTAAAAAAATTGGTATCGGAACGTGATCAGTATCTGATAAGTACACATACACCACTTAGCGTATCGTTACCTACTAATGAAAGACCTTATATTATTATCTCGGAAACGGCTCTAACGATTTGGATGAAATTTTGTACGTAGATAATGTTATATTTTCAAGTTTATTTAGATAGGTGTAAATGCCGGTCGCCCAGGTACTACTTTATTACACAATTTTTTTTTTACAAAAGGCGGAGTTAATGCCTAAAGTCATTCTCTACCAGTCATGGTTGGGATTGTGCGTAAGGTTGACGGCTAATGCGAAATAATGTCTTAATAACTGCTTACTTAATTTCGAAATGTCCGAGCGTAGGTTACCTACCTATGGATGAAGTTACACAATAAACAACAACAATAAACAATGACTAACCTACTTATTATTAATTATTTCATTGTGCTACTAATTACTTGATAGTATATATGGAATTTGTTACTATATTCCCTTACATTACCAGTACGCCTACTTCGACACCCTTTACCAAATACCACAGGTTTGCTTGAATATAATGCAGATCTGCATTAAGCCGACCTTTTTGTGCCTTATTTTATAGTAAAATTACTTAATACCGGCCTATTCACTTGGCTATCACACGAACTTACTGCGGTTTACTTTCCCTAAACCTCTGGAGTATATTACAGCTGACGCAAAGACGGTCAAGCTAACTGACGCTAAGATGCCTTCTGCTCTTGTCAGAAGGGTGCGGCCGGGAAGCTGGAAATCTTCTTGCGTCAAGTAGGCACCTTGATCTCAAGGCGAAGCGAACGAGATAATGCGCTCGCGGCGGGATAAGCCACGCGGCGTTATCACGCCGAGGCGTCAACGCTACGCTCTACTGTCGACTGGATGGATCGTGAAATTACGGTAACGTTCTAACTATCTTTATGACTTCTTGCGAACTTCATAGACAAAAAAAAATCTAAAATTCATGAAAATAATGCCTAATATCTTCAAGACGGACAATCAAGGGCCCGCAATCAAGGGCCTACTTCATTCAAAGGGTAAGCCTGAAAACAATTGATAGATGAAGCCCTTTTGTGCTTTTGTACCGCTTTCAACTCAATTATTTAATAATTTTTACTTTTAAGTAGTTGTTTTTTGAGGTCCGTTCAACGTTTTTTTAATAATTATCTCGTCAATATATTATTTATATTAATATTAGTTACATATTTTTTATGTTTATATGTTAGTACTAAGCACGTACTCGCTTTATATATATTTTTATTAGAAAAATGCAAAGCGAAAATCATTGGAAAAAATACATCCCGGCCAGGATTCGAACCTGGGTCTTTGGCTTGAGCCGCCAACGCGATAACCAACTACGCCACAGGACCGTTACGTATTATCTCCAAATTTTCGCTCTCTTGCACCTTCATGATGATGTCGCATAATTTTTGCAAACAGTCAACTTGCACGGTTCAATGTTGAACCTTATGCTGTCGTCACCAAAGTCGTATTAGGTTCGATTTTCGCTTTGCATTTTTCTAATAAAAATATTAGTTACATTATATATTTGTTTAAAAATTATAGCATTATGGCTGTTAAATAGAATGCTCCGGAGGCGGGCTTCAGCGATACTGGGTTGTTCTCGACTCAGTATCATAATTATGCTGCCCCCAGACCAGATTTTTCATAGCTTAGGTACTTAATATATAATATATAATATTGTATAATTTGTTTGTGCTTGTCACCTTGTGTTGTAAACTTTTTTGTAAACCTGCTGATGAAAAATAAAAGTCCACTTCATTTTATTTGATTTCAATGATTTGAAAAAAAAAAGTTGATAAAGATGAAATAACAAATATTATATGCTTATCTCCGGCAGGTAGGTCTCTCTGTAAAACTGGAGGCCCCTTCCCTTGCCCCTTACTAGGTGGTAAGCACAATTCTCTAGTTCAGTATTGCCAAATCCAAAAGGAAGTCTCCGGTACGGCATCTGCCTTCTCGTTTGTTGCTTGAAACCTATATTTTTAATAAAATGTGTTATTATCTTTTATTCAATTTGTAAAATTATTTCATTGTAAATTTAGACCAATTTTGAATTTATTGATCCATGCCTAACTAATCCGAGTGTACTTTGATACCAAATGGTTGAATAATAAAATAACGAGTGAACATGAATATGATAAAATTACGTTATATAGTGTGTGGAATACAAATCTTTACTATGATACAAGTTTTCTTTGCGAATAAATAATACCTACATATGTACACATATTCAAATAAGTGATCGTCATGATTTCCTTATAAAAAAATAAGGTTGATACTAAGAGTGAAAAAAAATGAATGAGATGCTGACCTAGTGTCGCGATCCCCGCCGGCCGGCTGGGCCAACAACTCTCGCCTCGAGATTCATTAAGTAGGTATTTCCCTTTTCATAAAGCGAATACAATAACGAAGAAAGTCTTCTGACCCGACGGACGGCGCACCTTTTGGAGAACGGCTATAGAATTCATATATTTTTCGCTATAGAGAATAGCGGAAATTTCTTTCACTCGTACATTTTTAGAAAATACCAGCTATTGCCCGCGGCTTCGCTCGTGGTAGACTCGGTTTAATAGCAAATCCGATTTAAACCATACTTAAGTCCATACTTTACTATCTTTGATACCACCCAGTCTTGAGGATATTTAGCGTGATGGTAGTGAGCCCCAAGAACTACTCTTATCATAGGTGCAAACCGCATCAAAATCTGTTCAGTGGTTCCGGAGTTTACTTCAAACATACATACATACGTTCCCTTTTATAATCAGTAGAGATAAAGAGTGAAGATATAGATAGAGATATAGAAGAGATAGAGAAGTAGAGAGATACAGATAAAACTAATTTCGAACACCTGAATTTGCTCCCGTGTTTGCTTGACTTGGCCGTGTTTGCTCGACTTGACGGGGGGCACTACCGTGCCCCAGATAGTTACTAAGATATATATTTAAAAACGTGGTTGTGAAGTAAGTGCCATGTCAGTGTTTCGCTTTGGTCGAGCCGGCTACATTAAATGAAAATTAACGAACTGCATCGTCAATGGCAGAATAACGTTAGAGCGAAGTACGTATTGTGTGGTTTCGTCTTACTGTTACTTTCTTAGATTCAACGAGGCAATGGATTGCTGTAAATTTTGTTGCGTATTTAGAAAACAAATTAAAATAAATCTTATTATTCGTACAACGAGAACCAAAATAAACGCTATAAAAATAAAATTTGAAAAATAGGAAATACATTATGCCTCCAAAAGTGGCGACAGTGTAGTGGCAGCTGGCTCGCTGCGCGTCCAGTGAGGAATGCCAGAGGACATGAGCGGCGGCGTCCATTACTTTCAAGTGACAAGTGAACGGACGAGCTGCCCCGTGCCGTTTTGTCATTGTGGGCAAAGTAATTCTTTACGGAGCGCGCAGCGGCACTCGGCTGATGTATTTATAAAGCGATACGAACGAAATTGCCAATTTACGAGCGTTTAGTTAGAGCGAGTTAGCGTAGGTACCGCCCGCTGAATAACCGCATCGTTACCGCTTTCATGTCCACAGTGTCGTGTGTGGTGTCGTTCCGCAGCATCTACATACATAACACACGCTGTATCCAGACAATCGGGTTAAACGGAGTAATCGGTGTTGTGCTGCAAGTACTCTTGTAAATTACAGCACAACAACGACGACCAATTTCGCAGGGATGTCGGCTCTCTAAGGGTGTTCTATCGCTTATTCCATGGGGAGGGCTCGGAGGAGCTATTTAACGCCATCCCGCCGTCCCCTTTCCACCTCCGCACCACGCGCACCGGACAGGGTATGCATCCCTACGCGCTGGACTTACCGCGGTCGCGTACTAATCGGTTCTGCAGATCCTTCCTCCACAGAACCGGTAAACTCTGGAATGCTCTCCCTGCCCACATATTTCCCCTTAAGTATAGTCTCGGGTCCTTCAAGAGAGGCGTGAATGGGCACCTGTCAGGCCGGCATGGCATTCGCAGCCTCCGCATGCGGCCGAATGTCCATGGGCGTCGCTAGACACCTTATGGGTGGCTCGGCGCCACATGTCGCGCTTACTATAAAAAAATAAAGAAATAAATATTCACGCTACTAAATAATAGATGATGGTAGTAGTACTTTACATCGCAAACAGACAAAAGATAGATAATAATAATGATTTTTCACAGCTATGGCATATCGGTCTACTCTACGGAGTCATCCGTCCGTGAGTAATACTCACACTTGATCGATTTTTGATTCCAGTCCAATTCAGAGTAGCCGAAATTCTTTTTAGACTAAAAAACAAGGAAAACACTTTTAGACTCGGAATGTATTACTCGTGAGCTCGTGACTAGTGTGCCAGTGTAAGTAGAGCATGAGGAATATTTTCAATAGATTTTTCATTGCGTTCAACTTCAAACGTTTTTAGCTTTCCGTAGCCAGCGACGCTGGCAGATACCCTTACAAAATAGGTCAAGTGTCCGTCTGTTTTTCACAGCCTGTATTAAACGGTTCGAGCTATATCTTCTTCAAACTTGGAATTATATATACACCGTGTCCCAAAACTCAACGTCAAGCGGGAACCAGGGAGTAGGTCAGTTTATGACTACCCAGGGAAAAATAAGAAAAAAAAAATCGGAGTCATTGTCAGCCTCGATAGCTCAGTGGTGCAGACAGTCAACTGTCGCTATTGAATGTTAAGCAACGCTGGGTGCGGTCAGTACTTGGATGGGTGACCGCTGACCGTTGGAGGCTGACCGAGGTTCGGATTCCTCGTAAAACTATAGGTCCCTTCCCTCCTAATCTTACTTGGTGGTAGGGTTTGGCCCGCCCGGGTTGGTACCACCGGACTGAATGAAACGTCGGTCAAAACGGCTATGTAAATAGTTTGTGTTTTCCGACCAGTTCAGTGTAGCCGGCACGTTCAAAGGGGGAAGCACTGGCATGGCACCTAGTTCACCCGGTGTTATGGGCTGACATCACGGACGTTGTAGGTGATGTAGCCAAAAGAGTCGGTTTCCATAAAAAAAAAACTGTAGAAACTAAATATCAGCCTCAATGTATTTTGTTTGTTTGAATAAAGAATTTTGAAAAAATTACATAAAGGAAAAAGCTTACACATCCGTGCTTTTTGGGGAGAGTTGAGAATATTATAAATAAAGAATGTCAGAGCAAAATGCTACAAGTAAAGGTATTCTCAGAGATTGAGCGGAGACCGAAGTCCGGGTGTAAACATTCTCCTTCGCCGTGACGAGCAATTTCCGTTTTATTCGAATCGAGCTTTGAGTTGCTACTTTATTCCGGGCGCAGCCATCAACCTTTATTATATCCAGGAGAATCCGAGTCAAGCCATGAAAATGTTTTCTTTTTCTACCTTTAAGATGAATGATACATTCTAAATCAGCGTCGATCAATGCGGTGGGTGTTTTGACACGAAAATAATCTGTAAGTATTACTCTTTGGATTCTTCTTTGGATGAAAAAAAAAGGTATATATTACGGCGCCGCCGCGCCGCCTCCGCCACAGTCTGTCAAATATTTCATGATTCGGGGCATTGTCTAACAAGTAATATTAAGGTAATACACGTAGATATACAATATGAGCTGCTTTTGGCCAAGCCATAATATTGTTGTTTTTCTAAATGTCTTGCTTGTTTTCGGGAGACAATACGGGTATATTTTGGCAAATGCTTTCCGACCAATTCTGTGCAGCTGGCAACATTGAGAAAATGTTATTGAGATTTTTCACTACATCTACACAGGACATATTACATGATAAAATCGATTCCACATATTTTTTAAATATGCTTCAAGAACTGACACGGTTGGCTAGATCACCTACGCTATAAAATCTGCTACGTTAGCCTATAACGCCTTGGTGAACTAGTTAGCATATCAGTGCTTCCCTTTGCTCGTGCGGACTACACTGAACGTTCAGAAAAACACGAGCTATTCATTACATAGCCGAGATCGACCCGGACGGCCTAAACCCTACCACCCAGTAAGGTAAGAAGGGAAGGGGTCCTAGAGTTTTACGTGGAATCCGAACCACGGTCAGCCTCCGACGATAGAACGGTTATCCATCCAAGTTATACGCACACCTGGGCGCGGTCAGAACTTGTATGGGTGATCGTTCCTTTCCTTGCGTTTCCTTTGTTCCCGACGCTTACCGTAGTATAACATACGGGCGTATAGTAAGTACATTTTTATTTAATAAATATTACTCGTATTCAGACGGACCACTTCTTAAAATAATTTGTGTGGTGCCATAATCCACAACATATTATAAAATATAATAAAAAAGAAAGATATTTTTGGAGCGATTTTTAGTGAAAGTTTCACAAAGGGTCGGCCTAATGAAAAGCCGTATATTATGTTCCTAGATCAAATCGGGCAGGTGCTTCAACGTACGCCAAAGCATCAGATGCCAAGATACCTTAAGAAGTCTCTATTCAATTAGAATAGTAAGCCTCCCCGGACTCGTTAGTAAATATATTTGCTCCAAAATCGAAAACACTCGGGAAATAAGCAGCTCCAGACATTACCGCGGGCATTTCACGCGCCGGTGAAACGGCGGCGGGGCGGTTATGGCAGGCATCGCGGTTAGGCGGCGCGGTAGGGCGGGCGGCGGGGCGTGGAGCGGAGCTAGCTCGCGCACTACAGAGCCAGTGTGTATCGCAAACGTGCTGTTAAGGAAATGGTTTAATGGCTATTTGTAGGGAAGCATTAAGAGCATCGCAATAAACGCAACACCTGAGCGTGATCGCCGGAGCTCGGTCGTAAAGAGATCGAGCGCCGACGCCGCGCAGCTGAGGGCGAGGTGGGGCGAGGGCGGCGCGGAGCTCGCCCGCCCTCGCCCTGCCTCACCGGCCCGCGCGCTCCTGCGAGTCACGTCGCGTATGGAAATGGGCCCCGGCAGGTGAAATTTTCGATTTCTGACCCGGGCACTTGTCATAAATAAAAAGTGTACGTTTTACGGTTACGATGTCCGTGCTCTTTTATTGCCTGTGAATAATGATGGTCGTGAAAAGGGTCCGGGCCGGCGGCGGCGGGGCGGCGGCGCTGCTGGGCCGCTACGAATAAATAAAGCGGAAAGAAAGATTTCAAATTAAACGAAGACGCATGGAAGCCCGGCCGGACGTCACCGTTACTCACTGGCGGTGAATTCGTTTTAACTATGTTACGATGCCTCTTAAATAACATTTTCTATTACGTTAGGCCCGAACGCTCTAAGTCCACATAAATTGTTCATAAATTCAGATTCTTGTGCTCTAGTAGATTTTTAGCGTTCCGTATCCGTACAGATGCCTATTACTAAGCCTACGCAGCCTGTCTGTCTGTCCTACTTCTGTAAGGATACCATAATAGCAAGCCGGTTGAAATTTTTACAGAATATGAAAGCTAAAAATATAAAAGCAGCGGATACGATATTACCTAACATTTTATTCTGACAAATCAGCTCTTCCACTTTTTATGTTATTGTTCCTGTTAGGCAATACAATAGTTTTTTGGCAATTCTCGAAATTGAAAAACATTGTTATTTTTATTGATTGATGATCTTCTTTGTTTATATTGATGTTCCGTAAAATGTATACATAATTTGAATTTATTCCTCCGTCACAAAATTGGCGAACCTGTTCTTACTATTATGAAAATAATAAAAACTTTGTTCTCTATTTCCAATTCTTACACTGCAGGGATGGAATTGGTGACCAAATATTTTGGGATACTCGGAGACAAAATTTCTTAGAAAGACGAAAAATAATACTCTTCCGACAATAGGAATTGAAAAGGATGTGTCGCTCTCACCGGGGCTGGTGGCATTATTGCGAGCACTCATATTATATTCCTCATGAGTTTCTGCTATTCAAAAGCGGTTAATCTTGCTCTAGGGATAGTGACTATAATCCGCTGCGGCGACAGTCTTTTGTCGCTAACCTCATTCTCCGCGCGCAGCCGAGCGAGCGCTCTCCTCTCGGAGTAGTCCATCCATCAAGCGAGTCCATATTAAATTTGACCACACTCCGGCTTTTGCTTCATAATCCCACTTCGGTGTTTGTCGCAAAACGTCACTAATCCAGATCGGAGGGACTCCATTACAGGGGACCTGCCCCTTCGGTATGGGCGAGGCGGGGGCGGGCGCGCGGGAGGGCGGGATCAAACGGAATTACTGAAACATCAAGCCGGAGACCCTTCACACTTCCGCTCCAAACTGATGAGCTGATAGAGATAGCCGCCGCGTCACGTGTGAGGGCAAACTTTATCCGACTTCAGCACCATGCCGTACTTCCTATCAGCATTACATTTGAAATCGGTGTACGCTTCGAGTGGAAATATTACAAACATATTTTTACACTTAATGTTTTTAGTATAAATCTTATTAAAAGAACCAAAATGATATCCTAGGAAGACGTTGGATAGAAAACAAATAAATAAATAATAAATAATAATAAAAACAATGACGTATCATGTATTCTACTAGACCTCTTACCCGGGCAACAGCCTTCGCTCCACCGCGGTGGAGTAACCATTACGCGGAGGGACCCTCTTGAGACTAGTAGCTCGCGAGCGACCGAACGCGGCGGACGCGCCGTCCGCACGCTCGCTGCCGTCCGTCTGCGGCTCGCATCGCGCCAGTCATTATGCCCGGTTGTGTGTTGCGATATTGCAAAAATCATACCAAAAATATTGGGAAAAGTGATGGCATCTCATTTCATAGGTAAGTATCACTTCATTGTGATCTTAATATATAAGGTCTTTCAAAATTAGTTAATAGTACGCTACGGGGGGGGGGGGGGGGGGGGGGGGTTCTGCATCATATAGGGAGTAAAACCTATATAAAATTTTTTGGACCTTGGGCTTTTTTTATGAAAAATGTTTTTTATGTATGAAAATGTATGTATGTAAAAAAATATGTGGTTGATTTTTATAGCCTAATCGATTCATTTTCATAACAGTAACAAAAAAGTCTTCCATTAAAATACCATTTTAATGTAACACGTGTAAGTTGGCAAAAAAAATCAAATTCTTTCTATTCCATACTAATAATACTAAAATTGTGGTTTTCACAATTTCTGAAAGAAAGAGATCTATGTGTTGGAAGACTTTTTTGTTCCTGGCATGAAACTGAAACGATTAAGAAAAGAATTTTTTTTTACATTTTACATTATTATAAATTTTTTTTTGTAAACAAAAATCTTTGTTCCTCAAAAGTGATTTATTTACGATACAGAACCCCCCCTTAGCGTACTATTAACTAATTTTGAAAGAACTTATATATAATATCTTGTTTTCCATGTGCTTAGAAATATTTCGTTCAACTGGCCAATTAGGGCTGTCACAACGCTACTTCAATTTGAAAATTTTGTACATTTTATGTATTGACCTCGCATTGCAATAACATAAGCATTATTTAATTAAACAAATTGAACGCGCTCATTAGGGCTGCCACATATGAATGATTAGAAATAGAGTTCTGGGATATAATGTATGAAAGTAAATAAATATGTATTAAACCACGTTAAAATATGAGAGTGAATTGACCGCTAATTAGGGTTGTCGCTATTCTTTTAATTTTTTTTAATTAGTAAGTAATTGAGAAATTTTCAAGAAAAAAATTTTTTTTACAAGGTTTCCACATCCTACTACGGGATCAATACGAGAAAGATGGATAAAAATAGTCCAAGATGATACATTGTTTAAGGGAAAGTGAAAATTGAAATTTGTGTAAAGTGAAATTTAAATTATTTTGTTTAAGTACGGAGGAAGAGTTATTTTAGTTGTGTTTGTGTGTGTAGTCCAAAGTATACCTAATGGTTTTTTTAGTTATATATATATATATTTTTTTTAATAAATGCTGCACTCTTTATTTTATGTATATTTGGTTTGGAGATTTTAAGTTTAGTCCAAGGCCAAGACCGCAGTTATGAATTCTTTATTATTAAGTTTAGTTTTTTAGATATTATTCTAGTTATTAAGTGTAGGTTTTTTTTTTTTATGGAAACTGACACGGTTGGCTACATCACCTACAACATCCGTGATGTCAGCCCATAACACCGGGTGAACTTGGTGCCACGTCAGTGCTTCCCTTCGGTCGTGCCGGCTACACTGAACTGGACGGAAAACACAAACTATTTACATAGCCGTTTCGACCGACCTTTCATTCAGTGCGGTGGTACCAACCCGGCCGGGTTAAACCCTACCACCTAGTGATATAAGAAGGGAGTCATATCCCTTATTATATATATAGGTATTATAAGAATACAAAACGGCTTTACTCGCGGTCGAAATACGAGCTGTGTGGCTCGACGTTTCGGGCCAAACGTATGGCCCATCATCATGAGCACTCTGGCCGAAATGTCGAGCCACACAGCTCGTATTTCGATAGCGAGTAAAGCCGTTGTTACTTCTTAAAATGTCAAATTACCACGGTAATTTAAAAACCCATACAAGTTTAGGTATATATTTCAAGTTATTATAGTTCTGTATTTTAAGTTTAAATACATAAAAACGTTTTTTTCGATTAAATTCACTATCTGTTTTCTTCTATAATCCTTTAAAACGTCCCACTGCTAGGCACGGACTCTGCCCACTGACATAGGAGGTATTGTTTTTATTGTTGTTGTTTTATTGTTTATTGAGTATTCTTATGGCAGTCATATTGCACTCGAACTTGTCACAATTTGTTATAGCCGGTTCGATTACTCGTACATGGTGACCAGTGGAAATCAGAAGCAGTTTACACAAAAATACCTTTCATAGACCAGTGTGCACTAGTTACCTAACTTTATTTTTCTTCATCGGAGCGATCGTACCTATTCGTTATGAAATGCACGTATATCAATCCTTATCAAGGAAATAAATAAGTACATTAGTTAGTGCCCGGGATTTGAACCCGCAACTTCTGCATTGAGAAGCGTTACCACTAGACTACGGGCACAATTACCCATAATACCTACTCGTAAAATAATAAATCGAAAAATATATTTTGGTAGACTAAGTGACAACCCTACGTATTCCAATGCACGTGTTGACTGACCGGCCGGGCCGGCCGGGCCGCTAGCCGCTAGTCGCTCGCTAGCTAGCCCCTCTCCCGCTCGCTTCCCGCCCCGCGCGGCTCAGCGTTCCGCCACCCCGCTACCTTACCTCATACCTCAGCTATTGGCCGTCATTTCTCTGTATTCTTTCTTCGTAGTGCTCACTCTATACATAAAATCTCTTTGAATAAAAACAATAAAATTGTGCAACGTAGAATTTTGTATTGTTTATATATTTACATATGTTGGTTATATACTCTTAAACGGTACTATCTAGGCCTCTCGTTAACCTTAAATTGTGTACATTTATGTGGCGCAGGCGTTCCTATTTAGCAAATAAGCTTGATATATCATGTAAGTCATATCGTCGTGGTCAGAAAAGGGCAGATATAAAAAAAAAACAATAGTTTCTCTGAACTTAAGAAAAAACAAAAGTGTTCCTATCGTGAAGTCTCCATCTGTTCTCAACTGTTTTTATTATAACTAAGCCTCAAAAAGACTATTTGTGTAAATTTATTTCAATCTCTAAGAGCTTATCCAGAAATGAAAAATCGAACCAAACGTTCAAAATATTAACAAAACACAATAATATTTAACAAGTTCATAGTAACTCGAGCACTGGCCAAATGATTAATCACATTAAAAGTTGGTAATGGCGGCGTTCTGTGGGGCAGGGGCGGGATGGAGGGGTGAAGGGGGCTGGAGTTAACGACAGTTGTGATTACGGCGCACAAAATTGTATTATTTCGTTGTTTTAAAATAATTGCTTAGATGGACGACACCGCCCGCCACCCGCCACCGTCCTCGCGAGAACGAGGTCAGCGTCTCACTGCTGCTAGCTAAACTCTACCTAAACTCTGGTAGAGTTTCATTAGTTTCAGGAGGAATTTATACAGGGTGTTGTAACGGCCAGTACATTAATTCGTAATTACGCAATCCTCATGTTTTTACGAGACAAAAAAGTAAATAAAGTTTTTCTTTAAAGTGTCTAGTTTTGGAGATATTAATTTTTGAAATGTATGTTTTCGTCTAGTGTAATTTGACGCGTGCGGGGAGAGGTGCTGGCGCGGGAACGGTCGGGATCGAAAAACTCACGCCGCGCCGCCGCCGCCGCGCATGTCCTCGGTTCGCGCACTCGTTCCTGCTCGCTCACTCACCGCGCGCCTTTTATTCCCACGTTCGTGCGGAACATTAGATCCTTTTACACTAAATAAATAAATTAGTTTGTATGAAAACTGTAACTTTTTATTTTAAGGGAATTCAGATAAAAGTTATTTGACTTTTTTGTTACTATTGATCCCAATAATCATTTCCTAAATTTAACGTAGTGGCCGTTATATGTATGTATGTATACAGGATACATACATACATAGCATCACGCTTGTTTTCCAGCGGGGTAGGCAGAAACAACGAATCTCTATGTATGTGCCACGATCCTGAGACCTCTGCCGCCTCTTCCACTCTTGTACTATTCTTCATACATCCTTGTATCCGTACATACATTTATATGTACCTAGGTAAAATACAAATCCGTACATTACATTTATTAAAAAACAAACAGTTTATAATATAAAATTAAAATGGAATTTTATGAAACGGAAGTTTTTATTTATCTTCACAATACTTAATACAAATACAATAGGTAATAAGAATTATGTCAAAAAAACGTCAAGATAAATGGGTGTATGTGTCAGCACTGCTGCGACCCAGAATAGCGCCTGCGGCAGCGCTGGTGTTCGGACAGACCCCTCCGTGTTTATATAAGTGAACATACATAATATAAATAGAAATTATCATATAATATAAAAAAACAACAGACACAACTAACTCAGTACAATACGAACGTAATATCATCATTCAAAAGTAGTAGAAGGAAAAAAAAAGTTCCGTACCACCACACAATATATTATTATTTGTAGTTTTACTTTAGAGTTTGCACTATGATCACACAAAATTTGACGCTTGCAAAAACAAAAACGCTAAAAAAACACGTTTCTTGTATAGGGAGCTCCTAACTTTGTAACTTTATGTTTTTGGATTTCGTAACTTAAAGGAAAGAAAACTGAACCATTATAAGATCACTTCCGTGTCTGTCCGTTTGTATTGTCACAGAGGTTTTTCTCGAAAACTTGTGCAAAACATTACCGGGGTTAGTAGATATTAAGTCATACATTACAGGAAAACTGCAGGTTTTTCTCGACAATGTAATAGTTGCGGGAAAAAACATTTTGTTGTTTTAGGAACCCTAATTGTGCCCGCATGACTTGCTCTTAATCGGTTTTTTTTATATAATGTTTTTGGATATCTGCCATAATAACACACATTTCGTGAAAATTTCAACCGGCTAACTACGAGTATTACGGTTCAAAATTCCTTTAAATGTAGGACTGATAGACGACGTAGACTTAGTAATACGTCAAGGAGTTAATTTCTGAAATAAACGAATGTTGAATGGTGAATTTTGAAATTTTTTAAATAAAAAAAAAATAAAAAGAAAAAATAACCTATGTAGATGACCACCGGTCATCTTCAGAGAAACAATGGGTTCTCAAAAGCCCAATGTCAACAACAAAAGGGTGCTCAGTTTCTCTGCGGCGAGTGCTGCGAAGATAGGTTGGATGGCAAGGAATAAGGGAAGCAATTGTCTGCCGGCCTGTAGCGTCTGTAGTACGTTTGCTGCCTCTATTCAATATGCGATTGCCGCTAGTTATCCGGGGGAGCTCAGTGCTGTCAATATGTCAATTAGTCAGCGATCGGACCGCGGAGCGGATCCACTATCGCTAACTATCCGAACTCGAAGCCCGCACCGCCCCCGCATCCATCCGCATCGCTCCTCCCCTAGTCCGTGGCTGCTCCGCTCTCCGGGTTGACTGCTTTGATTCTGATGTTCTGAACGTTATCATCAAAACAAACTTGTTTCGACAACATTTTGTACAATATCCTGTTTTTTACGTGCTGTTCGAACGCGCAGACTAGAATAGTTTCTAACTTTACTTATTGGAACGAAGTTCCATATCGCACGTTAGGCTCCACACTTGGCGAATGAGAGCTGGACCGAAAAAAGTGTAAGACTTCGACCGTCACGACACTTTTGCTGTAGTATGTGTGTTTGTGTGTTTACAAGCGTATGTCTATGTATATTATATTATATTATGTATACTATGTATACTATATTACTGCAGTATAGACGCCAATAATTTTTTTTATTTTATTTACCTAATTACTCTCAAACGTAGTTAATTTATATGCGTTTTTAAATTACCGTGGTTGTTAGACATTGTTTTAAATTAAAGCAGTTTTACTCACGGTTCCACTCCGAGCTATGTGGCTCGACGTTTCGGGCCAAGCGTATGGCCCATCTTCATGAGCACTCTGCCTAGTGCGACGGTTGGCAGAGAACTGTCAAATCTTCGTCTGTCGTTGACGAAGATTGTAGCGGTGGCCAGTGCGGGTAGTTTCCGTAGACGAGGGTTCAGGTGCGTTCCGGATCTCGGCGGAGGGACAGAAGGCGCTGACGGTGTCCACTTCCGTCTTCTTCTCTTGAGCGGCGCTATGACTGGGTTCCACATCGGCGACAAATTGAAGGCGTCCTCCCGGTTGAAGTTGTCGTGCTTCATGATTTCGATGGACTCTCGGACGAGACGTGGGACTTGTCGTGTTTCAGTCGCAAGAATTTTGACCTGACCGAATCTAATCCAGTGGTTCGTTCCGGAGTCTATGTGATCGCACACTGCCGATTTGTTGGCGTTCAGTTGTCTCGCCGCTCGTATGTGCTCCGAGACCCGCTTCGCTACGCTCCTCTTCGTCTGCCCGACGTATGACTTTCCACAGCTACATGGGATTTGGTAATTTATTGGTAGGTTAATTTATTTCAGTGTGCCTGTTATTTAATACATAATATATAAGGTATTTCATTCGTAGGTAACGATACGCTGAGGGGTGTATGTGTATCAGATACTGATCACGTTCCCATACCAATTTATTTTTACGATATAAAAAACCTACTCACTCCTCAAATTGAATACGTGAAGTGCGCGTATTTCACCTTAATAAGTATGTTTTTTATATCATAAAAAAAAAATGGTATGTGAACGTGATCGCAGTATCTGATACACATACACCCCCTTAGCGTATCGTTACCTACTATTGAAAGACCTTTTAATTATAGCTACAGGAACTTCGTTCCAACAGGGTGTCCCAAAACGCCTTTTTATTTAGGTAGATAAGTACTTCTATGATTATATTTTGCGTTTATTTTTTATTTTTCCATACAGTCGTAGACTGCGTCAGTTTCCTATAAGTCGTGCGCTTTTTCAGCAAAATCAGTTAACAGAGCGGAATCCAAAGTTAGACGTTCGAGCCTCCACCAGTAGGAGTTGATGCGGGGCGGCTTGAGGCATCTTTACTGTTATTTTTTTAGTTGTCAGTACTTCCCTTCAGTTGTTTCGGCTATACTGAACTGGACGGAAAACTTGAACTATTTACATATAGCCGTTTCGACCGATCTTTCAATTAGTGCGGTGGTATCACCCCGAGCGGGTTAAACCCTAGCAGCTAGTAAGGTAAGAATGGAAGTGACCAACAGTTTTAATCCGAACCACGGTCAGCCTCCAACGGTCGAACGGTTGCCCATTCAACTTCACCTTTCAAGTTATGCGATTAACATGTGAAGTCATCAAATATATTTTTTTAGATGGAATGTGCATCATGATCTTAGTATGGAGCCGGGCCTTGTAAATTGTTTTTGATTTATTTTATTTTACTTTATTTATTTATTATGGAGAAAAACAGATACATGTAGTACATAGATTACAAAAGAGATACAGAAAGTATACATATAACATGTCCCCACTACGTTTCCCTCTGGAACACATTGAACATAGTAAAGGCAAATAAATAAAAATGTTTACATAAACAATAAATTAATTATTACTAGGTCGGGTCATAAGTTCTGTCACAAATACATTATGAAATAAATTGTACGATTTTTTATGTTAGTTTGAAATATATATATGAAAAGAAAGGCAGATTAAAGTACATAATTTTATTAAAATTATTCAACCTGCCTGGCCAGTTGTCGATCGCAGCACGGACGACGTTCGTGTCTATATCAGCCGCTGCTTTAATCAGGGATGCTTTGAGAGACTCCAAATTCTGGTGAGGATTAGCGCAGACTTTCTCCTCCAAATATTGCCATATTTTGTAAGCCAATGGTTTCAAGTCTGGGCTGGAGGAGGGCCATTCTTGGTGCCTGATGAAGTCGATTTCATGGGCGGTCGGCCAATTTTGCGTGCTTGCTGCCCTATGAGCTGGCGCAGAATCTTGTTGGTGTACACAGTGTCCGTTTTCGAACATTTTGTGAGAAAGAGGTTCCACAATGTTTGAAAGCACCGTATTTTGGTAGACAACGGCACTGATTTTTACACCTTTCTCACAGAAAAACACCTCAGTTAGGCCTGAATAGAAGACTTCAAGCCAAACCATGAATAATGAAGAATGATGTCCACGCTGAACTCTCGGGATAGGCCTGCCCACTTCTTCACTGTTATGGGCATAAACTTTATCATTTTCTATGTTGTAACTTTGTTCAAGGTAAAAAAAAAAATGTCTGAAAAAAGGATTTCGCGGTACTTTTTCCCGCGTACCGCCTTAGCAAAGTCCGAGATCTCACTATCCTTATTTTTTCAAAGGGCTTATAAAAAAAATGCTATAAGCTTTCGATAAGCTCATAGTCCCAGGTGTTCATTTCATACTCTTTTAACCGTGGTTCTGCTTAACCGCATCTACAGAGCTAAAAATTTTTGCTTGCGCACAGCATTTCGCTGGATTCGCGCCCTCACTGCCTTGATGACCGCCGGTGTCCTAACCGTACGAGACCGGCCGCTCCTCTTGGGATGTTCGAAGCTCGAATCTTCGCCGAATCGTTTGATTGTACGTTAAACAAACCTCATTGTTATTTTTAATTTTTTTTAGAAGTTTAAAAATCTCAGTTGGCGCGTAACCGCAGCGGTGCAACGCAATAACTGCGATTGTGTCTTCCTTTTGCGTCCACTCCATGTTTTACAATGGAGTAATATAATTTTATTTTTTATTTTTAAAGACGCAAAACGTTCCTCATTCAAAATCAAACAAAACATTTCAGGCCAGTATTCGAAATTTGAAAATAATAAGGTTGTGACAGAACTTATGACCCGACTGCGTATACAAATTATCAACGGATGCGAAACAGAGAAACAAAAAGAAAAGAAAAAAAAAACATAGTAAATAGTGGTGACATGTGACATAGAATAGACGAGAGGGTATCCTATCTACCTACCCATCCAGCAGGTTACGAACTAAGTATGTTCTTATAAGAATGGGCTGAACTTAAGAATACATATTCAGTCGAAACCAGTTTCTTGTTATACTCGTAGGTATCGCACAATGGGCGTCTTAGTTGGCAAGGTGTCACCAATGTATTATACCTTCATTTCTGTTGCCTAGTAACCGCTGTACTGCCTGAGCTGCTTCACTGCAGTGAGAGTAATTAAACGAAGGCAGGTGATCTAACCTCCCCGCCTCCACCCCGCACCGCCCCCCGCGCCACCAACCCTCGCGTGAAACACCTGTGTTACAGTGATAGATCGACTACCATAATGCTACATACTATTTTTAGCTACATGTCAATTATCTTCCCGAAAAAAATTTCCCGAGTCACGTTAAAAGAGATCTAGTGCGTAGGCTTCGCCGTAGGCATTGCTAATAATATCATATCCGCTAATATCCGCGGAGGTCTTTGGCGCTTGCATCATGGGAAGTGAGGAATGAACCAAAATTGCAAATTTAGGCTCAACATTTAAATTTATTTCAGCTAACCTCGCTCTGTCAGATTCTCAATCTCTCTCGCTCTAGCGGCTAGAGTCTAGCCCCTCTGAGTCAGCCACCCATACTGGATTGCATGAAAAATTCGGTTTTAATATTCAAGTAGAATATTATTATGTACTTCTAACAGTGAGTGTATTCAGACAGGTCGCCATGTTCCACTGAGTTGAAGCCATCCAGCCGCAACTGAGTCAGTCGATAGCGAGCCGTCGACGACGTCGCCACACGTACAATCCACCAGTGGATTAAAGAGGAGAAAACAGTATCCATGGATCCACCTGTGGACCCAGACTGTGGATGCAAGTGGACGGAGGGCGCAATCCGCTCTCAGCCGACTCAAACTACGCTTCCTCTCTACGGCTCGCTCCACGCACCGGCTCACCCGTTTCCTTCCCTTAAACCAGTTGTTGAGACTTGAGTTTTGTTTCTTCGTTGAGACTTGTTTCTTCGTAGCGCATCGTAATCTGCGGCTTCGCTCGCATGAAATTCGTATTTAAAAAGAAGAAAGTAAGTAAGCCGTACCTTTATTTCGGCGCGCAGGACAATTCGGTTTGTATGAGAGTCAAATCTTCGCTTAACCAAAACTGAATTGTATTTAGCCAATCCTGTGTCACGTATAGTTAAATGTGTTTGTACTGTTCCATCGAACTCTGATGATCGGTTTATGGAGGAACATAAATACATACAGAAATATTTCTAAAAATCGTAAATTTAGTTTTAGTATGATACATAGCGTCTACAAGCGCAGTATCTCATAAAACAAAGTAACTTACCTACTCCGTGACCGTCCCTTGCAGATTTATTTTATTATTGATATATCGATGGTTATACTATTGTCCTAGTTAGACCGGATTTACTTACCACCACGGGATTCTTCGTTGAATAACCTTAAAAAAAGATCAGTGCGTTTTTTTAGGACTCGTATTGTTCGATACAATAGCCATTTAAAATGTCAGTTTCCAATGTTGGACTTGGTTTTGGCGATTCTTTCCTAACGCATAGAACCTCGATTATCTCGAAAAATACGAGTAGGTACTAGTAAAACATTCTGCTGAGTTTTTTTAAGCTTATTAAATAAAGGAATCCTGTGGTGGTGAGCAAATCTGAGAGAACTTGCGTTGTTTATGTATTATATTAAATTGCTTCCCAGCAATTTGAAATTCCGTCTGTCCCTTCCCTTACCTTATTCGGCGGTATGGGTTCACCTTTGGTTTGCTGTAGTACCGCTGACGAGAATGAAAGTTCTAACTCAAATTCTACATTTCCGGGTTAAACCCAATTACTCTCTCCAGTCGAAGCCAGGAAAATGCAAGCTTGCAAATTTCCTGTGTATTTATGCTGCCCCATTATGTAGATAATTCCCCAGCATCTAGAACGGACATCCAGAATTAGCCGGCTTGCATTCAAGCGAAATAATGTCAGAACATCTCAGATCATATTAGTGAAAACCCTATGTAAATCGGCTCAGTAGTTTTCGTGTAAATCACATGAAAGCCAACCGAATTGGTATATTGTTTTTCGGCTGCTTTGACCCCACTTCTCAGCTCATATGATAAATGGCGTGATGTTATAGCCTGTAACCTGGCGGAGATATGTCGCGCTACACAGACAAAAACCACAAGTAAATAGGTTGAGCCGTTTTTGAGTTATAATAATATGAAATGTAGGGATATTTGCATCCGATTTGTTATTAAATCGACTTTACCGAGAGCGGAGCCGCGGACACAGCTAGTTCTTCAATAAATAAGATGCTATATGAAGGAACACAGAATAAAAAGAAAAATGTCTAAATCAGCATGTGACTGGAACACCGATTCTCTTTGAGAAGTTAGATGGTCTGTTAAGAAACTCAGGTCGCTCGAGGGTATGTCAAATTTTCAATGCCTGCCTGTAGCATAAAGTCGACGTAACATCGCGTCTCGCAGGTAGCGCGGAGAGCATTCCAAGTGTGGAGCGCACGAGCTGCACGAGGACGCGAACATCGAACATTTTGTCAGCCTCGCTGATGAGAAATCGTCGAAGGTGAGCAACGTAGAAGTGCGGTCGGACTTTGGATGGACGATCGTCCGAGCGTTGAGGCTGGCCGTGGGTGATTCGCATTCCGCGTAAAACTGTAGGCCCCTTTCCTTACCTTACTACGTTGTCGCACTGATTTAAAGGTCGGTCGAAGCGGAATGTGTATATAAGTAGTTTACGGCTTTAGTATTCGATGATAAGGATAACCAGGTCAGGTTCCATAAAAAAACTGTTTTAAAAAACATAGAACCGACTTAAAAAAACAACTAGAACTTAAAAGTGTGAAATAATATTTTTATTCATATTCGGACGTTGTCTACATTTAGTAAAATTAGACAGATATATTTTATTTTTATCTCTTTTATATTATAATTGACTGCTAAAAATAAAACAAAATAATAAACGGTTGCCACAAACAAGCGAATTTTTAAACATTTTCTGTCCTGAGGTAAATTTATATATCTACTTTTATTTCAAGGTTATTTTTAACCATCTATTTTATATTGCAGGTGTAGATTATGTTATGTAACTCAATTCATAGATTATGGAGTGTGCATCGTGTTACGCTTGGAATGAAACCGCCGCCGCACCGCCCGCGCCAGCGTAGTCTTGCGAGTGGCATGTTCCGGCGCCCGCGGCTACCGGAAGCCGTGCTCGCCGGCGCCGGAAGTAGCTCCCACCACCGACGCGGCCGCTTCGGATGTAACGTCACACGACGCTAGTACCCCGCCCCGCCCCGCCCCGCCGCCCGCACCACCGACACACCGCTAGATCTGCCCGTTCTAAACTATTTCTTTACAGAATTTTAGATGTTAATTAAAATAGTACCCACAGTTATGCCTACAGTGAGTGTGTAGGTACACAATTTATTATGCTTTATTTTACGATACACGAAACAGACACATACATACATACGATACGAGTATGTCCGTTTCATTGGAAACTTGTTTGAATAAATAATTTGTGTTTAGACATCAAATGAAATGACTAATTTGTTTGCACATTCCGTTAGCACTTTTTCCACTGAAACTAAAACAAAATTTAATTAAGTACGTAATAGTCAATTGTTAATGGATGCCTTTTATTTTTTTTTTTTTTTATTTTGTGTTTCAACCGATAAAGCAATGAATTTGTACATACAGATTCAGATTCAGATTCAGATATTTATTTCGCCATAAAGTATTTTTTTATATAGATTATCCATAAAATGTACACAGTTTAATTCATATATTTTTATTCATATAAAGAACACACAACAATAACAATATTTCATTGAGACATATGCATATTCAGTATGGTTCATCATTTTATTTGGACTTTGATGCGCACCGCGCTTCCTCTTGCCTATACACTAACCTGACGCTCTGACGGTGATTGTAAATACTGTTAATTACTTCCACAAAATGTAAATACCCGTATTTATGCCCAGTGCGTCCTTATGACGTAAGAGTGGTGCAACGTGGACTCTCACGGGATCGCTGTTGTTCAAAGGTTGAAAGTTGCCGAGCGAGTAATTGAGCGAGCCATTCTGGATATGGTGCGTAACGGTGCCTCGTTACGCCTCCGTTATCCGCCGACGCACCAAAGTAGTCGATATTGGACACCGGGTGGCTAAGCACAAGTGGCAGTGGGCTGGTCACGTCATCCGAAGAGACGCCGACCGTTGGAGTAACCGTGTCCTACACTGGCGGCCGTGGACAGGAAAACGGAGTGTGGGAAGATAACCTTACAGATGGGACGACGACATCAAGTACGTCGGCATAAAGCAGAGGTTCCGCATACCTTAATGCCGGGAGGATTGGAGGAAAATTGGAGAGTCGTATGTCCAGCAGTGGTGTCTCCACTGCTGGACATACGACTCTCCAATTTTCCTTACGGACACGCTCACTAGTTGAGTGTTGTTAATAAGTTCAGGCGCACATTCAGTTTAGTACAAACGATGTTTGTGCAATATCAGTATTTAAACTTTACGCTCGGGAAGATATTACGTACTGTGACCTTTTTTTTATGTTGTAAGCTCGACATAAAATATGGCGCCGCCGAGGCACCCAGGTGTCTAACGGCGCCCATGGACATTCGGTCGTATGCGGGGGTTGCGAATATCATGCCGACCTGATAGGTACCCATTCACGGCCCTATTGAAGGACCCGGGACTGTACTTTGTGGGAAATATATGTGCAGGGAGAGCATTCCAGAGTTTACCGGTTCTGTAGAGGAAAAATCTGCAGAATCGATTGGTATGCATCCGTGGTAAGTCCAGCGTATAGGAATGCAATCCCTTCCCACTGCGCGTGGTGCGGAGGTGGAAAGGGGACGGCGGGATCGCGTCAAACAGCTCCTCTGAGCACTCCCCCAGGAATAAGCGATAGAACATACTTAGGGAGCCGACATCCCTACGGTGTTGCAGTGATTCTAGATCGCGGGACACTTCGGAGTCACCCACTAATCGCACGGCTCGACCTTTTAGCTTTTTCACCTTGTATGGACTGTATGTGGACAGACTTACCAGCTTTCTCCGACGCACCTTCAGGGTACCTGGTGCTCCCGTAGGCTGAGCTGGTTGCGTTCAATCGGATGGGTATTTGTCAATTAGAACCGATTGAGCCGTCCACAAGTTCAGAGAAAAAAAATGACTAAAATTTTATCGTGCTGTTCTGCAATGTTTCATCTCATCTCATCTTTGATATCTGCTAAATGTATTTGCATTCCCCTTTTTTTATATAATTTTCTGCCCATGTGGTCTTGGACCAAAATTACTTCGGGTATGTGGTAATCGAACTGGCGGATATCAGACCGGGACCGAAGGTTCTTCTGTGTATTGGAGGGATTATTAAAATACACAATGAACTCCGCATCAATTATTATCCTAAACCCGCATAAATATTAAATTCGCGACGTTCAAATAGGCATCGTCCACGCGGCGCGTTCACAGAACACGAGATCGATATCGGACCATTGTTCGGCGAAAACCCACCATAAATCAGGGATATAAGTTTATACAAGTCTCATACATGCATCAATAATTCATTTGGTGGTAGCGAACCCGATATTGAGGTACAATAAGCGGGGCCACACACTTCGCCCACAGTTGGGGGCGGGGGCGGGTGCGGGGGAAGTGGAGCGGGGCGCGCCTCAGACCACAGAACATTGAATTGAGTCCGCGCTCTACTAGGAGTGTCTATGAAAATGGACAGGCGGATTACTCTGGTCTTTAGCACACACGACACCAGTTCACACCACACGCCGTATCCCGACCATCGGGGTAAGCAGAGTAATCGTTGTTGTGCTGCAAGTACACTGATACATTACAGCACAACAGCGACCATCACGTTTAGCAAAGTATTAGGACTATATAACTATCAAGCAGCAAGTAAGGCACGAAGACCGATCTGCTGCATGACTCGATGGAAATACCGCGCCAAGGTGAGAGGTGGCTAGCCTGTCGCACGGCATCTTGTCCTTATCGCTTAGTCGCCTTTTACTACATGCATGGGGAGAGATGCAGTGGGGATATTCTTATTAAGTACCGGCCCCACACAGTACAGTCTGGTGCACGTTGTTCTCAAATTGATTTATAGGCCGATTTTATCAACTCGGGTTGTCAAATGTACATATAAGAAATGTCTCTTCAAGCTATCCGTATCCATTAATGATTACCTACTGACGATTGAAAAATGGACGCTAATTTGTTTTGCAGACATTACGCAGGCATATTCGTAATTGGTTCAGAGTATCCCAAGGTTACGGTACTTGCGCGCGGAGAGGGAGGTCAAATCGAGTGGTTTCGCAAGTTTGAAAGATAACATTTATGGACTCTGTCCCTTTGGGTTAGATCATTCGAAATGTTTTGATGAGTTCTTTCGAAATACTCGTAGTACCTATAATATTTTGTGGTCGAAATGATCTCTTCAGTTCGGTAGCATACTCGGCCCTTTCCGCATACCTACATGTATATTCCGCCTCCCAGTCTACAGCGTTGCTCAGCGTTTCCCCGGCAGGAACTAGAAAACGCATCGCTACTTCCGACATTTCCGCCGCACTCCAGCGACCGAATAATTTATGAAAGCGCATAAGCATGCATGTGGCTTCCGAGTTCCGATGCATAAATATGTATGTACGTGGTGACGCGGTGTGTGCGTGTTGCTGGCTTGACATAGTTTTTTTAACAGTCGGTGTTTTCCCGTATCTATTTAAATATGCGACCTTGACACGCGTCAAAGCTTCACCGGTGCTTGACTGAAAGGATGTTTGATTTTATTGAGGTACATGTTATATACATGCAATTGTATAATACATTAAGTCCGTATGTTCATTAAATAATGTAGAAAACTATTCAAAATGACTGTAAAGTTGATATTTTGTATTGACCGGTAGTAAGTGAGGAAACCGGCGGGCAATTTTTTCTCTCATTCAAATTCATCCGTACTAGCAATTTCTCAAGATCCGTCGCACTCACTCCAATGGGCTTCTCAATGCGTCTAATGAGACAGAGCTGCGGCGCTACAGCTATTTTTGCCATAACCGCTAATAGAGAATAGGCAGGCAGCTGTACACTAACGAATAGTAGTGTAGTCGGATAGGAAAAATGAATCCTTCAAAAATGTTGCCTTTTCCCACCCAGTCCAGCGCAATACAAATGATAAGATCTCGAATTTAGATTCTATAAGCACCATAAAATATACACTTTTGCAATAAGTACGACATTTTATTTAGAGGTGAAAAATTTTCATCTCTTACCCCCTGATAAAAATCTGGAGTCGGCATGTACATTTATGAAATATGTTTATAAAAATAATAAAATTGCAGGCAACGGAACAAAAAGTGAAATATTTCATTCATAAAGTCGTTCTGTTTGATATACCTACAGAGAAAAATAATAAACGTATTTGTATGCTACGCCGTACGCTCGCCGACTTCTAATATGAGGATATAACTTTTACAGATCGTTTCTATTTGAAAAACTTTTAAAGTCAGTTTGAGCAGGAATTCCTAGTTTGTCACTACTTTCCTACAGGCCACTTCGAACTAGTGATGTAGGTACGACGGATTATAAAACAGTTTTCCGTATGCCGGATATACATTTTAAACTTAACCGGATATCAAGCTGGAAGTAAGCTTGAATTTAGGCGTGCTACAAAATTACGCACGCGAGTTACGTTTGAATGTAATTTAGTTAAATTGCGTCATATCGCCCTTTCAAATCTGTCAACATTCATAAATACAAACACAATCGTCTGTTCCGTCGGAACACTGAAAAACACGCGTTACGTCACCATGACATACTTGCCATTATGAATTAAGTAATAACTTAATTACGGTTTGTAATCAAATCATAAGGCAAAACAAACAAGTATTTTAATTTGCTTATAATATTTTATTTACTATCCGGTACCCGCCTAGTTAAAGTTGCCGGATTGACAGGATACTGAATCATAAACGGATATCGTTGCATCTGTACTTTGAACACGTTCTGCGAGTCAGATGCGCTGTTAGATCAACCATGCGTATGTATACACGCATTCACGTTTGATGCACGAGTTCGCTCACACGAGGAGCTACAGTTAGTACACCAATCACGGCGGACATAATAATTGCCGTAGAGAGCAATTTGGCATTCTAACAATACTGACTGCTGTAGAAATTTTCAGTGGCGACATATTTTTCCCTTCCGGAGTTCCAACTAAATGGTTGGCACCACCACCACTGGTACCACCATGTCATTTTCCGGTTTTTATTATTTGTTCTTTTACTTTAGTGTTCGCACTATAATCAATCACACTATGTTTGACGCTTGTATGTATTACCGTTTTTATGATAGAGCAAAAACAAAACAAAATAACTTGATAATACACGTTTTTGAACGGGGTCCCCTGATTTTTTTCTATTTTTATTTTTTCTTTGTTAGTACATTCACTAAAAAAAGCCCTTTAAAGTAGGACAGACGGACAGACAGACAGAAGCACGGAAAGACAGACGAACGGACAGACGGCGTTAGTAATAGGGTCCCGTATGGATAAGTAACCTTAAAAACTAAGTAGATTCCAAAAAAGAACCGTGGGGAAATTGGAAAAAAAATATTTGAGCTCTCCAGCACTCTCCACACATTTTCGTGCCTATATACCTATGTAACTTCGAAATATAATTATGGAGAACTAAATTTTTATTAAAATTTTGCCACTATTCTTTTTTCGAATCAAAATCAACCAGTATATACGTAGTTATGTAGTACTAGCTTTTGCCCGCAGCTTCGCTCGCGTGAAATTCGTGATCGCGTGAAAATAAGTAGCCCGCTACCGTAACTTTATTTCGGCGCGAGGAACAATTCGGTTTGTATGAGAGCCACATCCTAGCGTAACCGGAACTGAATTTTATGCCGATACTGTGTCCCGTATAATTAAATGTGCTTGTACTAAGTTTCATCGAATTCGGATGATCGGTTTAAGAGTTATGGAGGAACATACATACATACAGAAAAGATTTCTAAAAATCGTAAATTTAGTTTTAGTATCATACATAGAGTCTACAGACGCAGTGTCTCATAAAACAAAGTAACTTACTCCATGATCAGACCATCCCTTACAGAAATATTATTAGTATTGATGTAGTTACAAATTGGAGTGCGCTTTAAACGTACAATATATATTGATGTTCGTGTTTCGCAGTTTTCGCACCGAAACCCCTTGTTCTCAGAAGTTGTAACGTGATCGTAGGTTGTACGACGCATGTATCTCGCGCCCCACGCGCCGCCCGTCCCGTCTCGCTCGCCGCACCTCGCTTGCCACTCGGAATACCAACATTCAGGGCGTTAGAGGCTCTTACATAAGTAATGACGATGCTCATACCGACCGGATCGGCGCCATCTCACCTCGAATTTATCGCCTGCTCTGCGAGCACTGAATGGCGATTGGTATCCACACTGACAATTTTACTAGAAATACTCGTAGAACGTAGGAGCCATTAGTCCGGAGTGGGCTGCCGTCTCTGCTCGGCCTAGCCAGTCGGCATCACTCGATATCTGCTACATATCTCGTAACAACCCCTCTAGGAAGCTAGCTAGGTACAGCTCGTATATTTCAGACCTTCGATAAACAAGTGCGAGTCGGACTCGCGCACCGAGAGTTCAGTACCACTACGCAACAATATATTATTATTTGTTGTTCTAATTTAGAGTTTGCACCAAGTTTGACGGTTGTACAAGGGTCTCCTTAGATTTTTCAAGTAAGTAATTTTTTTTTTTTTATGAAACAGGTATGCTACCGAACTACCATTGCCGTCGTTAGAGAACTTATGGGTGCTCGGCGCCACATGCCGCGTTTTCTGTAAAAATTAAATAAAAAGATCGAGTGCGTGCCGTGATGGGTTCCGTAGTCGGGAAGAACGTTCACGGTATAAACCAAAATATGCCTGTGTAATCCAACATATCTCCGCCAGGTTACAGGCTTTATAGCATCACGTCATTATTCTGATGAGCTGAGCAGTGGGGACCGAATTGAAAAGTACCTCGTTAACCTGAACTAAGATGCGTCTTCGGTCGCCGTGCTGGACGTAGCATACACACCATCGGGCGCGCATCCAGCGTGCTAGTTGCAGTCGAACGAGTGAGAGAGATATCACGTCTGTTGTTTTGTTGTCTATAAAACGTAAAAAAATGGGAATTTGCTGTACAGCAAGCCTACACACGATCCAGCCCCGGATATTCATTATCCATCGGCGACGTACGTCACGCTTAGACAGTGGTGGGGGGACCGTTGCTGGATGAAAAATGCGTCCAGCGGGTCCAGCAAGCAATTAATAATAATTACCGACGTACGTCGAGCCTATTCATTGTCGTTTTTCATCGTGCATCGTGAAAAACGACAACGGTGAATAAGATGCTTTGTGACTTTGTTCATGGAAATATACAGTTTATGTTTACCTGAACGCATCTCGGCCTTCGGCCGCCTCGCTCTTAGTGACTTACTGTTTTCGAGAAATTATCGTTTATCCGAACCCAGCTCGGCTTTCGGCTTTGCTCTTAGTTACTTACTTTCTTTGAAAGAGTATAATATCATTTACTTCAACGTAGCTCGAACTTTGGCCGCGGCCTTAGCGACTTAATTACTTCGAAATTGAATTATATAATTCACCGTCATGTACATAGTACTGTTCCTATCAAACATTCTTCTTCATAATTCGTCATCATAGGTAATTCATTTCCATAACGAAATGAGTATTTGAAAAGCCTCGTATTCGATCTTCACTCTGAGCGTTATCAAATATCGGGGACGGCGAGCCGCGAGCGACGCATGATAATACACTCTACAATGCGAAACCAATTCTCACAACGTTTCAATTACTATCCGATTCGTGAGTACCGAATGGTGGGAGACCGTTAGGTACATGTGAGTGAGGAAGCGCTCGCACTTGAGTCCCGTTCGTGCTCGTGTGTAAACTGTTATAGGTACGTCGTCGACAATAGAATTCAATTTATTTGGCTGGCGCGCGGCCGATCCGGTCTGCAATCCGGATCGGTCCTGATAGAGCCGCCGCGCCCCGTCGACCACGCGTCCGCGGCAACAGCAAACTACCCTATAAATAATATAATAGTTGTGACTGAAATCGCGGCACCAGTATGCCGCGTAGCAAGACCGTTTCCGATCCATTCAGTTAGTTCTAGACAGATAGATTAGCGAAGCATTACCAAGTCATATGGATGATAAGGAGAGATATGCAGTAGCTATTATTTTAAAGTGTGGGGCCGGTACTTTAAAAGAATAGCCCCACTGCATATCTCCCCGTGAATGTCGTAAAAGGCGGCTAAGGGATAAGGACACGGTGCCATGCTAAAGGGCGACAGGATAGCCACCTGCCACCTTGGCGCGGTCCTTCCACCGAGTCATGCAACAGGTGGGTCTTCGTGCCTCACTTGCTGCTCGATAGTTATCTTGTCCTAATACCTTGCTAAACGTGGTGGTCGGTGTTGTGCTGTAATTTACCATACTTCTTGCAGCACAACACCGATTACTCTGCTTACCCCGATTGTCGGGATACAGCTTGTGGTATGTAAGTATGTATAATAAGGATAACGCGCCTGGAGAAACAAACCATTTGTTAATTGTGTAGTAGTAAATAACATATAAAAACTCTGAGCTGCCCGGGTATTCACTTAGCGGTCCCCCGACACCTTTAATTTTTTACTTTTAAGGGATCGGGGTTTTAAAAAATTGTAATTTAGCTTTCTTAAAGAACAAGACGTTTCGAGTTTAATAACATGAATTTTAGAATATTATCGCGTCATATAGCTGAGGACAGTCAACAGGCATCCTAATATTGGCGTCGCCGTCGTAATGCCACACACAAATTGGTCATAGAAAAACGGCCTATTTCCTGCCGGAATGTTGTTACCGTGAAGCTTATTTTTTATCGTCCGGTTACTCTCCGACTAACGAGATGAGCAGCGAAAAAAAGTTTTACTCTCCAAAATCAAAGTGTACCCGGTGTGCGAGAGCTTCGTCGGGTTTATTTGGAGAGCTCGGGGAACGAATGACACGCACCGCCCGCGCCCGGGTAAAATATCGGTGCGGCCTCTGTGCAGCCCGGCTCGCGGCTACCGATCACCCGCCAGGCACCGGACAGTTGGACACGAAGCTCACCCCCCTCCCCCGCCGACCCAACACAACCGATAGAAAACTTTGAAAGCTGAAAAGCTTCCGATTTTTAGCTAAATTCTATGCTGCAAGCATTGTATCCCGGAAGAGCATAGGAGGGCAATCATTAAAAAGCCTTCATGTTATGATAATACACTGGCCATTCGAAATTCGAACACGTTGGCTAAACGATAAACTGTACCGATAAACGATACACATAATTTTATGATAAAAAAGCGGTCAACTTAGCCCGTATCTTAAAACCCCAAAACGCTAGGCTCTAGATAGATTTGATTGCATTCGTATATAAAAAACCGGCCAAGTGCGAGTCGAACTCGCGCACCGAGGGTGCCTTATCGCCATGTCATGGTTAGTGCCACTCACGCCATCTTTGGCGTGTTATGAAATGCTTCATATTAGTTAAATGTATGATTAGTTAAAATGCTTCACACTCTATTCGGTAGATAGCGCGCGCGCATACACTTTTTGGTTTCTTCTATGGGAACCCCCGTGAATTTTTACTTTTTCTTATTTTTATTATTTGTTGTTATATCGGCCATAATAATACATATTCTGTGAAAAATTCAACGGGCTACCTATACGGTTCAAGAGATACAGCCCTCGGACAGACAGACGGACGGACGGATGGACAGACCTACAGCCAACAGACAGACGGCGTAGGCTTAGTAATAGGGTCTCATACCGGATACGGAACCCTAACAAGCTTTCTAATAAATAAACCGCATACAAATCGGCCCATCCGTTTGGGAGCTACGGGATAGACAGACACACAAAAAAGACGGAGGCGTCAAACTATAACTCCCCTGCTTTTGCGTCGAGAATTACAAATTACTAATGCCTATTGGTCGTATGTCGTTTATTAAAGGCGCGTGGTTGACACACGAACACGCATGCCAAGAACATTGACGCATGCATTTAGGTTGCAGGTGTAACGCGCCTAAAGCAACAATGGTGCCTTTCGCCTAATAAAACTGGATCGAAACTCAATAGACTGTACGCCTTGGCGTATCTCTGGTCCCAAATTCACGGCAGATGGGTACTCCATTACCGAAGGTAAATCATTTTAAATAGCTGCCTGGATCCGACCGACATACCGAACGAGTAAACCCACTCGCTACAAAGGATTACTGATCTGGATGAAATCGGGCATTTACGTTCTATTGTTAGAGAGATAATTAAATTAAATTATTAAAAAGATCGTTTATTTGACGGAGAGGGTAAAATTCAGGGAAGAACTGCGTATCTTATCTTCATAAAACGTATTAGACAGTATTATTATACCTACCTAGTTCCAGCTCACTCCACTCATATAGTTCGTCTGGATTCTCTGAATAGATTTATTTTCATAAACAAAACGGTTCATGACACTTAACTATCTAGCTATCGTTGGAATTCACGACTGAGCAAATTAATTATAGATAAAAAGAAAAACACAATTAAAACAGTTTTTGTAGCACCACACCGTTTAATCTTACTTACCACGATTGTCGGGACGCAGAATATGCGGTATGCATATGCATGTAAGAAAATTTTCCCAGCTACCTAATTGTTATATATAAGATCGTAGAAAATTATGACATGATTATTAATCAACAATGCAATATGGAGCATATGAAACTTATGCCAGTCCAATAGTAGGTTCGTAAGTTTATAATTTCTCACTCAATCGCTGCCCATTTAAGCAATCCTTACTCCTCACGGGCCATTCATTATCCCTTGAAGGCGCTCAATGGAGGGGAAAATCCTCGATAAATCTCTGCATCGACTAAGCGTATACAATGGACTCCCCGCCGCCGCCGCCGCCGCCACCGCGACGACGCGCCGCACCGGGCGGCGGCGAAGTGACTCCGCCACCGTCGCCGTCGCGTCGTCGTCGGCGGCGTCGTCCCCCGGGTGCTCTCAATAAAATGTAAAGGAGGAAACTGTGATTCAATTTCAAGTACGAACTTCTCGGAAGAAGTTAATGGCGGTTTATATCCGATGACCTGACCTCAACATTTCCCACTTTCGAGCAAGCGACGTGCGAGAGCGCTCCCGCCCGCCCAGCCCCGCGCCCCAGAAGCGGCTTTCTTTATGAGGGCATCCATAAGGTTGACTGCGTGCGCGATCCCAAGATGTCTTTCCTCCACTACTGAAGCTGAAATTTATTGAGAAAACGTCTACATTATTTTTAGTGTTTCCCGACTTGGACGTAGAGATTTACTCGATTTAACAATGAAAGAGTTTAGGTAAAAACTTGTCTGCACGTATACACACGTAAAACTACCAAGCACTGGAGCAGTATTTGTCTACGACTCGTTTCAGGAACTACGTTTATGTCGATATAATTATACCTGACGAGAGTGTCAAACCGTCTGCACATAATCATAATTCATAAGCTACTACTGTGAATTTCTTTCGGTGTCGCAAGCATACATACATTGCAGTCGAATGTAATATTATATGTATGTACCTGTTTTGCCATTCTACTTTACTTACTGTACATATTTAAGCTACCGCATTTTCGCAACGGGAATTATAAGTATTCATACATACCACACGCTCTATCCTGACAATTTGTGGTAAGCAGAGTAATCGGAATTATTGCTGCAGGTACTTTTGTAAATTACAGCACAACACTCACCACCCACGTATACCTTCCTAGTATCCCGTACAAAATAATCATTTGGTTACAATAATCGTGTAATATTATACTCTGGCCGACCTCGACGCAGACACTTGTTAGAGCGTCGTCGCACCCCTGCCGTCCGCGCGCGCCTATCGTAGAGAGTTCAACGGGAGCACGCGGCAAATTGGTCAGTTTAATGCGTTCATTCCACATTCTTTCACTCCAAACCGGCCATTATCCATTGTTATACAAAAAATATTCTGGAGGTAGGAGTCCATTAGGAGTCGCTTCGCACTCCTGCCGCTGTTTTTCAAACTTGGAATCACGGTGGTACGTGTAGAATGCACGAATGTATGTTCTTTTGATAAACAATTAATGTCAAAAAGTATAAAAAAATCTGTTTGTCATGGTTACTCTTGAAACGAATTGAAAAAAATCGTCTAACTTTGATGACTCGTTGTGCCTGCAAATAATAATAATTATTATGTTTTTATTAGTGTTATATTTGCGCCACCTTCCTCATTTTGCTGATTTAAGTGCTTTGTATAACGCACATACCTACTAAGAAACTGAGCATTGACCATTTTCCCGGTAGGTACATATTTCGTGTCGGTGACGTCATAATATTTTAGCTTACATGCACGTTACATGCATCGCATGATCGCACCTCGTATACCATATGAGTAAGACGTGATTTCACGTGAAAATATTTTACGTAAGCGTTGTGACATTGACAAGGAAGCTACACGTGGTGGTCGTCGCGTCGATAAAGCGTCAAGGGAAGCCGCGCGACGAGCCGACCTTGCTCGCAGGCGCAGGCAAGCCGCGTCTCGCGTCGCCGCGTCTTATTTGTCTAGCTCGCGAGAATTTATCCCCAAGAAGGATTTATGCTTTCCGGTAGCAGGTTGTGTGTGTACGTGCCGGGCGCTCCCGGAGCACCCCCTAAGCCTGCTCGGCGCTGCGCCGCTACTCAAACAGCCGCCCGCGCCCGCGCCCGCGCCGCAACCTAAACGGGACGCAGATGGATTTGGTACACGTTTTAGGAGCGCCATAAAGCATAGGGCGTGTACTTTGCTGACGAATAGCAGGCGCCTGCCTCGATGCAAGCATTGTGTTGTGATTGCCAATGTGAAGCTTCCTACAGATACAATATGTAAGCGTAGGTAATATTTTGTGTTTAACAAATGATGTGATTAGTAGTAACTTGGTGTAAGTGTGTGGAATAGGAAGATTCAAACACTGTTTGCAATCATAGAGTTATTATAATATACGGGTATATAGAGAGATCGGAACTGTCATCTTTACTGGGTGTGGGGGAAGGTGATGCACACGTCGCATCACGAAGCAACTGACGACGACGTCTGCGATCGAACTGCCATCGAACAAGGTATAAACACGTCGAATGATCGTCTCTGAAGTTGCCCCAATCACCAATGCTATCATCCTACCTACATATCTTATTTTTTACATACCTATATTATATTAATATTTCAAACATAGGCAATGTTTGAACTATTATACGTCGTATAGATAGGCAATAGGTTAGTCTCCAAATTTTTTCTGAAATAATTTGTGCTTAGTTCGTTTTTTTTTTTAATAAAATGTTAGTCTTGCTCAAAACCGGTCGCGTTTTCCTTCTAGTTCGCACGACCAGAAGGAAGCACTGGCATTGCACCTGGTTAACCAAGGTGTGATGATTAGTGTCTTGTATGGGGACCCGTGAATTTTTTACTTTTTCTTATTTTTATTATTTGTTGTTATAACGGCCATAATAACACATATTCTATGAATATTTTAACGGGCTACCCATAACGGTTCAAGAGTACAGCCCTTGGACAAACGGACAGACAGGCAAACAGACAGACGGACAGACGGCGTAGGCTTAGTAATAGGGTCCCGTAAGACGGATACGGACGGAACCCTAAAAATAATATTGGTTCTAAACTTCTAGTTACATTCTGGATGGGCGGACGAGTGTGCTTGAACTCTCCTGGCTGGATCTAAAGGCACTCAGGAGTGCTATTAATTAAATAAATAAATTACTTATTACGAGTACTAAAATGAGGGATAGTTACAAATTGCTAAAACCATCAACGCTACAGTTATTGAAAGTCTGTTTTACCGCTATTTTTCTACCACGCGCTTCGTTTTCAAATTCAGACTTCATTGTATTCAGGTAAAAAGTGGATTTCAACCGGGAGCAATATGTAATCACGATTAACGAAGACCTCCTGGCGACCACCTTGACAACATTGTTGGAAAATGATTGGAAAAACGTTATAGTCGATTATAATTTTATAATACACTAGCTTTTGCCCGCGGCTACGCTCGCGTGAATATTCGTATTTAAAAAGAAGAAATTAAGTAAGCCCGCTACCGTACCTGTATTTCGGCGCGCGGAACAATTCAGTTTGTATGCGAGTCACTTCTTTGCGTAACCGGAACAAAATTTTATTTAGCCTATCCTGTGTCCCGTATTGTAAAATGTACTTGTACTAAGTTTCATCGAATTCAGATGATCGGTTTAAGAGTTATGGAGGAACATACATACACATATACATACATACAGAAAAGATCTCTAAAAATCGTCAATTTAGTTTATCATACATAGAGTCTACAAACACAGTATCTCATAAAACAAAGTAACTTACTCCATGACCATCCCTTACATATTTATTATTAGTATAGAGTATAGAATAAATAGATAAATAGATATAGATAGAAGATAGATATTTTTTCGTAGTCTAGTGAGTGAGTCTAGTCTAGTGAGTGAGTTTAACTTTATTGGTAAAATTGTATTAGAAAAGTGGTCTAAAGTTATAGTCCACATATATTTTTATTCGATGTATAATGAATCAACAAATTATTACAGGTTTCGTCGACGGCAGTTTTTATTTATGGAAACTGACAGACACGGTTGGCTACATCACCTACAACATCCGTAATGTCACCCCATAACATTTTGGTGAACTAGTTTTCATGTCAGTGCTTCCCTTTGGTCGTGCTGGCTACACTGAACTGGACGAAAAACATAGCCGCTTCGACTGACCTTTCATTCAGTGCGGTGGTAGAAACCCGGGCGGGTCAAACTCTACCACCTAGTAAAGTAAGAAGGGAAGGGAGGCACCTACAGTTTTACGTGGAATTCGAACCACGGTCAGCCTCCAACGGTCGAACGGTCACCCTTCCAAGTTCTGACCGCACCCATGGTGTGCTTATGATCAGGAACGACACTCGACCGACCGCACCACTGTGCTACCGAGGATGACACCGATCGCACCACTGAGCTACCGAGGCTGACATTATATAGCTAATTACATACACCTGTCAGCCGGACATGGCATTCGCAACCCCCGCATACGACCGAATATCCCTGGGCATCGTTAGACACCGTATGGGTTGCTCGGCGCCACATGTCGCGCTTTCAATAAATACATAATAAAAAAATAAGTATCGCGTTAGAATAAAAACAATGGAAACTGCCCATTAACAATCCGCTCGGTCGAGGTTTAGTTAGCGGTTAGGCCGACTACAACGACCGTATTTATGTAGATATATTGAATAGCTGAATTCTGTCAGCCTGCACACTCGTGGCGCGGCCATTAAACGCTCCCCAACCGACTGCGGATTGTTGTTTTGTGATGGTTGACTACGACACTTGTTAGTGTTTGCGGACCATTGCGTCCACTACACTTTGTTCTGTCGGAGTTAGGTGTCATGCCAGTGCCTCCCTTTGTTATTTAAAAAAACAGACGAGAGGTGTCGTGGCACACCCGGTTGGAACGAAGTTCCTTTTGCTATAATATATTATTTATTAAATAACAGGCACAATGAAATAAATTAACAACGTTTAAGAATAATTTAACATACATATTCATACGCGTGTAAACACACAAACACGCTTACTACAGTCAAAGTGTCGTGACGGTCGAAGTCTTAAACTTTTTTAGGTCTAGCTCTCATTCGCCAAGTGGCTGGAGTCTCACGTGCGATCCATTATGCAATGAATGAATATTTTACGCAAGTTTAGTCTGTGGTTTAGTTACGTTGACAAGGAAGCTAGACGTGGTCGTCGTTGCATAGATGAAGCTTCAATATGGCCGTGCCGACTACACACACACCTAACACCGGAACACGTTAACTATTTCCGACCATCATTTTTATTCATTGCTGCGTTAGGTACTAATCCAGACGAATTTCAACCTACCACCTACATACTAGTACTCACTTGCTTACTTACGCGCCTACCTTACTCACTTGCTGACTAGCTTACTTATTCGCTTGCTTACTCACTTACTGACACGTTTACTTACTCGCTCACTTACTGTTTACTCGCCACGAGCCGGTCGAAAGGATCGCCAGGATTGTTTCGGCTGCGTGCGAAATTCTGAGAGGACACCGTGGAAATTCGAACAGCGTCGACTGCCGACTTTGTGCCGTGCACGTCACCCCTTTGACGTGACCTCACGTGAACACTTTGTGACGCCCTCCCCCCCCCCCCCCCCCCCCCTCCACCCCGCCCCGGCGCACGCTCCTCGCTCCCGGGAAATTCAATCCGCACGCTCGCTTTTGTTTTCTTTGAAGGCGACGTGGTTAATAAGAGCGCGTCAAAGAGTTGCCTATTTACTTCACATAAGCAGCGCCGGCGCGCAGTCCGGCTTCGAACCTCAGCCAGTGCGTTTTCTGAAGTTCAGTCAGGATCTTGCATCGTGATATTTTGAAGGATACAAGTCAAGAGTGGAAATTTAACACAGAAATTAAATGTTGCCCTAGCCTACGCTCGCTAAGGCTCGACAAAACATTTACATATTTTGAGCACCTGCTTCATTTTTAGTTCGTAAATTTTTTTATGGAATCTGTTACATCAGCTACTGCATGATTTCAGCTTACCACACCTTGATTAGCTAGGTGTAATGTCAGAGTTTCCAGTTGACCTAAATAATGATGGTCTAAATAAAGTTTTTAATGGCAATAAAACTGACGGCAATAGAATTCTGTAATATGCTAATGGCAATAAAATTAAACTTTATGTTTTCATAATGGTGTCTAGACGTGCCCTATAAAAATATTCTTCCAGTAAATATTAAAGTAGAATTTCAATCATTGAGTTATTATTAATTTCAAATTTCAGTGAGTTAAGAGTTAACCTCCATATTAATCAAGTTTCTATCTACAGTACCCATTCTACGCTTGCACTGTCCTCCCCAATGCACTCTCCCCCATGACTCTCCTCACATCCCAAAGGCTAGTAGTAAAGAATTCCGTTAAAAACTCGTATTTTGTGACTTTTTTTAAACTGGTGTACAATAAAGTATATTTAGATTTGATTTGAAGAATTATGTGCCTACAGTTGACAGATATATAGTACCTACAGATATATAATCTTGTGGCGCGGAGCGGCTCTCTTCATATGTGTCGAGACGAAGCTATCTACTAATCGTGATAATTTTTTACTAGATTATCTCAAAAATAGAACCAAATGTACTTAGACTGGCTAGAGCTAATGCCTGGCTCGAGCGAGTTTCCGCTACCCAAGGAGGATCGGTGCCGCTACCTATCGATCTCTACTGCTCGCGGCCGCGGCGTGTGAGTAGAGAGGGTGTCGGTCGAGGCGTGCGCTGCAGTCTTGCAGTCTTCCGTTCCGCTCTACACTTGAATTTCCGCTTTACAGCTAATGAATGAGTTTAATCGGGTACGGCCGGAGTCATGGAGCTTTGGAATAACTGCAAGACGTTTTCAGCACGAAATTAAATTTGATCTATTTTTCTATACTTACAGTACAATTTAAGTAGGTAGGTATGGAATTAGGCGTGTAATACATCGTAGATCAACGTGGTTAACATTCATAGTGGAAATATTTATTTACGGCTTTACTACGTGGGGCAGACCAAGAGAAGCGTAGCGACGCGAATTTCGGAACACATCAGAGCAGCCAAAAATCAAGATTCCACGAAGTCAGCAGTCTGCGAACATATGAACTCTGGCATAAACCATTGGATCAGGTTCGATCAGGTTGAGGTAATCTCGACTGAAACCCGACACATCCCTCGTCTTGTTCGAGAGTCCATAGAAATCGCCAAGCATGCCAACTTCAACAGGGAAGATGCGTTTAAGTTGTCACCGTCGTGGAATCTGGTGCTAGCACCGCTGAGGACAAAAACATTAAGCACCGACAATAAGGACACTACTAGTGCCTTTTGTCTATCAGCGGACCTCCGGAACGCAGCTCAAAGCCAACATCTTCAAACTACCTACAGCTACAATCTCCGTCAACGGCGGAACATGTCAAACTGACTAGTTCCTCGTTGACCGCCGCCGGACACAGGAGCTCGCTTGACAATGGCTCGAATGTTTGAGTCGAAACGTCGCGGCAACGCGATACAAAAACCGTGAGTAAAGCCGTAAATAAATATTTCCACTACTTCGTAGATCATTTACGAAAATTAAGAAGTAAAAAAATAAGTAAGTTCCCGCGCAGCTATGAGTTTTTATATTTTATTTACTTCGCGGTCCCCCGACTCCTTTAAGTAGGTAAACGGAAATTATTTTTTCTATCTAAGGCGCGGGCGTTTTTAAAATTTGTAATTTAACTTTTATTTCAAGCTTTTTTATAAAAAATGCATGCAAATCGGTCCACTTTTTAAGATACTAAATTTTTTTATTACTTAATTACTTGATTACTTGATTATAAACATAGCTAAGAACCATCCCGATTAAACAAGCTTCCTAATAAAAAAATAAAAAAATATTATCTTAAAAAGCCGACCCATTTGCATGCGGTTTTTTTGAAAGTTTGAAATAAAAGTAAAATTACAAATTTTAAAAAAGTAAACGGAAATATTTTTTTACTTTTTGAAGGTCGGGGTTTTTTTTAATTTGTAATTTTACTTTTATTTCAAACTTTCAAAAAAACCCGCATGCAAATGGGTCGGCTTTTTAAGATAATTAATTTATTGATGACTTAAGTACTTCATCACTTGATTACAAAAACATAGCTTAGAACCATCCCGATTAAACCAGCTTTCTAATAAAAAGAAACCGCATCCAAATCGGTCACTCCGTTTGGGAGCTACGATGCAACAGACAGACACCCATACACACACACGTTAAACTTATAACACCCCTCCGTTTGCGTCGGGGGTTAATAAAACAAAGTAACTTACTCCATAACCATCCCTTACACATTTATTATTAGTATTGATTGATAGATAGCTACCAGTACACCTATATATTGTGTTCTCGATAGTAAACATGTTCACAGTGGTGTGGTTTTGTAATTTAATTTTATCTCGAAAATGGGACTAGCTACGAAATTTCAGGTTAACTCCAGGTAGAGTCAACATTTGCAATCGCTATAAAAATAAATAAAAGCACAAAACACACATTGTACACAAAATGAGAGTAAACATAATGAAAAATCATTACAATTATGAATTTAAATTTAAATTAATTATTTATAAATTCATTTGTCGTGCGTTATTATTTCAAATATTTCATAATATCAGGTTGCTAAACCAATATTTCACATTATTTATAACAAGAACGTTCACTAAATGTTCATTTAGGCTTTTACCGCTACGCGTTATAGAAATGTAGAATGAAAATAAAATACAGCGTAACCAAAATCATTTCTATAATAGAACGTTCACTGTTTAGTCAATACAATTATGCGTACTTACATAATAATATAATTATTTGTGGGTAAATAAATAACGGAAACTCTGACTAAGCACCGTAATGAAACTAACGAGTAAATGTGTCTACGTCGTAGCCGCGTCGTCGTCGCTTTCTCCGTCCTCCGTAGGTGCGCGGCCACTAGAATCAGCTCAGCCCAGAGTGGATATTATCCCGGTCTAGTAGTTCGCTGAGGGCATTATACTCGCGATAACATGAAAATCTATTTCATTTTTAGCTGACAGTGCACTCTTTGTAAGTCGAAGCTGCTCGTTACGCCCCGGGTGCGGCATCCGGGGGAGGCGGCGCGAAGACGGGCACGGGGTGGGGGCGCCTAACCTCTCTCTTCATCCCATCCTCACATCCGCTGTCCCTTTCATTACCACTCGACTCCTCTCTAGCTTGATACTTCGAAATTGATACCCGACACCTCGACCGACGGCATTATTCAAAGCTATTAGCAACTTCTCATGATCCGTCTCAGTCGCTCCAACGAGCTTGTCAATGCGTTTCGTGAGTCAGATCTGTGGCTATCGCAATTTTTGCGATAATCGCTAATAGAGAATAGGCATATGCACCTACGCCGTCCGTCTGTCTTACTGCTGTATCTTTAGGACCGTAACAGTTAGCCCATTGAAATTTTCACAAAAAATGTGTTACTGTGGCGGATATAACAACAAATAATAAAAAATAGAAAAAATAAACCACTGAGGGGGGTCCCATACAAATATCTTAATTTTCACAAAAGCTCCATGTTCCGAATTGGTATTTTAGCGTCAACGCGTTTAATTTTGTGTTTAACTTGCATATATTGTGCATGCACTCGAATGTACCCACTAGCGCTCGTTATCCACCTAGAAGGTGGAACGGTTCCAGAATTCTTTTTGATTCTCCAGTCGTTCTTCCTATAAAAAAAACGTACTAGGCTCACTCACCCAGTATAAATTCTCGAATATCAATGTACTAATAATAAATCTGTAAGTGATGGTCATGGATTAAGTTATTAGGGTCCCGTTGCAAAATGCTAAAAAAAGGGACCCTTATGGGATCGCTCTGGTGTCTGTCTGTCTGTCTGTCTTTCGGTCACACGCAGATATCTCCGGACCTACTGAACCGATCTTGATAAAACTGACGCCAAATTACGTGTAATTTTTGCCGCTAGATATATCATAGATAATTTTGTCTAATAGTTCTGTGGAAAGTACAGGGTACCCCAAAATGTTAACCAAAAATATTTTTTTTGTTTTTTTTTAATAAATCAAATGTCCTGTCATTCTATAGCTATTGTTAAGGCAATTCCAAAAATATATAACTTTGCTATAATCAATAAGTTTACATTAACAAATATTTCGTTTAAAAGTTGACAAAAAAGTGCACTTTTGTCGTGAGAAGTAACGAAATGTAATAGTGAAAACCGTATGTAAATCGATTAAGTAGTTTTCGAGTTATAATAACATTTCATATATCACGTTCATCATCAATCACGTACGTTACACGGTCGGTCGCCCGTAGCAAATTCGCTTTATTTATTGTCAGCCTCAGTAGCTCGGCGGCGGTGCGGTCGGTCGACTGTTGTTAAGCAACCCTGAGCGCGGTCAGTACTTGGATGGGTGACCGCCCGGCTCGACCCTTGGAGGCTGACCGTGGCTTGGATTCCACGTAAAACTGTAGGTCCCTTCTTACCTTACTAGGTGGTAGGGTTTATCCCGCTCTAGTTGGTACCAACGCACTGAATGAAACGTCGGTCGAAACGGCTATGTAATTATAGTTCGTGTTTTCCGTCCAGTTCAGTGTAGCCGACATGAAATTAAGGGAAGCACTGACATGGCCCCTAGTTCACCCGGTGTTATGGGCCGACATCACGGATGTTGTGTACCAGCATACTGCGAGGGCGCCCCGCGAAGATCGCTCGGCCTCTTTTAATCTAAAATATACAATATTCCATAGAACTTATGGAAAATGCCCTCACAGATAAATAATATAATTGAATGCCCTAGAGTGGCCATTCCCTAAGTGTATTTCTATGTCGGGTTATCCCGTGAAGTGCGAGCTGGTACGCAACGAAAATGGGTCTCGGTGCGCGTCAGGGCGAAATCGGTTGCGATTTATTTGTCCCTTTCGAGAGATAAAGACATATTTTAGGTAAGGTAGGTCGGAGACATTCTTCGTTGCGGTAGGCACTAGAAATCTAGTTCCTATTCTTTGAAGAAATTCCCCCAACGCGCTCTAAGCCAAAAGTGAGTGCACTTCACGATCCCGTTGAGTGTACTCATTCCTCGTGAATGTTGTTCGCAGAAGAATTCGTCTTCATTACTCTAGAAGAGCTATCCGGGCGGGCTGGAGGCGTCTGCGACGGTGATGGTGTCTTGATCCTCAGTCATTTCGGTCGCATCGGTAATTTTAGATAGAATAGTTTTTTTAGGTTTCCGTACCCCTTACGGTAGCCTATTACTAAGCCGTCTGTCTGTCTGCCTGTTGAAAAATAGAACAAATTTAGGATAGTCCTCATACAAGAAACGTGCTAAGAATATATATATTCATACTACTTACTAAATAATAAATGGCGTCACAGATACTTTGTATTCCACAGACACAAAAAAACTGAAATAAAAAACTATTTAAAAAAATATAAAAAACGCCATCAAAAATGTATGAAATAAAAAAAAATCAAACACTAGAGTTGAAAGCGGTGCTAAAGAAGGCTACACAAATCACAAAGGATATCATCCACTCATGTTTTCTTTCATGCATCATTTTTCCTTGCTTTAGCACCGCCTTCAACTCTAGGGTTCGATTTATTTTTATTTCATACATTTTTGAAGGCGGTTTTTATATTTTTTTAAACAGTTACATACCGGCCAGATGCGCTTAATATATTATATCAAGCGCATCTGGCCGGTCGGAAAAGATTTCAAATTTTGAATATTCATGAAACAAGGATCCGAATATGTATCACAATATCGATTCATGTATTTCAATACAATGACAGAGAAAATTTCAAAATATTAGGTATTTAATACTTTTTAGTTCTAGTTTTTTTTTTAAGTCGGTTTTCTATTTTTTAAAACAGTTTTTATTTTATTCTTCTTAGTAATATTACATAAAAATCAATCGTACCTTATATTAATCGTGCCTTATATTAATCGTGCAATATATTATTATATGTTCGTTCAATACAGAGAAGTATTCGCTTAAATTAATACTTGTACCCATAGGCGCCGCCTCCGTGGGTGCTCGGGGGCTCCAGCACCCACGAGCGGTGAGTAGTGGGTGCGGAGCACTCACGACGATTGATATAAAAACTGATCAGTAATCGGATTTGAGCTACGATAAAAGTGCCTTGTTTCCTTCCTACATGCCTTTGAGCATTTACAGATTCGCACGAGTGGCGCGGAGAATACGAACGTTATAGTACCAACGAATTTATAGTACTCCTATATTATTCTAAACCATGCAATAGAATAATATAGGAGCACTACATTCGTGCGAATGTGTAAATGCGGCAAATGCAAAACATTGTGCGAATGTTTTGCGAATCCATGCTACCAGGTGCCGGGACAATTAGAGAAAAATTGTAGAAGCGTATGTCCAGCAGTGGACTGCAACACGCTGATGATGATGATGATTGTTCAATCTAGGATTTTATACTTATCTTCATTTTTTCTCTTATACAGGGTGTTCGGCACATGGACCGACAAAATTTTTTTGTAGGTAAGTGGGGTCATTTGCAAGGTTTTGACCTAAATGCTCCTGAAAGCGCTCTCAATAAGTGAAGCGACCATCGATAAGGTGGCCCTGATACAAAATTATTGTCGTTCTGTTTCTGGTCTCTGTCCCTAATTTTGGCCACATAGTGAAAGATTTGTATGGCATACCGTTGGAAAGGGCGTAAACTAGCGAACTTTTTATAGGAAAATTAAGTTCTCAATTGCTGTCACTTTTTTTAAACGAATTAAGAAATTAAGATTCTGTCATATTTTTACTCGTCTTTGGGACTTTGGGAGGTCATAAGTCCTTTTTATGGTATTTTATATTAACTTCAGCAAATGATATCTTTCCTAGAACAAGGATACATCGTAAAACCAAATACATTTTATTTCGTGCAGATATAGGTAATCATAAACAAAAAAGTTACAAGGGGTTAAAGCTGAGATTTTGGTAATTTTCAAAAATAAAGATACCACATGACATAAGACATAAGGTGTCATAGGTCAAAACCTTGCAAATGACCCCACTTACCTACAAAAAAAAATTGCATGTGCCGAACACCCTGTAGGTATATAATTTAAAACAAGTGGCTAAAGTAATAAAAAAAATAATTGCATGAGCACCCACGAGGATTTCTAAAAGTCGGCGCCCCTGCTTGTACCTTTGTGTTTATGTACAGTCCGACGCCACTGGGCGCTGCTGGTTGTTGTCGGGTGTAGTGGTGTTTTTGGCTTTGTCTGATTGTCACTGGCCATGCGTGACAGTTCTAAAGAAAACATGTAAGTACCCAATTTCATCGGTATAAATACATTTTAAAAAATATAACCCAGCATTTAAGATAGTCGTAAATCGTATTGACTGTGCTATTATTGACTACTTATTTATTCAAATTTGATATGACATAGTCACTCATTTTGTGACTCATCAATTCTGTAAACAGGGCCCTAACACGGTATCATAGACAATTGTTCGTTGACATTGTGTGACATGGAATGTTGAGCTATTACGTAATAATGATTGATCGCTTATCCTTATAATAACACAAGTTCATAACTACGTATAGTTAGTAAGTACATTTGTTTCTTTATAAATGTTATATCGTTGGTTACATCAGTTGGTACATTAATCACGCCTTTAATGTAAGTAGTTAAATAATATAATTAATACTCGTGCTGCTCAAGCCAGTGCTTCCTTTGTGATCTTATCTGGTCAAACTGAACTGAATGAAAAACTCGAATAATTTATTTAATTTTAATAACTACATTATATTACAATAATTAAGTAATATGTCTCAATTCGATTTTTGTATCCCATTGGGTTAAAACAATTATGGAACTGGGCTCCTAATATTTTATAGAAAGTGCGACATGTGGCGCCGAGCCACCCTTAAGGTGACTAACGACACCCATGGGCATTCGGTCGCATGCGTGGGTTGCGAATGCCATGCCAGACTTGCAGGTGCCTATTCACGCCTCTCTCGAAGGACCCGAGACTGTACTTGGGAGGAAATGTGTGAGCAGGGAGAGCGTTCCAGAGTTTAGCAGTTCTGTGGAGGAAACATTTGCAGAACTGATTGAATACATATTCTAAAACTATTTCTGAGTGCACCTATTTAGTGTTAAATGATTCATAAACATTCTTGTCTCCTACGACTACTTTCCTTAGGTACCTCTCATTTGATAACTAGGTGCTGGTTTTCAACCGACTAGACTTCCCAAAACGAGGAGGTTCTCAATTCGACTGTATGGTTTTTTTTTGTTCGTTTGTTACGCGATTACTCCGTCATTGTGGGCCGATTATGAAAGGTCCTTTTTTGGTTGGTAAGTCATACTTCAGATGTGGTCCCATATAAGTTTTATCGAAATTGATTCACCGGTTCTTGAAAAATCAACAAAAGCTATGGTTTGCAAAACTTCAGCAAAACTTTTGATGTGGACTTTTTCAGCAATAAGAAAACATAAGCATATCGATACGTCAGCACTATACCACAGATGAGGTATTAGTTTGACTATACTGCAACAGCTCAATATTCTATGCAGTTTGACACATGGCGAATAATTCTGTACCACTTCAACCGATTTCGATTATACGATTTCGATTTCGATTATTTTCTTTTTTATGTAATATTACTAAAAGGAATGAAATAAAAACTGTTTTGAAAAACATAAAACCGACTTCCAAAAAAATAAACTATAAAGTATTAAATAATATTTTCTCTGTCATTGTATTGAAATATATGAATCGATATAAAACAACTGTGAAATAAAAAACTATTAAAAAAAATAGAAACCGAATCCAAAAATGTATGAAATAAAAAAAAAATTACCCTAGAGTTGAAGGCGGTGCTAAAGCAAGCAAAAATTATTTATGAAAGAAAACATGAGTGGATGATACCCTTTTGTGATTTTGTGTAGCCTTCCTTTCCACCGCCTTCAACTCTAGGGTTCCATTTTTTTTTATTTCATACATTTTTGAAGTCGGTTTTTATATTTTTTTAAATAGTTTTTTTCATATCGACAAGTCCGTGTGCTTGCTTGCAACCAACTGACATTGACCTCGCTCTGCGATAGGAAGCTGGTATTCCTATATCTCGTTAGCCCCGCGCGCGACACCAATTTACCTACTAACGAGTGTGTGAGAGTCGAATGCTTATGAATCATTAATACCTCACTCAACCAACGGGGCAAATAAACGCCTAGTTATGCCGCATGGCCGTTTGAAAGGCACTCAGTATTCTGACCTTAAAACCTACAATTTAGTTTACTAATTCCTAACTTCCAACATGACCAGAGGTACCCATATCACACTGCGCGACTGTTCATTCCTCATGTAAATGAGCAGCCACGTGTGGTGGTAATACTCACTGTACCGCAGCTCATACAATCTCATGCAACATGCAATTTTCGGAACCGACGTTACCTACATGTAGAGAGCGCCATGTTGCTCCCTGAAAGTTTCTCAATGTCTAACCGAGGACTTCAATTAATTCAATGTTAATTGGATGCAACGTTAGAGTTCGTAATCCTTTGTGCTTGATGATTATGGAAGCCTTTGTGATATTGTTACAGTTACAGGTTGCTGTGTTACGTTTGTGGTTGATAGATAAGTACTGTACAGTTATTACGATGGATAGTTAAATAATTGTTCTACTTCCGTGCGACCTAAACTTTCGGCGCCATAACGAGGGCAAGGCCGAGCTGGCTTCTAAAAAGCTGGGCGTACTCAATAAGGTACGACGGTACTTCACACCGGGCCAGAGGCTGCTTTTGTATAAATCGCAGATTAGGTCCTGCTTGGAGTACTATATTAAGTAATCTGTGGTACTGCTCACACTTCTGGGATGGCTCAGCTAAATACCAGCTTACGCCTTTGGATTCGATCCAGCGTCGAGCCGTGCGACTAGTGGGTGACCCCGACGTGTCCCACGATCTAGAACAATGCAACTGCGTAGGGATGTCGGTGCCCTAAGTGTGTTCTATCGCTTATTCCATGGGGAATGCTTGGAGAAGCTGTTTAACTCGATCTCGCCGTCCCCTTTCCACCTCCGCACAACGCGCATTGGGCAGGGATTGCATCCCTATACGCTGGACTTACCATGGATGCGTACCAATTGGTTCTGCAGATCTTTCCTCCACAGAACTGGTAAACTCTGGAACGCTCTTCCGGCCCACATATTTCCCCCCAAGTATAGTCTCGGGTCCTTCAAGAGAGCCATGAATAGGCATCTGTCAGGCCGGCATGGGATTCGCAACCCCGCGTACGACCGAGTGTGCATGGGCGTCATTAGACACCTCATGTGTGGCTCGGCGCCACATGCCACGCTTTCTATAAAAAAAATATGTGATGAAATGAAATGAAACTTTATTGTCGACAGCATGCAAACAATAACAACTTAATAAGTAATAAATAATTATAAACCTTATGCTACAATGTTGTCGACAAGGTTTAGCGCAGCATTGATTGCATATAAGTAGCAAATCGCTGATTTTAAGCCTAACGTCTAACCTAATATATATAATATACATTATTTAAGTGCGCATATATTATGTTTCTGAATTATAAGTATCAAAACTTTATTCTAACTTGCATTTAGTGGCGGGTATGCAGAGACCGGGGAGGTCTTAAGAACATTCTTGGGAGGTCTCATCCCACGTGTGTTCATTGGAACTTATAGAAGTTTATCTGGTTTTCGAAGAATTATGAGCATTAATATATCCGATATTCCGGTGAAAGAAGTTTCGTTGGAGAAAACTGTAGAGTGTACAGGTTTCCTCACATGTTAACTATCTACTACATAGTTGCACCGCATTCTGCAATCAGGTCACCTTAATAATAGAGTAAGCCTCGGTAGCTCAGTGGCGCGGTCGGTCGGATCATAAGCACATCTTGGCGCAGTCTGTGGATGGATGGGTGATCGCTCGCCCATTGGAGGCTGACCGTGGTTCGAATTCCACGTAAAACTGTAGGTCCCTTCCTTTCTTACCTTACTAGGTGGTAGGGTTTAACCCGCGCGGGCTTATACGTGGGGCACACTGAAAGTTTCCGGAATTAATAAGAATAAAATACTATTAAAGGTCAAAAATGAATTTATTGTTTCTCAAAATATTCTCCCTTTGCGTAAATGCACTTTTTCATACGATTAAACCAATTTTGAAAACTTTTGTGCCACTCCTCCGTGGTGACCTCAGAAACGTGTTTTTCATATTCTTCGACAGCCTCTTCTGGTGATGAAAATCGTTGACCGCGTAATTGGTTCTTAATTTTTGGGAACAGAAAAAAGTCACAAGGTGCCGTCACCTGTTACTATGTCCCACACCAAATTTGAGGCGCCTTTGTTGAATCTGGTAAGCATGGCATTGCACCAAGTGACGCGGTGCGTTTTTTGAGCCTCGGTCAAATTGTGTGGGATCCACCGCGAGCACAGCTTTCTCACACCCAAATGTTTGTGTAGGATTGATTGTATTTGACTCATGTCTATGTCTAAGGATGCCCGAATCTCATGGTAGGTCACATGCCTGTCTGTTTCGATCATACGGCGCACAGCATCGATGTTTTTGTTGTTCACAGCGGTGAACGGGCGACCATCCCGAGATTCGTCACTGAGATTGACACGACCGCGCTTGAATTCTGCAAACCAGCAATAAATAGTCGTCTTGCATGGTGCTTCATCGCCAAAAGCAGATTGAAGCCGAGCGAGGCTCTGATGCGCTGTAAAATTACACTTAAAATCGTAGAAAATCATACCACGAAAATTTTCCCGGGTTAAATTTATGTTAATGTAGACCAAAGATGTAGACACGCAATTTTTAAAATGGCGCCACAATGGAAAAACAATTGACAGTCAGATGAAACAAACTGCATTCTACAGCCAAAGAGTTCCATTTTCAAATGTTGTAATTACTTTTTAAATATTGTTTATGTAAGTGGCCAATTCCGGAAACTTTTAGTGTGCCCTATGTACTACCGCACTGAATGAAAGGTCGGTTGAAACGGCTATTACTATTTAAGTTTGTGTTTTCCGTCCAGTCAGTGTAGCCGGCACGACCGAAGGGAAGCACTGACCATGTCAGTTCGTTCACCAAGGTGTTATGGGCTGACATCACGGATGTAGTAGGAGATTGTAGTCAACCGTGTCAGTTTCCATAAAAAAATATAAAAAAAAACATAAAGTGCAAATAACCTTCTAATTCACTGAAGTTCGTTTCTTTCGTGCAATTCGGTATGGGTGACGGAGTCAGAGGAGCTGGAGCAGGGGCTCCGACCAGCCAATGTTTGGATAGACTGTATTGGCATATGGCCACCTTTGGAGAATCTCCTTTGGATTGCTGGCTATACTGAGCTAGATCGGAATGTAAGCGAGACTGCTATGCAGCAATATTTCGTCCAGTGGTACTAATCCGGTCTGCTACAATTTGGGCCTACCACCTAGTAAGGGGCAAGGGAAGGAACCTATAGTTTTACACCGATTCCGAGCGGTGGTGCAGCAAGAAGGTAATGCACGTACATTTTTCAATCAGAAAAACTCATTGGTGCACGTCGTCGGCCGGAATCGATTCACAGACCTTGAGATTAAGAGTCCGACGACAACACCGCGCCGGCCATCCACTGCAATATCCCGAAGAATTTTCGGAGAAAAACATTCACCCCAGTAGGTACTTAAATAAATGTCGGTCATTGGTCAACGCCGCCCTTGGCACAGTTACCCATTCGCCATCACATAACCATGCGCAAATGTCGCACAAATCAATACGTAGTCGTCAGACGACGATATATAGACCTCTTGAGTGCTCTGGTTCGCGGACGCGACGGCTAATATTATGACGTAAAACCTCGTATTGGCAATGCACACAGAGCAATATATTGCTAGTTATATGGAATGGGCATGTGGATTTATACGGATGAGCCAGACTGGATCATTTTCAACCGACTTCAAACGGAGGAGATTCTTATTCGACGTGCAAGGAGTTTTTTGTTTTTAGGGTTCCGTATCTCAAAAGAGGAAAGAAACTAAACCTTATTTATGGTATCACTCTGGTGTCTCTCTGTCTGCGTTATTTTCTCCAAATCTACTGAAGAGTTTCCATTTTGGGGGATAAATTACAACGTTAAAAAGTGCATCATGTCACATGTCAATGGAAAGGGCTCGTTATACGTATACATATAAATATGAAAAATATATATAAATATATATTTTTTATAATTTAGAAGTTCATGGTTTAAAAAGTATTAAAAAAATACAAAATATAAATACAAAAATTGAGCATCCCCCTACCTGTATCTCTGAATCTACTGAGTCTAAAATTTCGAATAAATATGGACTATATGCCCTTTAAGTTTACAGGAAAATCTAAACGAAAATCTTAAGTCTTAAAGTTCTTACGGAAAACAGAATGGTACGTAATCCTCCCCACGCGAGTTCGATTCGCACTAGACCGCTTTTTTTAATTTGCGTATTACAAACTTTACGAAAAGTCTCAAAGTAGTGCACGTATAAATGTTAGTTTTACTTTCTTATAGATATTCTATTTAAGAGTTTGTGATCGATACAAGCGAAATCTACAATACGTGAAAATAGCGCTTCAAATAATCTCACTTGTGTGACGCTTGAATATGAATCACACTCACACATTCGCAGTTCACGACGCACACTAACACAATTTATTATCGTCACGTTTGACAGTTGCTTGACCGATCTATGGAGGTAGTATCCACTACATCTATGGTTTTAACCTTAACGCTTGCACCTACACTTGACATCGTGTTTTATGGTGGATTCAATGGTTAAATTATATATTTTAAAGACCATAACTAGTTTAAAGTACCTAAAACATTCTTATTTAAAAAAAATTTACAAGCTATTGCCTTGTTCATCGAAACACGCTGCGAATGCTAGCCCAGCCACAGAGGGGGGGTTTTTTTTTATGGAAACTGACACGGTTGGCTACATCACCTACAGCATCCGTGGTGTCAGTCACACCTTGGTGAACTAAGTGTCATGTCTAGGTACTTCCCTTTGGTCGAGCCGGGTATACGGAAAACACGAATTATTTACCTACATGGCTGTTTCGACAGACCCTTCAGTCAGGTTAATGTGATGTCAGCATATGGTTTAACAGTCTATGTATATAGTACAAATAATATTTGTACACATTATAATCGTAATCTTTTAAACCAAATAATAATTTTATGATCATTTCTGGTAGCGCGCGCGAGTATTGTTCTGTGGCGAAACCTATGTAACTTGACCGTAGAGTAAGAAATTGCGTGCTGGGCGGGGGAAGACGCCGATCGCTGTTCTGTGAACCTGATTGACCGATAATAACGATAAATTAACCCCCTCCCCCCCTCACCAGCGCGCCGGCGGCGGCCCGTATAAACACTTCTGGACTATAACAATTAGTTATGCCAAGGATGCCACGAGGCCACGTACATAGATTCGTGGTATAAGCGGCTAATCTATATGAATTACTTATGATAATCTGGAACTTTTCAATTGAAGGAACATACAGAAAGGATTTTTTTTTTTCAGGAAAATATTGATTGAAAAACCTTTTTCAATAAATAGGTTAAAAAGTGTTATCTAACGATTAAATGTTAATCTATTATTACTATTATAAATACACATTAATTAATTAATTCACATTGGAGGTTACTAGTGACTGAGTCAAAACAAAACCAATTTATAATCTCAGCTTCAGCTTAAAAAATTATCTAAGTTTAAATGAATTTATGAAAACAGCCGCGGTATTATCATCTAGTACCTATCATGACCATCCAGCAAAAATATGTTTTAAACGCATTTTTCTCTAAAAGCCCACCTAATAAGCCGTAAGTAAATAATTCCTGTGCCAAGATAGTCCAAAGTAATGAAATGTAAACAACTCAACTTCTGAATAATATTGTTTAGGTTTGCGAACTGTTCCCCTTATGTTTATTCAGTGGTTTCGAATGAAAAGCGACAGACATCGTCTGATACGGGTAGCTGGCTAACATAAATACATAACGAGATAGACGTCGCGTCGTCGATACGATATACTAACTGTACGATATACTAGTATTATCAATGTTTTTTTGTATATTACATTTAGTATAAAATTTTATAGTTATAAATGCTAAACTAAAAGAATAAACATTAAAATAAAAAAATTCGGGTTTTTTTTTTATTTTGCTCTTTCCTTGTTGCCTTCTTATTTGTTCGTAAGCGGGGTTTAATATTTTGATGTTTTTATTAAATTCTTTTATAATTATTTCTAAAAAATTTTTACCCGACTACGGCGAAGCCAAAAAAGGAAGGGTTATGAGTTTGGCGTGTATGTATGTATGTATGTATGTATGTATGTATGTATGTATGTATGTATGTATGTATGTATGTGACTATCTATATTCCACTCTACAGCCTAAAGTACTGGGCCGATTTGAATAATTCTTATGCCAGTGGATTTGTCTTATTCACGGGAGTGTCATAGGCTATATAACAATTTTCAAAATTCAAAATGGCGGACGCACAGCCTCAAAATGTCAAATTAGTTTTTCAAAATATATTGAGTGGGGTATCAAATTAAAGGTAATTAAATTACGATTCCAAAAATATATACTTTGCTATATATTAAACTTATGTGTACAGAGAAATAGAGCATAATGTGTGGCGCATGTATGAATCGCGATTATTCTCGATGAAGCGTGGTCGCCCGTACGCGCCCCGCGCCGCGCGCCCCCTCGGTTTCGGTACGTTACATACACCGATGACGCTCGACGACGACGACGCGACGCGAAGAAGCAACATGGTATTGTTGGTAATATACCTACATACTTACTCACTGATCTACCGCAAATTTTATATAGATATATAATTATTAGATACAGTACTATGCTAAAATAAATTGGTATTAAATGTCCATGTAGGCATAGATCTAGTGTAATCATAATATGTAGTGTAGGTGTACCGTGTGGGGTCGGTACTTAAAAAGAATAGCCCCACTGCATCTCTCCCCGTCGCATGTCGTAAAAGTCGACTAAGGGATCGTCAGCCTCGGCAGCTTAATGGTGCGGTCAGTTATTGGATGGATGATCGCCCGACTGTTGGAGGCTGACCGTGGTTCGGATACCACGTTAAACTGTAGGTCCCTTCCCTTCTTACCTTACTAGGTGGTAGGGTTTATCCCGGCCGGGTTGGTACCACCGCACTGAGCGAAACGTCGGTCGAAACGGATTGTAAATAGTTCGTGTTTTCCGTCCAGTTCAGTGTAGCCGGCGCGATATGAAGGGAAGCACTGACATGGCACCTAGTTCACCCGGTGTTATGGGCTGACATCACGGATGTTGTAGGTGATGTAGCCAACCGTGTCAAGTTTCCATAAAAAAAAAGGTAGGTACATTAAATATACCTAATACCTACAATATTTTCGGATTCAAGTTACCCTTCAGCTAAGCGGGATATTGTGGAAGAGAAGAACCGCCGATTGCGGAAAGTATTCCCAATTTTCTGGGTGCAGTTTTAGCCCTAGACTCGATTAGTTGCCGGAAACCTACGTCTTTGGAAATGGCGGTGCCCAGGAGGTTCAGGTGCTTCCAGACAGGTATGACGCTGACTTAGAAACTGGCTTGGAAAGCAAAAGGACCTTCAAATCGACCTTCGCAGATAATGCGCAGCACTGAGCCTTGCTAACGTTGAAGGCGTGGGCGTAGCATTCAGGGGGCAACATATCATTGTTATACATACGAGAGTACGGAACACGGGTTCTACACCAGTTACCCTTCAACTAGGCGGGATGTGGATGAGAAGAGGCGAAGACTTGTGTCTGAACTTGAGCAAACACTCGGCTCTATTTCCGAATGGGCCGTAGCAAGTTGGTCAAGTTAAATACCTCCAAGATACAAGTTTGCGCGTTCAGTGCGAAGAGAGCGGCGTTCACACCAGCTCCTTCCTACCAAGGCACGCCACTTAAATTTTGCGACCACCTCGGGGTCCTCCGAGTCGAATTTTCGCACGATCTAAACTTCCGGCGTGACATCGAGGGCAAGGCCGCAGATTCGGTACTGCTCGCACCTATGGGATGGCTTAGTCAAATACCAGCTGGCGCCTCTGGACTCGATCCAGCGTCGAGCCGTGCGAATAGTAGGTGACTCCCAAATGTCCCGCGATCTAAAACCACTGCAACTCCGTAGGAATACATAGCTAAATCAGAGCCTGTTGAAATACAACCAGAGAGAAATATTTTCCCCCAAGTACAGTCTCGGGTCCTAAACCTGGGCACCTGTCAGGCCGACATGGCATTCGCAGCCTCCGCAAGCTACCGAATGTCCATGGGCGTCGCTAGACACCTTATGGGTGGCTCGGCGCCACATGTCGCGCTTACTATAAAAATAATATCAGTAGCTTTTGCCTCGCCTTAGTGGCTTACCTGCTTCGAGTGAGTACATTATTCAACTATGTACAACCTGAAACCTCCCTCGGTCTTCGGCCTTGAACTGATTGGTTTACTTACTTCCCGAATCCGCTTCACCCCAGCCAGATATATTTACTTACATAGACAAAGAAAATCGTGTACTTACACAGCTCAGTCTTCGGTCTTGCTCTGACTGACTTTTCATTATACTTTAAGACTATACATCGTTCAAATAGACATAATTTGTATATACGGTGTTAACTTTAATGGGCGACATTCCCGAAAGGGGGTTATTCTGGGTCACATACTGATGCCGAAAAAGGGGGTAAGGTTTTTTTTTGAGCTTTGGTTTTAAAATTTTCAATTTCTATATTTGGTATAAAAACATGGTATTTCGTAATAGGAATCGCACTGCATTACCAAAAAAATGGAAAGCTGGGTAATTTTTCAAATAAACCAAAAAATTCACATTCACATCGACACGATACAACAGCTAGCGCGCGACACTCGTCAGTCAGCTGGGTACGCACGGTCGCAGGCGCGCGGCGGCGCTCGCTAGACCATTCCAAAGAGAAATTGTCGCTGAGGTAAAATTATTAATAAAATATGCAATTTTTTTAAAACTATTTTAGATTTTATTTTTAAGTACCACAAAATAATCAGTATACGAAATGGTTTATTATTCAGTAATAAAATTGAAATGTCGTGCAAAAAGTTAACACCGTGTATATGTAGGTACTCACTCATGCGCTATTTGCAGAAAACTTTAGTTTCAAATAGAGATCACGACAAATAAACGGACGCATATTATCAAGCCGGTACTTATATAAAAGAATAGCCCCACTGTATCTCTCCCCGTGCATGTCGTAAAAGGCGACTAAGGGATATGACTTCCTTCTTATATTACTAGGTGGTAGGGTTTAACCCGCCCGTGTTGGTACCACCGCACCGCACTGAATGAAAGGTCGGTAGAAACGGCTATGTATTTAGTGTAGCCGGTACGACCGAAGGGAAGCACTGACGTGGCACCAAGTTCACCCGGTGTTATGGGCTGACATCACGGATGTTGTAGCCTGTAGGTGATGTGTCAGATTCCATAAAAAAATCAATATACGAGTTACATACAACATTTAAAGTATGCAGTTTTTAAAAAAGCCTAAAATAAAAAAAATTAGTTATAAAAAACTAAAACCCGACTACGTAAAAGCTAATTATGAAAATCGTTTAAATAAAAAAAAATTGTTATAAAAAACTAAAACCCGTCTACGAAAAAGCAAATTATGAAAATAGTTTAACTATAACTAAAAATAACAAAATAATGTTTTCCATATAATTTATCAGATACAGCATTTCTCTTTTTATATTGATTTTACCTTAGCACTAACTCTATAAATTTTGATAAATTTATTATTTTTAACGTTCTAAATATAGAGCCGTGGTCGGGCGTTCTTCGTTCAACAAGACAAGTGAGACCGTCGTTGTGCATTATAGCCGTTGACGTTCGGTATGTACCTATATATCTACTTATAATAATTTTAGATTGGCTCTGACTGATCTTACAAAAAGAAGCCAGTATGACACATTGGCGATGGCCGTCCTAAGTTCCGCGCTCTAATAATGCACGACGAGGGCCTCACTTGTCTTGTTGAACGAAGAACGCCCGACCACGGCTCTATATTTAGAACGTTAAAAATAATAAATTTATCAAAATTTATAGAGGTAGTGCTAAGGTAAAATCAATATAAAAAGAGAAATGCTGTATCTGATAAATTATATGAAAACATTATTTTGTTATTTTTAGTTATAGTTAAACTATTTTCATAATTTGCTTTTTCGTAGACGGGTTTTAGTTTTTTATAACAATTTTTTTTTATTTAAACGATTTTCATAATTAGCTTTTACGTAGTCGGGTTTTAGTTTTTTATAACAAATTTTTTTTTTAAATTGTATTTTCAAGCTCTAGCTGGACGATAGGAAAAGTGAAAGATGATAGAAATAAAATAAAAATTAATAATAATAATTATGTCTGACAATATGGCTCTAGCGTCAGCCATTTGCATTGTTTCTTGTCGTAGGAACCTATACTATGTAATCATTGGACACCTCATTAAAATCCATTCAGCCGTTTTTATTATGCGCCGGATTGACAATTCCTCCCTCCTTCTTTGTTTTTGTTAATAAACGAAAATAATAGAAGATATTCTAAATGTTTACAATAAGTGAAAACTTATTTGAGAAAGTAAAAAACGAAAAAAGTTATGGCCGAAATAGTGAAAAAAAAATTCAATTTTTTCCGAATTTTTTATTTTGGCGCTCGATATTTTGGAAACGAACAATGATATCAAAAATTTGAGAAAAATTCCTCTGGACAATTTAGTCAGCTACAATTTCAGCCTAAAACAAAGCGATCGGGTTAAGGTTTTGCCTTGTAGCTCAACCTTTTTGAAAAAATTAATTCACAGATTTCGTGCCTCACATGACTATCGAGCACATTGGAAATGAATGTACGGAATTCGAAAAAATATTGTCGCTGAGCGACACGAGAAAGTCGGGATAAGGAAAAGGTTAGTTGGGGTCTGATGATGGAGCCGGAAGGAAGCCATAGGAACTCCTAAACTACACATGATAAGCCCATCGTGTTTGGGCTCGTTGGATTTGTCTTCACAAGTACTCTTGTCATATATGATGTCACGGGTCCTGATGATGGAGCCGGAATGAAGCCATAGGAACTCCTAAACCACACATGATAAATCGACCGTGTTTGCGCTCGTTGGATTTGTCTTCGCAAGTACTCTAGTCATATGTTATTTCCAGGGTACTGATGATGGAGCCGGAAGAAAGCCATAGGAACTCCTAAACTACACATGATAAATCCACCATATTTGGGCTCGTTGGATATAGTGTAGAGCTATGAGGTAAAATGTGAAGCGGTGTTGTGTCCTCTGGCTCCACGTGTAGCTGCAGCTGATGTTGTATGGGCCCCGGATCTCTATGTGCCAAGCGACAGATCGCTTTTTATGCTATTTATGTATATATATATTATCGCTATTTATGCGAGGCGTATTTGATATTTCAACAATATGTTAAGTGGCGTATGGAATTCTTAAGTACTCGTTATTCGCCACCTGTTGGTGTGCTAGTGTATCTTTCTGCTAATAATATAATATAATATACGGATATAGAAGCAAGTAACTAAGGGCGAGGCCGAAGGCCGAACTGCGTTCAGGAAGAAGCTAAACCATCTCGAATAAAGTTAATTAATATTAAGATTGAGTTAATTTAATTAAAATTTTATTATAAAGTCCACGCTTCTAACGGCAAATATACCGTGCATCCTAGAACCTCGCGGTTATTCCCGGCTGGATGGCAAGAGGCCCGATGCTATCACCTTAGTGCCATGGACTAAGGGTAGTTCTTTGATGTTGGACGCCACTTTTGTTCTCACATTGGCTCCAAGTCACATTAGGACATCTTCAAGAGCGGCTGGCGCGGCCGAGGCTGGGGCGGAGAGCCTCAAACGCAGCAAATATAGAAATGTAATTCAAGATTTCGAATTTGTTGCGTTTGCGGTTGAAACCCTCGGTCCGTGGAGCAGTGAAGCCAAAAGAGGCTTGAGCCTCTGCTGGTTGACGCAACTGGAGTCCCGCCATCAAGGGCTTATGTACTTCATTCAAAGGGTAAGCCTTGCCATCCAGCGGGGTAATGCCGCAAGTGCTCTAAGAACATTTGAAAATGCCCGTTTTGATAGTTATTTTAATGTTTGTTAGGTAGGTTTAATTCTTTAGTTATTAATATTACTTTTTTATTTTTATGAAATAAATAGATTGAGTAAACGATATTATATTCTATCGAAGAAAGGAAGTCTTTAAGGGCGAGGCCCGAAGGCGGAAGAGGGTTTTTGGTTTACCTGAACGCAGCTCGGCCTTCGGCCTCGCACTTAGTTTCTTCCTTTCTTCCAGAAGGTTTTTCGTCTTCCTGAACGCAGCTCGGCCTTCGGCCTCGCCCTTACTTACTTCCTTTATTTGAGAAAGGTTTATCGTTTACCTGAAAGCAGCTCGGCCTTCGGACTCGCCCTTAGTTAGTTACTTTCTTTAAGAAGGTTTATCGATTACCTGAACGCAGCTCGGCCTTCGGCCCCGCCCTTAGTTACTTACATTCTTCTTTGGAATACGAATTTCACGCGAGCGGAGCCGCGGGCTCAGCTAGTATATAAATATATTCCTATATCCAACGAGCCCAAATATGGTGAATTTATCATGTGTAGTTTAGGAGTTCCTATGGCTTCCTTCCGGCTCCATGATCAGGACCCTGGAAATAACATATTACTAGAGTACTTGCGAAGACAAATCCAACGAGCCCAAACACGATGGGCTTATCATGTGTAGTTTAGGAGTTCCTATGTCCTCCTATGGCTTCCTTCCGGTTCTATCATCAGAACCCAACTAACTTTTTCCTTATCCCAACTTTCTCGTGTTGCTCAGCGACAATATTTTTTCGAATTCCGTAGATTCATTTTCAATGTGCTCGATAGTCGTGTAAGGCACGAAATCTGTGAATTTTTTTTTTGTATGAATGAGTTGAGAGTTGAGTTATTTTATTGTTCCTAAATAATAAAACAACTGTTCAAAATTACATAATAATAAATCAAGTATTAGCTAGTCGCTTCCCTGGTATACGTTTAGGGGCCGCCGCCCGCCAGACGATCAATCTTCTCTATCTCTATTTTTACTTCTTATAAAAGGGAACGTCTGTCTGTATGTATGTATGTTTGAAATAAACTCCGGAACCACTGAGAACATTTTGTTGCGGTTTTGGAAAGAGTCGTAATATGTATATATGTATTTATTAAAATGTATGTTGTACCCATTGTTTTGAGTACATACCTACATGTATTTTCATTCGCACAGACTAGACCTGTGAACTTAAAATTGCCAACCCTTGCACAGGCTTAGCCTAGTTGGGTGGCAACGTCGCGCTAGTTCAGTTAAAAATAAAACAAAATACTGTTCCACATATTTACAATAATTTGTATACTTTACCTACTGTATAACGGTTTATTATATGTACAATAAAATCATTTCATTTTATTTCAGTTCTTGAGGCTCACTATAGGCTATATACCATCACGCTAAATAGCCTTAGGGCTGAGCATTATCAAAGAAAGTATATTATGGACGGGAGAGAGAGCGAGAGAGAATATAAGAGAAGTGATCGTTTATTATCAAAGTTGCGTTAAAATAGGATTTGCTATTAAACCGAGTCTACCGCGAGCGAACCCGCGGGCAAATGCTAGTATCGTGTTAGAACATAACATGCTACATCCGGCCAAATAATAAAATTGTTTTAATAAAAATTTTAAAGGCTGCTTTTAAGACGCCGCACTAGTAAGCCAAGTATTTATTTATCTGGAAGAACAGCTTTCATCTGTGCTACCGGACTTCTAAGGGTACTAAGTCCGTGGGCGTGGGACGAAACCACAGGACACCGCAACTCGGACCGCGCCCACAGCCTCTCTATCAGTGAGAGATGTTGTGGGAGGTTGAATCACACTCAATATTAACTGGCCTCGCGGCTCCGCTTGCACCTTCTCCGACTTCGATACACCTGACAAAAAACATGTTTCTTGTATGGTAACCCCACTTAATTTTTAACTTTTTCTAGTTTTTATTATTTGTTGTTATATCCGCCATAATAACACATATTCTATGAAAATTTCAACGGGCTACCTATTACGGTTCAAGAGATACAGGCCTCGGACAGACAGACGGACGGACGGACGGACAGACAGACAGACGGCGGCGTAGGCTTAGTAATAGGCTTCCGTACGGGATACGGAAACCTAAAAACGCGGCGACGGCGGTCTGAGACGCAAAAAAATAATCGCTATGGTGGCTACTTTTTCCTAAGGATTCGACAGGCACTGTTCAATGACACTAAAAAGTGAAAATACAACCTTATTCCACATAAATACATTGAAAACCCGCACGTTGTAAAATACCACGTGAAAACTTCGATGGTTTCGTCAAGATACAACATGCGGTCACAGGAGGGAGGGGAGGGTAGGGGGTCCAAAAGCGACATAAAATCAGTCACGTCGCGTCGTATGGTTACATTCCCTTAGTGAAAACAGCTTTGTGTTTTTATTTTTATATGTTAGTACTAAGCATGTACTCGCTTTTTATATTTCTTCGAAAAAAAATTTGAAGAAACACGTCGGCGGCCCGGTAGCGGAATTGGTAACGCGCTGGCAGCTCAAGCCGGAGTTCCAGGTTCGATTCCTAGTCGGGACGTATTTTTTTTCTTCATTTTCGACTTTGCATTTTCTCTAATTAAGAAGATATGTGAAAACAGCTTCTAACTAGATTAAACCGTTTCCGAGTTCACATACACACAGCTATTTGTGTTTTTATAATTACCCGATAAGCTGCCCTTACTGAGATTACTAACACCCCTACGATGCGCAGAAGAAATATACATAAATACTTAAGCCTCAAAAGGACTTATATATTTTTCGACGAAAGGGTGGCTACATTATTACGTACATGTAGATATAACCCTGTCGCTCTGTGGCATTCATGTCGACCCTTATCACTTAAGCCTCCCTTCTTCACAATAAACATGTTTACATAAGTGGTCAGCCACTTAGTATGCATTCTTGTATGGGCTGAGAAGGTATACCTACTCTATGGATTTGATTATGTCTTCGCGTTGTTTTCGTAGCACACTTATTTATTAAGGGTTTTCGCTTTAAACATTTGTTACCATGTAGTTATAAATTGTTTGTATTTGAATATTTTATTCAGAAACAACAAACACACTTGTCACTATTTGAAAGATAGGAATGCACATGGAAATAATCGAATTCTATGTTATATTTATTTGATTACTACCTTTCGCACGCGGCTCCGCTTCGCCTGACTTTTTACTAATAGCTCAGGCCGTCGATGATGTAGCGTTATCATTTATAGCCTAAAATTATCTTGACAAGTGACAGATGTAACAGTGAAAACAAACAAATGAATTTTAGAGTCAGATCATAAAAATTAAATAAACAGAAAGAACTTACAATAACTATAAAATTAAAACTAAAACTAACCTAAAAATTCGTTAACTATTTTGCCCCCGGGATAGTGCCGAGGATGCCGGCCGCGTTCCTCCTCTGGATAGCCAGGCTAATCCTTTGCCGGAAGTAAGCAAGGCATGAGGGGGGGGCCTATGGCGGCCGCCATCCTAGACCCTATCTCGCGGGCCGAAGGTTTCGACGGAGAAGGCCACAGACCAATAATTAGAGGTGATATTTGCGTATTTTCTATCCACAAAGTGGTGCCCGAATTATGAAGATATTCAACTTGCTTTATGGTCATGTTAAGCAAAGTGAATTTTTGCGTGGGCTTCTAACAAAACTTGCCATAGGTATGCAGTACGTACAAAGCGATGAAATGATCTAAATATAAATGTAAATTTTACCTCAATTCTCGTTCGTTATTCAGCTTGTGCAAAATTTGAATATCGAACATACCGACAGGCCTTACGAACCGTGTGACCGCCACGATGTTCGGTGGCCGCGGTCAGCTCCCGTGTATGTACGTACATTGGCTCACCTATAATCATTTGCCACTTACATATTTTTAGGTGATCAAATGCAATGAAATAAATATGAAAAAATATAGAAATACTTCACTATAATCAGCAAGATAAATCTACATTTCCACAAAACAGGCTCAACAATATACGCAAGCCCTATATTTTTAATTCTAGTTAACTACTTGTTTGCCAATACGAAAATAATAATAATAAAAATATAAATCCCGACTGCTAAAAAAATTAAAGAAACAAGAAAAGATAAGTAGTAAATTCTGTAGTCGGGCTATCTGTCTATTCTAATCCTTCTACACGCCCACTTACAGCATTTTCTGATCTTTCCTTGTTTCTTTAATTTTTTCCGTATTTTTTCGTTTCCGTACCCCGTACGAAAACCTATTACTAAGCCCACAACGTCTGTCTGTCTGTTTATCTGTCTGTCTCTCTGTCCATCCGTCAATCCGCCCAATGGTTGTATCTTTGGAACCGTAACCTAATATAGCTAACCTGTTGAAATTTTCACAGTATGTGTGTGTTTCACAATATTATGTGTTATTTTGGCGGATATAACAAGAAAGAAAAAATAATTAAGTTAAAATTAAGGGCAAGTTTAATTAACACAAAATAAAACAATATAATACAATGTATTATTATAGGAAGTGTTTATTTTATAAAACGACCATGGAAGTGTGGATATAACAAATAAATCGAAAAACTCTTCAAAAGAATCCATCACAATGAATTTCAAACACAGCCATATCGATTACAAGTTAAATATTTTTTTCTTACAAAACGACAAAAAATCTTCTAAGTATTCAAGCTTTGTTCGTACACTTTCAAAGGTTTTTGGCACCGGAGGCAGCGAAATTAGATACAATATTTGTATTTCTCAGAGCTTCGAATTACTTATAAAACGCTGCTAAATGCGAGTCGGACCGCGCACTAAATGATACCTAACACCACACAATTGTGGTGTGTTTACCCAAAATAATTATGTTTTCGAAAATAACGAAACGCCTAAATATAAACTGTCAGGAAAACCATTGCTACTTGCAGTTAAATATATAAAATAATCCTGTTTTTGCCGCAACTATTACATTGTCGAAACAACCTGCATTTTTCCTATAATGTATGGCTTAAAATCTATACTAACCCTATTATAATCAAACCTAGGTGAACAGGGTGGGGGGAGGGGGGGGGGGCGGTAATTTTTAAGTTATATCATTAAGACCATTGAACTTGATCTCTTAATGATATAGCCAAATGATACGATATGTTAATTTATACTTTTTTTAATTGGTGCCAAAATAAAAAATAAAAAAGACAACATTTATTATTGTAAAATAAATTTGTATTTAGTTATTCATGAGCGATATATGTCCGCGCCATCAAGACCTATTATTCAGCCAAATTTAAAGTGTCTACGTTACTTAGTTTTGGATAAAAACCTCTGTGGCAGACGGACCGACACGGGAGTGATCTTATAAGAGTTCCGTTTTACCATTTAAGGTGCGGAACACTAAAAAGTGTGAGTGTCGTCGTAATCACAAGCTTCACACGTTACAGCGTTGCGCGTTACAGCGTCACGCGTCTCGCGAAATCTAAGTTCACATTCGCACATCAAAAATAACAATGAAGGCACATTTCTCTACATTTCACTTAACACGCTCACTGCGATGCTAAATTCTGCTTACTATCGTGTCGTGCTATAGGAGGTCTTTAAACCTTCAACGTAACATTTTAACCATGCGATTAGGGGCCTATAGACCTCTATAGGCCAGATACTTCAAATGCATTTTTTTCGGCTAAAATTAGAAAAAAAGAAATCAGACTAGGATCATACTATTGCAAAAGGGTCATTCTGTCTTATTTTGCGTTCGCCCGAAGTTCTGAATATAGAAAATCAATAAAAAAACTATTTAAAAAAATTTAAAAACCGCCTTCAAAAATATATGAAATAAAAAAATAAAAATCGAACCCTAGAGTTGAAGGCGGTCGGGTATTTTTGCTTGCTTTAGCACCACCGCCTTCAACTCTAGGGTTCGATTTTTATTTTTTTATTTCATACATTTTTGAAGGCGGTTTTTATATTTTTTTAAATAGTTTTTTATTTCACAGTTTTTTTAGTAATTTTTATTTGCTATTAATGTACTCAGCGGAATCGCTCGGCCTTCGGCCGCGCGATTCCGCCTCGCTTTCCAATCCGATCTTGACCAAAAAAAAAATGGGACCACCTTGGAGCTAGACTGAACCGAACACAAAAAAAATCATCGAAATCGGTTCACAATTGGGGAAGATATTGCTGAACATACATAAAAAAAAAATACATACAGCCGAACATAGAACCTCCTCTTTTTTTGAAGTCGGTTAAAAATCAAGAAAATGTTTAGGAGGCACCTATGCCTCTTACAACACTGAATAAGAAGTACAGTTCATGTTAAAGCTAGTGATGTGCTTAAATAAAGTGGCAAAGGTATTGATAGAACAAAATCCTTTTTATTTCAGCAAGTATTAAATTTATATATGACTGCCATACTACAGAACTAGTACTAGGGCTTACGTATATTTCAGGGTTTCCTTCTTCTTCTAAAGGTATTTTACGGCGTTTGGGGGTCACTTCTAAATTGTCAAGACATCCGCTTGCTTTAGCTAATGTGGGAGGATGTATTGAATAAATATCCTGTAGTATTTTCATTTTACTTCGGCCACTAGAAGACGGCTGAATTTTAGAATTCGCAGACACTCTTCGGTAAACACGGAAATATTTTGAAATTGAGGTGTTCTCCTCGGTCTCACTTGTATTTTGTGCTAAATGCAGCATTCTCCTACATATTTTGCTTCCACGAAATAATTTTCACGCAACCGAACTCATCACTTCATTAGACAAACTGCAATTTACGTGCTTTTCATATAGACGTACGCGCATCACAGGTCAAGTATGAAGTATACTAGCAGGTGCGGGAGGGGGCGGATAGGCCCACACGCTCTATTTGAGGCGTATAGACCCCGCAACCGCACTGAATGTTTTTTTTTCTCTTGCAGTGCGATGGAAGGTCTAAAGACCTCTCGCACATTTTTAGGTACCCACTAGTGCTACGTGAAAATAGAAACCCAATCATATATTTATCTCTTTTATACGTGTAAAAATCTAGTAGGTACGAGTTCCGCACCAGAGCGGGACGAATGTATTTTCTCCCGCACAGCGCGCGAGTACACACAGGTGGTCCTTAGACCTCTTATCGCAGTGAGCGTGTTAATCACATATTTAAATGACACCAGTGGTTACTTCTCTCGCGTGAAATGTTATGTCTGTTCGCTACGTACGCGCACAAGCTTCAGAATGCTTCAAACATTTGAGGTTTACTTACGAGTAACAGAGTGGCGACAACAAGACTACCTTTGTATTGTATTGTACTGTTGTTGTATTGTTTATTGATCATTCATATGGCAGTTAGACTGCGCTCGAACTTGTCACAATTTGTTCCATCCGGTTCGATTACACCCACGAAGAATAACCGACAAGAAACTTCGCAGGGTATTTTTTTAAACATATTTTTACAAGTATTTGGTGACTAGCCACATAATATCACCGCCCATAGTCCATCTAAAGCACAGCTTGAGAGCATATTAACAATTTTGCTGAGAGTTCTGACTACAAAGACTTATAAATTAAGTGAATCAGGTGTAAAGAGCCTTTGTCAAACTTTGATACGTTATTTGTATCAACATAATTATGTTAGTGTATTAAACTATGTAGTATAATTGTATTGTCAAATTTGAATTTGAATTAAGTACGAGTATGTATTACACCTTCTTGATAATTCTGAAGAGCCTACGAGTATAATTACCTTGAAGGCCTTCACTTTGTAACTTTTGTCAAGTATAAAATTCATTTGTGAAAAAGAAAATTAACTCAGTTTACTTCTTATATTTAAGTCTTTTTAATAACGCAGTCTGCATCTTTTACCGTTACTTTATTCATGTTTTTATGAGAGCTTTAATTAGGTTTTTCGGAATATAAAATTAAAATCATTAATGTTCTCGAATTCTCAACCAGAGCGGTAGTTAGTCAGGCCTTGGAATGCTCTATGAATGTTGTACCATGTACATCAACTTTATACTCGCAACATAACGGAGGACTCGGCCCGCTCTGAGGAACTTGGCTAGTTGCATTATGAGTTCGGAATTCTACTCCTACGAACTAACCCAACTATTGCACGAGGCCTCAAACGGGCACGTGGGCCGGTCTAGTAATAATATTAGCTACCCAAACTCACTCTATAGCACCGTATATATTTAGTTTGTATGATCTATCTGCATAATATGTTATATTCTACATAAACCCCGGATTGGTACCACCGCCGTCTGATGAAGGTCGGCTTTGTAAATATTTTGTGTTTTACATGCAATGTGCAGAGATATGCTGAAGAAATATATAAGTCGCTACTATTACGCTAGTAATATATAAGTCGATGGCAGTGTGTAGCCAGTACGTGCGGTGCGACCAAAGGAAAGCACTAACGTAGCACCTAGATCACCAAGTTGTGCTAACATCACGGCAGTATTAGATACGATGTTGCTTACTCTATATAACAAATAGCATTTATTTACTTTATTAAAGGTGGCCAGTGGCGATTTAGAAAATTTCTAAAAAAACAGGCCAAGTGCGAGTTGAACTCGCGCACCGAGGGTTTCGTATCGCTGTCATGGTAAGCGCCACTCACGCCACCTATGGCGTGTTTTATGAAATGCTTCATATTAGTTCAAATTCATGATTAGTTAAAATGCTTCATAGTCTTTTCGGTAGATGGCGCGCATACACCTTTTAGTTTCTTATGTGGGGACCCCCGTGAATCTTTTACTTTTTCTTATTTTTATTATTTGTTGTTATATCGGCCATAATAACACATATTCTGTGAAAATTTCAACGGGCTACCTATTACGGTTCAAGATATACAGCCCTCGGACAGACAGACAGACAGTAATAGGGTCCCGTACGACGGATACGGAACCCTTAAAACCATATAGACCAAACTATTACTACGGAAAAAAAAGACAAAAGCGGATACATTTTTTTAAATATCACATTTTCTAAATGTCGACCACTGGAAATTAAGTTCATTTCTGCTCGAATACTGTCTGTTAACTGTGCGATATCGGCAGCCTGATTTTTCAATCAATCTCAAAAGTAAATTAATAATCCTGTCAATAATAATTGTATTTGTTTTATGAATATTGTCATGCCTACGGTAACTAATACAATAAATACATTTATTGGTAGGAACCAGATAACAATGTTTTTAGTAATTCATTACATACCCAAGCATGCTGGTTTTTTATTTAACTAGCATTATTTATTTTTTTTTTTATGGAACCTGACACGGTTGGCTACATCACCTACAACATCCGTGATGTCAGCCAATAACACAGGGTGAACTAGGTGCCATGTCAGTGCTTCCCTTCATTTCATGTCGGCTACACTAAACTGGACGGAAAACACGAACTATTTACATAGCCGTTTCGACCGACGTTTCGTTCAATGCGGTGGTACCAACCCGGCCGGGATAAACCCTACCACCTAGTAAGGTAAGAAGGGAAGGGACCTACAGTTTAACGTGGAATCCGAACCACGGTCAGCCTCCAACGGTCGAGCGGTCACCCATCCAATCACTGACCGCGCTCAGCGTTGCTTAATAACAGTTGACTAACCAACCGCGCCACTGAGCTACCGAGGCTGACGAATTAAAATAATATTAAAGAAAATTGAAAATATACTACTTAACATAAAATAGAAACATAATAAATAAAGTAAAGTAAACCTAACTATAAATAAAAATATTAATCCATCATGGGGATCAATGGCATGGTCCCCATGACGGACGCTGCGTTCTCCCGTATGACAATGCTAATTCGCTGCTTGAAATACGTCCCGGCCCGACGACGGTCCCCGGATGCCTCAATAAGCTGTTTTCCTATTTGCTTTGAAAAACTGACGGCATCCGAGCTCCATGTTCCAGGGGCCTCTACCGCGAAGGCCACAAACTCATAAAAAAACTTATCATCAATAAAAAATTTCGATAACCTGTCCAAGTGACGTAGGTATGTATTATCAATTTAATCAATAAACGGAAACTGAACCAACTGGCGCTATCGCCTCAAAAAAAGTGGACGCACACATGTAGAACCTTGTTACACGACACGCTTCCCACGCTCTCCCTCATCGCGCCTACTCCTATTATGTAGGAACGCTATCATACAACACAGTGAGAAAGAAGTGTTTCTACATATTTAGATATGATTTTATGTGCTTATTCGTCACCGATGAAGACCTTTACCTAAAAATTTGTCCCTCGGCACAGCCACCCATGTTGGTGTTGGTGTACATAATTTATTTTACATTTTCCATAGTAAGTAGTAAACTCCACAACACTGTGGGATAAATAAACCTCGAGAGAATCAAAATAAACATTGGCATAAAAGCTTGAATTCAGGTTAGGTAGATCAATAGACGAGAAGGAAAAAAAAATCGAGGCAAAATTCCCCAGTGACTTACTTGTCCTTTAAAACACGAAAATCCTGAAAAGGACTTCACGACGCGACTCCCCCGGCGAGCGCTGTGGCGGGGACGCTTCGCTCACCCTCTTGCAAAACTTGTCTCCAATGGAGATAGCTACTGTATACCAAATATACCTACTTAAAATACCAGCTACGTATGATATGAGAGTTTTGATACGAGTTTTAAGATACACTGCCGTTCAGGTAGGGTTAGTTTTAAATGTGCGAATATTCCGTGTTAATAAATGGTTTATTCAACAACAGTAAAAAATTACGAAACTAAACAATTTCTTTCCACAACGTTTTATTTCGGTGCATACTGTAAACATTTTGATTCAAATTATACAGTAAAAGAATCTCAATTACCTTGCAGCAGGAAAACAAGCAGAAGTCGCTGGAAGTATCCGTAGCTCGTCATGGTGGCGGCGGAGGCGGCGGCGCGGAGGCTATATGGCGCGGCGCGCTGGTCGGGGCGAGAGGGCGGCGGCGAGGAGGCGGCGCGCTGGGCACTGGGCGGGCGGTATACGCTCCGACGCAGGATTTTCTCTATCACTTGTAGCTTCTCTCTTAGTTTGGCTTTTATTTTATCGTCAATGGAAGGAGAGAATACAATTTGTTTGGATTATATTGTATTAAATGCAAAAAAAATACTGAGGAATATAAATGCAATTTTAATATAACCTTTTAAATCACACTCCTTACGTTATAATTTGTTCGCTGAAATATGTTAACTTTTTAAATTAGTGCTAATCGTAAACAATAAATGTAACATTTTCACTCAGACTATCCAGTCAAACTGTACGTGTGCCGCATTTCACATCTCATCTTTGTAAGAAATTATCACTTCTTTTATTAACCTCTGTCAGTGAACTGTCGACACGTATACCTACCGGCCACTATTTTACATAGTTTGTAACACGTCTCAGTCGTCCTGGCATCGTTATTTGGGTCATATTATAACCGTTCTTTGCGAAATACTCCAATTCTGTCGGGATATTTGCAATCGAAAACGCGGCTGTTTGAATTATTCTCGAAGGGACAAAAATAACCGTTCGATGTCACTGTTGGTAGACATTCTAATTTTGAACTGGGGCGGCGGCGGAGGGGCGCGGAGCGGTGCCGGTGCCGGCGCGGGGCGAGACGGCAGCGGCGGCGCGGCTCGGGCAGAAGCGGGACACGCGACTGCCGGCCGCGGCATCTGACGCCTCACTGTTTACCTCTCGCAGCCGTATTCGTACCCCTAGTGACGTGCACCACACACACCACTCGATACTTATTTATTTCATACATTCTAGTGTACATAGATAGAAATGGGGGGCCATGAGGCGTTACACGATGTTTAATATTCAGTGTTTGTACCTGCCACCCAAAATCGCGGTTCATACATAAGTACACAAACACACATTATCTATGACTATGACTTGTACCGTGTGGGGCCGGTACTTTAAAAGAATAGCTTCACTGCATCTCTCCCCGTGTATGTCGTAAAAGGCGACTGAGGGATATGACTCCCTTCTTATATCACTAGGTGGTAGGGTTTAACCCGCCCGGATTGGTACCACCGCACTGAATGAAAGGTCGGTCGAAACGGCTATGTAAATAGTTTGTGTTTTCCGTCCAGTTCAGTGTAGCCGGCACGACTGAAGGGAAGCACTGACGTGGCACCAAGTTCACCCGGTGTAATGGGCTGAAATCACGGATGTTGTAGGTGATGTAGCCAACCGTGTCAGTTTTCATAACAAAAAAAAAAGACTTATGAATGCAAATATATATATGTTTTATTGAAAGCACGTCGATGGCGCCGATCCACCCATATGGTGTCTAGCGACGCCCATAGACATTCGATCGTGTGCAGGGTTTGCGAATGCCATGCCGGCTTGACAGATGTCCATTCACGCCCCTCTTGAAGGACCAATTGGTACGCGTCCGCGGTAAGTAGGTCCCTGCCGCGTCAGCCAACCGTAGCCAACCGTGTCAGTTTCCATAAAAAAAAAAAAAAAAAAGTCCGGCGTGTTGGGGTTGGGATGTAATCCCTGCCCAGTACGCGTGGTGTGAAGTGGAAAGGAGACGGCGGGATCGATTTAAACCACCCAGCACGTGCCGTGAAATAAGCCTTGGAATAAGCTATAGAACGCACCTAGGGAACCTAATATCCGGAATGACGGACATGAAGGAGAGAGACGGAGCTGCAGAAGCTGACACCACGGCGGCGGCGGCATCCGTGACGTTGCAGTTGCACACTTCAATCAGTATTAGTTGGAGTTTGATGAACAATTTGGACATTTCGTTTTGCTGTTTTCATTGCGAAGTTTCGTTGAAGGAGTGCTACCCGAAGTCGGAGATCAGTATAGTGCGAGGGGACGCCCATTCGGCATATCGTTGTCGAGTCCGAGAGGAGGGACCCGTATCCAGGAGCCTGCAATTTTCAGTCTGCCAAAAACCTCTTAGACGTAAGTAACGCTCCATCCATTATTTGATTAATTAAGGTACCTTACTATAAGTACAATCCACCGCCAGTTCTCGAGAACGGTCATGTCAAACTCTACTGGGACCGGTTCATTATCACAGACAGGACTATTCTCGCCAACAGGCCTGTCATTGTGATAGTAGACCGGGAGGCAAGGCGCGCAACGCTCGTCGATATCGCCTTGCCGCACGATGGTAACCTCGTCAGTAAGGAAGCAGAGAAGATGTTAAAGTATCTGGATCTGCAGCACGAGGTTACCAAAATGTGGCCCGTCGACTCGACGATCGTTGTGCCCATAGTCGTTTCGGCGCATATGCTGATAGCGAAGAGCCTCACGACCACCTTAAGAAGCTCTCGCTGAGTGGTTGGGTCAAGGGCCAGATCCAGAAGGCAGCCCTGCTCGACACTGCGCCTATAGTCCGGAGGTTTCTCTCTTTGGGACCCGACCATCAGTAGCTTGGGCTCGCCCCGCCGCCGATGGTGGAAACACCGTTTGTTTTTATATTAATTTTAGGTTTTAATTTGAAAAAAAAAAATCATATAAAAAGAAATGTGGAAATAAATGAATAACAAATATTATTGCATACTAATAAAAATAATAATAAATGCCACTTAATATGTGGCAAGGGCGGATTTATTGCCTTAGCCAATTTTCTGCAGTCAACCCGGTTGTCCTACATTTTTACATGCAATCCGAACCATGGGGCAACGGGTGAAGTTTTTCAAATCAGAAAAAACTCATATACACGCCGGTTGGTTCGAACCTCGGACTTACTTATTTATTAATAATTTAAAATGCAATGTTATCTGCCTAGCTAGATAGGTGTGAGCCTGATCACCGGCGTGTATATGAGTTTTTTCTGATTTGGTGAGCGCTGCTGGCGTGGTGTTTACCTAAATAAATTGATTATAGCTAAGTTTTATCGACAGCTTTTATCAAAATTCAACGAACGTGTCGCATCACTATTCCGAGCTTTTCTTCTTATGTACCGATTTTAGTAGTAGGTAATCCTTACACTACAGCTTGCTCTTTCACACATTGTGTTAATTCATCATCCGCGCAGTTTTATTTGTGATATGCATATAGCGGCGGGTGGCCGAGTAGTTTGGGCATCGGCTTCTCATGCGAGAGGTCCTCGGTTCGAATCCGGTCGGCGTGTCCAGATCTTTTATCTCACGAGCGCGGGTGAGCCATACTTGTAGTTGTAATGCGTATAGACACGCGTTCCTGTGTGCGTAAGTACAGGTAGCGTTAGAAAACTCACACACACACAGGAACGCGTGTCTATACGCATTACAACTACAAGTATGGCTCACCCGCGCTCGTGAGATAAAACATCTGTACCAATGAGTTTTTTCTGACGAAAAAGTTTACGTGCATACCTACACCACTGCTGCTTCACCGTTCGGAACCGGTGTAAAACTGAAGGGACGGACTGAGGGTGACGGCAAGGGAAGGGCCCCTTACTGTGTGGTAGGCTCAAATTGTAGCCGACTGGGTTGGTACCACCGTACTGAATCTAAGATGGCCGCATAGCAGCCTCGGTTGTATTCTCCTCTAGTCCAGTATAACCAGCAATCCAGGGAAGTCTCCGGTATGGCACCTACCTTCTCGGAGGTGATATTGACTGGTCGGAGCATGCGCTTTGGCCCCTCCGACTCAGCCACTCAGACCGGATTACATAAAAAAAAAAGTTTAACGCCGGCGAATTTATGGAAATGTCAAAATCATTCTCCCTGAAAAACGGGTGTCACAAATCAATGAATCCTGTCCAAGGTGTTATTAAATTTCAGGGAAATTATTGGGTTTTTGATGTAATTCGGTGGCTGTTAATTGATTCCATGTGGCTGAGTTAGGTGTGCCATCACCTGCGAGAAGGTGCCATACCGGAAACTTCTCTTTGGATTGCTGGCTGTACGATTAGAGAAGAACATAGCCGAGGGTGCTACGCGCAATACATGATACGTCATTGGCTACGCGGCAATCTTACGTTCAGTACGGTGATACGAGTCCAGTCGGCTACAATTTGTGCCTACCACCTACTAAGGATGACTACCGATTCAGATGAGGTTGCACGATATCCTTAAGTCGAGCAGACGCTCGCGGGCGTTAGTCTATCTTCTTATATCAGTTTAAACTAGCTTTTGCCCGCGGCTTCGATCATGGTAGACTCGGTTTAATACCAAATCCGATTTAAACGATGCTTGCTCTTATATTCTCTATCTCTCTTCCATCCATACTATATTTTTATATTGATACTGCTCAGCCCTAAGGCTATTTGGCATGATGGATGGTATAGCCTATAGTGATCCTCAATAGAACTACTCTTTTCATTGGTGCAAACCGCATCTTTTCAGTGGCTCCGGATTTTTCTTCAAACATACATAATATGTACTTACAGACAGACGGCTGATATATATTTTGTAAATGTCTGTATAACTTATTACAAAATTGTTTCGGCTTTACTCACGGTGTAGTACGAGTAAGACCGTGAGTAAATTCGAAACAATTTTGGCAACAACAACAAAAATTATTACAAAATTGTTTCGGCTTTACTCACGGTGTAGTACGAGTAAGACCGTGAGTAAATTCGAAACAATTTTGGCAACAACAACAAAAATTATTACAAAATTGTTTCGGCTTTACTCACGGTGTAGTACGAGTAAGACCGTGAGTAAATTCGAAACAATTTTGGCAACAACAACAAAAATTATTACAAAATTGTTTCGGCTTTACTCACGGTGTAGTACGAGTAAGACCGTGAGTAAATTCGAAACAATTTTGGCAACAACAACAAAAATTATTACAAAATTGTTTCGGCTTTACTCACGGTGTAGTACGAGTAAGACCGTGAGTAAATTCGAAACAATTTTGGCAACAACAACAAAAATTATTACAAAATTGTTTCGGCTTTACTCACGGTGTAGTACGAGTAAGACCGTGAGTAAATTCGAAACAATTTTGGCAACAACAACAAAAATTATTACAAAATTGTTTCGGCTTTACTCACGGTGTAGTACGAGTAAGACCGTGAGTAAATTCGAAACAATTTTGGCAACAACAACAAAAATTATTACAAAATTTTGAAATGTAATAACGTAATTTAAAAAATCAGTTAAGTGCGAGTTTTACGCGCGCACGGAGGTTTCCGTATCTATCCGCTATCAATAATATCCGCCTATCTTTTGTCTTTCAACAATGCAATGTATAAAGGCCTGTGGCGCCATCTATTATTCAGTAGCGTGACTAATCGATTTTATTGCACGTTTGTTGTATGGGAGCCCCCCTTATTTTTTAAGATTATCTTTTTTTTATTATTTGTTGTTATATCCGCCATAGTAACACATATTCTATGAAAATTTCAACGGGCTACCTATTACGGTTCAAGAGATACAGCCCTCGGACAGACGGACGGACGGACGGACAGACGGCGGAGGCTTAGTAATAGGCTTCCATACGGGATACGGAAACCTAAAAAAACATCGAAACGTCTTCAAAAACAACTACTTAGAACTAAAAATTATTAAATAATTGAGATGAAAGCGGCGCAAAAGCACAAAAGGGCTTCATCTATCATTTTTAGGGTTCTGTAGTCAACAAGGAACCCTTATAGTTTCGCCATGTCCGTCCGTCTGTCCGTCCGTCTGTCTGTGCGCGGCTTGGCTCAGAGACCCTTAGTACTAGAAAGTTGTAAGTTGGTATGGGTATACATATTAATAACGCCGACAAAGTGGTAAAATAAAAATTTTGAAATAATTTTTTTTAGGGTACCTCCCCTACACGTAAAGTGGGGATGAATTTTTTTTTCACGTCTACCCCATCGTTTGGGGTATCGTTGTATAGGTCTTTTGAAAATATTGCGGGTTTGTGCAAAGCATGTTTCGATTTAGGGATCCGTTTGCGAATTATTAAGCTTTTAAGTGCTAATTTTTGTTAGAGTCAAGTGTCCCCCCCCCACCCCCCCTGCCAGCTAAACGGTTGTTATTAGATATGTGAAAAAATTCACAGCAGTAGTATATATATCGAAATTAAAAGGAAAACTATCACAGCTAAGTATGCTGTACAGGTTGACGAGTAATAGTCGACCAAATTATAAAATGTACGGACGACAGCCATCATTTCACTGTTGAAGAACTTTTTCAAATTAACATTCATTTATTTCCCCTACAAAATTATACAAATAATCAAATAAATTATTTTGACAGGGTTCCGCAACTACGGAACCCTACACTGCGCGTGGCCCGACACGCACTTGGCCGCTTTTCTGGTGTGCTTTTGTACAGCCTTCAACTCAATTATTTAATAATTTTTATTTCTAATTAGTTGTTTTTTGAAGTCGGTTCAATGTTTATATTTAACCCTGCAGTACACGCGCACCTAAAAGTCATACGGACGCACGCGCGCGGACTCAGACTCCGCAAGGGTGCCGCCCCTTCTATTATTAGGCTCTGTTTAGGGTAGATTAAAAACAAAAATATAATCATATAAAGTACTTATTGTATTATTAGAACTAAAACAATTAACTTCTTAGAATCATAGTGTCACAAAGAAAAAAATACATAAACATAAGCACACATCTACATAGATAATTTTTTGTTTGTTTACAAACAGCGCGATTTTTTTTTTTCAATTTATCGAATCTACATGCTCAAGGCAAACAGATGTTAGACAATTTACCATTATGGCACCGATATCTAATGGGTCTGTTTTTTACAAACACCCACACATACTCACTCACACTCCGCAGTCCATAACACCCATGCACGCGCGCGGACTCAAAGTCCGCAAGTCTCACTCATACACTCCCTGGGCTCGCGAATTTACGAATGATTGAACTAAGCGAAAGCCCCTCCTGCGGGAGGAAGGTACCTAAGGCGCGAGGGACGTCAGATGAAACCGAAAGAATATATTTCGATAATAGTAAAAGTGCGGAGTCTGAGTCCGCGCGCGTGCACTGCAGGGTTAAGTATGCTATCTAATATTATTTTATCGTTTACTAATTTTCATTGTACGGTAAATGTTTGCCGCAAAGGTCACTCTAAATTTAAGTATAGATGTCAATATCAAAAGAATCGCATCCAGTTACATTTGCATAAAATAAATGCATCTATTGTTCACATTCATCCGTTTTCCAGTCAGATTAATATTCAAAACAGCAATTACTTTTCCGCTCTGCCGAGCTTTCTCATTTGCTTCGTCAATAGAGGCGCGCTGTAAACGGATTTAATAAGAATCGATTGAAATGGTAATTGGATGTTCTGGCGACGGCGGAGTCGGAAGCGATGCGCGACGTCGGCGTCGACGTCGACTAGGAGGACGATGCGATGCCGCCGCCGCCCGCCCGCGCGCGCCTCCGCATCGGAGCCACACACCGACCGCGACCACCCTTATTACGATAATGGTGCTGATGTTGCGACTGGTGTTATGTTGCGACTGCGACGGACAAAATTGGTATTACGTTATTGCGACCGGTCCCGCGGACCGACATCAAAGGTTGGTTGTTGGTTCAGGTAAGGTGCCAAATTTTGAAAGAAACTTGTAAAATGTTACTACGAATGGTAAAAGTATATATTAAAATCAATAATAAATAACGTATGTTACTTTTAACATGCCAAATATAGGAACATAAAGCAATGATAATTAATACAAGCGATTGAACAAATAATTTATTGTGCTACGGATTGCTTAGGAAAGGCGTTTCTGCCTGCACGGCGCGGCGGTCTGTCGGGCGGTGTATGTATACATACTGATATATACACATAAAGATATGATGGATGGCGGCCGCTTTCGTGCTATCTCACTCTTAATGTGTGCTTGAATAGCCTAGTAGGCAGAAGAGCCGCCCTCAATAATCAATGCAGGAGGTTGTGGGTTCTAATCATGATTGTGGAATCCTACAAAGTTATTTCTGATATTAAAAATATTTTGTCTCGAAAAAAACATTTCTGTTACAAAAGTTATTTAGCTTCACATACAGAATAACCTCCTGATGGCAGTTAAAAATATTGCGTGGGCATTTGCAAGAGAGAGAGGGAGAGGGAGAGGGAGAGGGAGAGGGAGAGGGAGAGGGAGAGGGAGAGGGAGAGGGAGAGGGAGAGGGAGAGGGAGAGGGAGAGGGAGAGGGAGAGGGAGAGGGAGAGGGAGAGGGAGAGGGAGAGGGAGAGGGAGAGGGAGAGGGAGAGGGAGAGGGAGAGGGAGAGGGAGAGGGAGAGGGAGAGGGAGAGGGAGAGGGAGAGGGAGAGGGAGAGGGAGAGGGAGAGGGAGAGGGAGAGGGAGAGGGAGAGGGAGAGGGAGAGGGAGAGGGAGAGGGAGAGGGAGAGGGAGAGGGAGAGGGAGGTTTTCTTTATTATTCCTATTTTATATTCTATAATATATATGATATAAATTCAAGACCAAGTTAAAATTATATATATTTAAGAAATACTATTAAAATACAAAATTTACTAAAAAAAAAAAAATTCTAACACTATAAATGAACATACGTTACTTATTTTAGCCACTATAAATATACTTATACGATGTCACCACCAAAAAACACAGAAAAGATCGTCGCTCGTTAGCCGTGAATGGTGCTATGATGCTGCTCAGGAGGAGCATCACGGATGACAGCTCGCGGGCTGCGGTCGGTCGCAAGTTTGACAGTTGTGCGACTGCAAATGCGATCGTAATACCAATATGCCGTAAAATGTATGACACATCTGCGGACTGATACCGCAATACCCGTTGCACGGACTGGTTGCATTCCAAAATCGCATAAAACAGTCGCCGAACTGTCAGATTTGGAGCTACGGACCGGTCCGGCGCACACTATACGATGAGTATGGAGAAGGTTGGTCAAAAATGGAAAAACAATATTCTGAAATTCTATGCAAAGTCAAGTTAATTCGATCGAGCAATAGTCGCTCGATTTTTCCCCACTCATTTCCGGGCCCGAAGCGCTTGCGTATCGTTTCCACAGACAGTCGCTCTAGGTAGAGCAGCGCGAGTGCAAATGTGGCGCGGCGCGCATACGCAACTAATTATCGTGTTTAATAAAAGTGCAGTGAACTGCCATCATGGACACCACACTTGAAGGTATTTACACTTTACTACATTGATATAAAAAACAAAATCTTTTAAAAATTCAGTCATGTACCCTTGAAAAAAATATTCCAAAGTTTATATAAAAAAAATACCAAAGTACATATGTTCAACGAGAGTTTTAGTAGTGTGTTCCATCGAGTTCCACCAATTCAACTATCACACGTTATAGAGATCCTCGTGGTCTTCTTGGATCGTTAATAATATCAATGCGATTTTATGCGCTTTATACAGGGTTTGTGTTTTTCTGTCTCAGGTACGCCCGTCGTTGCACGCGCCGCGGTTTCGCGCACTCGTGGCGTGATGTCCTATACACGATTACAACTATTTGATATATTTATGTCTAGTACCAAAACAAGGTGAATTTCCAAAACTAAGGATTTACGAGATACCTTCTATATTAAAAAATTCTCAACATGTGCATGACCGATAAAAGTAGAACAATCTGATTAGGTAACATAGTTTATTACTTTTTATTTTATTGTTTGTTTAATAAATTATTAATTATTTTACTTATATTTGTTTGCATTAAACACTTTATAAACAAAATATTTTATTGAAGTATGTACATAAAAAAATATGTAGGTACATAATGGATATTTATTTTCTTCTCCCTTACTACAGGTAAAGTGTATATAGGAGAGAAATAAAATGTTTTACGGCAATAAGGCTTACTTTTTATACCTACTTAATTAATTTTAAATTAACAACGAATTATTCAGTCATATTTCAAGCATTTATATAAATTTTAAGAATTAAAGGAAGAGAAACCGTATATACTGATGCAGAGGCTACGGGAGAGGCCTATACTTAGCAGCAAAGTGATCGATTCATTTTTATATAACTAATAAAGTAAATAAAGTAAGTAAATAATGACGAAAAACATATTATACGAATTATGACCATGTTTTGAGCAAAAATCGTATAGTGTGCGGCGGACCGGTTGCATTATCGTAATAAGGGTGCGGGGCGCAACCGCCTCGCCTCGCTCGTCGACCCACCACCGTCATCGCGTCAGTCGCACGGCCGTCCCCCACTTGCGCTAGGGCTGGCGGTTCCATCACTCTACTCCGGAACTCCGAGCGCCTGGTTTTTAGGGTTCCGTACCCCAAAAAAGGAAATTACAGGATCACTCTTGTGTATGTTACACCGGGAAATTTATAGATTAACACTTTTGTGCCTTTATACGGCCTTCTACTCAAGATCAAAATATTATTTAATATTTTTTAGGGTTTGAAGTCGGTTCAATGTTTTTTAAAATAGTTTTTTTATTTGAAAAGTCTTAAAAATGAAGAATGTAATTTAAGTAGTGAGAATGGAGCCTTTGTTTCTGTAAGTGTTATTGTTGACAAATTTTAAGATTATCTGAGGTTGTGAAACATAGGCATATGGAATAGTTTTCACGTCAACGTCGTTCCAGTGCCGCCTTTCAAGATTAATGAAACGTTAATAATTTTAGTACGAGGCTAATAACTTAAATTTTCTATAAACTTTCTCCCTTCATCAGTTGTCTCGACTTTCACAAGATGTCGACCTCCACGGTTAAATTAAATCACGTTTGCCGACCGGAGGCATCCGAATCCCGATAAATTTCAAATCGACAACCCTAATCCTCGGAGATTATTTCTTCTTTGAATGACAGAAATAGCTTCACGCTTTAATCAACTTGGGAAAATAGTCGTGTGCCGTCCAACGCCGCTACCGCCGCGCCGCCTTTATTGTCTTTCTTCTTTGCTCTCTTTCAAATCGAAACTAGTACCAACTAGTTCCTATAATTGCAACTAAAATATATAAAGAGAAAAAAAGAGTGTCTGTTTTCAGATTCAACAGTAACCGTTAAGTACTTAGTCATTCCATTAAATATAGCTCTCTTGCTACCGCAGCAATGAATGTAGTAAACGCGTTTGCGTTATCCCATCCGTGAAGGAACACCTATTACGAAAAGTGTACCATAAAAATATATCCCAACTATATTGCTAACCTTCCGTTGGGTGGCTACTTCGCCGTATCGCCACAGGCTAATTCCATTTGTGTGGATCGCAAGAAGCCTGGCTTAGACAGGCGACTAAGTTTTGACACAATTTCTGAAATGAGATACAAATATATTTGTTTAAAGTTGCTTATTATCAGAGAACTTTTATTCTTTGTTTGCTATAGAAGAGAACATAAATAAAATTAAGATCAAAATGTCCGTTATATTTTATAAATAACGTGAATAATTAGAATAAATGAAAATAAGTACGTGATATTCTACACATAAACATTCATAAAATCATAAATAATAGTGTGAATGTTGAGAAATTGGCCTGAAAACTGCCCGCTTCGAAACCCCCGCACTCAGACGGAAACACGGAGTAATTGGCTGACAAAAACGATCAATGTACAACATGTAGAATAACTTTAATCATAGAGTTAGTGTGGATAATAAATAGTAGTACATTCATATTCGATTAAAAATATGACAAAACAAAGGACTACACTTTTCCGAGGAGAAAGTAGACTGAGTAATATAAAGTTTCTCGATTTTGCTTACCTACCCATTTCCTAAGCCGCGACTAACAAACACTGCACTCCCCTTCCGGAAGCACACCCCTTCCTCCCCGCCGCCTGCCGGGGCCTGCTAACCCCTACATAAAATTTTACGGTTGCATCCCCAACATTTCTTAATCAAGAGGTCGTGTCTGCTGGTCCATTTACCTGCTTACTGCCAGCTCTACAACGCTGCCTCTACTATTATCCGCGGGATTCGTATAGAGCGGACCACGTCGCTTCATTATCATTTCAGTGTGCGGAGGATTTCAATCTATGTGAAAAGTGCATCTACATGAGAATAACTGAGTCCATTTTGGTTATTAATAGACAAAATTAATAAAAAAAAACATATAATCCAGACTAAAAAAAATGTTTTAAAAATTATTGAACCAACTTCAAAACAAAACAAAAAAAGAAATACTTAGAACTATAAAAATTATTAAATAATTGAGTTGAAGGCGGTACAAAAGCACACCAGAAAATTGATAGATGTGCTTTTGTACCGCCTTCAACTCAATTATTTAATTATTTTTTATTTTTATTTTTACCGGTAAAGGTATCAAGGTGAAATTAATATCAAATACTAAGGTCTACGGTTCATTAGTGATGTAAAAAATTTAAGCTTCTAAGTCAACGCAATAATAAGATACGGCCATTTATGTAATATATTTTGCTACTGGTAAATAAAATCAAAATCTACAGAGTACAGACTAGAATCATGAAATTTGGTAATAGCAAGGTCTTACAGCACAAGTAAAGGAAACAATCCGAAAATTTAAAACTTGTTGTTATATGACATTTAAAAATTTTTTTTTTGTTTTGTATATCAAGACCCTTTTTCTCAGGAACGGATCAAGATATCAAATTGTTAATATGATCTTCTAAATCATCGCAATCAAAAGATACGGCTATTTATGTCAGATTTGTTACTCGCAAACTCACTCAAATCAAATATAACCTAGGTACTTCCCGTTAACCTATAATCACGAAATTTTATAAAAAGTAAGGTCTCACAGCACAAGTAAAGGAAAAAATCCGAAAATAGTGTAATGTAATCCGTAATGTATTTATATGACATTAAACAAATTTTTGTTTTGTTTTGTATGTCAATACGCCTCTTCTCAGGTACGGGTCAAGATATCGTCAGTGAATTTAATATGAAATACTAAGGTCTGCGATCCCATGGAGATGTATATAATGCAAGCTTCTAAATCAATGCAATCAAAAGATACGGCCATGTTTATCAAATTTTAAAACTCGCAAACTCACTCAAATCAAATGGGTACTTCCCGTTTATATAGAGTATTGAAATTTGGCAAGGAGCAAGGCCTCACAGCAGAAGTAAAGGAAAAATCCGAATTTTTTTTAATTTGTATATGTAATATAAAACATATATTTTTGTATATTTCAACTACAAGAATGCCTAACAGTCAAACCATTGCTGTAGTTTTTATTTAGGCGTTTCGTGATTTTCCAAAACACGATAATTGTTGTACATACATATAATACAAATATATTGTGTGATGGTACGGAACCCGCGAGGTGCGCGAGTCCAACTCGCACTTGGCTGCTTTTTTTATTTTCAGTACCTATTGTCTTATTCGGTAAATAATTGTATTGTTAATTTTTTATGTTTTATTGTAATATTGAATGTGTGAAATTAATGGAACTTGTGCCTAAATAAATAAATTGTATTATTATTATTTAATTTCATAAATATTGGAAATATACCTAAAGTTAATATAACAAAGCCTTTCTTATTTGTCTTTAAGCGTATTAAGGGGAGGGTACTAGGCAAAAGCACTTCGTATTTCCATAACCATATATTTCAAGTGATTTAACTATAATTTATATGCCTATAGAGTTAGGTAAAGATTCAAGGAATAAATTATTTTTAATATAATCTTATAAATTTCCTTAAAAATATTTGGTTGAAAAGTGGTAAAATCGTTAAAAAAATGCCATTGCTATTTCCCTCGCCATTTTTTTAACAAATGCATCTCATACGAAAAATGCTTCATTGAGCTTGGAGTCAATACGACTAAGAATCATCTAAATAAAATCAAACGCTTCCTTCCTTATCCTTCCTTCCTTACCTATAATAAAATCCAACGTCTGCTTTCTGTCTGAGTGTCTGAGTGTATGTCTGTCTGTCCGCTTATAACTCGAGAACCACTGAACCGATTTTAATAAAAAAAATTGGTTGCCTGTAAAGTTGGTTTACGGACGATAGTTTTACGTGATGATGTCATAAAGTAAATCAGTTCCGGCGGATATTTACCATGTAAAATTAATTTAAGTAGATGATAAAGATGTGATAATAACTAATAAAAAATATGAGAAAATAACGACTATTAATTTTTGTTTAATTTATATTTAAAAAACCTACATAACGCCATCTACATGTTCAACGTTGCAACAATTACCTAACTGCTAAATCAAGTATACCGCTGGCTGAAGTATTTCATTTAATATTGACGCTAGATGTGGACGCTAGATGCCGCTCCATGAAATTCACATACTGTTGAGAAAATTTGCAGCGATAAGTACACGGTCGATAGCCCGCGTGGATAACACGTCTGGTCAGTGATGGTGGCAGGGACCGCGGGTTCGAGGCTCGCAAAAGACGGAGAAATATATTTTGTATTTTCTACTATTGTATATGCCTCTCTATCGCGCTCTCGCTTGCACACACAGGTCTCTATCGCGCTCTCGCTTGCACACACAGGTTTAGATGGAACGTTACACTTCTTCGTGCGTGCAGCCGGTGTTCATCAATTTATAAGACGTGACATCATCACGTCAAAAAAATTCTACGGATAGCTTGATTCTTCCCATCAACTATAGGATACTTACTATCACGCTAAATGGCTTACGAGGTTAGCAGTGAAGTGAAATATGAGAGCGGGCGGAGCCGCGGGCACAGCTAGTACAGAATAAATGGTTTTTCACTGAACTATCTTTGACCATTCTAAATTTTGGGCCGTTGCCGTGCGCGAACGTTTTTTGTATGGACGTATTTGTAACGAAAATAGCAAATGCATTTTCGAATATTTTTACCACTTTTCACCCACTAATTTTTCAGAGAATTTACCAGACTATATTACAATAATCTATCACACATTATACCTTGAATCTTTACCTAACTATAAGCATATAAATTATAGTTACATATATCTACTGAAATATGTCTAAAGTTAGGAAGTTATAAAAATAATCGTACACACTTCCGTGATTCTCGGTTTTTGTAGTGGATTGTCGCTCTCTATAGATATTTCATTAGCCGCCGTCCACTCGCGCCAACAATCTCGGTGTAGGTAAATACGGAGCTCGCAAACTCTCCGCTGCCCACATGCGTACATACCATACAGTACATACCTAATACTCGTGTGTCTTTGTCCGCCTTCTAGTGCCTTCGGTGACAGCTTAGAGGGGTATTCATAAGGCGTCTAATTGAATATGTAATCACTTTCCATAATATGATTAAAGGATTCGTCTGTTTCATGTCATTGCTGTTTTAAAAACCGAGCTTTTATTGTTAACAGCACAGCGCTGTTCTATATATCTAATATTAGATCCCTTTTTAATAAGTAAACTCTACCTCAGATAACATATTTATCTATTTGAGATTTTAGTGGGCATAACGAAACAGAAAATTATATAATAGAACGTTGTTACTAGTAATCGCATGCCTTAGAGATAAAATAAAAACATAATTTTCTTTTACACTAAATTAACCTAAGTAAATTGGATTAGCCATAAAATTTTGCTTAAATTACCGTCTTCTTAAACCAAATAATAAAAAAGGAAGTATATCGTATACTCTGTGATCAGATCGTACATAGTATATAGGTATCCAGTAAATGTTTTGTATTACATTATTATGGCGAGTTCGCCGAAAACCTGGCGAGGGCGACCGACATAAGTGTGCACTGACTCACTCGCCTGTTTTTTTTACGGTTTGACAGCGAACGGACATTCCGTTCGCTGTCAAACCGTAAAAATTAAGTGAGTGAGTGATTCATTCGTCTGAGAATTTAATCTCTCGCGGGGCGATTGTGGGGGGGTCCGGGTACACCGTCGTGGTCATACTGTTGCGTGCGTGTGCCCTATCTTATAAAAAATTCAGCTTTTTGCTTGTATATTTTTGCCGGAAGTCTGAAAGCGTGAGTAATATGATGCAATCAGCTCGCGAATCGGTGGCGGCGGCGTCGCGCGTCGCACCCCTCCGGCGCACCACTCTCCAGTGAAATGAAATTTAATTTACATTTTTTCGACATACCCGATGGAATCTATTAAATGTTGCTCCCGGCACGATCCCCAGCGGCATTGAGCAGTTAACCGACGCCCTCCGCCCCCGCCGCCGCCGCCCACTCCTACCACTATTATACTTTTTAGAGTTCCGTATCCGCACGGGACCCTATTATTAATCTTACGCCGCGCCGTCTGTCCGTCGACCCGTTCAATCTTAATTGGTAGCCGGAAATTTTTACAAAATACGTAATAAGCGGATTTACTAACAAATAATAAATAAAAAGAAAACTACAAGTAAACAATTTAAAGCTACGGTAAAAATTAAGGGCGGGTAAGTAACGTGTTTTTTCAACGTGTATTTGTTTGTTTTTACTCTATTGTAATAACGGTAATACATACAAGCGTCAAACTTGTTGTGATTATAGTGCAAACTCTGAAGCAAAACAAAAAATAATAAAACAGGCCAATAACGTGGTGGTACGGAACGTTCGGTGCGCGAGTCCGACTCGCGCTTGACTGGTTTTTTACTTCGGCTTATTTGAGTAGCTCGTCTGTTGATATTGCGCGCATGTACGATTACAGCGGAATTAGCTGTTTCATTTAATAATTTTATTGTAAACGAGGCGAAGCTCCAATAATATAATTGCACTACAGCTACACATTGAGAATACATTATTATACGTTCAGATTCGCGATAATTTCTGCGCCTCTGCGCAAATATTATTTGCGTAGAGGCGCAGAATCATTCGCCTCACTTTGAGCTTCTGCTCGAAGTGTGACGATGAATTAATTGTGCTCAAACAAAATCAATCCTTGTTTGTAATATTGACTATTTCAGTGTACAATGGAATTAGCACAATGGGCGCAAAGCGCCGGGCGGCGTGTGCGAGATCGGTGACATTGTGTCTTCCCTGAGATTACTCAGGCTGGGAGGGTTGAGAGCGGGGGCGGGGCGGGGGCGAGGCGGGGGACGAACGACGTGTCCGCTCCGCTAATTGCTGGCTGTGGACATGATTCAATCACACTTCTTACGGTCTCGCCTACCCTAACTGCCGCCTCCGCACCGCCGCCCTTCGGCCGTCACCAACGCACTCTTCAGGATTTCGGAGGTCCGTACGTAGCAAGCAAGTGTGCTTATTGCGGGAAAAACTAGAAGTGGTTGTCACCGACATTTTTAAGCACATCTATGCATGTTTAGGATGGTTTAGGTAAACGCAAGCGAAGCAGCGGAAATAGCTAGTGACAACATAATTCAAAACAAACTATTAACTAAACTAGTTCTTTAAACATTATTATTATCTAAAAACATTATTTAAGTTAATCTATTTAATTTGGAAATAATACATCGATGTATGTGGCCTAGGCGTTTGAAAAAAAAAATGCAAATAAATACTTATCGCATTATAGCTTTAATATGAAGTGTAGTGTTAAAAATGTATTGACTATAGTAATTTGAAATATTCAAGATATAATAATATAATTGACAGCACAATATCTGTGACAATATAAAGGTAAGTTATTTGTATGTGGGCTAGGCGTGTTGTTTAAAACAATGAATAAAATTAATATATACATATTATATTAATATAACATCATTAAATACATTGGAGCATGTTAATAAATATTATTTTAATGTTTTCTGTTAGCACTTCCCTTTTACGACTGTGTAATTTCTCGCCCCCAAACGATGAACGCCTGAAACTTTCGGCGAAAAATTACCATACTAGTTCGCGTGCTGCGGCATAGATGGCGCAAGCTGTCTCGAATTAGGTTCTCTGGCGAGGAATATAAAATATTAGAACTAGGAAAATACCCACCAAAGTCAATAAAATATTTTAAAAGTTATTTTCTTATTACACATATATTTAACTTCTCAATAATATTTTTGCAAATTAAATAAACATAATTTACTTCAGGCGCAACTTTAGGTGATAACTTGGCCGCGGAGAGATGTCGCTGTAGTCCTATTCACTACAGCGTTTCCTCCGCTAGCCTATTCTGCCGGGAGCATATTCTGAGGGTCCACCGACAGCATAAAAATATTACGAAATTTGCTTAGCGTGCACATCGATAGCTTATATAAATATTTTCACTACCGAAGATAAAATCGAAGGAATGTTTAAAAATCGGTCACTTAAAAATAAGTTCAATCATTTTCCTAATCTTTCGTCATTTTTGCTATCATCTAGCGGTCTTATGTTGCAAAAAGAGGTGCAAGAGGAAATCATTGAACACCTTCGAGCCTTGAAGACTTCGTTTCGAGATTATTTCCCAGAAGCAGACCACAACAAAGATTGCATTATGGATCCGTTCAGTATGAAAGTTACTGACATCACAAGTCTTATAACTACCCAGCTAAATCTATTAATTGAAATAAGTTGTGATTCCATTTTAAAAAGAAATTTCTAAGGATCCACTTCTACAAGCTTTTGGCTAAATGTAAAGCAGGATTACATGCAAATATCGGAATTAACGCTTAAGCAATTGCTACCTTTCCCCACGCACGCCATATTATGCGAAAAAGGATTTTCAACTCTGGTGTAAGCAAAAATAAGTACAGGAACAGACTACAAGTTGAGCCAGATTTGAGATTACAACTAAACAAGGTCAGCCCAGATATCACAAATGTTGTTACTAAAAGGCAACATTAAAATTAAATAAAATTAAACCTTAAGAATGTTTATAGAACTCTTAATTTATGTATAACTACATGTAAACGATTGTTAAAACAAATATGTGATTGATTCTATTACTTAATTTTTTTTATTTCCAAGTGGTTCTTGACGATCATCGTTTTTCTCCTAGGAGTTCCCGGTTAAAACCAGGGTGCGGTCAGGCTTTGGATGGGTAGCCGTACGACCGTGGTTCGGCTGGCTGTGGTTCGGATTCCACTTGAAACTGTAGTTTCATCCCTTATGTACATATTTAGCTGGTAGGGATCAACCCGTTTGTATTGGTACACCAGCACTGAACGAATGTCGGTCGAAGAAAACTGCTATAAAAATTATACAATGTATAATTTTTATAGTGTAATCATGTCATGTTTTCCATCCAGTTCAATGTAGCCGGCACGACCAAAGGAAAGACTGACATAGCACCTCTCTGACACTGACTGACTAACTAACAATTACTCGGGCACACACTTTACATAATAGCATCAAGTCGAAGTTTATTTGCATGTTTGTGCAGTCATCACGTAAACTACTAAACCAATTTGAATGCAGTTTCACAAAAATGTGGAATAATATACCACTTTGTTTAATAAAAAAGTCCTTCTGCGAGACAGGAACTGTTGAGTGCAGGAGACTAGTTTATTGCACTGTATGATTTTATGTGTTAATAAATATTTTCATTTCATTTATTTCCATTTCCTTTCATCCATATCTCCTACTTCCATCTTAATTATTATTTTGCCATATAAATAAATAAAGCGAAGTTTCTACGGGCGTCCGGTGGCGTGGCGGCCGCGGCCGTGTAACGTATGTCAATTTATTAAAAATTTTTGATTTTATTAAAAGCGCAACATGTGGCGCCTTGCTACCCATAAAGTGTCTAACGACGCCCGTGATTTCACATGGGATGGCTCTGCCAACTACCAGCTTGCGCCTCTGGACTTGTGTCGAGCCGTGCGACTAGTGGGTGACCTCGAAGTGTCCCACGATCTAGAACCACTGCAACTCCACTCCACTGGAATGTCGGCTCTTTAAGTGTGTTCTATCGCGAATTCCTGGGGGAGTACTCGGCGGAGCTGTTTAACGCGATCCCACCGTCCACTTTTCACCTCCGCACCACGCGCACTGGGCAGGGATTGTATTATAGCGGATGCGTGCCAATCGGTTCTCCTCATCTTTCCTCTACAGAACCGGTAGTCTCTGGAACGCTCTCCCTGCCCATATATTTCCCCTTTATACTGTACTTGTAGATTCTCCAAGGGCGTAAATAGGCGCCTGTAAGGCCGGCATGGCATTCGCAACTCTCGTATACGACCGAATGTCCATGGGCATATATATATCTTCCCCCACTCCTATATACAATCCACGGATCTTCAAATCGCGGGTTAATAGCCTTTCCCCAGCAACATTAGTCCACCTCCAAGCCGGACTGGCACCTCCTCAGGGGTGAAATTGGCTGCGCCTGAGGTTGCGACCTCGGAAAGGGCCACCAAGTTCGGTAGCAATAAAAAAAAAATGAATGTCCTTATAACTCGAGAACCACTTTATCGATTTACATATTTATGGTTTCCATTGTGGTATATAAATCGTTCTTTTTTTCCGACCAGTTCAGTGTAGCCGGCACAACCAAATATTTTTTTCTGTCGTACCTAGGTCACATGTAAATGACTTCGTTTGGTAGATAAAGCGAAATTCAATCACAACGCTACGTTATCGGTGGCTTGAGCTGTGACGTCACGCGAAAAATTGAAATTTTGGTTGTTCAGACATTTAACTGTATCTCGAAATGTATGACATTTTGAGGAAAATGAATAGTTTTGTGCACAACTACACAAGAGTACCTATATAGTTTATTTTTTTCAGAATTTTTGAACAACCCTTAATAGGTCAAAGTTCGGCGACAAAAGTGCAGTTTTTTGTCAACTTTTAAACGAAATATTTGTTAAAGTAAACTAATTGATTATAGCAAAGTTATATATTTTTGAAATTGTCTTAACAATACCTATAGAATGAGGTGACATTTTATTTATTAAAAAAATAAAAAAATATTTTTGGTTTACATTTTGGGGTACCCTGTACTTTTCACAGGACTATTAGGAAAACTTATATATAATATATCTAGCGGCAAAAATTATACGTAATTTGGCGTCAGTTTCATGGAAATCGGTTTAGTAGGTCCGGAGATATCTGCGTGTGACCGACAGACAGACAGACAGACAGACAGACAGACAGACAGACAGACAGACACCAGATCGATCCCATAAGGGTCCCTTTTTTCGCATTTTGCGACGGGACCCTAAAAAGGTTGGGAAAGGCTGCACTAATAGAAGCAGAATATTTTGGACTTGACCTCGGACTTGACCTTGTTTGTATATTATCAAGTCAAATCAAATCAAGTAGTAAAAAATTAAGATTATTAAAACTGCTTACACTAAAAGATAAATTAAAAATTTAAAAAACTCCAACACAACAACATCAAACAACAACTTAAAAAATAATTCCGCTTAGTAAAGGCGTCGGGGACAGAGTTTAATTTGTTTGTTTAGCGGTCCCCCGACGCCTTTAATTAACTAAGCAGAAATTCTTTCTTACTTTTAAGGGTTGTTTATGTGTCGAGGGTCTTATTTAATGTTTATTTCAAGCTTTTTTAAGATACACAATTTGAACTTGTAATAATTTAGATTATAATATAAGGTACATAAATTAGTTTCGTAATAATTTATGTTTATTTACTTAAAGACGACGAGTGAAAGTGTGATAAATTTCTATTTTACAGCAGAGATCCCTTCACCAATTTGGAAAAGTGTCGATGATCTTCGAATCGGCTGACCTGATCTTCATCAAACATAGCTAAGAACCATCCCGGTTAAACCAGCTTTCTAGTAAAAATCCGCATCCAAATCAGCCCATCCGTTTGGCAGCTACGTTGCCACAGACACACAGCGGAGACGTCAAACTTATAACACCTCATTTTGCGTGGTGGTTAAAATAAAACTCTAAAAGCTTGCGCGATTCGGGGGTCGCGACGTCACCGTGTGAGCGACCCGAACGAATTATTTTGAGTTGCATATTTTACTAGCTTTTAAACTCGGTTTAATAGCAAATCAGATCAAGTTTAAATGCAAATATGATAAAACTGCATAACTAGTTAACGCTTGACTATGTACGATTAGTACCTCTATTTTATTAAGCCATTGACAACTTGATACTTCAAGTAGGTATCTTAATATTTATACATAATTCATTATTGTTATTAAAATATTAATTAAGTTGATACAAATTAAGTATCAAAATTTGACAAAGGCTCTTTACAACAGCTGATACACTTAATTAATAAGTCTTTGTAGTCAGACTCTCACTCAAATTGTTAGAGCTGTGTTTTCGATAGACTATGTAGCTAGTCACTAAATACCATGCGAAGTTTTTTGCCGGTTCTTCTTCGTGGGTGTAATCGAACCGGATAGAACAAATTGTGACAAGTTCGAGTGCAGTCTAACTGCCATAATATATGAATGATCAATAAACAATACAATAAAACGATCGCTTGTCTTTTATAATTCCTCCCTCCCTCCCTCTCTCTGTGCCAACCTTAAGGGATGAATTTCCCCTCCCTCCCTCAGTATTATAAAAAAAATTCGAAGCCATTGCGTGCGTGAACACAACAACTCAGCAAAGTTTTATAGCAATCGGTTGTTTACTAACGCATAACTACGGTACAATCAAAGATATATTCATTTATATAAATCCTTAATCTGGTTGTTTTAGACTCTCAGTATCTTGTAATGGAATGACCAGTCTCCACCCAACTGCATCTCGGGAGAGGGGATAGATGTATATTTAAGTATGTATGTATACTATGACTACAAATTTGCAAATATTACGGTTCCAATATTTGTATTGGTAGCCTAAATAACTCTGCTATTGACCACTATCCTAAAGAAGAAGTCGGTTCTTAAAACCAGAATGGCTGTAGTTTTACCACAAAAATATTTTTTTATTCGAATTTTGAGAGATAAGTAATTATTTTTAGTTTTAATTCACACTTCATGGTATAAATGTACCTACACTAGAATAGAATAGAATAGAATAGAATAGAATAGAATAGAATAGAATAGAATAGAATAGAATAGAATAGAATAGAATAGAATAGAATAGAATAGAATAGAATAGAATAGAATAGAATAGAATAGAATAGAATAGAATAGAATAGAATAGAATAGAATAGAATAGAATAGAATAGAATAGAATAGAATAGAATAGAATAGAATAGAATAGAATAGAATAGAATAGAAATACTTTATTGCACACAAAACACTAACAGAGATACAGAAGACAGAAGATAACATACAGAAGAGCAATAGAAATTAGCAATACTTGACACAGAAACACGAGGACAATAGCGTGCAAAGGCGGACTTATCACTTTACGTGATTTCTTCCAGTCAACATTTGGGTGATGAGAGTAAGTGAGGAAGAAATATGGCAAGGGTAGTGAAGACATTTGCAGACACTCTATGGTAAAATAAATTCTCTCCTTCCCTCCCTCCCTCACCCTCCCACCCTTCCTCCTATCCCTTACCTCCCTCCCCATTCCTCCTTCCTTCTCTCCTCTCTCTCTCCCTCACTGCTCCTTATCGTCCCAGTCCCCCTCCCTTCTATCCCCCCTGTACCCCGCCCCATCGCTCCCTCTTTACCTTCGCCTTTTTTGTCGTTTTAGTATTTTCATCGCTGAAGGCGTTGAAATTATAACTTAGTGATATTTTTTTTAATTCCACGTCTTTTTATTCCTAAGCTCAGGGCCGTGCTCCAAGCGCAGCGCAAATTTGCATTAATTTTTTTCAACATTTTGTTGTGAAATGGGACGTTGGCCTGCTTATTAAGAGGGCTGCGGGAGTGCCGCAGCGTGAAGGAGTCGACACTGGAACACTAGGTCAACGCAACACATTTTATTATTGTTTACTTTTAATTCAGACCGCCAGGATTCTCGTAGAGGCTGGAATTCTGGATTCTCGTGGAGGCTCTAATGAACTGAAGGAAATTTCAAAAATACCTCGACTTCCTGTAACCACTCGTAGAGTAATCTACGTTTCATCCACACATAAACCCTATTTGTAATCAGAAACCAAAAGCTTCATAAAGTGTAGATAAAAAAAAACGGCCAAGTTCGAGTCGGACTAGCGCACCGAGGTTTCCGTACCACAACGTAATCCAGTTTTTATTATTAGCTTTTTTTACTTTAGAGTTTGCACTATAATCACACCGAGTTTGACGCTTTTATGTATTACCGTTGATAGAGCAAAAACAAATACCTATTAAGTGAGATCGTGTTCACACACAGAGGGTTCCGTATGTTCCTTTTTGCACGTCTTATTATAGCGAGTGTGCGCAGCAATCAAGCGGTCGCACTCGCTAGGTATCTCGCATGCCACGCCATCTATCGGTGATCGTTCATGCCTTGTGTAATTAAAATGTTTTATAATTCGGTACCTAGATGGCGCTCTTCTGCATTTTATGATACTTGTATGAGGACCATCCAAATTTTTTACTATTTGCTTTTTTTCATAATAATAATCATATTCTATGAAAATTTCAACAGGCTACCATTTACGGTTCAAAAGATTCAGCTTATTACTCAAGAACACCTCAACCTATTCGCTTGTGGTTTTTACCTAAGTAATGCAATATAAACCTCCGCTAGATTGTAGGCTATACAACATCATGCCATTTTATTGTTACCTATGTTTTTTTACCTATAGTTAAGGCCCGCAAGCTATATTATATTTGTGAAATTACTGTGTCTCCGACGCTACGGCCGTAGTGGCTATTTTCGGAGGCAAAAAATGTAGACGGCCGCATTTTTCAGAAATAAATACATTTTTACTTTTTTACTTTACTTTTACTTTTATTTTTCATATGCGCTTAGCATGGGTGTCGAAAGTGAACGCTGTCGGAAAAAATGTACCAACTCGGTTAGATTTCATGTGATTTGCTCGAAAACTACTCAACCGATTTACATAGAGTTTTCGCCGACTTTACCGCGAGCGGAGCCGCGGGCACAACTAGTGAATGCCAAGTAGGTAAATAATTAATTAAAAGAAGAAACACGTCGATTCGCCCAACCACGTTGACCCGTCGTCGCGGCAGCTCCGCTCACTCCATGCACGGCCGCCAGCTGCGAACTGATGACGTCATTCAAGCAATAATAAAAATGTTAATATGCATACACAAAAATTTAATAAGTAAAAGGTTCTTTCCTCGTCCCGCGTCGTCGTCGCCTCGTCGACTCTGCCGCCTACACACATTGATCTAACTAACGCAAGAACCCGCCCGGGGTGATACCACCACACTGAATGAGAAGGTCGGTTGAAACGGCTATTTATATAGTTCGTGTTTTCCGTCCAATTCAGTGTAGCCGGCACGACCGAAGGGAAGCACTGACATGGCACCTAGTTCACCAAGTTGTTATGGGCTGACATTACGGATGTAGTAGGTGATGTAGCAAACCGTGTCAGTTTCCATAAAAAAATAATAATAATGGTTTCATAAGGTAGTTCTGAAGTACATAAGTCGTCTCGTAGCACTTAGTCCGAAAGCTGTTGACTCGTAAAACATACCGGTAATTTTTTTTTTGTAGGTAGCTATTGTTTATTGAGTTTATTGACGTGGTGAACCAATAGGCCACTGTATTGCTAATTAGAACATTATTACATGTTCTAATTGGCAATGTATGTAGTTTTCTACATAGATTATTAATATGCATAAATGTGTAATTAATTATTTTATATCAAGCAGCATTACTCACGGTTTAAAAAAAAGTTTTTCGGTTAATTTAAAAATCCATATGTGTAATAAATTATTTATTATTCGGACATTTCTCATAGAATTTAAATGGTATACTTCTACATACATAATATGAGTGACAGGGTAAATACTACCAATTCAGTAATAACAACATTTTAAGGGGTGATTCTGGAATCTGGAGGTCACTGTAATAACTTTGATTATTATATTATATATTTTTAACCCTCGACGCAAAAGGAGGGGTCTTATAAGTTTGACCCCTACGTCAGTCTGTCCGTGTGTGTGTGCATGTGTCTGTATGTGGCATCGTAGCTCCCAAAAGGATGGACTGATTTGGATGCGGTTTGGTTTTTATTAGAAAACTGGTTTAACCGGGATGGTTCTTAACTATATTTGTAATCAAGCCATCAAGTAAGTAGGTAATCAAAAAATTACGTCTCTTAATAAGCTTGAAATATATACCGATTTGGATGCAGTTTTTTTCATAGAAAGCAATTTAACCGACATGGTTCTTAGCTATGTTTGTAATCATGTAGGTAATCAAGTAATAGAAACAGTAAATTCTTAAAAAGCTTGAAATAAAAGTTAAATTACAAATAAAAAAAAACCCCGACACATTAACAAGTCTAAAATAATTTGCGTTTAGCTACAGGGATCGGGGGACAGCTAAGTAAATAAAATATAAAAACTCAAGAGAGCGGCTCGAAGGATTATTTACTTAGCGGTCCCCCGACGCATTTAGTAACTAGACGGAAACTATTTTTTAACCGACTTCCAAAAAAGGAGGAGGTTCTCAATTCGTCTGTATGTTTTTTTTATTTTTTTTTTTTTTGTATGTTTGTTACGCGATTTCTCCGTCAATTAAGGGCCGATTTAGAAAATTCTTTTTTTGTTAGTTAGGTCATACTTCCGAGGTGGTCCCATTTCAATTTTATCGAAATTGGTTCAGTGGTTTTCGAAAAATCAGCATAATACTATGGTGTGTGGTTACCTTCAGCAAAACTTGTGATGTGGTCGTTTTCGGCCATTTTCAGTTTGATAAATTAGTATGGTGTGTGGTTACCTTCAGCAAAACTTTTGTGATGTGGACTTATTCAGCAATTTGCAGTCTGACACATATGGCGAATAATTCTGTACCAATTCAATCGATTTCGATTATTCGATTTCGATTATTCTTTTTTATGTAATATTACTAAAACGAATGAAATAAAAACTGTTTTAAAAAATATTAAACCGATTTCCAAAAAACAAAAAAAAAGTATTAAATACCTAATATTTTGAAATTTTCTCTGTCCTGTTGAAATACATGAATCGATATACTAGTGATACATATTCGGACCCTTGTTTCATGAATATTCTAAATTTGAAATTTTTTATCTTTTCCGACCGGCCAGGTGCGCTTAATTTATTATGGTACCTGACCGGTACCTACTGTACCGAGTACCATCGAGCTGGTCTGATGATGGAGACAGAAGGTGGCCCTAAGAACTCCTAAACTACACATGATAAACCCATCGTGTTTGGGCTCGTTGCATTTGTCTTCATGAGAAATTTACTTTAGACCTAAGAGATTCTCAATTCGACGGTATGTTTTCTTTTTTTGGATGTTTGTTACGCGATTACTCCGTCAATTGTGGGCCGATTTTGAAAATTCTTTTTTTTTTATTTGAAAGGGGATAACCCTGAGGTTTTTGAAGTGAAAACTTCTTTAGCGGCGCTTGGCACTCGTATAACTCGCGACATCGCGTCAGCGTCATTTTTAAAATTAAACCTTAAGTCATTGCATTAAGGGTTAAGTTAGAGTGGCACGGGATCTGCCGGCACTCCCGGAGTGCAACTGTTAAGTAGGGTTCGGTAACACGTTTATGTCTGTCCATTCTACTAAGTTCTGCAAGATGAATGTAGGGTTCCGTAACAAATGCATGTCTGTCCGTTCTACAAAATTTAACATTTATTTCAAAATGAATGTAGGGTTCCGTAACAAATGTATGTCTGTCCGTTCTACTAAATTTTACAATTTTCTAACCAAGGCCCTCCGACGGTTATTTTATAATAAAAGTAGGGTTCCGTAACACGTTTATGTCTGTCCATTCTACTAAGTTCTGCAACATCACCTACAACGTCCGTGATGTCAGCCCATAACACCGGGTAAACTAAGTGCCATGTCAGTGCTTCCCCCTTTGATCGTGCTGACTACACTGAACTGGTCGGAAAACACAAACTATTTACATAGCCGTTTCGACCGTTCAGTGCGGTGGTACCAACCCGGGCAGGTTAAACCCTACCACCAAGTAAGATTAGGAGGGAAGGGACCTACAGTTTTACGAGGAATCCGAACCTCGGTCAGCCTCCAACGGTCAGCGGTCACCCATCCAAGTACTGACCGCACCCAGCGTTGCTTAACATTCAATAGCGACAGTTGACTGTCTGCACCACTGAGCTATCGAAGCTGACGTGGTCCTATTTTAATTGGGTCAAGATCGGATTGGAAAGCGATTCCGCCGAGTACACTAATAGAAAAAAATTACTAAAAAAAACTGTGAAATAAAAAAAAAGTTTTAAAAAACATAAAACCGACTTCCTAAAAAAAGTAAAACTCAAAAACTATTTAAAATAAAAATATAAAACCGCCTTCAAAAATATATGAAATAAAAACCTAAAAAAAAAACGAACCCTAGAGTTGAAGGCGGTGCTAAAATGGCAAGCAAAAATGATGCATGAAAGAAAACATGAGTGGATGATAATATCCTTTGTGATTTGTGTAGCCTTTTTAGCACCGCCTTCAACTCTAGGGTTGGTTTTTTTTTTTAGGTTTTTATTTCATATGTTTTTGAAGGCGGTTTTTATATTTTTATTTTAAATAGTTTTTTAGTTTTACTTTTTTTAGGAAGTCGGTTTTATGTTTTTACTTTTTAAGGTGTTGTGAATCTTTAAAATTTAAAATTTAATTTTTTTAAATAATATGTGTTATGTAGAATTATAGCATAATTGCTCAGATAGTACAAGTAATACAGAGTTTCGTATCGAGTGGCTCCAGGCAGGGTTCAATACTCGAATCGAGAGTGTACCTACATATCTGTTACACCAGCAAGAGAATTTCTCTCGTGTGATCTAAATTGAGTATGGAACATTCGCGATCCATTAGGACGGTCCACGTCGCTGCAGATGTCCCGCACTTCGTCCAAAGATTGCTTTTATCAATGTCGCGAGAGAAGCTGGAAATATAACATCAAGAGCAACCATCTGGTTAGTGTCCGTCCGGCCCGCGGACGCGTGAACTCTGAATGTGATATCTTGCATGTCAGTGTTAAACTCTTTGCCACCTTTTATAATATGTTCGCTTGGAGCAGCGAGCCAAATTGCTAAAGCCAATTTAGCCGGCTATAAGTATTTATCACTGTATATTCTTATTAGAGGAAAACTTCTTTCATTGCTATCTAAGTTTGTTTTGCAATATTTATATTGATCCTATATACATTTAAATCTAAAAATGTATGCAGGGTGTTTCAGGATAGGCTTGAGAAACTTCAGGAATAAAAAGTACTCATTATTAGAAAAAAAAAATCCTTATCACTCAAATTGAAATTTCGTACTTTTTTTCATACAAAAATTGAAAATTGCAATAAAAACTCGATGGAGAGTGGAAATGGGGAGATTTGGCAACACTGCTGTCTAGATCTAGGGAGTGCAATGACCTAGTCAAGTTCCCTTTTCCTTATGATGTTATTCAAATTTAAGTGTTGGGAATTTACCTACGAGAAGTTCAATTTATCCATTTTATAGAAGTCCCCGGTGGAGTGGCGCCACGGAGGTGTGTGCAGGCCGTGGAACGGAGGTCACCCGGAAGAACGCGTCGGGCCACGGGCATAGGTGGTGGTCACAGATCAGAGAAGTATTATTTCTGTGTTGGTGGTACTAGAACTACACACGTCGACCACCGATTCCCCGATCTCGGTAGGTTCGGCATCCGCCGGCCTGCGAAGCAACGGTACGCAGCACTTCGCTCTCGTCCGTGCGTCGCTGTTGCGCGCCCGGAGCGGAGACTGTAGTCGGGGCGCGGGGCCCCGATAGCCCCAAGCAGAGCGCCAGGTGTTGGTGAATGACCGTCGTACCGTCATCGTAGGCAGGCGGAGCGCGTAGAACGTGGTTCGCCGCCGTCACCGACGACGCGGGTAACGGCTGCCATTACGTACATTCCGAGTTAAAAGACGTTTTCAGACAGAACAGAATAGCAGCCGCCCCAGAGTGAAAAATAATTTTATGTTTAACTTGTATTTGTTTTGTTGATTAAAATATGTTTTTTATTTGACAAAGAAAAATTAAATTAAACAGAAATGCAACAACTTAAATTAAATAAAAATATTATTATTATAATAATATTATAATATTATAATATTATTTGTTTGGTTCATATTTTTAATATATTAGGTAACATTTTAGACCAAGATTTGAAAATAAAAAAGTCTACTTTTTTACATGAAATAAAAAAAATCACAACAGATCTAAAATATCTACCTGCTTCGACTATATTGAAGAGCAGACTGTGCATGACTAAGTAATTTTGAACCAGCAGGAGGAGGTTTTTAATATCTAGGTAGTCTGGGTTCAGGTTTTATCAAGTCTGAGGACGCACGTCGTTAATAAAGGATCGCCAAAACCATTCCCAACATCTGACTGACCTTAATGGCGATTGTCTCGAAAAATTCCAGTCCTTGAAGAAACATTTTACTGAGCTTTTTTATTTAACTAGAATTCCCATGGTCGTAAGCAAATCCGGTCGAAATGAGACATCCTGTATCCTTCGTCGCCTAACATGACTTCTCACTATTGTCCTTAGAAAATGTGGATTTAATATCTATCGACCGCGGTAAGTAACGATTTCATTTGCGCTCCAGCTACTGCAGGCCTGAACATTGCCAAGCCCGTGCAGGATGTATGTGCCCATTAGGGTAGTCTTATTTGATGTGTGATCTGGTAATACTTCGCACCCAGTAAGTTAGTATTAATTGAGAAGAAATAATATAAAATAATGTTAAGTAAATTCACAAGCGGTCGAATTCACAAACAAATATGAACAATTTGAATTACCTGAGCAAGATACTGTAATAAATCCCAATGATCGTGGACCGCGTGCGAGCGACTCGAATGAATGATTAAACAGAACCGGGAGTTAATTTGTTTTCACTTAGACTCGGTGTAGTATTGTCGGTCGGCGCTAACGTGGAAATATGCGGCCCGTGGGGAGCTCGACCGAGTAAATCATGATTAGACTGCGGCGGCGGAGCCGCGGACACAGCCTCCGCCTCGTCTCACGCGCCCCCTCCGCCCCCGCGCCGCCACCACCGCCCCCGCGCCGCCTCCGAGGCGAATCTACCGCAGCAGCATGAGACGCATGCGCTATCTCCGCCGCCTCACGCTCCTACATACACCGCTGCTGCGGACCTGTTAATAAATAATAACAAAACTCCACAGAGCCACTACGTGATAACACAAACGATACCGTCGTCGTCGCCGCCATCCGCGTCGCAGAACCCTCTTCCCTCTTCCGGACGCCCTCGCTCCGCGCTCGCGCCGCTTTTGATGTGCTCTTGAATCAGAACGTGACCGGTTACATTAAACAACTAATAAACGGCGCCTTACAAGGCTTCATTAGACAGACTTCGCGGGGGCGGAATGCGGGGAGGGGCGGGTGGCGGGGGTGGCAACACAACAGCTTCCGCCTCGCACTTAGACGAGGACGACGACGGAGAGGGAAACGACGGCTCGGCGCGGGGGAGGCTGTGCGGCGCGCGGCGCGGGGGAGCGCGGTGCTGTCATGCTTAAATAAATCCTGCTGTCACAAAAGGATAATACGACGAACGAAATTTTCCATCTAATTAATAACGAGGCGTAACCTGAATTTCCAACGAATATTAAACAATTAATTTCAGCTGTGAATGATGGGTCCACCACTAATACAGTTAAACGGGACTGACGTGTCTTGATGAATTTTCTGTCTCGCGGATGAGATTATTTTCTCGGGAACAAAAGCCCACATAATAAGCGAATTCCAGTAAAGGTTTCACACACACGTTAACGTCAAACTTAGCGAATTTAATTTTCTTACACATCCTGATATTTGATAATATCGTTTTACAGCAGTTAGCCGCTTGCGTGTCGGCACATTGTGACCATTTTAATGTGAAGCTTGCTTATGAACGTAGCTCGCTCCTCTATTCGGAACCACCAGATAAGTCTCTGAACATTTGAATGGGCAAACAGTGAGATTGCAAGACCAATCATTACACTTAACATGAAATGCTGACAGGCACTGGTACCCACTGGTGCACTCCAATGAGATGCTATAATGGATCTCGAATGTTCCACGGCCATTACATTGTTCACGGAAACAGCCCAAATTTGTATCAAGTGTCATTCTTCCCGCGAAAACCATTAATAACAATTTTCAAGTTTTTGTGATTTGCGTCACGTACCAGTGTTCGAGTCGGGGCTCGGGTGTCAAACGGCTCGGCGGATTCGGCGCGAATTTGACAAGGATATAAACAAAGTTCCCGCCGCCATTCGACACGGCGCGCGGCGGCGGCCGACGACGGCCCCGCTGCCGCCGCGCCGTCGTCGTCGTCGCCGCGCCGCCCCAAGCCACGTACACACCCATTTATCAAGGCGACACGCTGACTCGAATCTCAATCGTTAGCGGGGAGGCCGTGGCGCCCACCGCCGCCGCCGCTCCGCCGCTCCGCCATAGCTTCGACGACCACTCCAGCGCCCACGTCCAACCATTAATATACCTAGCGCAGGAAACCCTCTACTTAGTGTCGACACCTCTTTCGACTCCCGATCCCGACCCACGCGCCCCGCTACCGACCGGAATGTACTCGCATTGACCGCTGAACCCGAATGAGCAAGAGGAAACGATGTTCCGCCAAATATTGGGGAAGGTCGTAGATATCATATTTCGGTTCGTGTTTATTTGCACAAGGCATCAAAAGGCTCCACAGTCCACACATTAAATAAAGAACGGCCCTCCTCAAAGCTCACCAAAGTGTGGTATATGTTTGTGTGTGTGTGTGTGTGTCTTTCACATTCAGACATAGGTAGGTTTGTAAAGTAAAGAATTAGTATAAAATAATTAGTTATTGTTGAGTCATCTGTGCACTCCGTTGCGTAAATACACAGAAATATCGAGTGGCAGTCGTCGAAGCTAATTACGGTACCCTAAATATCGTTTATTATTTTACCTTTAAATGTTATTCGAGTCAAGTATGCTTTGAGATCTTTTAGCATCCTCAATATTATCATCGAGCACTTGACTTTTTGACTTTTTTTACTTTACTAGTGAACATGAAGGGTTATCTATCACTCTGGTCTGCGTATTCTGTGTCTTCACAAGAGACTGTGGTAAAAAGCGGTCGCAGTGGTGAACTGATAATAGATGCCTCCTAGTGATATACGAGTAAGAACGCCCACGTGTACTTATTCAGCAGGCTGCAATAAACGAATCCTGAAGTGGATAACCAGAACGAGAAATTCCTCCGGCCGCAGGAATATGCGGGAGAGTCGGTCATATATTACCAAAATTTGAATAGCCCCCGCCTCCCCGCCGCGTAATAAGCCGAGTGTCATCTTTGCCGTTACGGCGGGTCGAGGGAAAGGGCGGAGGTAGAAATATCACGAAAAAGCAAAAATAGAATATTTTAAATTTTGCCCCTTTTTTCTGTGTCGCATAATAAAAGTTTTACGAGCGTTTTCATTCCTTGATGCGACACTCCGGGATGAGATAGCTGGAAAGTTTTATTAGAAACTGAGTGACTCGGGCGGGCTCCGCGGCTCTGTCGCGCGGCCTCGAGGCGGCGCGCGCTCGGTGCGAATCAGTGACTGCTGTTTCTGGACGATTGAATGAATGATTGAGGCTCGCAGGCCGATCTACAGCGGATCTTATCCACACCTGGCTTACTTGAAATTAAATTACTATTTACTGACAAAACGCCATCAATTTTATTTTGTAATCCTGAAGTAATTGTACATTTCGGACTGAGATACTTCAAAGAGAAGCATCATTACCAGATCACGTAGCTGCGGTAATTAAACTCAAATTTAGCGTCAAAGATTTACGTCTCCCCGCAGGCGGGCCGCGCCGCGGCCGCTCCGCGCCAACTTCTGAAAATATCGGCTCTGGCTGGAGCGAAGCCACTTCTGCTGGAAATTAGCTTTTATTAATTGCCGTCGCGAGCTGCGGTCTTATACCACTTCGTTATCCTTATAGACTGGTGAAATTACTAATATTAATATTTACAGGGTTATTAACTTTATAACATTTATAATTTATTTGGGACAGGGTTATTCTCTTAGTGACGTAAGAACTAAATTCAGGTCTTGCCGTAGCTGAAACTAAGCCGCTTTGGTTCTACGAGTTTGCTGAAAACACTTTTCCATTTAGTAAGGATCTACTCCTCACCAATGTTATTAGAGCAAAGTTATTCAGGTTCATTTATATAATAACACCAATTTTATTATTACGTTACACATAGAGTCTGATACCGCCCAATATACTCGTATACCTCGGTGGTATTCGCCAAACGTGACATTTGAAGTGCCGGGTAATAATAACCTTGTCCTATTTACGGTATTAGGAAAACATTTTTAACATAATTAGGATATCGTTATAAAACTAGAGAGCTTAGACGCATCGTATTGGGACAATGCACACAACCTGTTTTAGTGTTTTTTTTTAAGAGTAGAATCACCTTCTTATATTTCGCTGATCAACATCGGGACAACCCAATGATTGAATGATGAAAAGCAATGAGTGATTCATTCCCATAGTATGTATGCACATCATTGTAAGTCTTTTTATTCTTCTTTTCACACTTAAACCTGTGTGTTGTTTACATGAGCTTGCTGTGAAATTGACTCGTCAGATTTCCTCATGTGGTTGTAGACTTGCTTATAATTTGATGTCTCTATAGGAGGTGTCTGTATAAATCCTTTAGAAAAGCCCTTCTGTGGTTCGTAAATTTTATCATCTTTTTTTTAAGTAGATTTTTTAGTTGAACTGAATAAAGTACAAAATTATTGTCTTTTTAGGGTTCCGTAGCCAGCGGTGCTGACAGGACCCCTCATCAAATCGGCAATTCGTCTGTCTATATGTATGTCTGTCACAGCTTGCTGTTATCTTTTTGAAACTACGTATTGAATTGATTATACACGCCGGGAAGGCAAAAACATTTCAGGGGTTAAGAATTTCAGAGGTTCTCAACTTTTTAATAGCACGTGCAAAAACAAAATTTTGTTTATCGTAAATTGTACAGGTGCAAATATGATCCTCTCGAACTGAAACCGGCTAGGTATATTAATCCTCCTAATGAGATTTTTTTTTTTGGGTGAACTAGGTGCCATGTCAGTGCTTCCCCCTTTGATCGTGCCGGCTACACTGAACTGGTCGGAAAACACAAACTATTTACATAGCCGTTTTGACCGACGTTTCATTCAGTGCGGTGGTAGCAACCCGGGCGGGTTAAACCCTACCACCAAGTAATATTAGGAGGGAAGGGACCTACAGTTTTACGAGGTACCTTTACACTGGTGCACATACCTACTTAGATATAGGTAACTGTTATGTTATAGTTATAACACAGCGCCCACACGTCGTGTTACACCGCACATCGTGTTAGATACCGCACAGTGCGAGGAGTTTTACTGTCTCTCTGAATGGGCCATTTGTTTCAACTTTTACCTTTCGCTCCAACATACCGCACCATCCCCTATCTCTCCAAAATGTCGGAAAGTATTCTTTCGTTTTTAACTGAAAGCTCTCTTACTCACGGGGAACAAAGTAACCAAAAATTGCTTCAGTTGTTATATTGGATATTGAATTCGTGCTGACGTAACTCTTTTTAGTTAAACACCCACTTAACCCCTGAAGTACCTATCTCCAACATAAAAATAATCACCGAAATCGGTCCATGTGGTAAAGAATTATCCCGGAACATAGATAAAAAAAGATTCCAACGAATTGAGAATCTCTTCCTTTTTTTTTAAATCGGTTGAAAAAAACAAATGAACGAAAAACGAATAAGTGCGGTATTTATAGACCACATGTTAGTGTCAAGTCTTCCATCCTCCGCTCCACTTTTCCTCACGCTTCAAGACAATGTAGTACATAATAATTAGGGATGTAACGATACATGAATTTGCCGATACGATACCGATACCGATTTTTGTAGTAAATAATCGGCGATACCGATACCGATACCGATATTGATGGTTTAGTAGATAATAAATCAAATAATGAAATAAATAATGAAGTATATACCTCGGGCGTTTGTATGTCTTTATTATGCATAATACTTACCTATATTTAACAGAGACTCAACCTTGTGATGGAAAGTGTAAAAAATAAAGTAAATAAAAATGTCAATCAAAATTCAAAGAAAATATTTATTATTATGAATGAATTATTATCAAGCAATCAAAGTGTTAACTAAGAAAGTAATTAAGTAGGTATCATGACAAACAAATAGTAATATTAAAAAACAAATGACAAAGAGTTTTTTTTTGACAAATAGAGTTATAAATATCTGGTACAAGCTTCCACATGAAATAGTATGCTTAACCTCTGCGACGGAGCGGCAATGTCGCGCGCGCGTCGTTTCGTGCGCTTTTCGAATAGTTTGATAGTCGGCTTGTATGTATCGGGGATACCGATATATCGGCCTAGCCGATATATCGGTATCGGTATCGGTATCGTTACATCCCTAATAATAATGAAATAACCAAAGATTTTGGAAGGAAATAATCATGTCATGAACGCCCATTCGTATCGGAACCGAGCGGTTTCCGATCGCACACAATCACAATTCATACGGATACACGCACTAACACATTCGCACCAGCGATTTTTGGTCAATCCAAAGTGTTGCACACACGTGCGCTCACGCACACATCGACCGCTAATATGGGCTAATCTTCCCATATTACCGTCTGGCGGACACGCCTCCTTCACATATCTACTCTCTTTCCAAAATCTTTGAAAATCAATACTAATAATACATCTGTAAGGGATGGATGGTCATGGAGTAAGTTACTTTGTTTTATGAGATACTGCGTTTGTAGACTATATGAATGATACTAAAATTAAATTGACGATTTTTAGAAATCTTTTTGTATTTATGTGTGTATGTTCCCCCATAAATCTTAAACCGATCATCCGAATTCGATGAAACTTAGTACAAGCAAATTTTAATATACGGAAACGGGACACAGGATAGCCTAAACAAAAAATTTTGGGTTAAGCTAAGATGTGGCGGTAAAATTACAGTAGTTGGCTTACTTACTTTCTTCTTTTTAAATAGGAATTTCGCCGCGGGCAAAAGCTAGTAACAAATAATAATATCACACCCAAACCTGATTGCAAGTACACCGCGTACATAGCCTCATTGTACGTACACTTCCCGCTAGCTCTCGCAATCACTCCCCAATGTCAGCAGTGTTCAATTCGCGAGTGAAGTGTTGAGTACACTTCACTCGCGAGACGTATGTTACACATAAGCTACACAGTCGTTATCTTAGTGCAAGTTGCGCCTAGCGAAGTACTAAAATGGACTGTACGTTAACTTTGTAACGTTAAAATTATTATCTCCCCCCGCTCCCCGCAAGCCCCCGAGCGGCGGCCGCGGCCGGACCGGCTGACTAATTGACTTCGACCCTAATAAACAAAACTTGGCCGGATTGTCGTAAAACTTCATGAATATACAATGTCTTACTCTAAGTTCGTCCGGCCGTTTATTTGCCTTAAATATTGTTTCATTAATCGCGAATATTACACAGAAACTAGAGACATCTTCCGGCGGGTACAACAAATTCCGAGTCGTGTTTAGCCTCGGGCGCGGGCGCGGCGGGGCGGGGTGGGGTGGCAGGGGGTGAAAGATTGCGGGGTGGTTTTGTTGATTTATGGTAACACTCCAGTGTACAGGCTGCTACAGTTCAATTTAATCAAAAGGGTTCAATTGAATGCATCCACACGTTTCTTTAGATAGACATAGACTTTAAATTTTATAACATTTATTGCCATCAACAAAAGATTACATAAATAACTACTGCCTATAATAATATTAAAGAAAATTTAAAACCTATACTACGTAACATAAAATAGAAACATAATATATAAAGTAAAGTAAACCTACCTATAAATAAAAATATTAATCCATCATGGGGATCAATGGCATGGTCCCCATGACGGACGCTGCGTTCCCCCGTTGAATAGCAATGCTAATACGCTGCTTGAAGTACGTCCCGGCCCGACGACGGTCCCCGGATGCCTCAATAAGCCTTTTTCCTATTTGCTTTGAAAAAAACTGACGACATCCGAGCACCATGTTCCAAGGGTCTCTACCGCGAAGGCCACATTCTCATAATTTGTAGTACAATTCATGTACAATTCAATTTTTATTTGTGTGGGCCTTCCTTGCACGAGCCACTTTACATAGATTGTTTATTGTATAATTTCATCCATAGGTCATTCAACCTACTCTTGGATACATAAAAAATTACGCTAGTTCTATTTCAATGCGAAGAACTGTCAAACTTCGCCAGGCACAGTGTGCTGTTAGTTATAAGTATTATAAGTATTATAGTTAGGTAATTACAAATAATTAGAACTTGCTTATTTCAGCATAAATGTGAATAAATAGCCTGACCTCTCTGCTTATTTACATTACATACGTCTGTTGTATAGTGTCATCGTCAATTGTATGATTTTAATAGTTAAATTTCTAGGGCATTACTGTGAATATCCCTTGAAATACCACACATTAATTATTACGCGCAACAATAATAATTACTTTTACTAAACTAAAGTAAAATATACGTAGGTACACATTACGAAGTTTGTTTAAACTTATTAATTTACATTCGAATAACGTGGCGTGTCTTTATGCACGTGAAACTCTATCTAGAGACTTCTTGTCATACATTACTTAAATCATTTGCCATCTCACTTGAATATTCTCTAAAATGTAGGTATTCAAATGAAAACTTAGTATTCTGTTTTAAAGACACTCTCGTCGCTTCTCTCCCATGGAGCGTTCCGTCACGTAGTTCCGCTCATATGTTATCTAGGCTAAGACGCGGGAGGTTCCGGAGACGCCAACTTTGCAAAGCTGACACATTGAGTTGCATCACGACTCCTGACGAACTTTTTACTTGTTACTAGTTACTTATTATAGAAAGCTTACGAGTTTTTTTTATTTTAATGTTCAAATGCATCGTATCATAAATTATCACCAATGTTATTTGCATTAATAGTAAGTAATTTAATAAAAAAATAATTAAATACCTTCATTCAACCCGCCTATCATAATTCATAATAGAAGGATGCCCACGTAATATGCTGAGAGTATTATTAGTTTCCTATTATTAATATGCTCAAAGTGAGCTATTTTCAATTATATTTTAACTTTATGGCCCCACCCTGACCACTACAACTTGTTCTCTAATGTATCATCTAAACTTTGTGTTACAAAATAATCTATTTTCATACATAGTTTAAATTTTCTACGACTAACCGTTTAGAAGTGAAGGGGCTGTGACATGCAGACAAACAGATGAACGGACAGACGGATAACGAAGTTATACTATAAGAGTTCCTTTTTACCGTTTTGGTACAGAACCCTAAAAACCTGTATTAAATATAAAAACTTAAATAAGGTAATACTTGATGCTTATGGTGTTTTCCACCAGTCTGCCCTTTTTGACATATTATTCTGTACCAGGATAGGTGTAACAAAACATAGTCATGATAAATCGATATAAAACGTCTCTTGATAGACATCTATGTTTTGTAGTGGTTCTCATAGGTTTGTAGCGGTCTGAAATCCAGGTGATAGTCGAATAGAATTTCGAATAGAAGTTCGAATAGCAACCCTACATAGTTATATATATAATCTCTAATAATCTTAATTCATTATTGCACCACATAACAAGAATTTCACACAACAATAGCGTACAAAAGCGGACTTTTCACTAGTTAATAGTGTTTCTTCCAGCCAACCTTTGTGAACAACGTTGAATGAACAAAACTGCATTTAGCATATAATATGTATGTCGCAATTAAATTAAATTTAGTAGTTATATACTAAGGAACCGACACACACAATGTTAATTTTTTTTAGACGTGTAACTCGGTTCCTGCGTTGGAATTACAAACACGTATGAGTTCAGAGTATTCATGCAAATTACAAGGGACCGCACCCTTGCAATTTGTCAGTTTGAATTTCCTATAGGCACATAATAATATAAGGTATTTGTTCATTATTTATTTTCCCCAATACGTAAGAAGTCAGACAGGTAATTGTTGGTATTGCTGTAGTTGCACAGTAATATTTTCTGCTTGTTGACAAGTTTGAAACACTCTGGTCGGAGGGGATCCGCGCTGATCTATCTATTATAATGCTGTGCTGCTGGGGAGGCGTTATTAATATTGGATTAGACGTTGAAAGTTAACAATTTTGCTCTACGTGCGAGCAAGTTTTCGCGTAAAATGCGGGTAATCTACAGGAACCATTTTGTCTTTGTACAAGTTGATTAAAACTGGCTTACTGTGTGTATGGCTAAAATAAAGCAATCTTGATCAAAATGTGATCAAAATATTCACATTTTTATAAATATTGTAAATTTATATTTTCAGTGTCTAGTACCTGGGCGACCGAGCTTCGCTCGGCGTCTGCACCTAAGTATGTAGATAAACTAAAAATTACATCAAATTAGCTAAATACAAAATTGCATCCAAATCTTTAAAGGCGTTTTCGAGAAACCAATTATATATTATATACAAGTTTAGCTCACTTAAAGTAACGATTTTACGAAACGCCAAATATTCTAACAGGGAATATTGTAACATGCGTGTGCTTACACGCATGTTACAATATTCCCACATGAAAGTTTGTGAACATCCACGAGGCGACACTTCCGTTGCGTCACATCCGCGCGACGGAAAATGTGATATTTTTACGAGTCAGGAATTGGGGGGTTGGAATGGGGTATAATGTACTCAATAAAGAAAGATGAAAATTTGCTGTGCGCGGCCTTAATCCTTGGTAATGTGAACCCATGAGCCCGGAACATGGTTATTTATTGTCAGCTTCCCAAAGTCGGCTCCCAAATTTCATACAAAGCGACCGCCCGACACACGCATCACACACTTTGCACCCTCTCACTCACGCATGTGTTTCTACATTACATTACATTGAATTACATTGCATTACATTGCATTACATTACATTACATTACATTACAATAAATTACATTACATTACATTACATTACATTACATTACATTACATTACATTACATTACATTAAATTACATTACATTACGTCACGCCTGTTACCCAGTAGGGTAGGCAAAACAACGGATCTCCACGTGCCACGATCCTGCCTGATACACCTCTGCCGCCTCTCCCACTCTCATAATGTTCTTTCGATTATTGGTACTACGCACTTGTCCCTTTTTAGGGTTCCGTATCCATACGGAAGCCTATATTACTCAGCCTACGTCTGTCTGTCTGTCTCTCTATCCGTCCGTCCGTGTGCTGTATCTGTTGAACCGTAATAGGTAGCCGGTTGAAATTTCCACAGAATATTTATTATTATTATGGCGATTACACCAAAAATAATTAAAAAGTAAATAGTAAAAAAAATTGGGGTCCCATACAAGAAACGTGCTAAGAATCGATTAGTCACGCTACTAAATAATAGATGGCGGTTTGAATTTATATCGGGATGTAACTAAATCGATATTCGTCTCATCGTCTATAACCGCTATTAGCCTAGCGGTAGAGTGTATAGAATTTTGGTCCCACGGTCGTGGGTTTGAATCCCACTTGTGGAAATCCTTTCTTTTTTCCTTTTTTTTATATACATATTGTTAGGGCATTAAAATAGCTTATGGTTATTTTTTATTTTGTTTTTTATTTATCGTATAAACAGTAATACATACAAACATCAAACGCGGTGTGATTGATGACATATAGTGCAAACTCTAACTAAAGTAAAACAACGAAACAATAGAACACTAACCCGCTGAAGCGGTTGTACGGAACCCTCGGTGCGCAATTCCGTCTCGCCCTAGGCCGGTTTTTGAGTACATGCCCGATCTGGTCTAGTTACAAGCGTATAGGCTGACCCTTCCCGAAACTTCCACTCATATTCGTTCCATAAATTTCTTTTTAAGCACTGACATGGCACCTAGTTCACCAAGGTGTTATGGGCTGACATCACGGATGTAGTAGGTGATGTAACCAACCGTGTCAGTTTTCATAAAAAAAAAACCTATCTTTAACTTCTTTCAGTTCATAACGCCGGTGTGGATGTGGAGTGGACAACGGATGTGTATCTAATTTCATAGAATACAGCCTCTGGCGTGCAACAGTTGTGTATGGAAGAAACACAATAGAACATGTCAATAAATGTAATATGACGCGCCAGTGGTAACAGTTTATTATGAAAAGGAAACGAAGCGACCGCTACATGCCGCCAGCCAACGACGCGCGTTTCAGTACTCTGGTGACCTCATTTCACGCTGCCTTTTCAGTTTTTATAGTTCCGTAGATGCAGTATTTGGTCCATATAGCCAGCCAACTGAACGTTTACACAACTGGTTAGTTAGGTTAATGCTTACCTCTATCTGTCCATCCCGCATTGTCTCTCCTCTCATAACATAAAAATAACCATGCGCTCCGAATATGTTTTATGTAAATACGCAAATACCTATTTATGGCCTACGAAACCCTCTGGATGTGGACACTGAACATAGTTACCACTTGGCCCTTATAGTGGTTTTAATTGGACTGATGCGCTAGAGTGTATCTATGTAGTATATGTATACAGGGTGTATCAGGATAGGTTTTCGAAACTTCAGGGTTCGAAAGGGGCCCATATTTGAAGACGAAAGGCTCTGAAACTTTTTCCCAGATTCGATCATTTTACAGTACTTTTTGGTGAAAATCTATTCCTCAAGATTTGGTGGATGGTTAACGTCCGCCTTTATTAAATAAAAAATAAATTCTAACTCATGAGTAAAAATGGGTAGGTTGCATACATAACTAGTACAATTGAACTGTGTGTAGGTAAATTCCAAACACTGAAAGTTCAATGACCTCAAAAGAAAAAGAGGACTCAATTAGTTCACTGCACTCTCCAGTCTCACTGTCCATCGAGTTTTTATTACAATTTCCAACTTTTGTATGACCAAAAAAACAACGGAATTTCGATTTGAGTGATAAGGATTTTTTTCTTCTAATAATGAGTACTTTCTATTCCTGAAGTTTCTCAAACCTATCCTGGTACACCCTGTATAAGCCACGAATATATATACTGCGCCGCATAGGTATGTACTTTAAAGACATCGATTCTGCCAAAGCTAACTTTACTTTTGTCAGCCTCGTTAGCTCAGTGGTGCAGACAGTCGACTGTCGCTATTGATTGTTAAACAACGCTGGGCCGGTCAGTACTTGGGTGGGTGACCGCTCGACCGTTGGATCCTGACCGTGGTTCGGATTCCACGTAAAACTGTAGGTCCCTTCCCTTCTTACCTTACTAGGTGGTAGGGGTTCAACCCGACCGGGTTGGTAACACCGCACTGAATAAAACGTCGGTCGAAACGGGTATGTAGTTTGTGTTTTCCGTTCAGTTCAGTGTAGCCGGTACAACCGAAAGGAAACACTGACATGGCACCTAGTTCGCTCGGTGTTATGGGCTGACATCGTGGATGTTGTAGGGGATGTAGCCAACCGTGTCAGTTTCCATAAAAAAAAACGTATTCTGGCATTTACATAATACGTCACGCCTGTTTCCCGGTGACGTATATAGGCAGAGACAACGGATCTCCACCTCCCGCGATCCTGACACACCTGGTATTTAATTAGCAAAAAAATTTACTATTGCTATTATTTTCCCATAAATCTCAACAGACAGAGTGGCATCTATCTTACTCGCCTTACTTACGTACTTACCTTAGCCTGGTTTTAGGTATATAATATTCTAATTAGAAAATTATATACCTAAAAATAATATGTCTACGGTATGTAAAAATATCGCACTGGAGACCACATGTGTACTGGAGACTTTGTGACGGACAGTGGGCGGCACCGAGCATTCGGCCAGACACACCGGGTGCATTCTGTCGGCACGTCTGAGCAGTTCGTAGAGTGTTTTAATTTTACGAAGGCACGAGGGGTACGAGGTAGGAAGTGGTGCGAGAGGCGACCGCGCGGAGCTCAGTAGATAACGAACTCGGTGCCCGGTCGGTACACACGTTCTACACGTCTCCGCGTCGCTCCGTCGAACCGAGTCGTTCCCTACTGAGCTCCGCGCGGTCTCACACCACTTCCTACCTCATACCCCTTGTAAAATTAAAACACTCTACTAGCACATACAGCGCTAAGTACACTACCCGGTGTGTCGGCCCGATGACGGGCAAATTCCCCCGGCACGATAACCTTGCCAAACGTTATAAGCACATAATATGCCTTTCGGCAACATTGCAAGCGTGTGTCAAAGTTCCACATACCTACGTTCTAATAAATGTATACACAAGTAATAAAAGATACAATATGTAAAAGATACACTTTTAGAACCGACCGTACGGGTAAGGTGAGTATGTGTACATATGTACGAAATGTACTTAGCACACGTTCGAGCGTGTGTCCGCGGACACAATTTGCTGCATCCTGCTTGAAATGGCAGATGGCGCGTGTCTCTAACAGGGCGTTGGGTTTATTCGTCAGAGAAAACACTTTGTAAACTAGGTACATTAAATGCACTTTAAAATAGTTTTATTTGTATTAAATTACTAGATAATTCAGTTTTATTGCATACTGCAAGTAAACTATCTATTCATTTTAATTGTCACACCAACAACAGAACAGAACAGAATAGCGATCAGCGACTTCGCCTCTGTATCTAATAGTATATCTTATAATCTGTTAAAGAAACATGTAAGTACATAATGTAAGCGTTGTCATAACCCTTTCGTAGTAACTAAAATAAAAATATGAAAATTTGAATAATGGAAGAAAAAAAAATTACAAGTCTTACAGTAGTCGACAATGATGTATAAACTAGTTACATGATGCACCAATAGGTGCCGCACTAAATCAATCAATCTTCCTAACAGTACAAGATCAAACTACTAGATGACGCTATGCTACAATGACTTCACTTCCTTAACGCATTTCCGCTTTATTTACACAATTAGTGCCCAAACTGGAGCTAAGATGTTACTCATCAAAAATCTAGTCTCTTAGAAGCACCAGCGAAATTCTTAAAGAAATCAGGTGGAAATGAGTTCAGCAGTCGTCTTCAAGAGCACAAACGAACAAACTCAACGTGTAATTTTCAATAGTCACCCAGAAATAGGAACTAGGGGAAAAAATTATAGGAAATCGTGGGACGCCTCTGGCGCAGGCCCCTGCGCTGCGAATAGGGAAATGTGAATGCAATACAAATCAGCGTGAGTCATCGCCGCCCTCTATCAGGAACTGCATTGTTGACACACACACATACATGGATAGCTGAGCGCACCAAATACATCTGCTGCAGCAGTCAGCACGTCTTACTTGTTTTTATTAATTGTTTATTGTGGTTATTAATTAGCTGTCGCGGCTCGGATTAAAACGCAAAAATATGATAAGAAACGATCATTTCAGTATAGCTTTTACCCGCTATCGCCTCAGTTTCCGAGGCCGAACGCCGAGCTGCGTTCGCTTAAACGATTTACTTTGTCACAAGGGCGAAGCCGACGGCCGAGATGCGTACTACGATGTGATGTTATGTTCTCTCGAAGGAAGTAAGTCAGTAAGGGCGAGACCGAAGGCCGAGCTGCGTTCAGCTAGCTAGACGATATGATTATACTCTCTCCAAGAAAGTAAGCCATTAAGGGGGAGGTCGAATGCTGAGCTGCGTTCCCGTAAACTATATATGTATATACTTTCTCAAAGAAATAAGTTAAGATGGGCGAGGGCGAAGGTCGACCTACGTTCACTTGAACCACATGTTCTCGAAAAAAGAATGTCCATCAAGAGCGAGTCCGAACATCGAGCTGACTTTAAGTAAACGATATATTATGCTATCTAGAAAAAAGTAAGTAACTTCCAAAAATCATAGATCATATTGGTGAGAAGCTGCATATCACATGAAATAAAACATATTCTCAACTTTCGATTACTTTTAACTTTACTACTTGATCCTTATAAGTTATGGCGTGATGTTACAACATCATAGATCACACATAGGTGGAATTTCTATGTACAATGGTGGAGTATTTTTCAAATTTATATTACTTCCGACTATACTACTCAACCCGTATCGAATATAGCTTGATTTGTTTTTTATTGTATTTTGTGATTTTTTTATGTATTCTGGTATGGGTGGCTGAGTCAGAGGGGCCAAAGCACATGCTCCGACCAGCCAAAGTTTGGCTATACTGAACTAGAGGAGAAAACATCCGAGGCTCCAATGCGGGAATTTTATATTCAGTACGGTAATACCAACTTAGTCGGCTACAATTTGAGCCTACCACCTAGTAAGGGGCAAGGGAATTGTTTATTAAGCGTTTCCAAACGTTCGCTCGTTCTAATTTCCGACTAAGACGACGAAGTTAGGAGTTCCTAAAGTTTCCAGTATCCGCTCCCTTCGGGAAAATATGTCTGGTCCGATGACAGGATATTACGTGAGGCAGAAGTTTTTATTCAGTTATGGGTCATTCTATTATGATTTTACTTATAAATACTGAAATACTTTCGCTTCTTATCCAAAAACTGGCTTGCCTTCGGGGGTTTCTCTGGTCATAATATTATCACCATCGAGTTTTTACTTACTTAAGTATTCGTATTTCGTAGTTTATATTATACATGCATTGTAACTAACAACCATACAGACAGACTACTCTTACTAAGGTTCATACTACGTATGTACATACATACATCCATGTAAAGTCAACTTTAAGAAAAAAACTATTTTTTATTACTACCAATGTTTTTAGGTTTCCGTATCCCGTACGGAAGTCTATTACTAAGCCTCCGCCGTCTGTCTGTCTGTCCGTCCGTCCGTCCGTCCGTCTATCCGAGGGCTGTATCTCTTGAACCGTAATAGGTAGCCCGTTGAAATTTTCACAGAATATGTGTTATTATGGCGGATATAAAAAGTGAAAAATTAAAGGGGTTTCCCATACAAGAAACGTGTTTTTTATTCAATGTTTTTTTCGTGGTGCAGAAACCTCGGTGCGCGAGTCCGACTCGCACTTGGCCGGTTTTTATATATCTTTTATATATTATATTATATTATATTACAAAACACACATCTTTTAATAATTTGTACTTGAATCGTCATCATCGTCATAATGTAAAATATAGATTAAGGTATTATTAATTAAATATTTACATTTAATAAACCGAGCGTCGAATTTTCATTTCGACACAGCAGTACCACCGACGACGCTTGCTAATATGAACTTGTAGCCTACTGCACTACATAAAAGTATCGTGTACAAAATGTATTTTATCGTGTGTCGATAAGGGGAAGTACATTTAAATGGGAAATGACTGGAAATGGTATCATTGTACTCCTGGGGGAGGCAGCGGGAGAGAGCCGGCCGGCGGCAGCGGCGGCGGAGAGGCGGGGCGAGGGAGGAGATAAGACGGAAAATATTTTGAATTTATTGGGGGAGCAAGTTTAGTAACCAATCGTACAGATAACATTTATGTCGTGTATTTATTTAAATGCAAGCAGCTAATGGGTTTTAGGGAAATAAATACAGAGGGTTGGAAATAGTAGCTACTACTAACTTTTTGAAAACAAATCGCGCCGTTGAGCTGGCTCACCGCAAAGAATATTCGCAGAAAAATTTATAAAATCCAGATATATCATATTATATTAAATAGGTTCAGATATTTATTTCATCATATACATATACATATAGAACACACAACATTAACAATATTTTATTAAGACATATTAAGTATATTCAGTATGCTAGGTTAGGTTAGGTTAGGTTAGGTTAGGTTAGGTTAGGTTAGGTTAGGTTAGGTTAGGTTAGGTTAGGTTAGGTTAGGTTAGGTTAGGTTAGGTACTTAAAAATAATAGCCCCACTGCATCTCTTCCCGTGCATGTCGTAAAAGGTGCTAAGGAATAAGGACAGGATGCCGTGCTAAAGGGCGACAGGATAACCACCTCTCACCTTGGAACGGTCCTTCTACCGAGTCATGCGCCATGCAGCGGGTGGGTCTTCGTATCTTACTTGCTGCTTGATAGTTATCTTGTCCGAATACTTTGCTAAACGTGGTGGTCGGTGCTGTGCTGTAATTTACAAGATCAATTGCAGCACAGCTCTGATTACTCTGCTTGCCCCGATTGTCGGGATACAGCGTGTAGTATGTATGTATTATATTGACTGGATTCATGCTCATAAACTTTATAGATGTTAAAAAATCTATTAATCATTAAGAAAATGATATAAATATAGAATAAAACTATTATTCGCAGAAACATTTCAAAATGTGTTCCCTACTTCAGTATTCGGTATTTAGTATTACCACAGAATACTTATTAGTACTAGCGTGTATTACAGAGCATCCTACGATCGAATAATGCACTGGTATGTGTATGTCCTATGTGCTTTATTTTGGCAAATTTAGCAAAATTATCACAAAAATACAATAAATAAAATGTTATCGTATTTCGTCTAAGCGAAAAATTTTGCTATAAGAAATATAGTTTTCTCATCTCCTACAGATTGGTCGGCTTTGCATAAAATAACAATATGCGTATCGCCCGTACTCATCATTCATATCACAGCGCCTACTATGCGGTCATCGGTTTGTCCCAGTCTAGTTCAAACAGACCGGGAAAATGGTGGTCCAAGGAAGATTGGTAGAAATGTAGGTAGGTGTCCAGGCAATCTAATAAAAGCAATAAAACCTGAAACACATTTAATTATTTTATGAAATATACGAGTACGTATCATTCAGTTCAATGAATCTTGGTTTAAGAACAGTAACACAAGCATGTTTGCATATACGGAAAAAGACAAAACTCGCGGCCAGTCAGACTCACTGCTAGACCGACAGAATTACGTATAAACAGACACACGGGCAGACAGACGGACTGGCATTCCGACAAACTTTTCGACGGTAGCCGACTAACGAGCTGAGACAGGTAACTGGACCGCTCTGTACACGCTCTGTATGTTAAGTTTTAAGTTTGTAAGTTAAGTGGAATAAAACGAATTTTCTGAAAAGCAAATATGTCTGTTTTGAACGAAGATAATTCCACCAAATCACAACAAGACAGCAATTTTTTATTCCATGTCCTAAGAATAGAACCAGCATGAAATCACTTTGACGAGATAGCTAAATGCACATAGTATCACTCTACCCAGCAGTTATCATGCCCCAACGGTAGACTGAAAGAAAATGTCATAGGCTTCAGTGTAACCTTTTGCATTATTATGATCTTTGGTTAGATTTTAGATATAAACAATGTAATGGCTAGAAGACAAGGCTGGCTTATTTTCTACCGAAAATTAAGACTTAAGTATAAAAGTAAATGTTGTAAAATTTGAGTTCCAAAATGACCTCCTTAAATTTTGGTAGACTGTTATCACCTGTATATACTAATGTAGAATAAAGAAATTTGAATCATCAATAAAATAAGAATATAATGTATATATTCAAAATAAAAAAAAATCTACGTGATACTCAGAAATTCCTCTTGAATATTTTTTTTTCACGGCGACGAATTTACGAAGCCGGATAGAGGGACCAACGACGACGGGTCCTAACGATTACGATCTACGCCAATTCAAGGGTCGCCTAACGTCTGACAGTTCTCCAAGTGGGGCCAAATCGTCAAGTTTGCTTATACTTACTTTTGAACCCGTAGGTAGGTGAAATACTCTATTGTGGTTCTAGGAAACTGCTACCGTCTCCCCCTTGATGTAAGTAGCTAAACCGAGATTACGTACCTATCTATAATTATTAAGATTAATTTGAAACTGTAATTATACAATTGCACATCCGAAATGGTATAATACACGGCACGACAATTGTAGAGTCATGGTAGAGTTAATGACATTGTGCGGTAAATTACTTGAGTTTTTCCACCACAACACCGATTATTCTGCTCATCCCGACTGTCGGGATATAGCGCGATTGTATGTATGTATGTGCATAAAAATGTGTAGCAAAAAAACTATGAAATCAACCAACTATGCGTGAGTAGCATGAAAATAAATAAACACCTACCTATATACCACAAGCTGTATCGTGACAATCGGGGTAAGCAGAGTAATCGGTGTTGAGCTCCAATAACTCTGGTAAACTACAGCACAACACCGACCACCACAAATAAATAAATAAACACTTATCGTTTATATCAAAGAGCTCAAAACGCATTGATTTCTGTCGCTGCCGCGCGCCGTAAAATTTGCGGTTACACGGATTGCACGTACGTACGTAACGCGAAAATGAGACTGAGGCTGTGGATTAATTTGGACACGTTGGTAATTTACGCTGCTAAAGGGATTTTGATTACGCGCCGCAAACAATGACAGTAACGATGAGAGGCGTGGCTCTTGTTAAAGTAATGTGATTGGCCGTTTATTACACGCCGACAAACGCTGTTGTGGATCGGCGCGAATTCGCAATACATTATGCAAAGTGTATGCAGCAGGTGGGGATCGGTACGAAAGAATATTTTTATGGGTTAACAGACAGTGCGACATTTTGGTGATGTATGAGGAACCAACAACCACAATCCCATTTTATAAACGGTGTCATAGAATGAAGAAATAACCAGGAGGTGAATTAAATATTTAGGCCTTGTACTTTTCACTAAGTAGAGTTACATCCGACTTTCTTACGTTAAGAAATTTGAGATTTCTCTAAATTATCACTGGAAATATTATTAAACAAAAAACATTCTAGCACTCTTCAAAGCAACAGATCGCGTTAATAAGCGCTTCAAATATTTAAATCTTCCCTATTATTTATATTCCTTGTAACTTTATTTAATTACCTATCACTGAAAATATTATTAAAAAAACATTCTAGCACTCTTCAAAGCAACTGATCGCGATAAGAAGCGCTTCAAATATTTAAATCTTCTCTGTTATTTATATTTTTATTGTAACTTTAACATAATTTAAAGGGATGATTTAAGTCGTTCTAATGTATGATCCCGCGGCCGCGCGAGCGAGTGAGGGCAGGAGGGCATAACGGCGAGTGCAAGGCTACCCTAACGGTGGGCCGGCACGCGAGCAGGATTGTTGGAGCTGATTAACGTAGGTGCTTAATTTTTTTGCTCATTTGCAATGAATAGGCCAACCGCGGCTCTAATTTAGTTTTTGTGATAAACAACAGCGCGATAGGGGAGCAGCGATATCGGTACTGTCAATAGAAACGAAACGCAGGGGTTCGATTACCGATTACACTATATGAATCATTCAGACAGACATCGCAAGCCCCTTTTGTAATAGCTAATGCTTATAAGTATTTTTGGTATTTTTATTCTTGGAACATCCTGGTACCGTACCAGGATGTGCCGTATGACTTTGTCGAAAATGTTTAGTATTTACGTACGTGGCGCCTACCACAATATGGTACACGAGATATGGAGAAGCAAAACAGACTAGCCTCCACACCATACAGTGTTTTAATGATGTCTTCGTTATAGAAACATCCGTTGAAGGTGACGGTCGTTGATGTTCATTGCGCAATACAAATTAACCTGCTTAGTGCTTATCCCTTTCATTATTGAGGCTATAGTGAGGGTTATGCCTATTTAATCTCTGTCTACATTCAATAACGTAAGCTATGAGCTTGCACTACCTAAGTAAACCACAACGCTATGTCATAGGGCGGGACCCATTTAACATGCCCATCACACCCAAACATTGACAGTTTCCTTGACGAGGATCCTGACAGAGCGTTCTGCTCGTCGAGCTTGAAGTAGGTTTCAACTATCCCCACCTAGCGGTAGTTTACGAGAATGTGTGTGCTACTAAAGCACTGTGAGATGGCTCCTCTTAAATAAATAAATAAATAAATACGGACAAAAGTAGAGCGACGCAGTAAGTTAAGTTAATTGGTGTCTCCGTCGGTGTCGATGCGGAACAAATGAGCTCATTCGTAAAAAACTGAGACGGCCGGCGTCGCGACGCCCCAGATCGGCGCCGCGGCGCGATAGTCTTCAGTCTCCTGTCAGAGCCGGGTTTCAGGCGACGCCGCCGCGGAGGCAGGGCGGGCGGCGTATTTCCTTTTCGGTGTTCAATTAGGAGGCAGTACTGTTTTGAAACGCGCACGGGTTTGTTGAGCTAACTACCTTTTCAAACTCGTGTTAAATTCAAGGCCTGTCTGTTAACTGAATCGGATATTCGTCTGGTTGCTTATGAGCTTTGGTGGTTCATTGATAGAGTAACTACATATTACCTCATAAATCTGGTAGAGTGTAGAGGACAATTTTTCGATTTCATGATCGTGGGTTCGAGTCCCCCTCGCGCAAGTAGAATTTTTTACTTTTTATGACAAACAGCGTTAGGGTAATACAAATAGGTTTCGTTTTTTCATTGTAACCACATAAAAAAAATTATCGGAAGTTTTTTTTTATTTTTTATGTTAGCTTTGTTAGGGTATTAAAAATAGTTTATAGTATTTTTTTTTATAACCACATAAACAATATTGTTTTCAAAAGTACGCCTTGAATGGAACACGAGTTTGAAGAGGACGTTAGCTCAACAAACCCGTGTGTGGTTTAAGCAAGGCTGCCTCCTATTGCACACGGAAAAGGAATTACGCGGGCGGGCGGTGAAGGCCGGGCGACGCGGTAGAGGCGCTGCTGCCAGAATAGGAAGACATTTCCTAGCGCAAGCGTTCTTCAAATTTAACTCACTGTTTTAATCATAATATGACTAACGCGGTGTTTAATTTATTGTTTTAAAAATTATCCTTTAATATATTTTATATCTAAAAGTGTAAGTACTTAAAATATAGAATAAAATAGAGTAGTCTCTTCTTTACTTCTTATAAAATGGAACGTCTGTACGTATGTATGTTTGAGGTTAACTCCGGAACCAATGAACATATTTTGATGTTGCACCTATGTAATGCGAGGTTACACTCAGCCCTTGATACTGCTCCTCCCGCTGCCGCGATTATTACCCAAAATACTTCTGCGGCAGCATCGACGCGAGTATCGTGTCCTGCTCCGTGTCCTGCGTATACTGCTCCTGCCGCTGCCGCGATTATTACCCATGTTCACTCGTCTGGGCGGACAAAGTTCTTGCGGCGAACTTCTTGCTTAAGTAAAAATGTTTTGTAGCAATAAATAATTTCTATCAATCTAATAAAATAAATATAATTAAATACAATATTATTGAGTGTTTTTCGAACGCAGATAATACAAGCTCGACGAACGGCGGCGCGGGGGCAAGTGAGCGAGAGGGCTGAATGTGAACACGATACTCGCGTCGATGCTGCCAGTCCTTTGACTCCCGCACGAAAAACCGACAATTTCGGGAGCATCGGCAACGCGAGCGGCATGACGAGTATCAGCGCGAGTATCGTGTTTACATTCTCGCGCTGCATACTGCCCTGCTCACTTCCCTGCCTTATAGGGCTGAGTGTAAACCTCGCATAGGAGTAGTTCTTGAGGCTCACTAAAATCTATATATCATCACGCTAAATAGCAATAGGGCTGAGCAGTGTCAAAGAAAGTATAGTATGAACGGAATTTAGTGTCGAATGGTAGTGCCGGATGGTAGTGCCGGATGGAGAGGGCTGAGAAGGAAGGAGGGGTGGGGGGGCGAGGGAGGGAGGGAGAGATAATTATAAGAGAAGCGATCAGTTCTTATTATATTTGCGTTTAAATCGGATTTGCTATTAAAGCGAGTCTACCGCGAGCGAAGCCGCGGGCAAAAGCTAGTATTATATAATAAGACATACTCTCTGCTGCATCTCTCCCCGTGCATGTCGTAAAAGATGACTAAGGGTTAAGTGCGGCGACAGGAAAGCCACCTCTCACCATGGTCCGGTCCACAGATCAGAGAAGTAATAGCGAGATATGTGATGACGCCCGCTCACAGTCGGAACCGCTGTGGCAAGTTTTCTATCGCACACAAACACAATTCACACGGACGCGTCCCGATATGCATACAAATACATTCACACTAGCCAATCCCGCGCGTCCTATCCACGTGCGTGAACGCACACATCGACGTATCGACGCGTGTGCCTTGTCGTGTCCGTGAATAAACTAACTAGGGATTGACCAGTCGACATTCGTTATATCGACTATCGATAGAGCTAAAATTTAAATAAAATATAATGTTTAAGAATGTGCATTTGTTGCTGGTGCTGTGGTCGACACAATACAAAAATGACCAGTTCGTTATATAGTTCTGTATTTTATAGAGTAGATTAATTAAAGCGATTAATAAAACATAATTAATTACTTATTACAATTGTGTTACTTAAAAAAAGTTTTGTCTTGATATTAAATTTTTTTTTTGTTATCTTGGGAAAATATGTATATATCATTTGAAAGTGGCCAAGTTCGAGTCGAGCTCGCGTAAAGAGGCTCCGTACCATCCCGTTTTCTGTGAGAACTAGAAGGCCTAGGATTTTTTGACGAAACTTCGTCATGAACTTTTGTTTTGGTCATAACTCGAGAACCACTGGTGCTAGACCCATCGTGTTGGTACTCGAACTTCAGGTTTCGGTGAGATCTATCCATCTGTCACGTGAACTTTTGTTTTGGTAATAACTCGAGAACCACTGGTGCTAGACCCATCGTGTTGGTACTCAAACTCCAGGTTTCGGTGAGATCTATCCACCTGTCACATGAACTTTTGTTTTGGCCATAACTCGAGAACCACTGGTGCTAGACCCATCGTGTTGGTACTCAAACTTCAGGTCTCGGTGAGATCTATCCATCTGTCACGTGGACTTTTGTTTTGGTCATAACTCGAGAATCACTGGTGCTAGACCCATCGTGTTGGTACTCAAACTTCAGGTCTCGGTGAGATCTATCCATCTGTCACGTGAACTTTGGTTTTCGTCATAACTCGAGAACCACTGGTGCTTGACCCATCGTGTTGGTACTCAAACTTTAGGTATCGGTGAGATCTATCCATCTGTATGAGTTATGACCAAAACAAAAGTTCACGTGACAGATGGATAGATCTCACCGAGACCTGAAGTTTGAGTACCAACACGATGGGTCTAGCACCAGTGGTTCTCGAGTTATGACCAAAACAAAAGTTCACGTGACAGATGGATAGATCTCACCGAGACCTGAAGGTTGAGTACCAACACGATGGGTCTAGCACCAGTGGTTCTCGAGTTATGACCAAAACAAAATTTCACGTGACAGATGGATAGATCTCACCGAGACCTGAAGTTTGAGTACCAACACGATGGGTCTAGCACCAGTGGTTTTCGAGTTATGACCAAAACAAAAGTTCACGTGACAGATGGATAGATCTCACCGAGACCTGAAGTTTGAGTACCAACACGATGGGTCTAGCACCAGTGGTTCTCGAGTTATGACCAAAACAAAATTTCACGTGACAGATGGATAGATCTCACCGAGACCTGAAGTTTGAGTGCCAACACGATGGGTCTAGCACCAGTGGTTCTCGAGTTATGACCAAAACAAAAGTTCACGTGACAGATGGATAGACCTCACCGAGACCTGAAGTTTGAGTACCAACACGATGGGTCTAGCACCAGTGGTTCTCGAATTATGATATGACAAAAACAAAAGTTCATGACGAATTTTCGTCAAAAAATCCTAAGCCTTCTAGTTCTTTTAAATGCCGGGTATGAAATTTTGCGGGCAATGTCCGCGGTCCTCGCAACACCTCTGCTCCAGTCCTCCCGGCCTTCAGCGGTACGGAACCACTGTTTTTCGCCGACGTACTTAATGTCGTCGTCCCACCGGGCGGGTGGTCTTCCCACTGTCGGTTTCCCTGTCCACGGCCGCCAGTGTAGGACACGGATACTCCAAAGGTCGTCAACTTTTCGGCTGACGTGCCCAGCCCAATGCCACCTCAGCTTAGCCACCCGGTGTCCAATATCGACTACATTGGTGCGTCGGCGGATATATTAATTAATTGATTTATTTATTTTATGTTTATATTTTATATTCAGGGATAAAATTACTACGTACATCAAATATTTAAATAATAGGAAATTAAACTAAAACATTTCATATATATTTCATAGACTTAAGTACCGAATACTGCACAATCTGTATCGATACATTTAATGCACGGTTACAGCACTATGCATGGAACAAGGGAGCACGGAGACATAATTTTAAAAAAATCTTTAAAAATAGAATTAAGACATTTACAGTATATTTACCGATGATAGGTTACTCCATTGTTCTTCCAGTTTACTTTCACAGTTCGGTTTTTACATGTTTTCACGCAACAGACCGTCATTTTGGGAAAAACATTCCATATGTCGCGCGTGCCTCGGTCGACGATGCACTGTCGGTCGGATCGCGAGCGCACGACGCTTATGGTCACAAACTGACCATATAGCCGCCACGCGCGCCCGCCTCCTTCACACTTCTAGCTATTACTTAGGATTTCTGTGGTCCGGTCCTTCTACAATGATGCAGTAGGCAAATAACTTCGTGCATCTTGTCCTAATACTCGTAAAACAACACCGACCAGTGGTCGGTATTCTGTTGCATTTGACCCTAGTGCATGCAGCATAACACCGCTTACTTTGCTTACCCCGATGGTCGGGATACAACGTGATGGTTATGTATGTATGTATGTATGTGTGTATGTACATAGTATAGCAGTATGATAGCAAATTACGGCGATGTTAACAGCTAGCTGTGAGGAGTCGGGGTGCCGCCGAGGTTATTCGGGTGCGATTGGGAAGACCATCCATCAATGTCCCGCACGGCGGCGTCACTCGCGTGAGGCGGACGAAGGGAAAGACAACTGATATATTTGTCACGCGATCTAGTTCTATCGACGGCCACTCCACCCTCTTTCCTTACTAATTAGGTGTGACGAAATTCCCGCCGGGGAGGTCCGCATTCAATTGTGTCTACGAGGACGGCTGCTATTTATTATCAGTTTCCAATCTAAATATGTATATGCCTTCTATATAACTTCAGTGTCACATATTATCCGGCTTGAGACTAGAGAGCAGTGTATACAGATAACCTTTTGTATGGTTACGGCTTACGTTTATTGTGGAAAGTATCTAGCATCTCATCTCTACTCTCTACTTCTTATAAAAGGGAACGTCTGTCTGTATGTATGTATGTTTAAGGTAAACTCCGGAACCAATGAACAGACGCATTTTTCACCAATGTAAAGGAGTAGTTCTTGGGGCACGCTATAGGAGATATACAGTCACGCTAAATAGCAATAGGGCTGAGCAGTATCAAAGAAAGTATGAACGGAATTTATTGTCGAATGGTAGTACCAGATGGAGAGGGGAGAGGACGGAGGGGAGGGCATGGTAGGGGAAGAGGCAAGGAAGGAAGGGAGGGAGATCGAGGGATCCATCCATAGATCCCCCCAAGGGAGAGAGAGAGAGAGAATATACGAGAAGCAATAGTTTATTATCATATTTGCGTTTGAATCGGATTTGCTATTAAACTGAGTCTACGGCGAGCGAAGCCGCGTGCAAAAGCTAATCTTATAATGAAGTGTCACGTGTAGCTGTGCCAAATAGTGCGTACAGCCAATAACTCTATTAGTTGTGAAATAACGCCCAGCAAGGTGCCATACAAACAAACGAAGACGACCAAAAGGTTGCCGTATTTATTTACACACATTTTTTTTCAAATATCCCGCAGATTACAGGAGCTAGGACACCTCCGAAGACTATTCCATATATGCGACGTTCTACGCGGAGCTTACACACGGAGTGACTTCGAGAAATGATGCGTTCTGAGAAGTTTGGTGTGTACATACACAGAACAGCGAGCGGAGGCCATACTCGGCCAAATTCGTTATACTTACAAGCATACATTATCTGTTTAAAAAAAGTAAGACAATAGTTTAGAACCAAGCCGTGGTGGGTGAGATATCTCCTTGACGTTTCAAAGATAAGATGTAAATACGGACGGACACACTGACCGTTTAAAAAGTTTCTTCTGCTAATGAAAGGATCCTATTTAGCTGTCAAGCTGTGTTTTAGATAGACTGTAGGCGGTGTTATTATGTGGCTATAATAGTTGTATTAATATGTATAATAAAAAAAACCTGCGAAGCTTCTTACCGGTTCTTCTTCGTGGGTGTAATCAAACCGGATAGAACAAATTGTGACAAGTTCGAGTGCAGTCTTACTGCCGTACGAACGATCAATAAACAATGAACAAAAAACAATAAGCACTTTCAAGCTGCGCAGAAGCATTCCTACCGAGTAGGTGCAGACAATCCTACGCAGCGATTTCTGGCCCCCGGTGTGGTGTTTCGGGGCTACAATCGGGATCGTCAGCGTGAGGTCGCGCTCCCAGCGCTTGCTGAGCCCGCTCCGGAGCTGGCTGGCCGTCACCGCCGCCGACGACGAATTCTGCGCTCACTCCACGCGAACCAGATATACCGCGTCAGCAGACCAGTATGAAGAAATATGAAGGTCACTATTAGGACCCGCACAAACAAAAGTAGAGAAAGAGTAATTGTAATACCTAAGAATTACAATAATTACTTTTAGATTCAGGCTGAAGTATTTGATGAAGTTGTTAATGTCACTAAAGAATTATTTATGATTTTTAAAATAGTATGATAATTAATTAATGGCATATATTTGTTAACATTAGTTTATTTGTCGTAAAGGTCCTAAAATATTATTAGTAATTTTACCTACTGCAATAAATGTAATTAATAAATTATTATTATTTAGACTTTCAATATGATTTTAATAGGATCCATTAACTGAAATAAAGAAAAACTTCTCTTTTTGAAATTGCTTCATTGTCAATACAATTTAAATCAATAGCAAGTGATTCATCCAGATAAATTATTTCCTATTTCTTAGGTAATCGTACATACCTACATACAATACTTCCGCGTACATTTTAATACATACTGTTTGTATGCAAAATCTAATTGAATGTGGAAAAAATATATGTTTCTATAATATAAATAGAAAAGTAACATAACACTTCTCTACGCAGGCCATTTTCAAACAATTTGTATGTGTATGTATGTATGTATGTATGTGTGTACGTAAGTAGGTACGTTTCGAACGCTATCCTATCCCAAAAGGTCTCCGGGACCCATCACCAAATTAAATTCAGGTGTAGGAAGCAATTTCAGACAAAATATACAGCGAGAGAGCGGGGCGGAGCGGGGCGGAGCGGCGCCGGCGGCGGCGGGGCGCGGCGGGTGCGGAATGAGACACAAAATATAATTCCACGTTGCTGCTCAGGCCCAGGCTGGAGTAGGCTCTGCGTGAAGTGAGCAAACATAATAACACATCCGCATTACGGACAATCTCCAGAGTGCCCCGATAGTGCGGATATGTTTATCTTCACACAAGCGCACCTCGCGGTCAATTGTATTATGTTGGAAAGCGAGGGAAATGTTAGCAATCCTTGCGATATATACTATTTATATAGAATTAAATTAAACAATGTATTTGAGATCGTTACTAGCATTGTGACTAAAAAAAATAATGTATGCTCTGCTCTATTCGTAGTATAACCTGAGCTATTAAACATTTATTTGGATCGATTTCCGAACGCGTACGCCTCTCAAATCTGGATATATTCAATTTTTTTCAGTCTGAACCAATCACATATGTCTAATAACTACAACTACATAATTATGTACTAGGTACAGATAATGGACAATGGTAGAAATATGGATCTGGGCGGGGTCGTCTAATTATTGCCTTGTCTAGTACATTTTTAGGTTTCTGTAACCGTACGGAAGCCTATTAAAAAGCCTACAACGCCTGTTGTTTTTGTCCGTCTGTCTGTTTGCCTGTCCGTCCGTCCGTCCGACCGATGGCTGTATCTTTGGAACCGTAATAGCTAGCCGGTTGAAATTTTCACAGAATATGTGTTATTTTATAATAATAAAAAAAAACATGAAAAAGTTAAAAATTAATGGTACAAGAAAGTAGCTTTTTCTACTTTACTACTACTTTGTGGTGCGGAAACCTCGGAGCGCGAGTACGACTCGCACTTGGCCAGTGTTTTGTCTTATTTTGTCATCTCAGATGCGTCCTGGGAATAGTTAATGAATTTTGAACTTATCGCAGTGAGAAGAAGACAAATTGACCTACTGTCACGTTAGAGCGCGTCTAATTCGATGTTTCAATTAAATTAGAGAATAATTTTAACTTCGATTTAGTTTACAATTTCACTTTACTCATGCATACTCACCAGTCACCATACCTTCACATTATTTACCTAGCAAACAGTCAAACGTGATTTGGAGTTCCTTAACGCTGTATGCTTTTCACAATATTATGCTCTTTAATATTTGAATTCGTTTAAAAAAAATAGAGCTATATATCTTAACTGCTGCCTTCAGAAGATGTGTGAAGTGCGATCGAAGACTCGCAACAAACATCCAATAGTCGCACCTACTTACCATCGTAATACCAGTAGACGCAGTATCTTTCTGTTAGTTTATATGATTTCCTATCGGTTATTTCTTGCCAGCATTTTATTCGGGGGTAAAAAATAATTTTTTTATGGAAACTGGCACGGCTACAACATCCGTGCTGTCAGCCCATAACACTGGGTGAACTAGGCGCCATGTCAGTGCTTCCCTTCATTTCATGTCAGCTACACTGAACTGGACGGAAAACACGAACTATTTACATAGGTAGCCGTTTCGACCGACGCGACGTTTCATTCAGTGTGGTGTTACCTAACCGGGCGGGATAATCCCTACCACCTAGTAAGGTAAGAAGGTAAGGGACCTACAATTTTACGTGGAATCCGAACCATCACCTACAACATACGTGATGTCAGCCCATAACACCGGGTGACCTAGGTGCCATGTCAGTGTTTCCTTTCATTTCATGTCGGCTACACTGAACTGGACGGAAAACACGAACTATTTACATAGGTAGCAATTTCGACCGACTTTTATTCGTACATCTCACCCGTGGAGATCTTGCAATAATAGTCAACTGATAGCGTTTCTCTATCTTTATTTATTTATTTATTTATTAGAAGGCAGACAGCCTTCTAATAAATAAATAAAGATAGATAAATAAAATATCACGAAAAGATAAAACATATTATGTAAGTTACCTATACATACAATGAAGTCTGACCATATTTTGTCTCTCTGATTTGACCAGGAGTTTTCAACCGGTGTGCCGCGAGGGACATCCAATTATGCCGCGAATTCTAAGTAACTCATTCAAAATTTGCATGAAAAAAAGCGGAAGAAAAGAGTAAGCATAATGTTTCGTCTATATATATAGATAGATTATTCACAATTACATTTTCTCATTTGTTTGAGCACCTCAACAGATTAAATGCGAGTTCGCAGGGAAGTAGTGAGAACATTTTGACATCCTCAGATAAAATGAGAATTTTCACTGATAGTGATAAATTACATATACAGCGTACATTACGTAGGTACGAAGTCACTAATCGTGTTTAGTGTTCTAAATTTCGTATGCTTTCTGTGTGGACATAAATGTGGTGTGGCGTGAAATTTTCGTAGATGAAAAATTGTGCCAGTTAATAAAAACGATTGAAAACCCTTGGATTAGACCATTGTTTATATAGACAGTCTGTCTCAATCATCTTACATAGACAGTATTGTAACAGTTTCACTCCGATAAATCTAAAAGTCCACAGTAAGCGGGTTTATTGGCAGGGAATTGGTGTGCCACCTACCAGGAATGGGTGAGGCAGCTACCCCTTATAATCCGACAATTAGCTGCATTGGCACGCTCGTAACCTTTCTGCCGCTCACCAGCCCCTGATGGTGGAATATTCAATGTAGCCTCTCTCTAACTAACTAATACCTAGCCCACCCTCTCCTCTGAGTGCACAGTACAATTAGGCGACTAGATATATGTGGAGCCACAGAGCCGCAGCTTCGCATATCTAATGTAGATTAAGTTTATGAAGCTCTATGAAGATCCTTCCACAACATTTACCTAATATAGTAGAGCTACGGCTATTTCTTCAAATTACGCCGAGTAAGGCCGTATCGTCATAAGTACGTATCTCAGCTGTGAAGTAACTACTCAAATTTAAGAAGCTTTTGTCTACGTATAAATATTTTAAGTTACCAAAAACAATTTTAAGTTAACAAAAATATGATTTTTTATTTATTTTATAAGTGACTTTGACTGCTGTCGAAGTGATCAGTCGAACATCATCCTTATAAAGAATGGTCGCCTGTTCGCTAAGTAGGAACTCCAACTCTCCGTGGAGTGGAGTGGAAGAGATCGAGAAGGGGGCCTATTTGGTGCGTTTATGAGATTTTATAATTGAGAAGAAATCTGCATATGATGATAAATCGTTGAATTTTCAACCTAACAAATAGATAACTATAGTCACTATCCAATGGAGGTAGGGATTCAAAGGGGTTTTATTGTAAGCGCACGAACATTCACGTGCATCCATATGATATAGTACTGCATGCGCGCAGTGCCGGAAGTTTGACTTGCTCTCCTCTCCTACGACACGACACGTCTCTCCTCTCTCCAAGATAAACGCCGCCCAGCACAGCAGGTACTATCTCGAGTGAAGTCGTCAAAAAAACACATTTGAAACGTTAATGGTTTGTTTTATTTCACGTTACACCATTTTACATATAGGTAGGATGGTTTCATATCTTCATTTCATAATAGCTACACAGTTCGATCAATATTTACAACAATCCCTCTTAAAATAGACATTTATTAATATTCATTTAATTTGGTTGACCATCGAAAACCCACTGTTGAAATATGGCAAAAGTTACGTTTAATTTAATAAACGAACTAATATCGTAGGTTTGAGATAATATTCGCTAGCTGTAACATTCTACACAGGCATCATCCGTATTAAAACCAATATAATCCTCGTTATTAATTAAGTTAATTGCTTAGATATGTAACTTTTTAAGAGCCTGAACATAAATTTCGTTTTACACGCTTCACAAAATATATATTTTCGTCCAAATAATGTAATCTAACACTAAAAACACAGCAGTCACACCACTGATCCAAAATTTTAGATCTTTAATTCGGCGAGTCACACAAAATCTGACATATTGTTCAAAAACGGTTAATGGTAAACTGTACATTTTCATATTGAAGCATTAAGTATAGAGGGCAAGATTTAAAAAAAAACAAATGTTCTCAAAACGTACCGTGCTCTATGAGTAAGCAATCAACGAAGAAATTGGTTAAAATAGTCTTCAAGCATATTACTCAGACGATTATGAACGGAATAATAGACGAATCTTAAGTACTCAGCGATCGATAGGTACGTCAAATATTCCACTGTGGCTCCTGACACTCGAAGCATTTAGAAGGGGTAGGTACCTAGTGTCAAAAAACGTTGTCACCTAGTTCACAAATCTACAAATGCGTCCGACTGTTCGTAACAAGGAGGATTCGTAACATTCATGTCATTGATGAATATACGCGAGTCAATAAGTGTGGCAGAAATAGACACATTAGTATGTATTTGCAATCATATAGGCTTGCTGAGGGGTGGTTTCAAACCGCTCCCGAAACCAACATTATATATTGCAAAGATGACCTAGGCTAAAATCAAAACTAACTTCTCTACTGAAACTGAATAGTATTTATTCGTCTGTAGGTAGCTCTATTCTCGAGAATGGTTAATATTTAATTGTTGTTGAGGCCGGTCTACATGACGGTGTCTCGCCTCGCCGACAAGATTCGAGAGAATATATAAGTCAATGCTCGAGAATGACTTAAAGTACATATGTAGCAATAAAATCAGATGGTGATCATCGCCAAGTGGTGATCAAATCACGGGAGAACGTAGCGAATTTGGCTTTGCGACTCGCTGCAATCAAAAGGCGCTGAAAGTCGACGCCCGCACGTAGAAAAATATATCACTCTATTCGCCGACGAAATGAGTCGTTGCCGTGTGAACCCTACTTTACTTTACTTAAGAAGTAAAGCAATATGAATGGATCTAGCTAGACATTTTCCTGCAAATGCACGCTGACGTTTCGACGTGCTGAACTTATGTCGGCGGCTTTGCTAGAGTTTTGTGAAAAATATGTCTAACATAAGTCGTAATGGTACTTTAAAAAGAACATTTTCTTTAATTTATGCTTTGACCTAGTCACTGGGTCTTAGCGGACCTCGAAAATATTTAAAAAGGGATCCTAACAATAATTTTAATTAAGGGGTCCTAGAAAATGGGTCAGAATTTTCCGAGATCCATAAAAATATGTACTTAAACGGAAAAATCATGCGATTATAACAGTTAGGTTCAGATGGAGTATGGAAGCCTCCAAAATCGACTGCACCGAAAAATGCTACATTTTCCGTGTTACACAGACAAGCACGCGCACAAAGCTAATACGTGACCAATCCGGTGCATTGTTCCGTGCAGCGTGGCGCGCGCGTTGTGCAGGGAAGTTGATGCGGCGCATACAAGCTCCTGCATATTGTATGCCCCGCGTAGAGCCTCCGGCCTCACGTGTAGGCATCGTCTGACGGAAGCGACTCACATACTGCAGTCGTGGAAGCGGGAGTCGGCGGGAAAGGCGCCGACGCGACGCCGCGCCGGAAGAGAGATATCACAAAGACTTGTCCCGCTACTTGCGAGTGCAATCTTGCGAGCCTATTGTGACGACACGCTCAAATTCTAGTCGCGTCAAGACAGCGGCGTCGTCGCGACGAGGCGAGCGGAAAGTGTACAGTTTTGATCCATTATTTTGTCAGTTGTCTAATTATACCCTTACTGTTTCATTCGTAAAAATACGTTTATTTCGGCTATTTTCGAAACGCCAGACCATAAACCTTTAATATTTTTTTATTAATACTTTAAGATAACTGACACGGTTGGCTTCATCACCGACAACATCCATGATGTCAGCCCATCACCTTGGTGAACTAGGCGCCGATAATATTATAACACAGATGCGAGCAACGAATTAAAAATTAGAATGTCGTTGGATGCGAGTATGATGCAATACGTCCATCATACCTACTGGTACTGTTAAATTAATTGAATCTATTAAAAGTGTCTATAATTGAAAAGCAATTAGGTGCATACCTACTCGAGAAATGTTCAGTGAGAAAAAGACAATAAAAAAATACAAAACATAACAACAGATACGAGACAGAGCATACATATCTATAATGAAATCCTGAAGTCTGCCCACTTTTTATTTCACAGTCCAGCGCCATATGAGCGATCAAATAATATGTTCTGTTGGGTCGTAGTGTCGTGCGGACGGCCCTGAACACTCTATGAACTGTTCTATAACACTCACGGCAATGACACGTGGCAACACGCTGAATAATGAATGGAACGAGCTTATTTCGAAATACCGTTAATAAACTCTTGCGGTCAGAAACGTAGTGGCGGTCGACAGTGCAAGCTGGTGGACTTATCGATCAGTCCGACCGACATCTATCAGTTTCGACGGTGATTGTGTGTCACGAATCACGCACGCACCGCTCTGCCACTATTTAGTATTTACTCGTATGTATATATAGACATATATGAACATAGTTTTCCCTTGTCCTGTGCATTTCAGCGTAGCCGTACAGGAATTTAAGGAGATGCCCTTCACTGCATGACACGCTCTTCCGACAAGAACATGGTGTAATTGGCTTGATAATGTCTCATACAAAATGTAAGTGATTCTGGAAATTGTTCCCGGTTTAACTACCTGATTTCCATATTAATTATCTTAACCCCATTTCACGAATTTAAATATTCCAGAGATTTTGTAGGTTTCAGTTTATGTTTAAAATGAATTTTCGCAATTTTAGTGAAACTTCCTTCACAATTTGAAAGGGCATTTCATTTATATTAATTATATGTAGGTGTTAGAATTAGCTCCAAAAAGGTATTCGATAGTCAACACAGAAAGTAGTAACATTAACTAAACTGTAACTATGTACATATTACGTATTGAATTAAACATTGGTTAGATACACTTAGGTCTTTTTAAATTTTAAATTAATATTTTTTTCCGATTGACTAGGTTATATCTACATACAAACATACACCTACTTAACAAATTTCGCCCGCCAACAACTCGATCGCTATAGAACAAATAAATTTAAACTTAAATTTTGTCTCTGAGACAGCCATTCTTTGTATTTTATGCTTACTTACTCTTAACAACATTTTTATTAATAGAAATAAGTTTTCTTTTTCACCCTATTACGGCAAAGCCAAGGAGGGTTATTATTACAAATGTTTATAACTAATATATTATACCTATTTCTATACTCACAAAACAATGTGTCTTTATCTATATAATATTATCTTGATTTCTTTGTGGATATCGCATTTATCTTTGATATTGTATAATACTTGAAACGTTACTCTTTTATTATATAACTTAGTCTACAGGATCCCAGTAGTACGTTCTATCGCCGACATGATACTGGAGCTGCAGCGCCCACCACCATGTATGGAAAAACAACCGGAACGGGTTTCCGGAACCGGTTCTTAACAGTTTCCGCTTCTGAAAACTTTTCAAATCCGTTTCCGGTACTGGAACATGTTAAGAATCTGTTCTAGGAACCCTGTTTCCGTTTTTTATTTTTTCTCACGATTGCCCAGTCACACATTATATATCTCGTACTGTTTACTTAAGTCACAATTGACACAAATGCAGTTTATGTTAATGAATTGAATCACAGACCCACAAGACACCATCTGCATCATTCAAACTGCCTACAGAAGACTTCTAAAATACAAGCACACATTTAGAAACTTGTCACACTAGCTAGCCCTAAGAGCACTGGTGAAAATGCGAAGGCGCTCGTGTGACAAGATCCTAGAGAAATACTCAGTCAGAACAGACTGTATCGTATGGCCACATAACCCAATAGCAATGATAGGCGCTTTATCAACTGCACCCATAGTTTATCAAATTTATTTTTTAATCATATTACGTCACCCAAATAAATCACAAAATATATTCACAAATTTCATGAGACCGTGATTATGTATAGGCTGATATGCACACACTACTATTTTGTACATTCGACATGGAATTAAAAAAAACTCCATGTTAAAAATTAATAAATACCTACCTACATAGTAACAGAAATTACGAATGCATAACTTTTCACATCATTCAAATATTTTGCTAGAAATGGTAAATACGAGTACGTAGGTAATATAAAATATATAAAATCAGTTGTGATACAAAAATACAATAATGATTATAAGTCTAATGATCGCAGCAGGTAAGACGTGAACAATATGGTTCGATCTATGTCAAATGTAATGAACACTGAACAGCTCACAATAGTATTGAAGAAGTCATGTTTACGTTGATATTCTCCTCAATAGTTGAAACTTAGTGCTGCTTTCTAATTGAAAATCAAAGTTGAGTCCTTTTCTCGAATATTTAATTTTCGATATTTAACGCTATTATTAGTAAGAGATTCCATCCAAAAGTTTAAACTGGCGATATTATACTTTTTTCGTAGCACAATTTGGAAATGTGTATTATCAATCTTTACAATAAACAACACAATACCATCCTAGAACCGATCTATAAAGTCCTTATGAATATAATAAATTAGCGCTAGGATTGTCGTACAGTTTATCTAACGACGACCGCCCTAGCAGCGAGTAGGGCGGCGAGGATCGCGGCCGGGAGGAAGGGGGAGCAGCGGGCGGGTGCGCAGGCGCCACTGAGGCCGCGGCTGACAGATGAAGCTTGCACGCGGTCGGCGCGTGATTCGTCCGCGAGCGACACCTCGCGGGTCTTCGTGTAACCCTTCAGCCGGTCGCCTTGCACGCTCTCCTCGTTGCTGCGCCAGTAGACTGTCGCGATAGTCGCCAGGCACTACGGACATCATAAATTCCATAAAATAAAGTTGTCTATTAGTCGAGAACTGTACCCTTATCACGAGATTTAACCTACACCGCGTACTACGCTACGCCGCGGCCGTGTTCTCCGCATCATTTTGTATGGAGAAACGAAGTTCGCAAATCTATCACTAGAGGCGCTGCTTCGTTTGTCCATACAAAATGATGCGGAGAACACGGCTGCGGCGGCGTAGCGTAGTACGCGGTGTAGGTTAAATCTCGTGATAAGGGTACAGCTCGATCATTTCGCGTAGCGTTTTCACAGGCACATCTAAAGATGATTATTCGATATTTTTCCTTGATGCGAAGCCGCGAGAATAGCTAGTACACTAATAAATCCGCGCCATCGACTATTCTATTTTCGCTTATATGTCTAGAACTGCTAAATCAATTCACATGGGGTTTCCATTTACGTTTTTTGGCACATCTAAGGATTAAATAGTAAATTGCTAGTCATCTAATTAATCTATAGCATCATCATTCAGCTAGTCATTGCAAGTGAACGATCTTGAATATTGCAACCAAGCTACTGGAAGACAAGGCAAGGGCACGGTCAAACCACTATTACCTGCATATATAATGGCTTGTATTTTCCGTGCAGTATACATAGTTTCAAAAGAACAATGCAAATCTGATACCATTTATTTAGGCGGAGATGCAGCCATACATATCAAACGGTTGAATTATGCAATGGCAGGTTCATTGTGAATAGCATAGTTTTTAAAGATGATCTGCTTACTCGGCAGGGTCAGAACTCGTGTGGTGTTAGAGATCTGAAAATATTAAATTCGAGACACGCGCGTTTTGAGTAAATTCTGAATTAATAAAACCTTTGACTTTGAGATAGCTATGACTTTCGGTTTCTGGTTCCGATTTCATATTTTCCGGATTTCAATTATGTTTTTACCTTTCCGTATCCCGTACGGAAGCTTATTACTAAGCCTCCGCCGTCCGTCCGCCCGTCTGTCCGAGGGCTGTACGAGTATCTCTTGAACCGTAATAGGTAGCCCGTTCAAATTTTCACAGAATATGTGTTACTATGGCGGATATAACAGCAAATAAGAAAAATAGGAAAATGTTAAAAATTAAGGGGGACTCCAATACAACAAACGACCGAAAAATCGATTATTCACACTATTGAATAATAGATGGCGCCACAGGCTTTTATACATTGCATTGTTGAAAGACAAAAGATAGGCGGATAATAGTGGATAGATACGGAAACCTCCGTGCGCGAGTAAAACTCGCACTTAACAGATTTTTTTATGATTTAGGTTAAGCGGTTCAAGTTTGACATATTCCGATTTATGTTTTAAAGTGAATGTACAATTTAGAGAGGCTTACTTTGAGCTTGAGGTCGCCATTGCGGAAGTGCTTCTGCTTGACCTTGAAGTCGAGCGTGAGACTGGAGGTGTCGAGTCCGTCCGGGTGGGTGAGGACGCTGGGCGCTCCGGTGGCGCCGGGGGCGGCAGGCTCGCCGTTGATGAACCAGGCGAGTCGCGTCGCCGGCTTCGACCGCCCTGACGTGCAGTTCACGTGCACGTGGTCGCCGATCTGGTAGCGCGGCCGCGAACCCACTATTGTCGGACCTTCCTCCGGCAGAGCTGCACAGAAAACGTTACAAGTCGTCGTAGCTGTTTTCATTGGAATATAAGGCGGTATGTACACACGTAACGTAGCGTGGGACGCCCCCCGGCTAGGTGGACAGATGACCTAAAAAAGGTAGCCGGGAGTGGATGGATGAGAAGAGCGGAAGACCGCGTGTGGTGGCGTGCCTTGGGAGAGGCCTATGTCCAGCAGTGGACCGATACAGGCTGATGATGATGATGATGTACACACACCGTTCAGGCGAATCTTACTAAAAGAAGGATTTAATGTTAAGATTATCTCGTGAAAATGTTTCATCTCTTCATAGGTGTCTGTGAGATATAACCTGAAGACTTTTGGAAGCATGCACTATCAGAGGACCGTGCGTGACCGAGGCACCTCCTACCTGAAATTGGGCTTAAGTGTCGTTTATCTATCACTCCAAGAGGGCGGCGTTAGTTCCGATTTATGCCACGTGTCAAAAGATCCTTGTCGGTCTGTAATGTAGTCAACCATGTAGATTCCGATTTCGTTTCTGTGGGAATGGGTGCTGTGTGTGTGAACTGTGCAAGGGTCGTCCCACACTCACCGACTATGATCATGTCGGAGTGGTCGGAGACGGTCGGGAAGAGTGGCCGCTCGCCGGACACCTCGCAGCGGTAGCGGCCGCCGCTCTGCAGCGTCACCGGCGCCAGCGTCAGGTTCGCGCCGGTCGCGTCCGCCGTCTGCGCAGGCGACCATTGTGGCTACTTTACTGCTTGGACACCAATCATTAATATGTCCTACTACATACTCTTATGTAGGTGGCATGCATTAAATTGCAATAATGCACTAAGACGTAAGATAATTAATAAAATAAAGCAAGTATATAATACCAACCTCAGATACCAACAAATATTTGTCTAATCTACACCCTCGCCCCCAGTCACATGGGTGGCTCGTGCAAGAAGGCTGGCTTCGCTGCAGCGAAGGTCCAAAGAAATAAACACCAGAAGTACATTAAATTGTACCACAAATTATGAGTGTGTGGCCTTCGCGGTAGATACGCTTGGAGCATGGTGCTCGGATGACGTCAGTTTTTCAAAGAAAATAGGAAAACAGCTTATTGAGGCATCCGGGGACCGTCTCGGGCCGGAACGTACTTCAAGCAGCAAATTAGCATTGCCATTCAGCGGGGGAACGCAACGTCCGTCATGGGGACCATGCCGTTGACCCCCATGATGGATGAATATTTTTATTTATAGGTTATTGGTTAATTTACTTTATATATTATGTTTCTATTGTTAGGCCGGCATGGCATTCGCAGCCACCGCATGCGACCGAATGTCCATGGGCGTAGCTAGATTACACCTTATGGGTGGATGGGCGCCACATGTCGCGCTTAAGTACTATAATTTTTTTTTACGTAGTATAGGTTTTTATTTTCTTTAAATATTATTATAGGCTGTATATTTCATTCGAATAAATGATCTTTATCAAATCATCTACTAAAACGATTAGAATTTAATATGATTCTTAGAATGAAATTTGCCGCGCGACACGCGGCGTTATTTGTACTTTTAGGGTTCCGTACCTCAAAAGAGGAAAAAAACTGAACCATTATAGGAGCACACTTGTGTGTGTCTGTCCGTCTGTCACAGCTCATTTTCTCCGAATCTACTGGACGAAATAAGTTGAAATTTGGAAGATATATATAGAGTTTTATGACCCAATTACGGACGGACGTATAGCGTAAATGAACGTATTTCGATTTTCAAGGACAAATTAGAACGTTAAAAAATGTCAAAAAAGGAATTCAAATACAGGGTGTTCGGCACATCGACCGACAATTTTTTTTGTAGGTAAGTGGGGTCATTTGCAACGTTTTGACCGATGATAACTTTTGCCAGATGTCACGTGGTATCGAGATACGATTTTTTTTTCTTTATTTTTGAAAATTACCAAAATTCCAAAATGGGTCAAAACGTTGCAAATGACCCCACTTACCTACAAAAAATTTTGTCGGTCGATGTGCCGAACACCTGTGTTTGTACAAATACGCAAATTGAAAATATACTAAAATTGAGCATCCCCCCCCCCCCCCCCCCCCCCACCCCTCCCCCTTACTAAGAAACTACTAAGTTGAAAATTTCGAAAAAAAGAATTGGGAATATAGAGTGCTGTTTAGTTTGAAAACCTAAACGAAAATTTTTATTTATAGCTGATAATGAGAATTCGCAACGCACGTACCAATTATAAGTAAACTTGAAACTTATACATTGCTTCTCAAGTGGAGAAACCGCAAGAAACGACTGCCCCATCAAATCTCCGCTCCGGCTTCACAGGAAACTCCGGCGAAATAATGTGGGTGAGCGTTTTCTCTAGGAGTTTCTGAGAGGCGCACGTGGCGATTGGAGGATCCAGGTAAAGTTAATAGGAGGTAGCGCGAGCTCGCGGCGGAGCTGTAAACATATCAGACCTTTCCAGCTCAGCAGTGGCAATATCCGGAGCGCCCCGCCCGCCCGCCCGACCGACCGACCGACCTCACTCAACTTAACCGATTAGGCAACTTGCCCACTTATTAATTCTCACTCTATCATGCCTACAGCAGTTTAGAATATTAATTCGCATACGGGTATGCATAAGTAAAATCATTAAGTACTAAGTTTTAAGCAAAACAACGCAGCAAGAAGCACAAACGCGCATGAGAAGAAAGTACAGCCAACACATGTGTTGGCGGAACCACGCTATACTTTCAAAGTTTAATAGTTCTTTCACAACTAATAATAAATTCAACTGTGTGTGGCCCGGTACCTACTTAGGAAATAGAATAAGGCCACTGAATGCCACTGCATCTCTGCCCGTACATATCTTAAATGGTGACTAAGGGTGGGTAAGGAAAAAATGCTAAAAGGACGACAGCCTACTCACCTCTCATCTATAAACCCGAAAATCCTGTTTATTCGAACAACCCGAACAAACCAACAATACTTACAGGTCACTGTTTCAAATTATACCCCACACTAAAATGTTAATGTTAAACTTTTTTTTATTGGTACCGAACTGACTCCCCATATTAATCAAAACTGTTATCTTGTTATTGTCGAGCGATATATGTGCGCGTCGTCAAGATCTATCATTATGTAAAATTTCAAGTTTCTACGTTACTTAGTTTTCGAGAAAGACCTCTGTGATAGACGGACGGACACGGAAGCGATTTTATAAGAGTACCGTTTTTATAACTTTTTAAGGTACGGAATCCTAAAAAACGAGCCTTTAATATGAGACAAAGATAAGTCTTTCTGTATCCAGTAGTTTCGGCGAAGAGCACTCTGCAATAAAAGCTCGAGTTTTCCATTAATACGGCTAAATGTTGATCCAGTCTAGACTCGTGAGTGGACGTCGCCGCCCCGGTAGCGTGCGGGGGCGGCGCGGCGTGGGCGGGGGGCGGGCGAGCGTACGAGATGAATCGCTGCGTATTTCCTGTGCACGTGCGCTGTTTGTGCGGTGGCGGGCGAGGGTGGCAGGCGGGCGGGGTAGGAGTAATCAAGTCGCAGGACACGACCGCGGTAGACGCCGATATTTGCGCTGCACTCGACGTCTTACAAATGTAATTAACCGGGACTAGAGCGCCGCAGGTGCCGGATTAGACAAAGAACAATTCATTATAATGACATAGGTATCTACTACATACACCGCCTGTGGCGGAGGACTGCGAGTCCCAGGTACGTATCCATTCCTGAGAAGTTTATTAACTTTGTCATTAATCGCCGACGCAAAATGAGGGGTGTTATATAAGTTTGACGCCTCCGTCTGTCTGTCTGTAACGTGGTAGCTTCCACACGGATGGACCGATTTGGATGCGGTTTTTTTAATAAGAAATTTGGTTTAACCGGGATGAATCTTAGCTATTTTTGGTGACGATCAGGTCAGCCGATTCGGAGATCATCGACACTTTTCCTAATTGCTGAAAGGATATCTGCTGTAAAATGGAAATTTATTATACTTTCACTCGTCGCCCTTAAGTAAGTAAATAAACGCAAGTACTTAAATAAACGGAAATTATTACAAAACAAATGTATGCATTTATAACCTAACCTAACCTAACTTAACAAAATAATTACATCGTCGTTGTCTAAAGCTTTAAAAATATTTACTTACAAATTTTGAAAAGCCCTAACACATCAGCAACCCCTATAAAGTGAAAAACAATTTCAGCGTAGTTGACTAGACGTCGACGTCGGGGGACCGCTAATTAAAAAAACAAAGTCGTTCCCCGAATAGGGGTCGCCCTTCAATTGCGGAAATTATTTCACTTTTTAAGGGCTGTTCGACACAACGAGATTTTATTTTTAAATTTGTAATTTATTACTTTATATTTGAATCCTTACAAGTGTGGATCGGTGCACTTATAGAGCCTATTTCTATGCATAGGACCTACCACACGAGCGTCGTCGGGACAGCATGTCGCGGCGTTTAAGTCAAATGAGTGTTCTCTAAAATGGCACATAATATGTACACCAAAGTATGAGCAGTTTGAAAAAAAATATGAAAATTATTAAACTCTATTAATTGATCACAAATATCGGCTGCTGGGTTGCATTTGACCGCGGCCGAAGCTCCAATCACGAACTCAGCCACTCTAATCAGCTAATATAAAACAGCAGCGTACCGTAATCGCCCTGTATTTAACTTAATCATAGTTCAACGTTTACTCGATATAAATGTAGAAACCAAGGAATTTGCATACTAAAGTAAGTTAGTAGTACCCAGTAGGTGGTACTATGGACATTCCTCGGTAGAAATATAATACAGCCGCAGCTCTAGTTCTTCTAACCGCCCGCATTTCTTATTTGCTCAGATAGAAAATATATCGCAGTTGTCCCCCTCGCCGCGCGCCGCCCCCGCCGAGCGGTGGGTGATCGCTCTTTATATTGATTTACCTGTGCTGCGAGAGCTTGTTATTTTGATTTAAGTCCTAGCTTTCTTTATTAAATCCTGTATACCCTAGCTAGAAGATAGCTTTTTTTAACCCCCAACGCAAAAGGAGGAGTGTTTAAGTAATGATAAGTTAGATTTAAGAAAATTGTATACCTACGTAAAATTTTGTTTTGGTACAATAAATAAATTTGATTTGATTTGAGTTTGTTATAAGTTTGACGTCTGTCCGTCCGCCGTGTGTCTGTCTATGGCATCGTAGCTTCCAAAAGGATGGGCCGATTTGGATGCGATTTTTTTTTTGTTAGGAAGCTGGTTCAACCGGGATGGTTCTTAGCTATATTTGATGAAGATGAGGTCAGCAATTTCGAAGATCATCTACACTTTTCCTAATAATTGATGAAGGGATCTCTGCTGTAAAATGGAAATCTGTCACACTTCCATTTGTAAAATGGAAATTTATGACGCATTTAAGTAAATAAACTGAAATTATTACAAAACAAATTTAAGTACTTGGTAACTATTTAACTAATTAACTATTTAACTAACCTAACCTAATCTAACGTAGCTTAACAAAATTATTACAAGTTCAAAAGAGGTCTGAAACAGCTTGAAATAAAAGTTAAATTACAAATTAAAGAAACCCCAACACATCAACAACCCTTAAACATTAAAAACGTATTTCCGCTTGAATCCACCAAAAATGTTATTAAACAAGCTGAACTTTAGTGCAAATCAAAGAATATAGGTAATTGGAAATATAGGTCGGTTAACCAAAGCTGGCGCGTGCACAGTACTCACACCAATGCAATTGTGCAAGTGCGAGCGAGACAGATCGGGGCATACGCATCACGAAAACCCACTTGCACAATTGCATTGGTGTGAGTACTGTGCACGCGCCAGCTTTGGTTAACCGACCTGTAATAATTCCTTAAAGAAATAAATTGAAACAATGCAATAAAAAGCTAAGAAACCCACCTCCACCTCAACACCGGGCAGTATGAACTTCCTCCTGGTCTCGACGTCGCGCGGCACGTGGCGGAAGAACTCCTTGCCGTCCTTGTACCACTTGACGGAGTAGAGCACGTCGGTGGGTCCGAGCGCCCAGCTGCACGACATCGCGGGCCGCGAGCCCAGCGCCGTGTGCGAGGGCACTCGCAGCGCGAGCAGCCGCAACCCCAGGGCGCTCTCTGCAACAATACCGCTCTGTTAAAAAATACACTCTTCATAAACATAAATACAGGGATGTTTCAGGGTAGGGTTTCGTAACTTCTGGGCTCGAAAGGTATCCATATTAAATATGGTCCCTTTTGAACCCAGAAGTTACGAAAAAACGTTTCAGAGCTTTTCGTCTTCAAATTTTGAAGGCAAAAGCTCTGAAACGTTTTCCCAGATTCGGTCATTAACCCCCGACGAAAAAAACGGAGGGGTGTTATAAGTTTTTTTATAGTAGTTTTTTAACCCCCGACGAAAAAAACGGAGGGGTGTGTGGCATCGTAGCTCCCAAACGGATGGACCGATTTGGATGCGGTTTTTTTTATTAGGAAGCCTGTTTAATCGGGATGGTTCTTAGCTATGTTTGTAATCAAGTAATTAAGTAATTAAGTAATAAAAAAAATTATTATCTTCAAAAGTGGACCGATTTGCATGCGGTTTTTTTTAAAAAGCTTGAAATAAAAGTTAAATTACAAATTTAAAAAACCCCCGACTCTTAAAAAGTCAAAAATAATTTCCGTTTACTTACTTAAAGGAGTCGGGGGACCGCTAAGTAAATTAAATATAAAGACTCAAAAGTTGCGCGGGAATTTACTTAGCGGTCTACCGACTCCTTTAAGTAAGTAAACGGAAATTATTTTTGACTTTTTAAGAGTCGGGGGTTTTTTAAATTTGTAATGGTGAAAATAGTTTAATCGAGATTCGGCGGACGGTTAACGTCCACCTTTATTAAATAAAAATACAATGACTAAATTACTACTTAACAAGTAGAATTGAACTTGTAGGAATTGTAGGTAAATTCCAAACACTTTAATTTTAATGACATGACAAAAAAAAGGGGACTGGACTTTTGCACTCTCTAGCTAGACCTAAACATCACTTATGCCAAATCTTCCCAAACTCACTGTCCATCGTGTTTTTATTTTTTCTATGAACAAAAAATACAGAATTTCGATTTGAGTGATAAAGATTTTTTTCTTCTAATAATGAGTACTTTCTATTTCTGAAGTTTCTCAAGCCTATTCTGAAACACCCGGTATATTAGAGAATTCGACAGCATTCTTCGGTATCGGTACCCTAATCCTCCTATCCAGAGCATAAGGTTTCCTCGTACACAAATCCTGTTATTTCACTATCACCCCCGAGACACAGGAATCTCCCTAATCAATCAATAAGGGAAAGCTAAATTGACAGCTTTCCTACGGGATTTTCCCGCGAGACCAATTCTCTGCTCCGCCACGCGTCGGGGCTCGGGGCGCGGGCGCGGGCTTGGCGGGAGGACGCGGGGGCGGCGCGGTGGTTCCATCTCCCGCTAGCTAGATCAATCCGGACGCGCGGCATTCAATAATGAAGAAAGCGGGTCTTAACAACTTAACTACATATTGGAAGATAGTTTTCTTTCCTTTGGAAAAACGTTTCTTATCGAACCCTATCATACAGAATAATATACATAGTAGGTAAAATAGTAATAGGGGCGAATGTTCCTTTTAGATATTAAAAACAAATCTTATATTACTTACATAAGTTAATATTCAATAATCCCTTCCATATTAAATATTAAAACATATTTTTAACCATATTTTTAGGGTTCCGTAACTGAAAAGGTACAATCGGAACTCTTATAAGATCACTTCCGTGTCCGTCCGTCTATCACAGAGTTTTTTATAAGTTTTACGCATACGTCTGGCTGTCATCTTTGTGTCTGTCTGTGGCATTGCAGCTCCCAACGGATGGGCCGATTTGTATGTATATTCGCTTTATAACTTAAGAATTGCAGTTTGTACCTATGTAATGCTACATATCTCCGCGATGTTATAGGAATCACGCAATTTTATCCAATGAGGTGAGCCGTAATCACCGTCGGAGAAGAACTCGTTCATTCGATTTGATAAAAAAAAACTCAACCTATTTAAACTGGTATTCCAGCAATATGATCATTGATCAGTGATGTTTTGGGACATCTTTGTAGTATCACCCCCTCGCCCATATGTGATGCGAGTGTTGTCAAAAGTTGTCGAAATTTGAGAATCAGATTGCTTTCATTAATGTGATTACTGGAAAAAACTCTTGCTTTCCATAGGGTTTCCCAATATTATCACAGATGTTGTAACTTTACGCCATCTTTTATATGATTTGAGAAGTATGGTCCAAAATCTTTCATGTCATTTACATGTTTCCACCAATATTGTGGAATAGAATAGAATAGAAAATGCTTTATTGCTCAAAGAAACATTCAACAGTAACAATCGCCTTTACATAAGGTGCAAAGGCGGACTCCCATATAGAGATTTCTTACAGTCAACCTTTTAAATACATGTGATTGCGTATATCAGCTCGTGAATTCAACTCGCCCTTCGCCTCAATTGGTTAATATTAGAGCTTCAGTCAGATTGGCTATTAAACCGAATTTCACGCTAGCGGAGCCGCGGGCACAGCTAGCTCCACAATAAGATTCTAAAATACCAACACTTTTGTTTTCTTGGTTGGCCTAATAGAGTAAATTCTAGAAATGTTTCGCCTCATAAAGCGCAGCTCTGAAAGCTTTTAAGGCTGATCCCACCTAAGTAGTCGTATTGTATATACAGCACTTTGAACGACACGCTTGAGGACAACCTAAAAACAACGCCGGCACTTACACAAAGTGATATTTCACTACACAATATCTGGTGGGAGGTGTGCGCACCGCGCGGTGCCTTCTTCGAGGCAGATGATTGGTATTTTGGCGGGCGCGAGCATGAAATACGCGAATATTATGAGAGGCAAGTTAATGTCATCCTTAAAAGTACTCATAAATTACTAGAGTTGACGCTAGCCGTAAATAATATTCTTTCTCTCGAGGTAGAAGCGAAAAAGCGAAGTAGAGGAAGGAAGATTATGAAAAAGTGGTGTTATCTATTTGACATTCAAAAGTAAAGCCATATTTGCACCCGGATTTGCCTAACGTCAATCGAGGATTTTGAAGGACAGACAGCGACGGCCCCTCTTTTATATATAAGAAGTGAACGTTTGAAAGGAACAATCATCGAAGCATAGTGCAACAAATAGACACACACCTCTCATCTCACGCACGTCAACTGTATCTTAAGTCAATCAGCCATGTTAGTCGATTCCGGCACAGTTACGGCTGCTCCAGGTATATTATTCTGCGACAATGTGAATAACATAGTTCCATAGTTACAAGAAAACTTTGTACAGAGTCGCCAATGAGACGAATGGCTCGTCGTTGAATATAATTTCAGGCTGAAAGAAGGCACTCGGAGGATCCCACCCAAAATAGCTACAATGTGTCATCACCGGTCGTACTTGCGTTTTTATTAAGACCTGTACGCAGTTGGATCGGTGTGAAAACCCGCATATTCTTTATTGTTTATTGTATAATTGCATACATAAGTAGGTAACCTACGCTTGGACATGTCGAAAATTCCGCCAGTTCTAAATTAAATGCGAAGAACAGACTTCGCAAGTCACAATGTTTTGTATCCTGTAGTTAAACGCCGACTAAGAACTATTCTGATTAATGATTCACGAGCAAATAATATTTGCTCGTAAATATATGTTACTTACCGATGATTCAAATTTATAGAATAGAATATAATATCGTTTACAGAAACACAATATGATACAGAACATTATTGAACACAGAACTAGGATGGCAACACCGTAGCCGGGCGAAACAGTTGTAATTTCGTATCGTTCAAAGTTTTTTAATTTAATATATCTTCAAAACCGAATAAAAATGGCTTATGTGAACTATAACGACGGATTCTATAACGGAGGATGTAATCCAGTGTTCGCACCTACCGGGAACGCGGGACTGCAGACAAATCAGCTGTTGAATCATCTGGTCGCCGCCGTGACGTCACTTCATATCAGCTGTGCGCGATGTGAGTACAAGCTTGACCAGGCACTGTCTACACTACAACACCACACTGCTATGATCACCGAACTCACGCGACGCTCACATGAACAACATACGATACACGGCACAACACCAATACTGCACAACGGCGGGGCGGCCGGCTTCCCCCCGCCGGCGCCGCCATTATGCACAGCACAACAACCAACGGTTAACTTCACAACACGGGAGGAGCGAGTGTTGCTCGCCGAGACGCAACATTTACCCGCCCACACACGTAACGCACCTCGGCAAGCACCGCCGCCGCCACCGCCACCGATGACTGAAACCTACGCGAGCGCCACCTCACGACGAGGTGGGAAACAAACGCGAGCCGCTTTTCAGCCGGCGCCGACGACGACTGCACCGAATGCGACGACACTAGGATCTATGACAGATGCGTTCGATCCGAGACAACTGGGACGATCCGACGCACACAGTCTACATCCACAAGTAGAAAATATGCCTCGTACTACGCCGGCTAGCAAACATAATAAGCGACAACCCGCGCGTAATTCAAACCCAAATAGCACTACAAACAACAAACGTATTAACAATAATCCAGTGGTTATGGGAACACGCAAACCAGACGGAGTAACTTTAACCGCCAGCGAGCGTACTGAGCCCATGGCCAGCATCCACATCTGCCGACTAAGTCCGGAAAACACTAGTGAAAAAATACATAAATACATAGAAGAAAACGGTATCGCAAGGGATTCCGTCACGATACACACTGTAACACCAAAATCAGACTCATGCCTCTCATACCGAATAGAAGGAAAAAAATCAATCATCACAAAAATGCTCAATCCAGATTTTTGGCCCGAAAATGTAGGATTCAACAAATGGATCCCCAAAAAAGACTCGGGACCAAAAAACGAGTCTGCAATCACAGCGGGTACAGATCCGCCAACAATAGTTGCCACCAAGACGAACGCGGAAACACCCACAACGTCGCCCAGGAACCCACGGGACCAGGGCACAATAAAGACAACGCGATCAGGAAGAGAAAGGCTGGTCGTGGATTAGTAGTAATACATCAGAACGTCAGAAGCATACGCAACAAGAAGTTACAATTAGAAGCCTTCCTATCTACCACCCGCCCTGCGTGCGACGTGTTCTGCGTCACCGAGACTTGGCTGGAGCGCGGCGAGCCCGCGACAGTCCTTACCGGCTACAGCGCGGTGCACGCGTACACACGGACCTCGCGCGCCGGAGGAGGCATCTGCGTATACGCACGCGAATATCTCGTATCGTGTATAACAATTATCAACGAATATGACAATCTTTTAGAAGAGCAAGCATTTGAATTTGTCCTATTAAATTTAAATTTGAATAAGAAAAAAATATGTTTAATGACTATTTATAGGACTGGTAATGTTTTTAATTTACTGTTTGAAAGGACTGAATATATTTTAAATGATTTATTTTTTAAGTTTGACTATTTAATTGTATGTGGTGACCTGAACATTGACTACTTTGAAAAAAAATCTTGTAACAAAAATTTGACTGAAATGATGAAAATGTTTGAACTAAGAAATGTAATAACAGAGCCCACTAGAATTTGTTCCACTCGCAAATCTCTTCTAGATTATATAATGACAAATATACCAATTGACATGGTTGAATGTTCCACTCTGTCTAATGGTCTTTCAGATCACAAATATCAACAAATAATCATACAAGCACTCAATGCTCCCCAGATTCAATACTCTTACAGATGCCGTACATTTTCTGATCAGAACCTATCATGCTTTGCAAATATATTAGAGCATACTGATTTCACAAATGTTTATAGCCTTGACACTGTGGAGGAAGCATTCGATATATTTTATAATGTTTATGTGCAGCTATTTGAAAAATGCTTTCCATTAAAAACAAAGAAAATAACACAAAATAAGTACTATATGCCTTGGATATCGGAAAATACGCTAAAACTAAAAGAAAAAATACTAACATATGACTTAATTGGACAACGCGTTGAGGACGAACAATATCATGAAATACTAAACAGACTAAAAACTAATTATAATAAACAATTAAACGTAGACAAATCAAAGTACATCAAAAAAACTATTGACAGTAGCGACAATAAATCCAAAACAATCTGGCAAGTAGTTAAGCAGGAAACTGGAAAAACACGGAGCCAGCATGTACCTAACATAAAATTAAAAGCACAAGATGGTGAAATAATTGAGGATCCGCATGAGATTGCACAAATGTTCGGATCATATTTCAAGGATATACCGAAGACATTAGTGGAATCCTTGCCACCCAACAACACTAGTGCGCTGGAAATGTTAAAAGCGACAGGACCGCCAAATAATTTATCGTTAGAGGTGCCCCCATTCACAGATACTGACATTGAACGTATTATCTTATCACTAAAAAGAAAGCACACACAAGATATAAATGGCATATCTGTCAACGTACTGTTTAAAAGTTATAGACCAATATTAGGAACTTTGACGTATTTAATAAATAGGTCGTTTGAAATAGGTTGTTTTCCTAATAAATTAAAACAGGCAAAACTAATACCCTTATTCAAAAAAGGTGACACACAATTGTTAGAAAACTACAGGCCAGTCTCAATTCTACCAGCCTTCTCAAAAGTATTTGAAAAAGCCATGTATATACGCCTAACACAATTTTTGGATATATGTAATATACTTTCAACAAACCAACATGGCTTCAGATCCGGAAAATCTATTGCAACTGCCACACACGACTTAACAAATACAATTATGCAGGCACTTGACAACAGAAAACGTACTGCAGGAATTTTTGTGGATCTATCGAAGGCGTTTGACCTTGTCAACCACACCGTTTTGCTCCAGAAGTTAGAGCACTATGGAGTGAGAGGTGTCGCCTTGAAATGGTTTCAATCATATCTCGGTCAGAGAACCTTTAGCACTAGCATAACATTCTCAAATAAGGATAGAGGCACAGCAGAAACTATCATGTCTCAGTCTTTTCAAATAGAGTACGGTGTGCCACAGGGCTCCATACTGGCTCCACTACTGTTTATAATATTTATTAATGACTTCCCAAAAAATGCTAATCTGTCAGTACTGAGTGCTCTAATAGTTCTGTATGCCGACGACGCTAACGTCATTGTTACAGACGATAGCATACAGACCTTACTGACAAAAATGACATATATTATAGAAGAAGTAGGTCAGTGGTTTTCTTCCAACGGCCTAATATTAAATAGCGCAAAGACCCACTGTATTAACTTTAACATCACCAATCGTGAAAATGATGTGGGAAGCAATCTATTTATAGAGTATAACGACGAAGTCATAAAATTTGCATCATCCACAGTGTTTTTGGGCTTCACACTAGACTCAAATTTACGCTGGGGGGAGCATATTGACAAAGTATGCAACAAACTCAGTAAGGCCTGCTACTGTCTAAAGACTTTATCAAAAAACTGTGACCTTAATGCTCTGACTAGTGCGTATTTCGGGTACTTCTATTCGATAATGAGTTACGGAATTGAGTTCTGGGGTGCCTCGGGAGATGCCATCAGAGTATTCAGATTGCAGAAAAAAGCTCTTCGAATAATAACTCACTCAAAATGGGATGCACACTGCACACCATTATTCAAAGAACTTAAGGTTTTAACCATGTACGATCTATATGTACAAAGAGTATCTTTATATGTCAGAAACAACCCTGGGGAGTATAATTGCTTGAATCATCAATACTCAACTAGGAACAAGAGGAACATTCAACAGAAATGCCACAAAACTGAAAAATTTAAAAAAAGTGTAATGTTCAATAGTATTAATATCTACAATAAATTGCCAAAAGAACTGCGCGAGAGTGACAATAACGTAAAAATATTTCGATCGCAATTGAATAGATGGCTACAAGGTCAAACATTTTATGACTTGAAATATTTTAATATTATTACATAGATTACTTTATTTTATTAATAGCTAATTTATACACTGAAATAAATTATATTTAACAAACTGACGATGCCGCAAGTATATATAAGTTTACGCTGGATGTAAAACTGTATTTCAATGTGTGCAAATAAATGAATTTGAATTTGAATTTGAATTTGAATTTGAATTTAGGAGGAAAAGGGAGCCAGCTCAGCTTACGTGCTGCAGGAACCTCTCCGCGAGTGTGGTCTTCCGCTGCTCACAACACGCGAATCCATAATAAAAAATATATTATAGCTATCACCACTTACGTTACGCACATCAGTTAAAGACATAAACCAAACGAGAAGAAAACAAAAGTCTACTTCTAAGGGTTCCGTATCCGGTACGGGACCCTATCACTAAGCCTACGCCGTCTTTCTGTCCGTCCGTCCGTCTGTCTGTCTGTCCGAGGGCTGTATCTCTTGAACCGTAATAGGTAGCCCGTTGAATTTTTCACAGAATATGTGTTATTATGGCCGATATTATTCATCGGCCCGCTAACAGACATTATAAATGACTCTAAAAAATGGCATATTCCCAGATTCATTAAAAGTAGCCAAAGTTATACCCTTGTATAAAAAGGGATGTCATAACAATGTTGAGAACTATCGTCCCGTCTCTATATTGCCGGTTTTCAGTAAGGTCTTTGAAAAAATTTTGGAAAAACGGTTAATTAAATTCTTTATTGATAATGAACTTTTAAATTGTAAACAATTTGGATTTCGGAAAGGACTGTCAACGGGTGATGCTATAGCTTCTATGGTAAAATCAATATTAACTTCCCTAGACGACTCTCAGCATACTTATGGCATCTTTTGTGATCTGTCCAAAGCCTTTGACTGTGTAAATCATGAAATATTACTAATGAAACTAGAACATTATGGTATAAGAGACAAGGAATTGCGTATATTCCAATCATATTTAGAAAATAGAACTCAAATATGTGACGTCAATGGCTTAAAATCTAATGTAGAATCAATTACAATGGGTGTGCCGCAGGGTTCTATCCTGGGACCATTATTGTTTCTAACATATGTTAACGACATCTCGAGCTGTATAACAGACGATATAGAGATGGTAATGTTTGCAGACGATATTTCAGTTGTACTGAAAAACAATGATATAAGTAAACTAAGAGAATCCTTTTTAAATGTACTAAAATCTCTAAAATCATGGTTCGAATGCAACAATCTATTACTAAATGTTAACAAAACTAACATTATGCACTTTGCTCTAGGTACTCATAGACGTAATAACACTGATGCCATATTAAAAACTGCAGAAAACTTGTCATTAAACCTTGCTAATGAACTAACTTTTCTTGGGGTAATATTTGATAAAAGTTTTACTTGGAAAGCCCACATAAACTCTTTTGCTGGTAAGTTGAGTTCCGCTTGTTATGCTATAAAAAAAATTAAAGAGCTATGCGGAACTCATGCTGCAAAGACGGTTTATCATGCCTATTTTGAGAGCATCATGTCATATGGCCTTATGTTTTGGGGAAATGCAGCAGACTCAAATAGAATATTTTTATTACAGAAGAGGGCCTTGCGGTACATCCTAAATATGAAAACTAGAGATACTTGTAGGACAGCGTTCGGGGAGATAGGAATCATGACTTTACCAAGTGCATATGTTTACCAGAACATATGCTATTCCAGAAAATACATTAATGATTCCTCTCTTAATTCCGACAATCATAACTATGATACGCGGTGTAAGAATAATGTACAACTAACAAGACATAGATTAGCTAAAACCTCAAAAAGCTTTATTTGTAATAGTGTTAGATTTTATAATAAACTGTCTTCTAACATAAAACAATTAGATGATAACAATTTCAAACGACGGATTAAATTAATGTTAATTGAAAAGAGTTATTACACTATTAAGGATGCATTAACTGACCGTAATTTTATCTAAGACTTTGACTACTGTTTTTTCCACTAACAAACTTTGACAATTTGACAATTGGATACACTTTGTATCATTACATTTTTTTTTTATATGACTTATTACATCTCTTTGTAATAAATGTAAACTAATTTTTATTAATTTTTTGACTTGATATAATATGAAGTATCAAAATTGACGATGGCACTATACACCAGATATAGGTAATTTAAATAGGCAGTGTGGTCAAATTCTTCAGTATTCATGTTTATGCTGTAAATATTAATGCTCTTGTGAGCGGTAGTATGGGTTAATTATTTGTAAGTTACTATAATATAATACTTATAAGGTACTAACAAAACATTGTGACTTGCGAAGTTTGTTTGTCAGTTCTTCTTCGCATTGAATTTAGAACTGGCGGAATTTTCGACATGTCCAAGCGTAGGTTACCTACCTATGGATGAAATTATACAATAAACAATAAACAATAAACAATATAACAGCAAATAATAAAAATAAGAAAAAGTAAAAAATTCACGGGGGTTCTCCCATAGAAGAAACCAAAAAAGTGTATGCGCGCGCGCCATCTACCGAATAGAGCGTGAAGCATTTTAACTAATCATGACATTTAACTAATACAAAGCATTTCATAACACGCCATAGATGGCGTGAGTGGCGCAAACCATGACATGGCCATAAGGAACCCTCGGTGCGCGAGTTCGACTCGCACTTGGCCGGTTTTTTCAAGATTGACAAAAACACAACGAATAGATTTACAAGGATTTACAAACAACATTTAAAAGCGGTCAAGTGCGTGTAGAACCGCGTGGAGGCGGTTCCGTACCATTCCGTTTTCAGTGAGACGTTTAAGACTTAAATTTTCGTTTAACTATAAGAGCGGCCTCTCTCTATATTCCCTATGTTTTTTATTTTAGACGCAGTAGTTTCGGAAATAAGGGGGGGGGGGGGGGGGGGGGATGCTCGAATTTCCTATATTTTCTTTAATATCTTTTAAAGTATGTATTTTAAAATAAAAAATATATACATTTGCATTTCTTACAACGAGCCCTTTCCATTGAAAAGTCACACGATGCACTTGGGAAACATATTTATTTACTTTCTAATTTGTCCCTAAAAATTAACCTCCAAATTCCTTCACTTACGCGAGACGTCCACTATTCGGTCATCTGTACCAATTTTAAATTTTTTTCGTACAGTAGATTCGGAGAAAATACACTGTGACAGACGGACAGAGATACAGAGAGACAGACACGAGAGTGATAAGCGTTGTGTTTATGTTTTGTTCTGCTGAGAACTTAAAGTTTCTTATGCACTGGCAAGCCTACTTTTTTACCATGCATCGTAAAAATCTATATTCGGTAACTTAAAACAAGAACATTGATAATCGTGGCAGAGAAATCAAAATTTATTGATCGCATAATTTTTTAACGATTTGAAGTAAGTAAGAGACGCCGTTCATGTTCCAAAATAGCTACTGTGAGCTGCGCACGGATCTCAGTCCCTCGGGGTAACCTTGACATTAATTGAATTTGCTTATTACGTAACATTATTATTTATTCTTTCTCACAGCGTAATAAAAATAATTTGCACGGCCTGAATGTTTTTAATTTCGCTCTACACTAAGCGTCATGCTAGCAGCACAATATTTTAAATCTCTCGTAGTATATTCCGTGTGAATTGTTACTAAGTTGCCACTTCATGGTAAGTGTATTCCATCGAAAAAATATAATGTAAAAAATATGGCAAGTCTCGCACCCAACCATTCCACTGTATAAAGTTGTAAGATCCCACGCAGAGCCAAGTGTTTTCATATCATTGAAGCCCCAAATAAACAATGTTGCAATAAATTATATTTTCTAATTAATAACAATCAATATTTAGTTACTCTATCCATATTAATTAACATCTTCATTTCTATAAAAAATATCTTGACTTGGCAATCACACAGCACAAACAAATTGCTTCGTAAAGATTTCTTTTCAGTTTACTAACAAACTGGTATCAGGGACGTTCATATTATTGTTATACTATTTTAGCTCTCCGCTGTAATAGGATAATCAAGTAGGTACCTAAAAATTTTGTGAAAAGAAAGCGCGACAGAGGTGCCGAGCCACCCATAAGATGTCTAAGGACGCCTATGAGCATTCTGTCGAATGCGGGGATTGCGAATTCCATGCCGGCCTGACAGGTGCCAGTTCACTTTTATACCTATTATTTTTTCCTCCGATTCTTATTGGTTTTAAATTTGTCCCAGCATTCTTGATGTCCAAATTGGTTTTGGCTTCGAGCAATGTAACTGCCAAAGTCATAATCTTTTTTCTTGTTTTTAGCATTAGCGGCCCAGCCCGCCGAGCCGAGCCGACGAAGCTCGGGCGGGGCGGGGCGGCGGATATGATGTTATGAGACACGAGTCCATTAACTGGCGCGTCAAATAATTTCCCATGTGACATCGGAACGCGCGTAAACGTCGCCGATGTTGCTGTAGGCCGGCATTACGGGGCCCCGCGGCGAAGCGTAATATCACTTTAGTGGCTCACTAGTGTGCGGAATGATATCATAAGCAATATTAATATCCAATGCAGTGGAGGTGGAAGTATGGCACTCAGGCAAGAATATAAAAACTCATTCTCGTAAAGCTTTTGTACTTGCATTACATTCATTCGAACCGCACAAGCTCACTACTGCGGCTACACCAACGTCGTCGCCAGAAGCTAATAGATCTCTTGATTTCTAAAAATGCTGCTTTCTGCTCCAGCAACCCGAACAGAAGGGGATCTAAAAGTTTTCGGGATAGCACAACTAGTTGTGCCACTCAGTTGGTACACGAAGAACACCTCTACGGTTTACGGTATAAGGTTTTTTTTTATGGAAAGCGAGACATGTGGCATCTTTACACCTATGAGTAGAGTAGTAGATACGTACTAACGATGCCCATGAACATTTCGAATGCCATACCGGCCTGAGGAGCCTTTTCACGCCCTTGACAAACGCCAGGCAGGCCGTACTTGGGAGGAAATGGATGGGCAGGGATAGATATAATTATATACATGCATAGTATTGATATAGTAATTCATTTCATAAGTTTCCGTCTTCCTTAGTCGTTCACACGCCATCGAGGAATTAATACATTCAATAGCGTACATCCATTGCGTGCTGCGTGGTCGTAATTATATACGAAAGGTGGTGATAGATTAAAGTTTCAGCTGGTCAATGTTTTGTCATTTACGGCATTATGAAGCTTGTGAAAAAACGAATACGTATTTTTTTATAGAAAGAACAAATTATCTTAAGCATCAGTTCCGCAGAGGCAGAAACCGGGACCGAACCGGACAACCAAGAGAGACGCCGCCGCCGCCGCCGCGTCGTCGTCGTTTCGGCCCATTGTCGCCCATGCGCGAGCAACAAACTCCGCCATGAGCCGAGTTTGTTGCTCGCGCATGGGCGAGCAACAAACGAAAAATTTGCGAGCCGAGTGGCTAAGTCAGTTTGGCTAGACGGCAAATTTAAATTCGCATCTACTTTGCAAATCGTACCTCGACATCTCCGGCTAATTTTCAAACTAGGTGGCGCGTTATAAATTTAAGTTAGGGAACTTTCCTCAAACTTAATCTTCTCGGCGGACTTTCGCAAGAGCGTGAAATAATAAGAACGTTTCACACGCGACGAATTTCTTATCGCCTTATAGTGGAAGTTTGAAAAGAGCAAAGCCGACGCCGCCGCTCCGCCGTCCGCCGCCTCCGTAGCGTCGCGCGTCGTCGTCGGAATTACTGGGCGGAGTCAGTAGGATGCGGAGGAGGCGGTGGCGCGGAGCGTCAACTAATCTGGTATTCGAGTCGGGCGGGACGAGTCGCTCGTCGCATGCCGCCTCCGCGCCGCCGTGTCGCCGCACCGCTCTTCGACTCCGAGTCAAGGCTGAAGTTGAAGTGTCCTTAATTACAAATTCACAACCTAACAGACTAGTTACGAACTCATTGCTTTTCCTTCCCTCTTCCCTCATCCAGTCGAATACATACATTAAACCATGGAATCATAAAAATATAATTGGGTCATCATAATATCAATTTACTTCAGACGCTTTCGTGATTTGTCTGTGAGTCAACGGTTTACAAAACTAAATTCTTTCCTATTTGTACATAAAGTACATACCTACTAATTGTTTAATATTTTAACCCATAGTCTAGATTTAGTTGGACCAACTATAGCAGAAAAGAAACGAAAAAAGCTGATGCGACGCCGCGCCGCCCCGTGTCGTCGCCAGCTAGTGCAGCGTCTCGTCTTAAGAGAGAACGCACTTCAGGAGCCAGCGGTCGTGAAATCTAGCCACGTTGCCGCCTCCCTCGCCCCCACCGCCGCCGCCGCCGCCGATCTCATAATTAGGAAGCGCATGTCGAAGAGGAGGCAATTTGCCAACGGAGACGGAAGTGAGATAAAAGGATGAACGAGAGCGCAAATTGACTGCGAGATTTAAAGCTGTCGGTACACGTAAATACCGACTTTGGCGCGTTATTAACGCCTTTGATGATAAAATCACTGAGGAGGTGAATCAGTTAATATTATGAGATTAAAAATATTTTATGCATAGCATACGTAGTACGCAAATTAATTAAATATATAATTAAGTATATAACTCTTGCTCTAAAGGAGTTCACAATAATGGACTATGGGAAAAACATGAAACGAAAGTGCAGTCGCGATATTTTCAGCATGGCTATCCTTTATATTCAATAGACATTCCATAGCTACCTACATTGTAACATACGTAAATTGTATTTAATTCAAGGAAAATGTTTTTCCTTTTTATATCAAAATGACATTTCTGGTTTTGTGCGGCCCAGCTCGCCGCGACTCGCCCCGCCTGACTGACAGCCTTTTTCGGTAATGGAAGCCTGCTGCCCTTTGTGTTCGCTGACTTTTGAAAAAAAAATCCCTCCCTCGTTGTCTTCCACTAACTTGCAAGCTATAAATGTAGCTGAAGATATTGAATAATATTATCTTAAATTAAAAACTAGGTACGGCCCCGGGTCGCGGCGTATTTTAAAAGGAAGGACCAAAGGGAAATAAATTAGCATTAGCGACTCAATTTTAAATAAATTCACGGTAACGAGGAAATTTAAAAATTCCAAGTACGTCGGCGCAAAGCAGTGGTTCCGTATAGCTGAAGGACTACAGGAAGATTGAGGAGGCATATGTCTAGCAGTATACACTTACACGCTGACTGACTAAGAGAAATAGGTTGCAGTCTTTCCTTTACAGAAAATGCGTTGCAGTACGTTTATTGGTTGTTCACCTTATTTACATACTTTGATGTAAATAAATTGTCTCATTTTCAAAGTGAAAGCGTTTTTCGTGGGTAAGGTAGTCACGAGCATAAAAACGCTTTTTAAATAGATGTTAAAAATTAAATTAAATTTAAAGGATTCTTTTAGCGTTGCGTATAGATATTCCATACATATTTTGGCGTTCAACTTCGTTACTGCGACGACGTTCCTTAAAATAAAAAGTCAGTTTTTTTTTTCTTTTTAATTAAAATGTCCATATTCAATTGTCGTATTATTTCTGTGCAGCTTCCAACTCCATTGGATTTGGCCGACTAAGTTTCTCGAGTAAATTTTCTCTCCACCCCTCTTTGTCCGCACTCCTCCATAGCCTTATAGAAATGCGGAAATGTCAAGGCGGGTGGGTTGTAACTACACAATTTCATTTATTACAAGCTGTTACTGCGAGCTCTCGGCGCCGCCGGTCGTGGCGCAGGTTGGAGGGACTCTCAAGTGCGGAGATGACGAGGAGAAACAGCGGCGAGGGCGGCGGAGTGCGCGGGGGCGGGGCGGGGCGGCAGCAGCGTGAGATAGCGCACGAAGCTCTCGAGGACGACAGGAGCTAAAGCGGTACAAAAGCTGAGAAGCAGACGTCCCGCGCCGCTCCGCAGGAGGCCGCAGCTCAACTTTGTAAGTTATTGTCGCGCCGCCCGCGCCGCGCCGCGACGCGTAGCCTCGGCTCCGGGGCAGAATCACCTGCAGTACACCCCACGCGCGGCCCAACTTTACTTACATGTTGATAACGACCGGCAATGTTGAATTTTTTTCGCATGTTTCGATGCCTCCGCGGGGCTCAGTCTTATGATGAGCGAACGTCCCGCTCAATTTTATTACATTACTTCACAAAGAACATAAAACGAAAAGCCTTACCCGTTCGTAATGTAAATATTTAGGTCACATTTTGATCCCACGAATTGTGTACTCTGCTCACGTACCTATATTCTACGCAACTTCACAATTTAATTGAGCAGCAAAATTGCTCCGCAGTAGTTTACCCTTGCCACCATTTGTCCGCAGACCGCAATCACTTGCGGGGCGCGGCGCTCGGGGCGGGGTGCGCGGGGGCGGGCGGAGCGGGGCGGCTCTGTAGGTGCTGTGTAGGAGACGAAGGGACGGGATACGATTGCTCCATTTGTTTCCTTTCGACAGAGGGCTATCAGGCGCTCTCCGACAATCAGATAACTACACACTCACACCGCCACCGCCTCGTCGTCGTCGTCGCAAAGCTCCGCCGCCCTCCCGCCCGCACCGCGCCGCACCGCACCGCCGTCCTGTCGACGCCGCACGTCGAGAGCTCGCACCACTTAAATTTAACGCCAGGCCCACGATATCACGCCTGTGATATTATTGAGCGAGGTTGGCGGAAATGAATGGCAATGAAATTACTTTTTATGGGCTCCTTTGGACATTATGCATATTACTAGGGCGCCCGAGATGTTATGGGCGTATTCAAACTGAACTAATGCAATGCATGATCACAGAATGCAGATAAATCATACTATGTCGTTGATGTCACATTGGATCAGGTATTGTAAAGGTCAGTTTGTAGGTTTTCCGGTAGGGAAATTGGCGGTAATGTTATCCGACACTAAAATATTAACCAAAGTGTAAATTACTTACGCATACTATAAATGTTTCTGTATTATGAGAAATTGATACATAGATGGGGTTATATTGGTTTAATTAAAGCTCTTTTCCGTATATTCTAGGAAGCAATATTCAAAGAAAAATTAATGTAAGACATAGAAATAACTTCCACGGCGTCGACTGCCTCAGCTTTCCGACGTCCAACAGTAGTGAAGTCCAGAATAAAATTGTCTCGCATTCAGCTAACCGCATGCGAAAGCGGCACCTAATGTTATTTGTGTGACCTTTCGTTCATATCGTAGCGTGGCCAGCCTTGTAGGGGATTCGCAATAAACTCAAAATGTAATTAACAGACTATTTACGCAACCAGATCTACATATAAATGAAGTAGAGTGGGCTTGTTGAGTTTGCGAGCTCTACATTTAAGAAATAATAGAGATTATTTTAGTTTAATATTCGCATAGCAGTGGTGTGACGGGGTACGCGATGTGTCAGTGGAAGGTCGAATTCACTGTTTTATGGAGCACCTTTTACCTAAATAATCTGCCCCTGTCACCCATACAAGTACTGACCGCGCCCAAGTGTGCTTAACAACAGTCGACCGACCGCACCACTGATCTACCGAGTCTGAAAAAAAGTATCCAGGTAGTAAAAATAAATATCGGGTCAAAATTACTGTAATGACGAGAAAGTGAGATGTGTGAAAGTTAGAACGACTGAATACAGCAAAATAAATGAAAAAATATAACTACCAAAAAACTAGGTTCAACGAATGGGTTGATTTTCGCCCGTTTGGCCATCGCCGCCGCCGCCGCCGCCCCGCTTGGTCGAGTGAAGAGCCATTCAGGTGAGAGGAAGCGATCATAGTGAGACCTCGCCCTCTCGGCGGCGGCGGAGGCGGCGGCGGCGCTGCGGTTGTGGACGCACCTAGAAGTCTAGCCGCGAGGGGGGCGGATGCATAACTAGGAAGATTCACGCTTACGCGATCATTCTGAATATATATATTCATCAGGTAAATACTCCTAGGCGAAATTCCAAGAATATAAAAAACAGCACAACACAATATATATATTTGTGCAGTCTCGACAGCACTCAGTTTGTAACCGCTCCCGCCTATATAATAGCCCTAGCTCGTCAATATGTAACTTATTCAGTAGGTATTTGTATTTATTTGTTCAGTAGCAATAACAGATATTACAATTAAAATTGAATTCCCCATTATTACCACGTCTTGTACTACCTAGTCGGTTTTACATTATTTATTATGTTGATACGTATGTTGTCATCATCATCATCAGCCTGTATCGGTCCACTGCTGGACATAGGCCTCTCCCAAGGCACGCCACCACACGCGGTCTTCCGTATGTTGTACTTATAATTTATTTACGTAACCCACGTAGGGTTAAATTCTGATATTTTATAAACAGTTTTATTTAACAAGAGGTTTTTTACCTGGAGCAGGGATATCTTGTCATATTGTAAGTTTCTAATATTCTGAGGTATCCTATTGTACATTAGAGAGGCAAGTACTCTGGGGTTTCTCTCAGCTAGTCCAGTAGAGTGTCTTCAGTAGTCTTCTTAGTCAGTATTGATGAGTGATCGCGATTGCTCGAAGTCAGCGCTTAATTTTGACAATTTATTTGGGGTGTCAGTACTTGTTCTCTTTCATAATAGCCATAGATCCGTGCCTGGCGCTTGTACAGCAGGGGTGACGAAAGTGGAAGTGCGACCGCGCGCCCGCCCCGCCCCGCCGCGGCAGCCTCCCCTGACGGCTGAGGGCAATCGAGCAGAGTACGTCAGTTGTGTGGCTAGAGCTTCTAAATCATCTTGATACGCCATCGCAGAGTGCTCGGACAGTCCGTGTGAGCACTTCTTATTCCATGCTGTCAGCAGATATTGTGACACAAAAAGGATCATCGCTCTTAGAGACTTAGATATGATTTTTAATATAAATATGTTGTTGCTTAGGGTAGAAACTAAGCCCTCCATCGTAATAAGAAATCTATACATATAATAAAATCGTAGAGGTAAGAAAGTCTGTACATTGAATGTATTCGGAAAAAAACTAACCAGGGTGGCTTAAAATGAGATACTGAACATTTTAGAACAGTTTTAAATTTTTTTGTTTGTTTGTTTGTTTGTCTGTACGCGCATCACGCAAAAACCTCTGAACGGAATTAGACGAAACGTTGTATAGTGGCAGTTTATATGCCGGGTTAACATATTACGTAAAAAAAAAAAAAAAAAAAAATTTAACAATTATAAACATTATTGCGCGTTTAAAATCACGTAGTCCAAAGTACATAATTATACCTGGAGAACTGGCAGCAAATACAATTTGAATAAAATATTCATTCGAAATCTAAAAATAAGTAGATACAACGAAAATGACAGTTCTTCTTTTTTATAACTTGAACACAATTAGTCTATACATATCTATTCTTTCTATACATTTAATAAAATCGTAAATGCAAAAATGTCTATTTGTACGCGCATCTCGCAAGAACCACTGAACGGAATTTGACGAAACTTTTTATAGGGACAGTGTATATCCCGGATTAACATAATAATTAAAAAATATAATAAAAATCACTAATCTAATCCAAAGTAAAAGTAAAAAACAATTTTAAATGTCATGTTGACAACGGAGAACTGTCATCTCGACGTGAGCTGGCCGGTGACAAACTGTTTGATAAATAAAAAAATAATTGAAAGTCGAAGTTATGTCGCTGTCATTGGTGCAATAAAATTTATATATCTGTTGCCCGCGGCTTCGCTCGCGTGAAATTCGTATTTCAAAAAAAGAAAGTAAGTAACTAAAGGCGGGCCCGAAGGCGGATCTGCGCTCCCGTAAACGATGTTATTTCTCGATGAAAGTAACTAAGGGCGAGGCGGAAGGCGGAGCTGAGTTCAGGAAGAAGAAAAACATTCTTGAAGAAAGTAAGTGACTAAGGGCGAGGCCGAAGGCCGAGCTGCGTTCAGGAAGAAGATAAACCATCTTGAAGAAAGTAAGTAACTAAGGCGAGGCCGAAGGCCGAGCTACGTTCTGATAATTGAAAAACCATCTCGAAGAAAGCAAGTAACTAAGGGCGAGGCCGAAGGCCGAGCTGCGTTTAGGAAGAAGCTAAACCATCTTGAAGAAAGTAAGTAACTAAGGGCGAGGCCGAAAGCCGTGCTCTATTCGGGAAGACCATCTCGAAGAAAGCAAGTAACTAAGGGCGAGGCCGTAGGCCGAGCTGCGTTCAGGAAGAAGGTTTTTTCTCTTCCAGAACGCAGATCGGCCTTCGGCCTCACCCATAGTTTATACTTACTTTCACCGAGATTGTTTATAGATTTCCTGAACGCAGCTCGGCCTTCGGCCTCGCCCTCAGTTACTTACTTTCTTTGAGAAGGTTTATCGTCTTCCTGCACGCAGTTCGGCCTTCGGTCTCGCCCTTTGTTACCCACTTTCTTCGAGAAGGTTTTTAGTCTTCCTGAACGCAGCGCGGCCTTCGGCCTCGCCCTCAGTTACTTACTTTCTTCGAGAAGGTTTACCCTCTTCCTGAACGCAGCTCCGCCTTTGTCTTCGCCTATAGTTACTTACTGTCTTGCAGTATGTTTATCGTCTTCCTGAACGCAGCTCGGCCTTTGGCCTCGCCCTTTGTACCTTATTTTCTTCGAGAAGGTTTATAGTCTGCCTGAACGCAGCTCGGCCTTCGGCCTCGCCCTCAGTTGCTTACTTTCTTCGAGAAGGTTTTCCTGAATGTAGCTCGGCCTTCGGCCTAGGCCTTGATTGCTTACTTTCTTAGATAAGTTTTATCGTCTTCCTGAACGCAGCTCGGCCTTCGGCCTCGCCCTTTGTTACTTCCTTTCTTCAAGAAGGTTTATAGTCTTCCTGAACGCATCTCGGCCTTCGGCCTCGCTCTTAGTTACATACTGTCTTCTTTGAAATACGAATTTCACGCGAGCGGAGCCGCGGGCTCAGCTAGTCATAAAATAAATATTAAAGACCAGACCACTCGGCCACCCCACGCTTTATTTTTATTTTTTTTATTTTAGTGTTTTCAGTTAGGTAATTTTTAAATGTTTAGTTGACTGTAATCGAATGTTTATTTTTTTTTTGTCAGTACTATTATAAAATGTGTGCACAGCCCCCCGTGGGCTTGTTTATTCTGAAATTAATAAACCAAACCGCGAGCGCGAACGGAAGCCGTCGTCGGAGCCTACCTAGGCGACCCGACCGCACAAGAGGTCACAAAACATTACATTTCCAACAGTTTATGGTCTTAGAGTTTCAGTCATTGATTCTTTCCGTATCCCCCCTTTCCCCTGCACTGTATATACACTACACAATATGTATGGGGTTGCAGTCAGCAATTTTGTGGTACCTACCCGTTTAAAAAAGTTGTTTATGCTAGTAGATGAAGGGGCAGTTCAATATAGCCTGCACCGAACTCTACCAGGAAAGGCCCTCACCCCCACCGCACCCGCACGCTCCGAGTCGCGTTAGATATGTACTTGAACACGTTGCGTCTCGTGACGGTCTCCGCTACTCGACGACGCTCGCCTACTCGTTATAGAACGATTTATTGGTGTTCGGTTTGAGTTCACTTGTACATAGTTACATTATTTAGGTAAATTGAAATAGTTCAGGGCAGCGGAAATATATCGACTGAATAAAATCGCGTTGCTGCCGACAAATCTATTTATTCTCATCTCTACCCTTTGTATAATCTTCACTTCTCTACAACTTCTTTTCTATCCCGCGACTGAATGCTATATCCGCTCCAGCCAAAGCGTGTTAGGTTAGTTCTTGAGTTATTGCTATCTCTTCTTGTCTACTATTATAAAGCGCTTCTATTAATCTGCATGTTCGACTGCAACGCGAGTCATTAAATGAAAGTGAAATAAAATTTAAATTAAAATTATATTATATATTATTTCACCACAATTTGTTTTCTAAGTTATTCTTAAAACGTAACGGTTTTCTCCCGTTGTGCTGTTTTTTTTTGAACCCGTCGTGTCTGGATTTATAAATATTGTGGTAGATGGGCAGTGCAAATTCAACTAAATAAAAAATAATAAGATTATTATTCAAATCACATTAGTCAAATTCTCCTGCTCTCGCTTCTGATACGAACGAGAGATGCGAACTTCAGAGCGACGGCGTCTTTGTCGCCGCCGCGCCGCCGCGTTGCATCCCAGCTTTCCAGACTCCCAGATACCTACGCCTACTAGATGCACAATACACGGCTTTGCAGGTGCTCTTACTGAACATGCTCTGAAAACTCTCTAAGACCTGGTTCCGGGACACTAAGAAAAATATTAAGCAGAAGTGTTCTGGCGGGTATCGCTTGTCTGTGAAGTGGAACATAGTGTTGTCGTGGAGATCGGTTTCAGTCAAACGAGAGCCATTTAATTTTGTGACAGGAAAAGTAGACGTAGACAGCAATAACAAAAAGTTAAATTACAAATAAAAAAACCCCAGGCACATCAACAAACCTTCAAAAGTAAAAAAATAATTTCCGTTCTGTTTATTAAAGACGTCGGGGCTGAGTTTATTTATTTTTTACTTAGCGGTCCCCCGACGCCTTAAATTAACTAAGCTAAAATTGTTTTTTTTTTCGTTTTCAGGGTTGTTGATACGTGATAAATGTTAAATTACAAATTTGTAATTTAACATTAATTTCAAACTTTTTACTGAACTTGTAATAATTATGTTACATAGCTAAGAATCATCTTAGTTAAATCAGCTTTCTAATAAAAAGCGATCAAGTGCGAGTCTAACCCGCGTGGAGAGGGTCCCGTACCATTCAGTTTTTTGTGAGAACTTTAAACTTAGGATTTTCGTTTAGGTTTTCCTGCAAACTATAAGACATATTCACATTTTTTTATATAAATTTTGGACACTGTGGTTTCGGAGATAAGTAGGGGGGGGAGCAATACTCAATTTTTGTATAATTTCTTTAATGCACTTTAAAATTATAAAACAAATATATACATTTGTATTCCTTACGAGCTTTTTTTATTGATATGCCACATGATGCAAAATAATATAAAAAAACTTTTTACGTTCTAATTTGTCCCCCAAAATCGAAATTCGTTAGTTTACGTTATACGCCCGTGATTGGGCCATCAAACTATAAATATGTACCACAACTTTTTCGTCCAGTAGATTCGGAGAAAATAAGCTGTGACAGACGGAGTCAGACAGACACAAGAGTGATCCTATAAGGGTTCCGTTTTTTTTTTCCTCTTTTGAGGTACGGAACCCCAAAAAAAACCGCATCCAAATTGGCCCATTCGTTTGGGAGCTACGATGCCATAGACAGACACACAGACAGACGGAGGCGTCAAACTTATAATGCCCCTCCTTTTCGTAGGGGGTTAATAAATTACGCAACTGCGTAGAGACATCACTTCGTGAAAAACATTTCACCGAAACAACGGGTGCTTACAAAATATTTCAATGGCGCCTTGTGCCCCTCGTATACGACTCGATGCGCCAGCGAACGTGCCGCGCCGACACGTGCTTACTGCTGACAAGCCACGTCGCATCGCCGCGCTGATAGTTGAAGCGGACAATCAACGTTAGACTCCAGCGCCGAGTTGGTGAAAAACAACGTGGTACGCTAAAGACGTATCAACAACGGAGATGCAACCAAAAGCCATATCATACGTGAGCTGCTCCTCTCATTTTTTTATGATACCTGTGGGTATGGGTTTGCCGAGGAACCAAGGGAGATACTAGCACATTGCACTTGCAGCACTTGCACTTGATAAGACGTTTGAAGATCCCCTAGGTTGAAATAGTCGAGAAACACACTCACCGGCAGACAATTCCTCACCCTAGCGGTGCCACTGAGAAACGGCTTAGAGAAATGATGGCTTCCTAATGTTAACGACAAAAGGATGTTCACATTCTTGGTGACGAGTGCTACGAGATTATCGGATAGCAAGAAAATAAGGGATGCAAGTTTCTCAGAATGTAGTTTTAAAAGCGGGGCGAAGATAGCTGGGCAATGCGGTATGGTTCTAGAATCATATCATCACGGTGTATCTTAACTCTAAGAACCGATCGCACCCACCGTAGCGACACAGCGCCCCCCGCTCAACGAGCTCTCATAAAAGATCACCGCGCTAGATGAAGACAAACGCCCTGGGGCGCGGTCCCCGACGCCGCCTCCGGCCTCGTCTCCACCCCGCACTGATTTACGAGCCGCCCGACATTTATCGCAAAATATTTTAATTAACCTCCTCCCCTGTTCCTGGCGTTGCACATAAACTACTGACTTTTAAGTGAGCTTTAAGCAAGTGAACTTTTACGTTGTATATTGCGGACGCTTTAAAAAAGAGTATGGCGTTACTTTGTAGGCGGTTCCATTACTCTTAGGATAACAGCTAGAGGTTGGACTTACTCTTTATCGCTTTTACAAATTGTTAATATAATTCTTACTAACGTTGCTCTTTAGAAATCACGCAACTTAGGCTAAGTAGCTGTTGCACCCTTCACTATAATATGTACATTGGGTGTTGAAAATTCTAAACATTCACAAACTGGTACTGCTCAGACTACATCTGTAGCATTGTCTTTTGACTCCATCCAAGAATAAGAAGTAGCTGGCGGCCGCGAACAGAAAGAACTGCAAACATGTGCTTTTGAAGTCGTCCACAATTAAACGCACGCGCTACGACCTGATAATACGACGTTCGTTTAGTTCGAGCCATAAACCGAGTCGCTGCAGCGGTTTATGTGCAATTAACGAGAGGAGACGACGACGGCTGCGGGGGGTAGGAGAAAGGAAGCGGCGTTGGCGAGGGCGGGGATCCCAGATGCGATGACAGATGCTTTGGGATTCAATTTAACGTGCTTACGAGTTGTCTCGGCCGGGAGCTGGCTGGATGCGCTAGCAATCCAGAATCATTTAAAGTCTAAAGCAAAATATTATTTATTGCACACACACTCTATCAAATACGTGGAACACAAAAGGCGAGTTTCATGCCACAAAGCATTCCTTACCGGCTACCTTTCTTTGAGATGTGAGAACAGCGCATCCTTGCTGTAGTGCATTCAGCTTCTGGTGACTAGATAACTATCAACCCAAGTTAATTAGGGACACTCATACAGTTGATTTATCTAAAAATAAGTAGTAATGGAACTACGAGTAGGGGTGGAAGCAAAGGGGAATGGTTCGCCGCTAACTGATCGGGTTAACTAGTCCTAAGAAATTTGTCATATCTAGAAATTTACAATTAAATAAGCTTTCCTACTACACACCAGACGATCACTGATGACGACGAAAACATTCGATTAAAGCGACTGTCTAAGTCTACTGTTTTAAGTACTTTCATGATCTAATTCCAAAAACATTGTCTTTCTCACTGTTTACAATGGCGCTCGAAAGATGAATTACGAGAAAAAGGAAGAAAATACAGATACGCCGAATTAGTTTTTCGTTTTATTTGTAGAAGTATTAATAGTTAAAACTGCATATTATTAACACCAGTATCATCCCAGTCGCCGTATGATTGATAATGCGATAATTTTGAAGGGTTCAAATGATGCCTGCCCTGTCCATCATATGTAGTTATTGAGCTGTAGATAGTGTTGTACTCGTAACTGAGATCCGGATATCGTGTAGGTCCCGAGAGCACAGGGTAATTGAGTAGGGAGGGAGGCACGGCGCCTAACTAGACTCCTGGGACGACGCCAGAGTCGGGTTTGCGACCCCCGACCCGACCCCGATAGCGTTACACACTCTGCACCGTCTCAGACATGTTTGACGCTCCTGGCGACTTCGTTTACACACAACTTGTCGAATTAGAGTAATGATTCGTGTTCGGTACCTACGTGCTGTGTTTACGTTTCACATGCTCGAAGCGACAACTCGGTTAATCTTGTTTGCTTGCTTATTCATGAGAGCCTATCTTAGCACATACGGAAAACAAATAGTATACATTTGTACATGTATTGCATGTAAACGCAATAATATAATTAATTCAAACCAAATTGTATTAGATGTAGTTAAATCATGAGACAGAAATTAAAAAAAATATCATTTAATATTTTGAACGCGAAAACTCTTTAAATTTACTATGTACAAAAAGCATTTCTGACCGATGTTGATGCTTGTCGGCTTGTGTCTGGTTCGCAGCACAAGCTGCGAGCCTCGCGGGGTAGAAGACGCAATCAGCACAAGGGCTGCTTGATCACAAGACGAAATTAATAAACAGACAATTTGACGTAGGTCCTTCACTAAACATAGGTCGACAATGGAACTTTTAACACAGGACTGAAGTTCTACGCCAAGATGGAAATATTTGTTAAGTAGACAAAAAAAACCGGTCAAGTGCGAGTCGAACTAGCGCACCGAGGAGGGTTCCATATCGTCATGGTCAGCGCCACTCACGATGGCGTGTTTTATGAAATGCTTCATATTAGTTAAAATTCATGATTATGTAGTTAAAATGCTTCATACTCTTTTCGGTAGATGGCGCGCATGCACTTTTTAGTTTCTTGTATGAGAACCCTCGTTATTTTTTTACTTTTTCTTCGTTTTCTTACTTGTTGTTATATCGGCCATAATAAATAACACATAATTGTGAAAATTTCAACGGGCTATCTATTACGGTTCAAAAGATACAGCCCTGGGACAGACATACGTACAGACAGACAGACAGACAGACAGCGTAGACGTAGTAATAGGGTCCCATACGACGGATACGGAACCCTAAAAATGTTTGATAGACGAAAATAAACAGAAAAATGTACCCGACGAATCGTGCATAGGTATCTGCGACTAGCTGCCAGCGCCTTTTCTAGCAGACTTGGCACTGCAGGGATTCGATTCGAAGACACGGCCGCATAGGGGCGCCTCCTCTCCCGAGTAAAACTGTTAGCGAGTGTCCGTGAATACAGCAATTCCCCACGTTGATAAAGTTTTAGCGCGTTCGAATGGCAACATTATCGTAAACGTCGGAACTTTGTTAGGAATCGCGCGTGGGGAGCGGGGGCGAGTGCGAGCGACTCGCATGCTATTGCTAAACTTCCTAACGCAACTATTTATTGTGTTTCGCGATTTTTATGACTTAACAAATGTCGTGGTTCATAAATTTTCGTTTCCACGAAGACGCATCGGCGGCACGAAAGTAGTTTTTGTTCTTCCCGCTACGAGCGATTAAGGAGCGCCGCCGGTTCTACTCTCTTCCTACGATTGCTGGAAATAGTAATATCGCTCCGTGTTGTGTGTGAGGCTAATTATCGACCGACGAAGCTATTCGCGAGGCTGTAATGATGACGGTTCCTGTAAGTGAGCTATGTGAGAAACTTATGACTTCACCATACAAACTAACTGCTTTTACAATGTCCAATGCTTTATTGAGCTCTCTCATCCATTTCGTCTATTGCAGTCATTCTTTATGCACCGACCAATTTTACATTGTTTATTGTTAATGATATTCAGTAAATATTACTGTGGTTCGTATTTAGTTTACATGCTGAGAGAAATCGACGTCTGGTTTTAATAGAAATTATCTGCACGTTAGTGGTAGCTCCTCTTAAAAACCCATTCGACGTGCAATCGAATTGTAAAAAAATACATTGTACTAATTAAATATTATTCCCCATTCTGATCTATGACGTCGGAACGGGCAGCAGATTATATAATCGGGATTGGTAAGATTATAATAGCAGAGTAGGTATAATGTTGGTACGTACAACTAGTCATGGTAATGTGTTCTCGTATGGCGCTCTTCGAATGACTGCATAATGCAACGTGCAAATATAAAGAATTACCAGTACGCCAAGCAGCACTCCGGTGTGTTTCCTAGCACATCATCGTGCTACCCAACCCATCACTATACTTCATATCCTGATAAATCGGACATACTTAATTAACTGTTAATTTCTACTGCCTTAGTGGGGTATTGTCAGTCTTATACCATTATTAAGTATGCAGACCTCCCTGATCCGATGACCGTATATTTACTGATATTTAGTTATATAAACAATAAAATCTACACAAATAACACTTTTTTCGAAGTCAGCAAAAGTTTAATACCACGAATACCGATATCGCAGGTCGGCTGCACAACCGACCGCCCGCCGACGCGCCGCCACCCCGCCACTGTCTTGTCGTTGTCGTCGGTTGCACATAGTTCGAAGTCCGGGCGATCGCTGGCCCAGTTGAACTTCCGTTTCTCCATCACTTTGATAATCCTCTTAATCCGATGCGCGAACATTCGACTGCAGCGGCGCGGAGCCAAATTCCTTAATCCTTAAATTGAACCGGCGGAGACGGCGGCGGCGTCGTGGGACTTCCCGCCTATCTAATTACAGTGGGGTGCACTTGTATAAGAGTTTAATGGGAATCCGACACCGAGTTCTAAACGACGACATACGGAGTCTATTGGCGGTCGGCGGAGTCTCGAGTGGACGACGGGCCGCGTGGCGATGGAGGGCACGGGTGCACGACTGGACACTCAGTCGGACATTCATTACGACAGATGGAGATTACCATCAATCGAAGATGTACCACGCTTGACTGGTAACGAGCTAAATAGGCTCATTTATTGATATAACACAACATATGGAGCAAGAATAGCGCTATGATGGTAGCGGTCAGAATACCTACTAATAAGTAGGTAGGTAGGTACGCAAAGAAAACATTCCTATTTGCGAGAGGAGCTAATGTTGATGGCACGCAATATTCGTTCGGATAACTAATATATTATTTGTGGGTTATTATAGGTAACCTACACTGATCTTTTAATCTTGGGTGTTTACACAATACTCTGCTCATTTAGATCATACATATGAGAAGAAAGGTTTAGATAGATACATAATCTAACACAACCTTTGCTCTAAATATTTTAAACAAATTATCATTTCAAAGTTAGCGGTTTCTTGGCATACAAGCTGACTAATTAATCCATGTTCGCACACAACAAAGGCTGTACATAGATATGTATTGTAATTTGTTTGCAAGCTCACCTTCGAGAAGACTAGCTGGGGTGTATTAAAACGAAGTAAGCTCACCGCGAAGCTGATTATCTGGGGCCGCATGCAGGGCCACGCTCGACTCACGACGACCCGCCCGCTCACCTCTGCGACCCGCGACCCTTCGACCCCGCGCCGCGCCCCGCCCCACCCCGCGTCGCTACTTCATCCGCGTTTACCACCACTTTTATATTAGACTGTATTTATTAGCACTTGGCAAAGTTTCGAATCCATGTTCCCTCCCGTACAAATCATGTACGTATTTGTATTCAACTAAAACGCACATGTTTCGCAAACAGAAGCCTCCCTAAGCCCGCCTTGTGTAAAAACATTTTTTGTAGTTAATCTTGTGTGTACGTACAATGAAGAATATTTACATAGATAGTATTTATACATTCCGAATGTTATGATATCGACTCAGGAATGTCGGGGAATTCAACAAATAACAAAAATAAATACCGAAACCATTATGAAACGCGTATGACTGTCAGCTTTTCTTTGTGAACAATTTTATTTTTGTGAAGCTATAAAGGATTTTCTATCTATTTATCTGTTCATAGTGCCGTTTCACTTTATTCCGTTTCACTTGATTCACATTGTGGTTAAAACGTTTGTTTCGATTGGGTCTTTTTGTTTTATTTCTTCATATTATTATAACATTAATTAGTATTTATAACTTTCGTTTATAACTACGGAATTGCTATGAAACCCTCTGCTTGTGGATATAGTCCGCACTTAACGGCTTTTTTTTTTTTTTTCTTTCATTTCAACTCTTTATAGCCAAGCTGTAGATCTTCCTAAAAGCTGGCGTTATTTTAGCTTTTTCAGAAGCGGAATTCGCAACAAAGGTGTATCGATTTTCGACTCGTGCATACTTCATGAGCAGTCGAACTAATTTGGAAGTGTCTGTAAATAAAACGGGCGATTCTATACAGACAGATTAATTCAGCGGAGCGAGGCGGGGCGGGCGAGAGCGACTATATTATACATACATTATACACAATGTGTTAACGTGTATGTATCACTTCTACAACCTAGAAAAGTACCAGGAACTGAAATTTATATTGTTTAATAAAAACAGAGATTACTTCATTAGATGTTATTTTTTGTTATTAACCAACAACTGAACACGCCGATCGACGCTTGATACGAGTACCATACACAGATATCGCATAGATATTCACTTCGATACCCACGAGCGAGATATCTTGTCCCAACTGCCAACCTGAGTAATCGTAGGTACAAGTAATTGTACCTACCTTTATTTATCTACCTTTTACGTAATTTTAGGACACTTTCACTTACTAAGTAAGTACTCAATAAGGGGAAAAAAATCGTTCCAAAAGAAAACACACATTTAAATAAATATAGGAGAAGATGAAAAAACCGGCCAAGTGCAAGTCGAACTCTCGCACTAAGTTTTCCGCACCACAAAAAAAACCGGCGAAGTGCGAGTCGAACTCGCGCACCGAGGGTTCCTTATCGCCATGTCATGGTTAGCGCCACTCACGCCATCTATGGTGTGTTATGAAATGCTTCATATTAGTTAAATGTCATGATGAGTTAAAATGCTTCACACTCTATTCGGTAGATGGCGCGCGCGTACACACATTTTGATTTCTTCTATCCCATAGAAGAACTCCCCTTAATTTTTTTTTTTATTATTTGTTGTTATATCCGCCATAATAACACATATTCTGTGAAAATTTCAACCGGCTGCCTATTACGGTGCCAAAGATACAGCAGTAGGACAGACAGACAAATAGACAGACAGACAGACAGACAGACGGCGTAGGCTTAGTAATAGGCTTCCGTACGTGGTACGGAAACCTAAAAAGGACTGGACACAGCCTATGCCGAATCTAGTGGAGATTTCACTAGATTCAGGGCTGTATTTAAGTTCAGCGCGCCCACCGCCCACCGCCCACCGCCGCATTGAAGACAGGATGGAGGAAACGTATTATATCCATAATCCATAATAACTTTAACTTAGTATTATAAATTCGAAAGTAACTCTGTCTGTCTGTTACCTTTTCACGCCTAAACCGCTGAACAGATTTCGATAAACTTTTGCACGGAGATGGATTGCAACCTGAGGAAGGACATAGGCTACTTTTTGTCTAAAAAAAACTGTGGGGGGAGGGGGAAATATTTATATAATTTTGAAAATGTGCAGTTGAAAACAATCAAGTAATATACGAATTAAGAAGTTGAAGTACAGAAACATTGACGCGTGAAATAATGTAGTCGGTCTTCACCGAATATTTCCTTGCAGAAATAAAGTTGTGAGCTCCGGGTTGTGCCCATAAACTTTCCCCCGTGAAGTTGAGTGCTACAAATATCGCTTCCAGAGGGAAGTGCAGAATTATTGCGGAACGAACAACCTGACGGTACTTCTATATACTTGCTGTCACTAAATAAAATGTATATCATGAAAATATATTTTCACTTTGAAATAAATGTCAAACCATAATGGTCTAAAACCTGGCCTAGAGAGGTTCATTCAAATCAACATGAAAAAAAGCGCAAAGTGCGAGCCGGACTCGCGCGACTAGGATTCCATACAACCACACAATATGTGTTTACCAAAATAATAGTGTTTTCAAAAAAAAATTACGTATAAATAAAAACTACAGCAATGGTTTGACTGTTATGCAAACCATTGCGTCTTGTATTTAAAATATTAAAAAAATGCTTTTTTTGCCGCAACTGTTAGGGTGTCGAAAAACCCTGCAGTTTTACTATAATCTATGGCTTAATATCTACTATTAAAATAAAAATGTTAGTTTTAGAATCCTAGGTCAACAGGGGGCGGTAATTTGTTGGTACATTTTTAACTATATCATTAAGACCACTGAACTAAATTGTGAAAATAATATTTTTAGAATCCTTAGAGTTAGCTCTTTCATTGGTACTCCATACGATATTTTTAATTAAACTTGTTTTATTAGTACCAAACTGACCCCACATTAATCTATATAATTTTGTATCTTGGTATTGACCAGAGATATAAATTTCAAGTTTCTACGTTACTTAGTTTTCGAGAAAAACCTCTGTTGCCGACGGACCGACACGGGAGTAAACTTATAAGAGTTCCGTTTTGACCTTTTAAGGTACGGACGGAATCCAAATTATAGGGAGTCAGATTTTTGTTACGTTTTGAAAATATAGTGGAACATAAAAAAAGATAATGGAATTTTTTTTTTCAGATTTACCACTATCACCACTATCTGTCTTATCTGACTTCCTTTATTTATAGTTTTCCTTTAGTCGTTATATAATTCTAAGCATGTTTTTTTCTGAATCTTGAACCTAAATGCCAACCATGTCAGTATCCATAAAAAATAAATAAAAGAAAGACAAAAGGTTCGTAGATAAGAGGGGTCAAGGTCATTGTGTCAAGATTACAGCAAGCAACACAGATGCGACTACTAGTCTACGTGTTATCTTTCCGATAAATGATCTCTTACGAATAACAGATGAGGGTAAAAATCCCTTGTCGGATCTCGTACTAATACGCAGACTGGCAAAACATAACTCTTTGTTTCTGCTCCGCCGTAGTCGAGTGTGAGGAAAATAGGCGCGGAGCCGAAAACGTGGCGCGTAGCGTGGCGTGGCTCACAAACTGGTGCCATATAATATTCGTAATCGATCCGCCCATGAAGACCCACAGGCCGCAGGTTTTCTCTCCACCAGCGTGTCGGGTCTAGTTATTCAATGTAAATGTTTTTCCTCTTTAACGAAACCGAGTACATTTTCTGCGGAGAAATTAGCAATGGATGGAAATAAGATGGGGCTATTAAATTTCTGAAAGTATGCGCGTATTTCTATCACGAATATCCTGAAGTCTGCGAATCGTTTTCAAGCGTTGCATAAAATTCGTCCCTTTTTCGCAGGAGTTGAGGTATTTTTTCGCCTGTCGGGTATCAGGACGTGGGGCGATGTCGTTACGATCCTCGTTTAGATAGGTGGTTGAAGAATTGTCGGTCGCGACCGTCCTGCGTCACCCAACTCCCCTCCCCCGCTCCTCCCTTCTCCTCCCCGGCGACTCCACTGCGGCGACGCGTCCGCATGATCAGAATTTGCTTAGAATTAAATGGGATAAAGAAGAAGTCTTAATTTAGCTTGAAAATGGCCATCGTTTTATTACTGCTATTTCTTGCAGCATCTAATAAGCCACGAACGTGATGTAGATAGAATAATTTCATTAAACTATAATACTTATCACTGGATATCGTGTTTGCACGTACAGTGCTTGGCAGAAAATAATGCGGTCGAGCTTCAGAAAGAGACCATCCGGTTGTAAAGCGTCGCGTCGTCCCTGTCGCAAGAACTCGCACGTCTCTGTACAACAGGGAGGACGCTCTACAACCGGATTGTCTCTTTGTAAAGCTCGACACGCATTAATTGCTGCCGATAACTGTGCGTTAGACTGACACATGACATCGTTCCTCTCCGTCTGTCTGACTGAAGTATGTATGTATGTATAGTGCTCCACAGACTGTCCCATAGGCGCCAAGGAACTGACAGATTTTCGTGTCAGTTTTATATAATTCCAGTATCCTTAGCAACCATGTATACCATAGGCACGGAGTTAAAAGCCTTCCGATAGTCTATCCAGGCAGCAGACAGGTTCTTTCGATTGCGTGGGACCTGTTGACAAACGGTCATGTCTATGAGGAGCAGCTCCTTAGTACCGCGGGACCCAGCCCGACATCCATTCTGAGCAACGGACAAGCTAGATGTTATTGTCCTTAATGTGAGTTGTTATAGATGGTAGGCAAGCAAGTGATAAGTCTGTAATTTTTGGATTCCGCAATGCTACCAGATTTATGGAACAGGTGGGTGACACCCGTGGTCATGAATTCCGGGAGAACCCGACGTTCGAGGGCATCCTGGAATTGAACTGCCAAGCGGGAGTGGCAGCGTCGGAACTATTTCAGCCAGAAGTTCTGCAATCCGTCTGGCCCTGGTGATTTCCGGTTCAGTGCCTGACGGATCGCAGAACCTACGTCATCTTCGCCTAGAATGTCAGGTTCGAAAATCGGTACAACTGTACTTGTATCTGTTTAAAGAGCAAGCAGAAATAATTGGGTTTGTTAAAATTAAATGATAGTCCTTTTTACCGCTTGAGGGGCTTTCTTTCTTTCTAATAGAAGCGTAATTTTAATAACAACATTGTCTCAATTTACTAATTTATCTTAGAAAACTTTCATAAATCATTTTGTTAACTATGTTTCATACAACATGAACAATCTTTTCTAAACATTTGAAACACATTTTATTTATTTATTTATGTAATTATAATGAAATCAACAGCACGATACAATTATTTAATTCACAATATACAACAATATAACATAAATAAAAAAGAAAGCAAAGTACAGATTTCTATGAATAAAACCAAAACGAATAGATGCATACATACTATATGCCACAAACAATAAATAAATTATGTTTTCAGTGTAGTAGCAGTGCTGGTGTGCTGGTGCGTGCACGTGTGCGTGTGCGTGTGCGTGTGCGTGTGCGTGCGCGCGGGTACGTTGGCGTGTGCGTGTGCGCGTTTACGTTGGCGTGGCGTGTGCGCGTGTACGTTGGCGTGTGCGTGTGTGTGGGAAGGCGTGTGTGAATATGGGTGTGAGGGTGAGGTGATTATCAGGACTAAATACTTATAGTATAGTACAATACAAAGCATAATTGTGAAAATGTACATTGTATTTATAACCAACCCTCCTTCTTAACCTTACGGTAGTTGGATAAAATACAGTAACAATTTTATCGATTGTGCTCACATAATTTATAGCTCTTGTGACGGCTAAGGCGGGAACTAATAACACGCTGCCACCGTCGTCGTCGTCGTCAGTTCGCCCTCGATAAAACTGATACGTTGTAAAGGATGCATCGATACATGGGGCGCTCTTATAGAACTAACTATACCGCAGCTATGTAAGTGTAATATTATGTGAGTTAATCACTTATTCACGAGACCGGACCCGCACTACGCACGCAAAGTTCAGAACACTCACAGAACAATATCATATCTGTGTCCAAGGTTTTCCTCACACTCTGCCTGCTCCACGGAACGACGAGTCGTGCAGTGCGCTAGAAGCGCCGCGTCTACCAGAAGCGATAAATACAAGCTGGCCACTTTATTTAAATGAAATTGAACTATAACATTTTATGTTTATATGTTAGTACTAAGCACGTACTCGCTTTATATATATTTTTATTAGAAAACGCAAAGCGAAAATCATTGGAAAAAATACATTCCGGCCAGGATTCGAACCTTGGCCTCTGGCTTGAGCCGCCAACGCGATAACCAACTACGCCGCCGGACCGTTATGAATTATCTCCAAATTTTCGCTCTGTTGCACCTTGAACTATAACGTTTCTCTGTGTGATACATATTATACATACATAGCGTCACGCCTGTTTCCCGGTGGGGTGGACAGAGACAACGTGCCACGACCCTGACACTCCTCTGCCGCCTCTTCCACTCTCATAATGTTCTTCATGCAGGCTCGTCGGTTACGGGTACATATTATGATGGTATTATTTTGATAAGTAAGCCTGAAGATTAAAAGACAGCTCCATACTTGCGTATCAATCGGTTGTGCAGAAATTTTCTAACCGATATACTCTAGAATTCTCTCCCTACCCCTATGTTTTCCCCCAAGTACAGTCTCGGTTCCTTCAAGAGGGTAAGAATCTGGAAGAAGAACCTGGCAGGCCGGCATGAAACTCGCAAACGATCGAATGTCCATGGGCGTCATTAGGCACCTTATGGGTGGCTCGTTTTCAATAAGAAAAAGTGATTTTATGGCCTTTGGCTATATTTCGAGGATGAGCACTATACTCGTATGTCCATTCCATCTTATTTTTTAAGGTTCAGTATTCGGTACGGGACCCTATTACTAAGCCTACGCCGCCGTCTGTCTGTTTGTCTGTCCGCCCGTCCGTCCGTCTGTATTTCTGTCCGAGGGCTGTAGGTATCTATTGAACCGTAATAGGGAGCCCGTTGAATTTTTTACAGAATATGTGTTATTATGGCCGATATAACACGGGGGTTTCCATAGAAGAAACCAAAAAGTGTATGCGCGCGCGCCATCTACCGAATAGAGTGTGAAGCATTTTAACTAATCATGACATTTAACTAATATGAAGCATTTCATAACACGCCATAGATGACGTGAGTGGCGCTAACCATGGACATGGCGATAAGGAACCCTCGGTGCGCGAGTTCGACTCGCACTTGGCCAGTTTTATATATACGGATGCAATCAAATCTATCTAGAGCCTAGCCTTTTTGGGTTTTAAGATACGGGCTAAGTTGACCGCTTTTTGATCATAAAATTATGTGTATCGTTTATCGTTTAGCCAACGTGTTCGAATTTCGAATGGCCAATGCATTATCATATCATACATTACATGAAGGGGTTTGATTGCTAATTTTGTTTTTTTACGTTTTGATAATTGTATCCCAGGAGAGCATAGGAGTAGGCTCTCCTGGGATAAAATGCTTGCAACATAGAATTTAGCTAAAAATCGGAAGCTTTTCAGCTTTCAAAGTTTTCTATCGGGAATTTACTTAGCTGTCCACCGACTCGTCTAAGTCAAGGGAAATTATTTTTTACTTTTTAGGGGCGGGGGTTTTTTAAATTTATAATTTAACTTTTATTAGTATAATATCTCTGTTATGCACTTGTTTACACCTAGTATTTATGACCTCACTGTCTACTGAGAATGGTGTGCATAGCGACAAAATGTTGGTAACATAAGACAGAGTGTGTGCATGATATACGAGAATGCCGCTTCTGTGGATACTTACTTATTATTTCGATAGAGCAGAGCAGAGCGTACATAATAGCATGTGTAGAATACAAAGAGCGAGGAAAACGACCGGCAATCAACGAAATGACATATTTTCGGTTTATATTCAGTGCGACTAGATTGTATGAAGGACGCGATGTCGATGTTTCGAGAACGCTCAAGCAATCACAGATCAATTAAATCGAGGCGGCGAAGTTTTCTCATTTAGTACCTACACAAAAACTCATCAAGGAAATCGGTCAACATTCAAATGTTTGGATAAAATTAAAGTTGATGAACGCCGAACGAAGAAGTCAATAGCAAAATAATTCCTGTCTGTAGAGTACGCTCGGCCCTAGAGCCGGAGATAGACCTGTGGTACCGTGTCGCCGTGCCGCCCTGTCGCACTAGATAGCGTTCGTATGCATGATGGATTTTGTTAGGAGGCAAGAAATGTTAGAATTTGACAAGTTTCTACAATAGTGTGTTTTCTTTTAGATGCAAATTACACTGTGCCGTCTCCGTACTCTACATTCTACAGAGTGTTTCAGGATAGGGTTTCGTAACTTCAGGGTTCGAAAGGGGTCCATATTTGAAGACGAAAAGCTCTGAAACTGTTTCCCAGATTCGGTCATTTTATAGTAGGTACGTTTTGGTGAAAATTGTTTCATCGAGATTTGGTGGACGGTTAACATTCGCCTTAAATAATAAAAATAAAATGACTAACTTACATGCTTTAACTAGTAGAATTAAAGTGCATATAGGTAAATTCCAAACTCTTAAATTTGAATGACACCAAAAGAAAAAGGGGACTGGACTAGGGCATTGCACTCCCTAGACCTGGACAGCACTATTGCCAAATCTCCCCAAACTCACAGTCCATCGAGTTTTTATAACAATTTTCAATTTTTATATGAAAAAAAGTACGGAATTTCGATTTGAGTTATAAGGATGTTTTTCCTCTAATAATGAGTACTTTCTATTCCTGAAGTTTCTCAAGCCTATCCTGAAACACCCTGTATATAGCTGGTCTCACTGATGGTTAGTTAGGGAAAATGACGAGGGCGCAGCTACAGAAACCGCTAGCATTATTATTCATATGAATAGTTACGAATAAATTGAATATTTTATTGGTTATTCTTAGATTGTACCCATGCTATGCGGCCGGCAAATTTGGCTCCGCGAGCACCGTTTACTTTTTATTTCGTGTTTCATATTGAAGTGAGTCCTTTGTTCGACAGCAATTACAAGCAAATAAAATAGCTCTCCGGTTTTAATTGCCTTATCAAAGTGCGGAGAGCTCTTGAGAAGTCTCAGGATACCCTCAGGTAGCCAGGCCGCCGCCGCCGCCCGCCCCGCCCCGCCGCGCCTCCCGGCACGGGCCCTAAGCGTATTACCTGTGTGTACAATCAACTGCAAAAGCGAAACCTTTTACCTTTGGGACATTTTCACACTCATTGTCGAAAAACCCTGCAGTTTTCCTGTAATCTAAGGCTAGATTAAAATCAAAATCTATATTGTACTATTAAAATCAAAATTTTAGCTTTTAAAAACCTAGGAGAACAGGAAGGGGAACGGTCATTTTTGCACATTTTTGTTTATACCATAAGACCACTGAAATTGTAAAAAAAAAATTGAGTCCATGGATTCTATAAAGTTAGCTCTTTCAAATTATAACCCCACACGATATGTTATTTTATACTTGTTTTACCCCACTTTACCTAGTGCCACCACACTGAGCGAAATGTGAGTCGAAGCGGCTTTGTAAATAGTCCGTGTTTTCATCTAGTTCAGTGTAGCCGGCACGACCAAACATGGCACCACGTTCACCAAGGTTTTATGGGTGTGGATCGTGGACGGGATGCTCATGTACTTGTACGGCTACAGAAAAACACGATATGTTAATACAATACTATACTACCTGCAAATGAAGAAAGGAGCTTTCATTTTAATACGGAATCCGTACCATATAGACGGAAACGCGCTTTTCGAACTCACAGTGGTGTAGAAGTTGCTGAAAAGGTTCCAATTGTACATATATCTACTTTTAGACGTGACTGTACACATAGCATTGCACTACTCTTGAAGCTGCGGTCACACAAACTCTCAAAGTTAGTAAAAGCTCGAGTAGTGCTAACAGGGCTCCCATTCAACAAATTTTTGTAAAAATATTTACACAAAATTACACCGCGCAATATTTACAGCGGTCGTAGCCGTAGCTACAATAATAATAACTTTATTTCAGAATAATAATTCCATCTGCAAATAATACTACACACTACCTACCTACAATAAATCACAATTTGACCATACCCTACCGCACCTACACTCTATAACTGGCGAATGGGAGGTGGAGTTGCGTGCGAAAAATATGACCAGCTCCACCTTCCAGAGTGACGGACAGCGTTGTCAATTGTCATAGTTTAACTTATTAGGTACTAGCTTTTGCCCGCGGCTTCGCTCGCGTGAAATTCGTATTTCAAAGGAAGAAAGTAAGTAACTAAGGCCGATCTGCGTTTAGGTAAACAATAAACCTTCTCAACTAAAGTAAGTAACTAACGGCGAGGCTTCAGGCTGAGCTGCATTCTGGAAGACAATAAACCTTCTCGAAGAAAGTAAGTAACAGAGGGCGAGGCCGAAGCCCGAGCTGCGTTCAGGAAGACCATAAACCTTCTCGAACAAAGTAAGTAACTAAGGGCGAGGCCGAAGGCCGAGCTGCGTTCAGGAAGACTATAAACTTCTCCACGAAATTAAGTAATTGAGAGCGAGGCCGAAGGCCGAGCTGCGTTCAGGAAGACTATAAAACTTCTCGACGAAATTAAGTAATTGAGGGCGAGGCCGAAGGCCGAGCTGCGTTCGGGAAGACCATAAACCTTCTCGAAGAGAGTAAGTAACTAAGGGCGAGGCCGAAGGCCGAGCTGCGTTCAGGAAGACTAAACCGTCCGGAGAAAGTAAGTAACTGAGGGCGAGGCCGGAGGCCGAGCTGCGTTCAGGAAGACGATAAACTTTTCGAAGAAAGTAAGTAAAATAGGGCGAGGCCGAAGGCCGAGCTGCGTTCAGGAAGACAATAAACCTTCTCGAAGAAAGTAGGTAAGTAACTAAGGGCGAGGCCGAAGGCCGAGCTGCGTTCAGGAAGACTATAAACCTTTTCGAAGAAATCAAGTAATTGAGGGCGAGGCCGAAGGCCGAGCTGCGTTCAGGAAGACTATAAATGTAACTATCGCCCATAGTAACTTACCGTCAGCGTCTTCCAGGATACAGCTCGGCCTTCGGCCACGCCCTTAGTCACTTACTTTTTTTAATTTTTTTTTTATGGAAACTGACACAGTTGGCTACATCACCTACAACATCCGTGATGTCAGCCCATAACACCGGATGAGCTTGGTGCCACGTCAGTGCTTTCCTTCGAGAAGGTTTATGGTCTTCTTGAACGCAGCTCGGCCTTCAGCCTCGCCCTCTGTTACTTAATTTCTTCGAAAAGGTTATCGTCTTCCTGAACGCAGCTCGGCCTTCGGCCTCGCCCTCAGTTACTTACTTTAATCAAGAAGGTTTATAGTCTTCCTGAACGCAGCTCGGCCTTCGGCCTCGCCCTCAATTACTTAATTTCTTCGAGAAGGTTTAGAGTATTCCTGAATGCAGCTCGGCCTTCGGCCTCGCCCTTTGTTACTTACTTTCTTCGAAAAGGTTTATACTCTTCCTGAACGCAGCTCGGCCTACGGCCTCGCCTTTAGTATGTTACTTACTTTCTTTGAGAATGTTTATTGTTTATCTGAATACAGTTCACCCTCCGGCCCTGGCCTAAGTTACTTACTTTCTTCTTTTGAAATACGAATTTCACGCGAGCGAATCCACGGGAAAAAGCTATCGATATTAAAATAAGAAACTTCAGTTAAAATAAATCCAATCATTTAGATACCTAAGTAAAATATTATACCTATTATCGTAACCGGAACTGAATTTTATTTAGCCTATCCTGTGTCTCGTATAGCTAAATGTGCGTGTACTAATTTTAATCGAATTTAGATGATCGGCTTAAATTTTATGGAGGAAATTCATACATACACATTCGCCTCGCCCCGCTGCCCCCCGCCCCGCCCGTACTGTGCGCCGTACCGCAGGACGCCATATCAAGACATTCTCATCGTCGTAACTTTTAAACTATTTGTCCAAATTACTTAGTGTAAAAGCCAAAGTTTATCTACTTTAAATACCAGAAGCTATAAATGTTTGTATTTTGATAAGGATTAATTCAAACTATAAAATGTGCATTGTAAATTCAGTATCCAATTTAAATGTATTTATCGTTCACTATTTTGGCTATAGTGGCTTCCACATAAAAAGTAGATATATGCTGTCGCGGACTTTTTTTTAGAACTATTTATGAGAAACAGCGTCAACATAGGTACATTATCTTCATGTAACTCTAACGGTTTACGCAGCGCACGCTGAGAGAGCTCTCAGATGGCAGGATTTTTTCCGACTTACCTGACATTTATCGATATACCTATTTGGGCCAATTTACACAATGTCTTTATAAATTATAGCCTAGATATGTTATTTTGTACTGTAAAGGCTCATCAAAATCGGTTCAGTAGTTTTTGCGTGAAAGAGGAACAGAGATCCATTCTATCATATTGCGGCTATTCAGTTCGCTCGCTGCCCGCTCGCCACTCTCCGCGCCTCTTCCGCGCGGCCGCCGCCAGCTGCCGGCCGCCCGCTCGGTAAATACCTATAGTACTACGGCGCCTACGGAACATATCGGTTAGTATGGGAGCCACATCTTAGCGTAACCGGAAGTGAATTTTATTTAGCCTATCCTGTGTCCCGTGTAGGTAAATGTACTTGTACGAAGTTTCATCGAATTCAGATGATCGGTTTAAGAGTTATGGTGGAACATACATACATACAGAAATGATTTCTAAAAATCTGAAATTTAGTTTTAGTATCATACACAGAGTCTACAAACCCAATATCTCAAAAAACAAAGCAACTTACTCCATGACCATCCCTTACAGATTTATTATTAGTATTGATGATTGATAAGTGAGTGTTCGCCAGGTACCGCGACTTTGAGCTGATAATATTAATACACGGCCATACATAACGTAACGCTTGCTTCCCAATGGGGTAGGAAGAGTTAACGTATCTTTACTTGTCTCGAACCTGACACGCCACCAACGCGTCTACACTCTCTCTAACACACTCTTAAATGATTTTGTCGTATTGTACTCTTTTCTATTCTGTGGTATTGTTCACTATGAGAGTCGCCGCCAATCGTAACACCTGAAACATACAAACAATTCCGTCAAGTGTTTGCCGTAGACCTATTACGTAGAACTATTAACTTATTATGATTAACTTTATTTAGTTTAATTTAAATATTGTATAAATGAATCAAATTAAAGCTAATTACAAAATAAAATAGAAATTGAAACTACCTATCAAATAAATATATAATAAGTATTTAGTTCAAGACTGGTGGTCCATAGAACAACGACAAGTTTATTTAACACACAACATTAACAAAAATAATTAAATCTAGACCTAAAAATAACTAAATTAACTATAAAAATAAATCTAACTATTAATAAAAATAGTCGTCCATAGCTGCATAGGGACCATAAGCATGGTCCTCATGACGAAAGCGGCGTTCCCCCTCTGGATCGCCAGGCTGATCCGCTGGTTGAAATACGCCCGGGCACGGCGGTCACCAGACGCGTCAATGAGTAGTTTTTCCAATTTCTTGGAAAAATTGATCTCGTCCGGGCTCCATGCCCCAAGTCTGGTTCAGTAAAAGATATATTATAAAAAAATTTTTTGCAATTAGAATTCATGCCTACTATAACTACTTGCTAAGATCAATGAAAATGAATCAGCCGACGTTAATATACATAGGTAAGGCACAATATAAGGTAGATGATGTAAAAGCTCAAAGACAGCATTTCCAGTAATTTTTCCGTCTGTGAAGGCGAGTAAATTCTCATAACAAATTTCGCTGCCGGAATTTCACAAAGGAAAATCATATTGAGTTTGACTCAGCACTCCCAAAAGGCAATGTAACTTTTATTCATTTTGGATTCCTTGTATTGTATTCAACATTAAGCTTAAAACAAAAAAAAAATGTTATATGACGAATCGAAGGTGAAAAGATAATGAAAGCAAACGATATGTGTTATCAAAAGTGTAGCTAACAGTGAACTCGACCTAGCCGACGCCGAGCTCAAACTAGATTGTAGATTGTACCTCGGATTGTACCTAATACAGATTGCACTTCCAATTTCGTTACTTCATCCGTGAATTTGTTCTTATGCAGATCACAAACCGTCGACTCCAAGTGTAGATAAACCGTAGATGCCTGTCTGCTGAGTGTCCACTTTAACTCTGCGCGAGGGCAGTAATGCACACATGATAAGCTACTACAGGTGTGTATCTCTACTTGAGAAGCTGAATGGTACCTACGGAGGTGTCGGTGTGTGCACTCGTCGGTTGCGTGCGATGTCCGTCCGCACTGGAGTTGGAACGCTAGAGTGGCCGACAGAAACGGTCGAGTGCTCTACTTGTGTGATCGACATTAACATATCATCTACATACACAAACAATGACAGACATCGCTGCGTCGCGCCTCAGCCGACGACGTGCCGGTGGCTCGCCGCAGCCACGCCTACAGGGTCGGATTATAAGCCACCGCCACGGAACACAGAAATAATATGATCTGTGGCCACCACGAATGTCCCTTGAGGCATAACAGAAACTGTTGCGGAAATACCGCTTCATAAGAGGAAAAAAATGCAGTCGAATTGAGAACCTCCTCCTTTTTTTGAAGTCGTTAAAACAGAAGCTGATGTCTGGCGAGCTGTATAAAATATCGACTCTAAGTTTGAAATGACGCAAATATCTATTACAGCGAAATTTATAAATAACAGGTATGTGACACGATGCACCTGAACAGACATAATCATATAGACACACCCTGGCGCTGGCATGTGCTAGCGACACTATAGGAGTTCTGGCACAGATTACTTAATAGTTACTTCGTAACAGATAAATCACTCCATAGAAAATGTTCCTACCTTCGGGCTTTAATAGCCTACTGTTTCACATCGCCAATCGCTGCGTGCGAAAATGTACCTTAACGATCGAGTGTAAAGTGTTTATTGCTTTGCAGCTGCGCGCAGTTGCGTGGGCGAGCGTCTATGTATACTTCGCGCGGCTGACGAATTCGTACTGAAAAAGACCGCCGGCGGCCCGTCGGGCGATAGGTAGTTAGCGCGCGCAAGTACATAGAGTGCGTGAGGCCTGGTTCTGGGCTCTAGACTGTATTAACCTTGTTAACAGGTATTGACGTGTAATACCGAATTAACAGGCTAGCCAGTCCAGCAATAGTTCGCAAATCTGCTGGTATGTCATCTCCCTGAGCGCGGTTTCGTGGGGAGTGGTGAATTTGGCTCTTTCGACTGCACCATTGGTCCCACAGCCACCCATGTTGGTTTTCATAAAATAAGTCCTGCTCTGAAAATTCATCACCTCTTTGTCTAACTTTGTGAGTGTGAGTAACACTTTTGTGTCCAGTATTGTGGTTAATATTTTGAACATTGTTCTCCACAAAATACAACATAATTAATTACATATTGTCCGTAATATTTTACAAGTCGATCATTTTTATGCGAGCATACAATATTTTATATCCGCGCCAAAATGCAAAAGAGCTGCGACCACGAAGCGTAGAAGGTGGCCCTGGCTTGCAGCTTAGTATACGCAATGACTTCACAAACCAATTGAGGGCGAACACGAATCGCCAACAAGACTAACGTCGCGTCGCGGCCACACGTTAATGCGGCGCAAACACAATCACTTCGTTCCGATAAACATCTCAACCTCCGAAGTCGGCGTTCAATTTAAATAAGAAATGTTGATTTAAGGTATTCAAGTTTGTGAAGAGACAACGGAAGACAGCGTGCAAGTCGGTGTGAGTGGTTTTAAGAAACTACTTCTGATGGATTCATGAAATAAATGAAAAACTATTTTAAAATAACCTTGCACCGTTAAATAATATTTTGATTCATATTCGACCCTTTAGTTGAAGGCGGTACAAAAGCACAAAAGGGCAATCTATCAATTCTCAGGTGTGCTTTTGTACCGCCTTCAACTCAAGGGTCTGAATATGAATAAAAATATTATACTTTAAGTTCTAATTGTTTTTGAAGTCGGTGGAATATTTTTTTAAAACAGTTTTTTATTATTTCCCTCTTTTTTTATTATTATTATTAGTTATATATAACACATAACAAGTTCTGCGTAGAATTGGGCGTTAAACCGACGACGTGTCTTTCCAGTGATTGGTACAAACTTAACAGTCCATATCTTTAAAAGTTCTGAACCTATTTTGATAAAACTTGCACTGTTCCCTAAGTTCAAGTAAATGAATGCCAATAAAAAAGAATGGTCACAATCCGATTAATAGTTTTGGAGAAATGCGTGGATAAACATACATACAAACATACATACACCTATAACATTTTGTATATTTGTTTGGAAGCCCTAATAGATTATGACATGTGAATATATTGCGGTTCCAATAAGATTACATACATACGTGCGAATTGATAACCTCCTTTTTTTAAGTCGGTTAACCCTGCAGTGCACGCGCGCGGACTCAGTCTCCGAACTTTTACTATAATCGAAATATATTCTTTCGTTTTCATCTGACGTCCCTCGCGCCTTAGGTACCTTCCTCCCGCAGGATGGGCTTTCGCTTAGTTCAATCATTCGTAAATTAGCGAGCCCAGGGAGTGTATGAGTGAGACTTGCGAACTCTGAGTCCGCGCGCGTGCATGGGTGTTATGGACTGCGGAGTGTGAGTGAATATGTGTGGGTGTATGTAAAAAACAAACCCACTAGATATCGGTGCCATAATGGTAAATTGTCTAACATCTGTTTGCTTTGAGCATGTAGATTCGATAAATTGAAAAAAAATATCGCGTTGTTCGTAAACAAACACAAAATTATCAATGTAGATGTGTGCTTATGTTTATGTATTTTTTTCTTTGTGACACTATAATTCTAAGAAGTGAATGGTTTTATTTCTAATAATACAATAAGTACTTTATATGATTATATTTTTGTTTTTGATCAACTCTAAACAGAGCCTAATAATAGAAGGGGGCACCCTTGCGGAGTCTGAGTCCGCGCGCGTGCGTCCGTGTGACTTTTAGGTGCGCGTGTACTGCAGGGTTAAAAAAGAATGGTCACAATCCGATTCATAGTTTCGGAGAAATGCGTGGAAAAACATACATACAATACATACACTTATGAAATTTGGCACACCTGTTTTAGAAGCCAACATAGGTATACTAACATATGAATACATACGGGTCGAATTGAATAACCTCATTTTTTTGCAGAAGTCGGAAGGTTTAAGAAGCATTTTTTAGATTTTTAATAACTTTCAACCATTCGCAATACATGTATACTTACATATGTAATAAGGTTCCAGTATTACACAGAGGTATTTTCTGCTGAATAAAAATAATCGTAAATAAAATATTTTACTAAATTACTAAAAGAAGGCCTTGCTTTCTTTGAAGAAATGCTGGTAATACCTATCATATCGTGTAAATTTCTTAGCAGGAATCAAGGAAATTCTTTATGAAGACTTTTCACAGGCGCTTCTGATGTATTTTTACCGCAGACGAGATCCGTACAAAAGTTAGGAAACTTAAATAAACACGAGTAATTCAAACTCGACTGAGTCGACAGCGTCTCGACTCGTTCCCGATTGTCCGATATCTGAACAAGAAAGTTTCCTAATAACAACACCTTATTTCACGGCAAATTGGAAATGCTTTTCAATTTGCAAAGTCTTAAACAAATTTTATCATCCGCATCGGCAGAGAGGGGGCGCGCGGAGCTGGGCCCGGGGCGCGGCAGGGCGGGCGTGGCGGGCTCCTACTCCACGCCTACGACCAAGTTTGTTTTATGGCTTTATAACAGACATTAATATTCATTATAGGAGAAGGTGAACGTTAATAAAATGAAAAGTCAAAGCAATCACAAAGTTGGGAACCCTTTCAGAGCCGCGAGTACGTCGCTAAACAGATAACGCCGGAGGCGGGGTTAAACCTACCCCTAACCGTATAAAGCGGCGCGGCCCGCTTAATTCAACTATCTCTGTACGACAAGCCGCGGGACACGGACGCGGCGTCATTACTCACTAATTACACGCCTCCCCAATTCCCCACTTCCCCACCTACTATATACATAATGCTCTACCTTTCATCTTTTCTCAAATATTTCTCTCACAATTGGCTGTCACGCAATCGTAGCTATTCTTCAGCAAGTTTTCTCTTTGAGCAGAGCCATGGCTTCATTCATTGAGAGCGCGAAGAACAGTGCGCAAAACATTGAACGTTCGTAACATGATGATAAATTAATGGAATAACTCGTCATACGAATACACTATGAATATTTTGTGCAACGAATTTTGGTGACATTTTAGAAATTACCTACTAAAAGTATTTCATATTTTCAATTGGTTTCATCACTGATTAGATGTGGTGAAGATTTAAGCCAATTGTATTAGTCTTATGAACTAATAATTAAAGTACCTATTAGTATTATGCCAGACAGATATTTATTATGACTGCCTTATTAACGTTAATGCCGGTAGAAGGCCGAAGAAATAAAGAACGTTTTACGGCATTGAATGGGCAAGTACGTTTGGCAATCCATTAGGACGATATACCTACATTCTTGGAATATCTGCTTCTATTTATCAATAAATTGATTGTGGGATGTCTGGCGGGCTTTTGTGCGCCGGAATATTCATCCATCTCTTTTTAACAATCTGCCTAACGTTAAGTATTGTAGAGTATAGGCATGTGAGTCTTTTGTACTCATCTAAGTAGACAAAACGATTAGAAAAATATTCTTTGTTTTTTTAATAGGAAAATATAAAATTAAAATTAAAGGTTTCAGTTAATCCCAGGATACTATACAAGTATAGTTCCCAGAATGAACATACTTACATGTAAATAACCTTAGAAAATTTAGGTATTTTTAATAACTTTAGGTAATTTTAGTACAAAAAAATACGAAATGTGTTAAGTAAATACCAATAATTTTTTTTAAGGAATCGATATTCTTAAAATTTAAAGCATTATGTAACTCTCTCTAAGAAAAGCGAAAATTGTGTAATTATATTAATTCAAAAATGTCCATGCCTGTCTTAATTTGAATATCATCATCATAGTCGTCAGCACGTATCGGTTCACTGCTGGACAAAGGCTCCTCAATCGTCCCAAGGTACGCGGTCTTCCGCTTTTCTCACATTTGGTGTACACTGTAAAATTATAATAACAGCTAGTTTTCTTTTAACGTATTAAAGTTATGAGGAGTGTTCCTGACGTCACTTGATGGATGGCGATGTTGTCGGCAAACATTACACTCGGCGAGATGAAGTGATGATTGAAAAGAGTTTACTTTAATAACGATGATGGTTTAAGTAAATGGTTACCAGACTACAACAACGAATTTCTTAGATTTTCTGATTTCCCGGAACCTATAAACATTTAAAATTTCAATAAGATAAGTGTTAGGATTCCGTTTTGGAGCTAGGGTCTGCGACAGACGACGGACTGGTATGTGCCTAACCAATTTCATATTATTTTCTGCCAGCGAGTTTGGCTACAGAACAGAACAATCAGGACAGTTTGCTGCAAGAATTTTACTTGCCGTGGCTAAACAAATACACAGCGATCCTCATTCGTATTGTCTTATTCGTGTTAAGGAAGTACTTACTAAAGAGATGAGTAGGTGCGGTGCGGTGTCGGCGCGAACAAGCCATTTTTCACAACTGTCGCTTTTAGAAGAGAAAACGCAGAAAAGAAAAGCTAGTAAAGGAAAGCCATTGTGCTTATTCGAGTTTACTACACCACAGTAACACTTCGCTCTCGGTGTAATTTGACAACAAAGGCTGCGGAGCTCGAGGTGAAACTAAGCTGGACATTATACAATATTCCGAGGCAGGTCGTCGGAAATTTAGCTTATTTTATTTTTATTTTTATTTACATCGAATGCTTGAGAATTAGTTCTTTTTGTGACGGAGTTTCACCATATTATGAATTATATTAATATACCGTTTATCTGGAGAACTTCACAACCCACAAAAGAATTTAACAAGTAAAACCTATAAAAAATTTCCATTATTTATAAACAAATAAAATCTAATTCAATGACATTTGCATAATAAAACGAAACCAAAAATAGCAATTTCAATCGATAGTTAAATATGAAACAAAGGTAATCGACAATAAAATATATATATAAAAATAAAACATCTTATTACAATAACAACATTGTAAAAATTATGAATTTTATTGATATAAAAATAGTCTATTACATATTTTTTTTTTTATTAAATTAAATTCTAAATAGATTTTACATAGGCGCATAAAATACACAGCCCGAACGTGCCAGCACGGAACCTGAATAGAATATACATTTTATACTTATACCACAAATCAATCATCATCATCAATCATCATCAATCAATATCAATCAATACTAATAATAAATCTGTAAGGGATGGTCATGGAGTAAGTTGCTTTGTTTTTTGAGATATTGGGTTTGTAGACTCTGTGTATGATACTAAAACTAAATTTCAGATTTTTAGAAATCATTTCTGTATGTATGTATGTTCCACCATAACTCTTAAACCGATCATCTGAATTCGATGAAACTTCGTACAAGTACATTTACCTACACGGGACACAGGATAGGCTAAATAAAATTCACTTCCGGTTACGCTAAGATGTGGCTCCCATACTAACCGATATGTTCCGTAGGCGCCGTAGTACTATAGGTATTTACCGAGCGGGCGGCCGGCAGCTGGCGGCGGCCGCGCGGAAGAGGCGCGGAGAGTGGCGAGCGGGCAGCGAGCGAACTGAATAGCCGCAATATGATAGAATGGATCTCTGTTCCTCTTTCACGCAAAAACTACTGAACCGATTTTGATGAGCCTTTACAGTACAAAATAACATATCTAGGCTATAATTTATAAAGACATTGTGTAAATTGGCCCAAATAGGTATATCGATAAATGTCAGGTAGGTCGGAAAAAATCCTGCCATCTGAGAGCTATCTCAGCGTGCGCTGCGTAAACCGTTAGAGTTACATGAAGATAATGTACCTATGTTGACGCTGTTTCTCATAAATAGTTCTAAAAAAAAGTCCGCGACAGCATATATCTACTTTTTATGTGGAAGCCACTATAGCCAAAATAGTGAACGATAAATACATTTAAATTGGATACTGAATTTACAATGCACATTTTATAGTTTGAATTAATCCTTATCAAAATACAAACATTTATAGCTTCTGGTATTTAAAGTAGATAAACTTTGGCTTTTACACTAAGTAATTTGGACAAATAGTTTAAAAGTTACGACGATGAGAATGTCTTGATATGGCGTCCTGCGGTACGGCGCACAGTACGGGCGGGGCGGGGGGCAGCGGGGCGAGGCGAATGTGTATGTATGAATTTCCTCCATAAAATTTAAGCCGATCATCTAAATTCGATTAAAATTAGTACACGCACATTTAGCTATACGAGACACAGGATAGGCTAAATAAAATTCAGTTCCGGTTACGATAATAGGTATAATATTTTACTTAGGTATCTAAATGATTGGATTTATTTTAACTGAAGTTTCTTATTTTAATATCGATAGCTTTTCCCGTGGATTCGCTCGCGTGAAATTCGTATTTCAAAAGAAGAAAGTAAGTAACTTAGGCCAGGGCCGGAGGGTGAACTGTATTCAGATAAACAATAAACATTCTCAAAGAAAGTAAGTAACATACTAAAGGCGAGGCCGTAGGCCGAGCTGCGTTCAGGAAGAGTATAAACCTTTTCGAAGAAAGTAAGTAACAAAGGGCGAGGCCGAAGGCCGAGCTGCATTCAGGAATACTCTAAACCTTCTCGAAGAAATTAAGTAATTGAGGGCGAGGCCGAAGGCCGAGCTGCGTTCAGGAAGACTATAAACCTTCTTGATTAAAGTAAGTAACTGAGGGCGAGGCCGAAGGCCGAGCTGCGTTCAGGAAGACGATAACCTTTTCGAAGAAATTAAGTAACAGAGGGCGAGGCTGAAGGCCGAGCTGCGTTCAAGAAGACCATAAACCTTCTCGAAGGAAAGCACTGACGTGGCACCAAGCTCATCCGGTGTTATGGGCTGACATCACGGATGTTGTAGGTGATGTAGCCAACTGTGTCAGTTTCCATAAAAAAAAAATTAAAAAAAGTAAGTGACTAAGGGCGTGGCCGAAGGCCGAGCTGTATCCTGGAAGACGCTGACGGTAAGTTACTATGGGCGATAGTTACATTTATAGTCTTCCTGAACGCAGCTCGGCCTTCGGCCTCGCCCTCAATTACTTGATTTCTTCGAAAAGGTTTATAGTCTTCCTGAACGCAGCTCGGCCTTCGGCCTCGCCCTTAGTTACTTACCTACTTTCTTCGAGAAGGTTTATTGTCTTCCTGAACGCAGCTCGGCCTTCGGCCTCGCCCTATTTTACTTACTTTCTTCGAAAAGTTTATCGTCTTCCTGAACGCAGCTCGGCCTCCGGCCTCGCCCTCAGTTACTTACTTTCTCCGGACGGTTTAGTCTTCCTGAACGCAGCTCGGCCTTCGGCCTCGCCCTTAGTTACTTACTCTCTTCGAGAAGGTTTATGGTCTTCCCGAACGCAGCTCGGCCTTCGGCCTCGCCCTCAATTACTTAATTTCGTCGAGAAGTTTTATAGTCTTCCTGAACGCAGCTCGGCCTTCGGCCTCGCTCTCAATTACTTAATTTCATGGAGAAGTTTATAGTCTTCCTGAACGCAGCTCGGCCTTCGGCCTCGCCCTTAGTTACTTACTTTGTTCGAGAAGGTTTATGGTCTTCCTGAACGCAGCTCGGGCTTCGGCCTCGCCCTCTGTTACTTACTTTCTTCGAGAAGGTTTATTGTCTTCCAGAATGCAGCTCAGCCTGAAGCCTCGCCGTTAGTTACTTACTTTAGTTGAGAAGGTTTATTGTTTACCTAAACGCAGATCGGCCTTAGTTACTTACTTTCTTCCTTTGAAATACGAATTTCACGCGAGCGAAGCCGCGGGCAAAAGCTAGTAATAAATAATATAAGTTTTATATTTTTTAATAATTTACTTTCAATTATAAAAAAAATATTTTTAAACTTATCTCTTAAAATATTTTATTTTAATTTTTAATTAAATTATTTAAATAAAATAATTATAAAATAAATATAATATTACACGTTTTTTAAAAAAAAATTTATTATCTTTAAAAACGATTAACATTTTATTTCAAATGAATTATTAGAAATAATTATACCTACTTCATTAACTATTATTAATTAATTAACTCTTTTAAATTTTAAAAATTTAAATATACACGGTGTTGCAACCCCAACCGTTAAACCCGAAAGGGGGTGATTCTGTACGTGAAATAGAACAACTTTTGTTCTACGACTTTTTTATTTGAAGAAAAAAAAATTTTTTTTCTCCATACATTTTGAGAATAGGTAATTAAAATTTGTATGGAAAAAATATTTTTTTTTTTTTATGGAACCTGACACGGTTGGCTACATCACCTACAACATCCGTGATGTCAGCCCATAACACAGGGTGAACTAGGTGCCATGTCAGTGCTTCCCTTCATTTCATGTCGGCTACACTAAACTGGACGGAAAACACGAACTATTTACATAGCCGTTTCGACCGACGTTTCGTTCAGTGCGGTGGTACCAACCCGGCCGGGATAAACCCTACCACCTAGTAAGGTAAGAAGGGAAGGGACCTACAGTTTAACGTGGAATCCGAACCACGGTCAGCCTCCAACGGTCGAGCGGTCACCCATCCAATCACTGACCGCGCTCAGCGTTGCTTAAAAACAGTTGACTAACCAACCGCGCCACTGAGCTACCGAGGCTGACGAATTTTCTTATCCCTTAGTCGACTTTTACGACATGCGACGGGGAGAGATGCAGTGGGGCTATTCTTTTTAAGTACCGACCCCACACGGTACATTTTTTTTTGTTTCAAAAAAATTTAGTTTCACATATAGAATAACCCCCTTATGTCAGTTAAAAATATTACGGGGGCCACTGCAACACCGTGTATAATCTTTTTTAATAAACTTAGATACACAAGATACAATAAAATAAATTTACTTTTCTTACAAAAATATTTTTCAATTATTTAAAAATTATTTTACAATGATAATTAACTATAAAAATTTTATTTTTTTTTTTAATAATATGCACCTACATTAAAATATATTTTTAGATTCTTTCAAATTATTTTTTATTAAATTTAAATTAATAAATTTATAATTTCAAATTAATGCATTTTTAAACAATATCTTTTCAATGTAAATGAAATACTTAATTAAGCTTTAATTTGGTAGCGGTCGTTCCGACGAGGCATGGGAAGATAGATTTTCTCGCACAGTACGTGTGAACAGTTTGGTAAGTTCTCGCGCGAGTTTTTCGACGAGAAATCTCGCGCAAAGCTCGCGAGCTAAACTCGCAGTAAAAATAGCCTATAGTGTAAACACGTTGACGAGAAACTTACGCGAGACTCGCGTAAGTTTCTCGTCAGTCTAAACGAGGCCTTAGAAGGGGTCGAACCACGGTCGAACACTTACGTCGATAGACGTCTGTCCTCTGTCATATCGCATTTTTAGTTTTTCGTGTCCCGTACGGAAGCCTATTACTAAGCCTCCGCCGTCCGTCCGTCGGTCCGTCCGTCTGTCCGAGGGCTGTATCTCTTGAACCGTAATAGGTAGCCCGTTGAAACTTTCGTGTTACTATGACGGATATAGCAAATAAGAAAAATAAGAAAATGTAAAAAATTAAAGGGGGTCCTTTAATTTAAAAAATAGAAGGGCCCCATGCAACAAACGTCTGAAAAATCGATTAGTCACACTATTGAATAATAGATGGCGACACAGGCTTTTATACATTGCAATGTTGAAAGACAAAAGATAGGCGGATAATAGCGGATAGATACGCAAACCTCCGTGCGCGAGTAAAACTCGCACTTAACAGATTTTTTGTATTGAACATCGACGAACGTACAGCAGCGGCTGGACGTGTTATAAAATCGTACATTCCTGCTTAAAATCATTTTTAAACGGTTTTATTTAGCTTGACTCCGTATATTTGTTTGTTTGTTACTATCTTTGTTTCAAATCTTGCGACAACTTTTTCAACTACTTCTACTGAACCGATTTTTATGAAACTTTGCACACACATTGAGTTCTCGTGACAATACAATATTATGATAATTTCAACTTGGTAACGAAGGTCTGATGATGAAGTCAGGAGGTGTACAGTGGAACTCTTCAACCGTTACTAGTAACCCCCTCGAGTTTGGGCTCATATGGTTGGTTTGGACGAGTGTCCCATACTACTACCAATACACTTGGTGACGAGGGTCTGATGATGGAGTCAGGAGGTGTACAGTGGAACTCTTCAACCGTTACTAGTAACCCCCTCGAGTTTGGGCTCATATGGTTGGTTTGGACGAGTGTCCCATACTTCTACCAATACACTTGGTGACGAGGGTCTGATGATGGAATCAGGAGGTGTACAGTGGAACTCTTCAACCGTTACTAGTAACCCCCTCGAGTATGAGCTCATTTGGTTTGTTTGAACGAGTGTCCTATACATCTACCAATACACTTGGTGACGAGGGTCTGATGTTGGAGTCAGGAGGTGAACAGTGGAACTCTTCAACCGTTACTAGTAACCCCCTCGAGTTTGGGCTCATTTGGTTAGTTTGGACGAGTGTTCCATACTTCTACCAATACACTTGGTGACGAGGGTCTGATGATGGAGTCAGCAGGTGTACAGTGGAACTCTTCAACCGTTACTAGTAACCCCCTCGAGTTTGGGCTCATTAGGTTGGTTTGGACGAGTGTCCCATACTTCTACCAATACACTTGGCGAGGGTCTGATGATGGAGTCAGGAGGTGGACAGTGGAACTCTTCAACCGTTACTAGTAACTCCCTCGAGTTTGGGCTCATATGGTTGGTTTGGACGAGTGTCCCATACTACTACCAATACACTTGGTGACGAGGGTCTGATGATGGAGTCAGGAGGTGTACAGTGGAACTCTTCAACCGTTACTAGTAATCCCCTCGAGTTTGGGCTCATTTGATTGGTTTGGACGAGTGTCCCATAGTTCTACCAATATACTTGGTGACGAGGGCCTGATGATGGAGTCAGGAGGTGTACAGTGGAACTCTTCAACCGTTACTAGTAACCCCCTCGAGTTTGGGCTCATTTGGTTGGTTTGGACGAGTGTCCCATACTTCTACCAATACACTTGATGACGAGGGTCTGATGATGGAGTCAGGAGGTGTACAGTGGAACTCTTCAACCGTTACTAGTAACCCCCTCGTGTTTGGGCTAATTTGGTTGGTTTGGACGAGTGTCCCATACTTCTACCAATACACTTGGTGACGAGGGTCTGATGATGGAGTCAGGAGGTGTACAGTGGAACTCTTCAACGGTTACTAGTAACCCCCTCGAGTTTGGGCTCATATGGTTGGTTTGGACGAGTGTCCCTTACTTCTACCAATACACTTGGTGACGAGGGTCTGATGATGGAGTCAGGAGGTGTACAGTGGAACTCTTCAATCGTTACTAGTAACCCCATCGACTTTGGGCTCATATGGTTGGTTTGGACGAGTGTCCCTTACTTCTACCAATACACTTGGTGACGAGGGTCTGATGATGGAGTCAGGAGGTGTACAGTGGAACTCTTCAACCGTTACTAGTAACCCCCTCGAGTTTGGGCTCATATGGTTGGTTTGGACGAGTGTCCCTTACTTCTACCAATACACTTGGTGACGAGGGTCTGATGATGGAGTCAGGAGGTGTACAGTGGAACTCTTCAACCGTTACTAGTAACCCCCTCGAGTTTGGGCTCATATGGTTGGTTTGGACGAGTGTCCCATACGTCTACCAATACACTTGGTGACGAGGGTCTGATGATGGAGTCAGGAGATGTACAGTGGAACTCTTCAACCGTTACTAGTAATCCCCTCAAGTTTGGGCTCATTTGGTTGGTTTGGACGAGTGTCCCATACTTCTACCAATACACTTGGTGACGAGGGTCTGATGATGGAGTCAGGAGGTGTACAGTTGAACTCTTCAACCTTTACTAGTAACCGCCTTGAGTTTGGGCTCATTTGGTTTGTTTAAACGAGTGTCCTATCCCATACTTCTACCAATACACTTGGTGACGAGGGTCTGATGATGGAGTCAGGAGGTGTACAGTGGAACTCTTCAACCGCTACTAGTAACCCCCTCGAGTTAGGGGCTCATATGGTTGGTTTGGACGAGTGTCCCATACTTCTACCAATACACTTGGTGACGAGGGTCTGATGATGGAGTCAGGAGGTGTACAGTGGAACTCTTCAACCGTTACTAGTAACCCCCTCGAGTTTGGGCTCATATGGTTGGTTTGGACGAGTGTCCCATACGTCTACCAATACACTTGGTGACGAGGGTCTGATGATGGAGTCAGGAGGTGAACAGTGGAACTCTTCAACCGTTACTAGTAATCCCCTCAAGTTTGGGCTCATTTGGTTGGTTTGGACGAGTGTCCCATACTTCTACCAATACACTTGGTGACGAGGGTCTGATGATGGAGTCAGGAGGTGTACAGTTGAACTCTTCAACCTTTACTAGTAACCGCCTTGAGTTTGGGCTCATTTGGTTTGTTTGAACGAGTGTCCTATCCCATACTTCTACCAATGCACTTGGTGACGAGGGTCTGATGATGGAGTCAGGAGGTGTACAGTGGAACTCTTCAACCGCTACTAGTAACCCCCTCGAGTTAGGGGCTCATATGGTTGGTTTGGACGAGTGTCCCATACTTCTACCAATACACTTGGTGACGAGTGTCTGATTATGGAGTCAGGAGGTGTACAGTGGAACTCTTCAACCGTTACTAGTAACCCCCTCGAGTTTGGGCTCATTTGGTTTGTTTGGACGAGTGTCCCATACTTGTCGAACGCAAAATTATGAAACAGACATACCATCTGTTCAAATTGATTTTGAAAGAGACGGCGGACACCATATCCATCCTGAGAGACGGATGTTACCGATAATTTTGTCATGGGCCTCCACTGTCCATAAAATGCAGGCCAGTACTGTTGACCGTGCTGTCGTGTATTTGGGCTCCAGACTATTTGAGGAGGGTCAAGCGTATGTTGCATTGAGTCGCGTAAAGTCTTTAGAAGGGTTATGTATTGAGGAGCTTGATTGTGAGTAATTGACAGGTAAGAAACCGAGTAACAAAGATGCAATGAGAGAGTTGGAAAGGACGACGAGTTTACGTTATGAATGATACGAGCCAAAAATCAAACTAAAAACGAGTAAATAAAAAAATAGGTAAAAAAACTTTTAAGTTAAACGGTTTTATTAAAAATAAAAAACTAGAAAAAAACAGCTGTACAAAAAACTAGAAAATAATAAGGACACAAGCCTGGGCGTTCTTAAGATTTTACGTCTGGGTAAGAAATCGTGCAATACTAGCGTGCTGTCTTCTCATGTCGGATGCCAAAGGGCACATTGTGTCGCTGCGTCAGCGGAATAAATAATAATTTGAGACTTTTAACAGACTAATATAAAAACGTGGGGCGTATAATATGCGTAATAAATAACATGCGCCCCACGTTTTTATATTATTCTGTTAAAAGTCTCAATTTATTACTTATTCCGCTGACGCAGCGACACAATGTGCCCTTTGGCATCCGACATGAGAAGACAGCACGCTAGTATTGCACGATTTCTTACCCAGACGTAAAATCTTAAGAACGCCCAGGCTTGTGTCCTTATTATTTTCTAGTTTTTTGTACAGCTGTTTTTTTCTAGTTTTTTATTTTTAATAAAACCGTTTAACTTAAAAGTTTTTTTACCTATTTTTTTTATTTATTTATCTTCTACGTATAGATAGAGAAAAGCTTCCGTAATACTGATGTAATATTGGCAGGCAGGTGATATTGGCTGACCGGAGCATGTGCTCTGGCCCCTCTAACACAGACAACCTTGCCAGACTACGTAAAAAATAATTGTATAAACCATTATAGTCTATACCTAGCGTGAAATTTAAAGTGCCTGAGTTTCTCTCGCAGATTTTGTAACGAACATAACCTCGGAACATAAAGGTTGCCGTAACTTGATTATGTTGAGTTTGTAAACCTTTATAGTTACCGCCGGTGGTGTGGCCTTTAGCGTGTAGATAAGCACGCACACATTGATACAATACACGATGTGGTTAGTAGCTCTCTAACCTAGTAATTTTGTCATGTTATGGAAGATGTTAGATGTAATTGTTACAATTAAAATATAGGATACAAGCATAATATTATAAAACAATTGTATTCATAATTATTTTATAAATACGTCCACTCATACGTGCGAGTATATATAGCATGCACAGTAATGAATAATTTATTGCTCCACATACTTACAGTGTATAGAGAACAGAGAAAGTTACATTGAGGTGGAATATTTTTTTCAGATATCCTTTCTGCCGTCCGATGGCAAAATCGTGCAAGTCGAAAACATTGGTTTTGAGATAATTCCGTTTAAAGTTTTTTGCCTTCTTTGTTTCATAAAGTTTGATTTATGTATTTTCTAGTTATGAAAAATATACAGAAAGAAGCATTTTTGTACCCTTTTCATGGGAGGTGTAAAAAAAAGTCACTATTTACTTTATTTTAATAACAATGTTAAAAAACCTACTCTGGCGGAACATTCACTAGATAAGTATTAAAAATCCATATGCCAAACTACGGCAAGTCTTGAGTTGCAGTTGTTTACCGTAATCTTTTAGCTTCTAGCTTGTATTGAAAATGCCCATAACTTTAGTTGTAATGATTTGCCTTGAGAAAGAGATTTGATTTGAGAAAGAGCTTAAAGGGCAAGAGATAAATAATAATTAGTGCTTTAAAACATTTGCTATTTATATATATACAGAATATATTGAGTATTGCTTAATTTGAAAATCGTGGTGGTTCTGGGGGGAATGGAGATGTTCATTCCCAGCGCGCTCGTCCACCCCGGTGGTAAAAGCCAGTCGATGCTGAAGCTGTCGCAGCTAATGGTGCAGCTTACCGTACATGGTCGTACGCTGCGCTCGTGCCAGAGGTGATCCTAACATCTCCGGCAAAATGCATAGTGCCTTAATATAACTGTACCTTTTGTGTGTAATATTTATTTATCGTAAATGGCATGATCTGACATTATACACGGTGTTGCAACCCCAACCGTTAAACCCGAAAGGGGGTTATTCTGTACATGAAACCGAACAACTTTTGTTGTACGACTTTTTAATTTGAAGAAAAAAAAAAAATTTTCCCCCATACATTTTGAGAATAGGTATTAAAATGTTGTATGGAAAAAAGAAATTTTACTTTTGTTTCAATATTTTTTTTCGCCGCATAAGTTATTTAGTTTCACATATAGAACCATCCCCTAATGTCAGTTAAAAATATTACGGGGGCAATTGCAACATCGTGTATATTACTTAGTCGACATGGGGCAGCGAGTATGCAACATCAAATTGTCTTCAACTTCTACTAAAGTCACCGCCATAGCTAGCCGCATCGCTGCCGCGCGCGCGGGGGCGTAGCGACGACACGCGACGACGACGCTACGGTTCGGCGGCGCGGCGCGGGGGGGCGGCGACTCGGCGCAGGCGGTAGTCGGGAGTGGCATCGGATTACATCGGCGACCATCTGCCCGCTCGACGTGAAACAATCAACTTAACGAGTCCATACCCTCGCACGCAGGATTAAAACCTAATACGCGGAGTGTACACGACACTCGCGTGCCCGTTCGTTAAGTGAGCCTTCGTCTCTGTAAATAAACTCGACCGTACGAACATGAATATCGGCTTGACCGTCTCCCGCCGACACCGATTTTCAGCGAAACCATTTTAGCGCATATGAGATATTTCGACACCTAGCCTCTGCCCGGGTAATGAATGAACGACAAGCTCCGTAGCCATTCTGTGGCCATACGTTCCTTGTTGTTGCACGTATAGCGAGCATTACTTCTTGTCGCACTCGCACGTAGGTATCTCGCGTTCGGCACAGCTTATTCTGTACTAGCTTTTGCCCGCGGCTTCGCTCACGTGAAATACGTATTTCCAAGGAAAGTAAATAAGGCCGGAAGGCAGAAAGTAAGTAAATATATATATATACATATGAAGAAAAGCAATTATTATACTAATAGTGATTGGAACTACAGGAATCGTTGGCAGATCTATTGACAAATATATTTCGGTTTTAAAAGCAGATATCAAAATTGAAATTCTACAACGACAAGCTGATATATACAGGATGTTTGGTAATTCGATACATTCCTTTTAAGGGGTCATTCTAGAGCTAATTTGCAACAAATTTGTCCCAATAAACTATGGGTCGAAAATGAATATTTTTTGAGTTATTTAGGTTTGAATTTTTAACATTGAAAATGTTTTTCGATCGCTTCAGTAGGGCCCCCATTTTGTGTTTGTCCCCCGCGTGTGTTTTTTTTTTTGCATAACCTCTGATTTATGACCTTTTATTTCTGAGATTACGGATATTTTCCGCGATAATATTTTTTTAAAGTAGTCTCTCATTTGTCACCTATTAGAAAATAGCTGATTAAGTACCCAGAGTGGAGTAATTATTTTTAACCGACTTCCAAAAAAGGAAGAGGTTCTCAATTCGACTGTACGTTTTTTTTTTTGTATGTTTGTTACGCGATTTCTCCGTCAATTGAGGGCCGATTTAGAAAATTCTTTTTTTGTTTGGTAGGTTATACTAAGGCAAGCAAAAATGATGCATGAAAGAAAACATGAGTTAATGATATCCTTTGTGATTTGTGTAGCCTTTTTAGCACCGCCTTCAACTCTAGGGTTCGTTTTTTTTAGGTTTTTATTTCATATATTTTTAAAGGCGGTTTTTATATTTTTATTTTAAATAGTTTTTTAGTTCTACTTTTTTTAGGAAGTCGGTTTTATGTTTTTTAAAACTTTTTTTTTATTTCACAGTTTTTTAAGTAATTTTTTTGTAATTATAATTTTTTGGTAACAAGACAGAAAATTTCCGAAAAAATTTAAAACCTAAATAACTCAAAAACTATTTATGCTCGACCCATAGTTTCTTGGGACAAATTTGTTGCAAATTAGCTCTAGAATGACCCCTTAGAAGGAATGTATCGAATTACCAAACACCCTGTATACATGCAATGACAAAATGTATGACCGGCTATTTGGAAGAATTACAAGGAAACAATAATCACACCACTGAATATTAAGTTGAAGAACTACCCTGTACATCTACCACATCTACCCTCTCCCAAGGTGATCTTGGGCGGGAATGATGAAGATTGTCCAGCCAAAACCCAACGATGGCTGAGGTTCCAAAAAACTTGGACGAGGATTTATATATAAATTGTTCGTTCGTTTTCTTGAGACTCTCAGCACATACAAGCACTGGGTTAAGAACAGTCCCCCGCCCAAGTGCATCACGGGAGTGCTTCCGTATGGATACGGAACCCAAAAAAAAGTAACTTCAAACGTTCATGCTTAATCCACCGCTACGACGAAGATCTAACGTGATCTCTCCCTTGCAGATGAAGCAACCATTCCCACAACATCAAGGCCGGTGAGAGAGTGATATTTTTGTTACAGAAGGAGAAGGAGCCTTAAATAACTTTGAACACTGTATTATTCTTGTGCCGAACAGTTAAATTGCTCTGCCTATATCCTAAGTCACGGGCTCGGCAGTGGATCCTAACTTGTACTGCCAATTTACTGCTAATATAGAGTATCACAGTACCATATATCAGTAACACACGGGTTAAAGCAACTCGACAAAAGTATTTCAACTTTGCTCCGGTACCTCCAGTATTACGTAAACCGAGGAAGCACGAATTTTAGCGAGCGTCTCGGGAGTCGGGACTCACTCGTGTGTGTGAAGGACAGAATTTTCCCTTTTTACATATTTCATAACACGCCATAGATAGTATGAGTGGCGCTAACCATGACATGGCGATACGGAACCCTCGGTGCGCGATTTCGACTCGCACTTGGACGGTATTTTTCATCTATAAAAACGAAAGAAATAACAAGGAACGTTTATCGAAAATGCTGTAGTCAGGCGTGTAGAAGGATTGGAATAGGCAGGTAGCCCGACTGTCTCCCTTCTATTTCCTTGTTATTTCCTTCTTTTTTCATAGTCAGGTTTTATAATATATACTCGTATAATATATATATTTTTTTACGCAAACCGATTGCTATCTGAAAGCCGTCGCTCGCTTTTACAGAACAGAAACGTCCGTTGCCTTACGCAAATGTCAGGGAGACGAGAGAAACAAATATAAAGTCGTGATTCCTGTTGATTTTATTCTGGAGTAGTAGGTAGGTATGTATTGCTTTACAAATGGGGCTCGATAAACAGCGCAGGTCTAAACGTGATTGTAAATCAAACTTATAAAGTAATTTCAGTGTCAGGACATCAATTTAAAGTTCCTCTCACTAGATAAATCAATACAATTTGATTAAGGAAATTCGTAGTTTTTTTATGACAAAGTCCTTTGACCACAGTAGTGTATAAAAATAACAAAAATAGTTGATTATTAATCTTGACTAGAACACAAATGTACTGTAAAAATTAATAAATGTAAAACGTGTACATAAAAATAATAAGCTAATAATTAGATATGAAAATGTTCAAGGCTTACGAGGAGAAAGTAAGTCTGTTATTAGAGTTAATTTTAAAAGACAACCATGTTGATATATTTTGTGTTTCGGAACCTTGGACAGACTCCTGTGAATTGCTCCCTCAGCAAGTACCAAATTATTCTGTAATAAGTAATTATCACACACAAAAAAAAATATTATAGGCGGGAGACTAAATTTTTGTTAGAAACGGCTTGAGAGCAAAGAATAGGCCAGATATAGTTAATGTCAGTTGAGAAAGTGTTAGAAGTTAGCTGTATTGAGATGAAATATTTTATCATACTTTCTGTGTATAGGTCGCCATCAAGGAGAAATCAATGAGAAGACACATTTATTTAGTCTCTATTATAATAACTATAACTGAAACAAATTGTTGCGATATAAACGGCCGCCCCAGAGGAATCAGACAGTGAACATTGTCCAGGGGCTAGGGGCGGCGCGGGTGGCAGAGGTGGCTGTGGTGGCGGGGGCGGCGCGGTCGACAAGATCACGGCCAATACCGGTTCGAGCGAGCGCACCGCTCTTTGGCTCTTTTCAGGAGTACCGCTTCCGCCGTCCGGCGAGGTGATTGTTATCAGTACGTGCCCCTTCACACTCTACGCAAACAATTTAGATTTTTTTATGAAGACTTGACACGGTCGGCTACATCACCTACAACATCGTGATGTCAACACATAACACCTTGGTGAACTAGGTGCCATGCTCGGTTCTTCCCTTTGATCGTGCCGGCTACACTGAACTGGACGGAAAACACGAACTATTTACATAGCCGCTTTGACCTTTCATTCAGTGCGGTGGTACAAATCCACTGAGTTTTTTTATGTGTGGTTAGATTAGAATTAGAATATATGTAGTTAGGTAGATTTTTATGATTTACTAGATTTATTTTATTTAATTATTTCAAAGATCTATTGTGACTTATTGGAGTAACTCCTGCTCTATCCTTACAATATGAGTGGATTTACGGTGCTTTACTCAACAACTCGTAAAAAGCCTTCATACAAGCAAGTTGCCATTTACATTCGTGTGATGACTGTTTTACGATGCTTGTAGCTCGGTAAACACATTAAAAATAAAAAAAACCCCGACAACCCTTAAAATGTAATAAAATTTCCGCTTAGTTAATTAAAGGTGTCGGGGGACCGAGTAAAGTGTTTTTTACTTAGCTTTATTTACTATTAGTACTTTCCTGCCCTTAATTAACTAAGCGGAAATTTTTTTTTTTACTTTTTATGAGTTGTTGTTGTGTCGGGAGTTTTTTTTTATTATTTGTAATGAACTTTTCTATTTTTTTTTCAAGATAAATTGATTATTTAAATAATTGAATCTTTATTTACTATTAGTAAGTTCTAACAAATATTTGGAAAAAGCAAAAGTCTGAATAACCTGTTACATGGACAAATATTTCAATATTCGGCTTACTTCAATAAACATTTAGTTTATGAATATAATAGAAAAACAAATAATAATATAAATCCGCACTGATCGGACTGCCCAGTGCTTGTGTGAACAAGCCCTAAAGTGGTCGACTAGAAAGGCTAATTCATATTAGGGTTCGGTGCGTAAAAGGCAAAAGCCATTATTTTCGTTTTGGTACAGAAGGGTAGAGAAGCAGAGATGAACACAAAAATATTTTACCTTAGAACATGAGTACCTACCTATATGTACAATAGTAGTATATATGTCTGGCATGGACAGAATTATATTGGCACCTACCTACCTACACACACATATAACGCTACCACTCGACTCGACACAATCGTCCTACAGAAATGGTACGCAATTTTGTATGTTCGTCGGAATTTAGTGAAGCACATCCATTAATCAAAGTCAAGTATTTTTTACATTCAAAGTTTTAAATCCAACGTGTCACTCGTTTGTACGCCCATGGATAGTAAACCACCGATATTAATACAAGATGACTAGGTATTAATTAAAATAGGTAAATGAAACCACAGATGTAAGTGAACTATTAATTAAAATAGGTAAATGACACCACAGATGTAAGTGAACTATTAATTAAAAATAGGTAAATAAATAAAATATGTAATGAATGACCTTTGCAAGTTCGTGTGATGCGTGAAATCCAGTGTTCTGTGCGTGGTTGTTTGTACAACTTACAGTGATTTTTTTACACACAGTGATATTTTACGCACAGTGTATCGAGTTCAGCGACCACACACATTCAATACCATGTCTTGTAAATAACAGCTCCGATTTCATTAATACGGCGGTTGCTTTTTACCGACTTCAAAAAAGGAGGTCAATTCGACCCGTGTGTATGTAATATAGTTAGAATTGCACAAATTCGTATATGTTAGTCTATGTAGGCTTCTAAATAGGTGTGCCAAACATAACTGTATGTATATTTGTATGTATATGTTTGTATATATGTATGTATGTCCACGAATTTCTCGGAAACTAGAAATCGAATTGCCATAATTCAACTTAAGGCTATTCCTTAAGTGCAAATTTCATCAAAACTGGTTCAGTAGTTTTCAAGATATGGACTGTTAAGTGTGTACCAATCACTGGAAAAACACGTCGTCGGCTTACGCCCAATTCTACGCAGAACTTGTTATGTGATATAACTAAAAAGAGTGAAATAAAAACTGTTTTAAAAAACATTGAACGGACTTAAAAAAAACAACTAGAACTTAAAAGTGTTAAATAATATTTTGATTCATATTCGGACCCTTGAGCTGAAGGCGGTACAAAAGCACAAAAGGGTCCATCTATAAATTTTCAGGTGTGCTTTTTTACCACCTTCAACTCAAGGGTCCGAATATGAACCAAAACAAATAAAAAAAAAAATCCTAATATAATAACACGTTTAAGTTATAGTTGTTTTTTGAAGTCGGTGCAATGTTTTTTAAAACAGTTTTTTTTTTATTAACCAACTGACTTATATTCTGCACACCGGAGCGACACAGGGCAACACAATATGAATTAATTGTAATATGAAAAACCTTAGACAATCCTATTCCAAAAATCTTCCCCGTCGTTATTCTCCGCACTCCAAGTGATTACTCCGTGTGAATTAGTTAATGTGCAAATATGAATTAATGGCATCATTACATACACGGTGCACGTGATAGATGGTGCGTGTCGGAGCGTCATTGTTTGCGGACATGTCAGTCTACGTGCGGCTGCGACTGCACGCTGCACACCGCGCCGCTGCCGCCCCCGCCCGCCGCCGCCGCCAGGTGGTCTCCGCGGGCGTGCACTTTTATTTCCAATTTGCCGAGCGAGGGGTTGCTCGCTCTGATAATAATTGCGGCCGCTCCACCCACCTCCCCGCTTCACACACACCCGCACATTCACCCAAACAACCAATTATTCATTTTGAAGTTGACCGAGGCCGGACCACACTGCCGGCCGGCATTATCGCCGGTCCTATCGCGCGTACCTCTACATTGTCCAGTCTTGTTTGCTCCACTTCGTACGATTTCGGTATTTATGTTAGAATTCGAGCCAGGGCTCGTATATCGGCAGCCCGTGATCCTTTGAAAATAATAACGAGGAAAATTCATTTTATTCCCGAGTGAAAACTCAGGAGCGTAATACGGGCTTTGCTCCCGTAGTCCCAGCTAAAAAGAAACGGAAGTCAATTTATTACTTGAGTACATTTGGAATATAATCTCAAAATAAGTACTTAGTATCCCACTAAAATGTGTTTTACTATTCTAGGTAGGTTATATCTTTTCTTCAATAAAACTATATTCACGAATAAAGTGATCATGGTGGATCACTCATCTATACGGGGGCGTATAATAATATTTTTTTTTTATGGAAACTGACACGGTTGGCTACATCACCTACAACGTCCGTAATGTCAGCCCATAACACCGGGTGAACTAGGTGCCACGTCAGTGCTTCCCCCTTTGATCGTGCCGGCTACACTGAACTGGTCGGAAAACACAAACTATTTACATAGCCGTTTGGACCGACGACGTTTCATTCAGTGCGGTGGTACCAACCCGGGAGGGTTAAACCCTACCACCACGTAAGATTAGGAGGGAAGGGACCTACAGTTTTACGAGGAATCCGAACCTCGGTCAGCCTCCAACGGTCAGCGGTCACCCATCCAAGTACTGACCGCACCCAGCGTTGCTTAACATTCAACAGCGACAGTTGACTGTCTGCAGCACTGAGCTATCGAGGCTGACGAGAATATACGAGAGATCTTCCTTTATACGTCTATGATGACAACACTTTTTGACTGTTATTGTACATATATCTACGCTAATATAATGGCATTCGTATTATCATCTTCGTAACGAGATCTAAGTACTATTGTTAGTACTTATGCACAATATTGAACTAAACTCGGTATAATATGATATCATTTTATAATCTACTTATGCTAGGTTTAAAGTTTAATTATTTAAAATCATTGAACTAAAAACCTAAATTAAAAAGATGTATAAGTAATGTTTACAGGTATATTTCACAATATCGTGCCCATCGTGTCCTGAGTAGAAAGAGTCAACTCGATTCAACAACTAAACGATATTATATTTAGCAGGCTAGGTCGCCGTTCGCCGCGGTCCCGTTTCGCCGCGCGCTCCGCGGGGCCCGCTCGCCTAGAGTACGAAGTAACTATTAAGTAATCTGTGCTAGAGTGTCGAAGTGTCGTGTCGTGTCGTGTCGATGTGTGTCGACCACGCGACGACCGCCGAGACACCGAACGAACGTGACCTTACTGTTAATCAATTCGGAGATGATTTATATCGGACAGTTCTATAAAATATGAAATAAAATAAACATTGACACCCGAAACGATGAAATACGTCGTCGAATCGTGATTTACGCTCGCGTTTCACAAGATTTTTATAGCGTCATAAAATCTGCTCACGCCCCGCCCCGCCGCCCGCCCGCCCGCCGCGCCGCGCCGGGAGGACGCGCGCGGGCGGGAGGCTCGGATTTGACAAAACAAACGACGTAGCATTTGTTTGGCGTTTTTGGACGCTTAGAAAGTTCTGTCAGCATTACGAGCTGCGAAAATGGAACTAGTTTTATAGACAGTGAGGAGGTGCGTGCACGCTTGTGTAGCGGGCAGCAGCTGAGTGAGTGATTCATCATCACACCACGCTACATACTGTAGTAGTAGGTACCTACAGATCAATTTATTCCGTTATGTACCTAAGGGTTAATCTAATTCGCATTTATTTTTCTTAAGTGACTTTACCGGTGTAAAACTGTAGGTCCCTTCCCTTGCCCCTTACCACAGAATAGAAAAGGGTACTCCGTACAGAAGCTGCTCTGTACAAACACTCACAAAGAAATAGCTACTCTGCGACGACGCGATAAAGTACAAATTGACTCGCACAGAGCTGCATGCCTAACCACGATAAGCGCCTACATTTCGCTTCTCTTTCTGTCGTGTAACTCTATCTCGAAAGCGCGTCGTTCAGCGCGTTAAGGGCTGTGTCTTTGTGCTGTCTTATTGTGAGGAATAAAATGAAGATGATACCTACCAACTTTTATCGTTCTAGCTACCAACGATATGATATTTAGCTACGGCAAATTCATGCATGCGTTAGCGTCACAATTATGGTACGTTGACACGATGCGAGGTTTCACGCACGAGAAGCATGCCGCCTTCTCGAACGAGAAACTCGCATTCGTGAAGCGTTCGTGGAACTGTTTACACTATTCCACATCTCGTTCGAGGTCGTCTGTGTTTCTGTGTTTTGACAGTTGCACAAATGGAGTCTGTAGACGAAGGTTTGGCGTGTATTGGTACAATTTTAGCGTTTATTATAGCACGACGTTTGATTAGAAACAAAATAAAGAAAAAAAAACAGAAAAGATCTTTTTTTTTTAAACTGACACGGTTGGCTACATCACCTACAACATCCGTGATGTCAACCCATAACACATTGGTGAACTAGGTGCCATGTCAGTGCTTCCCTTCGGTCGTGTCGGCTACACTGAACTGGACGGAAAATACAAACTACCTATTTACATAGGTAGCCGTTTCGACCGACCTTTCTATCAGTGCGGTGGTACCAACCCGGGCGGGTTTAACCCTACCACCTAGTAATATAAGAAGGGAGTCATCTGAGATCTATGTTGATAAGGAAATGGATAAGTATATATATAAAGATAACTCAGACCATCATTTGCTCATCAATCCACTTTGTCATGGTGCCGTAAACAACCAAAAAGCACTAAGAAAACTTTTTTGCACCAACAAACTTCGTGCGAGACGCTCGTCTCGAACGCCAACTAATAAACATGCATGAACTCGTTCGCGCGCGAACGACGCTGCGTTCGTGCACGCATGCGAGCTTGCGAGAACTGTCTACACGGTGCGTGAATGCGTTCGAGAAGCATTTCTCGTGCGTGTACTCGCATCGTGTCAACCAGGCATTAGTTTCTCACATCGAAGCGTGCATTGCGTGCAACCTTCCAGTGATAGTTTTGTTTGATCAATAAATTTAATGATCAATGATCATCTACAACGTACCTATTATCCTTATACGAATTAGGCCATACACACGCTGTTCGGCGTTATCTAACTAATGTTATTGGCAATATAATAATATCATTTTAAATCAATGACCTCCTACTATATGAATAAATAAATTACTAGAAATAAATCAAAATGCTACTAAACAAAATACTTACCTTTCTTCGTCTCTCGGCAATGAAAAAAAAGACAAGTTTTCATTTGTCTGTTGACTTTTGCACCCGTCCACTGCACAATATTTACGTGATTTCGACATTTTCTAAATTCGAAAGCGCCACGCGCCCGGTCTGGCTGGATAGCGGCAGCCCACTGTTAATTGTAGATTAGCCGCTACGCCAAGCGGTAGGCATTTAACTCGCGACCTTGAGCGAGTGACGAAGGCCTGCCCTTACTAGGTGGTAGACTCAAATTGTAGCCGACTGGGTAAGTACCACCGTACTGGATGTAAGATGGCCACATAGCAGCCTCGGTTGTGTTCTTCTCTAGTCCAGAATAGCCAGCAATCCAGGGAAGTCTCCGGTATGACACCTACCTTCTCGGAGGTGATATTGGCTGTTCGGAGCATGCGCTTTGGCCCCTCCGACTCAACCACCCATACCGGATTACAAAAAAAAATACAAATATGCAAAATCTGAGCGAACCAAGCTTGTAGACGTAAATCATAGCCACTAGGTAGCGTATAGGTTCAACGTAAAATAATATAAACGTTTGCAGTAAAAGTACTTGTCACGAGCATTTACAGTATCGAACCTCGCTCGCTCGACCCACCAACGTCAGTCAGTCAGCGTGTAAGCGTCCACTGCTGGATATACGCCTCTCCAATTTTCCTCCAGTCCTCCCGGCCTTCAGCGATAAGGAACCACTGCTTTCCGCCGACGTAGTTTGTGTCGTCGTCCCACCTGGCGGGTGGTCTTCCCACACTCCGTTTTCCTGTCCACGGCCGCCAGTGTAGGACACGGTTACTCCAACGGTCATCGTCTCTTCGGCTAACAACGTGAGTAGATAGAAACGAATTCCAGTTCCACAGTATAAGCGATCAATTTACCGGTAAAGCCAACAGAAATGCCGTGTGTGGTATCGTACAAAGTTTGGTAGTCAAATGAAGTATGTCATAGGTGTACATTTCGCGATGCGTTTGAAGGACGATGGGAGGTAGTCTGGGTACGCGATGGGTGTGTTTGTAACGTGGAATTTGGGGTTGCGGGTAGAATTATGTGATCTTGTGATTAAATAAATTGACAGTTTGCTCTACTATGCCCAGGAGGTAAATGTGTACACCCCCTAAATGTCGGACATATAATTCGGTCCCTACCTAGCGTACATATTGTATGCTGCAACGACTCGTCCGTGACATCGCTGAGTTTGTTCTTCGCATATCGCAGTAAATCGCGACCAGCTCGGGCCATTGTGTCTAAATTGCATTCGCGTTATTAAAATATAAATGGGGTAATTGTTTGCGAGGCACCAGGTCGCAGAGGACGACTGCGACGGTGGAGCGTCACATTTCAATTACCTCGGTTCATTGCACCGAGCGGGATCGGTGTAGCAGGGTGGGCCGAGGCGGCGGCGGGGACCGGAGCACGGTGGAGATGTCATTTTGTCGCGTGATTGTTTGACTGTTCTGTCTGCAGCGAGAGTACAGAGAGCAATCAGCGCCACCGAGTCGCGCCGCGCCCCGCCCCGAGTCTACAATCTACATACTACCCCGCGACCGACACAGAAGCAACAGTTTCAATTGAAATGGTTAATTTTCTTAAGTGACTTTATTCATGTTTCATAGCAATATGCGATGTTTATATTGCGGCATCGTTTTAACTGATATATACAAGCTTTTATTTAACTTCACCTGTTATATAACTCAAATCAAAACAAACGTGCAGCTCGCACAACATAATAATTATATGGCTTAGTGAAGGGAGATTCCCTTCAATAAGCCATAAAACTTTATTATTCGAAATAAACATTGTTTTGATTTGAGAATAGTATTATGTGTGGGTCACAACTTGCAAGTGAATTTTAAACCAGTTTTGTTTTATATTACCTAGTTTATTCTAATTCAATATTAAGTTGGCACTACCATACGGGAGGCACTGACATGGCACCTAGTTCACCAAGGTGTTATGGGCTGACGTCCCGGATGTTATAGGTAGGTGATGTAGCCTACCGTGTCATCATCTACAAAAAACCGGCCATGTGCGAGTCGGACTCGCGCGCCGAGGGTTAAGTGGGCATATGTGGCGCCATCTATTATTTAGTAGCTATTAGTTAGTAGCGTGATTATGTAGCCCTTTTTTTATTTTGCTTTTTTTATTATTTGTTGGCATGTTCGCCATAATAGGTAACATATATTCTGTGAAAATTTCTACTTTCTACCTATTACGGTTCAACAGATACGCACTCGGACGGACGGACAGATAAACAGACAGACAGACGACGTAGGCTTAGTGATAAGCTTCCGTGTGGATACAGAACCCTAAAAAAGTGATAACTGAGCGTATCATACTAGGTAACAAATTTAGCTTATGCGGCACAATAAAAATAATTTAATTTGAATGTTTCTTTTATCCTACTTTAAACATTTAATACTATGCAATCTCATAATGATCATACCTATTGTGTAACATTAGTAATGTTCATTCAATGTGAGAAGTAACTAGTGTGTACCTACTGCATGCATGCGCAAGATAACAGCAGCAGCGGTCTCGTGTTGTGAGCAAATCATTAGATATAATCGTTCTTTGTTTCCCTTTATGGAACGAGAAGGCGCTCGGTGTGGCCTTTTTGGGATAAGGAATTTTGGGTGGGTACTAGTATTTTTTCTTCCGTAGTCACAATTTAGTTTTCCATATGATCGTGAAGTATGTGGAGTGCAAAATTTTGTTAAATGTAATGTTATTTTACGACAACATTATCTTAAAAACTATTATTAAAAACAAAAAACCCGACTACGAAAAACAAAAAAGGAAAAAATAAGATAATTTTGTTATATATTGGGGCAAAGTGCAGTTTAGAATACGTACTAGCAAAACTTAGGAAGTCGAATACTTATATGATTCTGAAAATATAGCATTAGGTATCGATCATAATTAATTATGTACTTGAACATAATCAATCTGCTTTGATAATATGAACGAAAGGTCCTTCGAACACAATTAATAATACAGCCGGAGTCGGAGTCAGCAAAACTTCTTAAAAATCTAGCTGACTCCGACTCCGGCTGTATTATTAATTGTGTTCGAAGGACCTTTCGGTCATATTATCAAAGCAGATTGACTATGTTCAAGTACATAATTAATTATGATCGATACCTAATGCTATATTTTCAGAATCATATAAGTATTCGACTTCCTAAGTTTTGCTAGTACGTATTCTAAACTGCACTTTGCCCCAATATATAACAAAATTATCTTATTTTTTCCTTTTTTGTTTTTCGTAGTCGGGTTTTTTGTTTTTAATAATAGTTTTTATTTCACACTTTTTAGAACATAACATAACTCTACATTAATAATATAATGTTTTGTTTAAAATTTAATTTTGTTTTTATAAATACTGTCATGTCAGCCTCGGTAGCTCATTGGTGCAGTCGGTCGACTGTTGTTAAGCAGTGCAGTGCTGAGCGCGGTCAGTACTTGGAGGAGTGACCGCTCGATCGTTGGAGGCTGACCGTGGTTCGGATTCCACGATACACTGTAGGTCCCTTCCCTTCTTACCTTGCTAGGTGGTAGGGTTTATCCCGGCCGGGTTGGTACCACTGCACTGAGCGAAACGTAGGTCGAAACTGCTATGTAAATAGTTCGTGTTTTCCGTCCAGTTCAGTGTAGCCGACATGAAATGAAGGGAAGCACTGACATGGCACCTAGTTCAACCGGTGTTATGGGCTGACATCACGGATGTTGTAGGTGATGTAGCCAACCGTGTCAGTTTCCAAAATACTGAATTTGTTCCAGTACAAAATCTCGGAACAGACTTGAAATTTGAATAGTAAGGGATATACAGCGACATCTGCTGGCTGTAAAACTTATTATTTCCAGGAAATTAAACATTCAGTGAATGCCACAGATTTCTTTTTAAAGTTGTCAATTTTATTACCTGTTGTCATGTTGGTAATCTGTGCTGTCATGTTTGATTACATCATGTATGTACAATATGATGAGTATGCATAATATGTATAGAGGTATATTGTTATTTCTGAAGATAACTTTCTCAAATAAATTTATTGGCACCTGCGGTACAGATCTGAAAAAATTAATTATGAGAAACAAATTATCCACAGAAATATCAATATAACTCTTTTTTTTATGGTAACTGACACGGTTGGGTACATCCAAAGAGATTAAAAGGGGCTGTCTTTTGGTCTTTGGGTACATCCATGGAGTTGGGGAACAACTCCATGGGTGCATCACCTACAACATCCGTGATGTCAGACCATAACACCGGGTGAACTTGGTGCCACGTCAGCCTTCCCTTCGGTCGTGCCGGCTACACTGAACTGGACGGAAAGCAGAAACTATTTACATAGCCGTTTTGACCCACCTTTCATTCAGTGCGGTGGTACCAACTCGGGCGGGTTAAACCCTACCACCTAGTAATATAAGAAGGGAGTCATATCCTTTAGTCGCCTTTTACGCCATACACGGGGAGAGATGCTTACAGGTCTTAAAGAAAGAAGTTTAAATTATTAGGTTATTATTGTTGAAAAGTGTAATCTATGCCTCAACTAATGTCAAAATGTCATGTCACTGAATGTCACTTCTGAATAAATCCTTTCTACTCGAAAGCTGTTGATTTACTTATATCCATAAAATATTTAGCCATCTAACAGGTTATGGGCCCAGAAATGTCTTATTTCGCATGGATATGATGTAACGGACATAGTAAAAGTAATAGTTGTGTGTGAATCGGTCGGCGGCGATAGCGATCTAAGTTAGATCACAGGCCGCATCTTCTTTGAAATGGCCGATGAAAACGCGGCGGGTACGGCCGCGGGTGCTGGCATCGCGGGGATTCGACGCCTAAAGGGAGCGGAAGATTTCCAGGACTGGAAATTCCAAGTAAAGAATTATTTGGAGAACTGCGACTGGTGGAAGGCGATTGACGTTGAAGTCAAGGACGGAGTCCCGGTGAAGGTCGATCCGGATCTTGATCGACGGGCGCGTACAACAATATGTATGCTGCTGGAGTCATCATGTTTCTCACACGTATACAACGCATCAACAGCACGAGAGGCATGGTATAGCCTCAAAAACGCGTACGAAGATCGCGGTTGGGGGCGCCGCATTCAACTGCAGCGTTCTCTGTGGCAGGTGCGACTAGACCATTGTAAAAACATGGAGCAATACATAACTAAAGTAATATGTATTGCGCATCAACTGGAAGACATTGATGCAAAAGTGACGGACGACTGGCTGATTTCAATCCTCCTGAGTGGCCTTACAGCCGAGTATGCACCGATGATAATGGCCATCGATAATAGTGGCAAGGAAATAAAACTGGAACAAGTAAAGTCCAAACTGCTGCAAGAGTCGAACAGGCAGACTGACGCTAGCATCAGCGACGCAGCGCTGGTATCAAGAGGACCGAAAAAGACGAGCGGAACTACCTTCAAGTGTTATCGCTGTCAAAAACCTGGTCACAAAGCTGCGGATTGCGGCACGGGCAAAGATAAGTTTAAGAAAAATGATTCTAACTTATTGGTGGCAATGAAAGCGAACGTAAAAGCTGAACGTTGGTATGTCGATAGTGGATGTAGCACCCACATGTCCAATGATGCTCGTACTATGAAAAAGTACAAGGAGACCAAGGAAGGACTTCAGATCGTTCTTGCAGACAATAAAACAATAACGAGTCAGGGTCGAGGAGACGTTGAGCTGAAAATCAGTAATCATATCAGCGGAATCAACGATGTGCTACATGTTCCGGAATTAAACACAAATTTGTTGTCAGTCAGCAAAATGATAGAAAAGGGATTAACTGTCAAGTTTGACGACAAAGGCTGCACCATTTCAAATAATAATGGTACAGTCGTGGCAAAAGCTAAAGAGGTAGCTGGGCTATATGAATTGCAGCAAAAAGAAGTGATTCATGCCAAGGCAGCCACAACGGTGGACAACGACAAGGAAAGGAAGTTGCCACGAGAACTATGGCATAAACGCCTAGGTCATTTGAACAGAAGTGGAATGCGCACTATTGAAGATCTTGTAACCGGCATCAGCTATAAAAATGCTGAAAAGAGCGATGATGTCTGTATTCCATGTGTAGCGGGCAAGATTACAAGAAAGCCGTTCAAGAACAGGGGAACCAGAGCAAAAGAGTGCCTGGAACTGGTACACTCAGACCTGTGCGGACCAATGGAAGAAACTTCTATCGGTGGAGCGCGTTATTTATTAACGTTTATAGATGACTATTCGAGGATGACATACGGCTACTTCTTAAATTTTAAATCAGAATCGCTCGAAAAGTTTAAAGATTTTAAAGCCTATGCCGAGAGACAGACTGGAAAGTTGTTAAAATGTCTAAGGTCCGACAATGGTGGAGAGTACATAAGTAGAAATTCAAAGAAACTTTTCACGAAAGCTGGAATAAAACACCAGACAACTGTACCAAGGACCCCACAACAAAACGGTGTCGCCGAAAGGGCTAATCGGACCATTGTTGAAAAAGCACGTACTATGCTGCAAGAAAGTGGCCTCGAAAAATGCTACTGGGCAGAGGCTGTAAATACAGCGATTTACTTAAAAAATCGTTGTCCCACACGTGCAGTTCAAAAAGCTACTCCAATGGAAGTATGGAGTGGGCGGAAACCGGACGTAAGTCATTTGAGAGTTTTTGGCTGTACAGCATATGTACATGTGGCAAAAGAAAAAAGGAAGAAATTTGATACTAAATGTAAGCAAATGATCTTTGTGGGTTACTCAACTACGACGAAGGGATATCGACTAATCGATCCCGAAACCCGAAAGATGGAAATAGCTCGAGATGTGATCTTCATTGAAAACAAGTTCAGTAAAATAGAACAGCACCAGCAGGACGTGCCTATGAAATTAAACGATAATATCGAAGATGCTGTATTGGATCAGAAATTGAATGAAGATGTTCCAACACAGGCATTAAGAGATGAAACTTCGAGTGAGCAGGAAACTCACGAGGTTGCTGAACCAGCTGAAGAAAGTGACCAGAATGAACAAGTGGACGAGGACAGGCGCTACCCACGTCGAAACAGAAGAATGAAGGAGTTCCCGGACTATGTATTGAACCTGTGTGCAGAGAGCAACAAATCTGATACGCCTGAATGCTGGAGAATGACAAAACCACTGTGTAAAGGCAAAATAAAAAAGGTTGTGCCGGAATTGTCATTAGCTAAATTAATTTAGTTGTAAATGTATTTTATGTTTACTGTTTGTTTCGGCATTCGATTAAGGGGGCATGTTGAAAAGTGTAATCTATGCCTCAACTAATGTCAAAATGTCATGTCACTGAATGTCACTTCTGAATAAATCCTTTCTACTCGAAAGCTGTTGATTTACTTATATCCATAAAATATTTAGCCATCTAACAATTATTGGGCTTTTACTTGGAGTATATGAAATAAAACAAACACTCTTATAAATATAAAATTCGGATTGGTATTTTATTAAACCATTTACATAAATATACACATTACATATGATTTGTTTTATGTTTAAACATTTGCGCTGTTTATAGGAATAAAAGTACCTTTGCGTTTCTGTTCAAGATTCAGATTCAGATTCAGATATTTATTTCGCCATAAAGAACACAAGAGAATTGAACTTATATCTTTCGAATACAACGTTTTTCTTCGGCATGAAGATATTTATCAAATTGTTGTAATACTTCTTCCATTCACTAAAAATTCTGACTTCTTCATATTGATCAAGAGATGTGAATTGTGTCAACAAATCCTTCAGGCTTCTCAATGCGTGAGAACATTACCTTCTCCGAATCGCTCTTCCTGTGAGCCGTTATAATCATGCACTTCTCACTTGTGAAATAACGCTGACCGCTCTGCCACAATGTAGAATAAATGAGCTAGTTGCATTTTATGTACCTATCATAAATTCCATTATTTTCCAAACTGACGTCAACAAAGATGGTTGTCATAGTAATCCCCCAGCACAGATTACTGTCCCAGAGTTGACAGACTAGAGATGGTTTGCCCAACAGAACCACAGACCACCTTACCCAGAGACCTAACCGGACCTCCTGACAATTCCTTTCCTGATCTGAGAGTACAATACTCTTTGGACAGGCAACCAAACTCTAGATGTCGCCATCCACAATGAAAACTAAAGGCCCGTTTACATTTATCACTTTGGAGGTACAACCCGGATGAATCATCCAAAGTGATAAGTGTAAATTGAGTTTCAATGCGAGTTCAACCAGAGTGAACATCCAAGTTGAACGATGAACGAAGTAGACCCTCTTCCTACTTTTGTTGAAAGCAATCTTCATCGAACGGATGATTCAACGATAGTGACAGTGCGGGACAAGTCTAAACAGACCAGCCTCATTTTAGTGAATGCGCAGGACAACTTGAAACTTGAAAAAAAAATCTTTCAAGTGGCAAGATAAACACATGCCAATATTTTTAGTGTTCTAACATCGATAAGAGTGTTTGTGGAACACAAAGTGTTAGGAATACTCAAAAAGTATCGAAAGGGGGAAGCCTAAAAACTTTGTTTTTTTTAAATAATTTTATTACATTCATCTAACAATCCTTGACAAATTATATGTATTCCAGCACGCACAAATTCATTACGAACCCGCGACATTTTTACTACAGAATGGATGTTCATCCAGAATGAAAATTGAACATGTGTAAACAAACAAACGTTCAATGTTCATCTTCACTTTGGATGATTCACTATGGATGTACATCCATAGTGACATAGTGTAAACGGCGCTTTAGACCCCCCTGCATCCAGTTGACGTAGTGGTTATATTCTCTTTGCCAGTTGACGTTTGCATGTAAACAAATGGCCGTCCCGTCTTCCCTTCTATGTACGTGATTATTTTTTGCTGATTTTCACAAATTCGTTATTAAGATTGAGTACTAACCTATCCTATGTCAATTTCGCGATGTTCTAGAACATTTTGGTATATCTTTCATTGAGAATCGAGGCTTCTTCTAGGCGCTACGCTCTTTCTAACCCTCATACATACATACATACATACATACATACAAACATTCAGGTTAAACACATTACCCTCCTGTTGGCTTCGCCGTAGTCGGGTAAAAAAAAAGTGTACTTTTTGTGAAACAAATTAATATATTATTTTCCATTCAGTCCAGATAGTTGAAGTTTTGAAGATATTTAATTTCCAGTGAATAAGTTTAGATAAAATTTAGAATCGACATCACACATGAACATGATCATCAAAAGAAACACATCAATGATTTCAGTTTCGGTTTTATTTACGAGCGGTCGGTCATGTCATGAGTCATGAGTTCGTGTGACTCACTCTTTTTTCTCCGTGATTATTGCATGCTTATTTATGTGTTCAGGGTTCGCTGGCTCAGAACGACTCAACATGCCTCAGACTGCCTGTACCTGCACTTTTTAAAATCAACTGTAGGTACGAGGAGGTAAAGGAAAGGTAAATGACGCTAGAGTACTGAGTAATTTCAAAGCGTTGGCTTAGGTATAAAATATATTTTTCTAATGTTTTAAATTAATATCGATTTATTTTTTATAAAACCACGTGGGGTGCCTGCACCCGCTGGTCGGTGGTACTGAGGACTTCCTTCTTTAAATGTTTAACGATGAGGAATCGGTTTAAAATAAATAATTTGTACATACTTACATAATTAATTTCAGTTCAGCAGGTCCTGCCCGGCTCGATCAGGCCCACTCTACCACTGGCGCGCGCGAAAACTTCAAACTTGTTCGCTATCCTCCTTTTAGCAGACCTGGTGCAGCAAATTGGGTCGAGGCGTTACCAAGTTAGTCCCCGGCTCAAAATAAAAATGGTACTCGGAGAGGAATATCAGAAACAAGTCTCTAATTAATGCGCCCGTTGCAAAAGAAAAGTCGGGAAAATCAGGGAGATGGCTGGCAGGAAGATGCCTAGCTAATGAGGCTACTATTGAGCGTTGGATTACTAATTTATCTACCAACACGCCGCCAGAATAATTAAGAAGAGACGTTCCTTCAATTTAGGCCGCCGACAACTTCGCGATACTCTCTGAAAAGCTAATTTTAATGATTCTTAATTGAGCCAAACAAAAAAATTCCGCGATAACACGAACATTTCTAATTATTCATCCCCATTCCTTTAATTCTACTCCACTTTTCTCTTTCCCAAGAACAAATTTTCTCCATTGTTGGTCTTTATTGAACTTGTGGAACCAAGTTTATGTTCGGTCAAAGTACCTAATTGTTTTAATTTTTAATTTATATAATTTTTCTTTAATTTTTAATAAAAATCACACACTACATATATTAAGAAGGTACTATATGGATTACTGGTGCATATTATACTGCTTGGCGTGGAAGCTCCGAATCTATTCGTACATTGGCCGAAGCATTTGACCCACCACCGCACCAAATGGATAAGTACACAATCCCAGCCGTGCACGCACACTGCTCCGCGCACACACGCTGCACGTCTGCTTACAGCATTTCGATTCGATTCCTCTAAGAAATATAAGATCTTGATTCTGTCTTTTTACTTTCGAAGCTTTACTATAAATTAAAAATTATTTACTTGTATATTTTGAGAGTACTATTGAAGTTACCTGTTGAACACTTATTGGAAGAGCTCTCAAGAGTTGTTTGATTTATCATTTCAATGTATTTATCAAATATCATTTCAACCTTTGTGCTTCCAACTAAAAAAAAAATTAAAAAATTAGAACGATATTGTGCTGCATTTCAATTAATTAATTTGGAACTTTTTCATTTTGGACTGTGGAATGACCGTAGTACCCCGTACCGCATGGGACCGCAGTCACGCAGTAAGTACCTTCGTGCCTTACTTGCTGCTTGTATTTCTATACTATTTTGCTAAACGTAGCGATCAGTATAATGCGGTAATTTACCCAAGTTCTTGCAGCATAAAACTGATTACTCTACTCACCCTTATTGTCGGGATATAGCGAATAGAATACATTAAAAATAAACATGTTTATATTAAATTGCAAGTATACAACATATCGCCAGCGATCTAATAACTTATCGTTAACGAGATAATAGGAAGACATAAAAAACAATAATTATCTTTGAATAACACACGTACATATGTATATAATTAATTCTCTCTCATTTGGCTCTCTATAATAATAAAATGCTGCGCCTCACTTCCATCCAAAGCAGTCGTGAAGTCGGAGTTATTTCTTGTTATTTGAGTTGGCTTTGATCTCCATTTAAACGACTTCAAAAAATAAGGAGGTTCTCAATTTAATCGGTATGTATTTTTATTAAAAGAATAAATACTTCAAGCGCGCCCGGAAAGTCAATGTTCGGTTACATTAGTTCAAAAGTTGATCTATTGCAAGGAGATTATTCGAAACTTTTCAACAATAAATTATTTCATCAATATCGCGTTTTTATAGTCAACCCAACCTTCGCAACCTTCGTAAACATATCAAGCAAGATATTAAATACATAATTAAGAATATGCATACTAATATTAAATCTGTAAGGGATAGTCATGGAGTAAGTGACTTTCTTTTATGAGATATTGCGTTTGTAGACTCTACATAATATGTATGAAACAAAAATTAAATTGACGACTTTAAAAATCTTTTCTACCGGTATATGTATGTATGCTCCTCCATAACTCTCAAACTGATCATCCGAATTCGATGAAACTAAGTACAATTACAAGCAGCGTTCCACGTGCCGAAATAAAGGCACGATAGCGGACTTACTTGCTTTCTTCTTTTCAAATACGAATTTCACGCGAGCGAAGCCGCAATCAAAAGCTAGTATATTATAAAAGACAAAGCTTTTCATTTAAAAGTAAGATCCTCTATAAGCTGTACGTACCTACAGGTGGCCGAAGCTAGGCGCGCCCGCTCGCTGTGCGGTGCAGACACGGAACAGGCACACCGAGCACTCCGTGTCCAATGTCCAGTGTCCGCCCGGCAGTGTTCAGTGTCCAGTGTACTGTATCCTCTGTCTCTTCTACCCAAATAACTCCAGCGAGGCACTATTTACTCGCACTACATATAACGCGAAAAGTATACACTGCACGTTGATGTGAAAACATCGCAAGCGGACATTTTAAAATGTGTTGCACACTGTATACAATTTGTGATAGTGTATTGTATTTTATGTTAGTAATCTAAATAACTAATAACTAAATAAAAGATGTTATATTGTATTATTTATGGATTATTGTATATTGTTCTCGTCACAAAAAAAAAAGCCGCCAAGTGCGAGTACACAATAAATTTGTACTATCTATGTACAAAATAATTGTGTTTTGGAAAATCACGAAACGCCTAAATAAAAACTACACCAATGGTTTGACTGTCAGACAGACATTCGTGCAGTTTAAACATACAAAAATATATTTATTACGTGACATAACTACAAAACAATTTTCAGATTTTTCTTTTTTCCTTTACTTGTGATGTGCTTGTGATAAATACTGGATATACACTGATCGTGTTCAAGTAGTTGTACATTACAATAAGATTTAGTAGACAACTAGTTTAAAGGGCTTGTGTGTGTGTCCGGGTGTGAAGAGGGAGTACTACCTACTGTATAACATAAGCAATAATGTTCATCTACCAATGTACCCACACCATAATGAACTTGGGCTTTCGCAAAATTGCTCCCTATACCTAAACTGTAGAGTTACGTGGAGGTTTGCCCGATAACTTTACTTTAGTACCTACAACAACCAAGAAAATATCAAATAATAAACTTCGTACGCATTTCATAACTTTTACAATCAACGTGAAGACGACTTACATAAACGTACATGAGTGATGTTTTATTATTATATAATATGATGCACTCAGTGAAATAGCTAACACAAATACGGCAAGGAGAATGTCAAAGTTTTTCAACATTAGTCAAGATAGTCAAGATCTCGACGCGCGCAGTAGGTAATATATTATTCGTTGAAAATTGATGTACACAATAAGTTGCGAAGAAATCTTATCCGCCTTGTGAAGCTCAGGGTGTGTGAAATACGAAGACGGTGTCATAAATAATAAGTTAGGTAAATGATGTGGGCGGGCGGCGCGGCGGCCGCATCACCGCCACCGGCGCGGGGCGGCACGCACCCGCGCGCGGACCGCGCGAGCGAGGCGTCCGCCTTAGTCTACCATTTCAAAACGAGCCGCCTTCCAAATTAAGCGTAATTAACTTTGTGTCGATGCTAACGCATCAAATTCCTGATTTAAGCTGAAAATAGTAGCAAGCGGACGTCCGTCGCGGAAGGCTGTATAATTATATGAGAATGTATGAAGTTAGTAGACGGATCTACGCGTCTCGGATTTGCTCCGCGGCGCGAACTAAGAGCTTACGCTCCGCGCGTCCGCGCCGCTGTCGTTTATGGCCTCATATACATAGCAACATGTGTACCTATGATAAAATACATAAAATGATTCATGAAACTTTTTGTTACTCCGTTTTCTCTTTTTTAGGTTTCCGTATCCCGTACGGAAGCCTATTACTAATTCCCTGCCTAGCCCTTATTCCCTGCCACCCGTCCTATCTTCGCATGACTCTTCGCAGAGAGACTCAGCACCCTTTTGTTGTTGACATTGGGCTTTTGAGAACCAATCGATTCTCTAAATCGTTTCTTTGTCGCACCGCTAGAGTGTGGAACTGTCTTCCGGCGAGTGTATTTCCTGGAACCTTTAACCTGGGTGTCTTCAAGCGTCGTATTAACGGGCTAGACAGCCTAGCAACAGTCCGCAAATCACCCTTTTGTTGTTGACATTAGGCTTTTGAGAACCAATCGATTCTCTAAATCGTTTCTTTGTCGCACCGCTATAGAGTGTGGAACTGTCTTCCGGCGAGTGTATTTCCTGAATCCTTTAACCTGGGTGTCTTCAAGCGTCGTATTAACGGGCTAGACAGCCTAGCAACAGTCCGCAAATCTGCTGGCATGGAACCTAACTGAGCGTGGTTTCGCGAGGAGAGGTGATTTTGGCTCTGTCGACTGCACCATTGGTCTCTCAGCACAGCCACCCATGCTGGTTAACATAAAAAAAAACTAAGCCTACGCCGTCTGTCTGTCCGTCTGTCTGTCTGTCTGTCCGAGGGCTGTATCTCTTGAACCGTAATAGGTAGCCCGTTGAAATTTTCACAGAATATGTGTTATTGTGGCGGATATAACAACAAATAATAAAATATAGAAAAAGTAAAAAATTAAGGCGGGTTCCCATACAAGAAACGTGTTTTATCAATTGTTTTTTTTGTGGTGCAGAAACCTCGGTGCGCGAGTTCGACTCACACTTTGCCGTTTTTTTTATAAACATTTTTTGTTGTGATTTTTTAAAGTATGATGCATTTTAAACTTGGAAAATGCATCGTCCTACGAAGCCCTAAAAGCTTTCACACTCGAGTATAACCCTCAGCTAAAAACGTCAGAAAGTATGCACATAGAAAAAGGCTATTTAGGCAAAGCTCGCGGCAGTAATCTTGTCGCTTTATGACATAACTCGCTTTAGCGGGGAAGCAGCTCCTTTCAATGGAGTCGGCGGCGGCGGAGCGGCGGAGGCGCGGGGCGGCGCGGCGGTGACTGGATGCGAATTTTTTTTTTCATTTCACCGGGTTACTGCCTTTTCATTTCTATTTTCGGCGATTTCATTCCGAGGCGCACCATGTTGAGTGCCTGCGCAATGTTTGCGGCAAATAGAGACGAAATGTGAGTCTAGAGAGGGACAGAGTTTAAAGCCGCTTTAAAGCGCTGATTGCGACGCGTTCATTTCGACCGACATTTGATGGAATACTAACTGCATTCCCTTACAGCGGGGAATAAGTAACGTTGGACCAAATGCGAAATTGGACCAAATGGACAAAACACGTATTTCGGACATGGCGCATATTCACCGCAAAGTTTTATGAATCTGTAATAGTCTGACTATTATACTCTCAGCAGTGAGTGTACTAAAATTCGCCGGTGGTGAACAATATGTATAGCATTGTCGCTTCTAAGCACATTCGTATCAGGGTGATAATTAGCCGAAAGGATATTTGCCACCTAGACATCAACTGTCCGAACGCAAAATGAGATGGGACGTTGCACACTTTTTCATGCGTTCATTCAGAAACATATTTTTGGTAAACTACAACAAAATTTGTGAAACGACTAAAGCGAAATAAACAACGTGTCTAGATAACGTTTTAGCGATCAGCCATACTGAAGTTCCATTTGGACAATGTAATATCGATAACATTCTACTTGCGTGCCCGTAGCTCTAACAAATTAAAGATAGATAGAAAATACTTTATTGCTCCAAAAATCATTTTACAGAAATAAGCACATTAGAACGGCGCAAAAATGAGGTAACCACAACGTAATGGAGACCAGCAGCAATGTATCGCAGTAGCAGGTAGAGTATGGCGGGAGAGTGCGGGGCGGGGCGGGGCGGCGCCAGGCTTCTTATTAGCTAACTGGGCCGTAATGTTTTTATTTCACCTCAAAGTACCGAGCTTGGCTCCATTAAGTAGCTAGCGTTTTAAAATAAAACTTTAAAAAAACCTTACACCAAAGCTCGACGCGGCCTTGGAGCTTAATGGTGTTACTATTGGATAGGGTTTTGTAGCTAGTATACACCGTGCTTTTTTTATATGCTTTTTAATATGTGGGCAGGGTTCCAAAGTTTATCAGTTCAGTTCAGAACCGATTGATATGCATCCGCTGTAAGTCCATACTTTTTTTTCCTAGTCAAAAGGTAAAAACGGAACCCTCATAGGATCACTTTGTTGTCCGTCTGTCTGTCCGTCTGCCAAAAGACCCTTTTTATCAAAAATGGGTAAAGGCATAAAGTTGAAATTTTATATATTTAATTCCAAATATTAAGGTCGACGATCCCTTGAAGGTGTAAACAATTCAATGTTCTAAGTCAACACAATCAAACGATACGGTTATTTATGTCACACATTTTGATACTTGCAAACTCACTCATCAAAACGTATAGGGTACTTCGCGTAGACCTATAATTAAGAAATGGTCAAGAAGCAAGGTCTCACAGCACAAGTAAAGGAAAAAATCTGAAAATTATTAATATGTAGTTATATCACATGATTTTATTTTCAGACAGACGGACGGACAACGGAGTATAAGGATTTTTTTTTACCATTATGGTACGGAACCCTTAAAAACAATTTTTAATATTTCTGTAAGCTTTTCAGCCACAAAGTGGCCGAAATTTTAAATGAAAAGAATATGTCGCCAGATAAGTAATGATGGACGACACTGCGACAACCGCTTTAGAACAGCGCGACAAGTCTCAATTCCGAGCTGATGGTAGAGTGAGTACTGGGGCGCGGGCGGCGCGGCGGCGACGGTGCGGCAAAGCGGAATGAATGCCTGTGAAATGGTGGGGCGGCCGAGGCGATAGCGCTTGCAGCGGGGGCGGGACGTCCGGGGGCGGGGGCGGGGAGGTCTGCGGCAGTCGAGGCGCGCGGAGCTTCATTTCCTTTTACAGTTTATAGCAACAAAGATTTCATGATACTTCAGCGTCCCCGTGAAGTCGGTAGGTGAGTGAACATAACAATATTATGAGTACGTATGAAGTATTCAGTGCACGAAAATTTGAAATTTCTGTTTTATGTTTGACTTTGTAACTTGCGCTGTGAATACAAGGCGCACAGTAATCTGAGACGCTTCGCTATGTCACGTGCTACACCCGTGATATGCCTATATCTGATACCGTTATATGCCTCGCACCTTGTTTCTGACGAACTGGGTGTCATGCCAGGTGCTTTCAGACTACACTGAACTGGACGCTATCCACCGCAAAAGCGCAGAAAGTTTGTAGGAAGAGGAGCATCCACCAGTTCGTACGCCCCGACCGAATCCTTTGATACTCTATGGGGGCAAAATGTATTGTATTGTGTTGCGTTGCGTTGCGTTGCGTTGCATTGCATTGCATTGCATTGCACTATATTGTATTGTATTGTATATATTTATTGCACTCAAATAAAATATGGGCAAAAGGTAACAATGCCTCTAGGCATTTTCTAACAGGATAAGTACCTTTGGGGTATGACAACTGCTAGGTGAGTGTCAATGTAAGTGTAAAAGTCGCGCGTCTTGTCGCTCGACATGTCCCTCAACATCTTCGGTGAACATCTTACAACATGTCGCGGGACGGAACTGCTGTCTGAACACAACAGTACAGATATTGCCTGCCAACATGTCCCGCGGCAAGTAAACGCTCTGCAACATTTCACGCGTCTCGTTTGCATGTGATACGTATTTTTTTTCCGTGATGCAAAGGGAATACTTTCAACGGGTTGCTTTACTTAGAGTTGCATAGCTCTATCAATCCAGTCTACCAGTCTAACATATCCAATTCATCTAATTAAATAAAGCGTAGTTTCTACGGGCGACCGGCGCGCGGCGGGGGCTGTGGCCGTGTAACGTACGTCAATATATGAATATCCTTATAACTCGAGAACCACTTTATAGATTTACGTACCGTTTTCACTGTTTTTTTTTATGTAATCCGGTATGGGTGGCTGAGTCAGACGGGCCAAAGCACATGCTCTGACTAGCCAATATCACCTCCGAGAAGGTAGGTGCCATACCGGAGACTTCCTTGGATTGCTGGCTATACTGGACAAGAGGAGAACACAACCGAGGTTGCTATGCGGCCATCTTACATCCAGTACGGTGGTACCAACCCAGTCGGCTACAATTTGAGCCTACCACCTAGTAAGGGGCCAGGGAAAGGACCTACAGTTTTACACCGGTTCCGAACGGTGAAGCAGCGGGTGTAGGTATGCACGTAAATTTTTTCGTCAGAAAAAACTCATTGGTACACGCCGACGAATTCGAACCTCGGACCTCCCGCATGAGAAGCCGATGCTCAAACCACTCGGCCACCCGCGCCGCTTATTCCGGCAATTCTCAAGATGGTTGTAGGCTTTAGTATAAATCATAACGTTACGTCGTATCGTACCTACGTATCGTACCTACATACATACAAAGCTATGTGCCATCAGTACGCAAGCTAAAAAAGTTCTGCCGTAAGTTGAAGGTGAGTAGCTAGGACGCTACACAATTATCGTGACTCTATGAAATGGATCTCGCCCGCGGATAGGTTTACAAAACACTTCCCCTCGCGTTAGCAGTATGTTTCTACACCTCGCCAAAATATGATATCGTATTTCCATTTGTTTTGCATCACATTTGGCATCACTCAATCCACTTTAACGGTGTTCCGAGCGATCTGGGTGTCCTGTCTAGGCGCTGTCTGATCGCAAGCCAGGGATGTGTTAATCTTGGCTTACTACGTTATTCAGGCCACTTAAAACACACTGAGACCTTTGTTCCTAGCTAAGCCACGCTCAGTGTGATACATACATTGCGCTTTCAGGCCGTTGGTTGTAACACATTACATAATATAATTTTTTAAATTTAGATGATTGATTTCAGTAGTTCTCGTCATTATATCTGTCCTCAGTTTAAATTTAATTGAATTCCTACATTTTAATTGATATATTTTAAATGCCAAGCAGCTGAAATTATTCAAATACATTTACAGGAGTAACATACGATAACTTGTTTCTATTTTAACACTACCCTCAGGTCTGTCCCAAGTAGATACCTAAGTACAGTGCCTAGGTAATTCAATTTTAAACTTTATACTTAGACATAGATTTTAAACAAGGATAAACTTAAAGTAATACAAATTCAAACTAAAATATATTCATATATACGCTGTATCCCGAAAATGGGGATAAGCAGAGTAATCGGCTGTTAAACTGCAAGAACTCTGGTGAATTGCAGCACAAAACAGACCACCACGTTTAGCAGAATATTAGGACTAGACAAATCACAGCAGCACGAAGGTATGGGCATGTCTATGAAAGGACCGTACCAAGGTGAGAGGTGGTTAGTCTAGCCCTTTAGAATGGCATCTTGTCCTTCAATAGCAGTCTTATTCCTTAGTCGACTATTACGACATGCATGGGGAGAGATGCAGTGAGTATATTACTTTTAAGTACCGGGCCACACACGATGTAGTAGGTAATAAACAGAATCAGTGGTTTTAACATTTATTTACTCAACATAGTTCGATCTACATATTGATTTACTTAAGTGCATCTGCACCTACCTCTTCTGTACCGTGTGGGGTCGGTACTTAAAAAGAATAGCCCCACTGCATCTCTCCCCGTCGCATGTCGTAAAAGTCGACTAAGGGATAAGAAAATTCGTCAGCCTCGGTAGCTCAGTGGCGCGGTTGGTTAGTCAACTGTTATTAAGCAACGCTGAGCGCGGTCAGTGATTGGATGGGTGACCGCTCGACCGTTGGAGGCTGACCGTGGTTCGGATTCCACGTTAAACTGTAGGTCCCTTCCCTTCTTACCTTACTAGGTGGTAGGGTTTATCCCGGCCGGGTTGGTACCACCGCACTGAACGAAACGTCGGTCGAAACGGCTATGTAAATAGTTCGTGTTTTCCGTCCAGTTTAGTGTAGCCGACATGAAATGAAGGGAAGCACTGACATGGCACCTAGTTCACCCTGTGTTATGGGCTGACATCACGGATGTTGTAGGTGATGTAGCCAACCGTGTCAGGTTCCATAAACAAAAAAAAAAAAAAAAAAACCTAGAAACATGCTTCAGTTGTGTGTGACGTACATACAATATTCTCAACGTACAGTAATGGTGTCGTTTTGCAGCAGCACGAATCCAGCAGATTGTGTTATGATACTGCCAGGGATGGGCGGAACGTTGTTGGCGGAAACCTGGACCCCTACCGTGCTAATTTTACTCGCACGACGAGTTCGAGCTGCGCTCGACTCGATCGGTCGCACGAGGCAAATTATTTTGGTACCGGCGTGCAGGTGAGTACGTATGCGAGTGTCGACCAAGTGACGAATTCTCGATCGAGTGTCGATCTACCAGTCTTGCCACTATTACAATTTTTTTACTAAATGTATTATGCTACCTAGAATGCAAAGCGCTCATTTTGCTAGGTATCAAACGGTCAATATGGTATGTATACTATTTTTCAGAATCTTTATGTTTATTAAAAGAGAAAAAGAGTATTGACTAAGTTGAAAAACGAGTATAAATTGAACACCCCGATATTTAAGAGTAGCTATTTAGTATTAGTAAAAATTACATCGTGGCAACACACACGATGTTGGTTGTCGGTCAGCCAGCTGTGTGAGTGATTACGACATTCACTTTGAATCTCTTCCCCTCAACCCTCCGCCCTTCCTCCAGCTATATTACCTAGCCACAAAAATACCCCGATAACGGTACTGACGAGGCGAGACCGCGGTGAAGTGCGGGGGAAGCGCATTTATTCGAGACGAGGTGCCTAGCCTATAATGCCTATATAGATATTCCGACGGGTAATACATTGCTGTAGATACCTAACTATCTAAAAATAAATAACTCCTGTATGTACCTACCTATTATTACCATATTTGGTTATACATTATAGCTCCACTACCGGTCACCTATAAATTAGTTACATAGGTAGGTACGTATTTAGGTAGGTACTGACAAATTGATATGAGACGTGTACTTAGAACACAAGACTTTATTACGCACTAACTACGGTACCGTGCGTGTGGGCCGGTCGGTATTAATAAGAATAGCCCCACTGCATCTCTCCCCGTGCATGTCATAAAAGGCGGCTAAGGGATAAGGACACGATGCCGGGCGACAGGCTAGCCACCTGTCACATTGTTAGGTATGTGTAGCACAACACCGATTACTCTGCTTACCCCGATTGTCGGGATGATGGTCGGGATATAGCGTGTGATATGTATGATGTGATGTATGTATGTATGTACCTAGGTACAGACTTTATTCTTATTTTATTTTAGTGATAGGTACTTAGGTACCTACTTGTATTTTTTATCTATATTATTTGAGTAAATACTTAAATAAAATAAAGGAATGAACAACTTATAAATAAAGTAATACATATTTAAATACCTTTCCACTAAATTCAATGAAAGGAATCGTTAATTTAACATATATCCAACTTTGAGATTTATTAAACTATCGCAAAAGTTGATCAAGATCAATCGAGTGTTTGGGTGAGCGTATACGTCAAAATGACTCGAAGTTCGAGCTCACATTTCGTACGACGGTACCAATAACTGTCAAAATGTGGTAGATCGACGTTCGAGTTCGAGTAGACCACGTGACCGTTTTGTGCACTCACTCACTTGTACATTTGACAGCTACGACGGTACCAATTATGCCTACTCGTCCATTTTGCTCGAACTCGTCGATCGAGTAAAATTACCACGGTCGGGCTGCTGGCCCCCTTGTCGGTAGAGGGCGGAGGGGTGCGGGGCACACGGGGGCAGGAAATCCCAGCGCGGAAGATGATACGGTCGGGATCAGACTCAGTTTCAATTTGATTGTGTGTGTGTATTGCTTTATTGTCAGTATTGTCATGATAACCTGATATTTGCATACTTTATCTTACTTCTTAAGGCTACATACATATGACCACATAAATAATCATTTGTGAACAATATTCTACTGTTTACAATAAAAGTACCTAATCCGATTTACAAAGAAAACATTTTCCTAGCCACATAATTTTCTTCTCTCTCCCCCTGTCCTTCTCCCTCGTTCCTCCCAAAATAAATGGTGAGCAAATAAATATGAGTAAAACTAAATGACGCAATAGAGACAAAATGTAATACTCCTTCCCGCCAAGGAGAGTGTCGCGATTGACTCGGTTTAATAGCAAATCCGATTGAAACGCAAATTTGATCATAAACTATCGCTTCTCTTATAATCTCTCTCTCTCTCCCGTCCACACTATACTTTCTTTAAGAAGAAGAAGAACTATATAGATTGCGCCTACAATTAAATTGTTATTGATACTGCCTCACCTCTTCCAAACTCACAGTGGTTTACAACAAACACCAATCGGGAGAAACCGATTTTTGGTACTGCTGAGTCGTAAGCAGCAAATTAGCTGAGAGGAGCTAAGAAGAATAGAACGCAGTCAGCAGCCGGCGCGGCGGCTGCTGTTGGCGCAACAGCAACCTAATCAAATTGAGTTTATATTTATTTCACGAGAGCACGAGCTGTAAAGTTCGACCCTGGACTTGTGGGCAGCTTGTGAATTGGCCGGCTATTTGGAGCGCCGCCGTAGGCGTGCACGTACTGGGCGGCGGCGGGGGCGGCGAGAGGCGGCGGACCGGTGCGGCGGCGGTGCAGGTGCGGCTTGCGTGAGCTCGTTTATCTTTTAATTTCTTCTTTAAGGCACCGTGCCGCACAAATTGGGGTTTACCTGAACCCTGCCCGCAGAATCTATGAGTTTGTAAGCGGAGCGCTTTAATAATACCCGAAACGATCAGCTGAATTTCCAAACTAATTTCCTCTGCTTACGCAAACGTTTTCACTAAAATATAAATTTACTTTCTTTATCAATATTTTATTTGATGAATTTCAGTTAGCAAGTAAATGTTGTAACGGAAATATACGTATTGCACTGATTATCCACATTAATTTAGTTAGACAATATTTATTAAAACATAATTGTTTGATAATATGCATCCTTTCAAGAAATTTATGTAACAAGCCCAAAAACAGATTCTACAAACGCTTTGCAAACACATCACGAAGCTCCACTTAACGTACGCTTAAAACAATTGAACAAGCTCGTTTATCTCTCCTTAAAATACGATTATCCAACTCCGTCGCAACTATTTAACATGCCGCATTTCGGGTAACTAACTCGGCCCGGTGTTGCCCGGAGGCGCGAGATTGGCATAATTTTACAGGAATTCCGGGCCTACAACAACCTACTTTATTTATGTTCCGTGCCGGCGGCCAACGTGCGAGGCGACAGCGGCTGCTTTCCCAAGAACGTATCACTCGAATTATGCAATAAATGTAAAAGGTTCAATATTGGTGCGTGACCCGCGCCAATATGAAGCGGGCGTACCTTCGCTCCGTACCACATATGCATATCTATACAGGTAACGGGGTAGTAAGACATTGCAGACGTATAGGAATGAACGAGAGAATACTATGTATCGCGTCTGGTCGTGCGTAGAGCTCAGGCTGGGGGGGGGGGGGGGGGGGGGGGAGCTTCAAGGCGCGGCGGCAGGGGAGACGATGACGCCGCGCGCGCAACACCGATCGAACTTTCTGGGAGGGAAATTTGTAGGTTAAAGTTAGGGCGGAATCGAGAGCAAGGGGGAAGGTAGAAAGCGGCAGTCTCTGGACGGACTTACTGAGATCAATACGTTTTAGAATCGGCTTACCCTGCAAGTTTACGTCAATTCTTTTAGGTATTAATATTTCATTACATAGTGCGCGTAATTATTTTCATATTTTTTTTTTATTTTTTTGGAAACTGACACGGTTGGCTACATCACCTAAAACATCCGTGATGTCAGCCCATAACACCGGGTGAACTTGGTGCCACGTCAGTGCTTCCCTTCGGTCGTGCCGGCTACACTGAACTGGACGGAAAACACAAACTATTTACATAGCCGTTTCGACCGACCTTTCATTCAGTGCGGTGGCACCAACCCGGGCGGGTTAAACCCTACCATCTAGTGATTTAAGAAGGGAGTCATATCCCTTAGTCGCCTTTTACGACATACACGGGGAGAGATGCAGTGGGGCTATTCTTTTAAAGTACCGGCCACACACGGTACATGTGATGGGTCTTAGAGGTCAACAGTACACAGTGTCGCAATTGCATATCGAAAATTTCTAAATTACCTACTTACTACGACTTTGTACCCATACTACGTCTGGCCCAATTTCTACTAATTTCCTTCTATCTACCATTATCTAGGTTTCATTCTACCATCAAGGTAAAACTCAGTGCTCCTATTGAATACCCAATCCTTCAACGATTTTCTTTACCATTTTAAGTTAGAAACGCGATTCCATTTATAAGACACGTATCGCTCAAAATAATAGCTTTTTGTTAGACAGCGAATATGCTAGATAGATTACTCGTATTACTATTATGAACTTAGCGCGTACTATGTTTCAGTAAGTTCGAGCTAGGGGTTGTTTCAGTCGTGTCAGTTTCCATAAAAAAAAGATTAAGGTTCTTAAAAGGAAGGTTAAAGGAACATAAAGGAAGGTTACGTAGGTGAGGCTATGGATGTTTTTATATTGCCTATAGGGTAGATTCACTTTAGTTAGAACAAACGGAGGACTCTCTGGTTGTCGTCTAAGACTAGTTCAGCAGGGTTGCTTCGGGTTGATGCTTGCTGACCAGAGTAGTTTTAGTTAGGGGATGACCAGGTTTGCTTCAATTAGCTGCTGGTAATCGATAAAATTAAAATTAAATTTTATAGTAATAAGACATTAAAGTCCACAAATCTGCGAAATAGTTGTTAAATAGTAACGCACACAGCGAGTAATAATGTCACACAAGCTGTGTGTATGTGCACGTTTGGGCTGACTGTACTCACGGGGCGGCGGCGCGGCGCGGCGGCGGCGTAGTAAGTACGTAGTCGCTAGCAAATACCTGACACCGCATAACATCGGGAGCGCAAACACGTGATTATGGAGCGCTGGGGTTTAAATTTCAAATGTACTATTGATATTTATTTGACACCTCAAAATTTTGAATGGAAGGAATCATGCCATTTCAGTGACACTCGTTGAACGTTTACTCTATGAACATTTTTGTGATGTGCTTGAAAATATTGGGTATGTTTCCTCTATTTGAATAGTTCTGACACATTCGTTGAAGTGTAAGTTTGAATGAATGAAATATTACTTACTTAGTGGTCGAAGTATCCAACTATCAAACTACCTGTGCCCGTATCCCCACTTGCATTTAAGTAGGACTTAAAAGTAATTTTTTTTCCGATTTTTCTTAAATTTTGGAAATTTCTAAATGTATCGACAAGTGAAACCGCACTAGTGTGTGTCGCATTATGATGACTCGTATTGAACTATTGCAATAGCGATCAAACTTGGAGTTGAGCTCCTGGATCAGTAATTCCATCTTTCGGGTGGTAAAAATTTATCTTTGAACGTTGAAATGAAATTGAACGTTTTGTTTTTGGTGAGGAAGATCTGTGACGGCAAAATTAGACACCGCTTTATCCTGACAGGGTACTGAAAATCTTAGCCTTCCAAGCACTTTCACATTATCAAATTATTAGTAATCGCGTTTGAATTATACATGTATACAATTATAGCTAAGAGAGCGCCATGCTACGCAGCATTCTAAGCCTGCTAATTATTAGTATAACCACCGTGATTATTAATTTTAATAAGCTGGTCGAAAAGTGAATACGGATGATTAAATGTTTGCCGAATCTGCAACAAAAAAAAAATATTGCTACAGATACAATACATTAATTTAGTTTTTTTCTATTTAGCATTCTGTTAAAAAATTACAAAAAGCGAAATCGATGGTACGATAGAAATATGCTAACAATACAAAACAAAAGTATGCAGGAACTAACAGTGAAATGATTCAGAAAATTATCATCCGATTCATCACACGTATCTGACAATCGTATTTCAAGAAGACACGGCCCAGCGGAATCCAATGAAAGGATTCAAAATATCCGCTCCAATATTTTTTGTAAACTGACGAAAAATACTTGCATTTTATCCAGCAGACGAGATGCAGGTGCAGGGACGTGCTCTTTGATTTATGGAGAAGAATGTAGTATTATTAAAAGTGATGGAGCTTTATAACTTTAGTTAGTCGCTCCAGGGTAGGGGCACCGTCGCCGCCGCCGGCAGCGACGGGCAGGCAAAATACATATGTAAACAATATGAAGCTAAGTGGGGCGACGCGGAAGCGGAGGTGCTCCGGGGGCGGTGGGGTGCTGAGGGGAGGGGGGGGGGGGGAGGGAGTGGCGCCGGAGGCAACGCGTCAACAGTTGGGAGTGATTGACGCGGACAGCGATACACGAAGTAAGTAAATTCAAAACTGACAGCTTCGCGCGAACGGCGGAACGCCTGTATAACATTTTGCAGTTAATTTGGGAAGCTCGAACACAGGAAGGATTGTGCTTTTATCCGCGGCTTCGCTCACGTGAAATTCGTATTTAAAAAGAAGAAAATAAGTAAACCCGCTACCGTACTTTTAATTCGGCGCGCGGAAGAATTCGGTTTGTAAGAGAGCCATATCTTAGCGTAAACGGACCTAAATTTTATTTAGCCTATCCTGTGTCACGTAGATAAATGTGCTTGTACTAAGTTTCATCGAATTCGGATGATCGGTTTAAGAGTTATGGAGGAACATACATACATACTTACAGATATTTCTAAAAATCGTCAATTTAGTTTTAGTATCATTCATAGAGTCTACAAACGCAATATCTCATAAAACTAAGTAACTTACTCCATGACCATCCCTTACAGATTTATTATTAGAATTGATGATGATACTGTTTTCTGTTTCGGTGAAGCATAAGAGTGGATGAGTTTTGAAGCGGCGATATTGCCGAAATATTTTATTATTATAAAATCAAAAATATTAGCCTGCTTTTTGCTTCGCGCAGTCGGGTAAAAACTGCACGTTCTGGCCCATACAAATAAAGCTCACATCTGGTGCTCGTATACCTCGATAAGTACGTATTAATTTCGTATGTTAATTTTTTCACGACAAACTCAACAATATTTTACGACTATAATGCGTCCGAGCTCCATACAATTATGCGTAACGCAAAGGACGCTGAGCATAATTGTATGAAAATTAAATTCATGAAAGAGAAAGGGGTGCACGCCGCACGGCTGCGCTGCGTTACATGCAGCAGACCGGAGATGGAATGTGTGGCGCGGGAGATGTTCCACAAAAGAGGCAAGGTAAGAGTTTGAATTTTTTATATAAATTTACTGTGTTCCCTGGGCACAGAATATCTGCCGAGACAGTTTTCTTAATAATTCAATGCTGCCGAGTTCGAACTATATGTTTTTTTTTCTTACATTTTTCTTGGAACAAACAATAAGGTTTTGTATTTTTATCTCGAACAAACCTAAAATCACATATATGTTGTTAAACGTTAGTTCTATAAAATAAGCCTAAAATATTTATATTATATAGAAAACTGCAACCATGTATGTACCTATGTGTTAAGCAATTTATTACGAAACTAGCTGTGCCCGCGACTACGTCCGCGTGGATTTGATCTTTCTCAGCCTGTTATAAAACGCAACGTGGCGCGCCATCTACCGAAATGACTATGTAACATTTTAACTAATCATGAATTGGAACTAATAGGAAGCATTTCATAAACACGCCATAGATGGCGTGAGTGGCGCTGACAATGACATGGCGATACGGAACCCTCGGTGCGCGAGTTCGACTCGCACTTGGCCGGTTTTCCTATTTTTATTATTTGTTGTTATATCGGCCATAATATAATAAATCCCACATATTCTGTGACAATTTCAACGGGCTACCTATTACGGTTCAAGAGATACAGCCCTCGGACAGACAGACGGACGGACGGACGGACAGGCAGACAGACGGCGTAGGCTTAGTAATAGGGTCCCGTACCAGATACGGAATAGAAGAATTCATAAATCTAATTACCAGATTACAGCGCCATCTATCATTCATTAGTTGACTTATTAAATATACAAACAATTTTATCTGAAGACGACAAATTGGTCGAAATATCATCAAAAATATGTGTTTTTTTATTAAGTAATGTAAATTATAAAAACATAAAAACCGCACACACGAAATTTTTCGCCCTCACCAGTCTACAGCAGCCGTGTTTCTTTTCCATGATACTCAACAGAAAATCCGCGCGACGCCGCCGCCGCGACGCGGGGCGCTGCGAGCGACGCGGCGTTGCTGGCGGCGGCGGCGCCGGCGGCGTGGTGTGCTATAAGATATTTTCTAACTAAACTTAAAAATTTAATATCTTATGATTATGATTCTGTGGGTTCATTTTGATGAAATAAACTCTAAATGTTACTCAGAATAAAGCTTCATTTTTTGTAGTAATTAGATTTTGAATCCAATGAGTGGTTTTGCGTGATGCGCGCACAAAGGCACAAACAAACCGACAAACCGACAAACACACAAACCGACAAACAGACAAAAATTTCAAAAATGTTTTTTTTACGTTCTATTACTTATTCCTTCCGTCCCCCAGTTATTGTTTTTGAAAAATAGTTAATGTACAGACACGGTAAGTCTACGATTTTATTATATGTATAGATAGAAGATAGATTAAGCACTTCGTCTTTGTGATGCATAATACCATTTAATTCCCTGCTAAGGATTACCTACGAGGACTTAAATAAAATTTTTATTCAATTTATTTCATACTTCAGTCGTTTTAGAAAATTTACCACAATCGTCTAGCATACAATAATAATCAGCGTTATTTGTGTTACTCATTTGCTAGATCCATTACTAACGAGAGACAATTAGACACGAGGAACTCGGCTAGAGCGAGAGAGGCGCGTGTTGCTGTCTCGCTCCAGGGCCTCCTTGTTATCCGCGGGGATCTTAATAGAATACATCTTCGGGGAGTGCTCGGCTCGACTCGGGCGGCGCGGCGGCGGCGGCGGCGGCGTCAGGAGTCTTTGTGCCGCGGCGCTCTCATCTGGGCGCTCAACGAAAATTGCACTTAATTAAGTTTGTTTTTTTGTTTGCGAGAGAATTAATTTGCGTCTCGCGTTTAATGTGCCGCCATTTTTCAATGAGCGGGTCCCCTTAATGGCGGGAGTGACAATATCAATTAGTGCGACCGCGCGGGGTTCGCCCAATCCCGCTCCCCCGACCCGCCCCGCCCCACTGCGCCCTTCCACCACCGGGAGCCGACAGTTCTGCCGGAAAGGGCAAAATTTACGGTGCACTTCTTGTAAAAGCAATTTGTTCCTTACAACTTTATTACATCGACCCCTATTGAACACAAAAGCTTCGCGCGAACTTACTTTCATTAGTATGAAACGTTAAATTAGTCACTTTTAAAGCAATCTAACTAGATGTTTTATTATTTATTTATTTATTTAGAAAATACAAACAATTACATACATGTAGTAGTTAATGACTAGTTATAAAGAAAGTAAGAAATTTATACTAATTAGGTATAATATAAGAATATATTTTAGGTGAACGCAGGTCCGCCTTCGGCCACGCTTTTAGTTGTTTTCTTTCTTCGAGATGGTTTATAGTGTGCTGGTTTGTGCTTTTAAATCTCTAAATTTTTCTTCCTTCTTTGCTAACTTGACGAATGCTTGTGCCTCATTAACGTGAGTACTGCTTCACAAATATTATCTATTTTACACTCATTCGAGCTGTAGATTTCGCCTAACCTTAAGTACTTATTACCTGTGAAATACGTCGCTGGCTACATACCTACATACAAACCTAATAATAAGCTTTCTTGTTTCGAGTGCTTACGTTATTATTTGTAAGACGTATCAGGCAGGTCATATTATGCTCCTCGTCCGTATCATCAACATTTTCCCTAAACAAACCATAACAGCGATGTACACAAATTAAACATTTTGAAATTGTATTAAACTTGTGAATAACATATTAATCGCTTCATAATTTTATTATTTACCTTTTCCGGCCCAAAATTTAATAATCGTGTTATAGTAGTGGAAAGACCTTTGTTGAATAGGTGGAAAGGACAACATCGACCGCGGCCCAGGAACTAACTTGTTGGACCGATCAGTCGGCCGGATTGTTTGTGTTTGTCCGGACTCCTGACCGGACACGTGCGCACGTACAAACCGGGCACAACAAATAGGGGCAGCGGCGGCGGGTGGGCGGCGCGGCAGCAGGTTATGTTTTTGCCGAATACGTAGGTACCTGGACGTAGGGCACTACGCACCACTTTCTTGCCGTATGTACATCTCACAAAAGAAAAATTTATTACAATATTATATCGTTCATTGTACCTACACCAAGCCAAGATTTTAGAATATGGGAGTGCTTCTTTTATTTTATTTTTTATATTGTGTTTACGTCACATGCATTATACGCATAATGGCTCCTTCAAGAGGGGCGTGAATAGGCACCTGTCAGGCCGGCATGGCATTCGCAACCCAAGCATACGACCGAATGTCCACGGGCATCGTTAGACACCTCATGGGTGGCTCGGCGCCACGTGTCGCGCTTTCTATAATAAAACAAATATATTTCACACCTGCTCGACGATCGGATGGTCTTATATTCCTTTATAATATGATTTGGTCTTGAACCATTAGTTTTAAGGAACAATGACGTCTTCAGGGTCGAAGGAGGCGCGGGGGCGGCGCGGGGGCGGCGCGGGGGCGGCGCGAGGGCGGCGCGGGGGCGGCGCGGGGGCGGCGCGGGGGCGACGCGGGGGCGGCGCGGGTGCGGCGTGGAACGGAACGGTGTACATATACTTACTCGCGAGCGCCGTGCGCTGTTCACTCCACGCTTTCTGATGATTAATTCTAAAGTGGATGATCCGAGCACCTCACACGCGTGTCCTCAGCGGTGCGGAGGGAGCAAAGGTGGGGCGGGGCGTTGCGAGGGCGCGTCTCACTCGGACTAATACGAGTAGACAGGACGCCATCGGGGAAATTTGCAAGCGCGCCTTAAATTTTTATTCATAAGGAGAAAATTGCCTCGCGACTCCACATTCCCGGCTTAGGCGGCGCCGCGGCGCCCGCGGCACGGGCGCGGCAGCCGAACGACTGTCATTACGAGGCGACGGGGTTATGAGCCAGCGAGCCAGAAAATCGAATTATGTATTTGTGAATTAACTTCATTACGTCATATCAGTTCAGTTAGCGCCGTGCGGCGGCTCGTGCGTGCTCGCACCGCGCCCCACCCCCCTCCTCCGACCCCGCACGCCTCCGACAAATTGTATCAAAATTGCGTTAGGCACTTATCGTTTCCTTTTATAGAATTCCTTGTATATTTGACCGTGCGAAGATAACTTTGTTAACCGTTTTGGCAATTGTTCTTCAGAATTTTAAACCGTCGCGCGGCGGAGGCGGCCGCGGCGCGAGGCCTAGGACCTAGGTTAAATTAATATTTTTCATAACAATGATACCTACACATGTAAATATTGAAGTTACTAATTATGCAATTGGTCGTTAAAATGTTAGTTTAATGACGATTGGGTAAATGGCGCTCTTCCAATTATGATTTATAATTGCATGGGGACCCATTAAGTTTTTTCTTTTTCGTTTTTTAATTATTTATTGGCATATCCGCCATAATATCACATATTCTGTTAAAATTTCAACCGGCTACCTATTACGGTTCAAAAGTTACAGCTCTCGGACGAAAAGACAAACAGACAAACAGACAGACAGGCAGACGGCATAGGCTTAGAAATTGACCTCCGAATGGATACGAAACCCTAAAATCGGTCGAAAGCGTAAGGATTGTTTAATACGCCGTATAAAAGACTAAAGAGGTGACAGTTCCTATGAGGAAGGATTGTGAGCCACTCGAGCTGCGCTCGGTACTGGGAGACGTGGTCGCATTTACGCAGACCAAATATGAACCGGATAATTCATAAATGTATTCAAAATAATATACAGTTATCACAGTTTCCCATTTACCGCAGCAGAAGGTGCGTCGGTATGTTAGATAACTGCTAGAATATATCACCTCACCTTATCCTCGTAAAACTTGTACTTACGTATAGAAGAGCGTGCCCTCGCCGGCGGGGCTATAAACTCATAAAAGCTTGGCAGGCGACAACCATAATTACAAAAATAATTGCATTATAAATCATCGGAGATCGTAGGGCGGGCGGCGCGGCGGCGCGGCGGCGGGGGGCGGGGCGTGGGGCGGCGGCGGAGGCGCGGCTGGCGACGTGTTGGGCGGGGTGGGCGCAGTCGAGCTTCAGCACCGGAGATAAAAGTAAGTTGTGCTTATTAGTATTTATCGAGCATATAAAGTGATCACACGAAATGTACACTCCCTCGAGTTTAAAGTTAGACGGGCAAAGGGGTCGACGCGGGGCGGCATCCGGCGGCACGGTCGCCGGCGCCGGCGCCGCCGCGGGATAGAGGAGGCGTCGCTATAAGTCGATCCGCCGGGAGCCGGCTTCGCCACCGCCGCTGCCGCCGACGACGTCGCCGCGCCGAGAATCCGAACCGTTCCAATTTGGATTCTATGCATAAATAATGCGAAAAATATGGGCACGGGCTTCAAGCGCGAGATAAATGTTTACGTAAGCGAGCGAAATATATTTTTATTTGTGCTATGGAGGCGGCGGGGGAGGCGGCGAGCGGCGCACGAGACGCGAGCGAGAGCGGGTGCGGCGCGGCGCGGCGCAAACAGTAACAATGTGTCCGATCGAAATCTTGCCATCATAACATATTGTATGCTCGCACTAGCATTGCGCCTCCGCCGCGCCGCGCCGGTGCAAACTGCAGAGTCGCGCCGCCGCGGTGTTGGGTCGCCTGCACGATTCATGATGCATCACGAGCACTACTAACGAGATCTTCCGCCCCCGATCCGCCCCCGGCCGTCGTCCCGCCCCCGCACCTGCGCGGTTATTTACACAGCGAGCCGCTTGATAAATTAGCTCCATCGCCTCCATTAGCTCCGGTCCGATGCGGAAAAACCGCCCGCGAAAAACATTTGCGGCAAGAAAATGCTAATGTCCGAAGAAAAATGAAACGGCCGCACAAAAGCTTTCACGGAATACAAAATAAGAAAGCCACTTACTCGCGTAAGACCGAAATCAAAACTAGCAGGAAGCCAACAAGAAACGCTTCTAGACGGGCACGATATGCTAATCCCGCCGCAGCAGCCGGGGCGGGGCGGGGCGGGGCGGGCCGCAGCCGCCCTCGCGGTCCTGTGGAACATTGTGTAAGCAGGAGCTACTGAAACTATTTTATTATTTATAAGGGTGAGATATCAATTTATGGTGCTCCCTTTGTGTTAGCCACAAAGCAAGAGGGTCCCAAATTTTTGAGTTTCAGTAATACCCTAAAACATACATATACGGATATTTATTATACGGATCTGTAAATTTCCAAATTTGTGAAATACCATTCTATACAGTTAAGTATAGAAGTTAGAAGATTAAGTTTAGTTTTTTTTTCTTAACAGTTCATTATATTTGATTATCCGACTATGGCAAATTCAAAAGGATTATGATTTTACGCGTATTTACCCTTAGTAATAGTTTGTTCCGTTACAGAGCCTAAATTACCGATTTCCATATGAGTTATAGTTAGATTCTTCCCGACAGTCCGCATGTCATTTGCTAGATTTTTTTATAAAACATTCTAAATGGCGGTGGGCGCCAGGCTTCATATTGAAAAACTTTAAATTTTTTTCTTCAAACTCCGTCGAGTGTTATCGCTGTCAAGAGCTTAAATGACGATTTTAATGAAATATATTAATATTTTTTGGTTTTTGACAATTGTATTTTTTACAATCAATATTAACTCTTGACTAGGTACCATTAGTACCTCAACTTTATTAACCCATTGACAACTTGATACTTCAAGTATCTTAAATATTCATATATTTTTATTTTTTATTTTTTACAATACAATTATACTACATTGTAGTTTAATATACTAACATAGTTATGTTGATACAAATTACGTATCAAAGTTTGACAAAGGCTCTTTACACCTGATTCACTTAATTAATAAGTCTTTGTAGTCAGAACTCTCAGCAAAATTGTTAATCTTGCTCTCAAGCTGTGTTTTAGATAGACTATGGGCGGTGTTATTATGTGGCTAGTCACTAAATTCTTGTCTTGTAAAAATATGTTTTAAAAATACCCTGCGAAGTTTCTTGTCGGTTCTTCTTCGTGGGTGTAATCGAACCGGATAGAACAAATTGTGACAAGTTCGAGAGCAGTCTAACTGCCATATGAATGATCAATAAACAATACAAAGCAATACAACAATAAAAATATTATATTTTATTTATTACAGCTATACAAATAATGGTTTAGAAATAAAAGTAATGAAATAAAAAATTAATTACATATTTATAAAACCTGACTATGAAAAACGAAGGAAATAACAAAGAAAGTTGATTGGAAATGCTGTAGTCGAGCATGTAGAGGGATTCAAATAGACAAGAGAGTCCCACTACATTATTTCCGATCAAGTTTCCTTGTCATTTCTTTAGGTTTTAGGGTTCCGTACCTCAAAAGAGGAAAATTTGGAACCTTATATGATTACTCTCGTATCTGTCTGTCCGTCTGTCATAACCTAATTTTCTCCGAATCTATTGGATGAAAGAAGCAAAGGAAGCTAATTTTTAGTTTTCATTTATATTAGTTTAGTTTTTTTGAAAATGGCAAGGCTCGTTGTAAGAAATACAAATATTTTTTTATGCATAATTTAGAAGATATTCAATTAAATATACGAAAGTCAATCGCTTTTTTAATTTTTTTGATTCATTTACCATGTTGATGATGATGATGTTGCAATCATTTTTTCTCCATTCCCAAATGTTAACTTGTATTTTCAAACCAAATATTTTTATCTTCTGTAGACTAGTACACTGTAGTAGTAGTAAGTAGTAACGTGTAGTAGTACACTATCATCATTCTAATCTGCATATTCCATTTCCATTTTTCATAAAACTTTAGGAAAGGTCTAACCTAACACAGCATGAGATGAGTCAACATGGTGTGGGGTGTGGAGGAGGCGGAGGGGCCGGGTGAAGCTCACGGATGCTTCCCGCGACTCGGGCAAGCTAAATATTGGTGCAGCGTCTTAGGACGCGTAATGGAGCACTTGCGGTGCATTCTAAATGCATGCAGCATCGCGGCGGCGCGGCGTCGCGACGCGGAGCTACACTATGCTGGCGCAAGATGGTGTTACGTTGCAACGTGTATGCGCGGGGCACATAGAGTACGGAGAGAAAGTAATGTTTCCCCGTCGGTTCTAATCACAGAGCAATAAAACGGCCGACTTGGGGGGAGACGGTCACCGATCGCATTTCTGTGGTTCTAATCGCACGACAACCTGGATGCGCTTAGCCAGCATCCACCGTTCTGGAAATTGTAGATGAAGATTACATTATCGAGAGACTGTGCATGTGCACGATTGTCGTGTGTGAAAGATGTATGCAATGAACCTTCTTCCTGCAATGTGCAATGAGCCATCAAAATTACTTCCACTACAAATAAATGAAAAGCAACGGAAGAAGATTCGATGCTTTGAAAAATGAGCACAAAATAGAGTCAACAACAATTTGTGAAAATATCTTCAAGACACAGCGTAGGTTTTTCTCGCCGTTTTTTTTTTCGGAAGAGTTATCGGTAAAATACTGGCGGGCAGATAGACAAACGATATGAAAGCATGTTGTGCGCTGCCTGCTCATACGAGGCGCGGCATTTCACGGAAATACGAATATAGTACTCCGCCGGTATTTTATTTTTATGACGTACATTGATTGCGAACGCTTTGCGAGAGTGTAATGCTTATTTGAATAAAATAATAGGGGCGACACACCTGATTACGTGAAAACGCGAAGTTATACGTAATGTAATAATGATGATGAGGTGAATCGGCACGTAGTGCGGCAGTAGTGACGACGACGCGGCGTCGACTCGAGCCGTGGGCGCCTCCAATCAGTGACGTCAGCTCGCCGACTCTTCCTTATACGTGTGGCAGCCTCCCCCCGCAGCTCCGCTCGCGAAGGTTTCTGACCGATGCTACAATATTAATATATATACAATACAAGACTTTTTACAGAACTAACTAAAGACTACCTTTCCTACTACATACGTTTTCATATTTTTTCACGTTTTTCAAGTTGTGCTGCAAGAACTAAGAATAACAGCACAACAACGCATACCACGTTTAATAAAGTATGTTATAGAGCGACGGGTTGCCGAGCGGTCTGGGCATCAGGTTCTTTTGCTAGTGGTCCGAGGTTCGATTCCGATCGACGCGTGAACCAATGAGTTTGATTTATTTGAAAAAAAAATACGTTAATACCTAGACCACCATGGCTGCCCCATGGTTAGTATTCCATGTAAAACTGTAGGTCCATCGGGTTGACTGGAATAAATTTCCAAAGTCAATAAGTCCGCCCCTGCTACAGATTAAGTAGAACAAAGGTGTAGGTAACACCTGCTGCTTCACCGTTCGGAACCGGTTTAAAACTGTAGGTCCCTTCCCTTGTCTCTTACTGGTTGGTAGATTCAAATTGTAGCCGACTGGATTGATACCAACGCACTGGATGTAAGATGACCTCATAGCAGCCTCGGTTGTGTTCTCCACTAGTCCAGTATAGCCAGCAATCCAGGGACGTCTCCGGTATGGCACCTAGATTCTCGGAGGTGATATTAGTAGGTCGGAGCATGTGCTTTGGGCTCTCCGAATCAGCCATCCATACCGGATAACATAAAAAATCGGCCAAGTGCGAGTCGGACTCGCGCATCGAGGTTTCCGCAACACAAAAACAAAACATTGAAAAAAACACGTTTCTTGTATGGGAACCCCCCTTAACTTTTTACTATTTATATTTTTTATTATTTGTTGTTATATCCGCCATTATAACACATATTCTGTGAACATTTCAACGGGCTATCTATTACGGTTCAAGAGATACAGCCTTCGGACGGACAGACAGACGGACAGACAGACAGACAGACAGACGGCGTAGGCTTAGTAATAGGCTTCCGTACGGGATACGGAAACCTAAAAAAGAAAAAACAGTAAACCGATTTTAAATTGAATTGAAACAGGTGAATCGGTTTTAGCCGTTGTGACGTTACATACATACAGTCCGACAGACGTAACATTTTCTAATCCGCGATTTGCTGGTCCGTGAAACGTCACGCGCGTCGACCGCAGCCCAGCCAATAGCCATTAGTGGATGTAGGCGTGTAGGCTGCCGCTTTGACGCTCCGGCCGACTCACTAACGAATCTCTACCGAACTAGAGGTAACGACCGACACAAACAACTCTGCAGGCAGAGATGTCGACATCTCCGAAAATTCGGTGGCGACGACGACGACGGTACCAAATGTCAGCCTCGATAGCTCAGTGGTGCAGACAGTCAACTGTCGCTATTGAATGTTAAGCAACGCTGGGCGCGGTCAGTACTTGGATGGGTGACCGCTGACCGTTGGAGGCTGACCGAGGTTCGGATTCCTCGTAAAACTGTAGGTCCCTTCCCTCCTAATCTTACTCGGTGGTAGGGTTTAACCCGCCCGGGTTGGTACCACCGCACTGAATGAAACGTCGGTCCAAACGGCTATAATTAGTCTGTGTTTTCCGACCAGTTCAGTGTAGCCGGCACGATCAAAGGGGGAAGCACTGACATGGCACCTAGTTCACCCGGTGTTATGGGCTGACATCACGGACGTTGTAGGTGATGTAGCCAACCGTGTCAGTTTCCATAAAAAAAAAAAAAAAAAAAAAAATGATCGTGAATACTGCAAAACTATGCCAAGCATGAACATACTCTGTGCTCTAGATGCCCTGAGTACTGACCTAAATCTCAAAAAGTGTACACAGCCAAGAAACACACCATCCGCTTATTTTTCAATCCACCGCTAAGAAGAGGGACTATTGTAAGTTTGACGCCTCCGTCTGTCTGTCTGTATGTGTCTGTGTGTGTGGCATCGTAGCTCCCAAACGAATGAACCGATTTGGATGCGGTTTTTTTTATTAGAAAGCTGGTTTAACCGGGATGTTTCAATTAGTATTCAAGTTTTTTTTTTTAATGGATCAAGTAATGATTACTTGAAGTGATAAAATAAATTAGTTATTTGATAAATAATGAATATGATAATAAAATGAGTTATTTTTTTATTAATGAAGTAATAAAAAAATAACGTCTCGCGGATAGACCGACTTAAATGTGTGTGTTTTTTTAAAAGCCTTGAAATAATTATTCATGTTCTTCCGCATAAACTCGGAATGCGGAGATATGAAGCGAGTTTATGCGGTTAATAATTGGTAAATATTTTTAAAAGTAATAAAACTTATTACTATTAACAATTATTTGAAGCTATCTATACTTACGGACAAACAACGCTTTAATTTAAATAATAAAAAATCAATTAACATTTAAAATAATAAATTTAAAACTAATTAAAAAATCTAAGTACATAAATGCAAACACCAAATCTAAAATTTTACTACATTTTATAAACTGAACTAAAACTAAAAAAAAACCGGCCAAGTGCGAGTCGAACTCGCGCACCGAGGGTTGCGTATCGCCATGTCATGGTTAGCGCCACTCACACCATCTATGGCGTGTTTATGAAATGCTTCATATTAGTTCAAATTCATGATTAGTTAAAATGCTTCATACTCTATTCGGTAAATGGCGCGCGCACACACACTTTATAGTTTCTTCTATGGGAACCCCGTAACTTTTTTTACTTTTTCTTATTTTTATTATTTGTTGTTATATCGGCTATAATAACACACATTCTGTGAAAATTTCAACGGGCTACCTTTTACGGTTCAAGAGATACAGCCCTCGGACAGACGGACGGACAGACAGACAGACAGCGTAGGTTTAGTAATAGGGTCCCGTACCGGATACGGAACCCTAAAAAGTATAAAACAGTGAACAGAAAAAAATAACAGTGGGAACTAAAACTAAAATGTAAACTGAGAAAAAAATCGGGATGGGTAGAAGGCTAGTTATTTCGTGAATTCGAACAATTAATTAGGCGTGCCGCGAACTCGTCGACATGGAGGGGCCCATATTGCTTCAACTGTCGGTTTAGGCAGTTGTAAACTTATTTTATGTCTCCTCATGATCGTCCTCGTCCATTGGCATCACATTCGAGTCGATTGGAATCGTTTGGGCCGAGGTAGAGGGCCGCGAAGTTGAAGGCGTCGAATTTCGCAGTCGGCGCTGAACATCTTGGTCAACCTGATTAGAGCTGGTTAAATTTTCTTGGGCGTCTTTATTCTTTAAACGGGAGTCGAGATTACTCTCCGCACCCGAGAGTGGCCAGCCACAAATGGGATTATTATTTTTCTCTTCCTTGTTTTCGATCTCGGCATTTTATTTTCCAGTCGTCATGACATATTTTATTATGTTGTAAATTAATGTTTTTATACTCCAAAATATCGGCAATACTCTTGTCTATAAACACAGTTTCATTTGTCGTAAACGGATAAGTAGTATGGTCACTAGCTTGCTTCTTTCTTAGTGAGCGGCAAAAGAGATCTTCCGGAGGTTATCACGTCATTGGTTATTAATATTGTGCCGGACACGACACATCGGTCCGATGCGACGCGGTTACCGCACCCCGCGCCCCTCTGGCGCGGCGTGCGTCCGCGCTCGCCTCGGCCCGCCGCCCTGTCAGTCGATCACACCACGGAGTCAAGTATAGTCGCTTTGAGTCAATAATAATTCTCAGTCGTTTTATTACACGGTTATACACAGCTATCATAGTGTTTCATTTGGACCTTAAACACTAACACCCTACATAGGACACTCGCATATAGTAGCTAAAGTGCCACAACTGGTGACCTACCGACGTGATTCGCGCGCGAGTTAATTGTGGACATCTAGTGTTTTAGTGACATTCAGTGTTTTAAGTGACATTTAGTTTGAGTAGAGACTGGGAATCATGAGTAGCGACGGAGAACGTGCGGAGTTAGTGGCGCAAGATGCGATGCAGGCGTCCATTGTCGCTCTCACCACACAGATGGCACGCATGTGTGCCGAAATCGTGTCGCTACGCGACGAACAGGTGCAACAGCGACGCCCGCACCGTCCCCGCTCGCGGACACCGGCACACAGGTACAGATCCAGCTCGCGTACAGGCGCATCGGAACAGAAGGCCGGCTGGCTATGCTGGTACCACCATACATTCCGCGAGAAGGCCAACAAATGTGAGCAGCCATGCGCGTGGAAGGACCAGACGAAAATGCAATCGGAAAACTAGACGCAGTGCAGCCTAAGGCGGAGGTCTGCACATTGGAAAATTCCAAACGCCTTTATATAACCGACCGCAACTCGGGCATAAATTTTCTCATAGACTCCGGAGCAGACATCTCGGTACTGAGTAGGAACAAAGGCTCACCCTCGGATTATGTTTTATACGCGGCAAACGGGGCGGCAAACCACATACGGTGAGAAGTCACTAACTCTCGATCTCGGACTAAGAAGGCCATACAAATGGAGTTTCGTGGAGGCGAACGTGCGGATGCCTATAATAGGCGCAGATTTCTTGGAGTATCATAACCTGCTCGTTGATCTGAGGAATCGACGTCTAATCGATGGTACAACGGAACTCCACGTGAAAACTACAGCAATATCGTCCGATCAACCGACAATAAAAACCGTCTGCGCCGGCGACCCATTTGGTGAGATAATAGCCTCCTTCCCCAACGTAACAAAGCCGTCCGTTTTCGGAAAGGAAGCCATGAAACACAGCGTCGAGCACTATATTGAGACAAAAGGCCCCCCCGTTCACTGCCGACCTAGACCCCTTGCTCCGGACAAGTACAAAAAAGTTAAACAGGAAATGGAGACAATGCTCGAACTCGGTATTATACAACCCAGTAAGAGTCCGTGGGCTTCGCCGATACATGTGGTCGACAAGAAAAACGGCGACATCAGAATCGTAGGTGATTACCGATTACTCAATGGAAACACGATTTTGGACGCATATCCCACTCCACGATTACATGACTTCACCTACATTTTACACAACAAAAGGGTATTCTCCAAGATTGATCTTAACAAAGCTTACCATCAAATACCGGTTCGTAAAGAAGACATTCCTAAGACAGCGGTAACCACACCTGTCGGCCTGTTTGAATACCGACGCATGTGCTTCGGCCTAAAAAACGCTGGGATGTCTTTCTGCAGGTTTATTCACACCGTTCTACAAGGACTAGATTATGTCTTCGCCTACGTTGACGATATAATAATAGCATCCGAGGACGAGGAAGCACACAAAAAACATCTGCGAGAAGTCTTACGACGCCTCGACGCGCACGGCATTACTTTAAACATGCAGAAGTCAGAATTCAATCGGTCACAGCTGACATTCCTTGGATACTCCGTTTCCCCGGAAGGGATCACTCCGCTACCCGAAAGAGTCTCAGCGTTGAGCAATTACAAAAAACCCACCACGGTTCTCGAGTTACGACGATTCATTGGTGCCATAAATTTCTATCGAGAATGCTTGCCAAACGCTGCAGTTTATTTAGCACCACTCAATAGATATTTGGTGAACTCAAAGAAACGAGACAAAACAATAATTCAATGGACACCGGAGGCAGACGTCGCTTTCGAAAATTGTAAAGAGGCAATTAAGAATGCGTGTATGTTGGCGCACCCCGCAGCGGGAGCTCAACTAAGCATAATGACAGATGCCAGCAACACTAGTGTCGGAGCTGTATTGCACCAACATTCATCAAAGGGGAGAGAGCCATTGGGTTTCTTTAGTAAGACGTTGAGTGAGACACAGCGCAAATACAGCACATACGACCGAGAGCTGTTAGGTATCTACATGGCGGTCAAGCACTTCCGTCGGCTCATCGAGGGATCGTTTGTTAAAGTTTATTGCGACCACAAACCTCTAACTTTCGCCTTCAAGAAAAACGAAACAACTAATGATACGCCGAGACGATTACGCCAGCTTGACTACATATCACAATTCGTGTCAAGCATCGAACACATCGCCGGCGAAGACAATCCTGTGGCAGATTTTCTGTCACGCCTCGCCGAAATCAATTGTCCCAGCGCAATAGACTATGAGAAACTGGCACAAGAACAACAAGCAGACGAAGAGCTGAAGGAATTTATTTCACGAGAAAAGTCAACTCTTCGATTAGTTCAGATTCCGGCCATCAAATTGAATGTTTATTGTGACACGACCGGCGGAAAGACAAGGCCGTACCTCACGAAGAACTTTCGTCATCAAGCCTTCACGACCATACATGGTATTTCACATCCAGGCGTAAGAGGAACGCGCAGGCTGATGAAGGAGAAATTCTTTTGGCCCGGCATGCTGAACGACGTCAAGGAGTGGGCAAAGTCGTGCCTACCATGCCAGAAGTCGAAGGTATCACGGCATACAAAGTCGCCATTTGGGAAGTATGAACCAAGTGATCGGTTTCAGCACCTGAATGTGGACATGGTTGGTCCACTCATGCCTTCAAATGGATACCGCTACGCAGTGACGATCGAGGACCGAGCAACAAATTGGCCAGAGGCAATCCCCGTCAGCGACATGTCGGCAGAAACTGTTGCGAGGGTTGTCTACGAGCACTGGATTGTCCGTTTCGGCTGCCCCCTACGAATTTCCACAGATCAAGGACGTAACTTCGAGGCAGAGCTGTTTCAGAACCTCGCGAAGTGCATGGGTATTAAAAAAATCAGGACAACCAGCTATCACCCGCAATCGAACGGCCTTATCGAAAATTTTCACCGAAGTATGAAAGCAGCATTAATGGCCCGATCAAACAGCGAGAACTGGGCAGAAGAATTACCATCAGTTTTATATGGTCTGAGAGCAGCTCTTCGAGACGACACATCAATCAGCGCAGCTGAAATGGTTTATGGAACCACTATTAGACTGCCGGGAGAGTTTTTCGAACCTTCACCAACATCGTACACCGTCGACGAGAGCTATGTGGACAAACTTCGCAAATACATAAGCAAAATAGCTTCTGTACCTAAGCGCGAAGCTAGGCAGACGTCAGTTTTTGTGCATCCGGAACTAAGTAGGTGCACACACGTGTTCGTCAGGTGTGATCGCGTGACACGACCTCTCACACCACCTTACGAAGGACCGTTCCCGGTAATCAAAAAGAAAGACAAATATTTTATAGTAAAACTTCCTAACAGGGAAGTCGCAATAACATTGGACAGGCTGAAACCGGCTTTCTTACCCAACGATGAAAGAAACGGTTCACGCGACGCACCTGCCGACTCCGCCCAAGTACCTACAACGAAGCCTAGTCCCACATCTCCTACCCATAATTCAAGTGAGACAGACACTACAATACCATATCACGTGTCTAAGTTCGGTAGAATATGTAAAAAAACTGTTCGTTTTGCAGACCAATAACTTTCGTTTCATTCTCACCCATATCGACGACCAGCTGAGTGCCGGTCAGCGTCCCGGTTTGTCTGTGAACCATAAAAATAGTGAAAGTGCAGTGAAATAAACAAATAACAGGTGTATCTGAGGCGCTAAGCCCCATCCAAACAAAGTGCAATGGTGTGGACAAAAAAATTACCATAAAACTATTACAAACAATAATGATACTCGAACTGTTTATTGCTTGCACCAGAAACATTATGAAAGGACTAATATTACGCTATTTACTTTATACTTCTTACTTTTATGTCGTGATTATAGTTATGTTAATAATATGTTGCTTAAAATTAGTTCAATTTAAACTTTCTTTGTGTTACATAATCTATTTGAAAGTGATAAATGTGCATTTATTAGTTTTAACAAAGCCGCAATCAATCTTAGAAATCGCAATAACGTTTTGTGAGTTGTATTAGGAAGCATACAAATGTTGGAAAACCTGTCGTTTAACATCCGTCAAGAAAATCTACGACAGATCCGTCAACTTGTTAGAGTATCATTTCATTCGCATCACTTATATTTTATAACAATAGCGCTAATACCTGCTCTTCCAAGATACACTGAATAGTTTGTAATTTAATTTGAACATTTAATAGTTTTAATTTATTGTATAATGTTTAATTTGTAAGATTAGACACAAATATCGCAAGATCGTACGTAGTTATAACTATAACTTATAATAACGCACGTTTCATCAAATGCATTCTTGTTCAAACAATAAACCTCGTTCGTACACACGGGCGTAAAGCACTTATGCTGAGAGATGTAAAGAATTTTACGACAACGGAAGGTTACGCACAAAACTCCATGCCCAACGCTTGTAGTTTTGCCTGATCGCAATGTCGATTTTTCATAATACACTTACTCATTACTTTTACTTAATTAATAATCGTAGTATGCATGCATCTTAACGTAATCAGTAAATTATAGAAGAAATGTATTATATTTTACACAATTATTTTCATACAGCGGTATGGTTTATTGATTTACACCTCATTCTGTGTTAGTTAGTACTTCGAATTAGTTAAAAAGTTAGTGTAGAAATTTTAATGGTACGTGTTCTCAAATCTATGCCTATGCCTATCTACGATTGTGTTATGTAATAGGTATTAAGCTTAGTCATACTTGTGTGTGAAATTATTGGCGGTCTCTCTCTTTGCAAAACAAAAGGACTCTCGCCTCAGCGGTTTTTACGACCGCATTGGTGAGCACAATCATCTAGGGTCATTGTTAGGATAGTTTTATTGCACCTCTTCAAATTTTTCAAGTGTCTCTTTTGTACGCCATCATTTCTGTGGTTCCTGGCACCCTGTATGTTATTGAAATGTTTTTATCTTTCTCATCGTGTTTATATCTCGTCTTTAAAATGTTTTCTATATTTGTAGTAAGTGGAGGCAGTCGTATAAAAGCAGATAACTGTCACAAGTAATGAACGATTCGTAATTAAAGGTAATTTTGGTAATTAAAAGCAGATTACTGTCACAAGCAATGAACGATTCGTAATTAAAGGTAATTTTGGTAATGTTGTAATGACAAAAATTTTTTTCATAAAGGGGGAAATTGATGTGCCGGACACGACACATCGGTCCGATGCGACGCGGTTACCGCACCCCGCGCCCCTCTGGCGCGGCGTGCGTCCGCGCTCGCCTCGGCCCGCCGCCCTGTCAGTCGATCACACCACGGAGTCAAGTATAGTCGCTTTGAGTCAATAATAATTCTCAGTCGTTTTATTACACGGTTATACACAGCTATCATAGTGTTTCATTTGGACCTTAAACACTAACACCCTACATAGGACACTCGCATATAGTAGCTAAAGTGCCACAATATTATTCATTGATGCGCATATTTTTCTGCAGCCGCCAGATTTCAGGCAATATAAGTATTGTGTTTCTATCTGCTATAGTTTAGTCGTATGAAGACGACGAAAGTACATGATTCTTGTCAGATGATTTTTCTCCCGAACAAAACGTAAGACGTTCATCGAATTCACGTCAAAAGCTCAAGGTTTCTTCTCTTTCGCAAGATTAAAACTCGCCCCCAGATTAAATGTGCGTAGCTCTTCTGTCGAGAACTCTCGAGATATTCAATATCGGATCGTTAAAATATAAAAAAAACTCAATGGACAGTTCTGTTGTCCTGTGTAAGTCAAAAAGCCCTCTTTATGGCCTTACGGTTGAGCCAAAGGGAGCATTATGATTTAGTCAGCATAATATGTATGCCCGTATGTCGTATGTGTGTGTTATGTGTGTTTATTTGTACACAGCCTAAACTACTTCGCCGATTTCAATATGAGGCATTGTTTGATTCGTTTCCATAGTCCGCTTGTCATAGCCAGATGTATTTTTTTTTCTTTAAACACCATCGAGTGGGTTATCGCTGTCAAAAGATTGCAAAGGCAATTACAAAAATATATCACACTTGATCGTTTAGAACTAAAAGGAATTAAATAAAACATTAAATGAAAATTGTATTAAACACGAATGCGGAAACCGAAGGATACAACGAGGAAATATGATCTCACAGGGCAATACAAAATGATGTAGTCAGTCAATAGACTGACTTTAGAATCGACTTTCCTCGTTTCATCCTTCGTTTTTCGTAGTCGGGCTTTATTAAAAGGTACAATAAATGCAATGAAAATCGTCGTACTCTGATTTATTTTCAGATAGCAGGCCTTAAAATTAGATTAAAGTAATCCAGGTGGGCGCCGGGTGTGGCGGCTGGGGAGCGTCTAAGTTGAAGAGGTCGTGAGTTTAAGTTTCAGCCTGAACAAGAGAAGTAACCGGAGATCGGCTCCTTCATTCTGACTTTGACTTCGGCATGTAATTATAACGCTTTGGAAGGAAATTTTTTACTGACTTTGACATTTCGCAATGTCAGCATTTATGAACTGATTCGGAGGAGTTAGTTTTTAGGAGTTGAAACTTAGGGGTTGTGTGTGCTTCTTAGTAAATACAGAGAGTTTTTTAAAAAATCCTTAGGGAGGAATTGGGAAGAGAGTTATACTTTTCTTGTTTTTTATTAAATTTGGAAAACCAACAGCCCTACACATCCGTACTTATTATAAGAGCTGCCTGTCTGTATGTATCTACCTACATATGTATGTATGTATGTAACTCAAGAACGACTTATCCTATTCGCTTGCGGTTTTTGCCTATGTAATGCCAGGTGACAAGAGCCCAATGAATAATGGCGTGATGCTTGAGCAGTGGGGTCGGACGTAAAGGTGACGTGACGTCAGTGCATTTAGTAACCGACCCAAAATTTTCACGTACATTTTTTATTTTGTTGCTCATTCGAAATGGTCTTCGACGGAGACCTTTACCCTAAATTTTGAGCAAATTACTCTTTCCCCCGCCATCTTGGATTCTGTTTTTGAAGTGAAAACTTCTTTAGCGGCGCTTGGCACTTTTTTAGGTGGGTAAAAAATGTTAAACTCGCGTCAGATCTCGCAAAGCGTCAGATTTATTTTTATTATTTAAAATGTAACCGTCATTGCATTAAGGGTTAAGTTACGAGTGGCTCGGGATCAATTCTGTTCGTCTCTCAGTGACAGTAAAGCCGAAAGCGAATCAAGGGAATACGATATTCGTTTGGTCGTTTATGTGATTGCGTGGCTCAATGGCAAGAGTGTAGGATTTGTATTTTTGACCATGGATTCGAATCCCTCAAAATTGCTTTTCTTTTTTTTTTCTTTTTTAAGCAATGTTACGGTGTTTAAATTTTTTTAGGGCGTTTAGTTTTTTTTATAACCACCTAAGAATTATGTTCGGAAATACAAAAAGTTTTTTTTTGTTTCTTTTTTCTTTTTTAAGCAATGTTACGGTGTTTAAATTTTTTTGGGGTGTTTAGTTTTTTTATAACCACCTAAGAATTATTTTCGGAAATACAAAAAGTTTTCACTTCTGCCGGCACTCCCGGAGTGCAACTGGGGCTTTTTTTTCAACCGTTCATATCTCGTGTTCTAATTATCCCACAGAAATCAATCCGGGGTTGTTGGGCTTTTCAGCATTTATGCTTTAATTAAGTTTGTCAAAGTTTGTCAAGTCAAACTCTATGATGTACAGGAAAAAAGTTATCAGCGTCCAAAGTTTGAAAGTACTCCGTCAAACGTTCTTTCGCCCGGTTTCTTCGCGCGTAGCTCTTTTCCATTGCATCTGAGACACCCATCGACGATCGAATCAACGTTCGAAGTTGCTTATAGTTGTGTGCATTTAGGAAAGTTACTTTCTTTCGTTCTTTTCATAGTTACTTTCTTCGAGAGAGTATGTCGTTTAGCTGAACGCAGTTCGACGCTGTGTCTCGCTCTTGGTGGACGTAATTTTTTCGAGAACATGTTGATTCACACGAACGCACTTCGGTCTTCGGCCTTGACCTGAATCACTTATTAACTTCGAGAAGTATATCCTTTATCTGTAGGACTATAAGGGAGTAAGGCTATCTAAGAGCGCCGTTACAGTCTTACTTTCTTTGCGAAAGTATAAAAGTTTACGTGAACGCAGCTAAGGCGGCAGGGGATAAAAGCTATACAGAAGCTATCGTTTATTATTATCGCGTATACAAATCCGATTTGCTATTAAACCGAATTTACTTAGAGCGGAGCCACGGGCACAGCTAGTAATATATAAACTTATAAAACTACGGTCAATAGTAGTTTTCCACAAATTGTTTTATAGAATGTTACCAAGAAGTTAAGTTATTAATAATGTAGGTAGTAAGTACATACGCAGGCATGATGTGAAAGTGTATGTGTGTATGTGTAATTTGGGTCGTGGGCAAGTGTGAGAAGGATTTATGTATATATTTTAAAAAGAATAAAAATAATAAGATTAAAATATTTTTATTTACACACACACTTTTTACATTATACTTACATTAAAATAAATTTAATCATAACAGTATAACCTTAGTGCAGTATATATAAATAGGTAGCGGCTCAGCATATGCCTAGCTAGGATATAATATATACATAAATCGAATTCATACATTAATTCAAAATCAAAATATTATTTATTGAACGCCATTTTACACTATGTATAAAGGGCGAGTTTAATGCCTATAGGCATTCTTAAGAATTGAGAGAGTAGTGCATTGATACTGATTAGAGCGATCGTAGTACACTTGTCTTGTCAAACCCCAAAGAAGAATTTATTTCGCCAATGTTGTACATAATACGAGTATGTCAATTTAACCTTATACTCGTACAATATTTTAGCTGAATATAATCATCTAACTCGGCTTGTTAGATCGCGAGTGAGGCGCGGGTGGGTGCGGGGGCAGGGCGCGGCGAGGAGATGGGCGCGGGCGGCGCGAGCTGATAGCGCCTGGCGCTTTGTGTCTATGAAATATTGATCAACGGATAAAATAAATATTCCACCGAAAGCAAAGCATTTATCTCTCAATTCAGTTCGTGCAAAGCTTTCGGTTTTGAATTCCGCACAAAGCTTCCAAATTAGCTCAATATAGCGGCGGCGGCAATAACACCACGGAATGAGCTGTCAATATAGAGTGGTGGTCCCGCGGGGGCGGGAGCGGTGGGGGCGGGCGGGGGCGGCACGAAGGCTGCTCGGGGGCGGCGGCGGCGCGGCTTGGAGGCGGTCAAACGAGCGGTTGGCGTGGCGGGCGCCCATTCCGCCGGCCCGCAATAATCCTACGATTATTTCATTTTAACTCGTAACGAGGAGCGAGCCTGAGCGGCGGTTCTTGTTTTTGTCTAGATATTATCTGACTTCTGTTTTGATGAGTGCGGCCAATTTGCCCACGAACAGGCGCTCGCGTATGAATTGTGAGTATCATTTTTTAAGTTGACAAATTTCTTGTAACTGCGAGTCACAACTGCTGAGAAGCAGCTTGCGGAAGGAAATAGAGTAAATTATACTCGAACATGAATGCATGAAACATATAAATTTTATTACATCCCTCAGGGCACGTCTAAAATCAAGAATAAACAGAGAAAGAGGTTTGCTTCTTTTATGTAGAAAAATCTTCACACTGAGACATCAGAAATTCGACCAGAAAATGTTCGAAAGAAAACATTTCATCCCGCACTAGATTACTGCAGCGCCTCTAGTGATAGATCTGCGAACTTCATTTCTCCATACAAAATGATGCGGAAAACACGGCGTAGCGTAGTACGCGGTCTAGGTTAAATCTCGTGATAAGGGTACTGATATGGAAGTGGAACTAGAGCCCACGACCTTTGGATTGCATGTGGAACTGAGCTACCCAGGCGTGCGGGCTGGCATTTTTTTCTTTCGCAAATATTCAGCTCTAATATAAAAATATAATAACATCGTGAACGAAAAGTGTTTAAATCATCCATACCGGATTACATAAAAAACCATGTGGGGCCGGCATATTAAAAAGAATAACCCCACTGCATCTCTCCCCGTGTATGATGTAAAAGGCGACTAAGGGATAAGGGCAAGATGCCGTGCAAAAGGGCGAAAGGATAGCCACCTCTCACTTTAGCACACTTCTATCACCGAGTCATGCAACAGAAGGGTATTCGTGCCTTACTTGCTGCTGGATAGTTATATCCCGTACTTGATAGTTATGGGCTGACATCACGGACGTTGTAGGTGATGTAGCCAACCGTGTCAGTTTCCATAAAAAAAAAAAAAAAAAAATCCTAATAGGTACTTTGCTAAACGTGGTGGTCGATGTTGTGCTGTAATTTACAAGAGTACTTGCAGCACAACACCGATTACTCTTCTCACCCGGATTGTCGGGATACAGCGTGTGGTATGTATGTACGTATGAAAAATCTTTAGTAAATAAATTTGGATAGAAATGAGAAGGTACAGATGTGTGAGAATATCTTTCATTGTTTGTACCTACTATGTGATATTATCAGACATCTGTCCCAGCTACCTGCGCGCTCCCGAGTTAGACTGAGGTGGTTTATTTGCCCGCCCGCTGCTCCTGCCGCAAAATGTGAACTGTCTCAGTGACGGGCATTGAAGTAGACGTTTTATTTGACTCCCCGCCTCCTCAGAAAACCAACAAGACAAGTCAAGTATTACGAATAATAGCCATCGCAGACAGCTCTAAGAAAAATATATATATAATATTTTCTTTGCATTCAAGTTTTCTTTTCCTACAATAATTGTTCTTGTTTTGTGTTTTTTTACTGAAACCATTAGGTATTTATTACTAATCACTTTATCGATTTACACACGTTTTCACTGTTACATGTCACTTCTCAAGATGGCTTTAGGCTATAAATAGCTCTACGTCATCGGCGGCCTGAGCTGTGAGCAAAAAGTCAGGAAAAGCGAAGCCGCGGGCAAAGTACATAGTAATTTTCATAATATGAGACCGAGGTCAATGACAGCATTTCCAATACCCTAAGAATAATATAATCTGGTAGTGATTGATTTTTTTTTTATGTAAACCAGCATGGGTGGCTATGCCGAGAGACCAATGGTGCAGTCGACAGAGCCAAAATCACCTCTCCTCGCGAAACCACGCTCAGTTAGGTGCCATGCCAGCAGATTTGCGGACTGTTGCTAGGCTGTCTAGCCCGTTAATACGACGCTTGAAGACACCCTTTGATGTTAATATAATCGTGGAAAAAAATCTCAGTTTTCAGAAACATGGAAAAATTGTGTTTTCCGGTTTGGTCCCTTAATATAGTGACAATAGTAAACCAGTTTGCTCATTAACTATTTAATAATTTTTCTATTTTTTTTTATCAAGAGATTAGATTATTGTAACTGTGATTGACGCCCGCCTGAATTTATTTACCTGTTCTTTCTACTTACCGCCAACCGGAAGCTCGTAAAACTATAGCATTTCAACATTTTCATTAAATAAATCAGATGGTGTTCTCATTTATTATTAAAGCGCGCTATCCAGGCAGCTTGTTAACTTGAACTTCACATAAATACAGCAATGTTCACGTTCGGGATTAGCGGACGCAGCTAAGCAGAAAACTAAGCGAGCAGAGCCGCGGGCGGAACAACTCATACTCCAGCATAGAATAAAACCGTAGATATTCATGGTGCGATATAATGCATGTAGTGGAAGTAGAAATTAAACGGCAAACAGAAGTTTTGTACAGTGTAGGTATTTATGTAAACACACTGGTAATCAGTTTATCAGGCTGGATACTCCCGGGAACACGAGTCAGTAAGCCTGGAGGCGCTATACATAGGAGGACAGGGGTAGCCGCGCGTCGGCGCACACGCGCCAGCGCGTCAGTCTAGCGCCGGCGACCGATCTTAGTCTCCGTCCGCCGCTCAGGCGGAGCGAACGTGCGCGTCTGTCACAAAATGCCTCATTGTGCAGTGCTTTGGTGCAAAAAGTCGTCGAAAAATTCAAACTTGAACACAGATGGAGTCACCTTTCACGAGTAAGTACTTTCATTCAATTTGATAGCATTTTTCGCTTGAATTTCAGTAACAAACATCGGCGTAAATATGTATGGAGAGCTCTTTTCTGCTTACCCACCATAGGTCGACTATCGTGTTGGATGCAGTTAGCTCTTGTAATTTTTTTTGTTTATTGATAAATATGTATGTTAAATGTATACAGATATTTCATGCATTCTGCCTTATTGCCAAAGGACATTTCTTCTAGTCAACCTCAGCAGGTTTCCTCGTTCAATATTCGTTTATCGCGCTTTTTCATTCAACCAGTACCTACCGGTTTTTACTTTTGAGCGACTCTAAAGGAATTAATTTCTTTAGGTCATGCGTCTACCGGGAATTAGTCTTGTTATGCTTAGCATTAACAAAATTAATTCATAATGAATACCCCGTTAGCATTTAGCACTGCTAAGCGCCCTGATGAATAAAAATTAATGCTAAATGCTAAGCAATAATCACATTTAATTTTAATTAGCATTGCTGTTTCGTTCGTAAAACTTTGTTGGTTCGTTTGTTTTGGAACGCACAAAGCAATGAAGTATGTGCTATTTATCTGTGGTACTGCTAAATGCTAAATGCTATATAGCGCCTGCGCTCCGCTGCTAGCTAGCTAGCTAGCATCTAAATGCGAAATGCGATGCGATCATGCGAGTGAGGGGTCGGAATTATCATCTGTCACGTGATCATTAGTTTTGGTCATATCTACAGAACCACTGGACTTAGACCCATCGTGTTGGTACTCAATCTGAACGTCTCGATGAGATCTATCCATCTGTCACATTAACTATTGTTTTGGTCATAACTCGAGAACCACTGGTGCTAGACCCATCGTGTTGGTACTCAAACTTCAGGTCTCGGTGAGATCTATCCATCTGTCACATGAACTTTTGTTTTGGTCATAACTCGAGAACCACTGGTGCTAGATCCATCGTGTTGGTACTCAAACTTTAGGTCTCGGTGAGATCTATCCATCTGTCACATGAACTTTTGTTTTGGTCATAACTCGAGAACCACTGGTGCTAGACCCATCGTGTTGGTACTCAAACTTCAGGTCTCGGTGAGATCTATCCATCTGTCACATGAACTTTTGTTTTGGTCATAACTCGAGAACCACTGGTGCTAGACCCATCGTGTTGGTACTCAAACTTTAGGTCTCGGTGAGATCTATCCATCTGTTGCGCGACCATCTCTCGAGACACATGTTAGTTCTTTAGTTCTTTAGTTCAACAATAACAATGTAAATGTCAACAATGTAAACAGTAACAATGTAAATGTCGTAAATTGTGCTTTTAAATTTAATTCAATTGTTCAAAAGTTACCAAATGAAAATTTTAATATAGATACCGATCTATAAATAAATAATTAAGTAAATTATTGTTCTGTTTCAAATATATGTTTCTATTACAGACTACACAGCCTTTCATTTGTTATTTTATTAACCCTTATATAACGAATTCACACCGTCAAACTGACAGAGAGACGCATGGTACATTTTATAAGGCTCTAGCTGCATTGCTGGTTAGTTTGTTAAAAAAGGCAAAGCCTGGAAAACCTCATTTTACCCTAAAAAAATTAAATATCCAGGTGGGTATGGCTGGTTAGTTTGTTAAAAAAGGCAAAGCCTGGAAAACCTCATTTTACCGTAAAAAAATTAAATATCGAGGTGGGTACTCATAAATTTTTTATGGTAGGGTAGATTTTCGCGAATTTTTCGCGAAGTCATATTGCAATATAATTTGTCATATCGTTGGCTAAGTAATTAGCAAATAGTTGTTAATAATATAATAATTTTTTTTTTTGGTTACAAAACTTTTCGACTTTCTAACATTATTTTTTTAATTTTGGAAAATTCCAATAACAAATACTCCAATAAGATAATACCAATGTACGAGGTCTTACATATCATTGTTTTGGAAATTTGATGTAGATTTATAATAAAGTATCCGAGGTATCTCAGAACTTAGAACTATTATCGTGTTTATGCGAAAATCTGCAAATTCGCGAAATTGTGAAAGGGGCGTTGCCTTTGTTCATTTAAGAGAAAGTTATATTATTCCCTTGATGTAAAGAAGGGTTAAATATTGTTAAATCCGTTTCATCTTTTCATCGCGAATCGACACAATGAGCGACTTATTGTATGAATCCCGTTCAAACGTATGGAAGACTGGCGTCACGTGGCTACCTACTCGCTCGGCCAATCACGGCGTTCCATGCGCCGCTCCCGCCTCAGACTTCACACCCCTTTGGCGGCTACCTCGGTTCTCATACAAACGATGCCGTATTTCGTATCCAGGCTTACTGACTCGTGCCCGGGAATAATGTACCTCCGCGTGTCGTCCGCCCCCGGCGCGCCCACCGAGGAGGGAATGAGAGAAGTTGTTGCTAGCTACAATTTCTTGTAATATGTGTGTCACCAGCGCAGCGCAACGCAACAAGTAGCGTAGTAGTCGTGTGGACTTCGTAGTCGATCAACACGCACCATTTAACCTTACGCGTGCTATAGACGCGACTGATGGACCGCTACACCAGTTTCGACTCCTCAACTATATCCTTTGCGATCGCGTCGTCGCGCCGTCGCCGCCGTCCTCGCCTCCACTCCGCCTCCCCCGGCACCGGGGGCGGCGCGGAGGTGGCGGCACGGCGCCTCCGGAAGCTCCACGCTTCAATACAATCCACAATACCACCGTATTATCCGATAACTTTTATATCGTCTCTTGATCGGTGATAAATAATAATCAATAAAATATACCTATACCTGCATTATTTGATCGATATCGAAAGGTATGATTTTCTCTCTGAATTCTTCGACGTTTTTGACGATATATATCTAACTAGCTTTTGCCCGCGGCTTCGCTCGCGTGAAATCCGTCTTTGAAAAGAAGAAAGTAAGTAAGCCCGCTACCCTTCGAACGCTACCGTACTTTTACTTCGGCGCGCGGAACAATTCGGCTTGTATGAGGGCCACATTTTAGCGTAACTGGAACTAAATTTTATTTAGCCTATCCTGTGTCCCGTATAGTTAAATGTGCTTTAGTACAAGCACATTTAACTGTTTCATCGAATTCGGATGATCGGTTTAGGAATAATTATGGAGGAACATAGATACATACAGAAAATATTTCTAAAAAATCGTCAATTTAGTGTTAGTATCATACATAGAGTTTACAAACTCAATATCTCATAGAACAAAGTAACTTACTCCATCACCATCCCTTACACATTTTATTGATTTAAAAAAAACCATTGTATTTGTCCTTTGACTAAAATAACCGAATTTGAACAGAATATTTCAGGGGCGAGTTCAAAAAATGCGACACAATTAAATTTAAAAAAACCTGTTAAGAGCGAACGTTGTTCATCCACAGAGTGCTCCGTAGCTATTTCTTACTAGTGCATCACCGCTACCCGCGCTTCCTCGCGCCCCACCTCGCACCCCTCGTCCGCGCCATGGGTCCTTGACACACTTCTACGCTCAGAAGAAATTTTTCAAAAACCGAACGATGCAAACCTAAATAAACCGCATCCAAATCGGTCCATTCGTTTGGGAGTTACGATGCCACAGACTGACACACAGACTGACAGACGTAGGCGTCAAACCTTTAACACTCATCCGATTGCGTCGGAGGTTAAAACATTGTTATGCACTTACGTACATACATTCACTTAAAAAAAATTTTTGTTTTCGATTGATTGGGTTTTTTGTTATGGAATTATCGCCTCGAACAGAGCAAATTTGATATATTTCATCTAGGTATACCTTTTTATATAATTTTTTTTTTTTCAAATGTAGTAGTCATCTAGACTATGTAAGACCTTTTCAACTATGTATAACTCGGCCTATTAGAAACATATTTTAATTTTCAATATGACTTTTGCGGCCGCATAGACATTGACGATTATTACTGATAGAAAAGACATTTACTGATAACAGCATTTTCGATCAGCGTGTTATTTCCTTCGTTTTTCATAGTCGGGGTTTCTAAAATGCTTTATTTTGTTAATTGTTAACAACTTTTTCTTGTAACGTAAAAACCAGCTGCAAAGTCAAACACAAAAAAAAAGTTTATTACAATTTATTATTTAGTTTAAAAATCAATCAGTATAAAATACTTATGTAGGTTGATAGGCAATTGAAATAAAAGAGAACTATTTAAAATAAAACATTAACCAAATTTTTAGGGGTGACCCAGGGGACAATTTTGTCCCCAGTTTTGTATGAAAAAAAGGGGTTGTCCCCAGGGTAACCATTATTTTTTTTTAAATTACTCAAAATTCTTTGTGCAGCTTCTTTCTTATTAATCAATTACTTATCTGTTGTTAGTTGCTGTAACTATTAAAATAAGGTGAATTTATCAAGATAATTATCCTGTTTTCAGACAGATACCAAAAACAAGAAAAAGTTGATCCACCCAATTACACTTTGATGAGAAAATAACAAAAATGTGATTTTAGTAAATAGAATTCCGAAATTACAGAATAAAATTTCTCACCCCTACAATCCACGCACATTCCTCGATACTTTATAGTTCGTCTACCCGCGGGTGGCATTGGCGATGTTTGAGACTCCATTTCGGCCACACTATTCAGTCACAATAAAACTAAATAATAAAATAAGTGACATTTAGGTGGTCGTAGAATAGTTTGGTAATTGTAACAAATTGATCAAAATCCCCCGACTGTGGACCCGCAAGCTTTCCAGTTCTCTTTATTCAATTACTAAGTAACTCAAACTATTACAAACTAGTTACAGTAATAAATAAAATATGTACAAATGTTTTAGAAGCGTTCATATCCTTTTAAGCCTTTACTCACCGAAAATATGGGTTAGCGTAGACAGGGACTGGGTGCGAGGATTTGCCTATTTAGGTTTTCATGCACTATCTTTGCTTATTGTTTCCAAGTGCAGCTAAACTGAAATGGAGAAAGTTGGCTCTAGGATTTCTCACGGAGAGTCCGCATTGATAAAAACGTATTATCTCTGTATTAAGTAAAGAGCGTTCACCGTAACTTGTCCCTTGAAGTGAGCAATTTCAATCTCTATTGCCGAAAGCATAAGGATTACCGCGAGGGAAAAGTTACCTGAAACAAACTTAGCAAAACTTGAACGCCCGCTAGACTGACTGGTATAAAAATGCAGTTACACTACCCGCTTAAGCAATACATATTTAATTGTAAGCTTAATATTTAAAGAAATAGTACTCTCCTTGACGGGAAGGAGAATTGTATTTTTTATCTTTTATGTAAAATTGCATGACTATAAAATGATGAACGGCACGGAAATATGGGTTTTCCGAATTTTCGAGAGCCTTCGTGGCTATTTTTTCTATCGAGTTAAATACGAGTAGATCAAATTGCGTTTTAGAAGTTTTTTTTTATGTAAACCAACATGGATGGCTGTGCCGAGAGACCAATGGTGAATTCGACAGAGCCAAAAACACCTCTCCTCGCGAAACCACGCTTAGTTAGGTGCCATGCCAGCAGATTTGCGGACTCTTGCTAGGCTGTCTAGCCTGTTAATACGACGCTGAAGACACCCAGGTTAAAGGATTTGGGAAACACACTGGCCGGAAGACAGTTCCACACCCTAGCGGTGCGACAAAGAAACGATTTAGAGAACTGATGGGTTCTCAAAAGCCCAATGTCAACAACAAAAGAGTGCTGAGTCTCTCTGCGACGAGTCATGCGGATATAGGACGGGTGGTAGGTAGTGAATAAGGCATGCCAGTTCCATAGAGCAGCGCCCGTGATAGTATCTGTAAAACAGACTAGGCGAACCTACAAATCGTCTGTGACTCAGAGACTCCAGACCATCTGTAAGTTTCGGGTCACCAACAAGACGAATGGCTCGGCACTGTATCGAATCCAAGGACGCAAGCAGATAATGGGGACTACCCTACCAGATGTGACTGCAGTACTCCATTCCCTGCCTAATCTGTGTTTTGTACAGCAGGAATAGTTGTGCCGGTGAGAAGAACCGCCGATTTCGGAAAAGTATTCCCAATTTTCTGAATGCAGCTTTGGCCTTAGACTCGATTAGTTGCCGGTAACCTACGTCTTTGGAAATGGTGGTGCCCAGGAGGTCTAGGTGCTTCGAGACAGGTACGGCGCTGCCTTGGAAACTAGCTTGGAAAGGAAAGGAATTGACCTTAGCTGATAATGCGCAGCACTAAGTCTTGCTAACGTTGAAGGCGACAAGGTTCTCCTGGCCTCATAAAGCTACTTTTCCGAGAACGTTATCGACCTTATCAACTACTGAACGTTGAGCCTCAATATGCCGCGAATCTCTACTCTTCCAGTCCCTAACATAGCCCTCGTGCTCCGTGCTGTCATCTGCATAGCTGTGTATCATGCCCAAGGACAGTAGATCGTTTATAAATATTAAGAAAAGTGTAGGCGACAGCACAGAGCCCTGAGGAACACCAGCGTTGATTGGAAAGTCGTCCGATTTCGAGCCATCGATGGTAACGAAGATCGAACGACCCGCAAAAAAGCTGGTGATCCAGGTGCAGAGTTTGGGTGGAATGCCGAAGGACGGAAGCTTGCCTAGAAGGCCTCGGTGCCAAACGCGGTCGAAGGCCTTGGAAATATCCAGGACGACTGCGAGAAGTTGCTTCTTGTTGGGAAGCAGTATGTCTTGTAGAAAGTTATGGGCTGACATCACGGATGTTGTAGGTGATGTAGCCAACCGTGTCAGGTTCCATAAAAAAAAAAAAAAAAAAAGTCATATATTTTTTAGGTTCCGTATCCCGCACGGAAGCCTACGCCGTCTGTCTGTCTGTCTGCTTGTCCTACTGCTGTATCTTTGGAACATAATATGTGTTATTATGGCGAATATAACAACAAATAATAAAGAATAGAAAAAGTAAACATTTAAGGGGGGCTCCCATACAAGAACCTTTTTTTCAATGTTTTTTTTTGTGGTGCGAAAACCTCGGTGCGCGAGTTCGACTCGCACTTGGCCGGTTTTTTTAACATCAAACTCCAGTCGTTTACGAGAAACTTCAGCCTTGAGAAGCCTATTTCTGGTACTGCTAGTCACGGCCGCGCCAGCTTCATAGGTAACATTCACGAATAGAATGTAGCATTGATTTTCCCGAATGCAATGCACACTAAAAGTGTTCGATGCATTCAAACTCACACATTCATATATCTCCATTGTGCAGGTCGTCAGCTTGTTTCTTCACGTCTCTGCAGTCAGGTAATATCGGTGGCAGCGTTGCCAGATGTACCATAAATTATCATAAATATGATATGCATACCATATTTTCATGGCCTGTACCATAATGGTAAGGTAAAATTCCATAATCTAATTACTAGCAACAAGTTAAATTATAACGGGCGCGCGGACCAAAAGTGCTTCTCTATTTTACAAAGTATGAACTCATAAGACAGTACTGGTCTTGAAAATATGGTAAGAATACCATAATAATTTATAATCGACTCGAACTTGTAATGGGTCAGAATCGTCTATTGATGCCATAGCCTCGAACTTGTCTTCAAGATCAATCGCAGTGTCCGCACGTGTAACTGCAATCAGTGATCACGACGGCCAGCTCGCCGGTCGCGAACCTTCTGCCTCTGTACAGCGAAGGCTTCGCACGCCCGGCAGAGTGAGCCAGTATTGCGAAGCGATCGAATTATATGACTGGAGCAAAATAGTATATTAACAGTAATTATTTTATTGAAATTAAGTTTGAAAAGTTTATAAAGTACTAACCTATTATATAAATATGTATTTCGCCATGAAAATTACAAAAAGTATAGAAAAAAAAGGAATACTGGATGAATGACGACATATCAATCATCAATACTAATAATAAATCTGTAAGGGATGGTCATGGAGTAAGTTACTTTGTTTTAGGAAATATTGAGTTTGTAGCCTCTATATATGATACTAAAGCTAAATTGATTATTTTTAGAAATCTTTTCTGTATGTATGTATGTATGTATGTATGTTCCTCCATAACTCTTAAAGCCATCATCCGAATTTGATGAAACTTAGTACAAGCCCATTTTACTATACGGGACACAGGATGGGCTAACTAAAATTGACTTCCGGCTACGCTAAGATGAGGCTCCCATACAAATCGAATCGAAATAAAAAAGCGGCGCGGCGCGGCGGCGGCGGTTTGTAGCGGCTAGCTGCCGGAGGCTGCTAGGAGGCGCGGGGCGTGGCGCGGGGTGCGGTCTGGTGGAGCGCGGTGTGTGTATGTCACGTGGTGTATGCATTGTCTCGAGCCAGAGTATCTTATTTAATTCGATTCATAATATTATGTAGGTTTACTTCGTTAGGTATCTATTTGATTAATTTTAGGTGCACACCTATGTAAAAGTGTTGTTGCAAGTCGATGTTAGCGGATATTTACTTAACTGGAGTTCCTATTTGATTTAAGTTATTTGACCGTATGTTTATTATATTGTACGTAGTGTAGCACTATTAGCGAAAAGATTCTTATTTTTACCCGACTACGGCGAAGCGAAAAGGAGAGTTATGTGTTTGACCGGTATGTATGTATGTATGTATGTATGTATGTTTGTATGTATGCATGTATGTATGTATGTATGTATGTATGTATGTATGTTCATCTGTTCCCTCATAACTTCGAAACTACATATCATAATTTGACAAATGAGGTATCGTTGGATGCGTCTTGACGCTGGATAGAGGGCTAGAGGCTATGTGACGTCCCATAAAATTGTATATGGCGCCCTCTAAAGGACATAAAGTCATGACCTAAAAAATTTTATTTTTTAATGATGCCGTGTTGGGGATCAAATGAAAGGGCTTAATTAACACATTTCAAAAATTTATATATTGTTAGCTGTTGCTTTCGGATTTGCTTGCATGCATCCGATAATTGGGAATAATTTCTAAAATCAGGCCTCACTCCGAACCTACCCAAAATACATCCTACTAATATTATAAACGCGAAAGTTTGTGAATGAATTGCGTTCAGGAAGACGATAAACCTACTCAAAGAAAGTAAGTAACTAATGGCGAGGCCGAAGGTCGAGCTGCGTTCGGGAAGACTATAAACCTTCTCGAAGAAAGTAAGTAACAAAAGGCGAGGCCGAAGGCCGAGCTGCGTTCAGGAAGACCCTAAACCTTCTCGAAGAAAGCAAGTAACAAAGGGCGAGGCCGAAGGCCGAGCTGCGTTCAGGAAGAGGATAAACCTTCTCGAAGACGGTAAGTAACTATGAGCGAGACCGAAGGCCGAGATCTCTGTTACTTACATTCTTCGAAAAGGTTATCCTCTTCCTGAACGAAGCTCGGCCTTCGGCCTCGCCCTTTGTTACTTACTTTCTTAAAGATGGTTTATCCTCTTCCTGAACGCAGCTCGGCCTTCGGCCTCGCCCATAGTTACTTACTGTCTTCGAAAATGTTTATCGTCTTCCTGAACGCAGCTCGGCCTTCGGCCTCGCCCTCTGTTACTTACTTTCTCCGAGAAGGTTTATGGTCTTCCTGAACGCAGCTCGGCCTTAAACTCAAAGATTAAAGTAGGTGTATAAAAACTTGCCAAGACGCACTATTGAGTAGCTAAGAACATAAACAAATTCTCTTTTAAAGCAACTGAAGAACGTTATGCATAATTGATCTATGATTTAAGGAACTTCGAAAGAACTTGGTATCCAGTTAGATCTCACTTCTTTTATTAGCGAAGCCGTTATCCGAGTGCTTATCTTGCAAGTTTTTTTTGTTGCGAACTTGGCTTTTTTTGCATTTATGTTTTTGGTGGGACACCTATTACGGTTCAACAAAGACAGCACTCGGGTGGACGGACGTACGTACAGTCCGACAGATAAACAGAGGACGACGTAGGCGTATGGATACGGAACTCTAAAAATCTTCAAATGTGACAATTATTCGTCTTCGCTATAACTACGACGACGTGTCGTTCTAATTTTCCGAATTCAGTAACTTGCTCATGTTGGTATGTCTTATAAAGTTAGTTATTGTGGCAGCTCTTAGTTAATTTATGTAATTGGTTTACCATGAATGCTCTCTCAACATTATTGTCACTTGTAAATTAATTTTCCAAACCCCGTTGTATAAAATATTGATTGATGTCGTGCTCAAAAATGACAAACCGTTTCTCCTTATTACTAGATTTTTCCCAGGCATGCGAATTCGTCACGAGTATTTGTGGCAGAGGTGAGTGAGAGCGAGGTGGGACGGAGAGAGTGTGGGCAGGGAAGGTAGGGAGAGAGACGCCTGGATGATGTCTCGCAGGGATTATGGCGCCGCGTCGCCGCCTCCAGATAATTAGCCAACTCTTCTGAATCCCTCCGCGGATTACCAACAAACTTGTTGGGCGCCGTAATAGCATGGCCTAACAAAAAACAGGCGTCACCGCACTGTTAGAGGGGCTCACCTTTTTGCTTGTTCCGGTAATCCACTAGCTCTGTTGTTCCCTTTTATATCCGATTCAGAGTAGATTCGTACATACGGATGCTGCGCAATCTTGCGAAGAAACAGAATAGAGTATTAAACTAAGAAATAACATTTGGGTGGTTTGTTGTTCACTGGAGAATATTTATTTTGAAGCGAGTTTATTTTGTATAAACGTATTATCATACCACAGACCAAAATAGTAGTACTTATTGTGATTTTTTTCTGGTCGAGTAGGTAGAAAACAAATAATTATATCACTCACCATTGATGTGCATACGCCCAGGTTCGGTAAAACACAGTAAATTCTTTTGTATATGTTACCGGTAATGTAATAAAACTTAGTAATTGCATACAATGCCGAGCCAAATTAGGATATGTAAAGTAATGTGGAAAAGCGTAGAATCGTAGAATAAGTGAATGAATGAAAAATGAAACACATACATAACTAAACACAACAACAAACAGGAAAAATAAACAAATGAGAAAAAGGAGGCTTTTGCTAGGTTAAACTGTAGAAACTTGCAAATAATGTTAGGTAATTGTATAATTGATAGTAGGTAAGTGTAGGAACACATAATATGATAACATTATAATTGAGAGCATAATAAGATTGTGTAGTAGGTACAAGCGCGTAGATGCGAATACCTGGGTCACAGGAAGTATACTATATATGTACATGATTGAATAAAATAAAGACAATTGAAATAAATGCCACTCCACATTCAGAAGGGTGGCACTATAAACATGCTTAGGTATTTATGCATGCATAGCCGCGAAAATTACTTAGAACTATAAAAAAAACCTAACCTAACCTAACCTAACCGCCCCGCAATCATGCGAGCGGATGACGCAATAGCAACACCCCTCCCACGCTCCGCTTACCCCGCATTCCGAATTTAACACATTTCCGATTGCTGGTTAGGAAATGCATAGAATTCCTTAGGAAATGTGTATAATAAAATTTATTTCACACATTTCCTGCCGATGTTTGCCGATTTTAGGCATTATATACATGTCCTAGGAAGTCTATATAATGACGTATTGCATATTTCTGATAACATAATATAAACATTTCCGAATTTAAAACCCTTCTTAAGTCTAAAAATTCAGGAAGATTTAACATTTATAAAATTATAATATCGAAAAGCACAATGCACAAAAGAGTATTAGGTTTTAATTAAAAAGCAGAGTTAATATTGACACGGCACGTACAAGCTCATCAAATTACGTTTATGTCAATACAAAATACTTTCCAGTCGATTTGAGCTTTTGCTTGAGTGAATTTCGTACTGCCCGCCCCGCGCTCCTTTAATATAATTCAGACAAAGACGTGAAGTTTAATATGAAAGTCGTTGTAAATGTAAGTAAAGCAGCGAGCAGACGACCACAAAATGAATAATTAACAAACACTCCACCTAATAGCTCGATGCTTGCTTCCAAATTAGAACGAAAAACACTTTTTCCAAAAGTTTCTTCAGTTTATATTCAAAGTTGGGACATTCGGAGAGAATTTGTGGACGCACACATAAATATTCAACATAAAATCGTGAAAAAATAAACAAAGTTCCAGCATTTATTCCGATACACAGTCGCTCCGCGTGCGCCGCATGAAAAAAGTTCAGTCTCGCCGCGATTTCCTAATGCGTTTTTAATTCGTTTTCCCGGAGACGAGGGTATTCGAAGAAAACTGTGCTTTTTGCCGCGTAACTGCCACCTCGCTTCTCCGCTTCACACTAAAATCTAGCTGAACTGAAAAAGAAACAATAGCTGCCTACCCCCTCCACACCCAGTGCCCCCCCCCCCCCCCCCCCCCCTCGAAACATATATTTCAGGTGGATCGAAGCTTCTGAATCATGAATGTTAAAATAAACATATTCATACATACATGCGCTGTTATCCCTCCTTTTGGCTTCTTCGTTGTAAAGGTAAAAAACCAAATCCATGGCGTCCAAACAAAACCTACCAAGCGCGAGTCGAACTCGGGCACTGAGGGTTCCGTTTCTCTACCGTACCGTTGTTGTTTTACTTTAGAGTTTTCACTATAAGCACACCAAGTTTGGCGCTATTAAATTTTTTACGATAGAGTAAAATCCAAATAATCTAAAAAAAAATTCATGTGATATAACTACTTACAAACTATTGCCTTTACTTGTGCTTGTAATACCTTTCTTGTTGCCAAATTTCATGATATTAGGTCAACGGGAAATACCATTTAGGTTTTGCTGACTGTGACATACTTTTCCAACAACTTTTCCCGACCTGTGGAAGAAGGCTTATATGATCCCACTCCCAAAGATCAGTTCCCCCACTCAGTTCAAGGATTATCGTCCTATTTCCATTCTTCCTTTCTTATATAAAGTACTTGAACGTGTGGTACACTCCCAACTTTCCACCTACCTTTCTACAAACTGCATCTTAATGGTACGTTGACACGATGCGAGGTTTCACGCACGAGAAGCATGCCGCCTTCTCGAACGAGAAAACTCGCATTCGTGAAGCGTTCGTGGAACTGTTTACACTATTCCACATCTCGTTCGAGCTCGTCTGTGTTTCTCTGTTTTGACAGTTGCAAAAATGGAGTCTGTAGACGAAGGTTTGGCGTGTATTGGTCAATTTTAGCGTTTATTATAAAGAAGAAAAAAATTAAAAGATCTTTTTTTTATAGAAACTGACACGGTTGGCTACATCACCTACAACATCCGTGATGTCAACCTATAACACATTGGTGAACTAGGTGTCATGTCAGTGCTACCCTTCGGTCGTGTCGGCTACACTGAACTGGACGGAAAATACAAACTATTTACATAGCTAGCCGTTTCGACCGACCTTTCATTCAGTGCGGTGGTACTAACCCGGGCGGGTTAAACCCTACCACCTAGTAATATAAGAAGGGAGTCATCTGAGATCTATGCGGATAAGGAAATGGATAAGTATATATATAAAGATAACTCAATCATTTGCACATCAGTCCACTTTGTCATGGTGCCGTAAACAACCAAAAACCACTAAGAAAACTTTTTTGCACCAACAAACTTCGTGCGAGACGCTCCTCTCGAACGCCAACTAATAAACATGCATGAACTCGTTCGTGCGCGAACGACGCTGCGTTCGTGCCCGCATGCGAGCTTGCGAGAACTGTCTACACGGTGCGTGAATGCGTTCGAGAAGCATTTCTCGTGCGTGAACTCGCATCGTGTCAACCAGGCATTAATCGATATCAATCGGGACTTCGACCATCTCATAGCACAGTCTCTGCACTTGTCAAAATAACCGATGATATCCGCCATGCAATGGATGATCGCCAACTTACTCTACTGGTACTACTTGATTTCAGCAGTGCTTTCAACACTGGTGATTTCGAAATCCTTCTAGCTATTCTACGTTCCTTAAACATTTCACAGCCAGTTCTCGATTGGTTCTTTTCCTATCTCAGCGGTCGTCGCCAGTGCGTTCGTGTCAACAATGCCACTTCTAAGTGGTGTGACATCACTGCCGGCGTACCACAAGGCGGTGTGCTCTCTCCATTACTCTTTTCCATTTTCATCAACAACATTGTTGTCTCTCTTGTGTGTTTCTACCATCTGTATGCTGACGACTTGCAGCTCTACCGTCACTTCCGCCTCGAAGACACTGAAACTGCCGTAGCCCTCATGAATACCTTGTAGTATAATAGACCTTGAGTCTGTACTCGATTGGGCTGTGCGGTTCGGACTGCTCGTTAATCCTGCTAAGACGCAAGTTATAATTATCGGATCACCTAAGTTGTTGGCAAAGCTGGACAGGGATACTCGCCCCGCCATTGTTTTCAACGGCATAGCTATCCCCTACACTGTAGGGCCTACATCAAGTGCGTTAAAAATTTAGGGCTTACGATCGATGAATCTCTTACATGGAGTGTGCAGGTTAACGAGGTCAGTCGAAAGGTATTCGGAAGTATGCACTCTCTCAAGCGTTTGCAAAACTTCATCCCCATTGGCACACAAATTACGCTCGCTTAATCTCTCTTATTGCCAATTCCGGATTATGCCGATGTGTGTTATCTTGACCTAAATTAGGATCTCCTCAACAAACTTGACCGTATTCTCAACTTGTGCATTCGTTATATTTTCGGATTGCGCAAGTACGACCATATTTCTGAATATCGAGCTGAATATCGATATTCGTGGACGCAGGAACTCTCACGCCCCCTCTCTTCTCTTCCGCACACTTAATGACCCTGCTGCCCACTAACATTTGAGTGAACTGTTTGAATTTCTTTCTTCTCATGGTCTGGCTTTAAGGTCTGCTGACAACCTACTCTTGGCGATACTGGCTCACTCAAGTTCGTACTACACGGACTCTTTCACAGTACAATACATCATAATATGTCGAAATCCATTCAGTAGCTTATAGGCTATCTGAGGGATCAAACACACATTATGTAAATACATACGTATATACATACGACTGCTCTCATTTCTCACTTTAGGAACCTTGTCAAATTAACATTCACTCATTACCCTTACAAAATTATACAAATAATCAAATATTTCATTTTGACAGGGTTCCTGAAGTGTGAGAAATGAGAGCAGTTGTCTGTACGTCAGTCAGTCAGCGTGTATGCGTCCACAGCTGGACATACGCCTCTCCAATTTTCCACCAGTGCTCCCGGCCAGTCCTCCCGGCCTGTCCTCCCAGCTGTACGGAACCACTGTTTTCCACCGACGCACTTGATGTCGTCGCCCCACCTGGCGGCACTCCGTTTTCCTGTCCACGGCTGCCAGCACAAGACACGGTCACTCCAACGGTCGTCCTCTCTTCGCCTGACGTGCCCAGCCCACTGGCACTTGAGCTTAGCTACCCAAAAAGCATAACCCTCCTTTTAGCTTTGCCGTGGTCGGGTAGAGATAGATAAGATGTGTGGTTTGTGATTGTTCACTACTTCAAAGTAATATAGGGTTGTCTGATGAAGACGCTAGTTTGTATTTGCTTTTGAATTCTGGAATGAAAGTTAAATTGCTGGATGTTCAGGAGTACAGCAGTTGCAAGTTCTAATACGACTACATCTACATACATAGACTAGCTTTTTCCGCGGTTTCGCTCGCGGTAGACTCGATTTAACAGCAAATCCAATTTAAACCCAAATATGATCGCTTCTTTTATATTATCCTCTCTCTCTCTCTCTCTCCCGTTCATACTTTCTTTGATACTGGTCAGCCCTTAGGCTATTTAGCGGGATGGTATGTATATAGTCTGTAGTTAGCCTGGAGAACTAATTTTTCCATTGGTGCAAACAGCATGAAAATCTGTTCAGTGGTTTCGGCGTTTACCTCAAACATACAGACAGACAGAAAGATGTTCTCTTTTATATATGAAGTAGAGAAGAAATAACTCCGAGTTTTTTGTAATTTGTTAGACGCGGCAAAGGAGTGGCGAGGAGATCAGGTCGGCTTCGATCACCACCTTCGAGGCACTATTTACATAAAAATAGATTTAACTTATTTATTAATAATAAATTAATTAATTAATTAAGTAATGACAAAAATAAAATAAAACCTAAATTAAAAGCAATAAGTAAAAGCAAACGGAACTTAACGACAATATTCAACCTAGTGTAGCCTTCCGGTAATGTTGAAACTTATAAATTTTTGTCTAATTTAGATGAACCAAAGACGACTATACAAGTACGAACGATATCGATATAACCTTTGTAATAAAGACAAGAAAATACATAAAGGAAGGAAACAATCCGATCCATTCATGAAATCTTGAAAGAGAGCATTAAAGTAACTTCCTTCGTTTAATATCGGACCGGACAAAGGAGCTGTAGAGTCTGATTCACAGCAGTAAGAGGCCGCAGTAAGTAAGGCTTGCGGGCACCGAGGCCCGCCCTCCGACAACCTCGCTCGCGCGCCATACGCGCTCCAGGAATCAAAGACAACTGATTTGTAAAAAACCGGCCAAGTGCGGGTCGGACACGCGCACCGAGGGTTCCGTACAACCGCGTAAGCGAGCTAGTTCTTATAATTTTGTTATTTTACTTTAGAATTTGCACTATAATAACACCACGTTTGATGCTTGTGTATTATCGTTTTTACGCTAAAGCAAATACAGGCTTAGTAATGGGCTTCCGTATGGATGGAACGGAACTCTAAAAAAGACGTTTCATGTGTGCGGACTGAGTTCTTTTTTTAGGGTTCCGTACGTCGAAAGAATAAAAAACGGAACCCTTATAGGATCACTTCTGTTTCTGTCTGTCCGTCGGTCACAGCTTATTTTTTCCGAATCTAATGGACGAGCTAGTAGTATAGCGCGGTTTTCTCAACCGTTCACTTCGAAAGAATGCGGCGCGCACCCTCCGCTCTCCGCCCCCACCGCAATTGCCCGTCAGTACGGTGGAGGCGGAGAGCGGAGGGTGCGCGCCGCATTCTTTCGAAGTGAACGGTTGAGAAAACCGCGCTACATAATAAGCATAGCATAGTAGTATCATAGCGTGAATGATCTAATTTAAATTTTAGGGGTAAATTTTGGGGGAAATTTTTTTTTTTTTAAAGTGCATCATGTGACTTATTAATGGAACGAATATTTTTTTTATAATTTTAAATTACATATTTAAAGCCGAGAATGAAGAGAAAAAATTTTTATATAGAATTTAAAAATCGATTCATCGATCGATCGCGATCGAATCGTGCAAGTTGACTGAACGCAGTAGATTGAGTCATACCTACTAGCCGAAATTACAGGTTCGAATTCTGGTCAGCTTTTCACCTACGAGTATATAAAGCTAATATAATATGCTTAGTACTAACATATTATAAAAATAGAAGATCTATTCTTTGTTTAATTTTGAATCAGGAATAATTTGTTTGGTTTTCGATTAGGTACCTGTCTATTTTTAGTACGTATAAATTATTATTGTAACTTAGTTGCTTCCGTTATTTATGTGTATAGATTGTAGGCAACATGAAATGAATGGAAGCACTGACGTGGCACCTAGTTCACCGGGTGTTATGCGGTGACATGACTGATGTTCTAGGTGTCAGCCAACCGTGTCAGTTTCCATTTAAAAAAATAGATGGCAATCGATCAACGGGTAATTCTGAACAACTTTTTGTCATACTACATTTTGTTACGACATAAATGTTTCCTATATTTTTGTTACAGAATTCAAAATATATATAAATGGTTAAATCTTTTGCTCCATGATCGATTACACCGAACCGAGCGAATTGCACCTGTTTAATTCACTAGAAACGTCGCATTAAGTAGGAAACAACTTTATGCAGCGGGCACGGGTATCGAGTTGTATAGAGTTGGCAACTTAGATATTTGGCGACATAACAACGGCAAACGTTGAGAAAAGTGTGTAAACACACGTCGTAGGTATTCTGAATACAGCTTCTGGGCGTTAATGCTAGCGTGAATAATAATGCAAACTGTATGGGAGAGGTTTCGCTCTATCTTTCAGAGGTTACACGTGATTATCTAACTACTGAGCGCAGCGAGCCGGGGCGGGGCGGGGCGGGGCGCGGAGCCGGCCGAGAGAATCGCTCACGAGCCGGCCGGCATTATCCCGGATCTAACGATTAACGTACCCCGGGGAGTACCCCGCGGAATAAATAAGTATTCGTAATTACGCTGTAATTTGTATGTAAACTTGATCTTAATTGCGAGACCTCCGGCAGCTCTGCCAGCAATCCGGGGAATATTAATCCAGTTTCGAACTGTAATTACATCACGACTATTACCTATTCGGTTTTGATTGCGGCCCACAAAATAAAATGGCAATTTAAACATTCTTCCGTACAGTGCGGCAGTATTGTGCAGGTATTTCCTATTAGAGATACACAAACAGGAACGAAGGCTGTTGCGCGTTACCTCCGCTGTTCTCTCTTCAGTAGGTATTCCGACTCGTAAATTGTCTGCTACGTACCGCACTTGCACTTAATTTTTGAACATTTCAATAAACCAAACACACCAATCATTGAAAATCGATGCACTCATTGAGTGTGGATTTCGAAAAACTATGACTCCAATGAAGAAGTGGAGTAAGTACACCGTCTCTGGAGACGGCACAATATTTTGCTTTTTCTGTGTATTTATGTGCGCACGACTGAGTCTATGTTGAAGGTATGTTACGGCACACACAGCGGCTTGATGAAGGCAGGTACGTACCTCGTATCAGAAACAGCAGTAGAAGAGATGCGCGCGCGGCTGCGCGCAGGGTCGTAGCTCGCCGCTCCGCCATGCTGCAGCAGAGCTTACTCCTCCGCGGCACGCGCCCCCGCCGACCCCGCACGCCGCCTCGAACCCACCAACTCCTCCCCGCTCCGCCGCATCCTCTTAAGGTCTCCTCTGCAACAACACTCTCCGTTCACTTTTACTTGAAAATATTGAACGATAGTTTATTTACCGACAGAAATTGTTGAACAAAAGTACATAGCAGTAGTGATCTAAGATACAAGTTAGTAGTACAGTTCGTAAAAATAATATATATTAATATATAAATATATATTACACATTTTTTTTACCTACGTGTAGATTGGACGAACACATTTAATTATTAAATTAAATCTATACATATAATAAAATCGTAGAGGTAAGAAAGTCTGTACATTGAATGTATTCGGAAAAAAACTAACCAGGGTGGCTTAAAATGAGATACTGAACATGTTAGAACAGTTTTTAAAATTTTTGTTTGTTTGTTTGTTTGTTTGTTTGTTTGTTTGTTTGTTTGTTTGTCTGTACGCGCATCACGCAAAAACCACTGAACGGAATTAGACGAAACTTTGTATAGTGGCAGTTTATATGCCGGGTTAACATAATACGTAAAAAAAAATAACAAAAATAAAAAAAAAATTACAATTATAAACATTATTGCGCGTTTAAAATCACGTAGTCCAAAGTACATAATTATATCTTGAGAACTGGCAGCAAATACAATTTGAATAAAATATTTATTCGAAATTTAAAAATAAGTAGATACAACGAAAATGTCATTTCTTCTTTTTTATAACTTGAACACAATAGTTTATACATATCTATTCTTTCTATACATATCATAAAATCGGAAATGCAAAAATGTCTATTTGTACGCGCATCTCGCAAAAACCACTGAACGGAATTTGACGAAACTTTTTATAGTGACAGTGTATATCCCGGATGAACAAATTAATTAAAAAATATAATAAAAATCACGTAATCCAAAGTAAAGGTAAAAAACAATTTTAAATGTCATGTTGACAACGGAGAACTGTCATCTCGACGTGAGCTGGCCGGTGACAAATTGTTTGATAAATAAAAATAATAATTGAAAGTCGAAGTTATGTCGCTGTCATTGGTGCAATAAAATTTATATATCTGTTGCCCGCGGCTTCGCTCGCGTGAAATTCGTATTTAAAAAAAAGAAAGTAAGTAACTAAAGGCGGGCCCGAAGGCGGATCTGCGCTCACGTAAACGATATTCTTTCTCGATGAAAGTAACTAAGGGCGAGGCGGAAGGCGGAGCTGAGTTCAGGAAGAAGAAAAACATTCTAGAAGAAAGTAGGTAACTAAGGGCGAGGCCGAAGGCCGAGCTCTATTCTGGAAGACCATAAACCTTCTCGAAGAAAGTAAGTAACTATGGGCGAGGCCGCAGGCCGAGCTGCGTTCAGGAAGAAGCTAAACCGTCTTGAAGAAAGTAAGTAACTTAGGTGAGGCCGAAGGCCGAGCTACGTTCGGATAATTGAAAAACCATCTCGAAGAAAGCAAGTAACTAAGGGCGAGGCCGAAGGCCGAGCTGCGTTCAGGAAGAAGCTAAACCATCTTGAAGAAAGTAAGCAACTAAGGCGAGGCCAAAGGCCGAGCTACGTTCTGACAAATGATAAACCATCTCGAAGAAAGCAAGTAACTAAGGGCGAGGCCGAAGGCCGAGCTGCGTTCAGGAAAAAGCTAAACCATCTCGAATAAAGTTAATTAATATTAAGATTGAGTTAATTTAATTTAAATTTTATTATAAAGTCCACGCTTCTAACGGCAAACATACCGTGCATCCTAGAACCTCGCGGTTATTCCCGGCTGGATGGCAAGAGGCCCGATGCTATCACTTTAGTGCCATGGACTAAGGGTAGTTCTTTGATGTGGGACGACACTTTTGTTCTCAAATTGGCTCCAAGTCACATTAGGACATCTTCAAGAGCGGCTGGCGCGGCCGAGGCTGGGGCGGAGAGCCTCAAACGCAGCAAATGTAGAAATATAATTCAAGATTTCGAATTTGTTGCGTTTGCGGTTGAAACCCTCGGTCCGTGGAGCAGTGAAGCCAAAAGAGGCTTGAGCTGGTTGACGCAACTGGTGCCCCGCCATCAAGGGCTTATGTACTTCATTCAAAGGGTAAGCCTTGCCATCCAGCGGGGTAATGCCACAAGTGCTCTAAGAACATTTGAAAATGCCCGTTTTGATAGTTATTTTAATGTTTGTTAGGTAGGTTTAATTTTTTAGTTATTAATATTACTTTTTTATTTTTATGAAATAAATAGATTGAGTAAACGATATTATATTCTATCGAAGAAAGGAAGTCTTTAAGGGCGAGGCCCGAAGGCGGAAGAGGGTTTTTGGTTTACCTGAACGCAGCTCGGCCTTCGGCCTCGCACTTAGTTCCTTCCTTTCTTCCAGAAGGTTTATCGTCTTCCTGAACGCAGCTCGGCCTTCGGCCTCGCCCTTACTTACTTCCTTTATTTGAGAAAGGTTTATCGTTTACCTGAAAGCAGCTCGGCCTTCGGCCTCGCCCTTAGTTAGTTACTTTCTTTAAGAAGGTTTTTCGATTACCTGAACGCAGCTCGGCCTTCGGCCTCGCCCTTAGTTACTTACATTCTTCTTTGGAATACGAATTTCACGCGAGCGGAGCCGCGGGCTCAGCTAGTACACAATACCTACGTATTAATAAATAGTAAAGTAAAGTTACAATAAACATTAAATAAAAAAATGTGGTATCCGCGATTTTTTTTTTATATAATAAAACTTATCAATAAATATTCCCAAAAGAGTTAGAACCGCAACAAATGACGACAACAAAGCTCAGCAATATAACTTACATATGTATAGTAGAAGAGGGGCAACAAAAAATTCAGCTGCGGTACAGCCACAACCGCGTTCTCGTCGCGACGACCGACGAAAGCTCCCGCGTTCGGTGCGCATGCACTGATATTCTCATTTACGAATATCAGAAGAAACAGCCCTCCCGAGCGCACAGCCGGTAGACAAATCTAAATTCTTATAGCGCTACTGTCACATAGCCATCGCCCCGGGTTTCTCAAAAAAATACTCGGGGTTGAATAAAAAACGAGCGCCTCGGTTCCGAAAGAGACGTCTATACGGGCGGGACAAATGAAATATCTGGGAGTGTACTTAATTGGACTCTTTACAAGCATTAATCAACTGTCACGAGGGGGAGAATTTTTATGGCAACTCAGAGCGCGGAGACGAGTCCCGTCTTAGAGGCGGCGCAGAGGAGCGACTTTCGTAGTGCGATGTATTCTGTGTACAGTATCAGCACGACCGATCCGCTGTCAGGAAGCAGCGGCCAGGAAACTGTGCGAGTACTGATATGCGTACTACGTACTGTGACAAGAATATTCTGACGACAGAACCAAGCTGGAATAGAGCCACAAATTCCTAACAATTATTATTACTGGTTGAAAAATAACATTGATGTAATAAAGAAACGTAATTAAATAGATTTGGAATTGAACAAAATTGTTCTCCAATTCAAAGATGGCGAGAAGACCGACTGACCGGCCTCAATCCAAGTAGACGACACGACGCCGTCCGAGCGAACTGTTACCATCAGCGTCAGATGAGACGTGGACTATGCTAATATCGCTCGTGTGATCAAGCGGCTAACTTGGCTCCGCCGCTACATTGACTGATGGGGCGCGGCTCTTTTAATTCCGAGGGCGCATTCTGCATTCATTATGTGAGGATTTATTCATTAGCTCGGGGACGCACCGCAGCGCGCAGCCGCGGTCCGCTACCTACGAAAATGAAGAATTTTCCGTGAAGATTTCTCTGGGGACACGTCCGCTTTTGTAGCTGACTATCCACTTTACGGGATATTTTGTTGCCACTAAATGGCTTTATTCGTTGTGCTCGAGCAATACGAAACTCTGGTGAAGGAGCAACGATTCACCTTGTCTTCGCGTGAGAGAAAAAACAAGTTGGAGCAAATGGATTGTTTTATGGATGGTTTATTTTTTCAAGTCACAACGACGTCAGACTCTATTCCACAACCGGGGCTCGCAGTTCGCGTTGTATGGATGGAGCCCCATCTCCAATGTTTATTTTTATTTTTTTTATGTTTTTTTTTATGGATATCACGACATGTGTCCTCGTTTCACGTAAAAGTAGATATCTAACTATGCCCATGGACATTCTGTGATGCACGGGGATTGCGAATGGCATGCCGGCCTGACAGGAGCCTTTTCACGCCCCTTTTGAAAACCCCAGGCCGTCCTTGTGAGGAAATAGTTGGGTATCCCTGCCCAACTATTTCCCGTGCGTTCCACATTTTCCCGGTTCTGTGAATAAAAGACCTACAGAACGGGTTGGTGCAACCGTGGTAGGTCGATTAAATAGGAGTGCATCCACCAGTCGCATGGCACGACGCTGGATTGAGTCTAGCGGCGCAAGCTGGTATTTAGCTGAGCTATCCCACAAGTGCGAGCAGTACTCCAAGCAGGACCTAACCTGTGTTTTATACAACGTCAGTTTTCGGCCCGGCGTGAAGTAACGCCGCAGTTTTTTATTACGCCCAGCTTTTTTGAGGCCAGCTTGGCCTTGCCCTCAATGCGGCGCCGGAAGTTCAAGTCGTGCGTGCGACAGTTCGACAGCGAGGACCCCGAGTTGTTCGTTTAATTTCAGCGACGTGTTTTGGAAGGAAGGATCTGGCGTGAACGCCGTTCTCTACGCACTGAACGCACACACTTGTGTCTTCAATGCGTTGAACACGACCAGGTTGCTTCGGCCCCATTCGGCAATAGACTGGAGGGTTGCTCGAGTTCAGACACTAGTGTATATTGTAACGGAACTGGTTTACAGAGGTTAGATTCTCTGGCATAGACAATATCACCAGCGAGGCGGTGCCAATCCTGCTTGTAGAGGGCGAGTTCAAGCGCCAGCAGGGATCCTTGTTTATTTAGTATTATCGCATGTCTATCTTCTCGTAGGGTGAAGTAATCATGATCTAGTATTATATGTTGATTTGACGGAATCGACATTATTATCTCCATAACTTCACAGATATGCACAGTTGGGTACAATGTGATAGCATTAAGAGGGGAACTGATGTTGCAGTACCACGCGGAGACTCGGCACGGTCCACTGGTGGGCGAACAAATGGAGGATTCGAAATGACAACGTGCTCATTTTACAACACCCCATTATATGCCGGACATGGTACATAGGTCCGGACAAAATGTGGATTATTAGCCGTGACGCAGCAGAAGTAGAGCGCCACCTACATCCGTAATGTTTATGCAGAGGTGGTCGTCAAAAATGCGGCGTCGACACACGTGAAATAACATCAGGCGGGCCCGGGCCCCGGGAGCGATATAAATATTTCTGAGACAACTACATAAACATCGGCCACCGCAACTATAATATACTCGAACATAACTGGTAGATACGTGGATAGGTAGATATTACGACGTTCGCTGCCGCTCGACAAGCAACGCATGCTCTTATCTGAGACACGATAAATCAATATAAATCAAGTAAATACATCGGTAAACTAAGGATGTACCATGTATTGTATATTTTTCTTATTTGCTAATTAGTTATCAGCATGCATGAGTGCAGTGTAATGCGATTCACGTAAGCCATCTGACTTCCTTCATTGTCCGCAGCACAGATCAGTGACTCGCGCGTGGAGGGGGCGCGCTTTTCGATGCTCTGTGGTGCGCACGCACGTAAGCTTAACGCGCCGACATGTTGCTAGATTTGCCAAGATGGGCATATTTTAGGTCAACTCAATTATTGAGATAAAAATCCGGCAGGCAGTTTCCTTACACTGCCGTTAACGTTTCGTGAATTCGTATGTAACAGGGAAGTTAGGAATGAATGAACCCGGTAAAAGGCGCCGACTTTTCCAAATTGTCGTGGGTTCTCGCTCGGTGCTATGATAAATTACTGGATTATAAATCGGCCACACGCTACTCCGATCATAGGTAGGTAGTTCCTCAAAGGTATGTAGGTACTTCTGTCTCTGTCTGTGCGTGCCCTGTCCTGTGCGCACCCGCTTGTGTTATACTGCACAAAACTCTACCGAAAAGCGGGTTTTGTGGGGCTGCTCCGCACACCCACAAAATTGCATGGGCACCGGAGCACCCCCGGAGTCGGCGCCCCTGAACCGGATACTTTTCAGTTCCGGCTGATATGCCTGATACAATGCTAGAACCCACGACCCGCCATCTATTATACATTTCGAGATGTAAGGCTCGCAAAGTACAGTCAAATTGTATTAATGACATTTTCTGAGATGCACCCCTAGTTCACAGCGAATAGACGTTCATATGAATTCACGTCAAAAAATGTTATCTTCATTCCTTCGAATTAAAAAAGGTAAAAACGGAAGAAGTAAACAATAAATAGTATCTCGCAGTAACTCCGCAACAACCTGTAGGTATGCATACATAGATTTTAATAATAGATTAATTAATTAAACGCAGTAGGTAAGCATTTCCTTCCTCTGACTATACCTCCGGTAAGTACATAAAGGCATGTGTGCGACTATTACGGCTTTCCTTACTTATTTCTGAAAATTGTCCTAAAGTTAGCTGAAAAGGAATTCAAACGGCACCACGTAAAGCGTTTCGATCGCGATACAGGAAAATGAAAACAAAAGGAAACATGAAACGAAATCGAAATAAGGCACACAGAAGCCGTCACAGCGTCGCAGCGGCAGCCGTCACCCGCCTAAAGAGAACCAATTTGGTATCGTGCGAGTATTGGCACTGTTTTGAGCCGCGTCACAGCGGACTGCACAATGTCGAGAAAAGTTAAAAGCAATTAATGGGAAAAGTAAAAATCGAGAGAGGAATCGTAGTCGGTACGTTGAATAGGTCTTCGCACGCACCTGTCTGTGAAGAAACTTCCGTATACGCATTTCCACGCGAGCCTACCAACGTACGCACGAACGAACACCCCTGAACTCTGCTTGTTTCTGGGTTTATTTTGATTTCTTTTATCCGTCCGTCCGGCGTCCTAATTATACGTAGATACCAATCAAGTAGAGAAAAAGTATTCTGCGGACTCCTTTGATCCGTCTCCAACGGGACGTTCAACTCTAATAAAGTAAGTATACATACCTATTTTATCGGGACAACTCGAGAGGTTTCTTTTAGGGAAATTGACACGGTTGCAGACATCACCTGCAACATCTGTAATGGCAGCCTCGGTGAGCTAGGTGTCATATCTGTGCTTCCCTTAGTAAGTATGGCGGGTTGTTTCAAATAAAGCGGAGACCGCGCCTTATCTTTGTTTCCGACGCTGGCCTTCTTTATTAGGCAGTGTGTTACACAAATTAACCACTGGCTGGCGTTGGAGTTTCCGGTCCAGGAGGCGTGTGATAGCAAAAGCATCTTACTTGCGGTCGGGCCCCGCCCCGCCCCGCGCCCCGCGCTCCGCCAGCAACTGAGTGCTGCGGGCTTGCGGTCTGTCCCTCCCTCGAAGTGTTTGCTTTGAATTCGTAAGTCAAGGAGTGGAACAAAAATAACATTACGAGTTGCGCTTGTAATAACATTGGCCCCTTAATATATAACCGGAGTGACGGCTCACATCTCCCCGGATTTATTGGGGAATGCGCGGGCGCGGGCGCGGGAGGGCGGCGCGGCGGCGCGGCGAAATTGTTTATGAGAATTAATGTCCCACGTCGACGCTTTAATCATTATTAATTATAGTTTTTACGAAATAAATTATGGTGTAATAATGTTGTCAGTGATGTTCAGTGCTTACATTCTGTTACGAAGTTATTTTATTCTTCTTTTTGCAACGAACGATAAATAAACAACCAAAAAAAATGATTACTCAAAAGACAAGTTAAAATTACACCTACCTACCTATCCTTCTACCGAAAACCTTAAACCACAAACCCGCGAATAAAATTCAAAACTGCTGTACGAATAGTACCTATGACAATATGTACCTATAATATTATGTGCACATTACACAACATATTTTTTTTTATGGAAACTGACAGTGTTGGCTACATCACCTACAACGTCCGTGATGTCAGCCCATAACACCGGGTGAACTAGGTTCCATGTCAGTGCTTCCCCCTTTGATCGTGCCGGCAACACTGAACTGGTCGGAAAACACAAACTATTTACATAACCGTTCCGACCGACGTTTCATTCAGTGCGGTGGTACCAACCCGGGCGGGTTAAACCCTACCACCAAGTAAGATTAGGAGGGAAGGGACCTACAGTTTTACGAGGATCATGCTTAATATTAACTGAATATTAATTCATGACTGGATTAGGTTAAATGAAAAGTCAAAAGAAATGCAATAATAATAAACTATTTATTGAGTGGATCCTGTGAGTGAATCGATATGCTTTTACCCTATGGGCCACCATGTTGCCACGAGGCAATCTCTTCTTGCCAACCCATTGACAGAGACGACAATATTTACAAAGATATTTACAAACATTGCGTATGGTCAGCAAAGTTAAACGAATAGAGTTGTAATACCTATAACCGAATATATGTTCATGGGGTCACGTACGAGATTCCTCTGTTGTCCAAAGCGCAGTTACTGTGTAAGTGCGGTCCCTAATGCTCTGCCGTCGTCGGCTCTACTCTACCCTCTCGTGTGTTCGTCTTTAGAGAATGTGTTAACATAACAAACAAACATACAAACGCATGTAGTACGGGTCAAACGCATAGCCCGACTCCCTTTCGAATGGCGGCTAAAATAGGATACTGAAATAAGGATAGAAGAAAAGTTTGTTTTCAGCTCGTTGGTTCTTAGTATAATTTACAATTTTTATTTGATTTTACAATATAATTTACACGTATTTAATTTCATATACTAAATATTGTACATACTTATTTAATTTAATATTTATCACTGAATGTTTGGCCTTCCTTCGGGACTGGCGAAACGTAATGAACTTCCGTACCAACTAACCGCGGCATCTAATTTGAAAGTTACGATGATTTAAAAGAGAAAATCGACGCTGGAAAATTATCGAGACCAATCCGGTCAGCGGTCCCCGCCCCCGCCCCGGTCCACCGCTCCTCCGCCGCTCCTCGCCCCGCCGAAACCGCCTCCGCCGGGGTTGGGGTCACCAGTTATGAAATTACCCCCCAACGGTTTGTTAAACGAGGCTGTCCCTGACAAAACCTATTATCCAATTCAATTAACAGGCTCACATGGTCGAACGCGAGGGCAAGAATTAGAGCAGTCATTAAGCTTGGTCGTTCTGTGGCGTGCTGCGACGAGCAAAACATATGTGGAGTAAACTAAGTCAGAAATTAATTGTCGGCATCGCTCGACGCTGGTCCGGCCGACTCTAACATACTCCAACCCTTCTTTATAAATGCGAGCACGTCAAACTTGCCCGGGTGTGCGATGGCGGGGCCGAAGCGGCGAAGTAGGTGACGGTTGTGTAAAGCTCTCGGCAAATAACTTTAAAAGTGTGAAACTCGGCTAATAGCGTCACAGAAGACAATTTTCGATCTAGTTGCGCAGTTCGCAGGTTATACGAGTATCAACCAAAGGACAATGTATTTTTAGGGTTTCGTATCCATACGGAAGCCAATAGGTTTAGTAATAACTATATAAAGCCTACGCCGCGCCATCTGCCTGTCTGTCTGTCTGTCTGTCCGCCCGTCCGAGGGCATACAGCCCTCGCCTTTTGAACCGTAATAGGTAGCCGGGTGAAATTTTCACACAGAATATGTGTTATTATGGCGGATATGCCAACAAATAATAAAACAATCAAAAATTTATAAATACCATAATATGTGGAAGAGCGCCATCTATTGAATGACCATTTAACTAACATTTGATTGAAGTACAAAAGTTGAACGGTGACTGATAGATGGCGCGAGGGATACGAAGGACTACTAATAATCAATAGTCAATACTAATAATAAATCTGTAAGGGTTGGTCATGGATATGATACTAAAACTAAATTGACGATTTTTAGAAATCTTTTCTGTATATATACATATGTATATGCATATGTTCCTCTATAACTCTTAAACTGATCATCCGAATTCGATGAAACTTAGTACAAGCACATTTAACTATACGTGACACAGGATAGGCTTAATAAAATTTAGTTCCGGTTACGCTAAGATATTGCCCCTCATACAAACCGAATTGTTCCACGCGCCGAAATAAAGGTACGGTAGCGGGCTTACTTACTTTCTTCCTTTTAAATACGAATTTCCCGCGAGCGAAGCCGCGGGCAAAGGCTAGTAGGTATGTATAATATAAATGCAAAATATGCTGCGCCGAACACGAGATACGTGCGAGTGCGACCCCGCGATATGTGCAACAAAATATAAATTTAAAAACCCCCGACCCTTAAAAATTCAAAAATAATTTGCCTTTACTTACTTAAAGGAGTCGGGGAGCCGCTAAGTAAATTCCCGCGCAGCTCTGAGTTTTTTTTTTATCCCGCGAGTGCGTGTGGTAAGCTGATTGGTCGTCCCGAATTATATACTCTTAGTTCTCGGCCTCGCTCGTCCGAATCGTGAAGAATTCAAAGCAGAAATTCGCAGCGGAATTAAAGCCAAATGATGAAGGAAGTACCAATTGACTAGGTAATTGATAATCTTAAAAATATTTATCCCACTTGGATATTAATTCTCATCTATTTCAAATAATAATATATTCTTATAAATTTTATTACTTTTAGCCCTTTAGAAAAAGGCATTCTCCTTTTACAGCGAACAATTTATTGTTTTGTCAGTAGACAGGTAGCAGTGAAGGCGTCCACTTCTGAAAGCAGACAACCATCTGCTACGCGCCTATCGGGCACGTCGACTGCCGCAAAGGATTTAGGCAGACAGATCATTTCACTGGAGGGTTTATCTTATCCACTTCGCTAGTCAACTTTGATTTGCTGAAGGATTCATAGAATGTTCCTTTCGTCAAGATTTCTTGCCTTCACATATCCGAGCTGTTTTTAGGGTTCCGTACCTTAAAAGGTAAAAACAGAACTCACGTGTCCGTCCGTCTGTCACAGAGGTTTTTCTCGAAAACTAAGAACGTACCTAGGACCTGCAATTTGGCATAATGATAGACCTTGATGACGCGCACATATTATATCGTTTTTATATATCGTCAGTTTTTTTTTATGAATTAAGAAATTAAGATTCTGTCATATGTTTACTCGTCCTCGGAACTTTGGGAGGTCATAAGTCCTTTTCATGGTATTAATCACAGGTCATAGAAGTTCTGTGATATTAACTTTTTCAAATAATATTTTTTCTAGAACAAGAATACATCGCGAAATCCAATATATTTTATTTCGTGCTGATAAAATCATAAACAAAATAATTACAAGGGGTTAAAGCTGGGATTTTCGTAATTTTCAAAAATAAATCGTATCTCGACACCACGTGACAACTGACAAAAGGTATCATGGGTCAAAACCTTGCAAATGACCCCACTTGTACATACTAGATCTAAGAATTTACCATATCATTGATGCCACGTGAAGATAAGAAGTAACAGAACTCGCACAGCGCTCTTATTTTTAACCCCCGACGAAAAAAACGGAGGGGTGTTATAAGTTTGACGTGTGTGTGTGTGTGTGTGTGTGTGTGTGTGTGTGTGTCTGTCTGTGGCATCGTAGCTCCCAAACGGACGGACCGATTTGGATGCGGTTTTTTTTATTAGGAAGCTTGTTTAATCGGGATGGTTCTTAGCTATGTTTGTAATCAAGTAATCAAGTAATTAAGTAATAAAAAAATTAATTATGTTAAAAAGTGGACCGATTTTCATGCGGTTTTTTTAAAAAAGCTTTAAATAAAAGTTAAATTACAAATTTAAAAAACCCCCGACCCTTAAAAAGTCAAAAATAATTTTCGTTTACTCACTTAAAGGAGTCGGGGGACCGCTAAGTAAATAAAATATAATAACTCCGAGCTGCGCGGGAATTTACTTAGCGGTCTACCGACTCCTTTAAGTGAGTAAACGAAAATTATTTTTGACTTTTTAAGGGTCGGGGGTTTTATACGTGTTTCCGTGTAATTATCTGCAGTTCTTCGAAAAATTTTCGCATGCCATGCCGTGCCGCCAGTCGCCACGCCCGTCGCGCCGCCGCCCTCCGCCCCGTGCCAATATCGACGCGGGGCACAGCTCGCGGCCACTTTAGGAAAGCGGCGGCGGTCTCGGTCTCGTGTCATCTCACTAATGGGACTGTCTGACTCTAGCGAATCAAACAAAGCGTGCGCGTGCATAACAGTTGATGGGCTTGTAATTAATAAAACGGCGGCGCGGTCCTTCTTGACAATTCGCCGAAAGGTCCAATGAGCAAGGCTATTTTATGTGCACGCATGCGGGTGAGTTGCCCTCTGCCGCGTCGTCGTCGGTTCGATTCGAGTCTTTCTCTAATGAAGATTTATAACAAGCTGGCGCGGGCCGACGACCGACTGCGACTGCGGTCGCCGGGAGCGGGAGGCGGCATTATGGCGGCACTAAACTTGTCGCGCTGTGTACACCGGCCGGGCGGACACGGCAGCGAGCGACGGGTCACCACCGCCCCGCCGCCACCCTCGTGGTCTGCCACCCCGCCCCCTTTGCCGCCGCCTGCGCTGCTGACTGATTGCCTAATTGCTTCGTTTAATCAATTTGTGCCGCTCTTGAGAATTGTGTCATCGATTTAGCGCATACTGTACCCGGAGCCGATGTTCGCCCGGATTCCAATCGACTCGTAGGTACGGCCTGGGCAACCGGTGGTGTCGCCACTGGGGCGTGCCGGGAGAATGGGATTCGCCTCAGGGCTACATTTGATATTAAATTTTGATCCTCGACACAGGAACTTCCTGCGGAAGGACCGCGAAAAAAAATTAAGAAATAAAAAAAATTCCAAGATAAACAGGAAACCCCAGGCAGGGGCGACGTACCGCCCTGGCGGCCTACTGATATTACATATACGAAGGTAACTATAAAAATTTTCAATATAGAAAAACAATGTATGTATGTATAATGTACGAGTATGTATTAGGTTAAAAAAAGTAATACGTGATTGGCCAAAATTAATTCAATTTATTTATGCACTTATTTAACCTTACAGGATATCCTAACCCACTTGCTAGTCTAATTTAATTTTCGCGTGCAATTTATTAAGAAAAGGCTAATTATGTTACTCTTTTGTTCTAACAAGAAAGAAATTTTGCAGAAATGTTAGTAAGTACTTTTAGAAAATAAGTTATTGTGACTGTCTTGTTTATGTATGTTTATATTTAAAATTTTCAACTTCATTAATTTATTTTTTAACGAATCCAGAAATGTTAATCTTCAATTGTTTCCTAAAAATTATTGACTTCGAAAACTTAGAAATAAGAATCAAAAAGTTAAAAAACCTTGTCAAAAGAGAACAAAAGCAAAAACAATTTCTCGAGCTATTTCTATCTATGGATGTACATTGTATAGGTATGCACCGCATTCAGCTCAAGGATCCGGATATTAATGTAAAGAAAGTTAACAAGAATTTTATTTAATAATTTTTAGGTTTCCGTACCCAGTGCGGAAACCTAATTGCTAAGCTTACAACGTCTGTCTGTCCGTCCGTCCGTCCGTCTGATGGCTGTATATCTGGAACCGTAATAGCTAGCTGGTTGAAATGTTCACAGAATGTGTGTTATTTTAGCGGATATAACCAGAAATTTGCCAGAAATAATAAGAAATAATTTTAATTTAGATTTTCCTGTAAACTATAAGATAAGTCCTATATTCAATATTTTTTCAAATGGAATCTTATCGTTATAACGGAAAACGGAATGGTACAGAACCCTCTCCACGCGAGTTCATCTCGCACTTGACAGATTGTGGTGCGGAAATTTTAGTGCGCGTGTCCGGCTCGCGTTTGGGCGGTTTCTTTTACATCATAATGTGGTTTTGTGAAGTCGACTTTTCACTGTATCGTTTAATTTAATTTTCTTATGGAAACTGGCTAAACCCCGTGATGTAAACCCGTCACATCTTGGTGAACTAGGTGGCATGTCAGTGCTTCCCTTTGGCGGCGCCGGCGACACTGAAGTGAACGGAAAACACAACTATTTACATAGCCGCTTCGACCGACCTTTCATTCAGTGCAGTTATAACACAGTTTTACGTGTAGTCCGAACCATGGACGTTCGAACGGTCACTCATCCAATTTCTGACCGCGCCAGGTGTGTTTTAGATCACGAACAAGGGTGGGTGCGACGCTGGCCCTTATAAAATCTGGCAACTGCCGCTTGTCTGTTTGTCACAGCCAGTAGCTTCTAAACGACTTGAGCGGTCTTAATGAAACTTGGAATGCTATTCCCAGAAAGGAACAAAATTTCATGTGTAAAGAATATCAGGGTTCCTCAAATTTTATTAATAGGGGGCTGCAAAAACTAAGTTGAAAATAAAAATATTTTGGTCGTGTAGTGCATCGATTAAAATGTATTTCAAAGGCTAGAACATGATTTTTTGAATTTAAAAAAATATATATGTTTATTCGTACAAAAAGTTATAGGAAGAAATGTATGTACATTTTGCTATGTCCGATGCGATTATTCCAGAACGTACATATCAATTAAGTAATAAGTATTAAATTTTTCTCGTACGGAATGAAAACTATTAATATATCTTAATAAAACCGTATAGAGAAAATAGTATTATTGTGAGCGCGGCACCTTTGCGGGGCATGAAACACTCGCTTGGCACTGGCCATGCGTGCAAGAAAGGAATGACTTCGGAACCCTCTTCTTACCGCGAGCGAAGCCTCAGGCAAAAGCTAGTATTAATGTATCAGACATGATGTTAGTTTCTCCCAGTTCATTCTTCAAAGATAAATTTTTAATTATTCGTGCTCTACCCAGAGCAAAGCGAGTAAAGAGAGGCTCTCTCTTTCTCTATCTCTAGCGTCTACCTCCATCGCATCGTCAGAACGTTAAACCTTTATTTGATACTAAAAAAATTCACGAAAAGATATTTCAGCTTGATTTAAAATGCAAATAGCGGATCCTGAAAGAACAACACCGGTGTATTTTTGCCTAAACCCCGCTAATTATCACGGGTTTAAGTATTCGTATATGTATAGGAAGTTTTCCCAGAGGGTTGGTGTTTGTAGGGCGGGCGCGAGCGAGCGGGGCGCGGCGGAGGACCCGGCGATGCCTCCACGCGTGTGTTTTACATTTCCCGCCGAGTGGAGCGAGTGTGCACGTTTTAATGCTCTCTTTTGGTATGCTGAAGAATAAAATAAAAATGTTTCGTGCACGTGGAAAGGCAACACAATTCCATGTTTTCGATATGGGCTCGTGTTCCAGTCTGTTTAATTTTTAAAGCATTCCCTTGCATTGATACGTACACAGGCGTACCTATACAATGTGAAGTTAACGACTAGGGTAGTCAAATATTGCCTCTTTGAGAAATAATTCTTGCTAGAGTTCGCATTTATGAGAAAATAAAACTTATGGTTTAAAAAAGTCTAAGTGAAAAAGTCGGCCAGTTTTTCGAGTATTAAGTAATCATTGAATTTCATTTCGCTAGATAAATACTTGTGTGTGTTTTAACTGGTCATTAAAAATAGATTGTTTTTATCATTGAAAATGATTTTCGATCGCTTCAGTATAGCCCCCCATTTTCGCTGAGAGTGTGAAATTGTCCTGGTGTCGCGAGTTTTGGGGCTACGCGGGTGGTAGAGGGCTCAAAAGACGCGTATAAAAAAAAGTAAAAAAAAATAATTTACTAATGATAGAGCCGGAAGGAAGCCATAGGAATATAGGTTAGGTTAGAAGATTCGTCGCTACGCGACGCATCTTCTTATCCTACGAGGTTTCTTGGCGATTCTTCTTCGTGGGTGTAAACTAACCGGATAGAACAAATTGTGACAAGTTCGAGTGCAGTCTACTGCCATAAGAATGCTCAATAAACAATAAACAATGCAGCTGCATTAGCACTTTAAAAGCGATGGTACCTAAACAAGGGTTTTATACGTGACATATTTGCTCCGGTGTCTACTAAAACTAAATGCAGTTGCTGTCGTCGCGTGGCGTCGCGTGGCGTCGCGTGGCGTCGCGTGGAGTCATCGCGTGGAAGTGACGCGGGGTTAAGCCGCTCTAGCTCTATAAAAGTGAAGCTAACGTTCGAACTGCTGACAAGTTTGACGCGAGGAGATAAACAAGAGGCACGGCGAGTATTTATACTTGCACGGGGGAGCGAGGCAGCCATCGAGCACGTCGGCGGCGCGGACTCGCCGCTTCGAGCACTTAATTTGTGTTGTCTTGCAAATATATTACATCATTTTAACATACTTTTAATAGATAGATAGAAATAATGTATTGTTCTTCACGTGTATTTGTAACTTCCTGACATCAGGGTCCTGCCTGGACTATAATTAATGTACGGGCCCGTATTGAAAATAATAATATTTTGCTGCTAGGTAGAGTCGCATATTAAAAACCGTGTGCGAACGTTGTTCAAACATAGAGGGTTCCGTAGCCTTTCCCGTAAATTTCCTACTTACTTGTGCATCATCGCCGCCGCTGATTTCATTTATTCAGCATAAATAGCCCTTGCGAGCCGTCCACAGTTTATAACAATTTCTTGTATAAAAATAGAAGATAATATGGAAGGTAATATGAATATTCGGATAAAAGTATTTAATTATTATTCTACATTTCTGAAGATACAAACTTCAAAATAGTTTCATGCCATAAGCACTAAATGGAGTAGGTATTAAAATATATTTAATATATTCCCTATAGGGATATGACTCCCTTCTTATTTTTTTTACTAGGTGGTAGGGTTTAACCCGCCCGGGTTGGTACCACCGCACTGAATGAAAGGTCGGTCGAAACGGCTATGTAAATAGTTTGTGTTTTCCGTCCAGTTCAGTGTAGCCGGCACGAACGAAGGGAAGCACTGACATGGCACCTAGTTCACCCGGTGTTATGGGCAGATATCACGGATGTTATAGGTGACGTAGCAAACCGTGTCAGCTTCCATAAAAAAATTAATTTAGATGTTTAAAACAAAAATCTCAATAAATAGACCAAAAACAAATATTATTGCTGGTTGTGGGACTACGGACGAGACGTTCGAGGGAAATGGACGTTCGGTTCCGGATTCGTCTAATCCAATGAGTCGGTATTTAAATGACTAGGTGAGTAGATGTTCTTATCGAAAGTAAAAATGTGCAGGTGCATGCTGCAAGGGTTTCATTTTCATACTACTTTTTCAGTCCCTAAGTACTAGACATCCCGTAGGAAATGTATGCATAGCCTGTGCACGGTACAACACATTGTATTTTACGATTCTATTAGCCATCCGCTCCAGCACGGCATAGTGGAAATCGCCATTTCATCGAAGCACCTTCTCTCGCCTCGGTTCTTGCGCTAAACTAAACTATAACTTGGCACGGCGCATTAAGTGCTACGTACTTTGCGGCGAGAGAAGTGGACACGTCGCACCGAGAGCAGGTCCACATTTGCATTTTGAAGCAGCTGAAAGTTCATTAAACATTTTCAGCCAAAGAAAACCTTTTTAGTAAATGTTCTGGAAGCCAATTCAGTATGTAGCTGTCAATGTACTATACATTATCTTAATACATGATTTTCAATAAATTCGATAAGAAGTAGATTTAAAAATATTAAATTGCGGTACCGTACCAGCATCGATCGAGTAATTAAGCGCTATTAAAATTTCTAGCTCGATCAAGTTTTGGCCTTCATAAACAGTAAATTTTTCCAAATCACGAAATATCTTCAAACGTAATCGAAGTAAGTACGAGTAACTTTAATAATCGGTGTTTAGAACAGCTTAGCGCGATCCAAATAATACGAATATGTTCGTGACTTGTTCAAAAGTTTTGAATAAGGAATGCCGGTGAAGCTATGTGCTCACGAGAGCTGCTAGTAGGGTTGTCTTCACTGCCGGAGTTCCGGATTTAGAGTCCATCTTTCGAAATCTCCCGTTTCAACGATCCATTCACAAAAGTCCCGGAAAACTCAGATGGCAACTTGTATCGTAAAAAAACATACAAAGCCTCATGAAACCTTACTAATTACCTGACCTGATTAGATATGTTAATCTATCTATATAATATATTTATTTTTTACATAGTACGTTTGAACCGCTTGGCCTATCTAGAATCTAGAGACGAAAAAAATTGATAGGAAAAGCGAAACATAAAAAATATGGCGCTATTAAACAACACTATAATTCATCCTTGGGACAATAAGTAATGACCCGAGGATGCCTGAATATTTTTATATAATTTAGTTACATTTTATTTACATTTCTGTACAGTTTAATTTTTAATTTTACTAAGAAATTATATTACTTATGTATTTTGTAAATCTTTTTAGTCCGTAAGTAAAATTCAAAAGTAATTTAGAATTGATTCAGTTATTTATTATAGTTCTACGTGAGTCTTGAAACTATGAACATATGTAACTAATTAATTAGTTTTTGATTGTACTTTGATCTTCGATCACAATAAAATTGTAGAAGTATGAAAATCTAATTTTCTTCTACATTGACATAGTTATCTAAATACGATTATTAGATTCAACGGTTTTTTTCCTCCCGGATTTTCCTAGCCAAGAGCTGGTAACCCTGGCTGCTAGCCGAGCGTCGTCCCTGGAACAGTGCAGTATCGGGTTGGCCTATTTGTCACTGTTGAGGGGCGGAGGGGCACAGAGCTCCCGGTAACAAGGGCACGTGTAGCTGAGCAGAGAGCCGAGCCACCCACCACACTACACCGCGGCCCCGGGGCAACTCGACTCGACGTTACGGCGCGATTAAGTGCTGTTCATATGTCATGCGAGCTCACTTCTTCTCACCTTGCGCTAGAAAGCAATTTTATTATAGTTCGCGAAACATCAGCTCAATTTATTTTCTAGAACTACATACAAATAATTCCCAAGCTCAAACCTTTAACCCAAGTTAACCGTACTAACGCAAACCTAAGAAGGGAACAAGGTCGTTGTGAAGAACCAGTCGCCCTGTACCGAGGGCGGAAACAAACAAAGCGGTGACAAACTTTTCCTGCCAGCTTAAAAACATACCTACTACATGCAAACCTTGTCCGTTTGCATACGGAACATGAATTATATTTAGGCCTGTAAAGACTTATTTAATCTGTCTATCACAGAAAACGGACGGTCCAAGCTTCGACATGGCACCCGGTACACCTTTAACTTATTCCATTAAAGTTTCCCAGTTTTCCCGCCGCATACCACACTAACTCACAATCATACCTACAGGTATACCGAACTGACTGTGTCACTGAAGAAAGTTTAAGTAGGTAGGTAGGTACAACAAACGATACGTTCAAATAAAAATAGCTTACTTATACATACGAGTACGTATGAACAATGTTATACAGGTTACTGGTAATTCGATGCATTCCTTTCAGGTTATTACAGCAGAGGTAATTTGTGTTTTATTAACCATATATAATATATATCCATATATATAATACCTATTCCGAAGATGCTTGGTCTATGAGTTATTTTAAGTAACTCGTAATTAACGAATTATTAAAATGAAGTGCCTCAAATAAAAACAGTAGGTACATGTTTAAACATGGAAAATACCATAAATAAGCGGTCAGGATCCGTGGTGTGACTGCATTGTTAGATTGAGATTAGTCGATTTGACCACGGACTGATCATAAAATATTTATTTTCGGTATCCGTGGTCAGATTAATTTATTTTTGGAAAAATTCAATGCAATGGAAAAAAATATTAAAGACATTAAAGAGTTTAGTTTCCAAAATGTACAATTTTTATTTCGAAAAATTATTATTACTAGGTACCTGAAGTATACAGGTCAGTGTAAAAACCTTTGCAATTAAGCAGCTTTAAAACAAGACATTATTTATAACAATTAAACAAATGAATTTAAAAAAAAAAAACAAATAAAAAAAGGATATTGTTTTATAAAGTACCTACCTATATAGGTACCTACTCCTTACACTCGTTATGTCAGCTCATAAGATCTGGTTCTGTGGGAACTAGGTGCCATGTTAGTGCTCCATTTGCTTGTACCGGCTACACGGGACTGGCCGCAAAACATGGACCATTCATTTAATTTCTTACGTATGTCACGACCGACCTTCATCCAGTGCGGCGCGGGCGGCGGGGCGTAAAAATTCGGACAGGTTAGACTTAATCTGAGGGTTAAACCGTAAGTAGTACGTAAGATAGACGTAAACATAGAAGTGAGGTAGGGACGGAGGGAGTTTTACATACAAGGGCAACAGAACTTTGGACGCAACTCGTGCTCCATTGAAACCTACAGCACAATTTATAGAAGTATGAAGTATCAAATGCAGTTATCAATCTCATAGAGAGGAAGAAATTAGTGCACTCTAATTGGAATCGAACCCACGACCGTGTAGTTTAAACCTTTCAGGTTCGCTAGCAAAATATTCAATTTCAGGTCCCATAGTAGGTTTAATGCCGGACTGGGTCTCGTAGATAACCGTTTTATTAGTATAGGTATTTTTTTTTTTTATGGAAACTGACACGGTTGGCTACATCACCTACAACATCCGTGATGTCAGCCCATAACACCGGGTGAACTGGTGCCACGTCAGTGCTTGCTTCCCTTCGGTCGTGCCGGCTACACTGAATTGGACGGAAAACACAAACTATTTACATAGCCGTTTCGACCGACCTTTGATTCAGTGCGGTGGTACCAATCCGGGCGGGTTTAACCCTACCACCTAGTAATATAAGAAGGGAGTCATGGTAAACTTACATTCATTATTTATTAACCTAAATTCATTCCTCAGGTAATGATAGGTATTTAGCACATAATTATATCGAAAGTTCAAAACTTGTTAAAGATTTACATGTGTGGAAAAAGTTCATCGTCTAGACTGAATAGACTGTATAAGTTCTAAGTTGAATGATAAATAGATTTTAATTTCTTAAGACTAATTAAATAATGTAGGAAACATTGAAATTTGTACGTACCTAGTTGGCGTCTGTGTTCTATATATTGAGATAATTATTCCTCAGCGCAGGTCAAACAGCGATAACAGTAAACAGCTGTACGTATATTTGTAAAGTTATGATCTATTAATGCACACAAACGTTCATATTAAAAACACTGAACTTCAGTGTAGTTTCATTATCGATCACTGAACAACCAAACTTATTGCTTCATTCACGAAGTAAAATTAATACGAGTCGTTATTCGGACCATTACATAAGTAATGAATGATATTGCACTCACTTCACACTAAAATGTTCAGGAAACAAACAAACCCAGGTGCCTACGACAGTCGGAGCCGCACCGGTCCGAAAACTGCAATCTTTTGTCTCTTAAAGTTTGCACAAAACTTTCGAAAGCTCGGAGTCGACGCGAGCGGGAAGCGGTCGTAGCTTCGTGTGCGCTCCGCACCCGTCTACACAGTGCGAGGGGAGGCGCGCGAGTGTTGCTCGCTCTGCTCTGCTCGCCCGGCGCTCGCGGACGGTCGCGGGACCGCGCCGCGCCGCCACCGCCGCGCCGCCGAGTACAGAACCGAGACCGGTGGGTGACCGGCCGATTCGTCGCGACTGCCCGGCCCGGCGGCGGAGGGGTCGGCGGCGCGGTGCGGGGCGGCCCACCCGCACACTGCTGCGGTCGCGGCCTTCCACCTCGAATTAGTTATGTAAATTTCAAATTAAATAAAGCTATCAAAGACAAAGTATCTAGCGGGCTTCGATCTATTAGATGGCAAGCCAGGCGATTAATTTATGTGTTATACATATTAATGGCGGGGGCGTAGTGCGTCGAGCCGTGAACTCGCAGGGCGGAATCGTCGCAGCGAACATCCGCCGCGCGCAGTGGGGGCGCCGCGCCGGGCGCGTGCTGTTGTGACGCATTGTCGCGACCTCGCCGAGCGGAAAATTGATTTTGAAATATGATTTGGAAATGAGGAACGCGGGCGGCGGGGCGGCGGCGCCGAGCGTCGTCCGTGATGCGGGGCGAGGGGCGAGGAGCGAGGCGTAAGACGCAAGCCACACACGCGCCTTTCATTTCCCTTTAGCTTGAATATTTAATGATCATCGGAAAGGCTTCAGCAGCCAACGACAAAATTTTATTTCGCTAAACCCAAATTGGAACATCAAAATATAAGTATTCGTAGTTGTTATCTAACAAAAATAGGTGAGATGAAATACCATTACGGTGGCTTAATCTCTTTACCTCAGGTAGTCAGAGAGCTTCCTTTTCGGCGCAAACATACACGCCTATGCCTTTAGCAAGTAGACAAATCTCTCTTTGAGTGTGTTTTCGGAGTGAGCTAATAATTTCCTTGTTGACATCAATAATTACGTTCCTTAACAAATATAATGCACCCTTTTAAAATAATATTTGTTTTGTTATTTATTTTCAGAGGTTCTTAGTTTCAGATAAAAATATGTAATTGATTGTCATACTGAAACCCTAAGTCGAATTATAATTAAAGCAGGCTTCATTTCATTTAAATGCTCAATCGAGTGTAGTGGTAATGTGTGTAGTGTAGTTTCATTTCTAATTATTTCTATTAATTACACTATAATTCTTAAATTCTAGTTAGTATGTTAGTATTTTTTCAAACAAGTATTTCGTCCGCCCTCACGCTCCACCTTTCACCTTATTCCTTATTCACTTTATTTCAGGCTCTTACGATATTCAACTCTGGGTTCCATATCCGCACTTCTGTCCATTCTAATAATATCCTTTAATAGCGCTAGACTTAAACGAATACCTAACAGCGGCCGCGGTTTCTTTTATCCAACTTATGTGACAAAATTGTCGCTATGTGCGTTATGTTGTTACAAGTTCTTAATTTTTTTTTATACAGTAATGTTTATTTGTATACAAATTCACGTATTAGTAAATCACAATAACAATGAAAAAAACAACTAAAATTAACCCCTATTAAATAAAAAAAAAATCATCCGTCTCCGCCGACTCCCCCACCGTACCCAAAACACTAGCAGCGTGAAATTTAAATTTAAATTTACTACACCTTCAATTCCAAATTTTTTTTTTAATTTGTTAACGACAAAAACATGCGGTGTGTCTGACTAGCTAATGAAGAGGTACGTGTAGGTACGTACGAAGCCTTGTAAATGAGTTAACATATCAGTAGGGACGCGACGCGTATACTGAAAACACTGAAATATTGGCAATCGAGTTGCGCCGACAAAGGCAATTTTTATTCATAGATACCGGAGTATGAAGCAATAAAATTAAGTCGAATAATATCGATGATGGGGATATAAAATGTACGAGCTCGCTTCCGGGACGTCCCGGGCGGTCGTGCGGCCGCGCTGCCTCCCGCCCCGCCCCCGCCTCCGCCGCGGACCTCGCAGCCATCGCTCATCAGATTTTTTAAATGTCCACGTTCCGCCCGGGCTTAACTCATCTGTTAGGTTTTTAGGGTTCCGGATCTGTCGTACGGGACCCTATTACTAAGCCTACGTCGTCTGTCTGTCCGTCTGTCTGTCCGTCTGACCGTCTGTCTGTCCGAGGGCTGTATCTCTTGAACCGTAATAGGTAGCCCTTTGAAATTTTCACAGAATATGTGTTATTATGGCCGATATAACAAGAAATAAGAAAAATAAGAAAAAGTAAACAATTCACAGAATAAATAATAAGATAAACTAGAATAATCCCATAGCATAAACTAAAAAGTGTATGCGCGCCATCTACCAAAAACCGTATGAAGCATTTTAACTAATCATGAATTTTAACGAATATGAACATTTAATAAAACAGGCCATAGATGACGTGAGTGGCGCTGACCATGACATGGCGATACGGAACCCTCGGTGCGCGACTTCAACTCGCACTTGGCCGGTTTTTTTTTTTTTTTATATATAGACACGGGGAAGTTCTACTTTCAACTTGCGTACAACTTAAAATACTCTCTAAATATAGATATTCAATTACATACCCAGAAAACCATCAGCATGACAATTTAATATCAGCAGGTGGGGCGACGACATTAAGTGCGTCGGAGACAATCAGCGGTACAGTACCGCTGAAGGCCGAGAAGACTTGAGGAAGATTGAGCGACGCATGTCTCGGTTTTGGAGATCCTTCCTCCTGACTGTTAAATAATAATTAAAAATAGCAATATACAAATGTGTGTGTTATTTAATAACTTGTATTTCATCTGGAGTGCAATAACAAGTATTATTTGTTAAATAAAGATGAAGAGTAATTCTCGTGTAATGAGTTAGATGAGTTGGACAGTTCGCGAGCTGCAGTAACAAGTAGCCAGCCAGCAGTAGAGACGCTCTACAAACAGTCAGGTATACTCGTGCGCCCCCCACGGATCGCGTTGTGCAGAGTCAACGGACAACGGACGTCATAGAGAACTGTTTGTCGCGGACAAACTACCCTGTTAGTTCGCTCGCTCATTCCACTCCGCTCTGCTTCGTGGAATCGCTTTTTACCTCGACTTGCGCAAACATTGGGCTTTGATTTCGGCTAATTTTTACCCGACTGCGCGAAGCAAAATGGAGGGATTTTTTTTTCTCACAATAAATAATTTTATAAGTAATGTCTCCTTTTTTATGTAATCCGCTCGTTTGCACAAAACTTTTTCCGAGTACGTGCTCCGCCCAGCCAATATCAACTGAGAGAAGGTGCCATACCGGAGACTTCCTTTGCATTGCAGGCTGTTACCGGACTAGAGGAACCGTACCGTGTGGGACCGGTACTTAAAAGAATAGCCCCACTGCATCTCTCCCCGTGTATGTTTTTTTTTTATGGAAACTGACACGATTGGCTACATCACCTACAACATCCGTGATGTCAGCCCATAACACCGGGTAAACTTGGTGTCACGTCAGTGCTTCCCTTCGGTCGTGCCGGCTACACTGAACTGGACGGAAAACACAAACTATTTACATGTTGTATTATATGTCGTAAAAGATGACTATGGGATATGACTCCCTTCTTATATTACTAGGTGGTAGGGTTTAACCCTCCCGTGTTGGTACGACCGCACTGAATGAGAGATCGGCCGAAACGGCTATGTATGTAAATAGTTTCTGTTTTCCGTCCAGTTCAGTGGTGTTTCAGTTCAGTTTCCTCTTTTTTTATGGTGTGAAGCCGGTAACCGTGTGTTCGGTTTCGTTATATTTTTGTGTACATTCCTGTGCTATTGTTGTCCATGCAAATTTTTTTCTTTTTTCGTTAATCTTGCATCTTATTTTGTTCACTATGGTCTGATTTAGCCTCTCATTCAGACCATTGGAAAATGGTGCGTTTACTGCGGTGAACACTAAGGGGATCTGTTTTTCTTCTAGAAATGTTTTGAACTCTTTTGAATTTATTCCTGGGTACTGGTCCGATAGGATCATTCCAACTGTGTTGATGTCTGTTGCCTTTTCGACTAATTTTATGAAATCGGTTGCATTTTGTGTTTTCGATGTTAGAATGAATGCGTATCTTGTGAAGTGGTCAACTAGGAGGTGCAGATATCTTTTTGTTGATCTGGTGCCGCCAAATCCTCCTATTGTGTCAATTGACATTATTTCGAACGGTTCTTTCGCCGGTCCTAAATGTGACATTAGTCCAATTTTGTCTTGTCCTCTTGTTTTGTTCTTTATGCATATTGCACAATTCTTGCATATCTTTTTTATATTCTGTGTTAGATTCTTCGCTGTGTAGAATGGCTTTATTTTGTTTTCTAATTGTCTTACTCCTATGTGACAATATTCTTTATGTATTTGTGTAATTAGTTCTATGCTGAAGTCTTCTGATAGGATAATTTTTTCTTTCGTTCTTATTTTTTTATAGTATATATTGTTTCTTTGTATGGTTTTGTTTTTTATGTCTTGTAAATTTTGATTGTTTTGTTGATCTTCAATGACCCTATCAAGTTTTACTAAATTTACAAGCTTTAATTGTTCGTCTTTGTTTTCGTGGGCTTCTAGAACTGGGTTTCTGCTTAGGCAATCAGCTTCTAAGTTATCTTTTCCTGGGGAGTATTTTACTGTGAAGTCGTATTGCGACAAATAGTAAGTTAAATCACCCAGTTCCTCGTCTGTTCTAGATTTTATGTTGAGTTTCTCTAATGGTTTGTGGTCTGAAAAAACTATGAATCTTTTTCCCATAAGCCAATATTGCCAGTATTGTATTGCCTCTTTTATGGCTAGGCATTCTAAGTATATCGCTTTTTTCTTCTTTTGGCTGTTATTTAATTTTTTTGAAAAATATCCGACTGGTTTTTCTTCGTCATAAATAGTTATAGATTTCCCATTTATTTATTAGTTAGTATAAAAAACATTAAGTGTTAATGTTCGTTTAGTAATTGGAACTATCATTATTGAAGGACATTATAGTACCTAAATGCCCCTAATGATTCCATTAACATTTCAAGAATATTTTATAAGCAATCGATATCGTACGTACAATAATCAACATGAAATACACCTTTCATTATTTCCCTTACCTCTTTCATTATTGTACGAAAACAAACGCACCCCTCCGTCCGCGGTGCCACCGCCGCGCGTTTAAACTTCTACATAATTGATTGAATTTTCTTCATTATTCATGAATACTTTTAACAGCGAAGTTTTCGCAATTACTGTGCCATTACGTAGCGTCCCAATGAAATATGGCGTCCCTTCAGGCAGGCGCGGCGGTGCGGTGGTGCGGTCGGCAGTCGGATAACAACTGCAAGCACACTATTCTTTTTAACCCCCGACGAACAAAGAGGGGTGTTATAAGTTTAACGTGTGTGTGTCTGTCTGTGGCATCGTAGCTCCCAAACGGATGTACCGATTTGGATGCGGTTTTTTTTATTAGAAAGCTAGTTTAATCGGGATGGTTGTTAGATATGTTTGTAATCAATTAATCAAGTAATTAAGTATTTAAAAAAAATATCTTAAACAGTGGACCGATTTGCATGCGGTTTAAAAAAAAAGCTAAGTAAATAAAATATAAAAACTCAGAGCTGTGCGGGAATTTACTTAGCGGTCCCCCGACTCCATTAAGTAAGTAAACGCAAATTATTTTTTTATAATTTGTAATTTAACTTTTTAACTACCTACCGACGCGACGCAAAAAGATGGGTGCTATTTTGACGCTTATAACTGTCCGTATGTGGCATCGTAGCTCCCAAACGGATGGATCTATTTGGATGCGGTTTATAGGGTTCCGTACCTCAAAATAGGAAAAAACGGGACCCTTATACTATCACTCTCGTGTATCCGTAGATAAGGGGGGAGGGGGAGGGGGGATTATAGATTTTCGTATATTTTCTTTAACTCATTCAAACTACGTCGTTCGTCCGTGATTGGGTCATCTCAAACTCTATATATGTACCAAATTTCTACTTTTTTCGTCCAGTAGATCCGGAGAAAATTAGCTGTGACAGACGGACAGACAGATAGACACGAAAGTGATCCTAAAAGTGTTCCTTTTTTAAGGTACGTACCTAAAAACATACAAGGTTCACATTCATTCAGCCTCGGTAGCTCAGTGGTGCGGTCGGTCGAATGTTGGTAAGCACACCTTGGCGTGGTCAGTACTTGGATGGGCTATCTCTAGACCGTTGGAGGCTGACCGTGGTTCGGATTCAACGTAAAACTGTAGGTCCCTTCCCTTCTTACCATCTAGGTAGGGTTAATCCTGCCCAGGTTGATACCACCGCACTGAATGAAACGTCGGTCGAAACGGCTATGTAAATAGTTCGTGTTTTCCGTCCAGCAGGTCTATTCTTGTAAATTCTGACAGCGGAATCAGCGCTGTTGTGGCCACGACAGCGCCACGACAGCGCTGATTCCGCTGTCAGAATTTACAAGAATAGACCTGCAGTTCAGTGTAGCCGGCATGAAATGAAAGGAAGCACTGACATGGCACCTAGTTCACCCGGTGTTATGTGCTGACATCACGGATATTGTAGGTGATGTAGCCAACCGTGTCAGTATCTATAAAAAAAAATCATTTGCCAATGTTACGTTATGCATAAAACACATTATGAACATATCCAGCAAAATAATATAGCAGGAACTCCTGATAAGTCGTAAACTAGTTACGTATAGGTAAATATCTACAAAAAAGTGTCTTGTTTGCAGACGATAAACCCGGCAGGTGCCAGGCTGCCGCGCGCGCCGCCGCCGCCGTGGCCGTGCGCGGTGAGCAGGGAGCAGCGGGCCCGTCTGCGCAGTCGCCTCCACTATGCCAAGGGAGGCCAGGTGAACTGACCATGATAGTGCACACATATTTTTTCAACCGTTCCACAGTTCCATTATTAACCTGAGTAGAGTTATTGTTATTACTTACACGCGTATTTACTTAATTCCTTCCTACCTAGACAAAGCCATTATGATTGCCATTGGGACCCGTTGATCGATTCGGTTTTAAAATAGAACCTGAATCGCCACCGAGCCCTTCCGTCTGGTAATTTCCAATTTTCGATCGATCGGTAAAATTATTACTACGGCGGGAAAACAAATACGTCAACCCTTAGCGGGAAAGTAAAGGAAAAGAGACGCCAAAGGGGTTGGAGTGACGAGCCCCCGCCGCCGCCGGAGTTGCCCCCGGTAAAGGTAGAGGCAGGTAATCCTCAGCTTTACACGTATAAATTGGACTACACCTTCCAGTCGGCTGAAATGTCGGATCGGAGACACGGCTGCGGCGCGGCGGCGGCGTGCGGAGCAGCTCCCCCCTACCCTGCCACCGCCCGACATGTAAAGATTCAATTTGGTATCTCTCTCGGAGTCGCCGTCGCGTCGCGTCGCGTCGCCTGCCGCCTCCGCCTCCGCGCTCGGCCAACTTAAGTCTATTTGCATGAAAATAAATCTTTTATAATGGCTTCTGTGTACGCCAATTTGTCTTCGTTAAAACTCAATTTCCGAAGTCTATTTGTGAATAATAAATGGCGAACTCCGACGAAATGCTTCCCTCCGCCGCGCCGCCGACCGTTGAATGTTTAGCCGAATCACATTTCCAACACTTACTCGCATATACGCAGCGGCCGCGAGTCGGTGCGAAAAATTTACACAATGCGTTTAGGGTCGTAACCGTACCGCTACTCAATTGTTATCTAATAACACTGCTTAAGAAACGAAGCCCATTGGGGTTTTAGTTTCAGCATTCAGAATTGTATAAAATAACTAATCCACAAGTAAATGTTTCGATGTCTTTGAAGCTGGTATTTTATGATCGAGGTGCAAAAGATACATATTATTATATGCCTACAATCTAATTTGAACGTGCTCGCCGCGCTGAATAAATATAACGGAAGTGCAATAAGCTAGAAGGTGTGACAGTATGCTATGGCTTCGCGCGCCGTGCGTAATATATAATTCCCAACACCAGATACCTATATTTAGTAGAAATCATCGAAATGCAGCCAAAGGTCATAGAATAATGCAATCAGCAATTTTTTTGTTTTACAGAACAAACCACCACCATATTGTTTTTGGCAAAGGGATAAGTCGACATAAAGACAAATATGATGTGGTTAATTTTACCGATAACAATGTCTTGCTTTTATAACCTTTGACTGGATTAGGAAAATTTCAACTACATCTAGTTAATGGAGGTTCTGATAATTCTTTATTTCATACCAAAATAATTTAATTACATTATTAATATTAGACAAAAGAAGAATTTTATATTAAAACTAAACAATCTTAAAAAATTATAATAATAAAACAAACTATAAATTAAATATTACTATTACCGTTAAACAAATGAAGAAAAAGGAGGGTTGCACCGGTTGAGCGTCGGGGGTGCGGTGGGAACGCTATGAAAGGAGGTAAATCTCCTCCAGTTCTGCCAACTCCCCTGCGGTACCCAGGACACTTGCACAATTGCCTCTCTGAATCTCCAGCGCTATACGTTGTGTGAAAAAAGCACCGGCGCGACGGTCACCCGACTTATCGACAAGAAGTTTAACCAAAACCTTGCCAAAAGATTTTGTGTCAGGCGACCACACGCCGAGTGTTTCCACGGCGAACGCTAGAAATTCAACTGAATTGTGCTTACTCTGGATGGCCGTACGATTCGTATTACATAGTTATAGGCGTAAAAAATTCAAGTACTGAAGATTTTGAACACGAAACCCTGGACAGTACAGTTGTTACGGCCGGCGCTGACCTTTTATTATTTTCAATCAAATGTTACGACGCAACTCGTTATCGCACTAGATCTGCTTCGTAATTTCGTTCATTTCTCGCCAAAATTTGGTATTTATCTGGAGCTGGCAGCCGCGAGATTACCGCGCTTTGTCACTCACTCCGCGCCTCAACAATAACGCCCTTATGCTGCGATCCAAATGGAGCTATTAAACTGAAATCAATCGTTTGAAAATTCAACCCAAGAGGCTATTGCTTCGAGAACGTCTCATTATTCTTCTTCGACGGCGTGCGTTAGCTTCTCAGTTAGTCCGCTGCTATTAGGGCATACGTCTTTCCATTCTTTACTTATTTCAGCGGCGCGGAAAGAACCGCCTTCAGAAAGTTTGAAAAGATCAAGAATGCGCCCAGCCGCCAATTTTATTTTGGACGCCACCGCCGCGCCGCCGCTGGAACTGCCGCACTTGAGCAATAGGTTGGATGGCAATGACTATAAAAAATGTATTTTATTTATTCACACATTATACATAAAATAAAACGCACAGTGAAGCAGGGCAGCGGGCTGGGTACCCAATTGGGTTTTTAGATCCGTACTAGGCGTGGTCGCCCGTATCTCCGCTAGTGTTGTGTTAAGAATTCTGTTTACGTGCTAGACACAGACACACTTGCTCGCTCGTCTACCGTCAACAATCTAAGACCAGTTACCAGTGACCAACCACGGTAACAGCGACCAACGCAGTTACCGTGGTTCATATTCTATTCCATCCATTAAGACGAACCAGTTATTCGGATTTATCGATTTTTATACATATGTACGTTTTTACTGAAATATGTATTAGACTTTCTAAGGATAATTTCTGAAATTAGCAGAAAGTTTTACCGCTGACAGAAAGTATACTATTTTTAGGCAACGGCGACACCCTAAATTTTGATTGCTCGTCCGGCGAGTACTGGAGGCGCCAAAACACGTTTTTTTTATTTCGATAAAATAACCGTACTCTTAAAAACATAAACATATGGTATTTGAAACGTATACATAGTATTCATTGATAGAAAATATTGACAATGTAAGCATTTTTACGCTTCAGATATAAAGACCCTTACGTACGTTACATATTATATTGTACTCTGTGATAAAGCCTTTAGAGGACACAATCTTCTTACATAACTATTATATTTATCTCATAATCTGAGCTTCACGGTGGGCGCCCGCCTCCGCCCGCCGCCGCGGCCGCCGCCTTCCTTTCATCTGAGAGATCCGCTCTACAGGATGAGCGTAGCGAGTGTTGGCGAATTGGCGAAAATAAATCTTCATTACTCAGTCAGTCAGCGTGTATGCGTCCACTGCTGGACATACGCATTCCCAATTCATTCCTCCCGGCCTTCGGCGGTACGGAACCACGACTTTCCGCTGACGTACTTGATGTCGCCGTCTCACCTGGCCCGCGGGTGGTCTTCCCACACTCCTTTATTACTCAGATACGGTAATTTTAATAAACTAGTACTGGTTTTGAAATTACCTCAACCCCATTTCAATCAAATCAAAAATCAATATTCGTGTGTAAATATAGCGAACAGACGGAACATTTACTTAAAGTTCTCTAGTTTTTCCAACTTACATATTAGCTGTGCTAGGATACCATGAACAGTGTTGAACAGAAATCAATTCTACCTCTTTGCTAAGGGAATTGCAATTTGTACTTACTAACTCGCTATGTTACGGATACCGCATGCAATATGATATTTGTCACTTTTTTAATGTTTTACACACACACACATCACACACCCCGAATCCCGACAATCGGGGCAAGCAGAGTAATTGGTGTTGTGCTGCAAGAACTCTGGTAAATTACAGCACAACACCAACCACCACGCCTCGCAAATCATTCGAACAAGATTCAATCGATTAAGCAGCAAGTAAGGCACGAAGACCCACCTGCTGCATGACTCGGTGGAAGTACCATGCCAAGGTGAGAGGTGGCGAGCCTGTCGCCCTTTAGCACGGCATCTTGTCCTTATCCCTTAGTCGCCTTTTACGACATGCACGCGGAGAGATGCAGTGAGGCTATTCTTTTTAAGTACCGGCCCCACAAGGTACTATAATGTTTTACTACTAATATAAAGAAAAGGCGTCAAACTGGCAAAGCATTCGCAACCCGCATCCAGGTTGTATTGTAACCGAATGTCCATGGGTGTCGTTAGACACGTTATGGGTGGATCGGCGCCACATGTCGCTCTCTATAAAAATCCTATAGTAGTACAGTAGACGTGGGCATAAACGCCTAAATGCTGACTCGTATAGTTTACTGAAAACGTCAAATTAAGTCAAGTGGGCTATATCGCGAAAACTTCTACACAGGGAAAATAATTTTCGTTTTCTGAAAACAAGATGGATCGTTCCCCTCAGGCAAGACTTGCTGTATAAATGTCCCTATAAGGTATTGCTAAGATATCTTGGTGCACTGTCTTATGCGCGAGTCTTCTTAGAGGAAACTAATAAGTTATGGCGGAGTAGATACAACGGTTTATACGCTCCGAGAAAACTTGGTCGCACTCTGGCTGCTGAGGAAAATCAGAAACTTTGCAGTGTATTCAGTCAGTAGTCCGTCCCAACGATTTACAAACAATAGAGAGTAGGAGATTAAGCCGTACCGCGGACGCTCTGGCTGTTCTCTGCAGAGGACCTCTCCGAAACAGTTCCCCACGCTGTCTCGACTGCTCGTCGCGTACAAGACTACAGACAAACATTATCATTATTTACTTACAATGTCTGAATGCGCCACAAATATGCGAAATGAATGTAGACGTTGACGAAGGAAAAGCTTAATTGTATATTGCAATATAAATTGTCGTCCAACTTGGGGATACTAGTTGTCATTTGGGGTTACTATATCTATAGTTTATGTACATTTGAGGTAGGTAGCTTTATTTCATAAGTTCATTTTAGTATCATTATCTTTAGTTATTAGTATTACTTTTTTATATTTTATGTAAATCAAATTAAACCTTTTTCCCGACTAGAATTTAAACCCGAGTCCTATGTACGATAAGCTCTGATTATTCATTTAGTATGCTACGTTTTTCAAAAAGGACAGATCACGAAGGCCTACATTATCAATATTACTTTTAGTTTATTATCATATTGTTTTGTATTAACTTGTAAAGCTTTTTATTTAAGATATGTTAGATTACGTTAGTGTACGAATATTCATTATTCATGTATTCATAGTATTCATTGTTACTAAATATTATTAATTTTAAATTATTAAAGTAGGTGCAACTACATACAATACCAGAGAAAAACACTGCCTATGCAATTTCGCCTGTCTCGCTCGTTCATACAAATAAACTAATAAATAGACATCGATCTATGGTAGTTGATGTCTAGGTAACGAGCGGGGCAACTGAGTGTCGATGTTATTAGATTGAACAAGTTGGCCGGTCCCGGAAGAGAAAGTTTTATTTCATTAGCAGAGCCAGCGGACTGACCTCTGGACTCTGGACCCAGGCCAATGCAGCGGCGCTGCGCGACGGTGAACCTTGGATGCAGCTGCCCTCTCATGCTTACACCACTCGGCCACGGTGTCTTGACTCTTTAGGCCAACTAACCGCCTTGGAATTTTCCGAAGTCGACAACTGCTCAACTGTGTACAAATAAACTTCATTTCATTTTATTTATTTTTTTATTTCATATTTTGCTCGACTACAATCTAATTTGATAAATAATTTTCAAAATTCGGCTGACATTCATTTGTCATCATCTCCATATAATCTCCAAGCGTGGGTTACCATTTATGGATAAACTAGCTTGCGCCCGAGGCTTCGCGCGCATGAAATTCGAAAAGGACAAAGTAACAATATATTATCCTAAAACGATCGAGTTATTGAATTTAATGGAATAATCGCCATGCAATTCTGATTTTTTTTTTTATTGCAATCGCTAATATCAATCTGCGGAAAGAGAGACAGAGAGCCATACCTACAGCACATTTTTTAATTTTCTTAAGTGTGTAAGGTAAATTTTCTTTTTCTGTTCACACAAAAGGATTTGGTTGCCATCCTAAAAAAAAACACATTTTTGAAATCAACTTAGACTGTAGCAATGAGTCTTTTTGTGTTGCGCTCCGGTTTGCATTTTATACTATGTACGTACATATCGTACGCTGTATCCCGACAATCAGAGTAAGCAGAGTAATCGGTGTTGTGCTGCAAGAACTGGGTACATTACAGCACAACACCGACCGCCACGTTTAGCAAAGCATACGAACAAGATAACTATCAAGCAGCAACGACGACCCACCTGCTGCGTGACATGGTGAAAGGACTGTCCCAAGGTGAGAGGGGGCTGGTCCGTCGCCCTTTAGCGCGGCATATTGTCCTTACCCCATAGTCGCTTTTTACGAAATCCGCGGGAAGATATACAGTAGGGCTATATGTATGATGATAAATAAATACAAATACTAAATATTTTCAAGCATTCTAATAAATAAGACAATCTGAGAAACACTGCCATAGATTAACCTAATAATGATACTGCATGGAAAAAGTGCCTCAAAATTAGGTAATGACAGGACTATGCAACATAAACACAATTCTTGGTAGCTATTTTGTCTGTGTACCTACATGTAGATGTAGACACGCGTGGGTTAAATTAACACTTTCATGAAGCACCTAAAGAATATTTATGTTACCAAGCGTTTGTAAAATTTACTCATATCTATGAATATTTGAGACGTAATTTACCATGAGTGTTATAATTCGTCGCGGACAAGTTTTTCGAGTGGAAGAACATAAAATGTATTTTTAGGACTTTCTAGAAGATCCATAAAGTTAATACTTTTCTTATGTATTTTTTTAATGTAATCCGGTATGGGAGGCTGAGTTGGAGGGGCCAAAGCGCATGCTCCGACCAGCCAATATCACCTCCGAGAAGGTAGGTGCCATACCGGAGACTTCCCTGGATTGCTGGCTATACTGGACTAGAGGAGAACACAACCGAGGTTGCTATGCGGCCATCTTACATCCAGTACGGTGGTAGCAACCCAGTCGGCTACAAATTGAGCCTACCAACTAGTAAGGGGCAAGGGAAGGGACCTACAGTTTTACACCGGTTCCGAACGGTGAAGCAGCAGGTGTAGGTATGCACGTAAATTTTTTCGTCAGAAAAAACTCATTGGTACACGCCGACGGGAATCCAACCGCGGACCTCTCGCATGAGAAGCCGATGCCCAAACCACTCGGTCACCCGCCGCTATGTTATAATAACCCTGTCGAACCCAAACATATTTCAGAATTAAAAATATTGTTTATCGTTAATTCTGTAGTCTATCATTTGATATTTAAATTTACCCCAGAAACGAAAAGATTGAAGGTGAAAACTGAACATTCCGAATAGATTCTAGACCTGTCGCCCTTTAGCGCGGCATCTTGTCCTTATCCCTTATTGACCTTTTATAACATGCACGGGGGAGATGCAGTGGGGCTATTCTTTTTTTAAATACAGGCCCCACACAGTACCTACCGCTAAGAATATACATAGTACTTACGCAGGTTGATTCAGCAATTACTACAAAATGTGTAAGGGATTATTCTAGAGCTCAAATGAAAAGTTGACCTTTTGTAATTTATTTTTTCAAGTTAATACATTTTATGATCCCCATTCTTTTCTGTAGCGGTTATTTAAATTCGATAGAGGTAATTTTTTTCGAGATTAAAAAAAATTATATATCCATAGTCATTGCTGAGTCTCATTGTATACCTGCTGTGTTAGGTATTTCGCGACATATTTTGTCTCTGTGGTGTATTGTGGGAAGCCACTCTCCTGTCTAATATTTGCGGTTTTAACCTGCTGGAAAGGTAATTGAAATTTCGAAGAAATGTAAATACATCAGCATCTCGAATATACTCGTAGTTTCCTGCGAAATGAAGTCGCGAAATTGAAATTGCGAGTACAACATACATCTGCAGGTAATTTAGTATTTATTTCTTTAGCATTTTAGTTTCCATTTCTTTCGGTAATGTCAATTTCGAAAATTACCTCAAAACAACAAAACATTTCTTCTTCTGTCTAAACATATTATCCAATCAAAGCTAGTTCTATAAATATGTAAGTATATTTTACATCATTCTATTAACACTTTCTTATCACCCCAAAAGTTGGTGAGTCAAAGAGCGAGTCAGATAAGAGAAGCAATAGGCAGATAACGGATAATACTTCGACCTTTCGCTTGGGGTTTGCATATATTGGATTTCAAGTGTTTACTGTGGTAGAGTGCTATACGGGATCGAGTTCCCAAAACGATACGTTTTGGTTCGTGTTATCTTAGAGAAGAGCAATAAATATAGCATTATGCGAGAGATAACACGAATGTCACGTTCGCCGGGTTTTTGAGTTGGAAGACGGGCTCATGAGGGTTCTCTATTAGATACTAGGAGAACGCGCGGTCAAGTGTCATATTGAAGCTTTGACGCATGAAGGGGGAGCTTCCCTCCTGGCTTCGAGCCACAAACCCAATAAAATGGAAGAAATAACTTAGAAAAACGGGAAGCCTGTAAACTCAGTTTCAGATCGAGATTCGAAGTGAGACTGAAGAGATCCGGAGACCGGAGCTAATGAGTGTGACAGAGTAATGTACTGTATCTGGATTACAAGAAGCACTGACGTCTTATAATCCAGAGAACCAATAATCCAAAGTTCCATATTAATTAGTCTGATACTTTATTTAGCACTATCTTTTGCCCGCGGCTTCTCTCTCTCTCTCTCTCTCTCTCTCTCTCTCTCTCTCTCTCTCTCTCTCTCTCTCTCTCTCTCTCTCTCTCTCTCTCTCTCTCTCTCTCTCCTCTCTCTCTCTATCTCTCTCTCTCTCTCTCTCTCTCTCTCTCTCTCTATCTCTCTCTCTCTATCTCTCTCTCTCTCTCTCTCTCTCTCTATCGCTCTCTCTCTGTCTCTGTCTCTCTCTCTCTCTCTCTCCTCTCTCTCTCTCTCTCTCTCTCTCTCTCTCTCTCTCTCTCTCTCTCTCTCTCTCTCTCTCTCTCTCTCTCTCTCTCTCTCTCTCTCTCTCTCTCTCTCTCTCTCTCTCTCTCTCTCTCTCTCTCTCTCTCTCTCTCTCTCTCTCTCTCTCTAATACTGCTTAGCCCTAAGGCTAGTGAGCCTCAAGAACTACTCTTTCCATTGGTGCAAACCGCATCAAAATCTGTTCAGTGGGTCCGGAGCTTAGTTCAAACATACATACATGACTCGGACGTTCCCTTTTATAAGAAGTAGAGAGGAACTGTATTCTCCGTCAGGCCCTCGTTTTCATCACCTCTAGCTACCTCTAGTCCAACAGTTATTTTATCGGATATTTCTCATACATTTAACAGGAAATAACTGGGAGCTACCTACCTTGTAGCGGAAGATGGTGAAAACGAACGAGTGTCTAAAATACTCCAGTAATAATATCCACAAAGCGCATTCACCTCCGATGCGGGCAAACCAATTAGTATGTATTGGGAGCGTTGAGTCCGCTCAGTATGGATAAGCTTATGAAATTATGGCCGGCAAGACGGACGACTCATTGACCCACCGTGGTCCGCACACGCTGTGCAGCGGCCGCGTGAATCATCTCCATCTGCTTCCAAAACAATACGGTATTTTATAGTTTTTAGGTTTCCGTATCCCGTACGGAAGCCTATTACTAAGCCTATGCCGTCTGTCGGTCTGTCTGAAGTCTGAATAGGTAGCCGGTTGAAATTTTCAAAGAATATTGCACTGATGATTACTTTCACCAGTGAATACTGAATATTCTTGTTCTCTATCTTGAAAAAAACTCGGGTAGACGATGCAGTGAAATAATTTATTCCAAGCTTTGATTCCTAGTTAGAAATTGAGTTTACATGTTGAGATTTAGAACTCTAGGGCCGAACTGAACAAAATATTTTACAAAAACAAACTAGGGCCAATGCAAAGGGCCAATGACGTATCATGTATTTGACTAGGGCAAGACAAAACAAGGATTACATTCGAAATAAACATATTATTTTTAAATTTGAAACTAAACTCTAAATTGGCTCTATGGCCAAGCATAGAATCTTGCACTGGCTAACTGCCAGTGCAATATGTATGGTTATTAATATTATGGCGGATTTAACAACAAATAATAAAAAAATTAAAAAGTAAAAAATTAAGGGTGGTTCTCCCATACAAGAAACGTGTTTTTTTTTCAATGTTTTTTTTTGTGGTGCGGAAACCTTGGTTTCCGCAGCCCGAGTCCGACTCGCACTTGGTCGGTTTTTTTTTTTCATTTCTAATCTCTCCTTTAGTCTTGGTAACAAATTATGTAAGCACGATGATGTGCAGCACCCTGCTGCAGTACTGTAAATAATGTACATTGAGCTTTAGAAAGAGACAATTCGGTTATAGAGCGTCGTCTCTGTCGCACGAACTAGCACGTTTCTGTGCCGAGTTCTGCCGGGTATACTGTACTGTTACGGATGTTTTTTTATAGAAACTGACATGGTTGGCTACATCATCTACAACATCCGTTCAGTCAGTCCATAACACCTTGGTGAACTAGGTGCCATGTCAGTGCTTCCCTTCAGTCGTGCCGGATACACTGAACTGGACGAAAAACACGAACTATTTACATACCTAGCCGTTTCGACCGACTTTTCATTCATCACGGTGGTACCAAGCCGGGCATTGCCCGCCCGGGTTGATACCACCGAATACATTTAGTACTCGTAATACATTTACTATTATTTATTTATATAATTTCAACATTATGAGTAAAAACATCATTTATTGCCAACTTTTCAGATGTTCTAAATAACTAAAAGTCATAATAGTTCTCAGTTCAGGTATAAATTCTAATTAAATAGCAAGTCGCAAACGCTTAGGTTAAATAGGTCTGGCCGCAGATCGCGGCACCATTCACTCTACCGACGACGACCAAGAGCAGCTATCAGCGGCGGCGCGGCGGCGGCCGTCTTTCCGCAGAAGCCTTCTTGCTCTGTGAAGACGACGACGCGAGACGGTCTGGCACGCGAGCCGAGCACCACGCGACGCTGCCACCGCGGCGCACAGTGCAACCAAAATACGATTTTGCGGACATCGCTTGATTTCTCCGAAACTTTTCAAGATAATGCTCTGAAATTTTGCATGAATAATCTTGAATAGTTTAGCTACTAATTCTGTAAATTTGAAAAAAAATCAGCAATAGGATTTATATTTATTTTAATTTGAAATTCAAAATATGCGCTGTGTGTAAGATAATTTTTTTTGTGTTTCCAGGTACCTATTTATTTTATTTATTCAGGAAAATAAATTTTATTTATTCAGGAATTCATTAAAATAAAGAAATTTAAATGCTTTTTATTTAGTTTTACAACAGTTTTGTATTATGTATTTATATTAAGTTTGCATAAAAGTTCGCATGCTTAGGCGGAGAAGCCTATGTTCATCAGTGACCGAGGACAGATAATGGTGCCGAGCTGACGGTGATATTGATGATATATATGAATTCATAACATCGATAGTATATTTAAATTTGTATATTTTTTATTAAAAACAAGAGTAATCATAATCATAACTAGAAAATTAATTAAACAAAATTTTAAACTTTCGAAATTCAATTAGTACTAAAATTAAATCTACATAATTATATTTTTTTTTATTAAAAAGTAAAGAAAAAATAAATGAAATAAGGAACTACGTTTAAAAATAAACTAGAGAAAATACATTCGTAATGAGTGACATAGTCATGGATCTACTGCAGCGAAACATAGATTTTTTTTTTTTTTATTAAGATAAATTAGACAAGATAAGTACCTTATTTAATTATGTACTATTGTAAACTCTATTTACTTCAGGTGCACATTCCGCCAAGTCTTGATCGTCGCTCGTTCTCCGGATGTAAACGATTCTCCAATTACTTCCAGCACTTTTTGAGTCATTAATATATTATATATTCTTTCAATGGTAAAGAATTGTCTCGTAATAAAACGTAAAAATCAATGGTTCGCTGCAGAAGATCCATGGCTTCAGTATGCACGTAGTCGTGTTAAAACAAAATAATAAAATGTTGTTAAAGTTCTTCACTTTTATACTAAATTATTTTTCATATCTTAAACCACAAAAAATAAAGGTACTATAGTACAGGCTATGTATACATATTATGCTATATACCTATTAGGTATAAAGATATAGTGCATGATGTATAAAATAATTTCTACCGTGAGATCTTAATAAACTAATATCAAAATAAATTAGAATTAAAGGTGACTCGTTAAAATATATATTTTAAAATACTCGACCCCCAATAAGTTATTTTATTAGACGTATGTAATAGTGCTCATTGTGATGTTGTTATAAGAACAGTATAACACCATAAATAATACAATACTGTGATGTGGTGTGTCACCAAAACAAAGAGCGGCCGTTTTGAGCGTAAGGCGCGGCTAGGCGCGATCGTAAACAAACATAAAAAGTATATAAGATATGGCTGCATATGGCTACCATTTTCATACTGGCTAAAGTCCAATAGCTAATCTATAACGTAGCAATAATCATTTCTTGGACCGTTTTGGACTTTTTACTTTCTTGATGTTTAAATATTTCACTTCAGATTATTTGATAGATTCTCTAAAATCACTCTATAAAAATTACGTTATTTAGTAAAATGGCCATATGCTTACATTTATATATTCTGTGATATACCATTTGAACCCATTATTACCCAAAAGTTATAAATATTAAATAAGAAAGGCGACAGAAAATAATACATTTCACCGTATTTAATGCAATACATTGAAATTTCCTGGCAGAGGTCTTTTCCGGATTAAATTAAAAAATGTTAGAGTATTGTGAAAAAAATAAAAGCTATTCCTTGTTATAGCTATGATCCTGTAGAATGGGCGATAGTAATTTTTTTTTGGATTCTGAGACATTTGAGAAAATGTCAAACGTCCGGACTTTTCTTCGGGACGCTGCACTGTGCGGCGGTCCGCCACCTGACAGCTCAGGCGGATCCTGCGGAAACTCCTTTCGGAAACACTGGGCTCGAAGGAGTGTGGTATCCGTATGAGTGATGTTTTGGCGGTTTAAAAAAAACAGGGTTAATATAGAGAATTATATTAACCCTAACCTAATGTTGAGGCGGCGCATGTCGTTTTTGTTACGTTTGTATTTCCTAAAATAAAGCTTTCTTAGGCGGTTATAAAAAAAATAACCATAATATTAACACCCTAACATTGCTTAAAAAAAAACAAAACAAAACAAATTTTGACAAAAGGGACACGAACCCATGGTCGAGATCGAAAAAATAAAGACCCTACTACACTCTTACCACTGAACCACCAGATTACATAAACGACCAAACGAATATCGGATTCAGTTGGTTCGCTTTCGAGCCGAGTCAACCCGAGCCGTAGGATCTAGGAGGCGCAGGAGCCACTAGAGCTGTCAGGTGTCAAACCGCGGGTGTGCCGGAAGCTACGTAGAGAACTCTAGTTAGTCAAAACTAACTACATTGTAACGTATTATCGATATTGTTTATGACAATTCTTTATTAATCCGTTTCACTTTTCTTTGTTTTTATTTTTAAGTTTTCTTTAATAAAGTCTATTAAAATAACTAACTTTAGTACATATTATAACGTACGGGATATGCAGAGACAACGGATCCCTACGTCTCGTCTACACTTAATAATATTATAAAGAGGTAGTTTGTTAGTTTGAATGTAAGAGGTAATCTCGCAAAATACTCATCCGATTTTAAAAATTCTTTGACCAATATTTAGAAAATACCTTCAGAATGAACATAGGCGAGCGAAGCCGCGGGCAAGAGCTACTGTTCAATAAAGTATCCAACTAATTAATAAGGAACTTTAGAGTATTGGTTCTCTGGATAACAAGAAGTTCACTATTATGCAGACTCCATCCAAACATTATGTATGTTTACATGTAGTCTGCATAGTTTTAGTGGAAATTAATCCAAATATTGATAAACTACCCAGCGTTCAGAATGAACCAATTCGATATGTAAACAACATACGAGATAGACGGAGACGGCACTCGACACCCCAGGTGGTGCGTGGGCGGGGGTGGAAGGGGTGGGGGCGGTGCGGGGGAACGGCGTCGCGGCGGCTCGGCGGCTGAGGCCACCTGGCGGCGCAGCGGCTCCGCAGTGTGGGCACGCACAGCTTGTGCCGCCCCCTCCCTCTCTGCCGTCTGCCGCTATCTGCACCCCTCACACCAACGCTTGCCGCCCGCCCCAGCCCCCGTCCCGCATTTTGCCGTGCATACTACTTCACCGTTACCACCCACGATCACGAGCATGCTCGGACGTGCGGACCAAATCTGCGGACAAGAAAAACGTAGAGCGACCGCAGCAGTGCAAGCAAGACTAATTTAAGAAATAATCTACACGCGCATATAACATTTTAGACGAATTTTATAAGATTTTATACGAATATTTAGAATTTATTATTAAGTAGATAGTTAGAATACTAATAAATAAAGCTAAGTTTCTACGGGCGATCAACGGCCGTGTAACGGAAAGAGGACGGCGGGATCGCATTAAACAGCTCCGTACATCAATATACCTATGAATATTCTTGACTAGAGAACCAGATCATCGATTTACATACGGGTATTACTGTTACATTATGTGAAAACGGTAGCCGGGAGTGGATGGATGAGAAGAGCGGAAGACCGCGTGTGGTGGCGTGTCTTGGGAGAGGTCTATGTCCAGCAGTGGACCGATACAGGCTAATGATGATGATGATGTGACTTCTCAAAATTGTTTAATATTAGCCTGTGTATATTGGGCTATAAATCACAACGCTACGTCATCGGAGCCCTGATCTGTGAGTGAAGCCGCGGGCGAAAGCTATAATTAGTAGAAATTTATTTTAGTGACAGTCTTCTTAACACACAATTTGCTACATATTTCATGAATGATGCAACTGATTCAAAGACGTATTGTAGTTTACTTAAGTATGTATAACTCCGATGTCCCAAACATTCGTTCGATACATCAAAAATTTAAGTTATTTTCGTTTTTTTTTTATAACTATAGACCTACCTACTATACATATTTTAATATAAACATTTTAATTGATTTGTTCTATATCTACGATAACTTATTTATGTAACACATTGGTTTCGCCACGCATTCTAACAATGTATGTTGGTTAGCAAGTCCACGCATTTGGTTCGTCAGTTTCTGGAGAGCTGCCTTTCATCTCGCGTATCAGCTGGCGAATTTAACTGCTCTATTGAAGCGAGCCACGCAGGCAGGTGTAGCGCGCGTGCTCGCCGCGTGCCCATTCAGGTGACAAATTCAAAAGGATGCGATCAAGGAGGATCGGATATCGAAAAGAGATTGGTTTACCTACGAATTTAGGTAAGTAAGTATAGGTACTAAACTTGATAAGGCCAGTCAACTTGATCAAGGTTTTTTTTTTGTTAACCCTTGTTTTCGGTTTCTGATTCAGTTGTTTATTTACATCATCATTGACACAAATACATATTATAATAATAGTGTCCGCTCATGAGGCAGCTCACGACGTCACATCTAGACCGCACACGTCGGTGCCAGAGCTCCTGCAGGGAAACCGCAATCATCTTACCTTCAGTACATAACTGTTACAATAGCGGGAGCAAACCTCTCACAGAGTTTCAAAGCCGGTCTTGATGCTCTCACAAGATTGGAGTGCATCATTCTGTCTATGCGTTTATAAAAAAATATCGGTCAAGTGCGAGTTTAACTCACGCACGAAGGGTTCCGTCGTAGACCGGCTATACCATATCTGACAAAAACCCCTATCCGTCTATCTTTTTTTCTGTCTGCGGTGCAAAGTACCTATGGCGCGAACTATTATTTAATCGATTCTTAGCACGTTTATTGTATGGGAACCACCTTAATTTTTTACTTTTTGCTTTTTTTATTATTTGTTGGCACATCCGCACGAATAGCACATAATATTTTGCTCGGTTAGCTATTACGGTTTCCAAGATACAGCAGTAGGACAGATAGACAGACAGACGTCGCAGTCTTATATAATATAATATAATATATAATAATCTAATATAATAATAGGCTTACGTATTAATACGGAACCCTATTTCCAGAATGTTTTATCTGTGGTCGCTTCCCGTATTGAGAGCGTTTTCGGGAGCATTTTCAAATTTAGAACATGTACCGGTCGCGCGGGCACTCTTGCAAATTATCCCTAAATTTGTCGTTCTGTTCTGTCTCTGTGCCTAATTTTGGCCACATAGTCAATTATTGTCGTATTTTTACACGTTCTCGGGACTTTGGGAGGTCATAAAACCTTTTCATGGTATTAACTTCATTAAATAATATTTTTTGTAGAACAAGGATACATCGTAAAATTCAATAAATTTTATTTCGTGCTGATACAATCATAAACAAAAAAGTTACAAGGGTTTATAGCTGGGATTTTGGTAATTTTAAAAAATTAAGAAAAAAAATCGTATATCCATACCACGTGACATCTGACAAAAGGTACGAGTATCATGGGTCAAAAGGTTGCAAATGAGCCCACTTACCTACAAAAAAATGTTGTCGGTCCATGTGCCGAACAGCCTATATAATTGAGTTTTGTAGTTCGGAAACGAATAACATTATTTTTAGACTAAGTCTAATGCAAAATGTCCACATAGCCCCAATTTATATTTTAATTCAAGAGATAAGTATTTTGAGGTGTGCGCGTAAGTATTCATTAATATACGGATCTGTATCCCAGTTCTCTCCGACGAAGGTCTAAATAGTCCCCAAGGTGTCAGGTCCGGGATCTGGACCCACATCCGCCGCGGCGGCTCAGCGAGCTATCGTGTCACTCCGCTCGCTACCCGCCGGCTTTGCCCTAAGCTTATTTAATTAATTAACTTGTTTCCACATCTGCCTTCAATGACTCTTCCTGTGAAGGTCGTGACTCGTGACACTTTTTTTTTGCAACATCGGAAGTTTTGACGCACGTTTGAAATAAATTATAAAACTATAGCAACCACTGGCTTTTGCCCGCGGCTTCGCTCGCGGTAGACTCGGTTTAGTAGCAATATCCGATTGAAACGCAAATATGATTATATTTTCTCTCTCTCTCCCTCCCTCCCTCCCTCCCTCCCTCCTCCTCCTTCCCTCCATCGCCCCCTCCCCTCCCAGGCCCTCCCCTCCGTCCTTTTCTTCCGTCTCCATCCGGCACTACCATTCGACACTAAATTCCGTTCATACTTTATTTTGTTTGATACTGCTCAGTCCTACCTATTGCTATTTAGCGTGATGGGATATAGCCTATAGCTTTTACCCGTGGCTTCGCTCATCGCTCCCGGCAAAATCCGTTTAATAAAATCCCACTCAAATGTGATAAAAATAGACGATCGGTTCTCTTCTATTCTCTCTCTCTCTCTCCCTGAACCCTCTCTCCCTCCCTCTCCCCCTTGCTCCCTCGCTTCAGCCCGTCTCTCTTCTCCGTCTCCCTCGCTCCCCCTTACTCACCCTCTTTCCCCAATCCCCACTCCCTCCCTCCCCCGTCGCTCCCTTCCTCCTCCCCTTCCACCTTCTCCCTACCTTCCACTCTTTCTGCCTCCTTTCTCTTCCATCCTCCTTCGCCCACCCCTCCCTTCCCTCTCATCTCGCTCCTCCTCCCTTCCACCGCCACTTTTATTCCACCTTCAGCCCTCGTTCAAACATCTCTCCTCACCTCCCCCTCCCCCTCTCACCCATCTTACACTCGTGGACGGACGCTGGCAGGAGGCCTTATATAGATATGGGTCCGTTCGTCCATCCATCCGTCCGTCCTTCCGTTTTACACTCTCACAAGCGCTGTCCCAGGCGATTACTCCGAAACGTAAAATTCAATAAACTTAAAAAAACATTTATTCCTTAAGGCATAAAACTAATTTGAGATTTAAGCTATTTTAAACGATATTAAAAAAAATCTATTGGACTGCGGAGCGGAACGCCACGAGCGAGACACGGTGCAATGGCGTGATCGCTGGCGCACATCCGCTATTCGTGCAAGAAGGAAATTGCTACGGAACCCTCTGTGTGTGAACAACATTCACACTTATTTCTTCTACTTAGCACTTAGTAATTGTATTACTATTTCAATAACAATACCACAACAGACTGCAGCCAAGCTCCAAAAGATACGTTATTTATATAAAAACCGGACTACCTAGCTAGCTAGACTTCTCAAGTTCGAACTTTTACAATTGACCAACTGTTACGTAACTGGATGTTCCCCGTCTAGTTGGGCTTAACGCTAATCGCGACCGCGCTCCCAACGATACTTGCCATCGGGAAAGTATGATCGCTGTGTGGCTGTTTACGGTTTGAACTTCGATTTATTTCTGTTCGCGTAGATAAATTTAACCAACCAAGAATCAAACAACACAACACACGTATATTAAGTTTCGAAGTACTCTCTCATAAATGTATCGAATTTTATATCGAAGTGGTGTTGGCCATAACTGTTATGCTTTAAAATAACGTATCTTGGTCGTTGTGAACTTTGTGATATTTATATACATGTGAAACTCCAATTTTACGCCTGCAGGATTCGCAAAGTCCACAACATATGCGTTATTATTGCTGAAACAAAACTCCCTCCAAGATATATATGATTTATCATATTATCATCATACCTTGTACAACTATCGTTTTTGCACTGTAGTGCACAACCCTTCGACTCCGCGAGCATTATATAAATGAATGCCTCGCCTGTTCGATCGTTATCTAAAACATTGTGGAAATTGTTTCCATAAAACTTTGTAAACTAATTAATGGATTGTATTATTCTAAAAATATTCTAGTTGTAAATGTTTTTTCTTATACAAGTACCATATCTAACTTACAAAATTATTTTGTAAAGTTGTGATATGTGAAAATCGCGACTTCTCTTGTTTTCAATTTCTATAAATTCATCACGACGCCACTATGGGGCAATTTCACTGATAGTTTGGCCAATATTATTTTATAACAAAAGTCACACTCATGTCACTTTCCTGTTATTGCTCTCGATTTTTTTGTGACTAAGCTAGGCGTTTGAATATATTATATTGTTTTGTCGAAAGGTGAACCTTGTTTCAAATATTAATTACAATATTGGTAAAGGTACGTGGTATTTGTTAGTATAAATGTATCAGTTTAAAAAGTTGTATTTTTCGAGCAATTATCTACCAACTTAAATTATTTAATTCACTTAGATTTTTATCAATATGATTTTTGATTGAGAATATTTCGAAAATGGGCATTTTGCTAAAAATGCATACTATCAGTAAATATTGACATATTATGGTACTTTTTATATTTGTAATCAAAACTTCGGCCAAATTGCACAAAATTTTTTTTTTTTATTATTGTAAAATATTAAATAAATAAATAATTTATTTCACATTTAAATTTTGGACATTGTGATATGAACCTTACCTACCTATTAAATAGCAGTGCTACAACATCGATATCTAGAAAAGTAGATAGGAAACAGCGTTCAATCCCTAACAAGTTTTAGATCGTGCCCCGATAACTTCTAGCTCTAGTGATGATAACAAAAATCGATAATTAGGTGCAGATATTGCTTTAAATGTTATAAAATAATATTGGCCGAACTATCAGTGAAATTGCCCCATAGTGGCGACGGCAAATGGACCATAAACCAATTTTATTATAAAAATTTATATATTTATAATCTCATCATACTTTTTAGGGTTCCGTGTCTATACGACCTGTTCGTCCGTCCGTCCGAGTGCTGTATATTTTGAACGTTAATAAGCAGTCGGTTGAAATTTTCACAGAATAGGTATGTATGTATTATTTCCATAATATATATTTAAACGGTTTTATATTATAACGGTGCTACTCAGCACACTCATATTTCCCGCCTTTTGCCTTCCTACAAACCTTTAGCTCACAAGCCTTGCGGGTAGGTTAGAAAGTGGAAACGTGGGCGAAGGGAAATATTCTCGTGGGTAGTCGCGATTGGCCCGGTGACGAAGAGAGACGCGGCGCGTGAAGACGAGAGTGTTCCTGGAGGAAGAGAACATTTGTAGGGATTAAGTGAGAACTGTAAGACGACAGAGACGTTGGAATGTGTCACGTGAATTGATTGCGACAGAGACGTTTGTTTAGTATATAAGTTAGTGCACGTGCGAGAAGGTGACTCGGTCGGGGCCAGAGGTCATTCCGGACGCTGTCGTGGAAGCTGGAGGTCTGCACGTTTTGGTGAGTGAGCCTTACCTATTACCCACATCTATCTTCCCATCTGTCCGTGCTGAGTACCCGTTATTAAGTGCCACAATTGGTGGAGGCGCTAAATTCATACTAGGAAAATGTCTAGGAGCGAAGGGGGAAATCAGAGCGAATTATCGCAAGCAGTAACCATGCTCACACAACGAATCTCTAACCAGAACGAACTAATGAGAGAAATGTTAGAGCGTATTAATGTAATGGAAGAAAAAATCTCGAGCTATGAAACAAAGAAGGAAGTGGGCTCCCCACCCCCCGTCTGTGCGGACACTCACGCGCAGACAGCGGCGGCAAGTTCTCTAAGGCACGAGTTTTTAGATAAAGAAAATTTCAAAATAGCCAAACAGATGATTGAAAGTATTACAGCCTGCGACGGAAACGATGCGAAAACGTTTTTAGAATTTATAATACATTTAGATAGAATATTCAAATTAAATTTAATTCGCGCCGATAAATTGATACCGCTCATAATGTTAAAATTGAGAGAGCCGCTGTGCTCATGGTGGTTCGGCCGACTAGACGCAGCGTGCACAGATTGGAACAAATTAAAGGGTGAATTATTAAACTATCTCAGTCCAATTCATAGGGAAACGCTAAAGCAAGAGTTGGTATTTCGGTTTCAAAAACACAATGAAACACTAAGGGAGTTCGTTCAGAATGTGGAGTCAGCGGCGAAAGCGCTGAACTGCGGGTTCAGGGAAACCGAATTAGTGAATATAATTACTTCACATATCGCGCCAACTACATTTAAATACCTACGGCCAATACGTCCCATCGACACCGTGGAATATCTACTACAACTAGGTAGCGAGATAGACGGTGCCATGCTACGCGATGCACAATACGCCGCCGCCTCCGCCGCCGTCAGTGCAGTGGCAGTCACACCGACCGTTTACAGACCGGACCCGGCCGCGCGCACTCCCCCGCACGAGCGCGCGCCGCGCGGTCCGGCACAGCGACCGTGGACCGCGCCACCGCTGGACCGCGCATACGGAAACACGGAAGGACCGAATCGAGCGAACACCGAGCGACAACCAAGCGGTCGAGATATTATGTTCAACAACAACAGTACAAACATAGACCGGGAGCCCATGCGATGTTATGAATGTAATTTAGTCGGACATCTGGCGCGCAACTGCGAAAGGCGCAGAGAAAGATATTACAACAATCAGTATAGGAATAATAACCAGGGAAACTAATTCAAGCGCGACACTCACACCGGAATGTCGCGCGAACCGAAGTAGTACATAGTAACGGGATACGAAATAAAATAGTAACAAATAGTAAAAATAAAAAAAGTATATCATTGCCTACGATATCAGTGTGTATAGGGAAGTCTCTTACTACGACGGCACTAATCGACTGTGGCGCATCCCGATCCTTTTGCAGATACGATATCTTTAATAAAATAAAAAATGAAAAAAAAGTTATAAACTCCGATATCAACACCCAGTGCACAACAGCCGATGTTCGCACTTTTAACTCTTCGAAGAGCATGTCTGCACTAATATCGTTAGATAAATTCACCTGGCGCCATGAGTTTATAATTGCAAAAGAATTAGTGAATCCAATCATATTAGGTTATGACTTTATCACGCGTACACAGTTGTTATTAAATCCTAGTAATGAATACATCACGTTTAACTTTGAGCCTGAGACTAGAATATATTTAAAGTCGAATCATAGTAATAAGTTGCATTGTGCAAATATTTCGAGTGAAAAAAATAAAGTAAGGTTGAAAGACCAAGAAAAAAAAAGATTAGAAGAGTTGTTGGCTAACTACGGTGACGTCATAACGAAACGTCTAGGCAAAACTAATATTTTGAAATATAAAATTACGCTCACAGATAACGAACCGGTCAGAATGAGATTTTATCCCCTCTCCCCGCCCAAGGCGGAGGAGATGAGGAAACACATAGACGAGCTGTTGGAAAAAGGCGTAATAGAAAAATCGGTATCGCCCTATGCGGCACCGGCCTTTCTAATCGATAAAAAAAATGGGAAAAAGCGGCTCTGCTGCGATTACAGAGCTTTAAATAAAAAAATTGTGTACGATTCGTATCCAATGACATCGGTTGAGTCCATATTTCAAGCTCTGGGTAATGCAAGAGTATTTACTACAATAGATCTTAACAGCGCATTTCATCAAATACCATTATACGAAGATGATAAGGAGAAGACTGCCTTTATAACTCCAAATGGTTTATTTCATTACAACTATGTACCGTTTGGCCTATGTGTAAGCCCGCAGGCACTCAACAGGGTGGTTGATAATATTTTTGGGGATATTAAATTTAAATTCGTGATGCCATTTGTGGATGATATGATAATATATTCAGAAGACGTTGAAAGTCATTTTTCACACCTAAAGGAAGTATTGTTCCGTCTAAGAAACGCCGGTTTAACAGTAAATCCTGAGAAAATAGAAGTATTTCGGTCGGAAGTAAACTTCCTAGGACACGTGGTAAACGGACAAGGTTTACACGTTGATCCCTCTAGGACGAAGGTTATTGCAGATTATCCAACACCAAAAAACTTAAAACACGTTAAAACATTTTTGGGTATGTCGGGTTTCTACGCAAAATTTATACAAAACTATGCTGAGTTGTCAGAGCCTTTGAACAAACTAAAACGAAAAAACGAAAAATTCTTTTGGCATAACGCGCAACAAGAAGCATTTGAGAGGATAAAAAAGGCTCTCACTACGCCGCCAGTTCTGAGGTTTCCTTCATTCTCCAAGCCCTTCGTGCTACAAGTAGATGCATCCGGACAAGCACTCGGGGCAGTTTTACAACAAGAGGTAGACGGGCAACTCGCTCCGGTTGCGTATGCAAGCCGGTTGCTCAGCGCCGCGGAGAGACGCCGCGCCACCTACGAGCTCGAGTGTGCGGCGGCAGTGTTTGGTGTTAATAAATTCAAGACATATTTGGAGATAGCCGAGTTCGAGCTACACACCGATAATGCCGCACTCTCGTGGTTGTTCTCCCACCCGAAACAAACGGGCAAGCTGGGAAGGTGGGTTCTTAGTCTATCACGTTTCAAATTTAAAATTAAACATATAAGAGGGTGCGACAACAACGTGGCGGACTGTTTAAGCCGCATGTACGATGGTAACGAAGAAACGATATGTGCTAGTTTAACGGAGTATTCAGAGTTTAATCAATCACTTAAATTACATCAAGAAAGCTGCCAGGAACTACATATTATTATGGAAACGCTAAGAAGCGGACAAAACGTTAAACATTACAAATTAATCAACGAATATTTATGTAGGAAATCGGCAAAACGGAATAAGTGGCGAATAGTTATCCCAGAAAAATTAGTGAAATCAGTGTTGCATTATTATCATGACCAGGATATAGCGGGCCATCTAGGGATAACAAAAACATATAATAGAATAACAAAGTTCTACTGGTGGAAAGGAATGTATTCGGATATAAAAAATTATGTAAGATCGTGTAAAGATTGTCAAATGGCAAAACCTAACAATCAATTACAGGCAGGATTAATGGCGTCCAAAAACCCAGAAAACGTCTGGGAGTCAGTATACATTGACTATAAGGGGCCCTTACCAAGAACTAAATCTGGTTATCAATATATATTGGTAGCAATCGACGCCTACTCCAAATGGGTCGAGCTAATACCAGTTCGAGCCGCAACAGCAAATAATTCGGTTAAACATTTAAACACTCAAGTTTGGTCGCGGTATGGTCCTCCCTTAGCCGTTGTCTCGGACAATGGAACGCATTTCACTGGTCACACTTTTAAAGACATGTGCGTGGCCTGGGGAATAAAACACGTAAATATAAGTCCTCACTACCCCCAATCCAACATGGTCGAACGGGTAAACAGAAATATCAACTCTATGCTCAAAATTTATTGCCAGCGCGAACACAATCTTTGGGATGCGAGTCTACCAAGCCTGCAACTTGCATTGAACACAGCGGTTCACGAAAGTACAGGCGCTGCCGCGGCACAACTTTTTTTAGGACGCGAGATTGCCATGCCTTTAGAGAACTTGTGGTCGGTCAAAAATATTGACACAGATATGAATCAGTTAATTCCACCGACGAAAGAAACAATAGCAAACAATCTTAGAAGAGCATGGGATAAACGCGCCAAACATTATAATCTTAGACGTAGAGAAAACGATTACAGAGTGGGACAACAAGTGCTAATGCAGAACTTTGCTGTGAGTAACAAAGCAAGGGGTATCACCAAGTCATTTTGCCCAAGATGGTCCGGGCCATTTCAAATACATACAATGAATGAGGGCCGAGTTACTCTAGTAAAACCAGGGTCTGATAGAGTAGTAACCACAACGAATATTGCTCTACTAAAACCATATTGGTCAAGATAAGTGGGGGGGATTATAACGGTGCTACTCAGCACACTCATATTTCCCGCCTTTTGCCTTCCTACAAACCTTTAGCTCACAAGCCTTGCGGGTAGGTTAGAAAGTGGAAACGTGGGCGAAGGGAAATATTCTCGTGGGTAGTCGCGATTGGCCCGGTGACGAAGAGAGACGCGGCGCGTGAAGACGAGAGTGTTCCTGGAGGAAGAGAACATTTGTAGGGATTAAGTGAGAACTGTAAGACGACAGAGACGTTGGAATGTGTCACGTGAATTGATTGCGACAGAGACGTTTGTTTAGTATATAAGTTAGTGCACGTGCGAGAAGGTGACTCGGTCGGGGCCAGAGGTCATTCCGGACGCTGTCGTGGAAGCTGGAGGTCTGCACGTTTTGGTGAGTGAGCCTTACCTATTACCCACATCTATCTTCCCATCTGTCCGTGCTGAGTACCCGTTATTAAGTGCCACAATATTTAGCTTGACTCCGTATATTTTTTTGTTTCTTTGTTTGTTTCTATCTTTGTTTCAAATCTTGCGACAACTTTTTCAACTACTTCTACTGAACCGATTTTTATGAAACTTTGCACACACATTGAGTTCTCGTGACAATACAATATTATGATAATTTCAACTTGGTAACGAGGGTCTGATGATGGAGTCAGGAGATGGAGAGTGGAACTCTTCAACCGTTACTAGTAACGCCCTCGAGTTTTTTGCTCATATGGTTGGTTTGGACGAGTGTCCCATACTCCTACCAATACACTTGGTGACGAGGGTCTGATGATTTTGAATTGATTGATCATGCATGTTATAACGCATATTATACGCCCCACGTTTTTATATTAGTCTGTTAAAAGTCTCAATTTATTACTTATTCCGCTGACTCAGCGACACAAATTGCCCTTTGGCATCCGACATGAGAAGACAGCACGCTAGTACTGCACGATTTTTTACCCAGACGTAAAATCTTAAGAACGCCCAGGTTTGTGTCCTTATTATTTTCTAGTTTTTTGTACACCTTATGTTTTTTTTCTAGTTTTTTTTTTTTTAATAAAACCGTTTAACTTAAAAGTTTTTTTAACTATTTTATACATTAGAAATAAAAAAAAAATCATGATATTTCGACTTATTGATCGTCGTAAGATAAACAATTTTTTTTATAGGGTTTTCGGCACATGGACCGTCAAAATTTTTTTGTAGGTAAGTGGGGTCATTTGCAAGGTTTTGACCTATGACACCTTTTGTCTGGTGTATCGAGATACGATTTTTTTTCTTTATTTTTGAAAATTACCAAAATCTCAGATTTAACCCCTTGTTACTTTTTTGTTTATCATTATATCTGCACCAAATAAAATGTATTTGGTTTTACGATGTATCCTTGTTCTATAAAAAATATCATTTGATGAAGTTAATACCATGAAAAGGACTTATGACCTCCCAAAGTCCCAAAGACGAGTAAAAATATGACAGAATCTTAATTTCTTAATTAATTTAAAAAAAAAACGGCCCGCAATTGAGAGCTTCATTTTCATTTAAAAAGTTTGCTAGTTTATGCCCTTTCCAACGATATACCACATGTCATAACAAACCATTCACTATGTGGCCAAAATTAGGGATAATTTGCAAGAGTCTAAACATTTAACAATGGAAGCAGTAGTAGTTGGAATTGGAATTGAACAGTACCCGCGCGACCGTTACATGTTCTAAATTTGAAAATACTCCTGAAAACGCTCTAAATAAGTCGATAAGGTGGCCCTGTTACAAAGTTATTGTCGTTCTGTTCTGGTCTCTGTCCCTAATTTTGGCCACATAGTGAAAGATTTGTATGGCATGTGGTATACCGTTGGAAAAGGCGTAAACTAGCGCACTTTTTAATGGAAAATGAAGCTCTGAATTGCTGTCACTTTTTTTTTAATTAATTAAGAAATGAAGATTCTGCCATATTTTTACTCGTCTTTGGGACTTTGGGAGGTCATAAGTCCATTTCATGGTAATGACTTCATCAAATGATATTTTTCCTAGAACAAAAATACATCTTAGAACCAAATACATTTTATTTCGTGCAGATATAATCATAAACAAAAAATGTACAAAGGGTTAAAGCTGAGATTTTGATAATTTTCAAAAATAAAGAAAAAAAATTGTATCTCGATACCACGTGACACCAGACAAAAGGTGTCATAGGTCAAAACCTTGCAAATGACTCCACTTACCTACAAAAGAAATTTGTCGGTCCATGTGCCGAACAACCTGTATAATATATACAAGTGTAATGTGTCAAATGATGACAAATGTTATTACTTCCGATATGCCAGCCAACAAATAATAAAACAAGCAAAAAGTAAAAATTCTGCCTATTAATAAGCCTAGTCATCTGTCTGTCTGTCTGTCAGTCCTTCCGTCCATCCGAGTGCTGTATCTTTTGAACCGTCGTACTTGGCCGGTTTTTTTTTCTCTTTCAAATACACACTGCTAACTGAGTTAGGATGTGAAGTACAATAATTTACATTATGGAACTTACAAACGGATTGTAACAACCGTAGTGGCACATACAAGTTGATACAACTGCAGTCAGTATAATTTAAATCTGCTTCTCTCTGAAGTCTCGGTTGGTTATAAACTAATTATGTCGCTTGTAGGCGACTCGTGCGTGCCGTCAAAAGATTTCGTAAAAGACGAGAAGCGACGACATGAACGATTAAATAGAACCCGAAGTTGCGTCGGAAGTGTTGGCGGCGGCGCGGCGGCGGCGGTGCGGGCGACGAGTCCTCAAACTTAATTAAGAACTAACTCATACATATTCATACGAGGCGTTTCGTTATTTTGAATCTCGCGGGCGCTCCACAAACTAACAATAGCAGCTTTCGGCTGAAGATGTCCTTGGCTTATCTCGACGCCGCGCCTCCGCTCCGCCGCCGCAGGGGCGGGGCGGGGCGTGGTTTGGTTGGATAGTGCTGCGTTAAGCTTGTGAGATTTCGCACGACTTACTAACATATATTTTGGCATCAAACATATAGAAAGATAATCAAATTACTTATTGAAACCTGCTTCTGAAATGTATTAACTGATCATTTAAAATAATTACTATATTATAAACAAGTCTGGGGTTATTTATACACAATTTTATTTATCTAGTTTAGTTATTTTACTTTATTTTAGTTATTTAGAAACAAAAACACTTTTGTACGAGAGGGCGTGGGCGTGGACGAGGGTGAGTGCGTGTGTGCTACACTACAAGAAGATTTTAATGTTGTTAATAATCTTTATTATTAACCGACGAAAGCAAAAAGGAGGAGGTGCTCAAGTCGATGTGTATATATTTTTTATTATGATTATTATTTTTAATGTATGACCACGCATAACTTTTTTTTATGGAAACAGACACGGTGTGCACAATAGTGGAATATCTTATCATCGGTAAGTACACTCCGCTCCCCGCAACTCGGCGACGCTAGTTCTCATAAAAGAATTTGATAGTCCGGCGTCCATACCTTTTTTATCGTTCTAGCAGACACGGTTGGCTACGTCACCTACAACATCCTTGATGTCAGCCCATAACGCCGGGTGAACTAGGTGCCATGTGCTTCCCTTCGACTACAGAGTAGTCCGATTTTGATGATTATTTTTTTATTATTGAACTGGTTGGACCGTTGGAGGCTGACAGTGGTTCGGATTCCACGTTAAACTGTAGGTCCCTTCCCTTCTTACCTTCCTAAGTGGTAGGATTTATCCCGGTCGGGTGGATACCACCGCACTGAGCGAAACGTCGGTCGAAACGGCTATGTACATAGTTCGTGTTTTCCGTCCAGTTCAGCGCAGCCGATATGAAATGAAGGGAAGCACTGACATGGCACCTAGTTCACCCGGTGTTATGGGCTGACATCACGGATGTTGTAGGTGATGTAGCCAACCCGTGTCAGTTTCCATAAAAAAAAGGTCCTTTGTGAGTACAGTGTCGCCAATGAAGCGAATGGCATGTTTAGCATAGCTGTACCATTATTAGGTATACTTAACTTTCATACATGACATAACCCAAAAACAGACAAGTTTTAAGTAATTATTCTGTATAACAAATGTTTGAATTAGAAAGTGGCTGTAGAAGGTTGTCGCACTTACTCGATAGTCCCGCGCAACATACGAGCTCTACGCGAGGCGAGTGGCCACGCATGTGACAGGGTACCATTGCGGAGACTCTACTCTACATACAGAGTCGAGGGATCCTTACATATCTACTTTAATATGTAGAGCCACAAGCGTAGTAACGATTCGATCAAGGGAGTCATCTCGACATCCATTCGGCCGGATATTCCGCGCTCTCTCTCCCGCTTGTCAAAACATCACTAAAGCCACATTGAAGCAATAATTGCGTTTGCCATACATAATAGCGAGGCTGTTTAGGCCTCTTTGTGTGGAACTGTAAATATACGTTACAGTAATTGAAATTCATTGAACATGTCGTATTTCCCAATATTACAGCCTACTTGGGAAGCCGGATCGTAAAGCACTGGAGGGAGGCGCTTAGAAAAATATTTCCTTGTGTCGGAGCGGCAGCGCGGCGCGACGCGACGCGGCGGCGGCTCGGGCGGAGGAGGCTGCCACGTGTGCCTCCACACTCCGCACCAAGCCATCTCTGGTGATCTAAAAACATAAAAATCATCCTAAATAAATAGCAAGCAAGCGAGAATAGCCCCTGGTGAAACATTAAAATTTAAAAATGTTATTTTAAAATAGCTATAACGCTTTTGCGACGATCTTTCGTAAATGTCAAATCGGTTTTAAAGTACACATATCGTCAGCCTCGATAGCTCAGTGGTGCAGACAGTCAACTGTCGCTATTGAATGTTAAGCAACGCTGGGTGCGATCAGTACTTTGATGGGTGACCGCTGACCGTTGGAGGCTGACCGAGGTTCGGATTCCTCGTAAAACTGTAGGTCCCTTCCCTCCTAATCTTACTTGGTGGTAGGGTTTAACCCGCCCGGGTTGGTACCACCGCACTGAATGAAACGTCGGTCGAAACGGCTATGTAAATAGTTTGTGTTTTCCGACCAGTTCAGTGTAACCGGCACGATCAAAGGGGGAAGCACTGACATGGCACCCAGTTCACCCGGTGTTATGGGCTCACATCACGGATGTTGTAGATGATGTAGCCAACCACGTCAGTTTCCATAAAAAAATAAAAATAAAATTAAATTAAATATCTGTAGGGCGGAAGTCGCGCGGAAAAGGGAAGGAAGTTGTAACGGAAGGGTTGAGAGGTGGATGTATCGGGTTTTAATATCGGCACGTTCGCTTCGTCGCAAGCTCCCATACTCCACAATGACGGACGGGCACATCACGGTGCCGGCTGGCTTCGTGCTGTCTGCTGTGCTCGCAGGACGACTATCGGAGAGAACGATATTCCTAGTAACAGTAACTATGTGAAACTATGTACAATTAAAATGTGTCTTACGTACATATGTATACGATACATATGTACCCAAATTGCTTATACGGCAAAATATTTTTTATAATAAAAATTATTTATAATTAAAAATAAATCTAAACAAATTTTATCAATACTTACTAAATTGTGAATTTTAAATAAACATAATTTAATATTAATAAAATTAGTTTAATCTTTGTATTTATTGTTATAATCAATACGTAAACTAATATGAGTAATTTGGCAAATTTGATATTTACTTGTTTATCAAAAACATTTATTTTCGTTTTTAAAGTCTAATCTGCCGCCGAATTTATTTTAAAGGGCTGCAGTATTTTGACCGTACAAGGTAGCATAATAATTAGTATTCTAATTGAATACTTGTGCGAATGATTTGCTATGATATATTTATTGTATTAAATTTTATAATAAATTGAAATTCATTTTCAGTTGAAAATATTTTAATAAAATTAATGATTTTATTTGGGGAATAAAACGTTTACAAAACATGAGCAACATAATTAAATGTATTATTTTATGGATAAAATTGTATTAATTTAGAGTGACTGCTGCAACTGCCCTGTAGAAACATAAATCCAAAAATTTTAATTTGAAGATGAAAAACAAATGCAGGAAAAAAAAATATTTTATATACTTTAGCGTAAAGCTCGTGGGCAAACGGTAAAGAGCTTGCCTAGATGCGAAAGGCAGCAATTGCAAAGGTTTTTCGGAAACGGCTCTTAAGGATTTGGATGAAATTTTGTAAATAGATAATGTTATTTTTTAAACTTTATCTAGATAGGTGTAGACGCCGAGCGAAGCTCGGTCGCCCAGCTGCTTGGTTATAATCCGTCGACCGTGTCGACCGATCGACCTTTGAGGCTGACCGTGGTTCAGATTCCACGTAAAATTATAGGTCCCATCACTTGGTAACCGCGCAGCTCTGAGTTTTATTTTATTTAATTAGCCGTCGTCGGACGCTTGTAACTATGGAAATTATTTGTGTCGGGGGTTTTTTTAAATGTGTATAATTTAACTTTTATCTTAGTTGTATCACATGGCAAGATAAATTGCTTGGAATATTATAAACTGTTCCACGATAAATAAGATGTGTAAGCCAACTGTAATCACACAATTGCGAGTTGCCAGACCTCGTAAATAAAATAACTTCACTTGAACGCCTACGTAGTCGTAAATATCAAAGAATGTTCCATTTCTTGAAATCATATTATTATTGCGTATAGTTATAGGCACGCGTAGTGAGCACATATCTTATGGAAATACAGGGAAAATAAAATCAGGGCTTCCACTCTTGGGAAAGAGCCTCTTACGTTATAAGTGAGTTTCCCCCTGATAACTCGAACGGCTTTCGCAGGCTTTTAAGCCGCGTCTCGCTTGTGAAGAGGGAAAAAGCAAATAATGTCCAAATTTTATCTTATAATACCGAATGGAGTATTTTTTTGGGAAACTAACGAGGTTTAGCTGATCACTGCGCGATATTTTAGTGTCGCGGTTGGGATTTATTGAACCAGCAAGAGGACGGAAACATTTCAAATTTATGCGTGCATTGATTGTGAAAAACTATTTACCGTACCGTACGTGTACCATGTGGGGCCGGTACTTAATAAAAAGAATAGCCTCACTGCATCTCTCCCCGTGCATGTCGTAAAAGGCGACTAAGGGATAAGGACAAGATGCCGTGCTAAAGGGCGACAGGCTTGCCACCTCTCACCTTGGCATGGTACTTCCACCGAGTCATGCAGCAGATGGGTCTTCGTGCCTTACTTGCTGTTTGATCGATTGAATCTTGTTCGAATAATGCGAAACGTGGTGGTCGGTGTTGTGCTGTAATTTACCAGAGTTCTTGCAGCACAACACCGATTACTCTGCTTACCCCGATTGTCGGGATTCAGCGTGTGTGATATGTATGTATGTATGTATTTACAACAATGCGATCCCCCCCCCCCCCCCCCCCCCAGGCTGGTATGGCGAAACCCCCGCATACGACCGAATGTCCGTGGACGTCATTAGACACCTTATGGGTGGGTCGGCGCCATGTGTCGGTGCTTTCAATAAAAAACGCGTCAAATTATTCCTGTTTTGTACATGTTATTATTATGTTTACACTTCCATTTCTTGTATTTTTAAACAAAATTAATGGAAGTATTTCAGTAGACAATGTATGTCACGTAAGCAAATAAGAATTATTTCTCCGCTAAGGAGCTTTCTGTCCAATCGACAAGTCCAGATGAATATCCTTGGCAGGAATTCCTATTTAAACAATTCACTTCATTAACAAGTTAAACATGGTAACGTCGCTTCCGCGTTATTAATTTTCCACCCTTTGCCCTCCTCCACGCGGCACAGGAATCTGACACTCCCCGCTCATTAGCACACCGCTTGCCGCCGCCCATCAGATCTCACGGAAGTCCTCGTTCCGTCCCTCGTCCCACCTCGCGAGCGCTCTATGTGCAAATGTGACCGACCTTCATTTATCCCCTGGTGCCACAACATACGAACGCCAAAGGCAATGTACCTGGATCATTTTGCACCGCGACAGTGCTTCACTTTTGATAAAAGGCAAAACACTAATTTAAAAGTAAATGATTGTTTCATCCGAACAGAATCATTTGTTATCCATTATATAAAAACCGGTCAAGGCCGAGTCGAACTCGCGTGGAGAGGGTTTCGTGCCATTTCGTTTTCCGTGAGAACTTTAAGACTAAGGATATTTGTTTAGGTTTTCCTGTAAACTACAAAATAGGCCCTATATTCCCAATGTTTTAACCCCACGACGAAATCTAACGTCTGTCTGTCTGTGGCATTGTATCTTTGGATGCGGTTTTTTTTTTATTAGAAAACTGTTTTAACCGGGACGTTTCTTAGCTATGTGTGTAATCGAGTAATCAAGTAATCAAAAAATTACGTCTCTTAAAAAGCTATAAATAAAAATTACATTACAAACCTGGATGAATCTTACATAGCTATGTTTGTATCAAATAATCAAGTAATCGAAAGATTACGTCTCTTAAAGCTTGAAATAAAAGTTCTATTATAAATTTTTTTTAAAACCGACCCCTTAAAACGTCAAAAATAATTAACGTTTAGTTGATTAAAGGCGTCGTGGGACCGCTAAGTAAATAAAATAAAAAAATCAGAGCAGTATGATATTAAGACATACAATATAAATATTCTTGTTTTTGATAAAAAAAATTAAGCTTTTTCAAACTTACCGAAAAAATAATTCTTATTTGCGATCATTGCAGATTGCGTTATTATAAAAATACCTACCTACATTTCCACCCTATATATGTAAGTGTCACGTCTATTAAATAGGAATGCTCGCAACTATTGGGAAATGAATAGTGTTTAATCTGATCTGTACAAAAAATTTGACGATTTCTATAGCATACAGATACATTGTATCTAAATTTATGCTCGTTGAAATAAATATATTTGACTTTGAATTTATAGATATAGTATGTATTTTCAGCATGGCCGTCCAACGAGCCCGTCCTTGGCACCATGCCCCCTTCGTGCTCAGGGCTTGAGGAGGATTTATTATATTCTCAGTAAGTTTGTTTTGTTTTATTTAGGTATATTTTTTTATATTGTGTTAGTCAGTTTATTCTTATAAGTAGTTTAGTTTAGTATTAATTTAATTTATAGTTTTAATGTTATTATGTTTGTTAGAATATTATTTGTATCATCGACGCGGAGCTTTTGAAAGATCAATAGGTAAACTAAAAAGTCGAGACATTTCGAATTCTTCTCTAATGATGACAAACATCGCGAGACTGCGAGACGTCGAGGTGAGTTCATCAAACATTTCTTTCTTCACTGAAAACATCGTCGGAGACTTCAGAAACGACTAACCAATCCCAACTTCAATTTGTCAGCGGCGCCTGATGCAGAGTCCACGAGCTCCAGGTCGGAGTGCGGCGGCGCTATACGCACGTTAAATCCAACAGACACCTGCCGTGCCTCCTCCACATCTATTCCGAGAGCATTTATCACACACTTCAGGCTAGGGATTAAAATTCTTTTATACTGTATGGGCAGTCACTTTGAATAAAAAGGCTTATTCAAGATAGTCCTACGTCTATTACACAGGTTTAGGCAGGCAATATTTTTTTTTTATGTAAACTGACTCGGTTCGCTACATCACCTACAAACATCCGTGATATCAGCCCATAACACCGGGTGAACTTGGTGCCACATCAGTGCTTCCCTTCGGTCGTGCCGGATAAACTGAACTGAATGGAAAACACAAACTATTTACATAGCCGTTTCGACCGACCTTTCATTCAGTGGGGTGGTATCAACCCGGGCGGGTTAAACCCTACCGGCTAGTAATATAAGAAGGGAGTCATATCCCTTAGTCGCCTTTTACGACATACACGGGGAGAGATGCAGTGGCGCTATGGCCCCACACGGTACCTACCTGTACCTACCTACCTCTATATTATCTTTTGTGTAAACCTAAACAATTCGAAAGTAAAACATACATGGCATATTTCAGAGAAATATTATTGCATTTTATTGTACTTAGGTACTTTCTGCTGAAGAAGGCTGATTTAGTTAGAGAAGAGATATAGAAGCAATCTCAGTGTAATTCCATCCAGCTGAATTATGAATGCCATTCATTAAATAAATATTTAAGAAATTCTTAAATTATGTACCTACATACGTAGATATATTATATTTTCACGATAGAATAAAGGCGTTCAATGAAATTCCTCCGCCCAAAAAATATATGTACTTAGTTCTATGTTGACGTTTTCCACGAGCAAGGCGATTGACCTGTAACTACTACATATGTATATGTCTTCACTTTCTAAATAAATTATTTTTATTTTCTTTCTTTTATTTGACTTCACCTCACTTCGTAGCGCGGCGATCATCAAATGACTAATTTATATTTCACAGTTGAGTTCGCTTTAGACAGCTAACTAAGATAAGATCTCTGAATGAAAGGTAGGCTTTTAAGCCGGGTTTTATTTAGTCGGTATCAATGTCGGCGGAAATTAGCATCCCGAGAGGATGAAAAAATCTGCCCCAAATATGCGTTCACGGGCCGAAAACAAAGAAGGAATACTGAATGAAGTATTTTCAATGTAGCCTGAAGACTGGAAGACTTGTATACGTACATTGTACACATAGTACATTTCTCTGAACTGCTCCTATTTACGTCACTCTTTTTTTTTGTCGGTGTACGCCGGCGAAGCCAAGAGAGTAATGTGCTCAGCCGCAGTGTATGTAGGTACGAGTTGAGTATATACTTTTAGTAATAGTTATGTTTGTACATATATGCGGTAGCGTAGCACACAAACTAAATGTAGCGGCGCCTCATATAATACACTAGAACTGTATTCTAGAATAATAAGAAACGGTTTTAAAAAAACATTGAACCGACTTCAAAAACAACTACTTAGAACTAAAAATTATTAAATAATAATTGAGTTGAAGGCGGTACAAAACTTCATGTATCAATTTTCTGGTGTGCTTTTGTACCGCCTTGTCTGTCAGTCAGCGTGTAAGTGTCCACTGCTGGACATACACCTCTCCAATTTTCTTCTAGTCCTCCCGGCCTTCAGCGATACGGAACCACTGCTTTTCGCCGACGTACTTGATGTCTTGTTGTACCGCCTTCCTTCAACTCAATTATTATTTAATAATTGTTGGTTCTAAGTAGGTAGTAGTTTTTTAAAGTCGTTGAAATTTTTTTTAAACCTTATTTATTTCACTCTTTTTATTAGTAATATCACATAAATAAAACGCGCGTCATGTGGCGCCGAGATACCCATAAGGTGTCTAACGACGCCCGTGGACATTCGGTCGTATGCGAGGGCGGCGAATGTCATGCCGGCCGGCTGGTGCCTATTCACGCCCCTCTTGAAGGACTCGAGACTGTACTTAGGGGTATTTATGCGGGCAGGGATAACGTTCCAGAGCTTACCGGTTCTGTTGAGTAAAGATCTGCAGAACCGATTGGTACGCATCCGTGGTAAGTCCAGCGTGAAGGGATGAGATCCCTGCCCAGTGCCCGTGATGCGGAGATGGAAAGGGGACGGCGGCGGTATCGCTTCAAACAACTCCTCCGAGTACTCCCCATGGAATGAGCGATAGAACACGATTAGGGAGCTGACATACCGACGGAGTTGCAGTGGTTCTAGATCGCGGGACACTTCGGGGTCGCCCACCAGTCACATGGCTCGCCGGATTGATTCCAGAGGCGCAAGCTGGTATTTGGGTGAGCCATCACACAGGTGCGAGCAATACTACAAGCAGAACTTAACCTGTGATTTATACAAAAGCAGCTTGTGGCCCGGCTTTTTCTTTGAGCCGCCTAGCTTTTTAGAAGCCAGCTAGCAAGGGAGTGCTTTGATATGGCATCGAAGTTTAAATCGTGCGACCGTTCCACTCTAAGGATCCCGAGGTGGTCGCTTAATTGTAGCGACGTGCCTTGGATGGAAGGAGCTGGTGTGAACTCTGCTCTCTTCGCACTGAACGCGCAAACTAACGACGTAAATTTAAACGATTGGAAGCGTTGAACTCGACCAAATTACTACGGCCCCTTCGGAAATAGACCAGAGTGTTTGTTCGAGCTCAGACACAAGTCTTCGCCTCTTCTCATTGACAACATCCCGCCTGGCCAATGGAGCGGTGGTTATTTTACGCAGGTATTGGTTGTGGTGCGAAGCGTGTGGCGAGTGGACTGCAAGCGCGCGGCCTCGGAGCGGGCACCAGGTGCGTCCAGGACGCCTTGTTTACTTATTAAACATCAAAGATAGCGAGCTTCTCTATCTATCACCTCCTGCACTCAATAAATCCCTTATTTTTGCCCGAATCGCTCACACGAGCGCTCGCCCGGGCTCGACTCGGGCCCTCGAGCGGCTATCGCGTATCGTATAATGCCCCGGCTCTATACACGGAGCACGTGTTGAAGATTTGTATTATTGGTTCTGGGAGTGTAATGGCGGATAATAGTAGATACTCTTCGATTAGATTTATCGCTCGCTTCGACGGACGCTTCCCGCAGCTCCGACTGAGTTAACAAATAGACTATAATAGGTAGCGACCGACATGAACGCTAGGAGATGTGGTCGCGATCGGTATCGTCCGGCTACCACGAGGCCGATCGGAAGTGGCCCTCGGAATGTCGGCACAACGTTATTATCCCCGAATTCGATTATAGCGACTGGAGCGCACAGACAACCCTCGGCTCGCCCGCGACAAACCGCATTAGGCAGCTACTTAGCCCGAGTCGAATACGTTTTCTGAAATGTTTTTGTAGGTAACAGAGAAAAAAAATCACTCGCCTAAATCGATGTGGAAAGAAGAAGGAACCTACAAATGAACCGTGTCGGGTTCCGAGTCCGGAGGCCGCCGCCCGCGCGGAAGGGGGCCGCCGCCGCCGCGGCTCGCGAGGCGGGCATCAGCATTTCGGAGAGAATAAATTAATTCTCTAAATTGTTGGGATCTCTAGATCTACTGAATAATGCAGAACTAGGATTAAATTCAATTCATAATTTTCAGTAGGTGAGTAACGCTTTGCTAGACCGAAAAGAACGGAGCGGAGGTGGGAGGGAGCGCGACCGCGAGCGGCCTGGACCGCTTTTGAATAAGTTATGGCATTTGAATTACCCGTCTGTTCGCTTATTACGCGATTCAAACGAGGCTAGTCTCGCGTTTTATGTGGTTTCACGCGCGAGGGATAACTCTAACAATGGCATGTCGGCGCGCGAGGTAGCGGCGGAGGCGGCGGAGGCGGCGGCGGCGACGGCCCGCATAGCAACGGCTGCGGCTGATCTCGTTTTGCGTTAATTCAGGTGTAGGTAAGGTTAGCCGCCGAGCGCGTCGGTAAAGTAAATACGAACGAACGCTGACTTTCAATCTCCGCAAGAGCGCTGCAATGAAATGTTAACTTGTTCAAACAGTGCGGAGCCGCGGTGAGGGCGAGGAGGCTGCCCGAGTTATCTGGACGTACATTTTATTCTTCGCTTCTCTTTGTTACCGCCGCGCCGGGCTTCCGCGCCTCATACAGCGCACTCCTGCGCGGGGACGGCTTCAATGGCGGTACTCAAATTAGGAATAAACTCACATCTGAAGTCTGAACCCATAAGGCAATATAATATCTACATATATGTTCAATCACACTCTTCATAAAAGAATAATTACCTATGTTGTTGTTGTTTTGGTTTGGGGTTGGCTCTAGGCCTGCAAACTAATCCCGCTTGGTTGGGGACCTTCGTGCAAAACCCCGCAGTCTCCAGCTACCCCAGCCAGCCTATGTCTTCCATGAAAGCCACAAGTCGACCGGGGTGTCTGCAGGCCGCTTATCCCTTAGTCGCCTTTTACGACATGCACGGGGAGAGATGCAGTGGGACTATTCTTATTAAGTACCGACCCCACACAGTAGTACACAATAATTACCTATATAGACATCACACAGCAAATATCTGATATTATCCATTTGCATATTTTGCTGAATTAATTCCCAAGGGAGTAAGCTGTAGTCAGGTACATATAAACCTGGAATGAAGTCAACGAGAAACGCAACGACCTCTGCGAGACATATTGCCGACGATCGTTTTCTCCGAACGTTCCGTTTCTACTTGTTTTTCTTTCGAGCCGGATATAGAGGGAGAGCAGGACCTTTCAATCTATTTAATGTTCCGGTTAAGGAAAAGTACCCGCCCGCCAGTTTCTCGTTTGTGTTTTATCGAACACATATCAAGGGAACTAATTCACCGCTCGGTAAGTGGATGAGTTCCGACTACATCAGCCACCTGCAAACATGCTGACATGACGTTGATCCGAGTGCCTACCATTTTCCTAATGCAACCAGCCGATGATCCGCTTATTAGGCAATGGGTGAGTTGTCATCTGCCAGTGAATTACTCGAAAAAAACTCTTATTATTCCTTCTGTTAACTGGGGTAGGTATAAATATTAATCTTTTTATATATTGACTGCACCTATTAATACTGCTTTCCTGTTCCGTTGGATGGTCCTGTTCATTTTGACTAACCGAGTTTGAATATTTATACTGAGATAAATATTTACATACATTTTTCAATGCGAACAAGCTGAAATTGTCTTTTCAAAACGCCTCATTGGCAGATATCACACAGCACACCTGCCCAAAGTTTTATCTTTGGGTCCTCGTCGACCGCGCGCGGCTCCGTGGCACTCCAACCAAAGTGGTGATTCATCTAGCGCGAGCATAGTTCAAGAAGTTCATTTGTCGTCGCTCCCAGAAACTAATTTCGCTTCCCCCTGAAAAATATGCGCATATATCAAAACGCAGAAGGTGAGCCGTATCGTGCATCACGTTGTCCCACCTCCAACCCTCCTCCCCCCTCCAGTAGTAACTGCACAGAGGTATAAAGTTTTCACAATATGCATTACGTCCGAGCCGACGTTATCTGTCTTGCGCGGGGGTAGCGAGGTGGCGGGCCGGTGCGGCGGCGGCGGCGTCCCGCCCTCCCGTGGTGCCGTGCAGTACTGGGCGGCAAACGTGGGCGAAGCGGCTTCCCGGCTTGCCACATCACACGAGCAAACTCCGTGCGCGATGGTGCCGTCGCTGCTCTGGTGACAGTGGTGCAGAGGAGATGGAGAGCGGCCTCCGCCGCTTCCGCCCCGAGATCCGCCGCCGCGCCGGAAAAACTTCCCCATGGAAATAAAATACAACTCCAAATAATATTTTGCTAGGTTTCAACCAACGTTGGGTAAAGCTTGTTAAAGTATCAAATGCGGCTAAAATGTAGAATTAAAGTTGGCGTTCAATTATCACTTGACCGCGCAGCCATTCCCCGCCTGTGGTCGCGCGCGAGCGCCACGGAGCAGCTACATTTACCTCTCGGCTTTGCTCCAATTCTCGGAGTATAACAACAAGTGCAACTTTACAAATGAATTATAAACGAATAACTTTATCGCATTTATACGGGTACTGGATAAATAATTTATAATTAATTGTCTGGCTATCTGGACAAATAATTTATGATTAATTTTCCGGATACTGGATAATTAGCCGTACGGATACTGTACGAATAATAATAAATTATTTGTCCGATACCCGTATAAATAATAATAAATTATTTGTACGGTACCCGTATGCAGCCTAACTTTATAAACGAATAATACGAATTGTTGAATTTGCTATAATTCAACACCTTACATAGTGCAACGCGTATATACATAGTATGTACATTGTAGTTGGCCGTCATTTCTCCCGTATGCGGGGTTGCGAAAGCTATGCCGGTGGGATAAATACTCACTAAATCAGACATGACAATGTTGTGTGTTCAATAAAAAGTATGACCACTTTGAAATATGCATTTCAATCAATATAAATTTAATTCTACATATTAAACAATAATTTGATTGCCTACAATATTTTTAAAATTAAATCGTATATGTTGATTTATAGTATTATAGCTGTTTAAATCTAACCTAATATATAACCTTACCAGTGTATATTGTATAGTTTTTGGAAATGTGTTTAATAATTCGTAAGAATTCTAATCCTCCGTTAATAATCCAATAACTACAAACATGCATGCAGTCTGAAAACACGTAAGTTTCGCTAAACTTAACTACGACGAGTCGCTGCAGTTTTCCCAATGCACTTAGCTCTCGCCCGCCCCTTTCCCTACTACCTCCACCCCGCTACTGAACATCTTACTTATATCGGCACGTCTTCCCACGATTATATTGTTCCTTAACTATTTATTTTTAACGGTTTACCATCGTGCCAAATATGCTTAGTCGCACTGTAGCACTGGCGTCGCGGCTCTTTTCTATTCTGTGTCGCGGCGTTGTCTTGGTAAAGTGTGCAATGTGCAAGGCCTTATTCGAGAAGATAGCTCCCTAGAGCACAAACTCTGCCACGACTTCCGCGTGACAAAGAATAATATGAATATACTTATGTTTCCATGTCAAATAAATTCAGATACCTTAATCTCAATTCCAAGCCTAGTCTAGGGGCACTTACATTTCAAAGTGGTCTTGATTTAATTAAAAAAAATTGTGCTTAGATTTTTTTTTTTTTTTTATGGAACCTGACACTGTTGGTTACATCACCTACAACATCCGTGATGTCAGCCCATAACACAGGGTGAACTAGGTGCCATGTCAGTGCTTCCCTTCATTTCATGTCGGCTACACTAAACTGGACGGAAAACACGAACTATTTACATAGCCGTTTCGACCGACGTTTCGTTCAGTGCGGTGGTACCAACCCGGCCGGGATAAACCCTACCACCTAGTAAGGTAAGAAGGGAAGGGACCTACAGTTTAACGTGGAATCCGAACCACGGTCAGCCTCCAACGGTCGAGCGGTCACCCATCCAAACACTGACCGCGCTCAGCGTTGCTTAATAACAGTTGACTAACCAACCGCACCACTGAGCTACCGAGGCTGACGAATTTTCTTATCCCTTAGTCGAAGACTAGATTTAGGTGAAGTCGATACATTGCGAACATAGCCATGCGCCAGAGTGCATAGATCAACAGGTACTAAGCTGTAGCACTTCGGCAGTCACCCCGATTTTTTTAAGATATAAATCATATTTAGAGTGCGCGCACTTACGTGGTTAGGATAGTTTAGATTAGATTAGCTTAGGTTAGGTGAGGGTAGGTTAGGTTAGGTTAGGTTAGGTTAGGTTAGGTTAGGTTAGGTTAGGTTAGGTTAGGTTAGGTTAGGTTAACTCTGCCGGTGTAAGCCGTGTGTGAGTATTGCGCGTAACTTACTCCCACCACAGTGCCAACCCTGTTCCCACCGGCAAAGTTTTAAAGTAGCGCACTCTACAAAGTGTTTATTTCAGGAGTGCAACCTAATAGTTACTGCAGCTAAAAAAAATTAATGCTTCTTTCTATGGTTATATTTTTAACGTTTCGGGTAAGATAACGCATAACTAACTTTTACAAACTAGCAAAAAGTGAACGTTTAATTTCTTAGTTTGTTCCAATAATCGAATTGTCTAACATGCGTACATTTCTGCCAACTGAAGTGTGAACGCATACCGAAGGTGTACCTAGATGACACCGTGTACCCTAATCACGAAATTTAACCTACTACCTTACGCTACGCTACGCCGTGTTCTCCAGATCATTTTGTATAGAGAAACGGAGCAGCGCCTCTAGTGATAGATTTGCGAACTTCGTTTCTCCATACAAAATTATGCGGAGAACGCGGCGTAGCGTAGCATAGCGTACTAGGTTAAATCTCGTGATTAGGGTACTAATCATTTACCTGGTTTGATCCCAAAACAACTAATCAATTAAACAAACTGTTTGTTTCGTTTTTTTTTTGTGTAAACTGACACAAAAAAAAACGAAACATCACCTGGTTGGCTACATCACCTGCCACATCCGTCATGTCAGCCCATAACACCGGGAGAACTAGGTGCCGTGTCAGTGCTTCCCGTCGGTCGTGCCGGCTACACTGAACTAGACGGAAAACACGAACTATTTACATAGCCATTTCAACTGAAGCAACTCGGACGTCCTACCACCTAGTAAGGTTTAAGCTTTAAGTAAATGCTTCTTTATATTTTACGTAGATAATCACTAATCAGTTATTGTTCAACATGTAAAATTAAATTTATATTGATTGAAAGGCATATTTCAAATATTGTCAGCCTCGGTAGAACAGTGGTGCGGTCGGTCGACTGTTATTAAGCAACCCTGGGCGCGTTCAGTACTTGGATTGGTGACCGCTCGACCGTCGGAGGCTGACCGTGGTTCGGATTCCACGTTAAACTGTAGGTCCTTCCCTTGTTACCTTACTAGGTGGTAGGGTTTATCCCGGCCGGGTTGGTACCACCGCACTGAACGAAACGTCGTTCGAAGCGGCTATGTAAATAGTTCGTGTTTTCCGTCCAGTTCAGTGTAGCCGACATGAAATGAAGGGAAGCACTGACATGGCACCTAGTTCACACTGTGCTATATGGGCTGACATTACGAATGTTGTAGGTGATGTAGCCAACCGTGTCAGTTTCCATTAAAAAAAAACGATGTTATACACGATATCATTTTACATACACACATAACGTCACGCCTATGGGGTAGGCAGAGAAAACGGACGGACCGATATAATTTTTTCGGTCAATTTCGCCTAAATGTTTCATGTGTAGCTTTTAAAATATTTCCGAGAATATTTCTAACCGCGTTAAATTAAATGTTAGGTTTTATACAACATTTGGGGATATCCATTAATCACGTGAGCAAAAAAAGGGGGGAAGGGGTCTGGCAAAGTCTCACCAAATCTCACTAGGGGGAGAAGGGGGTCTACAACAATCAAAAGTCATTTTTCTTTTTATTCGCCCGGCCAGATCGGAATGGACCGAATATCCAACACCGAATAATGCCTTGCTAACTGAACGGTCACTTTACAATCTAAAACGGGATATTGTATCCTAAACTCTAAATCGCATTTGGTAAACACTTTATGTAGTGATACAAAAGAAGTTTTCACTTTATTTTGAGCGTCGATGCTCAGAAAACGTGACACTAGAGTAATATGCGAATCTGACTGTGCATTCATAAAAAAATTATGTGCAATAAAATTCGAATTTGCGCGCCATAGACCCCATGACACTCTCTATAAAACCATTTTATACTAATTTCAAATTATGTGTTCTTGTAAACGTTGTATGTATGTATGTGATGTTAAAAAATAAGTTTTCATTTTATTTTGTGCTATGATGCTCAGACAACATGAAAACGCAAAATACGCGAGATTTTGACGAAACTTACACATTTTTTTTTTTTTATGATAGCGCGACATTTGGCATCCTTTCACCTACAAGTAGGTGTCTAACGATGCCCATGGACATTCTGTGATGCACGGGGATTGCGAATGCCATGCCGGCCTGACAGGAGCCTTTTCACGCCCCTTTTGAAGAACCCCAGGTTGTACTTGGGAGGAAATAGATGGGCAGGGAGTGCGTTCCACATTTTCCCGGTTCTGTGAATAAAAGATCTACAGAACCGGTTGGTGCGCATCCGTGGTAGGTCGATTGAGTAGGGGTGCATCCCCTGCCCAGTACGCGTGGTGCGGAGGTGGAATGGGGACGGCGGAATCGCGTTAAACAGCTCCTCCGAACACTCCCCATGAACACATAGAGGAAATCTCACGTGAGATTTGGGGAGGGGGTGGGGGGTGGGGGGTTCTTATAAATCTAACAAAATCTCACCAAAGAGGAGGGGGGGGGGGGGGGTAAAAAAATCCTAAAATTTTGCTCACGATATTAATGAATGTCCACTTTTCAAATTTTTTTCAAATATAAGGCACCGTAGCTGCGCGTTTGCAGTTTATGCGCGCTTCCTGCGAGTGTTTTTTTTTTTCGTTATATAAGATTTCAATAGCCTAAACTATTCCGACAATAACTCAAGGTTCATTAGTGAAAACTGAATGTAAATCGGTTTCACAATTATCAAGCTGACCCATTATAGAGAGATGGTGAATTTTATATTTAGAGAGAATACAATGTAGGTCAACTTATTTCACTCCAACGCTGTGCTTACTTGGCGTGTAAAATACTACACAAGACTTTTTAGTTCTAGATGTGTTTGTCTTTGCTTTGTAGTATTCCATCTCTTGCTCGAGAATATCTCTCGGGAGCCCAGGAAATACGGACGTGTACGAGGAAAATGGAATAAACCTTTTAAGCTCAATGCATTGTTTTATCGAAGTATTCAGGTTTTAATGCAAAAGAACTTGTTGCAAACCAACTTGTATTTCGAAATTTTGAAGAATTTATAATGATTACCACACAAAGTACTGGTAGTATAACGCATGCATTATGATACAAATGTATTAATTAAAAAAAAATCGCTATAAATGTATCCATAATAAATTTAACCGCAATGATTGTGATTACTAGGTAGGTACTCTTGTATACATGTACTTTACTGCAGTTGCGTTGTATTGTATACTAAACCAGCGGTACGGCATATTGGGAACAATCGTAGTTGTGGATAGAGAATAAGAAAGTGCAAGCAATTACAAACTTTACCGCATTTACCGTAAATAAGAATAAGATATACCTATTTATTTTTCACTTCAAATTTAGGTACAAGACACTAGACTAGACATCTAAACTATCAAGAGAAGAGAAAAAAAGGACTGGACACAGCCTATGCTGGATCTAGTGAATACTTCATAGATTCAGCGCTGTCCAGCCCTACACATACACTTAAAATTTAACAGTTACATAATACTAAACCTCGACAGTTTGCACTTTGCCATAGTATTCGAAGCGAAGTTTCTTGTCGGTTCTTCTTCGTGGGTGTAATCGAACCGGATAGAAAAAATTGTGACAAGTTCGAGTGCAGTCTAACTGCCATTATGAATGATCAATAATCAATACAATACAATACAATACAATTGGATGTAACTTGTCTAGATCGGTATAACCTATGACTATTGTGTCCAACTGCAGGAGCTTGCAAATATATAGTGGAGCGTCCATCGCCCGCTCGGCACCGCTCGGCACCGCTCCGCTCCGCTCGTAGTAGAGAAGACATCAACGCGCGCGCTCGATGCAGCGTACAAGCTTTCCTCCATTATTGTGCGAAGTTGCAGTAATAATAAAAAAAAAATGCGTCTTGTTTCGACAAAATGGCCTCGTGTGAATTTATATTGTTCAATATTTTATGTTTAGAGTTCCGTACCTCAAAAGAGGAAAAAAATAAACCCTTATAGGATCACTCTCGTGTCTGTCTGTCCGTCTGTCACACCTCCATTTTCTGGACAAATCTACTGGACAAAAAAAAACAGAAATTTGATTTGATTGATTTTGGGGAACAAATTAGAAAGTTATAATTTTTTTTTCAAGTGCATCATGTGACATATCAAAGAAAAGGTATTAAGGAATACAAAATATAAATTATAAAACGCTGGGTTTAAAATATAAAGAAAATACACTAAAATCGAGCATTCCGTATACACACAGATACACATTCCAAGTTTCGTGAAGATCGCTCAAGCCGTTTAGGAGCTGCGGGCTGTGATAGACAGACGGACAGACATACAGACAGACACCTGATCGTTTTCATAAGAGTCTCGGCCAGCATCGCTGGCTACGGAACCCTAAAAACTTTCAAATAGGTAATTAAGTATGGAATAGTTTTATTATCTTAATATATTCTACTCACAATTTGTTGGTACTATTAAAGTCGTCCCAATTGAGACATTCTCATTTAGACATAATTTTCTAGACTGAATTACTTTATTTTTACTTTTTTTACTTTTGTTTTAGTTAATTTGCATAAACGTTCTTACTCGATTCAACAAAAGTTCGCATTACAACATCGCTTATAAATCGCTATATCGAGTTTGTGTTTTGCTTTGCAGTGATCCACTAAGCTGGTTATGATACCGGCTTACCGCATAAAGCGTGCTTGAAATAACTTTGAATCTGAACACAATGTTCGCTATTCGCGCCTCTTATTTTGTAATATGTTATTATGTGTGTTAGTTATTTTGAACGCGCGTGGATTAAATTATTTTATTAGGATACGGGTTTTGAGTTCATAGCCTTGAAACAACTTAAAACTATCGGTAGAATTATCCACACAATCAAACAAACACTCTAATTAGATTTTAGTATAAACCTCAATTTATATAAGTTGCACTACGTGAAACCTATCATCGAGGAAACGATGCTAACCGTCATTGCATCATTGGTCGCACACTGTATAGGTAAATCTTTATGTAGGATTTGTACTTGTAAGTAGTTTTAGGGTTCCGGATCCATAGTTCAATTCAATTCAATTATTTTATTTGTCTCTTTGGTACATTTTATACACTTATTTTTAACCCCCGACGAAAAAAAAGGAGGGGTGTTATAAGTTTCACGTGTGTGACGGTGTGTGTGAGGGTGAGTGTGTGAGTGTGTCTGTCTGTAGCATCGTAGCTCCCAAACGGATGGACCGATTTGGATGCGGTTTTTTTTATTAGGAAGCTTGTTTAATCGGGATTGTTCTTAGCTATGTTTGTAATCAAGTAATCAAGTAATTAAGTAATAAAAAATAATTTATCTCAAAAAGTGGACCGATTTTCATGCGGTTTTTTTTAAAAAGCTTGAAATAAAAGTTAAATTACAAATTTTAAAAACCCCCGACCCTTAAAAAGTCAAAAATAATTTCCGTTTACTTAATTAAAGGAGTCGGGGGACCGCTAAGTAAATAAAATATAAAAACTCAGAGCTGCGCCGAAATTTACTTAGCGGTCTCCCGACTCCTTTAATTAAGTAAACGGAAATTATTTTTGACTTTTTAAGGGTCGGGGTTCTTTTAAATTTTTATATAATATCAGACGTCATGTCAAAATATTGTATAAAATTATTCTTATTCTATTTAGATCCAAGCAAAAATAGGCTACCGTCGAAACAAAAATTTACAATCAAAATAAAAAACTTAAATACTAAAACGAACAATTTAAATCAAACCTAACAATAAAACCATTAAAGAAAATTAAATCGAAAGAACAATAATATAAAATATAATAATATGGTAATAATAATTAAGTCGTCAAAAATAAAAGTAATGTCAGAAAAATACAAAAATTAACATATTAAAATGTCATATTAAAAAAAAATCGCCCGGGTGTCGGGCCGCGCACATTTTTTTTTTCATCCCTCAGTTACATGTATGGTGTGCCACCCTATTTATTTAAATATCCCTTATCTCATAAACTACACAACATACGAGTATCTTATTCAAACCAAAAATCGTTGAAAGCGTTTTTTATGTCCTACCAGTTAAATTTTTTTCAGAATTATCCATCTTAACGTTGAAAATTTAGGGGTGTGGGGGCACACTTTTTACGACTTGAAGCGCATAATCTCACCAAATATACCAAAAAGTCAAATAGGTACACGCTTATGTTTTTATGTTTCTCATGTGCATTGAATTTTTTTTTTCACCCCTCAGTTACATATTGTATGGTGTAACATCCCTATTTTTCCCCTCCGCACCATTATTGTATTGCACTTCTGAGAATACACTTTCCTTCCAAATTTCATCTATATAGTGCCACTAGTTTATTTTTTATTTTTATTTTTAACCCCCGACGAAAAAAACGGAGGGGTGTTATAAGTTTGACGTGTGTGTGTGTGTGTGTGTGAGTGTGAGAGGGTGTGTGTGTGTGTGTGTGTGTCTGTCTGTGGCATCGTAGCTCCCAAACGGATGGACCGATTTGGATGCGGTTTTTTTATTAGGAAGCCTGTTTAATCGGGATGGTTCTTAGCTATGTTTGTAATCAAGTAATAAAGTAATTAAGTAATAAAAAAAATTATTATCTTAAAAAGTGGACCGATTTGCATGCGGTTTTTTTTAAAAAGCTTGAAATAAAAGTTAAATTAAAAATTTAAAAAACCCCCGACTCTTAAAAAGTCAAAAATAATTTCCGTTTACTTACTTAAAGGAGTCGGGGGACCGCTAAGTAAATTAAATATAAAGACTCAAAAGTTGCGCGGGAATTTACTTAGCGGTCTACCGACTCCTTTAAGTAAGTAAACGGAAATTATTTTTGACTTTTTAAGAGTCGAGGGTTTTTAATGGAAACTGCGTGTCAGTTGGCAATTAAAAATCCCAAAAATTCTTTCCAAATCAAAATCACTTCCACACCAATAATTTTTTTTAAATAATTTTTGGGTTGTGTTAAATAAGGTATATATTATACATTTCAGCATGTTTCAAGTGTGAAAAGTTACTAACTATATCACTACCAGGATATATTTTTGAAATTCCGGAATTCCTGGAAGACGTGGTTTTACCACTCCATGTTACTCGTATGTCTTCTCGCTAAAATTTGGTATTTATTTATACTCTACCTATTCCGATCTCTGTTCATAAGTCACAAGTGAAGTTAAATAAACAATAATAATAACAATGAAAAGAAAACAGTATTAAAAAATATAAAATATAATGTATGTTTGTCTGTCCGTCCGTCCGTCCATTCGTCCTATGGTTGTATCTTTTGAACCGTAATAGGTAGCCGGTATATAACACAGAATATTTGTTATTATGACGGGTATGCCATCAAATAATAAAAAAAGCAAAAATAAGGAGGTTCCCATACAAGAAACGTTCTAAGAATCGATTAGTACATATTCACGCTGCTAAATATTAGATGGCGCCACAGTTAGTGTGCATTGCTGACAGACAAAAGATAGACGGATATGTTTTTTTGACAGGTATGGTATAGCGGATCTGCGGAACCCTCCGTGCGTGAGTAAAGCTCGCATTTGACAGATTTTACACACACATATTTTTTATATAATTATATATATAAACTCGTTTCAATATAGAAGATCGTTTTATGGAACCTGACATGATTCATAAATTTAATCAACACACATAATACTTTATTGGAAATAAAATACCTAAACATTACTAAATAAACTATCAAAATAAATCTACCTATAAATAAAAGTAATCGACATTAGCATGGTCCCCATGACTGAAGCGGCATTCGCCCTCTGAATCGCCAGGCTCTGCGGCTTGAAATGCGCCCGGGCACGGCGGTCCCCAGACGCGTCAATGAGTAGTTTTCCCAATTTCTTGGAAAAACTGATCGTGTCCGGACTCCATGCCCCAAGAATCTCTACAGCAAAGGCCACAAACTCATAGTCGTTCTTGAGTTGGTTGTATTTGGCATGATTAACCGATTGTGCCTTTGCTGCAGCCGGCCATCCGAGACGAGCCCATCATGTGACCGGAGGCGAAGGTGTTCGCACACGTCGCATCCCAAACCAAACCCCTCCCGCGCACCCACGGCATCAATTTAATTCGTCATGGAAATGTATTCTAGCCTAGATAACTTAAAAGGTAATTAATCCTAAGGCGTGATCTAGTCGACAATGTATAAGAATTAGTCTTTCCCGCGCACCGTGAATTAGTCTCCACGCTTCAGCTTCAAGCATCCTATAATTTGTGAGTATAGCGCGACAGTGCTCAGCTGTAGCCCCGTTGACTGCCGGCAATGCAGCGCTACTACGTAAGCGTACAAGGCAAGTCGGGTCGCATTCGTCACGGCTGCTACAATTACCCGGATTGTGCGACTCCATGACTCAACCTTATTTGTAATGCATGCCCTTTCTCAGCCTCCGGAGGAGGCGGCGGAGGGGCGCGGGGCGGGGGCGCGGGCGGGCGAAGAGAGGGACGCGCTCAACAAATAGAAAGTTCTACATAATACCATTAATTGTACATTTGAGCTTCTCGCCGCGAGACATTTGCGAGGATTTCAGTGCCATAGAGCGACTTACTGCTATACGAATTTTAGTACAAATGTAATTTGTTCATGAAAATACTCAAAATTACCACAACATTTTGAACACATTTAATATACATACATACATAACACACGCTGTATCCCGACAATCAGGGTAAGCAGAGTAATCGGTGCTGTGCTATAAGGACTCTGATAAATTACAGCACAACACCGACCACCACGGTTAGCACAGTATACGGACAAGACAACTATCAAGCAGCAAGTAAGACACGAAGAACCCACCTGCTGCATGACTAGGTGGAAGGACTGCGCCACGGTGAGAAGTGGCTACCCTTTCGCCCTTTAGCGCAGTATCTTGTCCTTATCCCTTAGTCGCCTCTTACGACATGCACGGGGAGAGATGCAGTGGGGCTATTCTTTTTAAGTACCGGCTCCACACGGTACGTTTAATATACTACTTAGATAAATCGATCTCATCTTATCTTTCATACTGCAGAGTTGAACATCCTAGTCGCTGAAGTTAATTATTTACTTTTTCCAAAAGTATCCGTTACCTACCTATAATTAGTGGCAAAAATTGGTTCATTTAGATCGCAAAAATCATTTTCCGAATGTTTCAAAGTTAGCGGTAAATCGAATCTCAGATGCGATAAAAACCTGTCCGCGCGGGCCCGTCTGGCCGGTGATAAGTATAAAGAATTACCTCTACATGTGTGATCCACGCTAATGTTATGACTACTGAAACATTCTGTATGCACCCACTTAACATTCACCAAATACACGTCACACAAATGGCAGAGCCTCTCTTGGGGTGCGCGGTTGGTGCGTTCTCCACCTTTTTTTTTTTATGGAAACTGGCACGGTTGGCTACATCACCTACAACATCCGTAATGTCCGCCCATAACACCGGGTGAACTAGGTGCCATGTCAGTGCTTCCCTTCGGTCGTGCCGGCTACACTGAACTGGACGAAAAACACAAACTATTTACATAGCCGTTTCGACTGACGTTTCATTCAGTGCGGTGGTACCAACCCGGGCGGGTTGAACCCTACCACCTAGTATGGTAAGAACGGAAGGGACCTACAGTTTTACGTGGAATCCGAACCACGGTCAGGCTCCAAAGGTCGAGCGGTCACCCGTCCAAGTACTGACCGCGCCCAGCGTTGCTTAACAATCAATAGCAACAGTCGGTTGTCTCCACCACTGAGCTATCGAGGCTGACAAATTAACCTAGACATGAAACACGAAATTATTGACTAGATCAATTTGCAACAGTAAAGAGCTAACTCGATCCGAAGTATAGTCGATCTATCGCTCTACCACTAAGCACACACTTTAAGCCGCTTACCATTCTTATTTGTCTGTTACCTGCGTTCTGTCTGCAGTACATATACGTACAACGTGGCGACACACGCCTTAGAAACCATTCCAAGAGATTATGGAACAACAGTTAGCGCGGAGCGAAGTTGCTAGTCAACACTTTGTTTAACCGACCTGTCTGTGTGCTCGCGACTCGCGAACTCCTGCTCCGGAACGTTGGCTCAGGCGAGCCGAGAAGGATTTGATGTGTGCTTGAGAGCAGTGCAAATAAACTATGACGAGAATCGAGAACGCATACTAAAGCCCTTGATTTTTTATCAGACGGCGTATAAACCTACAGATGTATAAACCTGAGATATAAAAAAATTCACAGATCTCGTGCATAGGAGACTAGAAAATTTTAATAAAAATTTAGGCAGAAAAAGAGATAAGCTTGACATTATGTCTAACTAAAGTAACAAATTAATAAATATAAAATATAAAAATATAATATAGGTACCTAATCTATATACTTGTATATAGGTTAACCTAACCTATATACTTGCGAAGACAAAACCAACGAGCCCAAACACGATGGGCTTATCATGTTTAGTTTAGGAGTTCCTATGGCTTCCGTCCGGCTCTATCATCAGGACCGTGGAAATCATTATATGACTAGAGTACTTGCGAAGACAAATCCAACGAGCCCAAACATGGTAGATTTATCATGTGTAGTTTAGGAGTGCATATATGGCTTCCTTCCGGCTCCATCATCAGGACCCTGGAAATAACATATGTCTAGAGTACTTGCGAAGACAAATCCAACGAGCCCAAACACGGTGGATTTCTCATGTGTGGTTTAGGAGTTCCTATGACTTCCTTCCGGCTCCATCATCAGAACCCAACTAACAAACTAACAAAGTCACCCGAGGATCTGCAGAGCCGTGATTTGATTTTTCACAATTTATTTCATACATTCGGATATTCCTCCTCGCTCTCTACGCTCTGTTGCACTTCCAAAAGTCGATTTCACACTCTCAGCGAAAATGGGAAGAAATTCACTAACCATCGTCGATAGACGAATGCTTTTTTTTTAATGTAGCCCAAAGTCCAAATCTAAACAGGTTTTTTTTATTTTTCGATATCACTTTTAGTTTTTGAGATATAAGAGATTTAGTTTGAAAAAAAAAAATGGATTTTTTCACTTTTTTGCATAATTTTTTTTTTTTTTACTTTTTCGAAATCACCATATTGTAGCCTTAGCCGATACGCGTCTTTTGAGCCCTCAACCACTCGCTTAGCCACAAAACTCGCGACACCGGACGATTTCACACTATCAGCGAAAATGGGGGGCTATATACTGAAGCGATCGAAAAAACATTTTCAATGTAAATATAATCTGGCCGTATTTGCTCGACTAGAGTTCCTCGCCAAGTCGAGCAAACACGACCGTACCATACTCAATCTAGAAGATAAATTAATGTAGTCAATCCGAATGAACAAAACACTAATATCTATCTTATTTTGTGAAAAGGTTTTAATTCTTCTAAGGTTCCAAAATGTGAGTCTCGGGCCACTAGGCTCAATCGTGGAGACATGTAGGGAGTAAGTAATCAGGCAGCAAGGAGGAGGCAGGGAAATGACGTCCGACCGCCGCCCACGGTGCGGGGCGCCGCCGCCGCCGCCGTCGCACCACACTCAGGGGAAGAAGAATTAATTAAAAAGAAACACCGCGCCCCTCGGACAGGATAAGCCGGGCTTGAATAACGGTTTCGCTTTTTTTATCTTTATAATAGAATTCTAATGAACGGATACGCCGCATATTCTGGATCCGTTGCACCTATCATCAAACTCTTTCCCTATCGCGACCAACTCTGTCAAACTAATTTTTGCTTTCTTATTTTTTCAGTCTCATAAGTCTGTATACTATGTAATGAAACAGACCTATTCGCATTTTTAAGTAGTCTCATGACAACATTTTTCTTTTGACGTAAGATTTTTTTAAGCCTCATTCAAATCAATAACGACAACAGTTCGTGAAACAGCTCCTTTGAGGAGAGTTAAGAGCGAGCAGCGGCCCCGATGTCATCTCAGTTGTTATTGGTGCGACGCGCTAATTCTTAAGAAGAATGAAGTATGCAAAGATACTTGTGGCTCCGCCGTATAGCGACTGCGGCGGCGGCGGCGGCGGTGGTGGCTGCCGCGGCGAGTCATTAGTGGGTACTGGTTGATTACTGCGCGACCGAGTTTCTTTCCGCCCGCCTCGTGGCGCCGCCCTCGCCCCGCCGCCGACCCCGCCCGCTCGGCGAGCGACTAAACTCTTCCGCTGCGACTAGACCGGGCCGGCAACGATTACTCCTTTGTCTTTTGCTGAGCACTCCGAGCGGGCGGGCTCGCGCCGTACGATATAAGTATCGTGTCAATAATTACTCGTATTTGTTACGTTACGCTTCTACATTTCGTGAGGGCACATACCTACTCGTGTGTATGTACATACAGAATCGTTGATAAGGAAAACGGAGACGAGGAAAATGAATCGCTGAAGTAATTTTCGGATGGTCGAGTTTTCCCTCAGGAAATCGATTGGGCTTCACCCAGTATTTGCTCGGGGTCAAATGGGAGAGATAAAAACACCGACATCGCTACATGGAAATGATCAGAACGGAGTATCCATTCGCGCAGCAGCACATTCAATAGCGAGTCTTCATATTGTCAAAGAACAGAAGCGGCGTCATCACGTGCTGGTGCCTGCGCTCGTCACGCGTCAAACTTGTTACATCAGCCATTTTCATTAGAGCGAGTAACGAGAGCGGGGACGCGCGGCATTGTGCCGCGTCCCGATGCCGGCTCTTCATCGGCAATCGGACGAGAATGCTGACATGCGAATGGTATTGTCCGCGGAGCGGAGGGGCGGCGGGGAGCGCGACCCATCCCCGACCGAGCCGCGCTGTGTGGAGCGGAAGCGAGCTCACGAGCTGCTGGTGCCGGCAGCGTCGACGCTTCGCAGCCGAAGCTAATCCTGCCGTCAAAATATCTCCCCGTAGCTCTGTTTCGGCAATTGAGAATCCGTGTTCGCCGAAAAGTAAGAGGCTAATAAATAATCCTTTTGTTGTCGGTTTGTTTGGTTATCTGGCGACGCCGTTTGTTAGCTCGCGCCGGGATGAAGAAAAATGTCTCGGCTTAGGCTCGTCGCCTCGGAAGCTCGCCCGCCGCATCCGACAACAATTGCAAATTGAGATTTATTAGAAGCTCTCGGAGCCTCCGCGCGCGGGGGCGGCGGCGGCGCCGCGACCGAGCCCGCGCGTCCGACACTCGAGAGTGTCCTCCTGCCACTTGCTAGTCCTTTAGCGCGTGCACTCCACTTCATTCGCTAACGTGGTTTAAGGCATACGCTGCTTGTACAACTCGCTCTTCAGAATCACGCTAATCGACAAATGGAGCAATCACTGGCGACTACACAGCGGGACGAGCTCGACAATGCCGCCGCCGCGGCGCCGCCCCGCCGCTCCCGCGCCGCCCGCTCTGCGCGCCGCCGTCACTGCTCTCGCCGAACACAATGCCGACTATTTGCTTCCGCAATAAGCTGACTTAATAAGGTACAGAGACTTCTTTTCAGACGTCGCTCGCGGTCGGAACATAAATTTTAATTTAAAACTACCTACTTTACATTTTATTTTGCTTCTCCATCCGCCAGTCTATCGCCCTTGAACACACCCGCTCGCATGGAGGTAGCGCGGCGGTGTAGTGCTACATACCTATATGTGTCGTCCATAACACGATAGCATTGCTTTCTGACTGCGTTATCTAAACGTCCCACAGTACATAAGACTCTCTCTCACAATATGTAATCTTGCCCGCCCTCAGAATGAGACATGGCACTTCCCTACTAAATCGTCTGGGTTCACACCGCTGCTTGTATTCATTCTCGCTAGTGAAGATACAATGTGACCCTACCACGAACACATCGCCTTCGGGAAACGTTCGGTTATCCAGCAACCCACCTAATCGTTCTCAGTTGAGCGGCCTAATATTCTCTTTTAACCCTATAATATTTGTGAGGTCAAAGGTTGCAAAGATTGATTGTATTGTATAGGTTTGTGGTGAGGTGAAGCTCGCGGCGACGCGAGGAGGAGGCTGTCGAACATCTGCGACGAGAAAGAGAAAGAGGGCGTCTCTCTTCATTACTTCTGCGTAATTAATGCAGTAACCGAGTCCAACTCCTTTCTCCGCCCCCTTCCTCTACCACTTGTGTATTCCCGGCCCGAGGACGCCGAGGCTATTGAAAATCCGCGCAGGTTTTACGGTCGTCGCTTTCAGTTGAATTATCATAGCTTTGGCCGCACTTTGCGGTCCAAGTTCGCGTATTTTAATATGTTACGTCAGAAAGAAAAGTAATTTTAAGGTTTTATGTAAATACTAGCTGAGCCAGCGGCTCCGCTCGCCTGATTTTCTTTTTTTGACAATGCTAGTTTGTTCTGAGATGCGTTCACTTCTGTCCGAACCCTACTGCTTAGCTCGTATGAGTAAGGGCGTGAAGTGAGAGGTCTAATGTCCAACAGTAGGATAATAAAAGGGCTAGATTGTGATTTAATTTACCCACGGTAAATAAGGCACTTTATTTTCTCAAATCCCGATGATTTTCGACCATGCTACTCATTCGCTGTAAGAGATGGCGTGATGTTGCAATCATTACAATATTTGCTAAACGTCACAAATCATATTGTTCGAAACCCAATGTACATCGGTTGAGTATTTATCGAGTAAATCACACATTTTACGATTTTTCTCCGACTTCGATCACTTCCGATTTCACTGCTCAGCCCATATGCATAATGGCGTGATGCTATAAAGACTATATTTTACACCGATATATGCCATATACCAATTTTTATTAAAACTGCGTTCGAATTGGTTCAGTAATTTTTACGTGATGCGCGCACATACAAACACTTAATAATCCTTCTAATCCCGAAAAAATTTAGTGAACGGTTTGTATTTTTTTCTTCTCATGGTCTTTCGCTTCCGTACTTTTTTTTTATGTAAACCAGTTTGGGTGGCTGTGCCGAGAGACCAATGGTGCAGTCGACACAGCCAAAATCACCTCTCCTCTCGAAACCACCTTCACTTAGGTGCCATGCCAGCAGATTTGCGGACTGTTGCTAGGCTGCCTAGCTCGTTAATACGACGCTTGAAGACACCCAGGTTAAAGGATTCAGGAAATACACTCACCGGAAGACAGTTCCACACTCTAGCGGTGCGACAAAGAAACGATTTAGAGAACCGATGGGTTCTCAAAAGCCTACAAAAACCTAAATATACTTCAACCGGTTACCTGTTACGGTTCAAAATATACAGCCCTTAAAGGTAGGACGGACGGACAGACGGACAGCGTAGGCAGACTTCAGCACAGGTCAGTCAGTCAGCGTGCAAGGGTCCACTGCTGGACATACGCCTCTCCAATTTTCCTCCAGTCCTCCCGGCCTTCAGCGGTCCGGAACCACTGCTTTCCGCCGACGCACTTGATGTCGTCGTCCCACCTGGCGGGTTGTCTTCCCACACTCCGTTTTCCAGTCCACGGCCGCGAGTGTAGGACACGGTTACTCCAACCGGTACGGATACGGAAACCTAATATGTAATTCGTTTTGGGCATTTTCTGTGTGGGTGGCGTGCAGGAGCACTAGATAGCTATATAGACTAACACGTTGATAAATAAATAAAATAATTGCATTATATACAGGGTGGCCAAAAAGTCATGGATCACACGAAATGAGGGGATAGCTGGGGTCAATTGCGGCAAAAAATTGTTCTACAGGGGGTGTCTATGGTCAACGCCTGAGAAGTTATGATCTATTTAGTGTTTTTTTAAGAAAATGTAATTTTTCTACCAATAGTCTAAAAAAACTCAAAAATGTGACACCCTGTATAATTTTTTTTGTGTTCATCTCATTGCTAAGAAATAAACCTTGCATTAAACATGCGTTTTGTGGTTGTGAATGATGCGTGTTTAAAAAAAAAAAGAAATTTAAGAAATGTATTCTTTTCACCATGGAAACATTTTTATTACATTGGACCGCACTGTGAAAAAAAAATGTTCTACCGAAAAGTCACCCTCTATTAGAGAAAGTAGCGCAATTAATAAGGATTCTAAAAAGGTATAACACATGCATGACTATTTGCAACTAGCATAACTTCCTAGAGCGTAAAGTAGTAACGGTCGAATTTTACCAAACCAGTAATATTATTGTATTGTGGCAATACATATCTCAAATCGGTTGAAGCTCTTGAAAAATAACTAGAATCATAAAGAGTGAGAATTAGTGAGTGTCACTACCTCACTCTCTCTTGTTGTCAAGGGTCTAGATCACAGAGCAACGATCGGGTCACACCGACAAGACCGGACTTTTTTGCTCTGTGGTCTGCAATGTGGTCTCCTGGAGGCCTGGAGCCAGAGAGAATAGAGCCAGAGCTAACTATAATTTCAAATTAAAATAAAAAAAAAACGTGACAGTTGGCTCTGGCGTGCGTCTTTATTTTAGTTACCTGGTTCTTTCGTGTGACTGCGAACGTCTTCTTTTTTGCCTTGGACTTGTGATCGATTATCCATCTGTGACTACGCTTTGTTATCTGGATAATTGTGATCGCTTCCGATTTGGATTACGATGGCTGCTGCAAGGAGAGAATACACCCAACGGGAGTATGCAGAAATGCATTTTCTGTATGGTTTTTGTAACGGCAACGCTCGGGCTGCGGCTAGAGAATATCGGCAACGTTACCCTGGCCGGGACAATTTTCCGGACTACAGGGTATTTTTGCGCGTACACAACTCTTACATGGAGGGAGTCTTACCCGGTCGACATGCCCCTAGAGCGGGTAGACCAGTGGTGCGTGCTCATGAAGCCGTGCTGAGAGAGCTGAGAATGGATCCCATGATCAGCCAACGTCAAATATCCCGCAACCTAGGGATCCCAAGATCGACGGTGCAGTTTATTATTCAACGAAATAGGTTGCATCCATATCACGTACAAAGGGTGCAAGCTTTGCTGCCTGAAGATTACGCACCGAGACTGAGATTTTGCCGTGAAATGCTGAGACGGCACAGGGAGGATCCACAGTTTTTCAATACCGTGCTATGGACAGACGAGTCGAGTTTCAGGCGAATGGGGATATTTAATATCCACAACCTGCATTATTATGCAAGAGTGAATCCCCACATTATCCGGAATGATCGATTCCAACATCAATTCGGAGTTAACATGTGGGCCGGTATTATTGGCCAGCAGTTGATATTACATGAATTGCCACGAAGACTGAATGGCGCGGCATATTTAAATTTTCTGCAAAACAACTTGAACGAAATCTTGGACGAAGCAGAGGTTCCAAACTAAATAAGACAAGATATGTGGCTACAACACGATGGGGCCCCGCCTCATTTCGCTATAGCCGTACGAAATCATTTAAATGAACAATTTCGCAACCGCTGGATCGGTCGACGCGGGGCCATTGAATGGCCACCCCGGTCGCCAGACCTGAACCCCATAGATTTCTTTGTTTGGGGTTACTACAAGGAGTTGGTTTACCAAGCCGAAAGTAACACAGAACAAGAATTACGCCAAAAAATCGCATTAGCTAGGGTTCAAATTACGAACAACAGGGGTGCTTTCCGTAAATTACGTATGAATTTTATTAGAAGATGCAGAGCTTGCATTAGGGCCGGAGGCAGACATTTCGAACAATTTTTGTAAATTTTTGGCTGTTACTATTAAAATTAACTCGTAGTTGATGGTATTTTTATTTACCTATGTTTAAGTCATTTATTGCTGGCTATTGAAATAAAAAAATAATGATTTTTTTTATGGAATCTGATACGGTTGGCTACACCACCTACATCAACATCCGTGATGTCAGCCCATAACACCGGATGAACTTGGTGCAACGTTAGTGCTTCCCTTCGGTCTCGCCGGCTACACTGAACTGGACGAAAAACACAAACTATTTACATAGCCGTTTCGACCGACCTTTCATTCAGTGCGGTGGTATCAACCCGGGCGGGTTAAACCCTACCACCTAGTAATACAAGAAGGGAGTCATATCCCTTAGTCGCCTTTTACAACATACACGGGGAGAGATGCAGTGGGGCTATTATTTTAAAGTACCGGCCCCACACGGTACAAAAGTAATTAAGTAACCAAATCTTCTTAAGTAATCAATATCTTCTACTGTTTAGTTTATCATTTTCTGTAATACTTCATTACAACTGACACTTGAAGAAGTTTCAGAACGCAACAATCTAAGAGAGCGCCTTTTAATAAGTACTATTAAATTAACACAGGTAGGCACTCACAAACACTACGCAACAGTTTGGGGTAAATTCGACCGTTACTACTAATGATCGCTCTAGGAAGTTATGCGAGTTGCAAATAGTCAAGTGTTATACCTTTTTAGAATCCTTATTAATTGCGCTACTTTCTCTAATAGAGGGTGACTTTTCGGTAGAACATTTTTTTTTCACAGTGCGGTCCAATGTAATAAAAATGTTTCCATGGTGAAAAGAATACATTTCTTAAATTTGTTTTTTTTTTAAACACGCATCATTCACAACCACAAAACGCATGTTTAATGCAAGGTTTATTTCTTAGCATGAAGATGAACACAAAAAAAATTATACAGGGTGTCACATTTTTGAGTTTTTTTAGACTATTGGTAGAAAAATTACATTTTCTTAAAAAAACACTAAATAGATCATAACTTCTCAGGCGTTGACCATAGACACCCCCTGTAGAACAATTTTTTGCCGCAATTGACCCCAGCTATCCCCTCACTTCGTGTGATCTATGACTTTTTGGCCACCCTGTATATATAATAGGATGGGTGGACGAGTGGTTTGGGCATCGGCTTCTCATACGAGAGGTCCGAGGTTCGAATCTGGTCGGCATGGACCAATGAGTTTTTTCTGACGAAACTATTTTCGTGCATACTTACACTGCTGCTTCACCGTTCGGAACCGGTGTAAAACTGTAGTTCCCTTCCCTTGCCCCTTACTAGGTAGGTGGTACGCTCAAATTATAGCCGAATGGGTTGGTACCACCGTACTGGATGTAAGATGGCCGCATAGCAGCCTCGGTTGTGTTTTCCTCTAGTCCAGTATAGCCAGCAATCCGGGAAAGTCTCCGGTATGGCACCTACCTTCTCGGAGGTGACATTGGCTGGTCAGAGCATGTGCTTTGGCCCCTCGCGACTGAGCGACCCATAACGGATTAAATAAAAAAATAACCCCTAGGTTTCCAGCGGCAGAAGTCCGATTTTGAAAATTTATAAAAAAAACATATACATAGACCAAAACTATTTATTACTATGAAAAGAAGACAAAAGTAATTTTTTTAACACATTTTCTAAATGTCGACCTTGGTTTTGTACGCACTCCTCCGCCCATTCAGCAATTTTAAAAAACACGCTTACACAGTGCACTGGAAATTACGTTTAATTCAGCTCGAATGATCGGCAGGTTTTTTTTGGTTTTGTTTTTTTATAAATTTTCAAAATCGGAAATCTGCCACTGGACATTTGTATATTAAATATCGTATCGTATGTAAGTCTCGGCAAAACAAAAGAAAATATGAAAAAACTAAATTTTGGTACTATTAATTCTTAATTGTGCAGCATATTGCATCGCAATATAATAAGCTCTGCTGAGTACGCAAATTTTGGCTCTCATTGCAAAAACTGGACAAAGCCCGAAGCCACCAATGAAAAATGTAATACAATGGGATGGGTTCGGGGCCGCGCCGCGCCGCCGCCATGCAGTTTCCTTGTCGACTGACCGATTATGTTTATGTTGTTAAATTTTACCCAAAACTGATTCTTTATACAAAATTTTTTAATGTAACTTTTTTTTGGGAATGTAAATATTTTAAAATGTTCGGCATTATTTTATGGAGAAGGTGAAAAAAAGTTCTCAAAATTCAAAGTGATAGAACAAAATATTTTTATTTTCAGGCTTAGAATAGCCTATTTTGCATTGAACATTGAAACTTGCCTGTTTAAAAAAAAAGAAAACAGCCTTTCGATCAGTAAGTAGAGCCTGTTCAAATGTTGCTCTACATCCAGACTCGTACTGCTCTTGCTCTATTTCTAGTCCATCCGCCAACATTTAGCAAACGCTATTTCCAATCGCGGGATACTAATATTATATGTAATAAAGAGTAATCAAGATAGAGAAATAGGAGAAAATATGAAAGATATGCCTTTGATTGTTCGCCGTCATAATGCATAATAATGCTAATAACAGCTTATATAGAATGTATTTAAAGACTGTTAGGTAATCATTAGCTATTTAAACATTTTAATACAATTTAAATTCGAATCAACAAAAATCTGTACACAAATATTAAATTTTAAATAATAATTAACATAAGAAATAACCCTACCTATCTAAAATGTACATAAACCTAAATAATATAAGTAAACCCTATATGACCACTAGTATCCCTCCTCCAGATGGGACGAGCGGGGATGCTAGCGGCGTTGCCGCGCTGGATGGCCACACTGATAGGCTGCCTCTGGAACTCGAGGCGACCGTTGTTCTCTCGAACCAACGCACAGGGCCATCCCAATATCCTTGGCGAGCCGCTTTGCCCCCTCGAACCATGCTCCCATCGAATATATGGCGAAGATGTAACTGGTGTGCCACCGAACTGTAGTGTGCTTGTGACGGGAAGTAGTTTCAGCGGCAACGCCGTCACCGGCGCGCTTCGCTTTATTTCATATTGTTTTGTAAATTTTAATTTTAATTGCGTTAACAATTTACTAGTCAGATAAAAATACACTGTACAACTTCACATAGCGTCTGATATAAATTGAATGAACCGACGCGACAGAGAAAACGAATAAGGTAGCGTGGACAAATGTTCCGGATGCAATAACAATCAGCAGTGTTTGTGTGTGGATTAATGCCGGCTGATGAAGCGACGTATCAGCTGCGAGGCGGTCGCTTGCTGCCGCCACGCCCTGCACTGCACGGGGCTGGCTCGCTTGCCGGCACCGGCACTCAGCTAGGTACCATTACTCAAGCTTAATGAAAATGTTCCGTACATTGCTGAAATTGAGAAAGTTAAAAATAAAAATAAAATTATATGTTCAAATTAAAATCAGTATGTAAGTCTAAGCAGAATGCTGAAACTATGGAATACAAAACATACCTACATAACTATAACTAAAAGGTATCAAGTCAGCAGTAGCATAGTAAAAGAAGACGAGTAAGATAACTGGAGGCCATTTTTAAAATAACTACCTACGCTGCGCCGAGCCTCCAGGGATGTCACAACTCACAACACTAACACAATTGACAGGCAGTGAGCCCTTCATGGTGGAAATGCTATTCTTTGAAATTATTATGTACATTTATGTATTTTTTTATTTATAGACCAAGAGCCAGCTCCCAAAATTTTACTCTAACAAAATATATGAGTTGTCATAGATTTATTATATACTGGCGTTAAGGTATATTTTCGAAAGCTGTATTTTCGATAGACAGTGAACGATGTTATTTTGATGTTTGAGCCCTTGACAACGATAACCCACTCAATAATCGGATGCTTAGTTCTGGCGCTACGGTGGAACATACGTAAAAACAAACATACACATAAATTGCTAAAAAGATAACCCTTCATTTTTGCTTCGCGCAGTCAGGTAAAATTTTTTTTTAACTTTAACCTCCCAAAAATTAATGCAATGTCAAAATTCAACTTTAACTCACGTCCGTCTTTGGACAACCATTTCGTAGTCGCGGACGATGAAGAGAATTAATAAGTGGGCAAAAAATTTATAACTATAAAAATTATAGAAAATATATTTAGAATTATAGATTAATATAATTATTAATCTTAATAAAAAAATTATCAAATAAATAATTTTAAAATGCATTTATTAATTTTGTTTTATTATTACTTAATAACTAATATTTTTATTTTTGTTATTTTAATGAATTACTTAATAACTTGGTTGGTCGCTAGCAGTCATGAAAGTGTCCGCGGTAGGAGCTGTGGCCATTTATAGAAGACAAAACCGCGCGAAAATGCGTTGTGCGTGGTATCTCTAACAAGTCTGAACAAGTCGACAACCGCGGGTCCGCGCGCGGCGCAGCCTTCGCGTGCCCCGCGCGGCCGCGCCCGATGCCGGGGTTCGCGAATGGTTTTTGCAGCTACCTATTAATAACTAATTAATACTATAATTAAATACTAATAGGTACTTTGCTCTGACGTTACCGAGCCAGGTCTCAAGTCAATTCCTTCGCTTAGTACCTACTCGTATTAATAACTTATATAATTTAACTACATACTTTAATAATATTTTGTATGTTACTTACCTTTCGATGGCAGCAGGTAATGAGAATAATGTTAACTCGCGATTCGAGCCTGATCTATTCATGCAGCAGTACACACTGCAGAAACGCGGAGCCATTATGTTAGTGCAATAAAATAAAATTCGAATAATAATACTTTCTATCGGGAAGCGGCAGGCGGCGCGGCGGCAGGCAGCGGCCGTCACGTGGTGTGCGTCACCGAGCGCGGGGACGGGACGACCATCACTGACTACGCGCGAGAGACAGTGAGAATGCATGTAGTGGTTGTGTACAGACAGCGTGCGCAGGCGCGCGCTTGTGTGAGTGCGAAATCGGCGCGTTTGTATGAAGACGGCTAACTTGTGTGGTTTAACTATGGCAGTAGTGTGGAGCCGAATAGTGTTATTATTTATTTTCTTCTTAGTCTGAAATCGCATTTACTAACCGAGTTTACAGTATCGTCTTCTAAAAAAAATCGGTCAAGTGGCACGGAGGGTTCCGTAGATCCGTTATCATATCATACCTGTCAAAAACCATATCCGTCTATCTTTTGTTTTTCTACAATGCTAAATATAAAATCTATCATTCAGTAGCTTGACTAATCGATTCTTAGCACTTTTCTTGTATGGGGATCCCCTTAATTTTTACTTTTTTATTTTTAGGGTTCCGTATCCGTCGTACGGATTCGCCGTACTCTTCGTAATGCGGAGAGATATTGTCGTATCTATCGTTTGAAGAAGAAATCACATCAATTGCATAAGTCTGGCGGAAAGTGGCTCGGCCCGAGACAGTATCATAAGTATCATAATTTTAGAAAAAGATCGGTCCATCACTCACATTTCTATTACAAGAACTGCGACAGGAGTGCGAAGCGACTCCTTGATACTCATCCCGACTTTTTTCACTGAAATAATCATATGTGAATTATTGCAGTGACTGCCCAAAGGAAGTGCCGAGTTACCGGTGCGCCACCTGAAAGACTTCCTGGCTCCTTTAGCTCCTTTCGGCAGACTTCGGCTCGAAGGAAAGTGTGGTATGAGTGATGTATTGGTGGTTTAAAAAAAAATTACCAGGGTTAATATCACAGAGCATCATGCTCTGTGGTTAATATAAAGAAGATGCGTCGCGCGCGACGCAAGAATACCAAGCATGGGTATTGTACAAACGAGGCTAGTTGGGAGGCAAGCGTCAGCTTCTCAACTTGCATATGAACATTTTGAACACTTTGAAATGGTGCGCTACATACAGAACACAACGTTGTAATCGTCATTGGTATTACTGCGGTTATATTTTCCGGTTGTGAATACTAAGGTAACTAACTCTAACTATGTGTAAGTTGTGTATGAATATTGGATTATCAAATAAGTGACAATGACTTAAAATGATTTTTTTTTTCTGGAAACTGACACGGTTGGCTACATCACCTACAACATCCGTGATGTCAGCCCATAACACCGGGTGAACTAGGTGCTATGTCAGTGCTGATGAATATGTGATCAATCACATATTCATTCATATGAACATTCATGTGATCTGATTCTTATCTTACTTGCGTGTGCCACGTGTGAAAATCAAATGAATACTTAATCATCATCATCATCAGCCTGTATCGGTCCACTGCTGGATATAGGCCTCTCCCAAGGCACGCCACCACACGCTAATATGTAGGTTAAACTAAGACAAACGAGTACATATTAACACCAATGCAGGGGATATCGATACAAAATATAATGTTACCTCTAGATTTCCGTAACCGTACGAAACCCCCCCAACCGTTTTTACGATATACGTTTCTTGTATTGGGTGCCCCAATACAAGAAACGTATATCGTAAAAACGGTCAAAATACAAGCGTCAAACTTGGTGTGATTATAGTGTAAACTCTTAAGTAAAACAACAAATAATAAAAATCAACCAATTAGGTGGTTGTACAAAAAATTCGGTGCGCGAGTCCGACTCGCACTTGGCCGGTGTTTTGTTCACTGACAAGTATCACCGAACATCCCGACCTGAATTTCGCCATAATGTTATGCTCGGATTCTAAGACATAATATAATGCCGGTTGTATTAAAAAAAATACTGAAACCTTTTTATTTAATTAAAAAAAAACCTGATAAAATGGCCAATGTTAGCAATGTTATCGCCATAATTAGATCTAATAATTAAGTTTTAGCTTCAATTTCACTGTACCATGTTATTGTAAACCCTTTTGCTTACCTCTTATCAACCAGTCAATAATATATCGTCCAGCTAGCTAGACAATCTAATACATTCTGTCGATTAGTACTTATATTACCTGCGTCCATCTTCTGTCCGACTGCGGCTCCGGGCCCGCCCCGCCGCCGCCGTCGCCGCTGTCAATATTAACAGCGATCAGGCTCCCAGGATTAGCTCAGTGCGCCGTTCCTGGACCGTTCGATTGTGGGCAGATGGAGGACTACGTAATGGAATTTCCAAATATATTATTGAATCGACGGAGAGGCGGCGCGGCGCGGCGGCGAGGGTGGCTGCGCGCTCTGTTAAGCCGATAGAGGTTTAATTAATCAACAGCGTCCAGCCTTGGCTCAGATTCAAGATTACAAATCAACCGGCCGAGCGGAGCCGCCCGGTGCATGCGTTAGTTAGACTTTACATCATTTAGCCGGACGTACTCGATTGTTCGCAGCCGGCTGCTGGCTGAGAGACGTACGGAACAAAACGTTGTGATCGTCATCGCTATTATCCGGTTGTGAATATGTTATCTATCATATACTAGTAATTAAATAAAAATATGAAAATAAAAGCGGTCAAGTGCGAGTCGAACTCTCGTGGTGAGGTTTCCATCATCATCATCATCATCATCATCAGCCTGTATCGGTCCACTGCTGGACATAGGCCTCTCCCAAGGCACGCCACCACACGCGGTCTTCCGCTCTTCTCATCCATCCACCGTAATCAATGTAATGAGGTTTCCATACCATTCCGTTATCTGTGAGAACTTTAAGATTTTGGATTTTCGTTTAGGTTTTCCTGTAAACCATAACAGAGACGTACCATAAACATGTGGGAACTGCATATGTGCAGCTCCGCACCTGTTCAGGCAACTGATAGGTACCACGTGCGAGCCGCGTTGACTGTAAATGTATCCGTATAAAACGAACTCTAGTGAGTTGGTAAACTACTTATATACTATGTTCATGTCAATTTCATAAAAAAGCTACGTTTCCCTTTGTCCTCTCAATATCCCATCAGTATTCAAAACATAATTCTAACTTAGCTGGCCGCGGTGCGAAACTAATAAGTTATTAATATGCGACCGATACTATCCTGTATCTTCGACGTCGTCGCCGCCGACAACCAACACCCCCCCCCCCCCCCCCCCTCCCCCTCCTACCCCCAGCGCCGCCACGTCGACGACGACGTTCAAAGTAATTTTCCGCCCGTCTTGTCTCATGACTATGCACTTTTCCGAGCTAACTTTCTTTATTACAATCAATATAGTGTGGAGTTCGTACTACTCTATCTTGCCAAGTTCCCCTCCACCACCGCCGCTATCATCTCAAGTGACTTGTATTCGAGACCGGGAGCCATAATACCCGGATTAGGTGAGAGGTTACCGCAGCGCCCGCCCTTCTTGAAGGTTGTTAAATACTCTAAAGTGGCCGCATTAAAACTTTGCTGTACCTACAAGGGTGCGTGTGTGCGAATACTATCATCAATACTAATAAATCTGTAAGGGATGGTCATGGAGTAAGATATTTTGTTTTAGAGATACTGCGTTTGTATACTCTATGTATGATACTGTATGATACTCTATGATGTAAACTAAATTGAGGATTTTTAGAAATATTTTCTGTATGTATGTTCCGCCATAACTCTTAAACTTACAAAACTTACGAAACTTAGTACAAGCCCATTTGATTATACGGGACACAGGATAGGCTAAATAAAATTCAGTTCCGGTTACGCTAAGATGTAGCTCTCATACAAATCGAATTGTTCCGCCCGCCGAAATAAAGGTACGGTAGTGGGCTTACTTACTTTCTTCTTTTTAATTACGAATTTCACGCAAGTGAAACCGCGGGCAAAAGCTATCTAGGTCGTATCACATCGGAACAGCAGCTCACTGAGAATACGCACAAATAATGAAAAATGAAACATTATGCAATACGATTGCTCTGTTGAAGACACTGATTGGTTGTGTTGTTTGTGTATATGTAGGTTCACTTCAGTTGGAGATTGCTTGGCATATGTGCATGTGCTGTATGTACGTATATATATATATATTATGGAAACAGACACGGTTGGCTACATCACCTACAATATCCGTGATGTCAGCCCATAACACCGGGTGAACTAGGTGCCATGTCAGTGTTTCCCTTCATTTCATGTCGGCTACACTGAACTGGACGGAAAACACGAACTACTTACATAGCCGCTTCGACCGACGACGTTTCATTCAGCGCGGTGGTAGCAACCCGGGCGGCATAAACCCTACCACTAAGTAAGGTAAGAAGGGAAGGGACCTACAGTTTTACGTGGAATCCGACCGAACCACGGTCAGCCTCCAACGGTCGAGCGGTCACCCATCCAAGTACTGGCCGCGCCCAGTTGTGCTTAACAACAGTCGACCGACCGCACCACTGAGCTGCCGAGGCCGACTAAAAGGACGGTGAAAGTGTTAATAGGAATTTTTATTAAGTTCCATAACTGTTGTGTAGCTCAAGGATGCAAGAAGGTAAACATGAAAGGCTTTGAAGGAAACCCCACAAGTAAATAAGTTGTTAAGTAATTGACAAAAAAAGTACTCAAATTCAACAAAACATTCTTCCAAAATTGCGCCCACAGTGCGCACAGTTTTTTTTTTTTGTTATTGAGAAAACCAATTACCTTTTTTGAACAAAATATTCAGGCGGGAAAACGGGAGTCCATAATAGCCATATAGTTTCCTCCGCAATTTACAATAATATTAGAATTTCCATAGACAAATAATATACGTCTATGAGAATTTCTCATTGATATAGTTATAAGGCGTCATATTTGTCTGTCTGAGTTTTTCACCCTTCAGGTGGGTCGACGACATCAAGTACGTCGGCGAAAAGCAGTGGTTCCGTACCGTTGAGGGACTGGGGTAAAATTGAAGAGGCATATGTCCGGCAGTGAACGCTTACACGCTGACTGTGAGTTTCAATGAGCGAGGGAGTTCCATGAGCGAGGCTGAGGGAGGGTATGTGGTGTGCAGTTGTGAATATAGCTATTTTTAATGAAACAATAAACATAATGTGTAATGGCAAATTGTTGTGCGCAATATTGACTGAATTAACCCGTGGAATTAACCATGTCCTCAAAATTAAGACACAATCACCTATAGCGGATTTAATAGTGACGATGACATCGCAGTGGTATAATATGACCTTAAAATGCTGAAGTAGTAAGATACTCGTAGAAAGGTGGTTGTAAAATGAAACAGCGTTGCATACACGCTCTCGGTAGAGTCAGCGCGGGCCTGAGCTATGCTAGAGCACGCTTCCCTTGCCCCTTACTAGGTGGTAGGCTCAAATTGTAGCCGACTGGGTTGGTACCACCGCACTGGATGTAAGTTGTGTTCTCCTCTAGCCCAGTATAGCCAGCAATCCAGGGAAGTCTCCGGTATGGCACCTACCTTCTCGGAGGTGATATTGGCTGGTCGGAGCATGCGCTTCGGCCCCTCCAACTCAGCCACCCATACCGGATTACATAAAAAAAAAAAGTTAAACAAAACACACTCAAACCTGAACGTGAACGTGATGCGGGTACTAATTGGTTACCTTACATCCTAACAACAAAAGGAACTTACTGGTGAAAATTTAACACATCCATCATCAGTATCATACCCTTAACGCGACCGAACTCACGAGCACAGTTTTGTTATGTAATCTCCACTGCATCTCTCCCCGTGTATGTCGTAAAAGGCGACTAAGGGATATGACTCCCTTCTTATATTACTAGGTGGTAGGGTTAAACCCGCCCGGGTTGGTACCACCACACTGAATGAAAGGTCGGTCGAAACGGCTATGTAAATAGTTTGTGTTTCCGTCCAGTTTAGTGTAGCCGGCACGACCGAAGGGAAGCACTGACGTGGCACCAAGTTCACCCGGTGTTATGGGCTGACATCACGGATGTTGTAGGTGATGTAGCCAACCGTGTCAGTATCCATAAAAAAAAAAAATATAATTTTACCCCGTTTGGGTGGCTGAGTCAAAGGGGCCAAAGCATATGCTCAGATCAACCAATATCATCTCCGAGAAGATAGGTGCCATACCGAAGACTTCCCTTTGCATTGCTGGCTATTTTGGAATAGAAGAGAACACAACCGAGGCTGCTATGCGGCCATCTTACATACGGTACGGTGGTACCAATTCGGCCGGCTACAATTTGAGCCTACCACCAAGTAAGGAGCAAGGGAAGGGAGGGACCGGTTCCGAACGGTGAAGCAGCAGGTGTAGGTATGCACGTAAATTATTCCGTCAGAAAAACACATTATTACACATATTTACACATTAGTACACGCCGACCAGATTCGAACCTCGGACCTTGCTAGTCACCGTTGCTAGTCGTTCATAAAGGAAAAGCTGTTAAAATCGAACTCTACTATATGCGCCGCACCTCCAAAGCGGCGACTTCTAATCACCTCCCTACCCCCTCCGTCCGCCCCTACTCGCGTCGCCCCCACACCCCCATTTCACTTCTTCCACATCCCACATCGGCACCGTTTATTTTTTGGGACGATTCCAAAAAATAGATTTCCATTTTACGCGGAGAAGGCGGACCCGAGCGCATTTAAATAGGCATTTACAAAAATCAGGCTTCCACTTGTTTTGGCAAATTTGTGCGGGTTGGCTGGATCACTATATACCTCCTTCTGCCTCGTCTTTCTTCCATTTGAGAATGTCTGTCATCGTTTTATTTGACTACCGGTGTTCTTTTGCGATGATTTAATGCTTCTTCATTTTCGACAATGCTCGCGATGAACTCTCTCGCTCTTATCAACCGACCTCAAAAGGAGGACGTTCTCAATTCGACTGTATGTTTTTTTGGTATGTTTGTTACGCGATTACTCCGCCAATTATGAATCGATTTTGATGATTATTTTTTTCGTTTGGTATGTCATACTTCAGAGGTGGTCCCGTATAAATTTGAGCGAAATTGATTCAGCGGTTTTTGAAAAATCAACAAAAATCTATGGTTTGTGGTTACCTTCAGCAAAACTTTTTTTGATGTGGACTTTTTCAGCAATAAAAACATAAGCATGTCGACACCTCAGCACTATACTGCAACAGCTCAAAATTTTGCAGTTTTTAGTTAAATATGCCACCATATAGCTTGTAGGCTTATCCACCAGTTCAATAAAACACTAAGGCTGACATTCATAGTCGTTCCAAAGTACGAAGCTTAGCACTGTCTAAGCTAAGCACGAGTCCGATTAAAGTTAACTAACATTTTGTACAGGACCGCCTTCAAAAATGTATGAAATAAAAAAAAATCGAACCCTAGAGTTGAAGGCGGTGCTAAAGCAAGCAAAAATAAACGACCGCCTTCAACTCTAGGGTTCGATTTTTTTTATTTCATACATTTTTGAAGGCGGTTTTTATATTTTTTTAAATAGTTTTTTCTATGAACTGTCACTACCTCAAATCATATAAATGGCCAGATAAAAGAATAGTTTATTTTCCCTTGCATAGCTTTTGTCTACTGTTCAATCTACAAGTGTAATCACGTATTGCTTTTATTTTTGTATTTATTTATTTTCACTTAATCGTAATCATTCCTTTCCCTTTCCTTACTGATGCTATTATTGTGCAGAGCCCGCCACATCACTCAACTGCCTCATTTGAGGTTCACCCACCCGCGTGAGAGCCTATAGATAGATGCGTCATGCCATTCCAAATTCAGCCTCTTACAGAATTTACTCACTTGCGATAGTTTAACTAACATCTATAAATAACAATATAATTATCTATCACTACTTCTTATAAAAGGGAACGTCTGTCTGTATGTATGTATGTTTTAGGTAAACTTCGGAACCACTGAACAGATTTTAACGCGGTTTGCACCAATGGAAAGAGTACTCTTTGAGGCTCACTATAGGCTATATACCGTCACGCTAAAGAGCCTTAGGGCTGAGCAGTATCAAAGAAAGTATAGATTTAATATATAAATATATTTATATGTATACACACAAGTATAGCTTTTATTTAACTGGCATGCACCCCAATAAACATTTTCTTTTAAATTTATATTACGTTAATTAATACTGTATTCTAGGTTTGCACGTTTTCGTTTAGTCCAAATTATGCAAAGTCCTTTTTTTACGCTGTTAATAGTAAGAAATAAATGACTAAAATTCAAAATTATTTATGTCCTAGTCTTACTAAGTAGGTACGTCTTGGTAGGTATGTCTTGTAAGCAAAGTTACAAAAACATTTAGTTAAAATCGTACGGACATAGATCTAAGATTCCTTTAAATATTAAAAAATATATCAGAAGAATGTGCCTTAATTTACTTAGAAAACAGACACGCAGCATTGTATGGGAACTGACCACTTCGTTATCCCCTTAACCACTACGACGTACTCCACACCATGTTTTCTTCCACCGGAGTAACCAAGTGGATCGTATTTGCAGCAACACAATCATATAAATATGTTACGAGTAAGTACCTATATTACGTTATGCGTATACGTAAGGGCAGGTGTGGGCAGACAGAAGCGCCTAATGTTATGAACACCAACATTGACTATGACTTAAAGTATAATAATAAAGTTAAAGTTAACAAGAGCCAGTCTGGCGCTCAAATCTATGTTGGGAGAAGGTTAGGTAGGAGCTCTAACGCGCTGTTCTTATGAGATAAATCGTCGACCATTAATTCTATGTTTTAAGCGGCCGTAAGCCGCTACTTTTTTTTAATTGAAATCAAAATCGACCAATTTTTCATCGCGAGAATTGAAGTAACCGGACATATGCGAAGCATAAAAAAAATCATCTGTATAGAGAAGGGTACATTACAAAAATCGTATCCAACAGAATTTTCAAAAATCTTCTAGAAACACAGAAAAAAAATAGCAAAGACTGCTTTACCCAAAAATCTTTTAATTGCGAGATCTCAGAATTTTGAGCGAGAACTGTCAATTTTTTTTACATCATTGGAAAGATATATTAATCTACTAGAAATCGTATCTTGTAGTTTTTCGATAAAGTATTTACTTTCCGATAAAATTTAAGGAAAACTGGGGAAAAAATCAAATTTTAAGCGCTCTCATTTGTGCAGTAGAAAGCGTGCTTAGCAATATTGACCCGTATCGCCGCATGCTAAAATCGGTTTATATTACTAGCTGCTACGGTAGTTCAGTCAGTCTGTTGGCAGAGGCCGACCAGAGCGGGTGTCTTCCGGCCGGACATATCCGCAAATTTGACACATTGCACACGACAAGTCGCTCTTATACATTGTTTCGCACACTAATTTGAAAATAAAAATAATGGGTAACAAGAAGACTTACATGGGTTTTTAAATTACCGTGGTTGCTAGACATTATTTTTTTATAACAAAACAGCTTTACTCACGGTTGTTCCGAGCTATGTTGCTCGACGTTTCGGGCCAAGCGTATGGCCAAGCGAGCAACATATATCGGAACAACCGTGAGTAAAGCTGTTTTGTTATAAAAAGAAGACTTACAAATATTTGTTTTTTCCCCTCCATCATTATATTATTTACGTACACAAGAAAACGTAAGTGGAAAGTGAACCATCCTGGCTTGTTTAGGTAATTTTTTTTGTATAGGGCAATCAAAAAGTTTGTAGACAATTTTTAACCGTGTGGGGCCGGTACCACTGCATCTCTCCCCTTGCATGTCGTAAAAGACGACTAAGGGATAAGGACAAGATGCCGTGCTAAAGGGCGACAGGATAGCCACCTCTCACCTTGGAACGGTCTTTCCACCGAGTCATGCAGCGGGTAGGTCTTCTTGCCTTACTTGCTGCTTGATAGTTACCTTGTCCGAATACTTTGCTAAACGTGGTGGTCGGTGTTGTGCTGTAATTTACAAGTGTACTTGCAGCACAACACCGATTACTCTGCTTACACCGATGCATATATGGAATCTTTACTATGGGAACATTTCGCGCTTTTTATGTTTGATTTCATTGCCGTACGCGAACGTGGTCGGCTGGGGTTACTTACGCTGAACTATTCCCGAAAATTAAGTTTTTGTGTGGAAGTACTCCAAAAAAAAAAAAATTTTCGTGTGGTTTATAAAAAAAAAATGTAAATACAATTTTTTTTTTGCCCTAACAATACTCAAAAAAGTACTATCGAAAATTTTGTTTTTATGTGGCTGTAAAAAGAACCCAAACCTATTTTTAATTTGCTAATAATACATAATAAACAATAAAAAACAAAAGAAAAAGAATTCGCAAAAGTGAGATTCGAACCCGCGTAACTGGATTGAAAAGCAAAGCATATCCCATTCAGCCATTGAGCTTACGTTTGCTAATTCGAATTTCGCCTTCAGTTTAATCGCAACCAAGAAGACGGCACGGGGATGACGCGATGCCGACGTCCGTCCGCTCCGTCCGCGTCCGCGTCGTCGCCTCCGTCTATCCACGCTCGCGCAGTATATGTTGCGGTGCACATAAATCACTCGCTGTTATTTTAATAAACAAGGTGAATCCGACCGTCGCGTCGTCGCCGCCCATGCTTTCTTATCATGGTGTAATATATATTATGTGTGATATAGAACACAAAAAAAAATTTATACACCGAAAAAGTGCACAATTAATACAAAATTTAGCAATTTATGCAAAAAAATGTTTTTTCGGAATACCTACTTTAAAGGAAATATTCTGAAAAGTACTCCCACCTGCATCCTTTGCTCCTATGTTCAGTCTGGGGTCCTTCAAACATAATGTGAAGGTGCGGCTGACATCGTATTCGCAGCCCCGTAAATATCCGAATGCCCGTGGGCGCCATCAGACTACACTTACGCGTTAGTCTAACGTGCGCCATATGTCGCGCTTCCCATAAAAAAAAGTTATTGACAAAGGACCATGGACAAAAATGTATGACGACTGGGTTTACCCACCAACAGAGATGAGAACTGTTAATATATTTTTTGCAGAATCCATGGGGTTATTTTGCTATAAATATATTTTTGTTTCTGTTTTACGACACATTATAAGATTTTTACTAATTCTAGGTACAAACATTGCAAAAAACCTCTCTAGCGCGTAAATGAAGCGTTGGATCTCAATGAAATATATACCAAAATGTTCTAGAAAATCCTTGGAGTGACATAGGATAGGTCAGTACTCAATCCTAATTACCAATTTGTATAAATTTGCTATAAATCATCACGTACATATTGAATGCGTAAGTGCGAGCGAGCTAGACGTCCGTCAGTCAGTATATTTGCTCTATCTGTCTCTCTCCTTCGTGCCGGTTACCGGCTAGGTGAAACGGGGCGCTGCGCGCCATCTGTGATCCAATTATTGTACTAATTGGCTGGTCATTGAGCGGAGCGCGCGCGGCGCGGCGCCGCCCCCGCCACCGCGCGCGGCGTGAGGAGCGGTGGGGGTGGGTTCGTACTTCTTCGTCGTGCACGCATCGCTTTTCCCAGGCGCGCGCGCGATCACTGAACACAGTGTGCCCACTGAACACTGTGTCGATAACCGGAAATGATTTTGATCTGGTGTTCGTTATTGGCTGGGTACATACATACATACATACATACATATCGTCACGCCTGTTTCCCGGTGGGGTAGGCAGAGACAACGGATCTCCACGTGCCACGATCCTGACACACCTCTGCCGCCTCTTCCACTCCCATAATGTTCTTCATGCATGCTCGTCGGTTACGGGTACTACGCACTTGCCCTTTTTTGAGCACATGCCCGATCTGGTCCAGGTAAGTGCGTCTAGGGCGACCCTTCCCGACTCTTCCACTCATAATTGCTTCATAAATTTCTTCCGTTAGTCTCCTATCATCCATTCTTCCAACATGACCGAACCACCGAAGCATCCCTTTCTCAATCCTTGTCACTATATCTTCTTTCAGCCCACAGCGCTCTCGCACTACACTATTTCTCAATCTATCTTTCATTGTAACTCCACACATACTCCTCAACGCGCGCATTTCCACAGCATTAATCCTGCTTTCATGCTTCTTCTGCCATGCCCAACTTTCACTCCCGTACATAAGTGTAGGGGTCATCACTCCACCATGGACAGCCAAACGTGCCCTAGTTGACATGCTTTGGCTGCTCATAATAGCGTGCAACGCTCCATTCACTTGGTTGCCGGCTTTCACTCTCTTTTCTACATCTCCTTCACATTTTCCATCCCGCGTGAACATATTCCGGAATTATGATTGCCGGAAGTCCTCGACTACTATCGAGGATTGATCGTGACTCGTTGCCTGAGATTATGTACAACGGTACTGTCATACCATATACTAGGGTTGTCAAAAACCTGGGAATTCTTATGGATGATACGCTATCTTGGCAGGCTCAGGTCAATGAGGTCAGTCGAAAAGTCTATGCTGCGGTGCACTCCCTGAGGCGGCTGGAGAACCTTCTTCCGACCTCCACAAAGACAATTCTAGCACAATCGCTGCTTCTCCCCATCCTTGATTATGCGGATGTGTGTTGCCTGGACGTTAGTGAGGAACTCCTGGACAAACTTGAGCGTCTGCAAAACATGTGTATACGCTTCATTTTCGGTTTACGTAAGTACGACCATGTTTCACAATACCGCAGACGTCTCAAGTGGCTCCCAATCCGTCTCCGCAGAAATTCCCACATTCTTGGCCTTCTTTATTCTTGTATCAACAACCCTTCTGCTCCCGAGTACCTATCTTCGCGTTTTCAGTTTTCGCGCATCTTCCCACGGTGTAACGCTTCGGTCAAGTGATGATAATATCTTAGCCATTTCCACTCACAAAACTGGATATTACACAAACTCCTTTTCTGTGCACGCAGCTCGGCTGTGGAATCTACTACCTCACTGTATACGGCACTGCAAGTCGCTTCCGTTATTCAAAAAACACTTAAAGTTGTACTATCTCCGTCAGTGTGAAGTCAAAAGCTAAAAAATCCTTTAATTCTGAATGGACAAGTATGTATGTATATATTTAGGTATTATGTATTATATAAATTGTAATTCATATGTATTTAATTTAATCTGTAAATAGTAATTTATGCGTTTAATTAACTAGTATGTACTTATATGTAGTGTATACTGTATATTATAGTATATTATAGTTATTTTCCTTATATTATATTTTACATTCCCACACTCAAGTCTTTTGCTACTACCTACTTATATCTCGCAACATACGACTCTCAAACATCCAAAGGTTGACTGGGAGAAATCCCTGTAAGGGATAAGTCCGCCTTTGCCCCTCATGTAAATTTCTTATTGTGTGTTTATGTTAAATGTTTTTTGGAGCAATAAAGTATTTCTATCTATCTATCTATCTATCCATATTCCCCAGATATACGAATTCGTTCACTTGCTCCAGTCTCTCATTCCCAATCCTTACGTCGCATTCGGTCACTATTTCATTCCTTTCCAGTACCATTACTTTCGTCTTGTTTACATTCACTTTCATTCCCTTCCTTTTAAATGCTTCAACCATAACAGTTACCATGTCCTGCAACTCGCCCACCGACGACGCAAGTATCACTTGATCGTCGGCGTACAAGAGGCTGTAGCGTGCTAAAATGCGCTACTGGTTTATCGTGAAATAATGATTTCGGTGTCGCCAACGCTTGAACAGACCCCTAATTCGGCATACCACCAGGAAGTGGTCTGTTCCAACATTGGCTCCACGATGAACCCTTGTGTCTACAACATTGTCTCCTTAATCTTTCGTCAACTATCACAAAATCTATCATACTTCTTTCTTCCTGTCTCTGACAAGTATACATATGAATCTTTTTGTGGTCAAACATTGTGTTTGTCACAAAAAGATTCTTTTCCAGGCACACCTCGAGCAAACTAACACCATTCTCGTTTTTTCGTTCGTCACCAAACTTTCCAAGTACAGACTCATAGCCATCCCTTTTCACGCCAACCCATCCATTAAAGTCTCCCATCATTAACACTCTCTCATTCCCCTCACATGCATTAAGTATTTCTCTCACACTGTCCCAGAACTCGTCGCGGTCCTTGATGGGCTTGGACATGTCCGGGGCATACACTACCAAGACGTACAAGCGGACCAAACCCACCTTAATTCGGACCCATAGGAGTCTTGGGCTCACACATTCGTAATCTATCATGCATTGAGCCATTCGGTCAGAGAGGACAACTCCTACACCTTGGCAAGCCCTTTCATTCTGTGGTACACCAGACCACAGGGCTGTGAAAGTACCGTGCGTGGACCTGTCCATCCCCTTCCTCTTGGTCTCGCTCACAGCCAGCACATCAATCTGCCTCGCATTCGTCAACTTATACACTTCATCCTCCTTATCTTTCATTCCTCCACAAACATTCAATGTGGCAAAGCGGCTTTCCGTTGCCCACTTTTCGCCCCCTCGTGAAACGCGACGTGACGAGTGGCGAGCTGCATCGCCGTCATTTATAGGATTTGTGATGTTAAATTCCATTATTCGTCCCACGAGTAGCTAGGGAAGTAAACTGTCAACCCTGGCAGAGCCCCGCTTGCCAGGGTTAGAGCCTGGGGGCGCCAAACCCCAGGATTTTATTTGGCACGCTCGAGACTAGACTCGCCTCTAGCCACGCATCCGTCGGCACGGCAACCTTGGATTGGCGTAAAAGGGGCAGGTAAGGGAAGTGGAAATGGGACGGGATAGTAGCGGACTAGGTGTGGATAAAAGGAAGAAAGGATGCCATTGTCACGGAGAGGTAATGGGAGTGTGACAATAGTAGCTGGAGGTGTCCGGGGCCTGGGAGGTGGCTAGGTTATCGGTTTAATTAATCCGATGAATCCCTCTGATTTGCCTGTAGATTTCTTGATTCTTCAGCTCTTTGCATTCGGGGCCTGAATATTTCTTTTTGACACATTGCTGTGTGGAATCGTTACGAACCAAACCCAGCTATAAGTGTTGATAGTTAAGGTCGCGGAAAGTTATTATCTGTTCGATTCGCACTCTAGAGGTCCCAAAGGTCTCGTAGCTGGCGAGCGCGGTACGGTTATGTGTTTCGATAAGGGCCTGTCACATGCAGCGAGTACTCGCTGCGAGTTCGCTCGCAGCGAGTGAAATCGCTGTGTGCGACAACCTACTCGCGGCGACTACAATCCACTCGCTGCGAGTAAAAAAGCTGCGAGTAGAATTGAACATGTTCAATTATACTCGCGGCGAGTGCGCTACTCGCCGCTAATGAAACCTACGCGCGAGTCGTGGGACAAGGCACTCGCTGCTAGTCGCCATTCGCGCACCGTGCCGCTCCCGTCGTGACGTGTCGTCGTGTCGTGCGTGCGTGCGCACGACACGCATTTGTTTGAGGCTACTGCCACTCCCAATATAGTTGAGTGTTATCTCCAATTTAGTTCTGCATGTAATGGCGTTTCTCATAACTGTGTCTTGTTTTTTTATTTCTGGACTTATTAGTTCAAGTAATTCCTCAAACTTATCTTTGGTTATGCGTAGAATATTTTTGTAATCTACTGGTTCTTCGGCTGCTAATTCTTTCATTAGAGTATTGGAAGCTCCATATTTATCTCTTCGTTCAATCCACTTACGAACCCATTTCGTTCTCTTCTTGCGATTGAACTTTTTCAGCGTTTGCTGCGCTAATTCCGCGCAAGCTAAACGCATCAATTCTCTGAGACGTGCGCGACGACGTTCGACGGACGACATTTTCCCGCGGTTTAATCCAATCGACTGTAGAAACTCGCGCGGCGCACGCGAGTATGTATATCGCGAGAAGAAGCTTGCCCAATCACGATAACATTAAAAAAATCCAATCGGCAGTTACATTTTACAAGGTTCCCTGTAAAAGTAAGTATTATCTAAGTCGCGATTCGGTGTATTTTTTTTAAAACCTCTTACACTCGCCTGTTGCGTATTAAATCCATCTTTAAGTAAGCTAACTATTTTGAATGATTTTAGGAGATGTGTTGGCGGAACATGACAAAATAAAACATATGACGACTAAAAAATGAATCTTAGGCCCAATTGCGGGAAGGATGTTTAGCCTCTGGTTGTCCGGAGATCCGGATTATTGTTATCTCAGGAATTGTCGATAAAATTCTTGTCGATCGATGTTTTAAAAATGTATGATATTGTTGTTGTTGTTTTGGTTTGGGGTTGGCTCTAGGCCTGCAAACCAATCCCGCTTGGTTGGGGACCTTCGTGCAAAACCCCGCAGTCTCCAGCTACCCCAGCCAGCCTATGTCTTCCATGAAAGCCACAAGTTGACCGGGGTGTCTGCAGGCCGCTTATCCCTTAGTCGCCTTTTACGACATGCACGGGGAGAGATGCAGTGGGACTATTGTAAGCTCCTCTAGCCTCCACTATCAACCTCTATCTCTACCGGATAATGTATGATATTATTCCAACTTCATAATTTCATATAATTTTCACTTCATGTAGTCTTCACTTGGTATATATAATATACACTTGATATAGCAAATTTTGATATAAGAAATATTAACTTTCTTTAATTTTCATTTGGCATAATTTTGCATTACATAATATGTATTTTATTTCGCATCCTAGTTTTCCCATTTCTTCCGGTATTTTATTGTAAAATCTTTGCAATTAGTACTTTAAAATCTCTAAAATATGTACTATACCCACTCCTGATTTGTTGTAATCTACATAATTTTGTCAGCCTTGGTAGCTCAGTGGGGCGGTCGGTCGACTGTCGTCCGTATCATTAATAAGCCTGGGCCCGGTCAGTGGATGGCTGGGTGACAGCTCGACCCTTGGACGCTAACCGTGGTTCGGATTCCACGTAAAACAGTAGATCCCTTCCCTTCTTACCTTACTAGGTGGTACGGTTTAACCCGTCTGGGTTGGTACAACCTCACTGAATGAAAGATTCGTTGAAACGGCTATTTAAATAGTTCGTATTTTTAGTCCAGTTCAGTGTAGCCGGCGCAACCGAAGGGAAGCACTGACATGGCACCTAGTACCCCAAGGTGTTATGGGCTGACATCACGGATGTAGTAAGTGACGTAGCCAACCGTGTCAGTTCCCATAAAGAAATATATTTATGTAAAATGATAGTGTATGTACGTACATTATGTTTAATTAGTGTTATACGTGTGGTATTGACTGGTCGGAGCGTGTGATCTGGCCCCTATGGCTCAATCACTCATGCAGAATAACATAAATAAAAACCATTATCATATCAATAAATAATATCACTGCTTACGTATACCACAATGTGTATATGTTACTTAGTAGTAATTTACAATAAAGTAGTGTTTTAATATTGACGAAAACTAATGAGTATTGAAAAAGAGCAATTTTCGACGTTAATGTAAAAAAAATATACAATATACAGGTATTACAAAGTATGTATGTTGAAGTCCCGCGACGGACGGACTGACAGACAGACGGACAGAAACCAAAGCGATCTCATAAGGGTCCCTTTTTCGCAATTTTGCGACGGGACCCTAAAAATTAATGTTTCGTGTACCTATGTCTCTTGTCACCGAATTTCAATATGGCTATATAGGGTGTTACGATGACCATGTCATTAACTTCGGGAGGGTTACATAGACACTCAAATAAACAGGTTACGCAAAAAAAAAATGTTTTTAGCATTACTTTTCGAGAAATTTAACAAAACATGTTTGTTACCTAAATATTATCAGATCAACCTGTGTACCATTAGCAGTAGGTAACTTGCAGTGTACGGACGGGGTCAATGACCGTACTATGTTCAAACAGCTGTTTGTTGTAGGTAAGTCACAACTCACAAGGTCACTAGATCTGTGTGTAACAGTAGGTAAGTCGCATTGTACGGGGTCAATGACCGTGTTGAAACACAGAACAGCTGTTTGTTGTAAGTAAGTCACAACTCACAAGGTCACTAGATCTGTGTGTAACAGTAGGAAAGTCGCATTGTACGGGGTCAATGACCGTGTTGAAACACAGAACAGCTGTTTGTTGTGTGAGAGGATAGTGTGTATGTAGGTACGTGTTCTTCTTCTATGCGCACCAGTAGTAGTTGTCTTCCGTTATCAAGTTGAGGCATAAAGACGCCCCAATCTCGGAACCGTTGCTCCGCTCCCAAGATGGTGCGTCCACATACACGCACACCGTCTAGCTGCTCATACATCAACACAGCAGCAGCTAAGTTCCAATTGGAGTTGGAGTCTCGGTAACATCACCATATCCGCGTCGCGCGTCGGTGAATCGATACGGCGCGGCGGCGCGGCGGCATTTTGAAATTGCGAAATAATGTGCTCTCTCGCGGACCGCCGCTAAGACACTGAGACGGACGCGACGCACCGCGCGCCGCTCCGCCCGCGCGCGACACATGCGCGCGGAGCGGGCGCATGCAATGCAAGCGCGTCGGCGGCGTGGCGAGCGAGCGCTTCGGAGGCGGCTTTCGTCAAAGGAAAGCCTTTGTGCCGCACCGCCTGCCGACGTCGCGCGCACTAGGTAAGTACCTACGTTTCGTGTTTGGCAAGAAGGGTCTAAGCATGATTCGTTTTTAGGGCTATTTGATTAAAATGTTTTGTTCGGAGATCTTAGGAGAAAAAATGGTCCTATAAACATATGTTTTTTTTTACGTAAAGTGTTTATTTGAGTGTGTATGTAACCCTCCCGAAGTTAATGACATGGTCAGCGAAACACCTTATATACATGCGAGTGTGATTATTCTCATAGCCAGGGGTGTACTATGCAGGAAGCGCCATTACCCTGGCCACAGTAAACGAGTAGGGCAACTGGAGCCCATTTTTAAAATAACTATCTACGCTGCTCCAAGCCACCAGGGATGTCACACACAACTCACAACACTAACAGGTAGTGAGCTCATTATTATTATAATTTTTTTTTATTGCTACCGAACTTTAGAGGTTGAAGGTCCTTTGTGAGTACAGAGTCACCAATCAGGCGAATGGCTCGTCGCTGAATAGAATCCAAGGCTGAAAGAAGGTACTCAGGGGAACCCTCCCAAAGATGACTGCAATATTCCATCACCGGTCTTACTTGTGCTTTGTAGAGTGTAAGCAGTTGGGCCGGCGTGAAAAATCGCCGACATCGGTAAAGGATCTCTAATTTTCGAGACGCTAGTTTCGCCTTGGACTCTATGAACGATCGAAACCCAACGTCCCTGGACGTCTGGAAGGGAGATAGAAAGAGAGAGATAGAAAGATAGAGAGATAGAAAGAGGTATAAAGAGAGAGAGAGAGATAGAAAGAGAGTGAGATAGAAAAAGAGAGAGATAGAAGGAGTGAGATAGAAAGAGTGAGATAGATAGAAAGAGTGAGATACAAAGAGTGAGATAGAAAGAGTGACATAGACAGAGAGAGATAGAAAGAGATAGAAAGAGAGGGAGAGAGAGAGAGACAGAGGGAGAGAGGGAGAGAGAGAGAGAAAAAGTCAATCGAGTCAGTTTCCATAAAAAAATATACATACATATCACACACGCTGAAACCCGACAATCGGGGTAAGCAGAGTAATCGGTGTTGTTCTGCAAGAACTCTGGTAAATTACAGCACAACACCGACCACCACGTTTCGCAAAGCATTCGAACAAGATTTAATCGATCAAGCAGCAAGTAAGGCACAAAGACCCACCTGCTGCATGACTCGACGAAAGTACCGTGCCAAGGTGAGAGGTGGCGGTCCTGTCGCCCTTTAGCACGGCATCTTGTTCTTATCTCTTAGTCGCCTTTTACAACATGCATACATGCGAGATGCACGGGGCCTATTCTTTGTAAGTACCGGCCCCACACGGTAAAAAATAACAAAACAAAAAAAAAATTGTGCGGGGCGGCCATCACGGACTACAAGCGAGGGAAGTGAGAATGTAAGTAGTGGTTGTGTACGGACAGCGTGCGCTGGCGCGCGCTTGTGTGAGTGCGAAATCGGCGCACTTGTATGAAGACGGTTAACTAGTCTGTTTAAACTATGCCCAGGCGGACTATATTTTATTTTTATTGGTATTTTGATAATTTGTTCATAGTACGCTAAGGGGGGGTTCTGTATCATATAGGGAGTAAAACCTATATAAATTTTTTTGGACCTTGGGCTTTTTTTTTATGTAAAATATTTTTTTATGTATTTAAATAAAAAAATAGGTGGTTGATTTTTATAGCCTAATCGATTCAGTTTCATAACAGTAACTAAAAAGTCTTCATTACATTACCATTATATTACCAATACATTACCATTATGATGTAACACGTGTAAGTTGGTAAAAAAAATCAAATTCTTTCTATTCCATACTAATAAAACTAAAATTGTGGCTTTTCACAATTTCTGAAGGAAATATCTATGTGTTGGAAGACTTTTTTGTTCCTGGCATGAAACTGAAACGATTAAGAAATTTTTTTTTTACATTTTACATAAAAAAAAAAAAATTGTAAAAAAAAATATTCTTTGTTCTTCAAAAGTGATCTATTTCCGATACAGAACCTCCCCTTAGCGTACTATGAACTAATTTTCAAAGACATCTTTCTTTTCTTTTATGTGTATTTGTGCAAAATACAATTATATGTGTGTACCATGGGTGTGGGTTTGTACCTACATACATAGCTATGTGTAATTAAATATGTCAATAAATTAATAAATCACTCCACTACCAACCACCATGTGTGGTATATGTTCTATATTTAGTAAACTTAAGTTTACTTCAAAATTTACTAAAACTCTATATAATTATAGTGATTCCATTGTGGTTAGCAAAGCAAGTTAGTGGTAGGTATCGCCAAATAATAACTGGTAACCCTGAGAGAGAACATCAGTATTGCACCAAGCAAAGAAGTTCGCGAGTGCAAGCCACGAGGATTTACTATCTACGTCCGGCGTGGCGACGCGCGCGCCCCGCCGCGCCACGGCGGCGGCGGCGTCGAGTTCGCGGGACGAACCGCCGCGGTCGGCAGGCAATCTCAAACTAAGGCAGGAGATTATTTTGATTGGCTAGTGAGTGCGAAATGGTGGCATTTGGCACGGACAAATCAGGGAGCCAGAACTGAGTTCTGACCAGGGACGTGCGGCCCCTTAAGACGACAGAAACAGATTCGAGTGAGTCGTTTGTACAGTTTGTTTGTATAGGTTTCCTAATGCGAATTTCGCGGTTAATTTAACTCTTATTCGCTAAATCGAAACGTAAGCTAATCCCATCCGGAAACCGGTAGGTACATATACTTACAGGTTTCCGGTGGGCTGAAGACACACCGTCTATTTGGTAACCTAGTCTGTAAGATCTCGTGCGTGACCGATGTTTGGAGGCATTTTTCCATCTAGCGGCCGCTCGTGTAACTACTAACAACTCTTCAAGGAGAGCTTTCAACGAAAGCTTTAACTCAAGTGTGCTCACCCTTCTCGCTTCTATCATTCGTCGGCGTTTGCAATCGTTCACGTTAGTTCGCAGCGACGCGCACTCGACACGTCTTTATTTAAAAGTTCGCAAGAATCTTGTTCTTGTCTTCTTGCCTTTATAACCAAATAATCTTCGTATTTTCGTCTTATAGTCTTATGTGGTCTCGTTCAATACACGGATGAGACGAAATTGTTTTATCATTTCGTCGACAGAGTGCGGGCATAATATGTAGGCTCAGTGAGGTTTTGTGACTATAGGTTTTTTTTCATAATATAGCTGGGGGGAAGACGGCCTTGATTTAGGCCCGTATACATAAAGAGTTCTCAGTCTTAGCTCGGCAAAAACTCGGTCTCAAGTCGTCATTTGGCATTCATAGACAATGCTTGAGACTAGACTCACAACTTTTACTCACAATAATCTCGGCTGAGCCGAGACGAACCCAAGTCTCGAAATATCACGACTTAGCAAAATCCTACGGCTCGAGACAGTCTTGGCGTTCCAAGTTCGCATCATTTGCATTATTAATCAATGCGAATGATTTAAAAATGGAACGCAGGCTGTCGGTTTGTTTGTATCGGGGTTTCTTTTCAATTAAAATTACATAAAATTTACATAGTATAGCATCACTGTCTTATTCATGTGAGCTGAGCAATGAGATCGGAAGTGCACGAAATCGGAGAAGAATATTATTTTTTGTAATGCACCTATTGATTTATGTTCTGTAGATATAAAGGTGCATAGAAAACTACCTAGGTACCGTGCAATAAATTGTTGACTATTATATTGACTATTATTTGTAGGAATCTTCCAAATCCAGTCGAAGGCCATAAATTAATATAGTATCATTTTTAGGGTTCCATATCCGGTACGGGACCCTATTACTAAGCCTACGCCGTATGTCTGTCTGTCTGTCTGTCTGTCTGTCTGTCTGTCTGTCTGTCTGTCCGCCCGCCCGCCCGCCCGCCCGTCCGTCCGTCCGTCCGTCCGTCCGTCCGTCCGTCCGTCCGTCCGTCCGTCTGTCTGTCCGAGGGCTGTATCTCTTGAACCATAATAGGTAGCCCGTTGAAATATTCACAGAATATGCGTTATTATGGCCGATATAACAACAAATAATAAAAATAAGAAAAAGTCAAAAATCCATGGGGTTCCCATAAAAGAAACCAAAAAGTGTATGCGCGCGCGCCATCTGCCGAATAGAGTGTGAAGCATTTTAACTAATCATGACATTTAACTAATATGAAGCATTTCATAACACGCCATAGATGGCGTGACTGACGCTAACTATGATATGGCGATACGGAACCCTCGGTGCGCGAGTTCGACTCGCACTTGGCCGGTTTTTTCTCTGTGGTATTTTTCATTTGCAGGGGACTATTTTGTATTATGCTAAATTGAACTTTACAGTAGTAGACATAAAGGCAAATATCACATCATATGGCTAATCTTACCGGTAACGATGAGTTCATTTGTTTATGGCCGTTCGCTAGATTTCGTAGATTTGAGCCATAAAGTCAAGACAAAGAGGAGAAATTCATTGTAATATACTTATTTTTGGTAAAAAAAAAAACAAAAGAATAGTAACTAAATAAGGATTAAAGGATAGCTGTGCTGCCGGTCTGACCATCTGTTTTACAACCTTTCCTGCATTCATTTTTATAGTAATTTTTCGACCTTCAACCGCCTTTTATATATTATTTTATCGCCTCGCAACTGTCGAAAAAAATTCAGATATTTTGCTATCGCCTAAGTACCTACTTAAAAGGATCAGTTAATTGTTTTTTTTTTTTTATGGAAACTGACACGGTTGGCTTCATCACCTACAACATCCGTGATGTCAGCCCATAACACCGGGTGAACTTGGTGCCACGTCAGTGCTTCCCTTCGGTCGTGCCGGCTACACTGAACTGGACGGAAACACAAACTATTTACATAGCCGTTTCGACCGACCTTTCATTCAGTGCGGTGGTATCAACCCGGGCGGGTTAAACCCTACCACCTAGTAATATAAGAAGGGAGTCATACCCCTTAGTCGCCTTTTACGACATACACGGGGAGAGATGCACTGGGGCTATTCTTCTGTTTGTCTTCAGAATGTGTTTCTGTTCACACAAAAACAAAGTTAAATATATACGCATAGTTTTTGAATGATCTAACATTGCTCGTCATTATTTGTTGATTTCAAATAGGGGTAGGTATGATGTTATACCTACTTTATCTCAATTAATTAAATATTACTTCTAAAAAAATATTACTTCAAATAATTTACTGTTTATAGGTTCAGAAATCAAATATTTTGGGGTAATTTCATATTATGGCAACTCAATTTTTTCTATGGTACAAACGACGGCGAACCACCAACAAAAAGAAACGGCTGCACTACGCAGTAATCGCGCAATATTATGGTTATACCCTTAGCGTCCACAGCAAAAAAAAAAAAGTTGACTTGAGATTTACTCAGGATTTTCTTGAGTAGTCTCGGCGGAGACGTTGACGAGATTTAACTATGAATACGATTGAGTGCGCTCGGCCGAGTAAGATTTGAGAACGACTTGACTGAGCTGAGCGTAAGAAGCGATTTGAGCACGCTCTATGTATACGGGCCTTAGACTCTAGAAATTAGCAGCTTCTAGGTACAGCTAGAAGTTTTTATTGAACTAGACTAGAATTGAGCAGATGATCCAGTGTACCGTATGGGGTCGGTCCTTAAAAAGAATAGCCCCACTGCATGTCTCCCCGTGCATGTCGTAAAAGGCAAGGGAGGACAAGATGCCGTGCATCCGGGATGGTTGGCCACCTTAGGCTAGGCTGTCAGCCTAGCCTAAGGTGGCCAACCATCCCGGATTCTGCGGGACCGTCCCGCAATAGCAGTTGTAATCCCGCATTGCAATAACTAATAAAATAGTCCCGCGAAACGTCTAATGCGTCCCGCATGTCCCGCATTTTCCATATTTCCAAGTAAAAATTGCCTGGCCAACGTCCAGTACTTACCTTCTTTGTTTGCCAGGGACGAACGCACCTACTGAACTAGTAGGTACTGGCATTTTCGTTGATGGATGTCTTATGGACATCGGAAAAATCGTAACTTAAATTAAGTTAAATTAAAACGTTACGTACAATGCTTGTTGTAAAATTTAATATGGGCAGTTGTGAAAACTCATATGACATTCTTAACCAAAACCCAGAATGGAGAAATATGATTTTAAAAATAAATTATAACTTCAGTAAGTTTGTGCTCCGACACACCCCTCAGTCACACTCACACCCGTTATCCCCAAGAATGTCCCGCCTTGACATTTATGAAGTTGGCCGCCTTAGCCTAGCCACCTCTCACCTTGGCACGGTCCTTACACCGAGTCATGTAGCAGGTGAGTCTTAAGTGCCTTACTTGCTGCTTGAAAGTTATTTTGTCATAATAGTTTGCTAAACGTCGTAGTCGGTGTTGTGCTGTAATTTACACAGAGTTTTTGCAGCACCGACTACTCTGCTTACCTCGATTGTCGGGATGCAACGTGTGGTATGTATGTATGATTTAGTGTATGTCCCTGTGGTGGGTGACTTCGTGAGCGGCTCGGCAACGCCCGCCCCCCGCTCCCTCACCGTCAGCAAAGAGAGAATCGAGCTGAATGGCGCACGGACAAAAGCAAGAGTTTCTCTGAATAGGCCCGGAATGATGGAATGCTACGGAGGCCGCGTTTGAGATACATTGTGCCAAAGCAATTTTTTGTACTTGAAACATTTCGCAAGATGAGATTCGGCTTTGATTCTAATGAGGATTCTTGAAGCGGGTCCTGGATAGTAGTAAGTTGATACGAACCTTCGTTAAAGTCCTTACTTTTGGATAAGGTGGAAGACTGGCAGACAAATGGCCATCGTTAAATATACCTACCTACTTCACAAGTACAAGTATATATATGCACACGAGATCCAATCCTTATTAAGGTTTTCTTCCTAGTGAATTATACAAAGAGTGATGTATGCAAATGGTGTTTGAAAAAGGTTCCATTCGTATCACTTGTCATCTTTATTTAATTAATTCGTTAATACATTTTTGCAACTTAGCTTTTACGGATTTTAAGAGTCTTCGCTCTAAACTTACGTGCGGAATAAAAATGAAAAAATTTACATACATTAATACCACACGCTGTATCCCGACAAGCGGGGTAAGTACCGGCCCCACACGGTACCAGGTAAAATTTTACCTAGATATCTAAATAACTGTATTTAGTTTTACAGGTCAAAAATTAAAATAAAATACGTAAATAATGTATGTTAAGACGTTTTTTGCCAGTAAAACAATGCAAGTTACTGAAACTCTGAACCTGAAGTAGAGGATAGTTCGTTGTGCCGTTATGTGCGGCTCTTCGTTCTCAAACTAAGTCCAATCAAAATGCATTCAATAACATACTGAACAAAATAAGCCTCGAGATTACACAACGCTGACGTGTGAACGGGCGACCTGAATAAGTTCCCTCTCTCATTTTTATAGAAGAATAAATATTATATGCTACCACCAATTTTCACAGAACAGACTAAATGGTACTTATATATCCCTCATACATAATGTGTATAACTCTCACAGATTAACCAACAAGCGTGTACGTTGCGCAAGGCTTTCGTTCGCTGCGCAGGTACAAAGGCTATGGAGATATATCGCGATGATACCTACCCCAGCCCATCATCACCCCAACATAAAATATTCGTTAGTGGAAATTGTATTTCAATCGGATAAGAAGATATTATTATCAGAGAGAGAAACCTTCGAGATATTTCTTTCGCCTTTCTCGGGCCAAGGTCCAAGGCCGCCGCAGCCGTCTGCAGACTTGAGGTGGAGTCTAGACATGGAGATAAACATTGTCTACATACATACATAGCGTCACGCCTGTTTCCCGGTGGGGTAGGCAGAGACAACGGATCTCCACGTGCCACGAGCCCATGACCCTGACACACCTCTGCCGCCTCTTCCACTCCCATAATGTTCTTCATGCATGCTCGTCGGTTACGGGTACTATACTCACTTGACCCTTTTTGAGCACATTCCCGATCTGTCCAAGTCTAGGGCGACCCTTCCCGCAACATTGTCTATTACCGGATATATTACACGCAGGGCAAACATACATAAATATTATTGTGTACGTAAATCACGATTTTGTAATCGACGTAAAACATTGATATAATGGGAGCAATTTGCAAAACAAACTTCATGAAATACTAAGTGATGACAATTTAATTTTTTTTTTTTATGGAAACTGACACGGTTGGCTACATCACCTACAACATCCGTAATGTCAGCCGATAACACCGGGTGAACTTGGTGCCACGTCAGTTCTTCCCTTCAGTTTATTATTATGATTGTACCTATAAAAATAAATGAAGCCACTCAAAATGACTCAAACCGCAAACTTAGTAGCTGTTCCCTCGGCTTCGCTTTGCGGAAAGATGTCCTGTTAAGTAACCATCCTTAAAATCATCCACGTAATCCATAAAACGTGCGTGTAAGTAAACCCCATAATGCGAATTCACCGAGTACCTAGTTCGAATTATGGGCGCGCCCAGGATTTTGGTTCGGGGGTTTTAGGGTTCAGATTTGATCAAAGAAAATTCCAATACTTGAACGAGCCTAGAAACATTTTCTAGGTGGTCGAACCATTGCATACCTAGTTCATGTGCAAAAAAATTATAATTAATATTGTAATTAGAAAAAAATATACGCTTACCAATACCAAGCAAGTATTTTGGTTTCGGGGAGGGTTAGACCCCCAAACCAATCACGTGTCGGTTCCAATGTTTGCGAACATAGAATCGACGAAAGTGCGCCGCCCGCTCCGCCTCTCGGTCTATGCAAATTGTCCGCTTTATTTATGAGGAATAAGCCTCTGTCACACGTGCTCTGCGACACGCATCACGTGGATCTACAGGTGTAACTCGTAGAGTCGACTGTACCGCGCTACCTACATATTTAAGCACATACTCCTACAACGCGTTCGATGAAATGTAAAGCGCTGTTGCACGGAGTTACCCTGTACAAGATCAAGCAGAGGAATAAATTAGAAATCACACTAAACTTGTAAATCTCACAGAGCTCATAGCATCTCTCCGACGGAAATGGGCCGACCCGTCCACAATACCTGGATGAACGACAACCGTTGTGGAAGAAGAGTGCTAGACTTGAGACCGGAATTCGCAAGAGACGGGTGATAGATAGGGTGCGAGGTGGTCCGACGACACAGCTGCGAAATGCATGTCGACACTCGATGCTGCCTGCGGGTCGAAATGTCGTGCGAAGTAGCTAAAGTCAAAGTTCACCCAGGAGTGGCCAAAATTTTATGATAAAATTAAGTGATAAAAAAAGAGAAGACAACTGCGTTCGAAGAAAGTGCTAAAGTAATACTCGATTCCTTCGAATAGACTGCAATTTTGCAGAGTCTGCGCCGTCTTATTCGCTGACTTTGATGAAACCTTAGCGACAACGAACGCCTCTACTCCGCGCCCGCCCGCCTCTTCCCCTCCAGACACGATTTAATCAACTCACCACGTGCTAGAACCTCCATAAACCGTCGAGAAAAAATCTTTTTTTTTCTTTCGCAAGATCAATACTCTGAAAGGAATAGGGCGGGTGGCTTTAAGAACAATAAGAGCACCTACAGAAACAAGCGGGGAATCAATAAGGTACACGAGCGAACAACGAGCTTCTATAAATATACAGAGTGAGCTGGGACGATAAGGGAGCTACAGCGGTTATAGACACAAGAATGATTTTCGAAAGAAACATTTCTTTGACAAACAAGTGAATGACGCCCGCAGCCCCGGGCGGAATTTGCGTCTGGTGGTTCATTCCGCGGTCTGGAAGTATATAATATGTACTTATTATGTGTTATTATTTCAATCATTTAGAATTTAGATTATATTCTTGGGTAGTGACAAAAAACGCGTCAAAAGGTATTAAAATTCTCGACAAAAAAACTCGACATTAAGAGTTCAGTTTTTTAAACGACACATACATAGGTACATACGTATAAAGAAATATATTATACTTTCCAAGAAAGTTTCTACCTCCTTAATTCATATCCTAGCTTACTCTCTCCACCCGCAGCCACAGCCTGTGTATGTAGAGTTTGCCTCGAGTTTTCTAATAAACACGGCGTAAAGACATCACGTTCGCGGCCGAGATCACTGCGGCCCGCCTTCGCCCCCGGCCTCCGCCCCCGCACAGCCACCCCTAAACAACCACCCCACACCACTGTCTTCGAATCAGCACACCGTTGCTTTCTGAAGCTCTTTTCTTTTTTTATTTCATCTACCTACCCGATACTCTGTGTGCACGTATGTCTGGAGCGGAGCCAAGTGTCGAACCGCCCCAACTCAAAAGCTGACGAGAATGTCCTATAAAAAAAAAACAAACAGAGACTCAGCAATTGTCTTTGCCTGAAATTGAGTTATTATTTATTTCAGACAGATTTGCAGAGCTTTCAAACGTTTTTATAAATACCAACTATTTGAAAACTCGACATCTTACGCTTTCATGATACGTTGCTGATGTATGAAATGAAAGGAAAAGATAAACATCTAATAATCAATAAGAACACATATTACAACTGTAAACTTTGCTCTGCTGCAAAGTTTCTAAGCATAATTTTCTTTTTTTGATTACAGGAGAATAGAACTTAGAACTTTAGTAGCAATGAGCCTTTCTTTGTCGCGCTCCGGTTTGCGTTTTACATTATGTATTGTTATTCATTGTCAGACATTTAAAGACGGCGTAGGCTTAGTAATAGGGTACGAAACGGAACCCTAAAAACGTGTGTACGAGCTCAGCGGACATTTGAACCGTTGACTAAAGCTATACGTGGAGTTGTAAGTGAGACCTGCCGGACTATGGAATAGAATGACCCGTCGCGTCGCCTCCGCCGCCTCCACCGCGCCGCCGGCGGCGGCGTCGCCCGTCAGCGGTCATCCATTTGTCCGAACGACTCGGCGACGACTCCCTCTACCTTACAAATTATATCCTCACAAAACAACCAGGAGCGAAGCGCCGGGCCGCGACGAGCAAATTGATGGAATCCTAATCTTATTGCCAGAGACGCAAGGATGAAGTCTGCTGCATGCCACTTGCGGCATCGATCCGTGTCGCCCGGGGCGGCGCGGCTGAGGGGGCCCGACGACGAAGGATGCGCGTCACGTGTGCCCCCTACCCGCCCCTCTCCCTCGTCCAACACCCCTGACTCCTGTCGCGCGGAGCCCTCCCGACATCATTGTCCTCGGAAAAATAGTTGTGAACTGGCGGAAATTGAGCGATGTCAAGTACTGATTAAATATCTATGAATTAATACAAAAATCGCACGCTCCGTTTCGTGTAATAAAATGTTGTTAGATAATGCACCGGATATTACATTCCTGGATATAGAGACGTGCGCCATAAACGTAGTACGTCTGAACGTATGCTTCGTGGCTTCTCGTGCAAGAGTCGCGAATGTATAATTATTAATTAGCATAATCTCAATGTCAAGGAAATCGCATTTAAACGGACGAAATTACTTACAATCAATAACTGATTGAACAAATCAAAATAATAAAGTAGCGCTACGGTAAATAAAAACAATTTCCCTGAGAAAATTTCTAAATAGATCTTGAATTAAAATTACGTTTCTAACTCCGCCCCTGAACGTGGTACTCTACCTACCCACGCGTGAATGTATAAACATTTCAGATAACAGAAACTCGTACGTACTCGTATTTTACGGCAAACCTTTGAGTCCCTGAAGTCCCATTCTATGATCACGGTGAGCGTTCTCGACCTTTCGATGTAACTTTCTCTTTACGGGGCGACCGCGGCGGCGGCACCGCGGCGGCGGCGTGGCGTGGCGCGGCGCGGCGCACCTAACATTATGTACCCGACCTACATAGGTAGGTATGTTATGTTTCGTCGCCAGAAACTGCAAGTACGAAATTCGACTGAAAGCGTCGCAGTAACACAATTTCAAATCCGACCGGAGGGGATTGTGCAGTACAGTCGGACAAGTAGCTAACTTCATGCAGTCAAAGTGAACTTCCAAGTTAGGTAGATACTAAAGCTATGTAGGTATGCACTCAATAGGCGGAACCGAAGGCGGAACACGAACTCTTAAATTGGAATGCGAACACTTAAGCCTGATACAGTTCACACTTCGATTGATACTTGTCTCTACAAAATAACATTAAACTGAACTTAAATTAATATAAATTAGACGACGATATTTTAGTCCGCCATATAGCTGGTGTATGGCGGCGAGACGACGACGCACAGTGTGAAATATTGCCTAAGTTGCGGGCATCCATGTTTTATAAGTGCGTTTGATAGATCTTACTGAGGAATAAAATCTTGCGGAAGTAACCATAGTTTTTTTTTTTTTTGCTTACTTTTGGAATTACTGTGAAACTCGAGAAAACCCCATAGAAACCATAGAAACACAATATCTCCTTTCCAAAACTTTTTTTACCAATTATAACGTTACTAAATTATAAAAGCCTTTCAAAAGTACCGCTGTAGTTGAAAACAGAATAAAAAATAGTGATTCTAGGCTACAAAATTCGTATTTGTTTCAATTAACGTTTTATTCTCAATAAACATTTTATTTTTCGCAAACCTTACAAGATTGGCAATGTTTTTGAAGTATATAAATATAATTTTTCTATCACCCCTTTCCCAAAAAAGTCTCACAAAAATATTGCAGGACTTCAGAGTTATTAATTTTTACATTTTCAGCTTAGGGTTGTCACTTTTAAAAATACATTTTCTATATTTCTTCTTTTTTTTTAATTTAGTCGTTTAACATTCGTATGTGATATGATAATATTGTTTACAAATAGACGACGCGACGACACGGCGGCGGCGGCGGAGCAGTGGCGGCGCGCGCGGCGCGGCGGCGCGGCGCCTCACTGAGTTTGGTTTCGCGAAGTGGTATTATCGGTTGTCTAATCTAATCTAATCTTCCTGGCCTCCCGAGGGAGGTCATGCAAAGTGTCTGTCTATGTTTCAGTAGATGGAAATAGAGGTTCTACAAAAGTGGCAGTTTTCAATTTTCATTTTTAACCCCCGACGCAAAAAGAGTGTTATAAGTTTAACGTTGGTGTGTATATGTGTAAGGGTGTATGAGGGTGTGTGTGTGTGTGTGTATGTATGTGTTTGCCCACTCCCTAAAACGAGGCGTTTCGTCCGTCCACACTAACGAAACCGAGGCGCCGTCAAAAGCGAGACCGCCTCGGATTTGACAGGAAAATTCTAATGGCAGATTTGAAATCAGCGACCCCTGATTGGTCAGAAAACGTATATTTGACGGACCAATCAGAGCAGATCAAATTTTACGCCTCGTTTTTGGTAGTTTTGGCAGGTTGTGTAAGTGTGTATGAAAATGTCTAAAAATACGTAGTTCCAGTGTGTATGCCATAGGTGGCGCTGCAGTCGCAAGTGTGTATCCATCGGACACGAATTCGAGACCGCCTCGCTTTTTTAGTGTGTAATGTGTGTGTAAGTGTGTTTAGTGTGTATCCTAATCTATGCTATAATTACCGAATCTGAGACCTTTTCATTAATATTGTTACCTTGTAAATATGTGTATGGGGAGCGCACGCGCCACCGACCCCGGACCCGCTCCGGTCCCTTCCTTCCTTCCGCGGATTCATTGAATGAGTCAAGCAGTCCGTCAGTCGCCCGGGTGTCGCCCCACAGAGAGGCGGTATTTATTTATGATGAGTAGCTTCAATTCAAATTTTCAAATTCCTTTCTATAAAAAAAATTATACTTTCATAAAAACTTTCATCCCCGATTTTCAACCCATTAAAATCTGAAAATCCAAAAACCCTGAATTACGTTATTATTTGTTTATGAAGAGTAGCTAAAATTAAAATTTTCAAGTTCCTGCCTTTAAAAAAATCGATAGTCCCATACAAATTTTCATCCCCCATTTCCACCCCTTAAAATCTGAAAATTCAAAAACCCTGAAACACGTCATCATTTGTTTATGAAGAGTAGCTACAATTAAAATTTTCAAGTTCCTACATTTAAAAAAATCTAAACTCCCATGAAAATTTTCATCCCCCATTTCCATCCCTTGAAATCTGAAAATCCAGAAACCCCGAAACACGTCATTATTTATTTATGATAAGTAGCTACAATTGAAATTTTCAAGTTACTATCTATAAAAAAATTACTTTTCCATAAAAAAAATCATCCCCGATTTCCATCCATTAAAATGTGAAATCCAAAAACCCTGAAACACGTCATTATTTATTTATGATAAGTAGCTACAATTAAAATTTTCAAGTTCCTATCTATAAAAAAAATTATGCTTCCATAAAAAATTTCATCCCCGATTTCTACCCCTTAAAATGTGAAAATCCAAAAACCCTGAAATACGTCTTTATTTGTTTATGAAGAGTAGCTAAAATAAAAATTTTCAAGGTCCTGTATTAAAAAAAATCTATACTCCTATACAAACTTTCATCCCCCATTTCCACCCCTTAAAATCTGAAAATCCAAAAACCCTGAAACCCGTCATCATTTGTTTATGAAGAGTAGCTACAATTAAAATTTTCAAGTTCCTACCTTTAAAAAAATCGATACTCCCATAAAAATTTTCATCCCCCATTTCCATCCCTTAAAATCTGAAATCCAAAAACCCTGAAACACATCATTATTTATTTATGTGAAGTAACTACAATTAAAATTTTCAAGTTCCTATCTATAAAAAAATTTATCCTTCCATAAAAAATTTCATCCCCAATTTCCACCCCTTAAAATGTGAAAATCCAAAAACCCTGAAATACGTCTTTATTTGTTTATGAAGAGTAGCTAAAATAAAAATTTTCAAGTTCCTGTATTTAAAAAAATCTATACTCCTATACAAACTTTCATCCCCCATTTCCACCCCTTAAAATCTGAAATCCAAAAACCCTGAAACCCGTCATCATTTGTTTATGAAGAGTAGCTACAATTAAAATTTTCAAGTTCCTACCTTTAAAAAAATCGATACTCCCATAAAAAATTTCATCCCCCATTTCCATCCCTTAAAATCTGAAATCTAAAAACCCTGAAACACATCATTATTTATTTATGTGAAGTAACTACAATTAAAATTTTCAAGTTCCTATCTATAAAAAAATTTATACTTCCATAAAAAATTTCATCCCCCATTTCCACCCCTTAAAATCTGAAAATCCAAAAACCCTGAAACCCGTCATCATTTGTTTATGAAGAGTAGCTACAATTTAAATTTTCAAGTTCCTACCTTTAAAAAAATCGATACTCCCATAAAAACTTTCATCCCCCATTTCCATCCCTTAAAATCTGAAATCCAAAAACGCTGAAACACATCATTACTTATTTGTGATAAGTAAACAATTAAAATTTTCAAGTTCCTATCTATAAAAAAATTTATACTTCCATAAAAAATTTCATCGCTGATTTCCACCCTTTAAAATCTGAAAATTCAAAAACCCTGAAATACGTCATTATTTGTTTATGAAGAGTAGCTAAAATTAAAATTTTCAAGTTACTGCCTTTAAAAAAATCGATACTCCCATACAAATTTTCATCCCCCATTTCCACCCCTTAAAATCTGAAAATTCAAAAACGCTAAAACACGTTATCATTTGTTTATGAAGAGTAGCTACAATTAAAATTTTCAAGTTCCTACCTTTAAAAAAATCGATACTCCCATAAAAAATTTCATCCCTCATTTCCATCCCTTAAAATCTGAAAATCCAAAAATCCTGAGTTGTAAAATAAACCTGTGTTCTAAATTTCAGCTTTCTAGGTCTTGCGGTTTAGGCTGGGCGATGATGATTGAGGCGGGCGTATAGTTTTATTTATATAAAATATAGATATAAAAGCGAGACCATATCCCAAGAACGACAACAAAACAAAAAAAGTAAACAGATAACTAAAAATAATTATTTCATACACTCGAAATCCGAGGTGGGTAATACACACATGCGATTCAATATACGAAAGTGAGACCGCCTCGGATTCAGGTAAAATAAAATACCGAAAGCGAGGCGTTTTAAAAAAATTCTCATACACACTCTAAATCTGTTGAAAATGACGAAAGCGAGGCTGCAGCCTCGCTTTCGTGCACGCCTCGGATTCGGGTGTGTTAGCACTTTTCTGAAAATTGCAATATCTCATGCAATACGCCATCTATCGAGAAACGGGAAAGATTGTCGTATACCTATATTCAAGTTACATCACATACAGACACAAAACATTGTGAAATACCGTTGTATCACTAAGGCCTCGTTTTCGTGCTTCTCAACAACTAAACACAGACCGCCTCGCTTTGGGGACTGAGCAAACAAGGGTGGGTGTGTCTGTTTGTAGCATCGTAGCTCCCAAATGATCTGATTAGGATGCGGTTTTTTTTATTAGAAAGATGGTTTAATCGGGATGGTTCTTCGCTATGTTTGTAATCAAGTAATTAAGTAATCAAAGAATTAATTATCTTAAAAGTTGGACCTATTTGCATGCGTTTTTTACCTGACTTTTTAAGGGTCGGGGTTTTCTAAATTTGTAATGTTGTATTTTTCTGTCCTTATGTCTAGGTATCGTATAATTATAAATATAAAAAGTCCTTTTTTGCGTTCTACTTGTGAACGTTCGCACTTTATTCACAATGTTTATTAGGGTTCCGTATCCGGTACGGAACTTACTAAGCCTAAGTCCGTTACTAAGCCTACGCCGTCTGTCTGTCTGTCCGTCTGTCCGAGGACTATATCTCTTGGTCTTGAACCGTAATAGGTAGCGCATTGAAATTTTCACAGAATGTGTGTTATTATGGTCGATATAACAACAAATAAGAAGAATAATAAGAAAAAGTAACGAATTCGCGGGGGTCCCCATACAAGCTACTAAAAAGTGTATGCGCGCCATCTACTGAAAAGAGTATGGAGCATTTTAACTATTACATAGATGGCGCTGACTATGACATGGCGATACGAAACCCTCGGTGCGCGAGTTCGACTCGCACTTGGCCGGTTTTTTTATTATTTTTGTATGTTAGTACTAAGCATGTACTCGCCATTAAGTAGATAGATGCAAGGCCGAATATAAAGAGAGCAAAAAACGTCCCGACCAGGGGTTCGAAGAATCTTGGTCGTGACGTATTTGTACCCAACTGCGCGAAGCAAAAAGAAAAAAAAATCGGCTTTGCATCTATTTAATGAAGAAATTGAAATTACTGAGAACTTGTGTTTTATATGCCATGCTACCTTATAGAACCGGAGGTGAATCACGAATGTGTTAATTCCATACTAAACAGATTCACAACAACCAATCTGCGCAACGACATACCAACGGTTTTCATAGTTTTTCAAAGTAACATTTTTGAAATGATTAGCGCAGCTTTCGTAAGCTCCCTTAAATAACAGCATTAATTTATTCATTGAAAGTACATAAGTAATTCTCGCGACAGAGGAAACCCTGCCTAAGTCAACAATAGCAAGCAAGTGAGGCGGGCGGCGGCGCGGCGGGGCGGGCGGCGCGGAGCCGGCTGTACGCAATAACAAGCGGCGGAGATAATATAGATTCCAACTCATGCACCACCATTGTCAGTAGTTGCGCGGAGGCTCGTACGCTGCTCCGATTATAATAATATACTTGAGAACTGGGAGCCTTTTTGAAATGAGATAGGACAATTTGGAAATATCTCACAGTTAAGAAGCACCTGTACCTAATTATGTATTCAAAATATTTTGGAATTTCGTGATATTCTTACGCAAAGCCGTTACATGTAAATGTGTTACCTAACAAAAAAAAATACGTTTTTCGCACACCCGAGCATGAGATACAAGATCTTTTTTTGTTCAAATTATGTTCAAAATACATAGGTTTTTGAAAACTAAAAGAATAAAGTGTTTTATGAAAAGTAAACAAGAAAATAAAATTAGGTGTTTACGACTCACAAGGAGTAAATAAAACTGTTGGACAAAAAAAATACTTAGTGGATCGCATTAGTAGACCTATTTCACAAAAGAGTTACATCCTTATTTAGATAATTTACTTATAGTTTATATATTTTGAAATTTATATGTACCTAGGTACTTTTTTATGGTAAGCTGTCTGTCTGTCTTTTCTATTTTCACAAAAAGAGTACTTACATTTCACTATCATCGACTATATAATTATATATTCATCGACTCTCATGTAAATATTATATTGTATTCTTTAAAATGATTTTGGACCAATAAAGTGATTTCTATCTTTCTCGTAACAATAAATTCAGTAAAACAAGCAAACATCTAGTAGACATCATTAATTATTCCCCGATCCAGCCGGCAGTAAGTAAAGTAGACGTCGCTATTGGAGATTTCCGGTCCGGTTACTGTGAAACTTCTTTCCTCCTCCACAGAATTCATGAGAAAATGTTCCCAAGAATCATCGATGTGCTTCGTCCGGTATGCCATCAGCAGGAGACAGGGTCAGGTGTTAGTCTAGCCAGTCTAATTGGATGCGAGGTCAGCAGAGGCAGAAGGGACGCGCAGAGGTTAGCGTGAGGTCACGTGAGGTGTCGGCCGGTCGCTAGAGCTAGACCTACGTAAGTATTAACTACTGCCAATCTTTTTGAACATATATGGAGTGTTCGGGATAGGGTTTCGTAACCGCAGGGTTCGAAAGGGGAAAATATTTGAAATAGAAAAGCTCTGAAACTTTTTCCCAGATTCGGTCATTTTTGGTGAAAATCGTTTCATCGAGATTTGGTGGACGGTTAACGTCCGCCTTTATTAAATAAAAATAAAATGACTAACTTGCATGCTTATTGCTTAACTAGTAGAATTGAATCATTTAGGTAAATTTTAAACACTTATATTTTAATGACATCAAAAGAAAAAGGGGACTGAACTAATTCATTGCACTCCCTAGACCTAGACAGCGCACTACTGTTGTCAAATCTCCCCAACCATACTGTGCATGGAGTTTTTATTATAATTTAAAATTTTTGTATGAAAAAAAATATACGGAACTTAGATTTGAGTGATAAGGATTTTTTTTTTCTAATAATGAGTACTTTTTATTCCTGAAGTTTCTCAAGCCTATCCTGAAACAACCTGTATATTGATCACGACATCCCGTTTTGTAGATTTCGCCGTATTTTGTTGTGGATATTTAAATATTTTATATTATTTCCCATTTATTATGTATATATATATACAATTAATATATTATATAAACAATTAATATAATATCTATATTCTTAATTTTATTTTTCTGATAAAGGCATCGTACCTAATAGTTCATTAAATTGTGGTATTTAGGTATCTATTGAAAATAGTGTACTTACTTAAATATTTTATTATTGAATTTAAATTCAATACACAGATTTAATACATGAAATTAAATAGGTACATAGATTTTAAGAAAAGATAACAGATGAGCATCGACGGCATTTTAAGTTCAAAAATTTTAGTTATACATACATACATACATATCACACACGCTGAATCCCGACAATCGGGGTAAGCAGAGTAATCGGTGTTGTGTTGCAAGAACTCTGGTAAATTGCAGCACAACACCGACCACCACGTTTCGCAAAGTATTCGAACAAGATTCAATCGATCAAGCAGCAAGTAAGGCACGAAGACCCACCTGCTGCATGACTCGGTGGAAGTACCGTGCCAAGGTGAGAGGTGGCGACCCTGTCGCCCTTTAGCACGGCATCTTGTCCTTATCCCTTAGTCGCCTTTTACGACATGCATGGGGAGAGATGCAGTGGGGATATTCTTTTTAAGTACCGGCACCACACGGTACTTTTAGTTATACAATTTTCACAAAATGTCATAAACATTCCGGCGACACGAACGCCGATACTCGTGGGCTCCACGAGCGAGGACGCCGCCGCCGCGCCGCACCGCGCCGATGGTCACCATCGATGGTGATGATGTTGGACGGTCGACGGCGCAGGAGTTTGGCTTGCCGGGGCGCCTGAATGGCATTATTGTGTGTTGGTTGTGTGCACTATCGTCTAAAAAAAGTTATAAAATAAGAATTTTCAGTCAGTTAACTTTGGTCGGAGCGAAGCTTTAGAGCTGGTTGGCCCCGGCTACGGTTGCGGCTGCGAATGCTTCAAGTCGGAGCTTTATCGTTCAGTTCGTAATTCGTTTGTGCAAAGTTAAATGAATTGACGCGGAACAGGGCTGAGCGGGGGCGGCGCGGGGGCGGAGCGTGGGCGGGGAGGGGCGGAGTGGTTGATAGACAAAGCCCGTCGAAGCAGTTAAATACCAATTAGGATCTGGCGGTAATTCAGTCGGGAGATAAGCGAATACCTGAACCCGTTGAGACGTTATTAGACCAAAGATGTAAAGCTACCTCCAGCACGGACGAATCACGAAAAGACTCAAATAATATTGAGAAGGATCTATTACTATTATTATATATTACAAAAACTACGCTGGGGACGGGCTGCCTTATTGGGCAAAGAAAAGCACAACACTGGTGAAGTGGTCAGCCCACGTATTGGCAAAGCCAAAACATCACAGGAATAAAGGATTAAGTGGAACCTGAGCAGATCCTAAGAAAACACAACCCACGTCGAATGAGCTGCGACAATGCGTGATGAATTGTAAGTTGTTATCTCGGTCACCCACGCAAGAATTCTATTGAATTCCATTCAGAGGAAGGTAGGCATGTATACATATTACTTACGTAGGTCCCCATGAACCTTAATCTAGTCGGCGGCGCCGCGGTGTACTTTAGGTTTACTTTTGTACTTTATATCGAGAACTAGATGAAGTTTCATGGGGACAAAATCACGGACCTCTTTGATTGATGTCGACAATAAGTTGGGTAATGTTTTATTTACTATTCGAGAGATCAATTATTTGAGTAGACTTCAAATAAGAGTTTTAGGAGGCGAAATGACGAGACTAGCGAAAGGCAATTTCAAATAAATTAATAATGGAGCTCATTACAGTGCGAATCAGACCTACAACATTCCAACATTATAAAGGTTAAAAGACAGCCTGCAATACTTAACTGCCGATGAATACAATGTCAATGTAAAACACACAGAACGTGTAATAGCTGCCCAACACCAACACGTAGTCAATGTGAGGGGGAGGGGGCGGGGGTGGCGACGCGAAGTCGGAGCCAACGTTTTATCAGTTGCTAAACTTCTTCGAGAATTTATTAAATGAATAGTCAATATAACAGGGCTCCCGATGACAAAGTCGGGACGAAGTTAAATAGCAATTAGCCGGAGCGAGTTTCGCTCCCGAAACTCTCCCGCGCCGCGCCGCCCCTTACCCTTACCCTTACCGCGGCCGCGCGGGGTTGTTCCGGCGTCCTGACTGTGCGGTGTGCTGGCTGTAGGAGGAAAGGAGCAGGGAGAAGGAATGTGAAGGAAACGCCTGAATTGAAGATAAGGAAGTTCAGAAATTAGTTAGATACGCACCCAGCCTATTGTCTCTATTATAACGATTATGCTTACTTAGGGAAATGCTAAGTGGGTTTATCTTAATTCGCAATGGCTTCTTTAGAACTCACAACGAATTTACTGAGAATGTCGGTCTGGGTCGCCAATTAAGATTTTATCTACAGGGTTAATCGACGTATTAACTGAAACCAAAAGACATTTCCGTGTCTGAATTGCTAAAATTTTAATTTAGTTTGTAAAATTTTAATAAAAAGTAATTTATTCTTGCCCGTAGCATGTACCTATATAAGTAATTACGTAAGTATTAAAATAATTACATCTGCAAGCCGCTCTTTTCAGAAAATATTTTGGCCTTTCGTGCTTTATAAGCTAAACATATAAATATCTATCTACCTGTAAGAGCTCGTACCCATACTACGTGACCGATTTTACCTACTTTTTGACCCATTGTGACCTACCGTGGTTTGTGCTCGGACCCCTACTCCTCCCCCAATTTCACGTAGTATTTTAAATACCATAAAATAGAGATTTCTTTATAAAGAAATTGATATTTTTGCCCTATTTAATCAATATTTTAGATCTTAGTGTGGTGTAGACGGTTGGGCGCGGATCACACAACGTTGTTGTATCAAACTGAGATTCGTTGGCTCTCGAACGAAAGGAAAAATTCTCAAGAGAGTTTTGGAATTGAAAGATGAACTACTGAATTGTTTTGATGAAGAAGCAAATGCTCACCCAGAGGCAGAAAATGCTAAGCTGGCTTATCTATCAGACATTTTCAATAAGCTGAACTTGTTAAACACGAGCATGCAAGGACTCAATGAGACAATAATATCAGCAAGTGGTAAAATCAACGGGTTCGCGAAAAAAATTATGCTATAGAAATGAGCAGTAGAAGTGGACGATTTTACCGTTTTTCCAGCTGCTCTAAGTGCCTCAAGTAGCTTGAAAATACATGAAAACAATGAATTTAAAGAAAACATAATACATCAAATGTCTGATTTACAAGAGGGAATTAAAACGTACTTCCCGTCTATGGATACCAGCGCTTGGGAGTGGGTTATTTCACCCTTTGGAGTTTCTGGCGAGGAAAATATAAATAAGGCAACAGAGCGAGCATATGCACAAAAAGAACAACTGCTCGAAGTGTCGTGTGATACAAACCTAAAATAAAAATTCAAAGATGTACCCGTAGATACATTTTGGATCTCGATAAAAAATGAGTATACAGAGATATCAGATATAGCTACTATTACTATTCTACTACCGTTCGCAACGTCATACTTGTGTGAGGCTGCATTCTCAGCACTGAAAAACATCAAATCCAAAAACAGATCAAGACTGCTCAATGTGGACAGTGAAATGAGAGTCTGTTTATCCAAAATTCGTCCACGTATAGAAGATCTGTGTAAAGGTCGTCAGGCTCAAGCACCGGGCTCAAGTATCACTTAGGATCTACTCAGCCTAATGTTTAGTGTTCAAACTATTACTTAGTTATTTGATATTAATCGTATGTATGCTTCCAAAATCTCTAATTGTAATAAAATTATGTATCTACCTACTTGTAAGACTTGTGTTTTCTTTGAGTGTGTCGCCAGTCCAAAAAAAATCTTCAGATGTGTCGCAGAGGAAAAAAAGGTTGAGAACCCCTGCATTGGATGCACCCAGCACCTCTCGCGCCAACACTTGTCCAAATTCCGAAGTCTACAACAGTTGTTGGACAAGAGCGAGCAGCTAAGTATTGAATACATTATGGCGGTGCGGTTGTAGGTACCAGGGAGGCTACTCGCTGCTGAACTGCTTTCCATTTCTGATTATCTGAATTAATTTTTTTAATTTTTTTGAAAAATAAAGTATTTCTATCCAAATTATATAGTTATTCAATATGGAGGGAAAGAAGGTGTGGAACGGGCTCCCAGGAAACAACTTTCCCCACTCCTACAATCCACGGATCTTCAAATCGCGGGTTAATAGCCTTTCCCCGGCAACATTAGTCCACCTCCAAGCCGGGCTGGCACCTCCTCGGCGGTGAAATTGGCAGCGCCTGAGGCTTCGACCTCGGGCAGAGCAACCCAGTTCGGAAGCAATAAAAAAATGGAGAGACGTAGGTACATCCTCCAGTGGACTACGATACGCAGATAAAGGAGAAAGAAAGAAAGAAATATATTTATTCCCTATCCATTGACAGCACAACATAATAATATTACATAGGTTACCTAATTAATTAATTACACATGAGGACGGTGAATCGGAAACCGCTCAGCTTAGACGTAGTTGGACTGCGCGCTGATTTTCAACGCGGCTCCCGTGTTACAATACAGCCAATAATAAATATTACTTACTTACAACAATTTTGCATAAAAACAAAAACAAAATATTAACATTAAGAACATAAATTAATAAGTAGGTACAGTAAAAAAAAAAAGAAAAGAAGAATTCAATTAGCAGCAGAGTGCATACATACGATACGAGTATGTACAGACGACAGCGCTCATTTCTCACACTTCAGGAACCCTGTCAAAATAAAATATTTGATTATTTGTATAATTTTGTAGGGGTTATGATTATGAGTGAATGTTAATTTGACAAGGTTCCTAAAGTGTGAGAAATGAGAGCAGTCGTGTGTACCTTACATAAGCAATTGACAGAAGAAATAATAATTTACAAATAAATGTTTTAGTTCCTTTACTGATCCAATTTTAAAGGTAGATACCTAATACTTCAAGCAATTTGTGTATCCACTGGTACGATTAATTCTATGCGCAAAAACAGGCAAGAAAACTTGCATGGTACATCAGAAAAATTTACAAACTATTTTCAACCCTCTTCCTTTCTGCACACTACACATGTCTGAATATTCCTTCGAAATGTAAATCCAATATAATTGAGGTATTTACCAGAGTTCTTGCACACAGAGCACAACACCGATTACTCTGCTTACCCCGATTGTCGGGATTCAGCGTGTGTGATAGATATGTATGTAATGTATCTATATGTATGATATGTATGTATATATCTATGTAAATCCAATTAACATTTTAATACTATGTATAATTTCGGATTCGCATTTTAGCAGCATTAGTACACCTGGACAGAGTTTCCTATTTTGCTCATGAAAAGGAAAAGAAAGTTGCCAGTTTGCGTGAAGTACCCAGCCCAGCCGGGTCTGTTACGTTGCTCTGTGGAGTACTTCGCACATTTATGGACCATCTATTTGCGAACATAAAACCTTTGATTGGGGATCATTGCGGGTTAGATATTCGCGGTGGGTTATTTTATTATGACTAAACCCTAATCCGGAGTTACGCGAGATTTACGGCGTAGTAACATCGGGCCGACATTCAGGCGGAGCCCGGGCGGGGCGGGGCGGGAAGAGTTCCCGGCGGAGCGGCGAAGCAGCCACAATCTAGTAATGCGAACGAACAAATGCAAGAGACCTGCAGGTCTATTCTTGTAAATTCTGACAGCGGACTCAGCGCTGATGTTGGGCTGAGAGCCACTTTAGTAAGTGGCTCTCAGCGCCACATCAGCGCTGAGTCCGCTGTCAGAATTTACAAGAATAGACCTGCTGAACACTAGTAGTGTTTGACTAGCGGCCGCTTTCACCACCTTTGGCTACAATTTAGGCGCAAGTTACATTATTTTATATTATATATAATATATTAAGTAAGTACATATAAGTCAATGGTAGGTGCCTGTTATCTCCTATCAAATGTATGAGAAAAATATCACTGTAACCGACAAATAACTGTGGGACTTGATTTGGCCGGAGGTGGTGAAAACGGTGGTGTCAGTCAGGATAAAAAAACAGTTTTATTTTGTCTACACATTCCTCAACTCTAGTGATTTTACCATAAATAAATAAATAAATAATCTCCTTGCTACAAATACTCAATCTTATCTGTAACCGCATCAAATGTATTTCTGCTCTGTTGCATTTATAATTAATTAGTGATTCTGAGAGAGTCCCTACATATTATAAGATTCCCGTCCCGTACGGATACGGAACCCTAAAAACAACAGATAGAGCGGAACAGTGTTGGCGTACCTACGAGACAAAATGTGCCTTATTTCAGCCGAGTATTCATATTCCTTCCACATGCTGTTCCGGAGGTAATTTGTTCGTATGTACTGCTCTACATATTGTGTACATAAATACTACAATATAGACATCGACATACATTACATATGTACTTACTATCTCTTTAATAACTAAGTGCATACATTGCTTGCATTATCAGTAGGTACATTATAATTATGTAGGTATAATTAATTGAAGAGAAACTACCTAACATTCGTATGATAATGTATGGAATTTTCATTACATTCCTTTTTATTAATATACCTGCTTAAAAACAGATCATTGATCTGACTGAACTCTTCCCTTGTCCCTTACTAGGTGGTAGGCTCAAATTGTAGCCGACTGGGTTGGTACCACCGTACTGGATGTAAGATGGCCGCATAGCAGCCTCGGTTATGTTCTCCTCTAGTCCAGTATAGCCAGCAATCCAGGGAAGATCCGGTATGGCACCTACCTTCTCGGAGGTGATATTGGCTAGTCGGAGCATGCGCTTTGGCCCCTCCGACGCAGCCACCCATACCGGATTACATAAAAAAAAAACTCTTGACAACCCTGCCAGTTGGCGTTCGGTCCTGCCTGGCCCGTCTCATACATAACTTTGTGTCCTTGCGTGAAGCGGTTGATTGAAAGAGTCAGAGAGAAGATTTACGCAGAGCTAACTTAATACCAGGGAAATTGACCTGCAAGTATCTGGTATTGCCCGTCGCCAAGTTACTTGAACAATTTTTTTGGCCACCTCGCCACCCCTTGCGGCTCGCCGCGCCCTGGAGAGAAGGGGGTGATGGGGAGGTGAGTTAGGCGGTACAGTGGGTTGGTTGGGGTGGTGGATGGTGGGGGGAGGGCTGGGACTAACGCGCGACGCGTCGTCGGGGATCGGCTTACATTATTGATGACAGTATCATAGCGCTTTATGAACATCCCTTCCCACTTTATTTTACCACCCGAGCCTCCTACATTTTTGAAGCTGTCGGGGCAGGGATGCGGCCGATGGCACATTTGCGTCATGATTGGCTTTCCGAAAGTTTCAGTATTTTGATATTGCTTCAACGCTTTCCCTAAGGCAATTTCCGGCCTAAATATTATGTAATTAAAAAATGTGCAGAAATAAAAAACATCATTAGTTTATTCGTTGTTTTATTACTTTCACAACTTTAGCACTAAACTGGTAACTATCATAAAATATTTACAAATTCAATATATTATGCAATTTCACATGCGTTCTGTAGCGCTCACTATAGATACAAAGAATTAGAGTAAAAGATAATATACAAATGTGTTGTAAAGATAATGGTAAATGTCAGTACAAATTCGTAGAAATGAGTAATTACATTACAATAGGTTACAAGTTGCAGGTCCATTATTTTCTATAGATATATGTTATCCGATATGCAATATTTAGTTTCCGTTAGATATTGAAGAGTATAAGTTCAAGGTGAAATTAATTGTAACTGAAACTAAACTTGTACCTAGGTACCCAATAACATTAATCATACTCCAAGACAACATAGGTACATTGTTCAAAGTAGCAAAGTACAACCGGCTTCAAAAGCAACGATACACCTACAAGAACTTAACTCCAACGCTGCATTCTCATTGGCTGCAATAAATGTATGACAAAGCATCTACAGATGTGTTATATCACCATATCACCTTCAGATCTTGCCATACATATGCGTAGGCACATATGTTGTGTGTAGCTACATAGCTTGTAGTGTTTATAGCTAGTTCAGAAAATTAAATTATTTTGTTCCTGTTTAAAATGTTCAATATAAAAATGAGGACACATCACGGGCATTTCAAATTGACTTGACTATTGGTAAATTGCTCTATTAATACAAGGAGTTATAATTAATACTCTTTTCGATAGCTGCTAATTATAAGCTGCACATTTAACTGACGCTACAAGTATCAAAGCTACTTAATATAACGGCAAGACAGTAATATTACTTAGTACATAATATTACCTAAGTTTTTGCACAAGTTGCACAACATATCGAAATCCATTTATAACTCCTGGTGTATAACTTAAAAACCATTCGTACATAAATTGATGAATGTAGATAAAATACAATAGTCAAAAATGAGAAACATCATTCATAGGGATATGTTCAGGTGAGTATCTAATAAAAACATAAGAGTCAAGAAGAGCCATACCACCATCCTAAATCAAATGTTACTTCCAAATTTCCTAATCACTATGAGAATGTAAACACATTATGTTCATTTCTTAAAATGTTCACGAAACAAGCGAGTCGAAGTCACGTGGAGAGGGTTCCGTACCATTCCGTTTTAGGTGAGAACTTTAAGACTTCATTTTCGTTCAGATTTTCATGTAAACTATAAGAGAGGCCCTATATTTCTTTGTTTTTCAAATTTTAGACTCAGTAGTTTCGGAGATAAGATGATGTGCTTGATTAAAAAAAAATGTTTTTACTTTCTCATTTGTCCCCCAAAATCTAAATTCGTTCATTTACGCTATACCCATGTTTGGGCCATCAAACTCTACTATAATGTACCAAATTTCAAGTTCCTTTTTTTTCCTCTTTTGACTCAGTTAAGAACCCTAAAAACAAGCTAATAGCAATCCAGAATATTTGAATTGCTATAAAGTAAGCAGTGTTTTATTTAATGTTAAAATTTTGTTAATTTAATTTAAATTTAATTATAATAAATATTGACTTAGTTCTAATATGGAATGTACCTTCTTGGCAGTTCTATTTCAAAAACCCATTGCTATCACAAAAAAACTACCGTAATTTTCATAACTTTGTCTCTAAAAGTGAAGACATTTAAAACAGAATATGTTTTTGAAAATATATATACAGGGTGTCCCAAAACTGAACGTCAAGCGGGAACCAGGGAGTAGGCCAGTTTATGACTACCCAGGGAAAAATAAGAAAAAAAATCGGAGCCATTTGTTTTTTATGATATGAGCATTTTTTAAATACGTTGAAAATTTCTCGTACAACATTTTTAGGTACTATGACTACAAATTAGCAAATATAAATGTTAAATTGTTTTTATTGGTAGCCTAAATAACGCTGCTATTGATCAGTAGCCCAAATAAAACCAGAATGCCTGTAGTTTTACCAAAAAAAATTCAGTTCAATTTTTTTCTAAAAAAATAAATGGCTCAGATTGTTTTTCTTATTTTCCCTGGGTAGTCACAAACTGGCCTACTCCCTGGTTCCCGCTTGACATTGAGTTTTGGGACACGTTGTATATTTGTATTTAATATATAATATAATAGACATGGCAGCAGATTCCACGCGGTGCTATGGCCTGATATCACGAGTGTGACGCGACCATAAAGAAAAAAAAAATCTTTTTTTTTTCGCAAAATAGAACCAATTTGAAGTAAAATATAGGTAATTATTATTGAAACTTAACTATGACTACAAATAATACATTTTAAGTCATTGTATTTGGTACGATTGCAAAAATTGCTACTCTGAATGTGTAAACGTGTACAATCATACATAAGATAAATATTAAATAAAGTCTCATCAAAATGTGACGAATGGAATAGATAATAACAGAAATGAATATTTATTAATATAAACATTGCAAATATGCACAAAAAGCGCAGGCACCTCACAAACACACAGAATTGCAAAAATAATTGCATTCAAACATTACATTAAATAAAACATGCATAAGTTCATATTTTATCAGCAGAGGGAGCACACATGATCGATAACAGAGTTAAAACCAAGTCTATGTTGGTACAACATCTTACACAAGTGTTGTGTTGACTCTACTCTACATAAAAGTGTATCCAGCCAGAGTGATAGTCTATCGCTTTCCTTCAGCTCCAACACTGCTTTCAGCTTTTCATTATAAATGATTTCTTTGAACGTTTAAGTAGCATTTAAAGCCACACTAGCGATCTAATGAATTTTAGTAAAATTATATATTATACGTAAATAAATGTATATTTATTGCGACCTTCACCTTAACAGGGTTAATATTATTTTCGAAGGTACCTCTCCCTTAAATATGAGTATTTATACAAGGTGTCGGGCTTCATGGTACATAATATTTCAAGGATTGATTCTAAAGGCGAGAATCAAATGGTTTTGTTATCTTCTATTTCCAAATCTTTAAAAATATATTGGCATACATATGTACATACATGACACATGCTTCTTTCCCAACAGGGATAGGCAGAGACAGGGGGTCTCCATGAGCCACGATCCCGACACCCCTCTGACGCCTCTTCAACGCTCATATTGTTCTTCATGTGCTCGTCGGTTACGGGTACTACGCACATGACCCTTTTTGAGCACATTCCCAATCTAGTGCGTGCGCTGGGGGTCTAGGGTTGCGTTGTCTAGCTGGGGTGTCCCTTCTCAACCCTTCCACTCAAATTCGCTCCATAAAATATACAGGTATTTCGTAAGTGTCCTGTCATCCGTTCTTCCAACATGACTGAACCATCAAATCATTCCTTTCTCGATCCTTTTTATTATAATCTCCTTTCAGGCTATAATGCTCTCGAACCACTGTTTCTCAAACTATCTTTCATAGTAACACTCACAACACACTCATTTCCATAGCATTTATCCTGCTTTCATGCTTCCCAACTTTCACTCCCATACCTACATCAGTGTAGGGGCCAGCACTCCACTATGGACAACCAAATGTGCCCTAGTGGACATACTTTGACTGTTGATAATACTGTGCAACGCCCCATTCACTTGACTGCCAGCTTTCACTTCATTTTCCACTACTTCAATATTTATTTTAGATTCTTACTCACACCTTGAATTACTATGCATCACCAGCCAAACCCTATTAAATATCCTTAGTCATTTTAGATATGGAATGTTAGAATAATGTTTTGGAATGCGTAAGTATATTTGCGGATAAATCATTATTACTTCTTGCATCTTTACTGGTAACATTTACTGCAATTTGATTTCAAATTTGTATTCATTCGTGTGTTCATCGAAATTTTTGGATACTGTTTTCGTATACATACCTACTATTATGTTGTAGAGGTTTTACTGTATCGAAAACTTGACATCAACATTAAAGTACGTAGGTACAAAATTAAATAAAGAATTCGCCGATACGATTTAGAATGAAGCAAGTAAAGTAGTCGGCAAGGCCTAAGTTCACACAAAGACAGCAGTCTGCCAGAAGTTTCCAGGGCAGTTTTATTTCTACAAGAATGTTCATGGAAGACTTCTCCCGTGTGACATCTAGCATAATTTACTATCCTCCTACTTCAATGTACAAATTCAACCTCATTATTTCACATTTCTTGTTTATATTGTTAAACAATACAATACATTATTAAGTTTGTCTCGATGATGGAGATTCGATTATGAGATTAAGTAGCAAATAATACTGAATATATATACTGTTGAGATTGCACATTCGATCAACAGAATGAGTTTATACATTTCACAGTAATGATGAATGGAAACGACTCGTGCTTCCCGCGTCGTGTTCCACTCCACTAACGAATGTTCTACCTTGTTCATTCAGTGGTTCGATTGAGTCAGCGGGCATGTGCAGTGACTCAGAATGATGCCTGTTCATTCTGTGTGCTTTAACAACTGAAAAGAAGATATATTTTTTCATTTAACAAACTAAGTGAAATGCTGTACATAGAAGGATACGATTTCACTTTTGCTATTGGCGAATACATGCTGATGGTGATGATGAGCTATACAGAATGTCGCGAAAATTTTTGTATAGTCCGAAATGAGATTATTTACATTATAATTGATAAAATTATTTTCTTTTAAGTATCCCTTCATTGTCTCTCCAGATTAGAATTTGGAGTAAATATTGGTTGAGAGAGGAGTAGCACTTAATTCTTATATTAGACTGACATCTCTTGAACGGATCCTCTCATGATGACAAGTGTATAAGGCAGGGTTGGCAAAAACCCGGGTTTTTTCAAAAATTATCTACCCACTGGGTTTTTTCGGGTTTTATTGGGTTTTATTGGGGATTTTCGGGTTTTTTCAAACTGCCCCAATTTTGCTCATTTTCTCCGCGTTACGCATTTGTCCAGCCAGTCTGCTTCAATTGAAAGACTTTTCTCGGCATTTGGAATCGTCTGGAGTAAATTGCTGAAAAGACTGGGTGTGGAAAAAGCCCAAAAACTAGTCTCTGTATACCGTTATCTCCGTAACAAGAATCATTGCGAGTGGGATTGGTGAATTAATTAAAGTGTACTAAACAGATTAAACTTTGTTGACTTTACATACAACAACTACATGTGTCAAATAAATCCTACTTAGTTTAGATTTTTGACTTTTTGATAAATAATTATAATATTATAATTTGTTATATCCGTTGTATTTATATTTTTATTAGAAAAATGCAAAGCGAAAATCATTGGAAAAAATACATCCCGGCCAGGATACGAACCTGGGTCTTTGGCTTGAGCCGCCAACGCGATAACCAACTACGCTACCGGACCGTTACGTATTATCTCCAAATTTTCGCTCTCTTGCACCTTCATGATGACGTCGCATAATTTTTGCGAACAGTCAACTTGCACGGTTCAATGTTGAACCTTATGCTGTCGTCACCAAAGTCGTATTTGGCATCGGACACTAGAAGTTGACTTGAGGTTTTTAATAATATTTTATGTTTTATATGTTAGTACTAAGCACGTACTCGCTTTTTATATATATTTTTATTAGAAAAATGCAAAGCGAAAATCATTGGAAAAAATACCTGGCCGGGATGTATTTTTTCCAATGATTTTCGCTTTGCATTTTTCTAATAAAAATATATATAAAAAGCGAGTACGTGCTTAGTACTAACATATAAAACATAAAATATCCGTTGTATTGATTTAATTATTATATTGTCTAATTGTCTATTACTTTATCAATTTTTGTATATTTTGGTAGATTTTTCAACTAAATATTAAACAGTAAAAAAATGGTTTGAATAAATCCTTGTATGTACCTATATAAATAATAAAAAATAATTAATTTGGGGTATAACATAAAATATATCACTCACTGACTATATACAACATAATGCATTCATTATCCACCTCATTTAATTAATGAATATTATGATTCACAGAATTATTAAAATTGTTACTAAAGATAACAATTCTTATAAAGCAAAATCTTCAGATCTTTTGATATCAATTACAGCTTTATAATATAAAAAAAATATTAAACCCACTTTCGTCAAAAACCCTCGGGTTTTTTCAGGTGGGTTTTACCCAATTTAACCCAGTGGGGTTTTTCGGGGTGGGGAAAATCAAGCCAACCCTGGTATAAGGATTGTGTACTGGTTGTAGGGGACACTCACGGCTACAGGAGTGCGGCGAGGGGCGGCGCGGGGGAGGGCGCGGCGGGGGCGGGCGCGGGGGGCAGCGCGTGCACGCGCGCAGACAGCAGGTTGTGCAGGATGAACACTGCCGGCTTAGGGCTGCCTTCCATGTCCAGCTCCTGCACATTAACAAGCTGCTCATCCCACACCAAGTTCACACCAACTTTACATTTTTTTTCCCGCAAGTCGAACAAAAGCTCCATCAAAATAAAAGAAATTAAAACATAAACTAGTTTAAAAAAAGTTCCAGTCATAAATAATGATGCAAGATATATAATTGGTGGATAGTAGGTACTCACTGCGGTATCGTCGTCCCCAAAGTCAAGCCACAACATGGTGCGTGCGTCGTCCGCGGATGCTCGCAGCGCGTGCAGCGGCCGGCGCCAGAGCGCGCGTGCGCCGCCGCGCCCCAGCGACCCGGCCGCCTCCCACACGCACACACCCCCGCTACCCAGCGACAGCCGCGCGCACGCCCCGCGCCATCGGCATCCTGCCACAACCATCACCAAAAACGTTACAGCAAACACTTCGCCACAACGCATGGGGCGTTGTGAAGCTGAAGGAGGACTTGTGATATGTGATTGAGAACCTTTATGCCGGCTACAGACTCTCGCGAGAAGGCTCGCGAGAAGTCTCGCCGAGAAGTCTCGTCGAGACTTCTCGCGAGCACATGATCGATCCACACTCACAAGTTGTTTTCACTTGTGTTCTCGGTCCTTGTCCGATATGGACGACCCTGCAGCAGTTTAGAAAAGGGAATTTCTTTTCAAAATCAATGTTTTAGTTCATAAAAAAAATACAATTATTATAAAAAATTATTTTGTATGAAAAATATGTTTCCTTTTTTTCTCGAACCTGTGCATTTCCTCGCATCAATTATTATTTCACTATAATTCAGATGAATGAACTCAGTCTACACAATACACTTACTAGTAATTTGCGCACGCACCACGGAGAAAATAATTGCGTACGCACGTGCACTCTCCGCACTGTCGCACGTCGCACTGAGACCGAACGAGAATGTGGATAGCGTTCCTTTTCTCGCCCAAGAAAACCCTTTGAAGCGGGAAAAAAAACCGACACTGAGCGGAGAACAGGCGAGCCCGAGAACGAGACATGCGAGAAACCACGAGAAACTATTCATATTCTCGCTTCTCGGGTGGTCTCGGGGGGTTCTCGGCAAGAGTCTGGAGGCGCCTTTCCGAATACAAAAAGAAACTAACTGAAGGTAAACTCTGGCTGAGAGCGCACTGCATGGTGGGCGCCGTCCACTAGCGCCTGAGCAGCGGCGGCGAGGTCGGCGGGCGTGTCGGCGCGCAGCGTGCGCACGCACACGCCCTCCGCGGTGCCGGCGCGCACGCACAGCAGCGCCGCCTCTGCGCCACCCCCCGCGCCCCCACCCCCGCACCCGCGTCGCGCCGTCGCCAGCCGCGTGGCCGCCAGCGGCAGCGCCTCAAGTGGCGCCGCCCACGCCTCCGCAGACCAAGGTGCCACCTCGTACAGCCTTCGCACAACATGCACCTTTTAATAGACTCATTTCACATTTACCTTGTTCCTATGTAACTTCACGTGTATAATTTCACGTGTTGGAAAGATGGAAAACAATATTTTTTTCGCTACGATTGTAGGGAAAAATATTATATATATTTCTATGAGGGTCTTGTACTGGAACAATTGATGTTTCTCGAGATAATTTAACTTGAAAGTACAATTTTCGTACTTTTCGTTATTTTTTGGAGATTTATTTAACACCTTTCCAAAGTAGTAAAATATTTTTTTTTCGCTATGTTTGTTAAGTAAAGACCAATACATATTTATATTTTTTACAGATTTTTTATCTTTACCAATAGCTCAATAATTTCGTTTAAAGTTGACCTTTTGAGTCTTATTTGCGCCTTTATGTTTGTAACTCAATTTATTTATAGTATTACATAATTACTGATAAAAACAAACAACAGTACAAATATTATGTTTCAGCGACACACTTACCTGAGTTCTCGATCTGTAATTGCAACAAATGTGGGTTGCCAACCGTCTGCCTCGTCTGAACTACCAGAGCTACCGGAGGGACTCGCCTGTCATAAAAATAATATTAATAAATCACTTTCATATTTTAAAAATGCTCAGTTAGGTATACATAATTAATAAAAAGTTGCAAATGTGCTAATTAAGGAATAGTCACGCGAGAAGTGATACCTGATGGTGAGGTGGTCGGCGCGCGAGCCAGCCGGCGTGGCGCAGGTCGCCCAGGATGGAGCGGAGGTGCGGGCGGGCGCGCGCGGTGGCGGCGCGGGCGGCGCGACGCGCCACCGCGTGCAGCGCCCGGTGCCACGCCGTCGCCTCCGCCGGGTCGCGCGCGCGCAGCGCTAGCGCGTGCACCCCGTCTGTCACACCACACAACCTCACCTCAGTCTACACTCTAGCTATTCCTTTTGCTTTATTCATTTAATTTATTTGTAATGTTTTTGTAGCTTGCTTTATGAGATGTGTTAAGTGAAAGTTGTATTAAGCTCATATAGTAGTGTTTACAGCTTCTTCAGTTGCGTAGGTTTTTTGAGAAAGGCTGTCCGCTTTAGTCTGCTCTGTTGATTGGGATGATGTGATAAGCATTTGCTGGAAAAATATTCCCTTTTATTGGCACCTCTAGGTAATCTTCTTTTTTATAAAATATAATTCTTCTGTACGTGTGTTTGTCACCTAACTCCTCCTAAACGGCTGGACCGATTTGGTTGAAATTTTGTGTGTATATTTGAGTGAGTCCCTGGATGGTTTGAAAATACAATTGAACCCGGTAGATGGAGTGATAAGTCCACGCGGACGAGGTCGCAGACACAGCTAGTCATATGTACATATTTAATCAGGGTTGGCAAACCACGATGCATTAATAAGTGTTCTCCAGACGTTTAGGTCTCTTTGCAGAATATTTACTTTCGACGCACTGGCATATTTCCAATTTTGATGTCCAGACTTCTATTATAGAAATCTGGAAATCAAAATGTATATAATTTATAAAGTTAAGAAGAGATTTGTCAATATTTGTGTTTGGAATGTCGAAAACTTGAATTTCACACTCGCATATAGTCTGGAGACATGTGTGCCGGTGTGGTAGGAAGGCATAGGATTGATGCGTGTATGACCTGGTGAGTAGATCTCGAGCGTGCGCGCCTCGGGGTCGCGGTGGCGCAGGTCCCGCGCGACGCACGCCAGCAGTAGCGGCACGTAGCGCGTGTCGGCGCGGCGGCGGCGCGGCGAGCGCGGCGACGGCGGCGCCTCTGCCATGAAGCCGCGCTGGAGCTCCCATCCTACCTCGCTGATTATCGACGCCTTGCGGAAGTACGGCGTAACCTCACGCAGGTACTTCACTGTCAAATGAAATTATGTGCGTCCAGACGTGTCCAAAGTATTGTCCATTTCGCCCCAATACATATGGTTTGTATTGCGAAAAAATGTATTTCTATATGTAACTATATTGTGTGAAAATAGTGAATTTATTTTATTTATTGGTCAATGTGAATTCTAAATTTTTTTAATAAAAAGTAATAAGTATTTCAATTCAATGATTATTCTGGCTACGGGTTGCAGCTTTGTGCACGTAAGGCTCAATCCACACTGGGACGGCAGCGGCGCGGCGCGCCGCGCACTTTCGGTGTGAAATAATTTTAAACTTTATCTACATACATATTTTAGAAAAATCTCACAATAATATTAAAAAACCTCGTCCAAATTACATGAAAGCTGACTACGAAATAATACGAAAAGCATTGAACAAAGAAAATTTATCTGACACATCTGAAACAGATGTGACACATGCTTGGACACAATTCAAAAAAATAACACAAGATACATTACTTACACATGTTCCTGTCTCAACACCCAAGAAAAAACTAAGCAACAAGCCCTGGATAAACAAGCAAGTCATTGATATGATTAAACAAAAAAAGCACCTGTGGAGACTTTACCAATTAAATAAATTCCAAAAAATATACGAAACTTACCACAAAGTAAACAACCAAATTGTATATCTGACAAGACAATCAAGGAAAAAGTACCAGGATAATATAATCACTTTAGGGCCAAAAGCTTTCTACGGTTACATCCGGAAACAACTATCCTCCAAAGTTAGCATACCGCCAGCTTTGCGGAAAGCCGACACAAAAGAAATTATAACCGACCACTTCGAAGTAGCAAACACATTTGCAGAACAGTTTAAACAATCTTTTGTACAAGAGAATGATGACCCCTTACCACAAGTCGCTGTTCCAAGAGTAGAGAATACTTTAGAAATGGTAGAGTTTACCCCGGAGAAAGTTCTGAAAGTATTAAAAACATTTAAAGATGAAACATCAATGGGACCGAATGGTATACCTGCAATCTATTTGAAAAGATGTTCCCCAGAATTGTGCCAACACCTTGCATTTATAATGACCTTATCCTTTAAAACTGGCAAACTACCGTTAGACTGGAAAGAAGCAACAGTAACACCGATATACAAAAAAGGGGATAAACTTGCAGCATCGAACTACCGCCCAATCAGTCTGACGAGCATTATATGCAAGGCTATGGAGAAAATTGTCTGTGACTCACTAAGAACATTTTTAACACAAGAAAAAATTATCATCAGCCAACAACACGGTTTTGTACCCAAGCGCTCAACCATAACAAACCTACTCGAATGCATGAACATATGGACCAAAACATGGGATGAGCGTAAGCCAATGGACATAATATACTTAGATTATGAAAAAGCTTTCGACCGTGTCCCGATAAACCGACTTATTCACAAATTGGACCACTTTGGACTCCGTGGGAAACTACTATTGTGGCTGAAAGATCTTCTAGCAAATAGAAAGTTCCGAGTGAGAGTTGGCGAACAACTATCTGAACCTCAACCAGTACTCAGCGGAGTACCGCAAGGATCGATCGTCGCGCCAATCTTATTTGGGATATATCTCACAGACCTACCAGCCATCATGAAACTCAGCTTCTCGCTCTTTGCCGATGATACAAAATTTTTCGCAGACCCTCTTATAAGCCATCAGACCATACAAGACACCCTTGACCAAATTCTACATTGGACAAAAGAATGGCTACTTTCACTCAACAGCAGTAAATGTACAGTACTCCACATAGGGTCTAAAAACCCAAAGTTCTCATACAACATTGGTGGAAACCAAATACAACCAGTTAAGTTGTAAAAGGATTTAGGAGTCGTGATATCAGAAGATCTAAAATGGGAAACGCACATAATTGAGCTAGTGAAGAGAGCAAATTCACTTCTCTATACAATAAGGAAAGCATTCTCCTCCATCACCGCAGAACTGTTTCTGAAACTCTACAAGACATATATAAGACCACTACTTGAATATAGCTACCAAATTTGGAGTCCATATTTTAAAAAAGATATTGACCTACTAGAGAGAGTACAGCGACGAGCAACAAAGATGGTATCATCAATTAAAAAAAAACATATGAAGATCGCTTACAGGCACTGGGATTAACAACTCTTGAGGAAAGGAGACAACGAGGAGACATTATAGAAACCTATAAAATCCTAAAAGAATGCTACGATGTACCAAGTCTACAGTCAATGTACGAAAGGAGCACTGAAGAACGTCTTCGCGGTCACTCATTAAAACTAAAATGGCCCACACATAGAACCAACCCCAGGAAGCATTTTCTGACGCACCGGGTCGTAAGGGCCTGGAACAAATTATCTGAGGACACCGTCAGCGCCCCCTCGGTTAATTCTTTAAAAAACCAATTAGACAAAAAAAAACAAAACAAAAAACAAACAAACAAAAATACTTAAAAACAATACAAGTGCACTCATAAATTAAAAAACAGAATACACGCACCAGCTGTCAGCTGTCAGTGTTTAAAATAAATAAATAAATAAATAAATACCTACTTAAAAAGACCAATATCGCTTGAAAAGTTCGAAAAGGTCGAGCAGCCGCGCGCGCAACCGCGCGCCCGCTGGCATAGGAGACTAGACTCTAGCATAGGCACGCGGGCGGCCAGGCGAGGCGACCCGCGGCAGCGCGTGGCGACGCGAGCCTGCCGCGCCGGCCGCTGCCGGCCGCTGCCGTCCCAGTGTGAATTGAGCCTAACATTTTGAGCCTATTCACGACTTAAACAAAATGTGAACTATCACCATGGGAAACACATTAATGACATTTTGAAGACAAACGCAGACAAAATGGGGATGTTGAATCATAATATCAATTGAATTTAGCCAATAAATTCAATTCAATTCAATAAGTCATTTAAATTTGTTTTCTTATTTCTAACAATATAAAAGCAAGCAGACACCCTGCAAAATCAAATCAATGCCACACATAATTTATTAAATGTAGCAACCTCAGGTCACATGGTCCAAACATTATACTTAGCTATTAATTAATATTTCCACTGCTCACTATACAAGTACCAAACTAGACATGTAGTCCAACTCCTCTTTTTGTTTACGAATACAAGCACCTGCGACCAAAGTACGACCAGTGGTCTTGGACTTGAACTACCATTACAATGACAACTGTCAAAAAAAATACCTCCAATCTTGATCTAATTGAAATGAATGCTTATTGATTATCTACTGTGTTTTCCACTACCTATTAAAGAAATAGAGATTTCATTGTTTTTAAGTTTCTGTACCCCGTATGGAAGCCTAAGCCTGTCTGTCTGTCTGTCTGTCCTGCTGCTGTATCTTGGAAACCGTAATAGCTAGCCGTAGGTACATAATGTGTTATTATGGCGGGTATTACAATTAACAACAAATAATATAAAATATAAACCGTGGTTCGGATTCCACGTTGACTGTAGGTCCCTTCCATTCTTACCTTACTAGGTGGTAGGGTATATCCCGGCCGAGTTGATACCACCGCACTGAGCGTAACGTCGCATCGGTCGAAACGGCTATGTAAATAGTTTGTGCTTTCCGTCCAGTTCAGTGTAGCCGACATGAAATGAAGGGAAGCACTGACATGGCACCTGGTGTTATGGGCTGACATCACGGATGTTGTAGGTGATGAAGCCAACCGTGTCAGTTTCCATAAAAAAAAATCATAAAATGAAAAATTAAAATATATATTAAGATATTTGTATGGGTTCCCATACAAATATCTAAATTTTCAGAAGAGCGCCATCTACTGAATTATCCAAACATTTTATTTAACAGCAAAAATATGAACTTTCGCCGATAGATGGTGTGATACTGAAATAGATACTTACGTGCGAGTGCTACTCTAAAGTAAAATAACAAATAATAAAAACCAACCATTTACGTGGTTGTACGGAAACCTCGGTGCAAGAGATCGACTCGCACTTGGACAGTTTTTAAAATTGGTTTTTAGTAATTTTTGAGGCATTCTGACTGGTGTTATTCCAATGAAGATATATTGAACAAATTACAATTGACAATGCAAATGGTCGTCCGACTTTTGCATTACTCATACGGCAATTAACAACCAACTTAGATGGACAGGCCTGCTAAAGCGGCGACAGGTCAACAGAAAGGTTAATTAATAGTTCTTGTCGCACAAGCTGAATGATGTTGACTTTACTAAGTAGGAAGATGAAGACAGAAGGAAGAGGGCAGATGGCTTCCAAGTTCGTTTAACTTAACAGCCAAATGTACTCCCTACTTAGCCTGTAGGTGCCGACGAATAAGTAATGACCAGATCTAGCCACTTTGTAAGCTTTCAGTAAACATTCTACACATTTTATGTATGTTCAATTAGTATTATTTAATAAAATATGTTTAAATACATTCAATTGTCAGCCTCGGTAGCGCACTAATGCGGTGGGTCGACTGTTGTTAAGCAACCCTGAGCACGGTAAGTATTTGCATGGGTGACCGCTCGACTGTTAAGAGGCTGATCTTGGTTCGGATTCCACGTATACCTGTAGGTTCCTTTCCTGCTTACCTTACTAGGTGGTAGTGTTTATCCCGCCTGGATTGGTATCACCGCACAGAATGAAATGTCAGTCGAAACGGCTATGTAAATAGTTCGTGTTTTCCATCCAGTTCAGTGTAGCCGACATGAAATGAAGGGAACCACTGACATGGCACCTAGTTCACCCGGTGTTATGTGCTGACATCACAGATGTTGTAGGTGATGTAGCGAACCGTGTCAGTTTCCATAAAAAAAAACAAAATCCAAAATAAGTACACATTTAAATCTGATAGATGCAAAACTGAAAATAAATGTAAATATTTAGTCAAATATTAACATTTATTTTTCGTTTTCGACCCGCATAGCAGATTTCAATGTGCCGAGCTGGCCATAATATCTCGGATGTCATGCTATAGTATAGGTTCAACCAATCGTGGCCTATGTCCGGACGGCGGACGGACGACAGCAGGAAACAGGGTCTAGGTATACAATAGTAACGAAACCACATTGTCAACGGATGTATCACCCCTAAGCGTATTTTGTTATATTTTAGCATACCACCACAAACATTCAAAAATAGTAATTAGATATGTGAAGCATGGTCAAGGTTACAGATTGATATTTCTGTATTAGCTTTGTTTAGTATGTTATTAAATTAATGACATTGAAGGCCTTGACTTTTATTTTCCCAATACACAAGTAGGCAAATGCTTCATCCAAATTCATGCATATTAATGCCATATAATTTTAAATAGGACCACTAATATAACAGGCTGGTAATCATACTACATAGTGTTACATATGGATAGCATTCTCATTTTATTCTCGAGCGGTTTGATGCCATGTCATAAAAAAAAAGTTGTGCCCAGGCTTGTTGTTGTTGTTGTTTTGGTTTGGGGTTGGCTCTAGGCCTGCAAACTAATCCCGCTTGGTTGGGGACCTTCATGCAAAACCCCCCAGTCTCCAGCTACCCCAGCCAGCCTATGTCTTCCATGAAAGCCACAAGTCGACCGGGGTGTCTGCAGGCCGCTTATCCCTTAGTCGCCTTTTACGACATGCACGGGGAGAGATGCAGTGGGACTATTCTTATTAAGTACCGACCCCACACAGTACAAACTGCCAAGGCTGTGCCCAGGCTTGCCAAGTGTTTGGTTTTTTACTGAACTATTCAGTATTTCAGCCTCATGTTCGGTGTTCGGTATGATGAAAATATCGAAGTATGAGTGGTTCGGTATTTGCTAAAGTCCATTCATATTACCACATCTATATTTACTGTTTCGCAAAATCGAATCCATACAGATTTGGCGCACTGTTGCCAGCCGGCGTGTGCTGTATATTGTCACATCTTTTGAAGAAGCCAGGTTAATAGGAGCTAGAGAACACACTCTTCGGAAGACCATTCTATATATTTTCGTAGTAACTAATTGCCTTTTTTAGGCTGCTGTACCTCAAAAGAGGAAAAAAGGGAACCCTTATAGGATCACTCTTGTGTGTAGGATCCACAACTTATTTGCTCCGAATCGACTGAATGAAAACAGTTGAAATTTGGGGGTTAATTTTGGGGGACAAATTAGAGGGATAATTTTTTTTTCAGTGCATCATGTGACTTCACAATGGAAAGGGCTTGTTATATAAAAATAGTAAATATAGGTCCTCTTATAGTTTACAGAAAATCCTAAGTCTTAAAGTTCCTACGGAAAACGGAACGAGTTGAACTCGCACTTGACCACTTATTTTATTATAGAAAGCTCAACATATCTCGCCGAGCCACCCAGAAGGTGTGTAACGATGCACAAGGATATTCCATGAAACATTTGTAGGTACTTGAGAAATCTAAGATGAATCTTTGATGTAAATTCATTGGTTTTTTATCTGGACCATCTGGCAAACCTGGTTGTGTAATGTATAAGGTCTTCAATCACTTTCTTAAATGTACATTGGTTCATTTGAGTAGAGTAAAAAATACCAGAGCCACCAAAATACATCTCAAAATTAATTGTACAAAAACCTCTTAGCTCGCACAAACATAAATAAAGATAATATGTTAGTTACCTTCCAACTGCACCATCTTGCCCGCACGCTTCAGAGCCTTGACAGCCTCCTCGTGCGTGGCGTCCTTCAGATCCTCCCCGTTCACGGACAGGATGGCATCTCCCACGTACAACTGCTCAGTGAGGTCTGCAGCCATGCCCTTGAATATCTTGGAGATAAGTATAGGCATGTTGTTCTCTACGCCTCCTTTGATGGAGATTCCGAGCCCGTTGTTGTCCGACTTGACCACCTGCACGAGTCGCTTGCGGTTCGCCACCGCGTCCGGCACCTCCGCAAAGTCCCCATTGGGTGTCTCGGCGTTGTTGTTGTCGAGCGGACCGTTGAGCGTGGTCGTCGCGTCGTAACCATCGTCGAGACACACGCTCAGGTAGTCGTCCTCTAGCGAACAGTGCACGCGATACCAGACACCGCGCACGAGGGTCTCCAGCAGCCCGGCGCGACCTCCTCCAGCCCCGCCGCCGCCGGCGCCCGGCGACTCGCTGCCCCCACTAGACGTTCCGTTTTCAACCATCGCACCGTTCACAACTCCGCCCAGTGCCCGCGGAACACACTCATCCTCACTGAACTGTCGCCGCGTTATCCGCACCAAATCTTTGCACGCTCACACTTCCTTACTTATTTTACGACTTTTATTCATATTTTCTCGCTACACACAGAAAACCTTACCAGAAACCCAACCCTGGACCTAGCACTGGACTTTCGAATTCGATATAAATATCCTCTTTGAATTCGATCAATATTAGCACGAACACGAACGATACTGAGTGACATTTTAATTTGACTTGGCTGGCTGGCTGGCTGGCTGCCTGACGGACGAGTCAAAATCACTAGTCAACTGTCACTTTACCTAACTTTTCCAATTCACGAACTGCGTACCTTCGCGGGGCCGGTCAAAACTGGATCTCTATCGCGTCGCGTATATAGTACGATCTCTTGGTCTTGGTCTCCTTGCTTATCTCTGTGCCTGCCCGCTCGCTCGTCGCATGCTCGTCGCCTCTGGGGACTTGCTGGGGACTAAATTGTTGAAAGTACACTCTGCGCATGCCCACATTTTACGCTGTCTGTCTGTCTGTACACTAGCTATAATAATTCAGACACTCTTATATTATACTAGTCTAGCTAGTATCTCTAGCTAGGTTTATGCGCAAACTCCGCCGAGTAGGTGAGCGGGGGGGACGAGACGTTATTCGTACAGCGAAGGCCGGCTCATCATCCCTGTCAACGAGAAACGACACCTAACAAAAACGACATGCGCCCGTCTCACTCAACATTAGGTGATTAATTAAAATTTAACCCTGGTTATTTTTGACGTGATGATGTCACGTCTTATAAATTGATGTACACCGGCTGCACGCACGAAGAAGTGTAACGTTCCATCTAAACCTGTGTGTGCAAGCGAGAGCGCGATAGAGACCTGTGTGTGCAAGCGAGAGCGCGATAGAGAGGCATATACAATAGTAGAAAATACAAAATATATTTCTCCGTCTTTTGCGAGCCTCGAGGCTCGAACCCGCGGTCCCTGCCACCATCACTGACCAGACGTGTTATCCACGCAGGCTATCGACCGTGTAATTATCTCTGCAAATTTTCTCAACAGTATGTATGTGAATTTCATGGAGCGACATCTAGCGTCAACATCTAGCGTCAATATTAAATTAAATACTTCAGCCAGCGGTATTCTTGATTTAGCAGTTAGGTAATTGTTGCAACGTTGAACATGTAAATGGCGTTTTGTAGGTTTTTTATATATAAATTAAACAAAAATTAATATTCGTTATTTTCTCATATTTTTTATTAGTTATTATCACATCTTTATCATGTACTTATTAATTTCACATGGTAAATATCCGCCGGAACTGATTTACTTTATGACATCATCACGTAAAACTATCGTCCGTAAACCAACTTTACAGACAACCAATTTTTTTTTTAAGTGAAAACTTCTTTAGCGGCGTTTGGCACTTTTTAGGTGGGTAAAAAATGTTAAACTCGCGTCAGATCTCGAAAAGCGTCAGATTTATTTTTATTATTTAAAATGTAACTTTAAGTCATTGAAGGGTTAAGCTACGACTGGCTCGGGATCATGTTCGTCTCTCAGTGACAGTAAAGCCGAAAGCGAATCAAGGGAATCCGATATTCGTTTGGTCGTTTATGTGATTTCGTGGCTCAATGGTAAGAGTGTAGGATTTGTATTTTTTGACCATGGGTTCGAATCCCTCAAAATTTTTCTTTGTTTTTTTTTATTTTGTTTTCTTTTTTAAGCAATGTTACGGTGTTTACATTTTTTTAGGGTGTTTAGTTTTTTTTATAACCACCTAAGAATTATTTTCGGAAATACAAAAAGTTTTTTTACACCACCAAAACATTCACCATACTATTTGAGGGATGATGAGGCCGGCTTTCGCTGTACGAATAACGACTCTAATCTTGTTGGGGGCAAAGCCTCTCGTTGTTTTTTATAAAAAAAATCGGGGTGTGGCTGTGTCGTAGACACGGCCGTGTGTTTTACGTGAATACGTGTACGCAGTGATATGCTAAAGTAAGGATATGGCCTTCCATACAAATTCATCTCGCCATATGGGGCGTCGATAGACGCAGCGCCATTTCTTAACAAATACGTGAACTGCGACAGACAGCCGCCAGCCGCTGCGCAGTTTTAGCGTTCGAAGTAGCGTTGTACCGACGTTATCTTAAGTGTTACCTTTTTGCAATAAGAAAATTATTATCATTAGTAGATATTGCAAGGAGGAGGACAAGGCATTGCTAGACATAGGTGTTCTTTCATTAAATTAAGTAAATAAAAATCATTATTATTATACATATAAGCATTATTAAATTAACATTCTATCTACCGAATGTCCCGTTCCTTAAATGCCAAAATTGCAAGACTTTCCACAAAGTAGAATGCATTTTTCGAAAGAAAAAAATTCTACTACGTTTTACGTAAAGGCACCTAGGCCAGTGTTGCCATAATGATTCCCAGTACACGAGTATTATAAAAATAATTGCGGTTTTCTTATCAATAATAACAACTTGTGTAATAGTATTTGTAAATGAACGTCATCATTGAAAATTGGACATAGAATATCAATCTGTGTCACATGAACATTAGTTTTGGTCATATATCGAGAACGGCTGGTCCTAGATCCATCGTGTTCGTGCTAAAACTGGACGTCTCGATGGGAACTAACTATGTGTTACATAAAAAAAAATACAGTCGAATTGAGAACCTCCTCCTTTTATTGAAGTCGGTTAAAAATTGGTTTTGGTCATATCTCGAGAACGGCTGGTCCTAGATCCATCGTGTTCCTGCTAACTCGAGAACACCTTGTCCTAGTTCAAGACCAACGGTTCTGGAGTTATGACCAAAACAAAAGTTCATGTGACAGATGGATAGATCTCACCGAGACTTGAAGTTTGAGTACCAACACGATGGGTCTAGCACCAGTGGTTCTCGAGTTATGGCCAATACAAAATTTCATGTGACAGATGGATAGATCTCAACGAGACGTGAGGTTTGAGTACCAACACGGTGGGTCTAGCACCAGTGGTTCTCGAGTTATGACCAAAACAAACGTTCATGTGACAGATGGATAGATCTCACCGAGACTTGAAGTTTGAGTACCAACACGGTGGGTCTAGCACCAGTTGTTCTCGAGTTATGACCAAAACAAAAGTGCATGTGACAGATGGATAGATCTCACCGAGACCTGAAGTTTGAGCACCAACACGGTGGGTCTAGCACCAGTGGTTCTCGAGTTATGACCAAAACAAAAGTTCATATACAAGATGGATAGATCTCAACGAGACCTGAAGTTTGAGCACCAACACGGTGGGTCTAGCACCAGTGGTTCTCGAGTTATGACCAAAACAAAAGTTCATATGACAGATGGATAGATCTCACCGAGACTTGAAGTTTGAGTACCAACACGGTGGGTCTAGCACCAGTGGTTCTCGAGTTATGACCAAAACAAAAGTTCATATGACAGATGGATAGATCTCACCGAGACTTGAAGTTTGAGTACCAACACGGTGGGTCTAGCACCAGTGGTTCTCGAGTTATGACCAAAACAAAAGTTCATATGACAGATGGATGGATCTCACTGAGACTTGAAGTTTGAGTACCAACACGATGGGTCTAGCACCAGTGGTTCTCGAGTTATGACCAAAACAAAAGTTCATATGACAGATGGATAGATCTCAACGAGACCTGAAGTTTGAGCACCAACACGGTGGGTCTAGCACCAGTGGTTCTCGAGTTATGACCAAAACAAAAGTTCATATGACAGATGGATAGATCTCACCGAGACTTGAATTTTGATTACCAACACGGTGGGTCTTGCACCAGTGGTTCTCGAGTTATGACCAAAACAAAAGTTCATATGACAGATGGATAGATCTCAACGAGACCTGAAGTTTGAGCACCAACACGGTGGGTCTAGCAACAGTGGTTCTCGAGTTATGACAAAAAGAAAGTTCATATGACAGATGGATAGATCTCACCGAGACTTGAAGTTTGAGTACCAACACGGTGGGTCTAGCACCAGTGGTTCTCGAGTTATGACCAAAACAAAAGTTCATGAGACAGATGGATAGATCTCACCGAGACCTGAAGTTTGAGCACCAACACGGTGGGTCTAGCACCAGTGGTTCTCGAGTTATGACCAAAACAAAAGTTCATATGACAGATGGATAGATCTCACCGAGACTTGAAGTTTGAGTACCAACACGGTGGGTCTAGCACCAGTGGTTCTCGAGTTATGACCAAAACAAAAGTTCATATGACAGATGGATGGATCTCACTGAGACTTGAAGTTTGAGTACCAACACGATGGGTCTAGCACCAGTGGTTCTCGAGTTATGACCAAAACAAAAGTTCATATGACAGATGGATAGATCTCAACGAGACCTGAAGTTTGAGCACCAACACGATGGGTCTAGCAACAGTGGTTCTCGAGTTATGACCAAAACAAAAGTTCATATGACAGATGGATAGATCTCACCGAGACTTGAAGTTTGAGTACCAACACGGTGGGTCTAGCACCAGTGGTTCTCGAGTTATGACCAAAACAAAAGTTCATGTGACAGATGGATAGATCTCACCGAGACGTGAAGTTTGGGCACCAACACGGTGGGTCTAGCAACAGTGGTTCTCGAGTTATGACCAAAACAAAAGTTCATATGACAGATGGATAGATCTCACCGAGACTTGAAGTTTGAGCACCAACACGGTGGGTCTAGCACCAGTTGTTCTCGAGTTATGACCAAAACAAAAGTTCATATGACAGATGGATGGATCTCACTGAGACTTGAAGTTTGAGTAGCAACACGATGGGTCTAGCACCAGTGGTTCTCGAGTTATGACCAAAACAAAAGTTCATGTGACATATGGATGGATCTCACCGAGACTTGAAGTTTGAGTACCAACACGGTTGGTCTAGCACCAGTGGTTCTCGAGTTATGACCAATACAAAAGTTCATGTGACAGATGGATGGATCTCACCGAAACCTGAAGTTTGAGTACCAACACGATGGGTCTAAGACCAGTGGTTCCCGAGTTATGTATGACCAAAAAATGTCCATGTGACGCAGATTGATATTTTATGTCAAATTTTCATGTTCATTTACTAAAATACAACTTGTTGTTATCAATTATCTTTATCATTTATCATTATCTTAGATTTAAAAAAATGCCACACATTTTTATAATATTGGGTTTTTTTTTTTTTTAAACTTTATTTTTTTATTTCGTCTGAGATAAATCATAACAAAAATAATGCTTAAATAAATACATTATTAATTCACACTAGTTAACGTAATTCTCAATATAAAAATTATCGAAATATAACACGTACACATTTTGTTTTTATAAACGTTGATACAAAGTTACTTCCTTAGCGCTCACGTACTGTATGGCGGCGTGTCGGCTGGCGTGCGATGTTGCGTAAACAAAATGTCAATTCAGATTTTATTAGGAAATATCGCTGAATGCAACAAAATAAGGCTTACGCACCTATGGTACGTTATTCCCCCTTTCTTTTTTGTAGTTCCTGCACGATTTGAGTACGCAAGTATGAGGCATTAAGGAGCGACACCCACACAACTAACACGTCATGGCCGACTGACAGCCAGCAAATGACTGACAAGCCACTGGATGTCACTTCGCTTGGACATCCAGTGAAGTCATGCCATTTGCTCAGTTCGTATAGGCCCGTCCTTTTCTTACGTTAGTAATATATAAATATAAGTCAATGCGTGTACGTAACGGGTAATATTTACCTAGAGCGTATTATGTATGTCTAAGCAGCGGTAAGTGTTTATCCTTTGGTGGCTTCAATGAGCGCAGAAACCATAGCCGCTCACGCACATAACACTTATGTCTACTCATGTGTCCGCTACAGCGAAACGTAGCTGAAAACCGTTGCCACGCCTCTAACGTATCGCATCGGTGTTGTCATAGCAAACATCGGCTATCGGCTACCAACCAACCAACCAACCAAAGTATAGGTAGGTAGCGAGCGAGCGAACGAACAGCGTATGCCAGGCAGGCTGACAGACAACTGATATCCGACAACTATTATGCCTTCCCTCTCTCTTTAAGTAAGTCCCCAAATGCAAGAAAGAGCACGTGCGATTCCTTTTAGTTTCACCAAATAAATCTTTTCATGGAAAAATTACCTTTAGGGAAGAACCAATAAGGTCGTATTTGGGTTGGAAATCTACGAAGATCTTAGATATTTACGAAATATCTAACGGCGCGGGTGACAACTGACAACTAGAACAGTTGTCAGTTATTTAGATATCAGAACAACCAGTTGTGCCAATCCAGTCAGTTTCAGTTAGTTTTAGTGCCGGCCGATCGAGCCAGTAGCCACTAGCCGGCCACCACAGATTACCGATACACTCGGTGCGGTACGGACGGTGACGGACGGTGCGTTACGGTTTCGGTGGCGGCCGGTGCGGCGCGCGGCGCCGCTGCCCGAGCGGTGCCGCTGCGCGGAGAGATATCCATAGTATCGGTGCGTACGTGCTGCGCTGTGATGTGACTGTGATTTGTGAATAGTGATGTATGCCACACGGTGCGTTCCGGCGTCGCGCCGCGCAGGCACGCCGGACACGCAGAACGTTGAGTTGAGTTACGTAGTTCAGGACAGAAACTTTGTTTATACTTTACTGTGTATTTAAGTGTGTAGGTACAACTCTTCTTTCTTAGTGTGTAGGTTTTTCGTTAATAAACAATGACATAGTGCGTGAACATAGTGTATAAAAAAAAATTGATTAGTGTTAAAATAAATTATGTAAAGACAGAACTTTACTTTTAAAATGTTAAAAAGAAAGGCATCATAATGGCCAACAAAAATGTAATGCTATGTAATGTAATGTAAGCTATGTAAATAGTTCGTGTTTTCCGTCCAGTTTAGTGTAGCCGACATGAAATGAAGGGAAGCACTGACATGGCACCTAGTTCACCCTGTGTTATGGGCTGACATCACGGATGTTGTAGGTGATGTAGCCAACCGTGTCAGTAGGTTCCATAAAAAAAAAAACTTTTTTTTTTTTTTTTTTTTTTTTTTTTTTAACTAGGAATCAGAGTTTTTGATACCGATATTTGGCAACGGATATCAATATCGGTATTGAAGACAGATATCGGTTAGATCACGGTTGCCAAAAATTGTTGATAACCCACATGACTACTTATGTCCGAATGGATTGTTGACAAACATAGCGGTGTAACGTGCCCTAGCTGCTGACCAATGTGTCTTCATAATAACACGTTCAAATTATACTTTCGTTTTGTATAAAACACATTGTAATTATTGCTTAGGCTCGGCCGCCCCAGCTGCAGATGTACTGGCGCCGTTCGTTGATCCGCTCGGACGCCTTCATTCTTTTACGTTCCCGGCACCGCTATACTCTGTCGTATGGTGTTTTATGGGTATCACTGGATTGCTCTTGAGAAGCCCTTTCCAACCGTATACGACCTCTATATTGTTATTTGGATTTTTGACGAGTATTAGGCCGACATTGCATTATTTATTATAATTTTTTACTAGCTCAATGAGCCTATGTATATTTAACATCTTCATTTCTATAAAAAAACACCTTGACTTGGCAAACGGACAGTTAAAATATATAACAATAATATGAACGAACCTAATACCAGTTTGTTGTAAATATATGATGTATGTATGTATGAATGTAAATATAAGAGTAGTACTTAAGGGTGAATATTCAAAGAGGTCAGTCCATTTTGTCAGGCCGATCAGTCCAATCGCATGCACGGTTCACCACTACACTCGCGCGGGAGCGACGCCTGCCGAACGCACACACTCTTACAGATTGCAAGACATCTTGATCCTTGCGATATTTTTGCTTGAACTAAAAAAGTTCTATATAATTATAATAAAAATTATTTTATTTTATGGGTTCCCGGACCTGTAGATTAGAAAGGTTGTACAGTACCCGGCAGTAAATAATGAAGATCGAGCTTTACAATGAGACATCCGGTTTAAGAGCGTCGTCTTTGTCTCACAGAAACGCGCGGTTCGTGCGACAGAGACGACGCTCGGATTGTCCCTTTCTAAAGCTCGATGTACATTATTTACTGCCGCATACAGTAATGTAAGTAATCGAGACAAGTGCCAAAAATAACACATCTCTACAAAAAGTGGCCAACATTTAGATGATTAGTTACTAGGTCGATTGCTTTCAAAAAAGATATCTCAGTGGCTCTGTGTTCTCCAAATAAATATAATAGTTGTCATAATTGAAAAAAAAGTGGCCGCTATATTGAACTTTTTAGTTACGCGCTGTTTTCAAAATTGATAAATATTGGTTCATAGGGTTTCTGAATACGAATACGTTGTCAGAATTGAAAAAAGTGGTCACCATTTTGAACTTTTTACTTACTGCACCGACAGCTTTCAAAATCGATATCTAAGGGTCCTTGTGGTCTACTATCACGAATCTGTGATCAAAATTTTAAAAAGTGTCCGCCATTTTGAACTTTTTACTTACTGGACAAATTGCTTTCAAAATCGATATCTAAGGGTCCCTGTGGTCTCCGAATACGAATCCGTTGTCATAATTGAAAAAAATTGCCACCGTTTGGAACTTCTGATCTTGTTATAAAAAAATACAAATATATATTTTTTTTATTTTTTATTGTAAAGGGTAAAATATATTAAAGAATAATAGATAGAGATAAAAAAAATATCCATTTATTTCAGACATACAATTTTGTTTTGTCCCTAGGTACATAATAAATAGCATGCGTTCATCCAGTATGCCTGAAAAAGGTATAGGCGTAGTTTTACAATGTAACCTATGTAACAAAGTTGAACATTGTACTGGTTTTAAGCCTAGCCTATGAAGTTAAAGATTGACAATTTATTATTAATTAGTTTTTTTTTCTGTTCTTCCTTTCAGCAACATGACAATCTGTTTCAAAAACAATAAGCCACTTAGGCCCACTTGCACCAACACGAATTTAAGATATAAACCAGTTTAACTCGTTAAGCTAGCACCCGTTGACTGTGGGAACCGCGTTTAAATCCATAACTCGCTACTTAACTCTAAACTCGTGTTGGTGCAAGTGGGCCTTATTTGTTTGATTTAAGTCAATCTGTATTATGTTGTATTTTTTTTGGGAGTTCCTAATTTTGAAGGATTCGGACGGAATACTCCCATTAACTTGTAGAAAATCTATTGCTCAATCTCGAGATATCGTTCCGTTTCAGTCGCACATGTTGAAGACCACCCTCTCCGCTCAACGCCAGTGCAAGTTCATTCACGTGTTGTGATAGTCTCTTTTGATATTGTATGCTGTACTGGGCTATTTCTTGCTTGACAGTCTTTATGTTAAGATCGAGTTATATATATTTGTTGCTGAAGCATTGTGGGATATTTAAGATAGTTCTCAAGGTTTTGCTCTGGAATCTCTCAAGTATTTCGATGTTGCTGGTGCTGGCTAAGCCCCATAGTTGGATACCGTATGTCCAGATTGGTTTTATGATTGCTTTATATACCATCATTTTGCTGTTGTCATTCAACTGAGAGTGGCGTCCGGTTAACCAGTATAGGCTGCGCAGTTTAGCATCAAGTTGTTTTCTCTTTGTCCAGATGTGCTTTCGCCATGTTAATCTTCTGTTCAAGTGCATTCCCAAGTATTTCGCGTGATCTTCTTGAGGGATTTCTTCGTCGTTTAGTTTCACAGGAGGGCAAGTTTTCTTTCTGAGTGTAAACGTTACGTGTGTAGACTTGCTCTGGTTTGCTTTTATTCTCCACCGTTTAAGCAATTTTTCTACTTCGTCTAAATGTTTCTGCAATGTGTGCGAGGCAGTTTCCGGGTTAGTATGAGTTGATAGGAGGGCGGTATCATCAGCGTAAGTCGCAGCCGTCGTGTTCTCAGATGTTGGTAGGTCTGCAGTATAAATAAGGCCCCAATATACTGCCTTGTGGGACCCCTGATTTTATCTCTCGGAGAGCTGAACATTCGTTGTTGTATTTTTTTTTTTTTGTGAACCAGCATGGTTGGCTGTGCCGAGGGACCAATGGTGCAGTCGACAGAGCCAAAATCACCTCTCCTCGCGAAACCACGCTCAGTTAGGTGCCATTCCAGCAGATTTGCGGACTGTTGCTAGGCTGTCTAGCCCGTTAATACGACGCTTGAAGACACCCAGGTTAAAGGATTCAGGAAATACACTCGCCGGAACACTCTAGCGGTGCGACAAAGAAACGATTTAGAGAATCGATGGGTTCTCAAAAGCCCAATGTCAACAACAAAAGGGTGCAGAGTCTCTCTGCGACGAGTCATGCGGAGATAGGACGGGTGGCAGGGAATAAGGGATGCTAGTTCCGCAGAGCAGCGTCCGTGATAGTATCTGTAAAACAGACTAAGCGAACCCACAAATCGCCTGTGACTCAGGGACTCCAGACCATCTGTAAGTTTCGGGTCACCAACAAGGCGGATGGCTCGGCGCTGTATCGAGTCCAAGGATGCCCAGCAGATAATGGGGACTACCCTCCCAGATGCGACTGCAGTACTCCATCACCGGTCTAATCTGTGTTTTGTACAACAGGAATAGTTGTGCCGGTGAGAAGAACCGCCGATTGCGGAAAAGTATTCCCAATTTTCTGAATGCAGTTTTGGCCTTAGACTCGATTAGTTGCCGGAAACCCACGTCTTTGGAAATAGTGGTGCCCAGGAGGTCCAGGTGTTCCGAGACAGTTACGACGCTGCCTTGGAAACTAGCTTGGAAAGGAAAGGGATCGACCTTAGCAGATAATGCGCAGCACTGAGTCTTGCTAACGTTGAAACCTGGAAACGTTTGACCTGGAAACTTCTCTTGTCGAGGTATGATTTGAGAATATGTAGAAATGAGTGTGGAAGCAAATTTTTCAGTTTGTACACTAGGCCTTCGTGCCAGACTTTGTCGAACGATTGACTTATGTCTAGAAAAACTGCAGAGCAATACATTCGACTTTCCAGGCATCTCCCAATGACGTCAACGATACGGTGTATTTGCTCTATAGTACCATGTTTCTCTCGGAATCCGAATTGGTGATTCGGTAGAACGCTATTTAGGTGCTCTTTCATTCTATTCAACAGAATTTTCTCAAAGAGTTTACCCGTGACGGGCAGTAGACTTATGGGCCTGTATGAAGTCGTCTCCTGCGGTGGTTTACCTGGTTTAGGCACCATCACCACTTGTGCTATCTTCCATTGCCCAGGGAAGTGTGCGAGCCTCAAGCAGGCATTGAACATCCTAACAATTCCCATGAGTCCTTTGTGTGGTAGGTGTTTCAACAGGGTTGCGTCGATGAGGTCATATCCTGGTGCTTTACCTTCCTGTAGATTTTTTATTTCTTTTAATATTTTTTAAGAGGTAGACATAATTGTGTGGCTGATTCTATGTATTGTTTTATTTCAGAGGTGTTTTCGTGACTACTCTCAGGAAACGGTTGGAAGACGGAATTCAGGTGTTCTGCAAATGTTGTAGCCTTCTCCTGGTCAGATCTGGCGCACCCCCCAGTGTTGTTTTTAATTGGTCGTATCTGTGTCTTGGGGCGTTTCAGGCTCCTGGTTGCTTTCCACAGTGAGTAGTTTGTGTCTATTGTTGGAGTTAGGCTTGAGAGGAAAGCTTGTAGGTTGTTGTTGTTTAATGATTTTATGAGATTTTTCAGTTCTGCGGAGCATTTCTTAAATATGGTTTTGTCGATAGGATATCTAGTACTTTGCCATATTTTTCGTAGTTTGCGTCGTTCCTTAATTTTCTCCTTGTTGGCTTTTGGGTATATATTGTATTTGGGGGGGGAAACCTTTGTTTTGAATAGTTGCTGCATTAGCAGCTTAGTGGATGATTATATTAAATTCTTCTACTGTATCTTCTAAGTCTTTTACAGTCTTTATCTTAGTTTGTAGTCTAATTTCCTTTGCTATTAGGCTTTTATATAGTTCCCAGTTCGTATTTTTAAGGTTATATATTCTTAAAGGAGGTTCAACCAGTGTGATCATTGTGCTGATATTCAATATGATTGGGGTATGATCTGAGCTTAAATCGGTACATGATTCCGTCCTAGTGAAGTTACTGTCTATATTCCTTGTAACTAAACGTGGTTTAAAAGTGGTAAAATCGTTTAAAAATGCCTTTGCTAGTTCCCTCGCGATTTGTTACAAATACGTCTAACACGAAAAATGGTTCGTTGAGCTTAGAGTCTATAAGACTAAGAATCATCTAAATAAATTCAAACTCTTACAGAGTAATTATTGGTTTTTCACTGAACTATCTTTGAACTTTCTGAAATTTGGGCCGTTGCCGTTTCATACATTTTTCCATGGCGGCGCCATGCCCCGCTCGGACGAATCGACGCAAACGCGCTGTCTCTCGGAATCGGCAGTCGTCCACAAGCCATCGACGCAGGTGCACGTCGCTCCGGGATTTGATAACCGCCCTCCAAATTGCGTTAGTGTCTTCCATGTCTTTACGGTCAGACGACACTCCATTGTGAATAGAGACTGAGTGGAGTAGGGTGCGCGCTCGTAAGTGCTAGTTTCATATGACTTATTTTGTTCTGTGATTTAGCTTTATTATTTCATTTCTGTAGAACTGAAGTTGAAACACAAAGCCTATAACAGATGAACACGTAAGTTATTGTGCTTGTAATTTTTAGTTCTGAGACATTTTGCATTTGACATAAATTAATTTGAAGTCTCCAATAGGTTGATAACTTTTTACATTTTTTGATATTTTTTTTCCAGGATAAATCCATTACTCCAATGGAAGTGGCGACGGAGGGACCTTCGCAGCATAATTGTATTCGCAGCATAACTCCTGAATTGGAAGTGACGACGGAGGCAACGCCTGAAACTGCGACTGAAATTGGTCGACGACTAGTAAATGTGACCTTTTTCATGCAGCAATTACAAATTATAAGTGACCATGGCCCGGAATTCGGATGTCTTTTCAGCTACATCGAAATTATTTCTGAATACAGAAAGGGTCTGCACTCAAAACTAACCCTTAAATTCAGAAGGTGTAATCGAAATTTTATAGTAAAAATGGATGAAGAAAGCAATGATCGAATGGATATGAACCATCAAGTAGTTTCAGCTGTCATGTCATGTGGATCCGGTCAGGTTCATTTGCAAACCATTACTGCTTCCATAGATTTGCCTGGTATTTCCCCTTCATTGTATTCTTCTATCCATAATCAAGTTTTCGATTGGTGGGAGACAGCAGCAGCGCACTATATGGCCGAAGCTGCCAAGGAGGACGCAGATAATGCAATATCCGTAGGAAATGTTGAAAAAGACGGAATACCTCTGATTGCGGTTGCTCTCGACGGGTGTTGGTCGAAACGATCATATGGTAAAAATTATTCTGCTGTCAGGAGCCGCCGCAATTGTGGGCTTAAAATTTGGTAAGATTTTATATTTAGGTGTCAAGAACCAATTTTGCATAATATGTGCACGAGCGGCTAATAAAAACGAAGATCCTCTGGAACACCTATGCTTCAAAAATTATTCAGGTTCATCTACCTCGATGGAATCGACCATTATTGTTGAGGGGTTCAAACGTTCCGTAGCCGACTACGGAAGGCTAATGCACACGGCTAAGCACAACACCTTGTGCAGACGACAGCATATGTAGACATCAAGCCGGTTTTCTTTTCTCCCGTGAGTTTTAGACCTGCAACGCCGCAATTGAATAGGGAAATGTGTGTTCCTATACGTGTGTACTGTTCCAAGAAATATTCCACATCTATAATTCTTTTTCCTTCTCGAGTGAACTTGGTTTCTTCTTCTGGTTCCTGCAAATGAAATAATATAAACTATATACGAGTATGTATATGAATTTATGAAATAAGTATATCATTTATTGTACGTACATACACCTTATAAAAGTATGCAAAGGGCAAAAGGCCTATACGGGAATTATTCAATAGCTAACCCTGGGGTGACAGATCCCACACCTGGGGTGTGAGATCTGTCAAGATGGTATTTAGGAATGGAAAAGTGTATTTACAAGAATTGTGAACAACTTCGCTTTTATTAGAAAATTCGCGCTTACATGAGATATATCGTAAGGAATTTCATCGTTTGCAGTACTTTCCTGATGGCAACTTAATGTCTCCCTTAGCTTCTTCCTGTGAAAAAGACAAACGTTTCTGACAATCCAGATCCAATCCAATCCAAAATGACAACCATAAAGTCATGAACAGGTATAGAACCTCGTAGGAAATATCATCAGGGTGTGATTCTTTACAGACACTAAACCACTTCTTCTGTTCTATACGTTCAAGAAATTGGTGTAACTTTTTGCTTTGAAAAAATTAAGGCCACAGAACAAATGTTTCATCTCTTTATGTTACGGCAGTGATTTTTTATATAAATAAAGAAATAAATACATTACCTACAAATTATGTACATCAGCTTTTTCTTATATTTGTCATGTAATTATTTACTTACGCTCTTCCCTGTTTCATATTTTGTAGTCTTTTTAATTGTATTGCCTTTTTCGTTACATTAAAGGAAGGAACGCGCCCCATCTGAAAATAAATTTTGTTTTTAGAGCTAAATCGATAGAATGTTTGATCACATATTCGTGATAGTAGACCACAGGGACCCTTAGATTTCGATTTTGAAAGCAATCGGTCCAGTAAGTAAAAAGTTCAAAATGGCGGGCACTTTTTTGAAATTTTGATCACATATTCGTGATAGTAGACCACAGGGACCCCTAGATATAGATTTTGAAAGCAATCGGTCCAGTAAGTAAAAAGTTCAAAATGCGGACACTTTTTTGAAATTTTGATCACAGATTCGTGATTGGAGACTACGGGGACCCTTAGATATCGATTTTGAAAGCAATCGGTCCAGTAAGTAAAAAGTTCAAAATGGCGGACACTTTTTTTAAATTTTGATCACATATTCGTGATAGTAGACCACAGGGACACTTAGATATCGATTTTGAAAGCAATCGGTCCAGTAAGTAAAAAGTTCAAAATGGCGGACACTGTTTTGAAATTTGACCACATATTCGTGATTGGAGACGACGGGGACCCTTAGATATCGATTTTGAAAGCAATCGGTCCAGTAAGTAAAAAGATAAAAATGGCGGACACTTTTTTTAAATTTTGATCACATATTCGTGATAGTAGACCACAGGGACCCTTAGATATCGATTTTGAAAGCAATCGGTCCAGTAAGTAAAAAGTTCAAAATGGCGGACACTTTTTTCAAATTTTGATCACAGATTCGTGATTGGAGACCACGGGGACCCTTAGATATCGATTTTGAAAGCAATCGGTCCAGTAAGTAAAAAGTTCAAAATGGCGGACACTTTTTTCAAATTTTGATCACAGATTCGTGATTGGAGACCACGGGGACCCTTAGATATCGATTTTGAAAGCAATCGGTCCAGTAAGTAAAAAGTTCAAAATGGCGGACACTTTTTTCAAATTTTGATCACAGATTCGTGATTGGAGACCACGGGGACCCTTAGATATCGATTTTGAAAGCAATCGGTCCAGTAAGTAAAAAGTTCAAAATGGCGGACACTGTTTTGAAATTTGACCACATATTCGTGATTGGAGACGACGGGGACCCTTAGATATCGATTTTGAAAGCAATCGGTTCAGTAAGTAAAAAGTTAAAAATGGCGGACACTTTTTTAAAATTTTGATCACATATTCGTTATAGTAAACCACAGGGACCCTTAGATATCGATTTTGAAAGCAATCGGTCCAGTAAGTAAAAAGATAAAAATGGCGGACACTGTTTTGAAATTTTGAAAACCTATATAATGAGTACCATGACGACATACCTATATGTCACGTGGCAGCCATTTTGTGTTTGACATCTATTTGTTTTAGAGTGAAATCGATAGAAAATAAATGGAAAATTATTTATTGAAACAAAAATATAATTTTATACATATAATAAGATATTCAATATTCAATTCAAGAATGAATTCAAATATTGTGTGAAAAATATGTGACAGATACTTACGGCTCAACAATCATAAATCCACCTACACAACACAGGCAGTTAGAACATCACACGCACACAATACAACCACAAAATTTTGTAGAGAGCAGAGCGATACAGACGTCCTTCCACTATAGCCTCCGCCGACCGTATGAGCGCTGCTCGCGTTGCGCGTAGCACAGGCGTCGTATTGATATGCCTTCTTCCCCATACAATTTGTATGGAGCGACACGAGTGAATTTAGAAATTTATAAATATTTTTTTCCTTACATGTTTTTTTATGAAACCGCACCATTTGGCGTTTACAATTTGTAAGAAGATCATAATCTGATTTAGATAGTATTTTTTTCAAGGTAGAGAATCAATTTTTTTTGGTTCAATTTAAGCACAGAAAGTGGCCTCTATTCGCGTTTTTGACGAAACAGGTCTTAGAAAAAAACTTTTTTTCTTATACAAAACACACAAATATGGAAAATGCCATTTACATTTTCGTAGATAAAGGATCCGTCTATATTCGGAAAAATAAATACTTATTCTATAAACTATACTTATTGCCCTTAGTGTGCACCGAAAATAACCTAATTTTGAATATTCCCCCTTAAATATTGATTATTTATTATTAAGTAGAAAATATAATTTATGGCAACATTGCTGAATTCGGGTTTCAATGATATGATTAAAAGACTTGGCTCTGCATGCGATCTTACAACTTTTTACGGTGGAAAGGTTGCGTGCGAGATTTGGCATCTTTTTATATTATAATGTTTTGGTGGGATCTCATTCCTTTTTGAAGGTATTCTTCCTTCATAAACGGTTTTATTTTTTAGCTTGATTCCGTATATTTGTTTGTATCTTTGTGGATGTTGTTGTTGTTGTTGTTGTTGTTGTTGTTGTTTTGCAAACTAATCCCGCTTGGTTTGGGGACCTTCGTAAACTTACATTATATTATTATCCACAAAGATATTTGTATCTTTGTGGATACGGCGTGTGGTGTGTATGTGTATGACCTATGGTATGACGTGTCAAAGATAATGGAAGTTCTGTGGTATATGTGTACTTGACAAAATTACAAACTGAAAAAATTATTTGTCATAGACTTTGTATGGAAAGGTACGTTTACCCGCATAAGGGCGACAGGCTAGCCACCTCTCACCTTGGCACGGTCTTTCCACCAAGTCATACAGCAAGCGGGCCTTCATACCTTATTATAATTTATTACTTGCTGCCTGATCTGAGTTATCTTGTCCGAACACTTTGCTATAAACGTGGTGGTCGGTGTTGTGCTGTAATTTACCAGAATATTTGTAGCACAACACCGATTACTCTGCTTATCCCGATTGTCGGGATACGACGTGTGTGGTGTGTGTATGTGTAATACGTCATTGATGCAACAGACAAAATTATTTTTTTCATAGACTTTGTATGGAAAGGTAGTTTACCCAACAAAAAAAAAGGGGGCTTAATTTTTTGGATGTTTCAGTTCTTCCTTTCGTTGTGGGCTAAACATGAGCTGAATACAAAATTTCAAGTTTGTAGGTCTGCTGGAAGTACCTTAGATTTTTGATGATCGGTGAGTGAGTGAGTGAGTTAGTAAAAACCGGAACTTTGACTGGCGATATCTCGCAAACTATAATAGGTACAAACTTATGATTTGGGGGTATAACTAGGTTTGGTAAGTACTCTTGGTAACTAAAATTACATGGGTTTAATGTCTTTGATCTTCGACCATATAAAACTATAGACGCATCATCAGGCCAAAACTCATAAGAAATGTGCGAGCCTCCTGCTGCTAGTGTTGCTACCACGCGATTTGGATTTTCCATCATTCGAGTATTTGTTTATTATTTTATCACCGTACAAATTATCTTTTAAGTATAACTATAATAAACACATCATTGTAAATCGTTCTGACATCAAAGCAATAAAGAAAATGCCTTCAGTATACAATTATTTTCCAAACACAACTCACCAAAATTTACAAATTCCTTCATGCAGATTGTTTTTTTTCTGCCCTTGCCACACAAACTATCGGCATCTCCTTCTCGGTCACGGATGGCGCGCTTGCGATTTTACGCTCCCCGTCTTGCTCGCACATATACACGTCGCTGGCTGTCATTTAGTGACAGCTTAGCTGTCAGTCTACTATACACCACAACTACATTAACTGGGCGGTGGACATGTATGGTCACATTTGAAACACTAGCTACAATATTGTATGTAGATGATCGACAGGGTTAGCTTGGAAGACGAGAGAACCTACACCGGTGCACACGATACAACCACACTCGTACCAGAAATGCATGAATGACAGAGATCGATACCTAGTGAAGTACTTCAATAGGATATACGTATGCTAGAAAGAGATACCGGCTTTTTCGTTAGTTGTGTCTTTCAATGTCGGACCGGCCCGGCCATATTTGTGTCGAGGTAAGCACAATAAAACAAAATGCCATTTCATAAAATTTTTATAGATTATCTGTGATTATGTGATTCCATTTTCCTTCTTGGCTTTCCCATAATAGTTTTTAAATTTTTTCACCCCACACGACGGCATAATTCCACGACCATAGAGCAGTTTGTAGGTACCTTTATATTGGGCAAACACGCGCGAACGCAGTGACGGGTGAATCGAAACTGACAGCTCAGGTATTCTAAGTTGTTCGATTTAGAATACCTGACTTGACACGCAGGGGAAAGCTGATGGTGCTTCTTGCAGCTTCTTCTTGTTTTATTATATAGTTCAATGATCTCAATCCACAACAAAGATACAGGGAGGCCAAAAGTACCCTGAGTTGCTTCGAGAAAAGGATGGTACGGCCGTGTTTGCTCGACTTGGCGGGGGCACTGCCGTGCCCCCAGATAATGATTATTCGATTCTGCAAGCAGAAGTGAGGTTATGTTAGCGTCACTCTGTCAGATAGCCCGTATCCTAACAAATTTCGGATCTCGGCGTTATATCTACCAAGCAATGTACCAAGCCGATCATCTTACAGGAATAATTTGGGTGTACTTTGAGTCTAGATTTGATAAATAAATTCACCGATTTCGATATTAAAGTGTAATTTCTAATTTCAAGTAGGTACTTGACTTTCGAAATTAGTATGTTGTAGGTAGGTGCCAAACATTTCAAGTACTTTTAGGTCTGCACAATCCCAACTGTTAGGCTACCTATGACATTCGTCTTGGCGAGACGAATCCAATGGTCCCTACCATTGGATTCGTCTCGCCAAGACGAATTCAAAGAGCTTTCGACCATCCCAAAAGTCCTACCGGAAGTGCCCGGGTGCCACGTGTGGCGGGTGTGGCGGGTCGACCCAGTCTCATCACAGCTTATATTTATTATACTTACTATATATTCATATAGCGTTTAATGCCTATACCTTTAGCTATAGGTACCTTTCTAGCTATGTAGCTAGTACTATATTCTATTTATACCTCTTTAAGATATATAAACTTATTAAAAAAGTTATATATAAAACACCACAGCCACAAGAAATAATAGAGCTATAGTAAATCTAGGACTGGGTATGGCAGCCACATCTGCCACATCGTGGCTGAGCCGTTTTCATGGGCGGGCGATTCCAATTTTAAGAGAAAAAAAAACAACCAGAATGGAAAAACAGTTAATTTAATTAGGATCAATTTAAATTTGAATAAACAGAGTTTCTAAAATGGCATCTTTGTCAGCGTTACTGTTGCGCTCCGCCCTCGACGCCGCGCCGTGTTCCGCGACGCAAAGCGACGGCAGCGCCTCCAATGCAAGTGGACTGTATGTTTTGTGGTGGTAGGGTGTCTGCTTCAAATAATCTTGAATTTCCGGAGCTCCCACCTTCCCGCCGCCCGCCGTCAGAATGAACGGCGTGCGCCTGGAAGCGACGCCTTTTATAGACGGTGCCCCCGCCTGTCCCCCCTCCGGCCCCGCAGCCCCCCTCCGCCCATGCTTTTAGCGGAGAGGCCAACTGCGGGCTCATTTTCCACCCCAAGTGGGTGGAAATGACCCGGGAGGGTCAGGGGAACCGTCTCCATGCCTTTATAAGGCGGCTAGGAGAGCAAAAGACCCGAAAACCACCTTTTTTACCCTTTTTTATTTTTATTCTTTATTTCATCTTTATTTCATTCATTACATGCATTTACATTCAATAAACATTGTTATATGATAGCTTACATAGGTTTACATACTTTGACATCAACATTCATATAGATTTAACAGAATTACAATACAAAACAGCAAACCAACATTTTTTACATTTAACGCGGTTCTCTCCACGGCCGCCAGGGGCGCTCGCGCTGCGCGAGCGCAGTCTGCGCAGTTTTGCTCCCGTTCTGACTGTGACCGTGAAGAGAGCCGCGCGTGATTATTTCTTAATGAAAAATACCAAAAATTCTTGAAGTTTTGCAGCTTGGCTTGCCTGAGAGTGGAGCACGTCGCACGCTCTCACGCAGCCCACAAACACTAAACTTGTTTTCACGTTTTACACTTTTACCTTTATCGCGAATGCGAGATTGGGGCATTTCGCGCGCTCTCGCACCGCTTTCATCACTTATTTATCACGGGTTTGAGCCTACATAAAAAAAGATTGTTTATTTACTACGACCGGTACTATTGTTTTGTTAATATATGTTGACCATTCACACGTAGTAGTTTATGCATAAATAATTTAGAGAAGTCCATTCACACACGCAGCTCGTCACAATATGTTCCGTCGTCGACAGTTACTCTTCATCAACATCGTGAAGTCGAGAACCCATAATGGCAGATTTAGCTTCAATGCGTTTTTTATAACCGACGCTGTATGCATGTCTGGACTTGTAATGAAAATCATTTTTATCCGCCCATGCACACATAATTACTTTCAACTTCTCCAATTCGCGTGGATTGTGATCTTTTGATTTTGTAATTGCCGTCAAGATATCCGTCGCTGTTACAAATCCATATTTATTTTCATCTTTTTGTACATGTGAGTCCATCCAATTATAATAATCATAGTTTGCATTACACAACCTCTTTGTCGAATTCACCATAGAATTGGGTATCGATGGAAGAGGCTCGTTATAGTAGTTTATTAACAAGTCTAGTACAGCAGAGCTCCATTCTGGAAATTTAAGTTTGAGTGATTCATCGGCAATATGAATATTCGTCATCTTTTGTCCGTCCGGAGTCAGTTGGTAAATTTCCTGTTTGCTCAAAAACCGCGAGCGCATCGGGATAGCGACCATTCTCTTAACGAAGAGTTGGTCCCTCTTATCGAATTTAGGTATATCGTCCTCGGTGAAAGTCATTATCAATCCGGCCTGTACAGGAAATTTAAATTCAGTCCGAGAAAACTTTCTTTTATCTTGTATGTAATAATTGGATTGACTTGTTATGGCCTTAATGAAAGCGCAATTCAAATTGTCAGTTTTCTGTAGTTTATCTGCAACTAGAAGCCTTTTCCCCTTTAGATTGTATATCCCTCCGTCATATTGATTATTATCTCGATTTCCTCCGACTACCACAATTTTGGCATTAGCGATGAAGTAATTGCCGAATACTGTGGCTAACAGTGACATTAGTGTTGATATCCCATTTTTATCTTCACGTTTGCCAGTTAGTACTAGGAAAGATTCATTCATTCTCTGTCCATTTAGCATTTTCGCAACGAACCACAGAAACCATTTTCGTTCGCACTCCAGCGGTATGAGATTAAGGAAATATAACTGGACTGAATCCATATGTTTCATGGATAATTCACGGTTATATGACCATCCACATGTTGCTTCTGCCAGATCCTCTTTCTCTATATTTCGCATGATAGGTGGAATGCTTGACGTGTCTATAGTCTTATTCTTTGTGATAAATAAACGTGAGTTGGAATCGAGGCCAAGAAAATTAATATTTTCAACTTTATCTAAAGTAACATTTCGAATTCTTACGATTGCATGGGCCATGTTAATACATTTCAGCTCAGCCTTGGTTAGATTTAATACAGTTTTGAGGTTTTTCCGTAAATGCGAATCAAATGCAATATTGGCACATAAACACCACAAGTTCGTGCTTGGGTTGCAATAGTAAATGGCTCCGTTTGAATAACAGTATCTGCTCATCGTATCAGGATCGGCATTCATCAACGCCTCCACCAATTCAGTATCAGTCCTACACACATTGGAGTCTTTGTTAGGGATTTTGAACGTGTCGTTATCGTCATTGTCGTCACCAAATTTCTTCCCAGATTTCGCAGACAACAACTTTATTGCTTCTGCTCGTAAAATCTTTCGAATCTCGGTCAAATTAAATTCTTTGTTATCTCGTTTGCCCCTAGGCAAAATAATAAAGGATTCATCGGGTTTTAGTGGACGAATCAGTTTAATTGTGGCTGAACGATTATTTCTCGCTCGAAATTCGTACAGCTCCTTTTTCAATATCACGACGAAACCTTTTTTCATCTCAGGACACAATGAGGTCAATTCTAACTTTTCTGATGTTATTCTATTCTCAAGAAAACATATTCTCTTGCCGTCTTCATTGCCCAAAATATATAGGTCTGGAATAATTAATAATGTATGTGATTCATCAGCATAATTCACGGTTAGTCGAAAATTCTGGCGATCACGAATATCCACTTGTTTGATTGTCAATGGTAAATATTTAGAAGGCAGTATTGTACGCAAATACTCCGTCATCGCGTCAAGCCCTTCTTCGTAAATTTGACTGATTTCAATTAGATACTGCAGAGATAAAGTTCCATCCGAAGATTTAAATGTTATTTTAACATCCTGCAAGTTTTTGTATTTCGACGAACGTTTCGAAAAACAGTCGGCAATTTTAAGAGTGTCGTATCCACGTTCGTATCCGTATTGATTCAAAGCCCATAACACATTACGCCATAGCTCGTAATTATCACTGTGTCTCAGCTCCAAGTCCATTACTAACTCTTTGAGAGAACTCTTGCTGTAGTGTTTAGCAATACTCTTTGATAAATTATCCATTTTCCTTTTCTTTGATGGCGGACCATCGTTAGATGCAATATTTTCAATAATCCACGAAGAAGTTGTCGAATCGGGAAGTGAATTCATGTATTGTATGACTGGGCAATGTTGGGTTTTGTCACCATTACAATATGATTCGTACATTTTTACTATGTCAGTAATCAAATTTGAATGTGCTTGCACGAAGTTTGGGTGAATTCTAGAATTAAAAACTTCTACACACGATTGGCGGGCCTTCTGTAATAATTTATCTTTTTTTTCGTTCTCTACTTTTGATTTTCGGATATCATTCTGCAGTGAAGTAATTTTTTTTTTTTACTTTTCTTTTTCCTTAATCGAACTCGTGATCTTGTTCTGCCTGGTTTTTAATAATTCAATCAACTCGGTGTTGTTCTTTCTAAAGCAGTTCAATTTCTTCTCTAAATCGTTAATTGATTGGTTCTGTCCAGTGATTTCTTTGTCTTTCGATTCCAATAATGATGTTAAAACGTTACATTTCTTTCGTTGTGCAAGCAACTCTTTCTGAAGATGATTCTTTTCACTCTCTAAATTATTTAGAGCGAGTCTGTCAGTCGTATAGTCCAACGCGACGAGATTCGGGACTTCTCGATTTTTATTCTTATTCGCGTCCACTCTCGATACGTTGTGACGACGCGGAGATGGAGGGTTTTGTAATCCATACCCGCTCGTGTTGGCCTGTTCTGCTTCTCTGATGTAACGGGTAGCGATAGTTTTTTTCGGTTTCATCATCTTTGCTCATAACTGTTTTCTATTCTTTTAAATCGCAGCGACACACTTCCGTACGTGTGATATTATGATAATAGCGTCGTCGCGAGCCGCGAGGGCCGCGAGCCGCAAGGGCCGCGAGCGATGCCACACTGGAGCCACGTTCCACGTTGATTGTACGGCGACTGCGCAGTAACCTCGTTCTAAAATAGACATGCGTCATGCTCATGCATGAGGCCCCGACGACCCGACGTGATGGCGCGCTTAGGCAGTGCGCAGACGACCGACTGTCCAACGAATTGATTATTGAGTCGGGCATAGCCGTAACCGTGTCCTACACTGGCGGCCGTGGACAGGAAAACGGAGTGTGGGAAGACCACCCGCCAGGTGGGACGACGGCATAAAGTACGTCGGCGGAAAGTAGTGGTTCCGTATCGCTGAAGGCCGGGAGGACTGGAGGAAAATTGGAGAGGCGTATGTCCAGCAGTGGACGTTTACACGCTGACTGACTGATTGACTGACATAGTCGTTGAGGTGCGCACACGGACGGTAGCGCGCGCTCAGGAACAAAGGAGAAGAAAAAGTCGGCGGCGAATTGAGTTGAGTCGGCCAGAGTTGGCTTCCCGTGACAATTATTCAAAGATTTTTCAACGATTCCCGACGTTGAGGTGCACGCACACATACAATAAGTTTCATATTTGATTGTTAATTGACTGTATGTTTATTGTGTTTAACTTAGTATGCGCACGAAACAGTTTTTATATAATTTGGGGTGTATATTAGCTCAGATTTCTTCGCATGATCCTCTGTCCCATCAACAATAATGCAACGATAACTCTCTAATAAATAAATATATCGTTATGTTGAGTACTATTGCAAGGGCCTACTGCAGGCTGTGCTACAGGTTGCAAAAACATGATTCCATAAAATTTTCTCGATAAAAAAAATTTAACGTTACCTCCAATCCAATGAAACCGGTCAATTCGCCGGTCAATAAAACCGCTGTAATTCAATAGATATGTCATCTTCGAGCATAAAACACATAATAGCAGAATCAATATAAAGTAGGAACTTAAGGTTTAACATTTTGAAAGTTCTACTTTTTTTTTCATTAAAAACACAAAAAAAACAAATTTTTTTTTTTACTTATCTGATCGTCTATCCTAGGCACGCGTCACTAGATAAAGAGCTAATACTTTCCAAAGTTGTTCTATTAGGTCTAAGGTATCTCTCATATCTTAAACTGATGCGCTCGAGTATGCCCGAAAAATCCCCTATTCGCCTCCCTAACTATAGGGTTAAATCTCGTGATTAGGGTACAGTAGGGCTATTACGAGTTTCGCTATGCCGCGGCTACGCCGAGGTGTAGCGTGCGTGCGTAGAGAGCGTAAGCGTCTGCGCGGAAGCGAATGCGATAGATTTGCGAACTCGCTTCCGCGCAGCGGCTTACGTTCTCTACGCACGCTACACCTCGGCGTAGCCGGCGTAGCGAATCTCGTGATAGCCCTGCAGGTCTCGGACATTGTGCGTAATTAATGGTTATGTTAGCTTTTTTTAGTAATCTTCTTGATAGTTAGTATCTGTTCGTGACGTACGCGAGTGTCCAAATTTCGGTTTTTCAACATACATAAGTACGGCAAACGTTTATCAGATTTTTTTTAGATTCACGGAATAAAATGTAGGCTTTTAGGGTTTCGTAGCGATCGATGCTGGCAGGGCCCCTTATAAAATTGGTCTTGTGTTTGCCCATACGTCCGTCCGTCCATCTGTCACATGCGTTGTCCGAGGTGATTACTCCGGAACGTTAAAAAAAACCGGCCAAGTGCGAGTCGAACTCGCGCACCGAGGAGGGTTCTGTATCGCCATGTCATGGTTAGCGCCACTCGCGCCATCTATGGTGTGTTATGAAATGGTTCATATTAGTTAAAATTTCATGATTAGTTAAAATGCTTCACAGTCTATTCGGTAGATGGCGCGCGCGCATACTCTTTTGGTTTCGTCTATGGGAACCCCCATGATTTTTTTACTTTTTCTTATTTTTATTATAAAATTTGTTGTTATATCGGCCATCAAGAACATAATGTTCTTGTCGGCCATATTAACACTTATTCTGTGAATATTACGGTTCAATAGACATTTTTATGGGTACAACGCTTTTTTTATACTTATTTTGTTGTTACAAATCCAAATTGTGATTTTATTCATAAACAAGCGCTTAATAAAGCAGTGCACGAAATTCAGTAATACCTAACTAATATTAATTAATGTTGGTGCTTTCTAGCGCGTTTTTGGATAATCGGATGTGGCATCATTGAGTCAATCGTGGTGAAGTTATATTCTCTTTGAAAAAGAGGAAAAAAGATGGCGGATGAGGAATATGAGGATGAATGAACAAGTTTGTTTGCCGCGTGCGTCGTCGTAAATAAAAAGTAGATATTTTTAAGATTCTCGCGATTCGTGAAGAAAACAACAGACATTAGAAGTACAACAGAAAAGGCTGTATACTTTTAAGACTGTATAGTTTCGCTTTGCCTGTTCCGAAAAGGGACGAATAAATATAAAAAAAAACTTAGTGGAAAAAGATGGCGGACGGCGGAAGTTTTTCGCGTCGTCGTTGTAATTAGAAAAATAGATTTTTGTGGTTCTCGCGGTGCGAGAACTTATACAACAGACGTTAAAAGCTACGACAGAATTGGCTGTATACTCTAATGAGTTTGGCCTATTTCGGGAAGAGACGAATTAATCTAAAAAATAAAAAAAACCTCTTTGGTGGATATCTGATATGACGGGTTTGACACCTGAAAGCTCTGGCGGCTCCTGCGGATCCTGCGATCCTACGGCTCGGGTTGACTCGGCTCGAAACGAAACACTCGGCTTGAAACGAAACGTAACAAAAAACGACATGCACCGCCTCAACATTAGGTTACATCTTCTCTATATTAACCCTTGTTATTTTTTTTAAAACCACCAAAACATCACTCATACCACACATTCCTTAGATCCACTTGCACCAACACGAGTTTAGAGTTAAGTAGCGAGTTATGGATTTAAACGCGGTTCCCACAGTCAACGGGTGCTAGCTTAACGAGTTAAACTGGTTTATATCGTTAAATTCGTGTTGGTGCAAGTTGGCCTTAGAGCCGAAGTTTGCCGAAAGGATCTAATCTAAAGGATCCGTAGTAGGAGCCAGTAGCTCTTTCAGGTGGCGGACCGGATATCTGACTTATCTATGATATAAAACACGATTCAAGATTCTACGAACTGTCAAACTGACGGGACAAACGTCAAACTGCCTTCACTTCAGAAAGACGTCCGTATGGTGTGCAAAAAAATAAATATACGATTCGAAAAAAAAAATTGAAAATTGGAAAGAGAATAATTAATTACTTTGAAATAAATATTTATTTGAAGAACAGAGATTAACACAAAGATGCATACAAAACTTGTTATTCTACGCCAGGTCTTCGATACCACTAATTTCAGCATCGTTGTCTGAGTGTTCCGAGTCGCTACTGCTGCTGCTGTTACTGTCATCAACTAAGAGTAAAATTTAATTAATGAAAGTTATTAGAATATGTTCATATTATAAACTAATGTACATAAACTAATATTATAATGAGCTCAGTGGTGCGGTCGGCCGACTGTTGTTAAGGTCACCTGGGCGCGGTCAGTACTTGAATGGGTGACCGTGTTTCACGTAAAACTGTAGGTTCCTTCCTTTCTTACCTTACTAGGTGGTAGGGTTTATCCCGGCCGGGTTGGTACCACCGCACTGAATGAAACGTCGGTCGGCTCGAGTAGACTTCTTGAGTCATAGAGATATTTCCATCTGATTCTGATACAATTTCCGGGTTCTTCAATTGTTTCAGGATCGCAGAGGCGTGTTCTTTTTCGCCCACGAAGAACTTATCAAGATTTCTGATAATTTCTCGAGATCTTCGATGTAAAACAGAGCCTCTTTTACTCATTGTCGTCTACACACGGAAAGGTCCCAGAGCAAGAAAGTCAATAACAAACTTAACAAAACCGGCCAAGTGCGAGTCGAACTCGCGCACCGAGGGTTCCGTATCGCCATGTCATGGCCAGCGCCACTCAGGCCATCTATGGCGTGTTTATGAAATGTAAAGCATTTCATAAACACGCCATTATTAGTTAAAATTCATGATTAGTTAAAATTATTCTTACTATTTTCGGTGGATTGCGCGCGCACATACACTTTTTAGTTTTTAGTTTCTTCTATTGGAACCTCCATGAATTTTGCACTTTTTCTTATTTTTATTATTTGTTGTTATATCAGCCATAATAACACATATTCTGTGAAACTTTCAACGGGCTACCTATTACGGTTCAAGAGATACAGCCCTCGAACAGACGGACGGACGGACAGAAAGACAGACAGACAAACAGACAGGCAGACGGCGTAGGCTTAGTAATAGGGTACCGTGTGGGGTCGGTACTTAAAAAGAATAGCCCCACTGCATCTCTCCCCGTCGCATGTCGTAAAAGTCGACTAAGGGATAAGAAAATTCGTCAGCCTCGGTAGCTCAGTTGCGCGGTTGGCTAGTCAACTGTTATTAAGCAACGCTGAGCGCGGTCAGTGATTGGATGGGTGACCGCTCGACCGTTGGAGGCTGACCGTGGTTCGGATTCCACGTTAAACTGTAGGTCCCTTCCCTTCTTACCTTACTAGGTGGTAGGGTTTATCCCGGCCGGGTTGGTACCACCGCACTGAACGAAACGTCGGTCGAAACGGCTATGTAAATAGTTCGTGTTTTCCGTCCAGTTTAGTGTAGCCGACATGAAATGAAGGGAAGCACTGACATGGCACCTAGTTCACCCTGTGTTATGGGCTGACATAACGGATGTTGTAGGTGATGTAGCCAACCGTGTCAGGTTCCATAAAAAAAAAAAAAAAAAATGGTCCCATACCGGATACGGAACCCTGAAAAACACAAAAACAAATAAACAAAATTAGCAATTGAAACAAAGAAACGCAAACTTGTAAACCTGTGTGGGCGTGCAGACCGTACAAACAACAGTTTGTTATTATGATTTATGATGTCAGTTTGACAGTTCGTAGAATCCTATTTTATTTGAATTGTGTTGTACGCCGTTGTTGTAAATAAAAATATACATTTTTGCGGTTCTCGCGGTGCGAGAATTTATTTGTACAACAGACGTTGGGCTTTGGGCTGGCTTTGGGTTTGGGAAGCGAACAGGTAACGAAAAGCTACAAGAGAAATGGCTGTATAATCTAATGAATGAGTTTTGCCTGTTTCGGGAGTATCGGGAGGAGACGAATTAATATAAAAAGAAATGGTTGTATGGTCAAAAATGATCTTCGCATGCCTATTTATGGCGAAGACAACAAACAACAACAACAACAATATATAAAAAACGGGTGAAATGTTCTTGTCTTGACTTGTCAAGACTCTTGACTTCTTGTTTTCTTTTTACTCTTTGTTTTCTTTCTTCGACACGGTTTGCTCGTCCGTGATCCATTAGACAAAAATCAAAACCAAACCAAACCGACAGTATCCAAGGGAAATGCTTCGAGAGCCGGACGAGGACGCGTGCCGCGCTTGCTTGCGGCGCGCCGGAGACACTGCGGTTCCATTTACGAACGCGGTAGTTGAACTTTACGGCCAACTCTTGAACGCACATGTTCGTATTATAATATGCTCTAAATTGTTACCTGCTTCCAAAGATATAATAGGTACTAGCGTATAATATTTCCTCAAAGCCTGCTTCGGGTACTCTAATGACCACACAACGTGAAGAAATTGCAGAGATTTGACAGCTAGCATATGTTTCTCATAAAAAAATTGTTATTCTAACTTTTAGTGCGTCCCTGAGTAAATAATTATCTTATAATTTATTCCAGAAATATAATCTATATAGGTTCTAAACCTGATTGTTGGATTTCATAAACTTATTTTAGGAAAAAATTTATACAGGCAGGGTCAATCAAATTTGTCCCACGAAAGTGTTACCAATGACCATACTCCATCAGTTTTTTTAGTTCGCTCAGTCAGTCGGCGTGCATGCGTCCATTGCTGGACATAACCTCTCCAATTTTCCTCCAGGCCTTCAGTGGTACGGAACCACTGCTTTCCACCGACGTACTTGGTGTCGTCATCCCACCTGGCGAGTGGTCTTCCCACACACTGTTTTCCTCACTTCCGTCCACGGCCGCTAGTGCAGGACACGGTTACTCCAACAGTCGTCCTCTCTTCGGCTGACGTTCCCAGCCCACTGCCGCTTAGCTTAGCCACCCGGTGTCCAATATCAACTACTCTTTTAGGTGGCCGGTATCAATTGGGCATGATGGAATTTGTAAATTAATTTGGTATGAGACTATTTTTCCTTCGAGGCTTAGGACTCATTTTTATACATATAGTTTGATGTTTATATGCTAGTACTAAGCACGTACTCGCTTTATATATATTTTTATTAGAAAAATGCAAAGCGAAAATCACTGGAAAAAATACATCCCGGCCAGGATTTGAACCTGGGTCTTTGGCTTGAGCCGCCAACGTGATAACCAACTACGCCACCGGACCGTTACGTATTATCTCCAAATGTTCGCTCTCGCACCTTCATGATGATGTCGCATAATTTTTTTTGCAAACAGTCAACTTGCACGGTTCAATGTTGAACCTTATGCTGTCGTCACCAAAGTCGTATTTGGCATCGGACACTAGAAGTTGACATTTACATTACATCATTTATTGTTTCAACTAACCTTTGATATGATTATGATGTGATATTAATATGATGATCAAGAAGAATGAGTAAATAACAGTATGATCTCTAGGTGAGCTTGGAAGACGGCCTGCCGCAACAGTTGTGCAGCAAGTGCTCAAAGCTAATGGTAAAATTTTCGAGCTTCCGAGAAATGTGCACGTCTTCCGAAACCACTTTGAAGGAGCGCTACAGTTTGAAACTGGTAGGTAATGCATCTAATTATTCTGTAATTACTTCTTGTTTTACATTTACTACTAACTGCAGCTTCCTCGCTTGCATTTCAAAAGTTTTCGCATTTTTTGTAATTTTGATGCACTTCTGTCTTTTGTTTTCCAAATGTGTTCTTAGGAAGGAATAAAAGCACAATAATACTAAGTGTGTAGAATTTAAGAAATTGTATTTTCTGATTCTGTAAAAAAGTAGGCAATGTAAATACCATGTCCGTAACAACATTGCCTCCTGGGATATTCAACTAAACAAAATTCTTATAAAAAGTACCATGTGCCTTATTAGTTTTCCAATGCAACTTAAGCTTTATAGTAAGTAGGACTCTTAATTCCGAATGATGTTATCAGTAAATCGTGACAGATTAGAATTCATTCCCCAACAAAGGGGTAATTTTTGTTCGAATTGTAACCAATGAAACGTGGTAGTTAGGTATTTTAATAGAGTGATTTTTACTGACTGAAAATGTCTTTAAGGATTATGCCTAAATGCGAAATATCATAGTTTTTGCTATGATTCACATATAAGGTCTTTCATTAGTAGGTAACGATACGCTAAGGGGTGTAAGTGTATCAGATACTGATCACGTTCCCATGCCAATTTTTTTTACGATATAAAAAACCTACTAGTTAACTCCTCAAATTTAATACGTGAAGTGCGCGTATTTCACCTTAATAAGTATGTTTTTTATATCTTAAAAAAAAATTGTTATGGGAACGTGATCAGTATCTGATACACATGCACCCCTTAGCGTATCGTTACCCACTATTGAAAGACCTTACATAATTTTTAATTTAATGTTTTTTTTTATAGGTAAGGTAGGTATACACTCATGGACTATGAACAGATGTGTGAAGCGGTTTAATATCATGATGAGTGGACACACCACTGAGTATCCCACTTCTTTTGCTGGTGATCCAATGCTGGTCTACATTTCTTCAGATAGGAGATTATTGGGAGCAGACTAATAATTGGTGTCCTTATAATAATTATGCTTGATTTTTCAGAATTATAGTATAACCATGGCCAACATGACACTTTTGTAGAAAAGCCTATGGAAACACAACAAAAAAAATTATAAAAAAAACATTTCATATCCTCGAAGCCCTTTCCAGCAATATGTCACGTGCCTAATATATTTTTTTATATTTATTTATTTTATGGCGCCCCCCTGGCTGCCACAAATTTTTTTTTCACATATTTATCAACCTTAGCTTTGTGTGTCACAAAATAATCTATTTCGATACTAAAGTTCTATTTTCTAGGACTTACCGGTCCAAGTCCAGACAACGAAGTCTCACTAAAAGAGTTCCTTTTTTTGTACCATTTTGGCACAGAACTCTAAAAAGGAGAAGGTTCACGATTTATCCTCTAAGTGGAAATATCTCTATGTATATATATGTTTTTTATTTTTAGGTATTGCAATCAAAAGAACTTAAGGAAATTAAACTAGAACTAGAGGAGTCTGCAATTCCACTCGGTGATCTAAAATCAGAACCCAGCGGTGAGATGCACCTCAACTCTCCATCGAAACAATTCCAACTTCAAATTGAACATATCAAGAAAAGGGATGATGACATAATATATGATGATAACAATCAATCACCCGAGTGTAGTTTGGATCTTATAGACGAAAGTTTGCTCATTGGAGACATTAAAGGTATTAAAAAAAACTTCAACTATTTATCTGGCTATGGCGAAGCCAAAAGGAGGATGATTTTTGCAGCGTATGTATATTATGTATGTATGTGTGTTTGTTTATTCCCTCACAGAGCCTATGAGGGAATGCATCATTGGATTTGTCTCGATAGTCCATGTGTCATTGGCTATAGATTGTTTTATGAAAATTTAAAAATAGTGTGCCCGGTGCAGTATTGTCAAAACTTTTAAGCTATTTTTTCTAACCCGAGAATTCCGTAGTGTGAGGTATAATGCGCGGGGCGGATCTCGGCGTGTCGCCGCCGCAGCGGTTCGTCAGTGTTCTCCCTCGCACCCGCACCGTACTTGTACAGTGTATGCGCGTGGCGGGTCGCCCGCTGCGGCGACGACACGCCGAGATCCGTCCTGCGCATTATATTGTTGTCAAGAGCTTGCAAAAACAAATTCAAAATATTCACTTAATGGTGTAGAACGTGGGTGGACAATCTGTTCAGGAGCCGGGCCAAATTGTACGTCAAATTGAAATAATTGGGTGTTCGCTACCGCAGCAGGCATTTGTTCTCACCGGCGCAACTCCTTATGCTATACAAAGCGCAAGTTCACCCGGTGATGGAGTAATACAGTCATCTGTGGCCAGGGTGCCTCCTTTACTTCCTTTTTTTCAATCCACATCTATATGACACATAAAATAAAATGTTTGTATATTGTATATGTAAGGGAATTGAAAAATAAATAACTTTGAATTTGGATTTACTTGTTGGCGTCCTTGGACTCTATCCAGCGCCGCTCCATCCACCTAATTGGTGATCCAATTCATCCACCTAATTGGCTCATGGAGGGACTTAAAACATTGCAACACAGGCGAACAATTTATCCCTTAGCCTGTTTTATAGGTACAACCATTGCAGATTCTCCGATGAACTGACTTCCCTCATCCCTCCTGCCCCGATCCGTATCTGCCACACCCGCCGGACTCGCTTGGAACATCCATATGTTATTGATACCCAACTTCTGAGAACGCATCGCTTTTCGAAATCGTTCATGTTTGGTACGGCGAAAATATGAAACGGGCTTCCAGTGAGTGTCTTCCCTGCCACTTATAACCTAGGGATCCTCAAAAGGTGTTTGTTAATAAATTAGACAACAACCTTTTGCTACAGCATGCCAGCTACAAGGCGGAAAACTTTGTAGGTGGCATGGCGCCTCTCGGACCGTGGTTTCCCGGGAAGTGGTGATATTGGCTGTATCTAATTTTCTTTTGAACTTTTGGGTACAGCCACAACAGTGCCGTATGTCCATAAAAAATACGCCAGACTACATAATTTCTAAAATAAAATAATGGAGTCTTGCATGTAAAAGAATTTGAGAAGAAACATTTGTTTTTATTATTATTATTTATTTATATACACTAGCAGCTTGCAGCTGATGCGTGTACTTCGCGTGTTGAGTGCATATTTTTTTATAGACATCTTATATTATGTATTTTTGTTTCTATTACATAGATATACTTGTTGCTTTTTAACCGACTTCAAAAAAGGAGGAGGTTCTATGTTCGGCTGTATGTATTTTTTTTTATGTATGTTCAGCAATATCTTCCCCAATTGTGAACCGATTTCGATGATTCTTTTTGTGTTCGGTTCAGTCTAGCTCCAAGGTGGTCCCATTTTTTTTTGGTCAAGATCGGATGGGAAACCGAGGCGGAATCGCGAGGCCGAAGGCCGAGCGATTCCGCCGAGTACATTATTTTGGTCAAGATCGGATTGGAAAGCGAGGCGGAATTCCGCCGAGTACATTAATAGCTAATAAAAATTACTAAAAAAACTGTGAAATAAAAAACTATTTAAAAAAATATAAAAACCGCCTTCAAAAATGTATGAAATAAAAAAATAAAAATCGAACCCTAGAGTTGAAGGCGGTGGTGCTAAAGCAAGCAAAAATAACCGACCGCCTTCAACTCTAGGGTTCGATTTTTATTTTTTTATTTCATACATTTTTATTTGTTTGTTCATTTTATCAAATGTTTGTCAAGTAGATTTTTAAAACCGTTTACTAATATAGCACTTATCACTTCTTGCGGTAGCTTGTTCAAAGATTCCACTACTCGGTAAGTTAGAAAGTACTTTCTTGGGTTGGAATTAGAACTGTTTTGGTTTAATTTTAAGGAATGTCCACGGAGTATCTCATTAGTGTTCATTGTGTACCTACATTGAATTAGGATTGACTACGTATAGTTATATATTTTTTTCAGAATATGGGGGCATGACACTACGCCAGAGAAAAGCACCTGTTGTTGAACATGAAAAGAACACTAATGGCTTTGCATGCGGTACGTTTGTAATCTCCGTCCAAGCAAAAATATTTTAGGGGGGTTATTCTATATGTGAAACTAAATAACTTCTCTGAAGAAAAAAAAATTTTGAAACAAAAAAAAAATTTTTTTTTCCATACAAATTTTACTAACCTATTCTCAAAATGTATGGAGAAACAAAAATTTTTTTTTTTCAAATTAAAAAATCGTAGAACAAAAGTTGTTCTATTTCACGTAAAGAATCACCCCCTTTCGGGTTTTACGGTTGGGGTTGCAACACCGTGTAAAATGGCCTAATAAAAAATAATGATTTCAGGATTATGTATAAACACATATTACGAGTGGGAGTCTGTTGCGGCCCATTTGGTGAGCCACAAGGACGAGAGGGTGTGCAGTCTCTGCGAGGCGACATTCTCTACGTGGCCCCAGCTGGTCACTCACCGTGCTGAGCACCTTCACGACAAGAGAAAGTATTATTGTTACATATGTAATGAGAGATATCATTCCGCTCCGTACGTGGAAGCTCATTTGTCTGTAGTACATTTTGGAGGAAAGGTAAGTTTTAAGTAACCAAAATTTAAATTACAAAGAGAGGCTTTCCACCTGATAGGCATTTCCGTTGCGAACAATTATAATACAAATTCCATGGTTAGATTCTATGTTAACTTTTTAGCTGTCGAGAGGCTACTGTGAACCTCTTATCGGTTTACAGGGTAGCTAACTCTATGGTGGATGTTGAATGAAAAAGTTCGTGAAACTACAGAGATACATTTAGAGCAACATACACACAAACTATACGTTACATGGTCAAAAGAAGACTGACGCGATGTGGCCGCCGCACCACGCTCGTTGACGTGAGCGCCGAAGTGGGGAAACATAAAAGGTTGTCGAACGTCAAACACTGACGTCCGCCACAACTTGTAGGAACTTTTGCCTACTGCCTGTTATATAAGTCACAATTATATAAGTGCCTGGATTGGCACAACCACACTAAATGAATGAAGCTTTTATCTAAATGAACTTAAGCAACTGTGTGTTCAGATAAATCTACATTTACACTGATAAACTTTTTTCAGGGTGCACTTTGCAAAATTTGCGGCAAAGCATACAAAAGTGGCCGCAAACTTAAAAAACATATTGCTGCAATACATAATGCGGTTGAATCTGAATTAAAATTTCAGTGTGAATTCTGTGCTAAAAAGTAAGTGGTGGACATTTAATTTCAAGTATTATTATTATTATTTTATTATGTAGTAACACTAGCAGCTTTAGGCAGATGCGTGTACCTACTTTGTATGCTGAGTGCACGTGATTCTCACTAAAATATTATAATTTGTTGAATTTTGTTTAAAAATTGTTTTTTTTTTACATAGTTGCCTTAACTTTTTTTTTTAATAAAATGGTTGTCATCTGGTTTCCAACCATTCACTGAGATAGATAGCACTATCACTTCTTGAGGCAATTTATTCCAGGAGTCCACTACTCCTAGGAAGAAAGTGCTTTATTGGGTTTGAATTAAAACTAGTTTGGTTGAGTTTTAATAACTATAACAATATAAATATAGGGCCCGACCATCGGTAGCTTGGGTTCGCGCCGCAGCCGATGGTGGAAACTCTGTTTATTTTTATATAAATTTTAGGTTTTAATACAATATAAATTACAAACACAATTCACACGGACGCATCCGTAACCTGAAGTTTGAGTACCAACACTAAGTCTAGCACCGGTGATTCTCGAGTTATGACCAAAACAAAAGTTCATGTGACGGATGTATAGATCTCACCAAGACCTGAAAACGGGATGGTACGGAACCCTCTTTACGCGAGCTCGACTCGAACTTGACCGCTTTTTATTATGTTACTCCAGGATATACACTACCCCTATACGAAGTTTTGTCAAAATCCCTCCAGCCGTTCAGCGGTGAAAGAGGAACAAATAAACAAACAAACAAAACAAATATACTTTCGCATTTATGATATTAGTGAGTAACGTAATTTTCTTATGAGTGTTGCTTGCATGCATTGCATAGTGCCATTCAGTTTTTGTTGCGAGCTAGTGCGGACAGTGCGGTTCCGTACCCGCGGCGTACCCGGGATGCCGGGTACGCCGGGTAAGGGACCGGCGTGCGGTCGTACCGCACTTTTAAATGCCGGGTATGGAATTTTGCGGGCAATGTCCGCGACACCTCTGCTCCAGTCCTCCCGGCCTTCAGCGGTATGGAACCACTTCTTTCCGCCGATGTACTTAATGTCGTCGTCCCACCTGGCGGGTGGTCATCCCACTTTCCATTTCCCTGTCCACGGCCGCCAGTGTAGGACACGGATACTCTAAAGGTCGTCAACTTTTCAGCTTACGTGCCCAGCCCACTGCCACTTCAGCTTAGCCACCCGGTGTCCAATATGGACTAAATTGGTGCGTCGGCGGATATATTAATTAATTAATTTATTTATTTTATGTTTATATTTTATATTCAGGGATAAAATAACTACGTACATCAAATATGTAAATAATAGAAAATTAAACTAAAAAATTTCATATATATTTCATAGACATAAGTCCCGAATACTGTACAATACTGTGTCGATAAATTTAATGCACGGTTACAGCACTATGCATATAACAAGGGAGCACGGAGACAGAATTTTAAAAATATCTTTAAAATATAATTAAGGCATTTACAGTATACTTACCGATGATATGTTACTCCATTGTTCTTCCAGTTTACTTTCACAGTTCCGTTTTTACATGTTTTCACGCAACAGTCATTTTGGGAAAAGCATTGAAAAACATTCCATATGTTGCGTGTGCCTCGGTCGACGATGCACTGTCGGTCGGATCGCGAGCGCACGACGAGTAAGGTCACAAACTGACCTTACTGCAGCCACGCGCGCCCGCCTCCTTCACATTTCTAGCTATTACTTAGGTGTTCTGTGGTAGGTATAATATAATATTATATCGCTGAGTGTGATTTCGCGAGAAGAGGGTGAATTTGACTCTGTTGACCCCTCGACACAGTGTACATGCTAGCTGGTTTTTACAAAAGAAAAGAATATTCAACTATGTTAACTTCCATACAAAGAGTGCGCCAAGTAATTGAGCATGCACCTAGTCCGGAGGCAGACCTGGAAAGAGCACTTAAACAACAAAAAGAAGGAGACCTGCTTTCGCCTCAACTACCTTGACTGGCTTCTGGGAAGGAACTCTCGCCTGTCTGTCAGCAACAGCTGTACAAGGCAACAATAAAGCCAGTCTGGACATACGGGACTCAGCTCCTTCATCGAAGTGTTGCAGCGGTTGCAAAATAAAATACTGCGAAAAATCTGCAAAGCATCCTGGTTTGCCGCAACACCGAGATTCACGACTACCTCTACATGCCCACAGTCACGGAAGAGATCTGACTCTACAGCGTGGCATACAAAAGACGACTGAGTGTACATATGAGTTACTTAGACACAGATACTAAAGCGCCCTGAGATCCAGGAATTCGACAACAGGCTATGTAGCCATCCAACAGTGAAGTTACCTGTTGTCAATGGATGACTGCGAACTCTGAACCGACACTAAACACACGGAACCACTCGGCTTTACTCTGAACATAATGTCGCCATGCACGGTTACTGCACCATCTGGAGAGTTTACTACTTGGACCAGATCCTCTAAGATTTACACGCATGGGTGTATAAATCCTGTCTTCGTTTTGTAAAAAAATAATGTGTTAGTCGTAGAGCAGCTTTATTGCTTAAGTATACAATATTTATTTAATACTGACACAAGGCCTGCTTATAGCAAAGAATGATCGCATGGTATACAAGAAATAAGAAAAAAAAAGTAATGTTAATGATGAAAGAGTTATTTTAGTTATTACAATTTGTGCGAATATCAGAATTTTCCCACCATTATTGGGCATTGGGCAAACCTCTAAATGAAAATGCATCCTGAGTGAGACAATATTTTCAGAATACATTTTTGTTTTTTTTTTTTATGGAAACTGACACGGGTGGCTACATCACCTACAACGTCCGTGATGTCAGCCCAGGTGAACCAGGTGCCATGTCAGTACTTCCCCCTTTGATCATGCCGGCTACACTGAACTGGTCGGAAAACACACAAACTATTTACATAGCCGTTTCGACCGACGTTTCATTCAGTGCGGTGGTATCAACCCGGGCGGGTTAAACCCTACCACCAAGTAAGATTAGGAGGGAAGGGACCTACAGTTTTACGAGGAATCCGAACCTCGGTCAGCCTCCAACGGTCAGCTGTCACCCGGTCAGTTTGTTTTATTTGCCTTTGTGGGATGTTGTAAGAAGATACCTAAGTAAAAATTAACCATGTAATATTATATCTGCAGGTTCAAAACGAAGACATTTCTGGAAACGCATCTCTTGTCTCATAGCGACCAGAAGAATTATGTATGTGACGTGTGCGGCGCCACATACAAGCACTTAGCTGGACTCAAAGTTGGTACTTTTTTATTTGTCAGTCAGTCAGTCAGCGTGTAAGCGTCCACTGCTGGACATACGCCTCTCCAATTTTCCTCCAGTCCTCCCGGCCTTCAGCGGTACGGAACCACTGCTTTCCGCCGACGTACTTGATGTCGTCGTCCCACCTGGCGGGTGGTCTTCCCACACTCCGTTTTCCTGTCCACGGCCGCCAGTGTAGGACACGGTTACTCCAACGGTCGTCGTCTCTTCGGCTGACGTGCCCAGCCCATTGCCACTTGAGCTTAGCCACCCGGTATCCAATATCGACTACTTTGGTGCGTCGGCGGATTGCCTCGTTACGCACCATATCACGTAGCGTTATTCCCAGCATGGCTCGCTCCATTGCTCGCTGGGCAACTTTCAACCTTTGGACAACACCGACCGTCAGCGTCCACGTTTCACACCCGTACGTCATAACAGGGAGGACAGACTGGTCATATATACGGGTTTTTAAATTTTGCGGAAGATCAGATTTTTTTATTAGAGCATAGGAGTATTAGTAATATAAATTCTTTCCTTTCAAGTCCTAATAATATCCTTCCCTTTTTTGTATGTTACAGAGTCACATTGATCTAAAGCATACCGATAAAGGATCAAGTTTTGATTGTGGTTAGTTGAAACATTAAATTAATGTATATTTATGATTTTTAAGAGACTGTTGGTATACAAGAAGTAAAGATGTAATACAAGATGTAGGGCATGTAGATGGTGTACTATAAAGGACCTTGCATTAAATTGGGCTCAATCACCTGTGAGAATATTAGCCTCTGTGTCCAACAGAGATAATTCATGTCATTGTAAAGGGCTCTGTTCATACTTAAATTTTTACGGTACCGAGTTAAATTCCATTGCAGAAAACATTATATGGACGTTGCAAGCAAGGAGAGAAATATTAATATTTATATCTCCTTATATTTATGGTAAACAATACTTAACCATATTGATTCTGCTCAAAAATGAATTTACCTATATGTTATTTTGGTAGAACAAATACATTAACAGTTATCTCATCTCTGTTGGTGGGTGAGCCCAGCCTTCATAAATTTTTGGCCAATGTGGTGCTTTATTATTAAGATATTCATATTATTTCAAATTACCATTTCAAAAGTAAAGTTCTGCCCATTTAACATTTTGATAACCCTTGTATCCTGACAAACTAGACTTGCTACTGGTGAAGTATCTAGGTAGGTAATCATTATTTTTTTTTAGGTATATGCACAGAGACACCGAAAACAATGTATGAATTAAAAGTTCACCTAGAAAGTCACAAAACAGATACAACCTGTAAAATTTGTAAAATGTTTTTCATCGATTGGCCACAACTGCTGACACACAGATATAATCACATAGAGTGCAACGCCACGTCTTACGACTGTCAAATTTGTCCAAAGAAACTGAGGACCCTTGAATCATTGGATATACACATTCGCAGTGCGCATAGTAACATGGTAAGTTCTCATTTGTGTAACAATTCTAGGCGTATTATTTTTAAGAATAATCTATTAGGCATGCCAGTCAGTAAGCGTGTAAGCGTCCGGTGCTGGACATGCGCCTCTCCAATTTTCATCCCGGCCTTCAGAGGTACGGAACTATTACTTTCCGCCGACACGTACTTGATATCGTCGTCGCACCTTGCTGGTGGTCTTCCCATGCTCCGTTATTCTGTCCACGGCCGCCAGTAGGACACAGTTACTCCAACGGTCATCGTCTCTTCCGCTGACGTGCCCAGCACACTGCCACCTGAGCTTAGCCACCCAGTATCCAATATCGACTACTTTGGATTTGTGTCAGTACATCTTGATTTATAAACATATTACATAAAAGAAAAAAATATATAAGTACATAGTTCATAATTTTTTTTTCAGGGTATACAATGTAAATTCTGCAGTAAAACATTTTTCAATGCAAGAAAATTGAGAAAACACACATACAACCACACAAACAAGAACAAATTCAAGTGTAAACACTGCGAAAAGTGGTAAATTGTTCATTTTTTTTCAAATAAACGTAAGCGTATCACACACCATGAAGTGTAGATATCTGTGTATATCTGTAAAATGAGATGTGTATGTGTAAGGGTGTGAGCAGGTGTAGGTTTGTGTGTAGTGTTTTTTTTTTTATTTTTTTTTTTATTGAAAGCGCGATATGTGGCGCCTAGCCACCCGTAAGGTGTAACGACGCCCATGGACATTCGGTCGTATGTGGAGGTTGCGGATGCCATGCCGGCCTTCACAGGTGCCTATTCACGGCCCTCTTGAAGGACCCAAGATTGTACAGATGTTTTATCTCACGAGCGCGGGTGAGCCACGCTTGTGTGTGTAAATATATGCACACTATCTTTGTCTGCGTAAGCTCGGAAGCGCTCAGTGTTGGCTACCTACACACACAGGAGCGCGTGTCTATACGCATTACAACTACAAGTATGGCTCACCCGCGCTCGTGAGATAAAACATCTGTACTTGGGTGGGAAATATATGGGGAGGGAGAACGTTTCAGAGCATGCGAAGGCACTACTTCTGGGTACTCGCGTAAATCCAGAGTTTACCGGTTCTGTAAAGGAAAGATCTGCAGAACCCGTTTGTACGCAACCGCTGTAAGTCCAGCGTGTAGGAAACTTGTGTTATTAGGAAACTTTTATTTCATATCGTCATGACATGACTCATGAACACAGCATAAAATATTAGCCATTGTCATCTAGAGAATTAAAACCTACACTGCATTGAACATGCAGTGTAGGTTTTAATTCTATGTAAGAGTTGCTTGTTACCATAATAAAACAGCTCGACTTGCTGTCGGTTCTCCATAGATTCTGATATAACAGTATTATTTGTTTTATTCTGCCGCAGCTGTACTACTCGTAGAAACCTCTACGTTCATGAAGCAATTCACAGTTTAGAGAAGAAGCACGCTTGTGAACAGTGTGATTTCCGCTGCAAGAATCCCGGTGGGCTAAAAGTTAGTTCATAATTTTTATTCTCATTTTAACACGGCGTAACTCTAAGAGTGTGACCGCACTAGGCGGCAGCGATGCTGAGCGGCGTGGCGCAGCACGAAAGTGTTCATAAGAATTGCTTGCCACGCAGTGCAGTTTACCTCATACAAAGAATATTTTGATGCGACGTGACACTGAAGTGCAGTTTCGCATAATGCGGTCGCATTTAACAGGCTAATTAACAGTGACAAATTTCTTGCTAACTTTCAAGAAGAAATTAACGAATTTTTATTTTAGAGAAGTTGTGTCTGTTGTGAGTGTGTGCTTAATTGCGCCGCCCCCGCAAACAAAAAATTGATTTTGGTGTTTTAGTCATTAGTTTGTTGTGTTTGTGTATAAAATTCCAAAGAAAGCATTTCTGAAGTAAATGTGTTAATATTATTGGAGGTTTTTATCCATTAACGCGTGTGTAAACTCGAAACACAACCTCACATTATTTATGAAGTGCAATTTGAACTCACACTCTGATACACTATTTTTGTTTACCCTGGCCTTAGTGTAATACAAGTTATATAAGTATAACTTTGTAGGAAATGTTATTAAAACTACTGACAAAATGACACCATGGTATGTTTATTGTCAGTGTTCTTACATATTTTTCACTTCTTTCACAATCGACTTTTCGTAGATTTTACTTAAGCGAACATATGCATCTCGAAACTTCCGGCTTCATGCAACGTGTAGCTGGTGCCGATACGGGTGTGTGAGGCAAGTAGCGCCATCTAGTAATGATGGTAATATTGTTAAAAAATGTATTTCTAGATGGCGCTGTAGCGGCTTCACATAACATCGTCCTCTACTACACTTCTTACTCACTTGGCTTTACGAACTAAATTGATAATTTTCAGGAGCACATAAAAAGAATACACATGTTGGGGACCTTTCCTTGCACTCACTGTGACAAAGTATTCAAAAATTTGCCAGCGTTACGCGATCACGAAAGAAACCTAACAACAGAACAGGCTCTCGTATGTCCCCATTGTGGAAAAAATTTCGCTCTTCGTGATCAAGTAAGTCTGCAAACACGTAATGTGCATTTCTTTGAGCTTGTTTGCAATCAATTGTTAATTATTTATTATGTATTACTTTACAGTTGAGGAGGCATGTCAGAAGACACTCACAAGTACGCTGTTATAAGTGTGACATGTGTCCAAAAGAATTTCAAAGCAAAGGAAACTTGATAACGCACATAAATAAACATAATGGATTCCGAGCACACAAGTGTGAGTTTTGCTCAGCACGGTTTTATAGCAGGAACGTCGTCATGAAGCACAGGAGAGTACACACGGGTAGGTAAAATGATGTGTTTCAGATGCCCTAGGGCATACATGCTAATTTAGTCAATCTGTTGCCACCACTTTCTGTCGCACCGGTCTGTTCGGTTTGAACTGGAGTGAAATGAAAAATTTAAAACCTCAGCTCAGAACCTGTTTATAGTCCATGGATTTTCGTGCAGTTTTTAGGGTTTCGTATTAAACCACGAATCCTATTACGTTTGCTACAATGTCTGTATGTCATGTCAGTCTCCATCTGTCTGTCAGCCCTTTAGCTTTTAAACTAAACAAGGTAGGTATAAGCTTTTACACATAGAAAATGTATTTTTTTAAAAGCTTGAATTGGTCATTAATTTTTGGTGTCGGGGTGGGCTCTTCATACATGTAAAGGGGTCAGAAATAAAAATATATCCACCTAGGCATGTGACATATCGTTGTTTAAAGCTCTTTGAAAATGCGACTACTTTTAAATTGGATTTAAAATGCAGAAACGGTCCACCGCGAAAATCCACCCATGAAGATTTTAACCGGGTTCCAAGGTAAAAAGCTCTAACTGTACCAAACTAAAAAGAGTGGCAGCAGAGTACTTCTTTCTTATTGTTGCAGGTGAAAAACCATATGTTTGTAAAATATGCCACAAGGGCTTTACTGGTGGCAATAATCTTAAAGTTCATATGAAGGTTCACGGGCTGACATTGGTCGTAAAGAGGAACCCGCCTCAAGATTAAAGAGTCATTATCAGGGTAACTTTTATTTATTTTTATTCATTATTGGATGTCGAACTGTTGGTTAAAATAAATAAAGAAGTAATAAAATTTATATGAATATTCTTGTTATTTTATTGTCTGTCCGAATAGAAAAAAATTGCTGTTCAGCTAAAATTAATTGCTTAAAAAATTGTGGTCTGAGTGTGAGAGAGAGGCCATTATTGTAACTGCATGCAAATGAAAGTAGCCTGTAGGATTATTATTGAATTGAGTGTAAGCTATTCTAAAAGCTAGTAATGACAAAAATATTGTTGTAAAGGATCTGGAAAGGTACAAATAAAATAAAAATTCATATTTTGTACAAATTGTACTTGGTTCCATTGTACAAGGTTCAACACTTATTTTACACAAGTTTACATAGAAAAAAATCTAAATATCTTTGGTTATTAGTTAATTAGGACTATGTGATAGTACTGGTATCTTATTAGCACTAGCCACGGTGCACCGTAGCGATCAGCTCTCATACCCCACCAGTTAGACAAAAGATAATTTTAAGTATACATACAATTCATAAATTTGAGTGAAGAAGTTGAAGTGAGAGCAGAAGAGACAAAAGAGGTATAAACTCTTCTTAGTTCACGTGACCTACAAAAAAGTATTGTTAACTTTGACTCCATTTCACAAATATTATAAAAAACATTTATTTATGAACGCCCAAACTAGGGATAAAGAGATTGATTCTTACTAAGACTCATGGGGGCGAGGAACTCACATGGGTTCACTAATTTTTTTAGAAGATGGAGGAAAGTGACGTTTGACTGACATTGGAGGGTTCTACAATTGACACAACTAGTAAATGAAGTTGATAAAAATACTATCTTATACCAATATCTAAAAACAATATCGACTTTTATCCATTGAATAATCTTTAGTGTTAGTTACAGTGTGACTTAGGAGTCTATATACCGCACGCTGTATCCCGACAATCGGGGTAAGCAGAGTAGTCGGTGTTTTGCTGCAATAATTCAGAATAGGTAAAATTATGGAAAATACTAGGTACTGACTATTTAAAATTTGTCGGAAACTGGCAACACTCCAAACGTCACTTCCCTCAGTTTTCCAAAAAACATGCTTATACCAGACTAGTGTTCTGCGTACCTACAGTGCAACATTATATGTATATAGTTGCACTCTTTATTTCTATAAAGAGTGTTCGAATCAGAGATGTTGCAGATATTCGCATCCGCATCCGTAAATGCGGAGCATCCGCATTGATTTTGACATCCGCATCTGCATTCGCATCCGCATTAAATCGATGCGGAACTCATGCGGATGCGGATGTAGTGCGGGTTGAGACTTGAATGAAATTGGGCGGAGTCCGCGAGTGGCGCGCGCTGCAATTGACCAATAGGAAGGGAATATGCTGTGCGACGGTGCAGTGCAGTGCTGACGACTTTGTTTTCCATTATTATTGCGTCATTTCATTCCGTCACGTTTCGTGTATGCATGCGTGTCTAAACACGCGCGACGACGCGTCTTCTAAGTTGAATTTCCGACTCGAGTATTCCACTTCCACTGTATATAGTGCGGCGAAGTATAGTGTCCCAGAAGTGAATGTTATTCATAAAGTGTAACAACAATGTCACCACCGGTATGAAGTGAGATTTGGACTTATTTTAAGGCGGATGAAAATGATATAATGAAAATGAAAATGAATAGCCCAATCTTGAAATTTTCTTACTAAAAATTGATTGATCAATAAAAGATATTAAAAGCATAATCTCTTTTATTCAAGAACTTAAACTAACCGGCTCTTCAAGCAATCTTGTTAACATCCGCATCCGCATCCGCGGATGTGAGCGTCCAAAAATCCGCATCTGCATCCGTATCCGCGGATGTCAAATAAATAGCATCCGCAACATCCCTGGTTCGAATGTACAAGTTGACATACATAATTCGTGAGTTAACAAAAGGAATTAAATGAAATTAAATTGTGACCACAGCACAAATGAGTGAACATGCCAAGTTTTCTCTATGAAAATCGGAGAGTATCATAGTAATGGCAAAATAGTACAATCTCACTTTCAAAGAGATAGGTGACGTTTTAATTTCCCACTGGGGATGTGAGATTTTTTATTTTTTTATTTCATAAATCTCGTCACTGTCTCTCATTTTAAGTCATAATAGCTAAGTTAGCCATAAGAAGCTATGTTATGTATGACTTGATCAAATTGATTCACATTAATTAGGTATTACATATAATCTGTCGAACGGGTCCGTCGAAGGAATAACAAATTATCTATTGTTATTAGCGTAAAAGTCGCTAACCCACTTTCAGCTCCTCTATATATTGTCAAGACAAACATTATGTGACATGCACTATTGATTTCAATAGATTAGATACCTGTGATCACATCCCGACTGTGTTTTTCAAACCTCGAAACAAGTTTCAGTCACCAGTCACCACAACAGTCATCATCGTGCAGTCATAAATCTCTTTAGACAGCATCACCCTAGTACCTTTATACTGTAGTTTCCTAAGCCTTAGTATGTCTGAGTATGTAAGTCATGTTCAACGAACATGCAGTTCCGGGGCAAGTAAGTTGGGAGGGGCGACATTGGAAGTTGTGCAGAATTACGTCTATCATGGACAAACCGTCCACTTAGGCAAGCACACAACTTTGACAGGGAGGCCGATAGAAGGATTCAGTTAGGCTGGCCGGAATTTGGCATACTCCGTCACATCTTGTCTTCTCACCATCCATCCTACAGTAATTAAATATCAAAGTCTTTACTGCCTGTAACAATGTACAAAGCGGAAACGTAGACCCTGACGATTGGGCTGATCCACTTTAGATGGCATTTCTTTCGTTGATAAAATCTGTTACGACAAAGAACCAAGGTAGTTGGCATTAAGGTGAAGTGGCAGCGGGCTGGGCACATCCGTCGCAGACCCGATAACCGCTGGGGTAGACGAGTGCTCGGATGGAGGCCACGTACCTACAAGCACACAGCGTGGGACGCCCCCCGGCTAGTTGGACAGACAACCTAATAAAAAAGGTAGCCAGGAGTGGATGGATGAGAAGAGCGTGTGTGGTGGCGTGAAATGGTAGAGGCCTATGTCCAGCAATGGACCAATACGGGCTGATGATGAAGTCGAAATTTTCTTTCACGAATATTATCTCTGAAACAAGATCGATGACCTAGTTACCACTTTTTTGCCAATAAATGGCCTATAAAATAATGAATAAAGATATATATAATACTTCTGTAGGTAGTTCCTAAGTAATTGTAAAAGAAAATAACATTTGAACCCCGTGGCTCGCTCACTGCGCTCACTGGTTGAATTTTGCGACGTCTAAAACAGAATATTTATTATGAGCCCCACCGAACATAATACATATATTCGAGTCCTTTTGTCTGCAGACTACAGCTAGCTTATGTTGGCACCATTTTACATACCAGTTCAGATACGAAAAAATAATAAACAGTGAGTCCACCAATGTCAACTATATGACTTGAAGAATGAGCGTACGAAATTGTAACTTTTTTTAATTTTATCATTTTTACTGCCTTATTAAAGAAAACCATATTTTTCAGTCTAATCACGATGGACACAAGTCAGAAACAGCAAAATACTTCCAAAACCTTACTTAATTTTTACATTTTTGTTTGGTCTTGGTACATACATACATACATACATAGCGTCACGCCTGTTTCCCGGTGGGGTAGGCAGAGACAACGGATCTCAACGTGCCACGATCCTGACACACCTCTGCCGCCTCTTCCACTCCCATAATGTTCTTCATGCATGCTCGTCAGTTACGGGTACTACGCACTTGCCCCTTTTTGAGCACATGCCCGATGTGGTCCAGGTAAGTGCGTCTAGGGCGACCCTGCCCGACTCTTCCACTCACGTACGTAATATAGCAAACAAATAAACATTGAAAAAACATACCATATACACAGTGCCATATACAATCATACATGCTTTATTTAGTCACTGTGTGTGTGTGTGTGTGTTGCTAAGTGTGAGAAACAGTTGCTAAATTAGTGGTATTACGTCGCTATTAAAAGGTGGAAAGTATTATTGACAAGAGTTCTGACGAAGGCTAGATAAACGGTGTCCATTTTATTATTAAGGGGTTAAAAGATCAGTCGGATCCTGGACATGGTTTTGGCGACACTATCCTAACGCACAAAACCTTTGTTATCTCGAATAATACTAGTATTATGAATAAATGCCACTGAGCTTTTTTTAAGCTTATTACATGAAGAATCCATAGTAAGTAAATATGGTTGAACTGAGACATTATGTATAAATGGGCATGTACATGTTGAAGCATGTGGACCAAAACAAAAACTATTATTAGAAATAATGTCATTCCAGTTTGATTTCACACATGACTTGCTACCAGATTCTTTTGTCTTATATCTCCTATAAAATAATAGGAGTTACAGTTTTTTTAATCAGTCTTAAAATTTCTAAACACAATACAACCAAGAATTGACTTTGTATTTTCTACCAATGTGAGCTATATCATATAAATGCTGTACTTAATAAATGCATTTTCGGAATGTTTAATAAAGATTGCTATTAAAGCATATAGTAGGTACTTAATTTGCATAGTGACATTGATAATAAATGTAACAAACACAGTGCATGGTATATGCCCAATGTACGACTCCACAGCTACATGCACGTTCCACATCTATGATGCACTGCATCAGACGGAGAGCTGACAGTTCTGCCACGGGCATAGTGCTCATGAAGATGGGCCATAATTTTTTTTTTTTTTTTCAGTATGAAATCATTGTTTCCACGTCACATGAATCTAAAAATGTATTACTTTTTTATTAAAAAAAAAAAGTCCTCTAATTTAGATTTTTTTACTACAAATGACCTGGGGGCATGCGCTACACTTGACCCTTTTTGGAGCACATGGCTGATCTAGTCTAAAAAATAATAATTTGCATCAAATCAATTCTCAGTACATTAGTTGCACAGCATTCATAAACATTTAGTGTTTATAATCTATATGAATATCCAGTAAAAAGTATATATCACTTTACGACTATAATGATTGCCGAACTTACACAATACCTAAAGTTATTCCTAGTCTTATATTCCAAAATTAATTTCACATTAATATAATTAATGCAAAACTTGTAAAGTGCTTATTTGCTACTTATGATGTACAGATAGTCTTCGCTCTTGTTAAATAAATAATTTTAGTAGAAACAACAAAAAATAGACTTGGCAAAGTAAATGGCTGTATAAATTAAATTCCATCTTTCAACTTTTAATATGATAAAGTTTGACAAAATTACAAAAACACATACGTTGATACAATTTTAACATTAATACTAAATGTTTTGCTTCCTTAGTCAATGCAAACAAATAGTGAAGTGAGCAAATACCCTTCACTGCGCCATCAGGAAATCCTTTCACACACTGACAGTCGATACCTTTTTGAAAATTAACAAAACATCAGACCTCTTCTTGAATATTGGTTTCAAATTTTTAACCTGTATTTTAACAAAGATATTATTTTGCTATATTCAGAGCAAGACGCGTAGTTGCAGTATCCAAGAGGCGGTCGGATGGCTCGCGGTATTTGAGCTCCCTAAGTGTTGTGGAAGCGCCCTATGCAAACCGAACTGAGCCAACTGAGAAAAAAGTTGTCAGGCAGCCGCTTCAAAATTGGCATGCTTGTTCTTCATCACATACAGACACTAGAAACAAATTGCCATCCGCCCCAGCCGGTCGGTTATCGATCTGTCAGAGTTGGAAGCCGGAAAAAAAATTTTTTTTTTCGAGCGGTGGACGAGAACTTAGGAAAAATGCACTTAAATCATTAAAATCGGATGGCATTTGTTTTTTGAGTCTTGTATGATGTGAAAAACTATATGCACAAATGCCATCCCTCTCCCATCAAATTTCATCCCCCTGTGGTGGGAGGCCATCACTTGAAAGATGTCAAGCTCAACAAATCCACGAAAGCCCTTCTTAGGCAACAGAATAGTTGACAAATTGGATAAACCGAAGATGTCATACAACTGATCCAAGCTACCACAACAAAATCATTCAAGAACAGGCTAGATAATCACAAAAAAATAAATTAAACCACCAGTGATTATAGCTGATATGAACACACCAACTTCGCCTGCTCGTTCCATCAAAATTAAGTAATAAAATATTAAATAATAATTACATATTATATCAAATATCCCTAATTATAATAACATACATTTCAAAAAACTTAAAAGTGATATAGATGTCAATGGACACGTTTGGATGGATTTGTAGAAAGATAAGAGAAGGCAGACATTTTCCACATTTAGGGCTGCCATCTCTAAAATCATTAAACTAGGACGAAAAGAAGTAAAACCCCGGATTTTCATATAAAAACCCGGACATTGTTTTTTTCTTATTAAGACAATTATTTTATTTTAAACTTTTTGACAAAATTAAATTTTCATGTTATTATAATATTTAGCGGCATTACTCACGGTCGTCTCCAAGCTATGGCTCGACTTTTAGCGTCTATCATAGAGCTATGCAGTCGGCGGGATTTTTGAATTTTGTGTAACCCGGACTACTTTAAAAAATCCCCCCGGACGCCCCCGGACGCCTTCAAAAAGAGGACAAATCCGGAGAAACCCGGACGGATGGCAGCCCTATCCACATTCGAAAGTCTCATCGTGTTCAATTATATTACTGCAGAAAACTGTCCAATCGTGTGGATCTTCGTATTGGTTGTTTCGATGTGAGAAATTGTACATCTACCTGTTTTGCCTGTCTAGATTTAAGTATTTTATTTCACACTATTTAAAAAACTGCACCTGATCAACAACACTTTAAGCAAATATGAAATGTTGTTAGCAACCATAAAGTATAATAATCATACGGGCACAGGCAAAGGACAACGGAAGAAATACCTAATACATTTAGAGTTTTAAGTCTAAGATTATAATAATTCATTTATTATAACATAATACATATTTTTCGACCACGGCACAGTTCATCCTAAAGAAAGCTCAGATGTCATGAACATTTTGCTCAAGAGCATCGTGGAGCGGCCAATTGTTATCGGATGTTACAATTTTTTTTCACTTTTACCATTGCTGCTCACACACACACAGAGACACTGAGTTTCTTGTGTAGAAAATGACCACGTTAACTTTGAGCATATTTCAAGGACCATTTGAACTTTCTAAAACAAAGTTACTTATGCTAGGTAAAAGCACTGAAAACGTAACAAATTAATCATTATGCTTAGTTCTTAATACTGTCACGTCACTAAATGTCATTTCCCTGGCTGGTGGTGTGTATCCTGACTACGGTGTCGCGGGCCCCGGTGCGGTCGCCGTCGATGAGTGAGCCACAGCTGCCCTTCTTGAACTTGGACACTTGCGGTGGCACCTCACTGCACGTGGAGCAGTTGTCGTCCGGGAGGCGGGAGGCGACGCTAAGCTTGCGCCGGCCGGCGGAGGCGAGGGAGCCGTTGGAGGAGGAGCAGTGCGCGGGCAGCAGCGGCACACGCTCCCGCGCGTCCCCGCTCGACTCGGACGACCCGCCCTCCCTGCATCCACCCATCTGGATCCACCCGTAGAACCTCCAACCCACCACATCCAATTATTGTTTGACAATAAGGTAAATTAGTCTGGAAGCAGTTCTGTTTTGGCTTTGTCCATAGGAGGTAATGCCTGCTGAGCAGGCGGGTTCGTGATCGCAGTGCTAGGTTTTCTACCCAGTGACGCTGCAGACCATCACTGTATCTAAGTATATGGACCAAACATTATTCCATATCATTCTAGGTATTCATTATTTACTCTTTTATTAAAGTTAACTGAATTAAATTTTGACAAGAGGACACTTTTTTTAATAGTTTCTACCTTGAAAATTGTTCAAAAATTAAATTGGTTCTAAGTACCTAGTTCTCTTACTTTGAGGGATGTTTTAATTAATTTCTGAACTGAAATTAAGATAAAAAAAACCAGTTGGATTATCCGTACACAGCACTGGGTAGACAATTTCATGTGCAGGAATGAACTCATTTGCCCCAAATAAAATGAGCCATACCTATTGGTGATATCTTGGAAGTGCGGTCTCCGCTGTGGCGTGTGGTTCCAACAGTCCCGCATAAGAGAGTAAATGGGGGCGGGACACCCAGCTGGGCAGGCCAGCAGCTCCCCGCCGCGCACCATCGCGATCACCTCCTGGTTGCTGAAGCTGCCGGAATATTTTTGGTATTCACATAGGTTTACCCAGGTTTGTTTTGCTGGCTTGTTCCGTCCAGAGTTTGTCAAAAGTAAATCAGAACTATTTTAAAACAAAAGTTTATAGGTATACAAAGATAGATGTCATTATAATCATCACACACTTTATCTTGATTGCACATCACTTGATTTTGAGGGGTTAGGCCTAAGAAGGATTACTAAAAGCGTGATTTTTTGTCGCCAGAAATGTATTCCATTTAGTTCTATGGCGCTCTTTAGAGTGTTCTCAAAATCACCACTAGAAAAAAAATGTGCAGATCAACCTATTTTTGGTGCATCGCGATTTTCGCAGAAAGAGATTAAGAGGTGTAGTACGAAGGTGAGCGCACACTACGCTATGGACGTACATGCTGCGCGGAGGAAGAGACATCTTGCGCACAAGATGTCTCTTCCTCCGTTTCCCGCAGCGGAAGTGTGGAAGAATTACCTTTCGTCTCTGAACATTTCATACTGGAGGTACAAAATCAGCTGCCATTGTGGAATAAACATTGGACCACACACCATGACCGAGACTCATTGTAGTGTTTATTAGAAAGTTAATTTTTATGTTATTACAAAATGTTAAAAACAAACATGTTTTGGAATGCTTGAAAGCATCCTATTTGTTTCATGCATGATTCACCTGTGAAGTATGTTAATATTGTCAACCTCGGTAGCTCAGTCGTGCGATCGGTCGACTGTTGTTCACGATCTTAACGCACACCTGGGTGTGGTTAGAACTCAGATGGGTCACCGTTTGACTGTTGGAGGCTGACCGTGGTTCGGATTTCACGTAAAACTGTAGGTCCCTTCCCTTCTTACCTTACTGGATGGTAAGGTTTAACCCGCCCGGGTTGACACCACCGCACTGAATGAAAGGTCGGTCGTAGTGGCAATATAAATAAATCGTGTTTTCTGTCTAGTTCAGTACAGCCGGTGCAACCAAAGGGAAGCACTGACATGGTACCTAGTTCACCAAGTTATTATGGGCTGACATCGCAGATGTTGTTGGTGATGTAACCAACCGTGTCAGTTTCTATAAATCAATTCAATTCTTGGAACTGATTGATTATGCATACTGACTTCTTCAGAAAGTGTTATCAACTAACTCAGTGAAAATATTAGAAAATCTCTAAGGTTAGTTTAGGTTCACATAAAAAAAGAATAAAAGAAATAAGACGACGAAACTTTTAATTACCCATAATAAGGTTGCAAGCCGTAACTGTATATCTCCCACAGGACCACCCCGTACGACCAAATGTCACTCTCTGTCGTGAACTTTCCATACAGAATGGACTCCGGTGGCATCCACCGTACAGGCAAAAGACTTTTAGACTGCACCTGAAAATATTTAAATTTCTTTAGAAAAATATAGGAGCTGAAGGAAATATGAAGCTAACTTGTGTCAGCCAGCTCTCCACTCGTAGTTTGTGTTACGAGACACGACATGATCATTTCAACTGTTGTCTTTTGTATCTGTTGTGTAAAACCTCCGTCCTCAAAGCTCCGCAGACACAACTGTGACAATGTGAGTATGTATGTATGTATGTGAGTATATTGTACTGTATTTATTTGTGTATCACAAAATTGTGTGTGTTATGTTCTTTCTAATAATATAAAAGAGGGGTCTGTCTGAAAATTCGTGCTGCGGCAGAAGGCTCGCCCGCTGTTGCAGCAATAAGCTGAGACAGACACCCATTTATCTTATTGTTTTCTTAAGTTAAGTTAAATAACTCATTCAATTGTCTAATCGTGTAAATAAGATAATTATAAAAAAACCGTGATAATGAAAGAAAACATCTTACCCTATAATAATCAGAGCTATAAATGTCGCGTGACAGTCCAAAGTCCGAGATCTTAACGACATAGTCGTTGCCGACCAAGCAATTGCGAGCGGCAAGGTCGCGATGCACGTAGTGGTGGGCCGCCAGATACTGCATGCCAGCTGCGATGTGACAAGCAATGTTCAACAGACGCACCGGCGGCAGGCCCTTGTTCGCCGGCGGCGCTCGGCCCATCAGGAACTCGTGCAGGTCCCCGCGCGCCATAAACTCAAACAGCATGCACAGTGGCTCCTCCCGCAGCGCCACCCCCACTATGCACACTATGTTCTCGTGTCTCAACTCAGATATTAACTCTATTTCCCTCCTGAAGTCGGCCTTCGTTTTAGCAGATGCATTCTCCTTGAGGGCCTTCACGGCCACGAAGCGCGTGTCGGAGCCCTGCGACAGCAAACCCTTGTACACCTTCCCGAATGCACCCTCACCGAGCTCCTCCAGGAACTTGATTTGCGAGAGTGTGTATTGTGGAACGCGCAGCACGCCATTGCCGCGCGCACGGGACGAATGGTTCTGTGCTAGCATATGGCCGAGCGTCACGTCATTGAGCTCCATCGGAGAGTTTAGCCTCGAGTTCCCGTAGATGTTCTTGTCGGCATTCGGCAAATTGATGTCTCTGATGGTGGTGGCGCCCTGCTTGTTTCTGTTTCTACAGCAAACGCACAGCAGCGTTGTCGCGAAAAATGTAATCAGAGCGAGAAACACGATGATGATGTAGATCCAAATTTTGTGCGCGCATTTGGGAATGTCGCACAACTGTTTGACGTGCTTGTCTTCGCGCTCGATGAAGCACCACGGCTGCGACTCCTTGCCGCCGGGGTTGCGACAGTAGCTGTGACGGCCGGCCAGCTCCAGGTACTCCGAGGGCTTCACGAATAGCTGCTTAGACCACACGATGCAAGCGGCCCCACCGCTCGACACGTCCACTTCCCCGCGATACCCCACGCCATTCTCCCAGTAGCAATCATCCTCCGACACCATCACCTCTGGGATGCCAATCTTTAGGCAATCTGGGTCATTCTCGGGCAAATCCTGACAGTCTTCGAGCGTGAGTTCCTGTCCGATGTGAGGATGTCTCTTGGCGATCGCATATTCTTTTTGACAAAGCTCATTTTCGAGTATCTCGCAGTCTTGCTTGCAAACTCGTCTCAGTATTGTCGAATTATATCTATAGTTGAATCTGTTCAAAGTTGCATTAAGGGGCGCGGAGGAGGCGAGCGTGCTTCCATCTGAGATGCCGCTTCCTTTCAAGCTGGGATCGAGCTCGCGTGGGAGGCCACTCGCCGGTAAATTTTCAAAATGAATCTTCGTCTCCTCGCCGTCTTCAGTATTAAAAGAGCGGCCGTCTGTCTTTGACAGCTCATTGGACACCGGCAGGATTAAATCGCTCGCTTCCCTCATGAACATCTCGTTAGTTAGGTAAGGATTTCTGCAAATAGGAAAGGTGGAGTAGCAGAGACTAGGGATGGCGTAGTCCTCGCAATTTGTGCTTATGTCGTTTGAATAACGAGTGACCTGGAAGGCCTTGGCCAGCTTGTGTTCCAGAAACTCCTGAGTTGTGGTGTGGGGAATGTAGACGTAATGGCCTTTCAGGTGTACTGCACACTGCTTACCAACATACTTTTGGCATATATAATGCGTCACTTTCTTGGGACTGGTGGTTGTGGGTTTGGGTGCAGCGATGATGGTTGATGTGAGACGGTCGGAGTGACCGGCAGTAGTAGCGCTGCTCTCGTCCGCGTCTCCGCTCTCTGAATACAGCGGCTTGTAAGTCGGAAGCTCCACCTCTTTGTCGTCTGTCCCACTTCCAGTCACCTCGAGCTTGAATGTTGACTTATTCTCATAGTTCTCATTTTTAACAAAACACGTATAGGTGTCCTCGTCGTCATAGCGCAAGTCACGGATCCGCAGCGTCGTGGCGACTGTTGATGACGATTCGTTGGAGGATGGGCGGCTGGTTACGCGGCTCCCATTCAAAATGGTACCATTCCGTCTCAGCCAGAAAATCTTCACGTTGCTGGACAGCGCGGTGAGGTGCTGCCGCGGAACATCCTTCAAAGTGAGTTCCTCTCCTCCGAGACGATCGACGCCGCGCTCTTTCGAGCGGTATACCTTCGTGTAGTTGAGGACGGCCTCGCATCTCATCTTTAGGTCGGAGCCCGCTGGACGCTTGACGACCGGTGGGAACGGCCGTACGAAGTTTATTTTCAGTTCGAGTACCCATACTTTTCTCTCGGTGGTGTTTTGTATGGGTGGAACGTTGCGCAGCTCGTCTCCCAATGCAGTTCCGCACCAGAGCCACAGTGTAACCAATATGTACACCAACAACATGCTCGTGTTGCATGCCGTGGCGCAGGCTCATCGGACAGCGCACAGGCTAAGCGGCACGCGCACAGGACATTTTCTACACTGAGATCTACAAACACTGCATCGAAAAGAACTTCACACCCATTATGCTCAATCAATTTACTTCTATCTAACAAATAACAATATTTTGGTTTGTTGAGGAGGTCGCATTACGCATACCCGATCACACAGATTACCATTATAAATAAACAATATTTATAAATCTATGGTAAAGAGATTCTGGTAGGTATTGCCAGGTCCATCCATCTGCCTTAAAGACCGTTCAGTTATTTTACCTCTAGCCATAAGTTGGCTAACCTGAGCTCTGTGTTGCCATAATTAGTTCGTCATATTTCCCTGTACGAAATATTTGAATATATTTTTAGAATAGATGAGAATAGAAAATCTTTATTGCAAACAAATTGAAAGAAGAACAGTACACGACAAGAAACAAGAAATGCAGGAGTGCGCAAGGTGGACTTATCACTACAAGTACAACAGGTACTTATACATAATTTCCACTAACACGGGTAAAATAATTGCAAGTAACCCTTTTTAGGACCGTAGTACTAGTGACAGCAAGTGGTGCCAACCTAGCGGAAGATACCATGACATGTGTCAGAGGTACAGATTTACCAAGTTATCTGTGAAGTGGTCAGATCAGGAATTACAGGTCTGTCTCTCTCTCTCTCTCGTGTGTTGACACACGCTGTTCAATTCGAGTTCTCAGTCTCTCTGGCAACCATGCATCGATGGCAGCGCACCACTCAGTTCACAGATAACTTGTAGATTTAACTGTGAAGCATCGTGCTGTGAACGATCTTTAACACGATGATTCAAACTCTTTGGTTGGACTGGCTGGTTGGACACGACACGAGTGGATCGGGATCAATTCTGTTTACTCTCACTTTTTTTTTCTTATTTTTTTTTTATTTTCGGAAATTCGGAAATATACAAACTGGTGGTTTAAAAAAAAATAACCAGCACCTTCTTTATATTAACCCTAACCTAATTTTGAGGCGGTGCATGTCGTTTTCGTTACAAGTTTGTATTTCCGAAAATAATTCTAAGGTGGTTATAAAAACTAAACACCCTAAAACAATTTTAAACACCGTAACATTTCTTAAAAAAGAAAAAAAAAGCCAAAAAGATTTGGTGGGATTCGAACCGATGGTCATAAAACTACTAGTCCAAGACCCTCACCCCTGAGCCACGAACTCACTTACACGAACAAACGAATATCGAATTCCCTTGATTCGGTTTCGGCTCTATGACGTCACAGCTGTGAGCGAGAGTAATCAGAATTGATCGCGAGCCACTCGTGGCTGGACTCGCTGGACGGACGGAAACAAGAGCTTTGTTAGCAACTGCCATGTGATTGCCATTTGCTTGCTTTGTTTGCGCATGGCTAGAAGTTTCTTTTTTTTTTTATTTTTTGGCTATAATTAATTTTGCTTAGTCGTAATCATAAAAAAATCCTCAAAAAGTAGAACAATCTCACTTAACCCAATTTACGGTATACAATAAATAACTACTCTGTACGTATGCACATCGCACTAACTTATTCAACACCAAACCAGACAAACTAAGTACCTACTACCTACTCGCTTGGCTTCTCAAGCAAGTGCCACTGGAATAGAGAACCGGCCGGAGACCGGCGAGTGTGTAAGCAGCGCAGCAGGAGCACTTTTCCGCCCGGAGAGCCAACGACTCCGACCAAAGAATATAATGCTACTAGGTAGGGCCACGTAGGCGGTGCGCCACCTGAAAGCCATTGTCGTGCCTGCTGTTCCTGCGATCCTGCGGAACCACTCCTTGAAGTGATAAATAAATGATGTTTTGGTGGTTTAAAAAAAAAATAACCAGGGTAGCCGACGCATCTTCTATATTAACCCTAACCTAATTTTGAGGCGGTGCATGTCGTTTTTGTTACAAGTTTGTATTTCCGAAAATAATTCTTAGGTGGTTATAAAAAAAAACGAAACACCTAAAACAATTTAAACACCGTAACATTGCTTAAAAAAGAAAAAAAAGCAAAAAAAAAACCAAAAAGATTCGGTGGGATTCGAACCCATGGTCCAAAAAATGCAAACCCTACATGCTTACCACTGAGCTAACAAGTTACTTAACCGACCAAACGAATATCGGCTTCTATTGGTTCGCTCCGGGCGAAGGAGTAGGATCGCAGGAACAGCAGGCACGACAATGGCTTTCAGGTGTCGTACGCCCACGTAGGGCGTACATAAGTTACTCTATGGGGCGTACTCCGACCGGATTCTGTAGGCTGTCTTGTCTGCACTTCACGCTAAAGCCATGCATCGAATAGATAGGGCGAGAGGAGAGGAGAGCAACACTCTACTGAATCACTGGAAGCTTGTGAACAAGCTATAATTATTAGTGTTGCCATTTTAAATGAAGGGTTCCGTAGATAAACCTCCCGATAGGAATACAATCCAGGGAAGTCTCCACCCATACCGGATTACATAAAAAAGGGGGGGAAAAGACACGAAATCTAAAATGTCTATAGTCGAAATCAGCAAAAGTCCCAATTAAAATTTAGAAAAAAAAAATCCCCGAAATTATATTAAATAAAACATTGTTTCGTGCAAATAATTGTATTTACAAAATGAACAGTCTACCTCGGGTCTACCTGATAATCAATTTACTGTACGTATGTACATACGAATGTATAAGATTTTTTTTTTATAAAATGTACAAATGAAAGCCATAAAAGAAAAATAATTTAGAAGTTATTGCCTAAATAAAATAAAACTACACTGTATAATAATCTCTGCTGAGTTTCTGACCCGCCTGTGTAATTTATAAAATAAGAATTGTTTTGATAGGTATGTACCTAACTATTAAGGTGAGACCGCACAACACGGCATGGCGCCGGCACAAAATTGTCCATACAAATTACTTGCTGCTTCGCATAGTGCTGTTTGCTTCAAACAATTTCATACAAACAATATTTTGACGCGCCATGCTGCGCCACAGTGCTGTACCGCGTGGTGCGACCTGCTTTATAAACAAAAGTAAAAATTCACTAGGTACTTAAATCAGATAGATATTATACATATAATAAAACCTTGGTAAATTTTCAGGTAACTTAGTGAGTAAATAAACCCGCATTGAACCAATCACAGTTCGCTTGGACAAAGTAGTTTTGGTGACTATTTCAATGCTACTTTGATCGTGACAACAGTGATCAAAGCACACTTGGATTTCACTCGGACACGGACCGAGCTCAACTTCTCACAGTTCACTTTCATTCAAATAATAACTGTTCTAACTACTGAAGTAATGTCTAAACATAAAAATAGCGTCTTTGGTGCCGCAAGCACCACCTGACAGCTGTCAAAGCATTCCAGAGTAGCGTCTGCGCTTAGCTTTGGCGCGTTTTGTTTCGTCAAGTGCAAAAATTATGGCATCTCGCAACACACAGAGTGGTGCGAGCGAAATACCTACTCTCAAATGTTGAATATAGAATCTCCAGGGGCGAGTTCAAATTAGTTACTTCTACTTTTGCGGAATGTTCTTTTTTTCTCCCGCGCTTTAGCGCTTAGCGCTTCTATTAACAAGTTTGCTACAATTCCTACCCCATCATTCAAGTACCAAATTTGTCTCATCAGACATTTATTGATCTTGGTAGGTACCTAATAATAATTATGTAATAGTAATAAAAAACTATGACAGGTGTCAACCAGTATGAAAGTAAAGTTTTATTCACTACTTTCGCAAAATTACTTTGTCCAAGCGGACTTTGATTGTGTCAACGTAGCTTTACTATTTTTCTTAAGACTATATCTATGAGATCGTTTTATATAAGTAATTTTATAATAATTACCTATGTGTGATATAACTTTACCTAACTTTTATCGTCTTATTTAGAAATTTGAACTACTTTTTATACAGAATGCCTGGTGCAAATCATATCCTCTCTGAAAAAAATTCTGGTTTTGATAAGTTTAAAGATGTTCAATAGTACTTACCTACTTTTGTGGTAAAAATACAAAGAACCTTTTTGCTAATGATTTTCCTAAAGGATGTGGTTAAGCATTTCTTTGATATAGTATATTATGTATAGCTATACACATTGACAAGATAAAACTAGGAATAACATTATCTCCAGGCATCCTGCACTGCATCTTGATGTTATTGAATTATCTACAGTAACCTAACTAGCAACATCCCGATGGCAGCTCCCAGGCACAATCCAAAACTTAGCATTGTTGCTATTATCGAAGATGCCTTCTCCTTTTCGTGTGGTTCGACATCTCTGTGAAAAAAAAAGATAAATATTAAAACATTAATATAAGTACCTACCTACTGTACGATTTCCGAAAGTGCGAATTCACTCTAGCTTCGTTAGTTCTAGGTCTAGATTGAGATGTCAAAAGATGCGTATGAATGAGGGCTACATCATGGAAATTTTTTTAAACATTAAAAATGTTTTTTTGTCGCTTCGGTATAGGCCCGATTTTCAGCAAAAGTGCGACATCACCCTGGTGTCGTGGGTTTTGGGACTACGTGGCTGATTGGGGTGTCAAAATATGTCTCAAGAAGGGCTACAAAATAAAAAAAAAAATTGAATTTTTTTTTAAATCTCAAAACAACTTTTTTTTTAATCGAAAATTTTTTAAAAATGCGGTCGTTTTTCGGCCTGTTTTGGTCAGAAAAAATTAATATCTCGAAAACGAAATAAGATATCGAAAAAATTAAGATATGACTTTGGACTACATTTAAAAAAATATTGGAGGTGCGTATCACTGATGGGTTATTCAGAAGTTGTACCTTTGTGACGCGGAGTTAATGCGCGGAGAGCGCGTGAGCGCGGTAGTGACCGTGAATAAATGTTTTGGAGCATGATTATGTTTTTGGACGAAGTGATACTTTGTGATTAAATAAATATGTATTTAAACTAAGTTAGATTAATAATTTTACTATACCTACTACCTGATTTACTTTGTAATTTTTTGGATAAATAAATATAATTAATAATGTAAAAAAAATTTATTCAGGTCATTTGGCAGATTCATTTTCAATGTACCCGAAGGTCGTGGCAGACACGAGATCTGTGAATTTTTTTTATGGAAACTGACGCGGTTTCCTACTTCACCACATTACATTACATTCATGATGTCAGTCCACAACTAAGTGCCATGGCAGTGCTTCCCTTCGGTAATGCCGGCCAAACTGAACTGGACGGTAAATACAATCTATTTACATAGCTGTTTCAACCGACCTTTCATTCAGTGCGGTAGTACCAAACCGGGCGGGTTGCTACCTACCACGTAAGTAAGTAAGGTAAGAAGGGCAGGGACCTCGGAAGGAACATCGGTTGCTGTCATTGTAAAATATACCACTACCTACTGGTAAATACTTTGACATCAGAATACTACCTTCAGAGTGTGCCATGTTGTTTTAACTGTTTGGAGTGGAAATCTCGGATTTTAGTTTGATAACTATAAATTAACTAAAGTCTAAGCACAAGATGTTGATATAACGAAATGGGTAAGTACTGATTACATTTGAATTGATTGGTATTTCAAGTGATATCTCAGCATTATGTACTGGCCTAATTAAACACATGTGCATTTAGAAAATTATCATATTTGCACAGTTCTTATTGCATACAGAAAAGCAGTATGTGCAAGCGTTATATATAGCACAAAGGTTATCTATCCATCACCCGCTGCACTCAGTCAATATTCTATTTTATTTTCTAATAGATACCAACTTTTTGTTGAGGCTGTTTAAATGGAGAAGGGATAACAGTAGGATAAAAATACATCTGCACAACAGAATATGGTAACCGTTTTTCAAAAGCTTGATTCAATTTTTTAATAATGGACACTCAGTAGGTAAGTAATTAAATTATTGTTTTATTACAGAATGTTGAATGCAAAGAAAACCCCTTTATCTTACAATACAAAATTACCAATTAATGAATTTGCCTGCATCCTTACATATTGTTGTTGTTGTTGTTGTTCGGACTCGTTCTCCGCGCTTAAGCCCACATCCTTACATATTATATTATAAGATTCAACATCTGCTCTCTGTCTGTGTGTATGTATGTATGTATGTTTGTTCGCCCATAACTCAAGAACGGCTCAACGTATTCGCCTATGTAATGTGATATCTATATAACATCACGCCATTATTCTTAGGAGCTGGGTAGTGGGACCAAAGTGAACACAGTCGGAAAAAATCTACAACTTCAGTTAGCTTTTATGTAATTTACTCGAAAACTTGTCAACTGATTTACTTCTTCTTTTCTAAATATGCCAAAGAAGTTTCAAAATGACTTGTTATTGTCAATATAGTTGGTCAGAAATTCTGAAAAAATTTAAGGTGGTAGATGGTAGAACTTAAAAACACTTAAATTGGTTTGAATACCTAAGATTTGTCATGTAGTTTATTTATATATATAGGATATTTTAGATTACACCACCGTGACTATTATTCCCTACTACGAAACCCTTCACTGTGCGTGGTCCGTCAAGCATCATCATCATCATCATCATCAGCCTGTATCGGTCCACTGCTGGACATACGCCTCAATCACTTGGGTGATTTCTTAATGTCGAGCCACATATCTATTAATTTAAAACCCATGTGAAGTGCTAGTTTAATGAAGCATTTTTTATTTGATATAAGGCGACTAAGGGATATGACTCCCTTCTTATATTACTAGGTGGTAGGGTTTAACCCGCCCGGGTTGGTACCACCGCACTGAATGAAAGGTCGGTCGAAACGGCTATGTAAATAGTTTTCCGTCCAGTTCAGTGTAGCCGGTACGACCGAAAGGAAGCACTGACGTGGCACCAAGTTCATCCGGTGTTATGGGCTGACATCACGGATGTTGTAGGTGATGTAGCCAACGGTGTCAGTTTCCATAAACAAAACAAAAAAATAAAATAAATAATGTCTTATTTTTATCTCAACAAGTCAACAACTTATATATTATAGGGAAAGATATTTTTGTTGAGCTTTAATGTATTTTTATTTATAATGAAATCTAGTTATCTTTATTTCATTATTTATGCAACACAAAGCTAATTATTTGAACCCGCATTGGGTTATTTAACATATTAATATAGAAAATACATATATGCCATTATTGAGGAAAATTTATCGAAACAAACCAAAATCTGGGTCAATACCTTATTCCATACAAAAGTGGTGTGACTGTCATAGAAAGTATTACTTTAGCGTGTGCTGCACTACCATATTAATGGACAGTGGCACGTATCTTCATGCAAAAATAATAGTAGTACAGAACTGCTAAGTAATACAGAATAGCTAAGTAACTCTGGCGTTTTGTCGCCGCACTAAGTCCACTGAACAGTAATAAAATTCATAAGGAAAACAGATCAATAACAATCATCAGTGACTAATTTTCCTCATCATCATTGTGTTATGCATTCAGATTAAATCAAATGCAAAGTAGTACATATTAGTTTTTCTGTATCTTGCTGAGTTGTGCCAATCTATAAGGTCTTTCTTAATAGGTCACTTTACGCTAAGGGTGTTATTTTTTGCGGATATCAAATACCTACCCATGCTATGAAATAATTGTTCAATAAACTAAACTATTATTTTAGTAGGATGGGTAGGTATTTAATATTGTAAAAAAATGGGTATGGGAACGTGATTGATCACTGATCAGTATCTCATACACATACACCCCTTAGCGTAAAGTTATCTACTAATGAAAGACCTTATAAAGGGTGTCCCAGAAACCGACGATAATCCTTTAACAGGAGATAGGGCTGCTAATTACCTCTCAGAATATCTAATTTTAGGTTTAGTAAAAATGGCTTAGTTTTTGAGATATTGTCATTTTAGTAAAAATCCAAAATTTTCTCCCTCAGCTCATTTTTTTAAATGCCACAAGTACAAATGTAAGATTTTCTTAAATCTAGTTTTTGTCAAATACTCCTGAAAAGTAAGGCTTTCACACGGTATAATTTATTTTTTCATATTTAATCCTGTTTAGCTGAAAAACGACTTAAGAGCCACATGTTAAAAAAATTTCAGCCTCATCCCTTGAGTTTGGCCCTTCGCGGTGAAAAAAAAAATTACTACACGAAAGTGGCATTATGCAACAAAAATATGCCAATCTAATGTAGTTTTTAAAATGGTACATCACTTACCGATTTGCCCAATAATTTATGAGATATTGTTATTTAACTGCAAAAGGACCTCGGAATTTGATAACTGTTCTACCAAGTACAAATAGGAATAAAATAAACACTTGAAGTAAATTGGTCTTTATTAACCTGTTTAAAGTAGATGTTCAAATTGTTTACCACCTGCACAAATGCTAGCTCGACATCTTCTCACAAATGCCCGGTTGATGCGTCGAGCACCAACCCTGTCAGTTTACATAAAAAAAAACCTGAGCTACTGCCGTAACTCTTTCTTTGAGCTCTATCAAGTTTTCCACCGGTTTCCCGTAAACTTTTTCTTTTAAATAGCCCCAATAATAAAAATCTAACGGATTTAAATCCGGTGATCTAGGCGTCCGGTATATCTGTGGGGATATGCTTGGTCTAAAAAATTACGCACTTCTCTAGCGTAATGGGCTGGGCAGCCATCATTTTGCAACCACCTCCGTATGGCCAATGGTACATATTCTAAAAGGCTCTGAAGCTCCTGTTGCAGAAACTCAAGATAATTCGCCCGTTTAAAGTCTCTACAATTCAACGGACGCCTTGTGACCTCCTAGCCACTTGCATCCCCACGGATAGACCGGACGTCTAGATCACCGGATTTAAATCCGTTAGATTTTTATTATTGGGGCTATTTAAAAGAAAAAGTTTACGGGAAACCGGTAGAAAACTTGATAGAGCTCAAAGAAAGAATTACGGCAGTAGCTCAGGTTTTTTTTTTATGTAAACTGACATGGTTGGCTACATCACCTACAACATCCGTGATGTCAGCCCATAACACCGGGTGAACTTAGTGCCACTTGCTTGCCTTCGGTCGTGCCGGCTACACTCAACTGGACGGATAACACAAACTACATAGCATAGGTGGACGTATCTGCACTTGCATCGAGTACTTGCTCGACGCATCAACCGGGCATTTGTGAGAAGATGTCGAGCTAGCATTTGTGCAGGTTGTAAACAATTTGAACATCTAATTTAACAGGTTAATAAAGACCAATTACTTCAAGTGTTTATTTTATTCCTATTCGTACTTGGTAGAACAGTTATCAAATTCCGCGGTCCTTTTGCAGTTAAATAACAATATCTCATAAATTATTGGGCAAATCGGTAAGTGATGTACCATTTTAAAAACTACATTAGATGGGCATATTTTTGTTGCATAATGCCACTTTCGTGTAGTAATTTTTTTTTTCACCGCGAAGGGCCAAACTCAAGGGATGAGGCTGAAATTTTTTTAACATGTGGCTCTTAAGTCGTTTTTCAGCTAAACAGGATAAATATGAAAAAATAAATTATACCGTGTGAAAGCCTTACTTTTCAGGAGTATTTGACAAAAACTAGATTTAAGAAACTCTTACATTTGTAATTGTGGCATTTAAAAAAATGAGCTGAGGGAGAAAATTTTGGATTTTTACAAAAATGACAATATCTCAAAAACTAAGCCATTTTTACTAAACCTAAAATTAGATATTCTGAGAGGTAATTAGCAGCCCTATCTCCTGTTAAAGGATTATCGTCGGTTTCTGGGACACCCTGTATATAAAGTGTGATAGGTATGTAGGTAGGTAGGTAGATAAGTAGATGAATACTTACTTAGTGGAGTTTATAAAGGTGATGTTGGTCAGGTAACCGTTTGAAAATGCAAATACTATCATGATGGCTATGTACTCGTAGTCCCATTCAAATATAACGGGAAGATGTTTCCGCGGTTGAGCATTGCATAGCATCAGCATCGGAACTCCCGCGACACGCAAGAGGCTGCCTGCCGCTATTACCCACTGATTGCACGGCTAAACATTTCAATAAATCAACATTAATTTGTATAAGTCATTTATATATCACATTTACGCAGAACATTATGAACTGGTATTCAATTTTGGGAGCAGCAAAGGATTGGGAATTCTTGATGGACACGCATGAGAAGCATTACCAAATGCCTTCGGAAATCTGTACCACAGCGTTAAGACCGGATATACTCATATTCGCAAAAGCGACAAAGCATGTAGTACTTTTTGAACTTACAGTAACATACCGAAGGACCACAACATCAAACTTAACAAGTACTGAAACTTAGTAGACCGGATTGTGAGAAACAAATTCAAGACTGATCTCTTCGCTGTGGAAGTCGGAGCAAGAGGACTACCAGCGAAGTCGCTCTACAGTCTTTTCAAGAATCTAGGGCTGCCAAGATCGACGCTAAGCTCATATATGGAGAGAGCTTCGAAAACGTCACTGGAAGCATCCTAAAGAATATGGATAGGTAGAAAGAGGGAGGTCGAGAGCGGGACTGGTGGTTTCCCCGCGTCCGCGTCAACGTAGACTAGCTGACGAGGGCTTGATGCGAGCCGAAACGTGAAGCATGCGCGGGAAATTTAGAGTGGCCACTCGTTAGTCCCGACCTCGATTAACATCCTCTTCTACTGCCGATGGGCCTGGATATGTTCAGTGAAGCCATCGCAAGCTTAGTTCCACACCTTTCCTAATAAAGGGCGAAGGGACATGCAATTTTTTTTACTGTTTATTAATTACAGGGTGACATTTTCAAATAATATGTTGTATTGCTTTATTTGGCCAATACCTCCATAATATTTCAAGCTACAATACAGTACACAATGGACGCTACTATGGTTTGTCATTTCATTGTCATCACAAATTAAAATGATCACAATCAGTTGAGCAAGTGCGTAGAGAGGAGGGTAGGTAGGATGAAGTTCATATCTACGGTAGATACGTGTTGTATGAATCAGTCCCAAATAAATTGTGCAGTTAGCAATTTATTTATTGAAACAGCTACTCAGTATTACAAATTAGGCTTTTCTGGAATACGTAATATGCATTTGTTTCAAGAAACATTGACAGGAAGTTACGACACAAGATTGTAAAATTGTTATGTAAGACGTGTTTAGTGACTCACCTTCAATAGAAAGCCCGACACCAAACGCCCAGCATAATCGCCACAGTTAAATATTAAATAATTAACAACTGGAACGAAGAATATAACTGAAAACAATTCAAAATGTTAATTAAATAATTGGTAGTATGAAACCTATACTACCGATGATTTAAGGTCTACCGTACGTCTTTATGCACCCTATAAAGACGTACGGTGGACCTTTCACCAGAGTACTCGCCGACTCATTTGGAGTTAAGACTCTAAAATAGATAGCATTGTTCCTTCAGATTACTTTTTACGAGTATACAAAAGTCAAAACTACCAATAAAATTTGTAATTTTTTCATAAAAAAGGAAACAATACAATTAATTAGACTGCCCGTGGTTCGAATTCCACATACAACCCTTCCCATTTTTTTATATAAACTAACATGGGTGGCTGTGCCGAGAGACCAAAATCACTTCTCCTCGCAAAACCACACTCAGGTGCCATGCCAGCAGATTTGTCATCCCCTTATTGCCTTACTAGGTGGTAGATTTTAACCCGCCCGGTTTGATACCACCGCACTGAAATAAAGGTCGGTCGAAATAGCTATGTAAATAGCTCGTGTATTCCATCCAGTTCAGTGTAGCCGGCACGACCAGAGGGAAGCACTGACTTGGCACTTAGTTCCCCAAGGTGTTATGGGCTAACATCACGTCTTTTGACCCTTCTAATTCTGGAAATTACCTGATGATATAAAGCACAGAATGTGTGTCAATGAAAAATTCCTAAGACTATGAACAAACGGCAGAATCTTACCATTCCAATCTGTCCCTTTCGTCACCGGATGGGACTCCACTAGGACAGTGATCGCCGGGTAAACCGACATGCTGATTGCAAATATTGAAAATATACTGAAGGAGTAAACCCATATCTTCTTGATAACGGAAAGGGTCGAGGCATTCCTATGCCTGTTGCTGGCCAGTCCACCTGTCCCTTTCAACATGTGGTGTTTATAAAAATTCAGCTTGGTCATTCCGACATACGATACCATCGACACAGAGACCAATATGTCAGCCGTGAGGAAATAAATAAGTGCGCTGTGCAATGGCGATATTTTGAATGCCAGGGAGAGTATTTGAGCGACCGCTGCGATTATACCACCAAGCGCTTGCCCACTGACTACTGCAGTCATGTATTCCGGAGGAAATTTCCCTGCTATTCCGAAAAGTCCACCAATAAATATAGCGCTGGCACCTGAAATTTATTAACAGTTACTATTATTTGATCTGAAATGAGTCTTTGTCTTAAGTCTTTATTTCAAATACTTGCCTGTCATGACGACAACCAAAACAATGGTACTAATAAAGAAGTCATTTTGCCAATCGTCTGTGTTGATTTGCACAAATATTGTAGTGACAACAAATGAGGTGGTGATAACCAGCAGCGAACCGAGGAGTCTTCTATTCAGAGAAACTCTGTAAAGGGATTCAAAAAAGTATGTGGCATGTATTCAATTCTGTCACTTAACATTAATTCAGGGAAATTTGTATTGTTATTTCTCAAAATGCTATAACTGATGTGATGATGACTATATCATATGACAAATTGAATGTAATTCTGATTACCTTAACCACATTAACAAAAACAACATTTCTATTTTTCCTTTCATTGGCTCAAATTGTAATTGTGTATTTAATTTTGTGTCCTCCCTCTATTTCCACATCCCAAAGGTTAGTTAGAATAGAATGCCTCGCGGCATTAAGCTCGCCTGCAGTGGGAGCACAAACAAATAGATAAACTATCGTTCTCGATATGAAAGTAGATAAATATATCTATTATTGCGAGCACAAACACGTAGGTCGATATGTATATCGACAGTGCAGAACAACAGCCCCGGATCTACATATTTTTGGAGGGGGTGCAAAATTTTAAAATGCCGCCCTTTTGCTCTCGTTTATTTTTATAGTAAAATGGGTTACATTCCCGAAAGAAAGGGCGTTATTCTAGCTAGGTCATTTACTAATACTAATGCCAAAAAGGTATGAATTTTTTTTCAAGGTTTGGAAAACATAGTATTGGTACTAGAAAACGCACTATGTTAAAAAAAAAAATATCGAAAAGGGGACATTTTTTTAGATTAATGAAAAAAATGCACATTCAATTCTACAATATACAATGGTTGGCGCGAACGGGCGTAAACATTTTTCATTGAGTATTTATTCTGCCTCATATTAAGTACAATACTGCGCCGAGCCGTCCGTCTGGTGGGAGACCCGAAACTGACTGATGATCTGGAGTCTCTCAGTCACAGACGATTTGTAGGGTCACTTAGTCTGTTCTACTGGTACTATCATGGACGCTGCTCGGAGGAACTTGCTTCCCTTATTCTTTGCCATCCAACCTATCTTCGCAGCACTCGTCGCAGAGAAACTGAGCACCCTTTTGTTGTTGACATTGGGCTTTTTAGAACCCATCGGTTCTCAAAATCGCTTCTTTGTCGCACCGCTAGGGTTTGGAACTGTCTCCCGGCGAGTGTGTTTCTCGAATCCTTTAACCTGGGTGTCTTCAAACGTCGTATCAACGGGCTAGACAGCCTAGCAACATTCCGCATATCTGCTGGCATGGCGCCTCACTGAGCGTGGTTTCGCGAGGAGAGGGGTTTTTTTGGCTCTGTCGACTGTACCATTGGTCTCTCGACACAGCCACCAATGTTGGTTTACATTAAAAAAAAATCATAACTCAAAGCTTAAATTGTCGCAAAATGCAAAAAAAAATATTTTACATCTTTTTTAACCGACTTCAAAAAAAGGAGGTGGTTCTCAATTCGACTGTATTTTTGTTTTATGTTTGTTACCTCAGATCTTTCGACTGGGTGAACCGATTTTGATGATTCTTGTTTTATTTGAAAGCTGGTGCTTCCCGTGTGGTCCCATTTCAATTTGGTCAAGTTCGGATTGGAAAGCGAGGCGAAATCGCGAGGCCGAAGGCCGAGCGATTCGCCGAGTACATTAATAGAAAAAAATTACTAAAAAAACTGTGAAATAAAAAATTATTTAGAAAAAATATAAAAACCGCCTTCAAAAATGTATGAAATAAAAAAAAATCTAACCCTAGAGTGGAAGGCGGTGCTAAAGCAAGCAAAAATGATGCATGAAAGAAAACATGAGTGGATCATATCCTTTGTGATTTGTGTAGCCTTCTTTAGCCCCGCCTTCACTCTAGGGTTCGATTTTTTTTTTATTTCATACATTTTTGTTGGTGAAAATCGTTTCATCGAGATTTGGTGGACGGTTAGCATCCGCCTTTATAAAATGACTAAATAGCTATTTTTAATTAGTAGAATTGAACTGCATGTAGGTAAATTCCAAACAATTTTAATTTAATGACATCAAAATAAAAAAAGGGGACTGGACTAGGTCATTGCAATACCTAGACCTAGAAAGCACATACCCACACTCACTGTCCATCGAGTTTTTATAACAATTTCCAATTTTTGTATGAAAAAGAAGTAAGGAATTTCGATTTGAGTGATAAGAATTTTTTTCTTCTAATAATGAGTACTTTCTATTCCTGAAGTTTCTCAAGCCTATCCTGAAACACCCTGTATATCGGTATTAAAAAAGAAATGTTTGGAAAAACTAAATACAGGAATCAATAAAATAAAAATTAAACCATAATTAAATTTTTTATTGAATGTATACAAGCAAAAATAAGTACTGACTGGATTGGCCTATGGCGATGCGTGCGGGCGCGGAGTGGAGCCACCTCCGCCGCGCCTTTTAATATCGGCAAATCAATATCAATTCAATTAATATAGGCGTGCACGCCGATATTAAGGCAATCACATACATTGAAAAATCATACCATACAAAAAAAAAATCGATTTTTTTTTATATAAGTATCTAAAAAAGTAGTCTTCTTAACTAATTTTTTGAAGAAGTTAACTTCTTCAAAAAATGTATGTTATTGATCTAATCTACATCCTTTGTGAAGTGAATTTGGTAGTTTGACATTTAAATTTCCAATTATTAATGTACAAAAAATATTTTTTTTTTAGGTTCCTTTTTAGAGACTTTAAAACAATTATCTCGAAAACCATTTGAGTGATTATGTTCATTCTTTTTTCTAAAAATAGAAATAGAACTGATAGGGCGTGCGATCCAACCACGCGCGCGAGCGGAGCGGGTATATTATATACCGCTCTACCGCCGCCCCTGCCGAACGTATGCCGCTCGTTCGGCCGACCGACCGACTACGCTACGGCGGCGCGGCGGCGACGCTCGCTCACTAGACTAGCCGCTGCGCCGCCCCCTGCCCCCTCCGCCGCCCGTATCAACGCCTCCGCTCCTTTACCATTACACGAATTATTTCGCGAGCATTCTTATCGAATCGAAATCAAAGACATATTTTATAAGTAATTTACAATTTATCTTTATGTTTATGGGTGTGATTTTGCCGCCCCCCAATTTTGCCGCCCGGGGCAAGTGCCCCTTCCCGCCCCCCCCTAGATCCGGCCCTGCAGAACAACGATAAAATAATGGCAACACTTTAGTTTATATCGATCGGAACTGTCAGGCAGGACGAGAGCCACGCCGCCATTTTGTTAGTTTTAAGTAAGAAGTAGCTCCTCTACGGTGCCAAGCACCTCAATGAGGTGCCATAATTTTCCCATAGTCTAGTGCTACGCACCCACGAGTCAGTAAGCCTGGATACGCTATACATAGGAGGACAGGGGTAGCCGCGCGTCGGCGCACACGCGCCAGCGCGTCAGTCTAGCGCCGGCGACCGATCTTAGTCTCCGTCCGCCGCTCAGGCGGAGCGAACGTGCGCGTCTGTCACAAAATGCCTCATTGTGCAGTGCTTTGGTGCAAAAAGTCGTCGAAAAATTCAAACTTGAACACAGATGGAGTCACCTTTCACGAGTAAGTACTTTCATTCAATTTGATAGCATTTTTCGCTTGAATTTCAGTAACAAACATCGGCGTAAATATGTATGGAGAGCTCTTTTCTGCTTACCCACCATAGGTCGACTATCGTGTTGGATGCAGTTAGCTCTTGTAATTTTTTTTGTTTATTGATAAATATGTATGTTAAATGTATACAGATATTTCATGCATTCTGCCTTATTGCCAAAGGACATTTCTTCTAGTCAACCTCAGCAGGTTTCCTCGTTCAATATTCGTTTATCGCGCTTTTTTCATTCAACCAGTATCTACCGGTTTTTACTTTTGAGCGACTCTAAAGGAATTAATTTCTTTAGGTCATGCGTCTACCGGGAATTAGTCTTGTTATGCTTAGCATTAACAAAATTAATTCATAATGAATACCCCGTTAGCATTTAGCACTGCTAAGCGCCCTGATGAATAAAAATTAATGCTAAATGCTAAGCAATAATCACATTTAATTTTAGTTAGCATTGCTGTTTCGTTCGTAAAACTTTGTTGGTTCGTTTGTTTTGGAACGCACAAAGCAATGAAGTATGTGCTATTTATCTGTGATACTGCTAAATGCTAAATGCTATATAGCTCCTGCGCTCCGCTGCTAGCTAGCTAGCATCTAAATGCGAAATGCGATGCGATCATGCGAGTGAGGGGTCGGAATTATCATCTGTCACGTGATCATTAGTTTTGGTCATATCTACAGAACCACTGGACTTAGACCCATCGTGTTGGTACTCAAACTGAACGTCTCGGTGAGATCTACCCATCTGTCACGTGTTAATTTGTTTTGGTCATATCTCGAGAACCACTGAACTTAGACCCATCGTGTTGGTACTCAAACTGAACGTCTCGATGAGATCTACCCATTTATCACGTGATAATTTGTTTTGGTCATACCTGGAAAACCTCATTTTACCGTAAAAAAATTTAATATCCAGGTGGGTATGGCTGCTTAGTTTGTTAAAAAAGGCAAAGCCTGGAAAACCTCATTTTACCGTAAAAAAATTAAATATCGAGGTGGGTACTCATAAATTTTTTATGGTAGGGTAGATTTTCGCGAATTTTTCGCGAAGTCATATTGCAATAAAATTTGTCATATCGTTGGCTAAGTAATTAGCAAATAGTTGTTAATAATATAATTATTTTTTTTTTGGTTACAAAACTTTTCGAGTTTCTAACATTATTTTTTTAATTTTGGAAAATTCCAATAACAAATACTCCAATAAGATAATACCAATGTACGAGGTCTTACATATCATTGTTTTGGAAATTTTATGTAGATTTATAATAAAGTATCCGAGGTATCTCAGAACTTAGAACTATTATCGTGTTTATGCGAAAATCTGCAAATTCGCAAAATTGTGAAAGGGGCGTTGCCTTTGTTCATTTAAGAGAAAGTTATATTATTCCCTTGATGTAAAGAAGGGTTAAATATTGTTAAATCCGTTTCATCTTTTCATCGCGAATGGACACAATGAGCGACTTATTGTATGAATCCCGTTCAAACGTATGGAAGACTGGCGTCACTTGGCTACCTACTCGCTCGGCCAATCACGGCGTTCCATGCGCCGCTCCCGCCTCAGACTTCACACCCCTTTGGCGGCTACCTCAGTTCTCATACAAACGATGCCGTATTTCGTATCCAGGCTTACTGACTCGTGTACGCACCTCAATGAGGTTTAACTCCGATTGTCATACAAAATAATTTACCTATCAAATCTGGAAAATTGCAGCACAACACCGACCACCACGTTCAGCAATCAGGGTAAGCAGAGTAATCGGTGTTGTCGCTGTCGTCAGTCGTGTTGTTACGGTAAATTTATATATTCTGTGGTTACGTTCTTTGCATTTGATGCGGAATCATTAAAATTTTATTTTAGAGAGTAGAGACCATAGAAGTCAATGGTAGAGACAAATACGAGACGTATTTGTCTCTACCTACAAAAATATAATACTATTTTTTTAATACAAGTAATGTTTGGTTCACCCGCGTCGGCCGGCGTTCAAGTACACCTATACATGTAATACACCGATGGTTTTTCTGGGTGCGAGGTCATCCTCAAACTCCATACAAATATTTCGAGCCATTTCCCGTGAGATGCGGTATAAATGGCGGAATTCTGATTTATGCAACCCGCAAGGGTTGCTTAAAGTCCCTTATCAACTTCCTCTGCACCTTTCTATGCTGCATTTGTACTTGTCGCAGCCTTCTCGCCATCTACATATTCACGAAAACTTGAGCCATAATCACTGAAATCGTTTATCGTCCACTGATGTTGGGAGCGATAAGACAACCGATGTCAAACGTCAAACGAGAACGATAAAAATAGTTTGTGCTCGCAAATGTCGATAAAACAGCCTTCATCTCGATCTTTGTCTATGGCATCGCTAAATTATATCGATGACGTGCGATAAGAACTGTTTGTGCTCGGTCGTCACGATAAATGAAGCAAATAGATATTTATCGATCGATATAGGCTTATCGACGCTTTATCGATCATTTGTGCTCCCGCTGCTGTTGTACCTAATTTTGATAAATTGGTGTTCAATAAAGAATATATACATATACATACATACATATTTCTGGCAACAAAAATTGCGGCTCTGACAATTTGTATCAAATACAGCACTTATTAATTTATAATTTTATATAAATAATAATTTAATTTTACTACCTATACTTACAAAATATTTCTAACTGTAGCAACTAACTAAATAGGTTCACAAATAAAAGTAGAATAAAACCTAAAGCATGTTATTATGTGGATTTTTGAAAATTTTGGTATCCAGCAACTAGTTGTAATGAGCTCACACATTACAACTAGGGGTGCGAGATGAGTAAGACTAACTCTGTAAGGAAAATGTTATCGTACCTATATTATGTTAATTTAAAAAATACTCACAACTGGCCGAACATAGCGTTTAGTATGAGGAATATGAGATTAGGGACAGCCATCGCAACATTTAAATATGAGGTGAACTCAGCTTGAAATGTCGTCTTTCCCAATGTAATGCTTCCGTTGGAAGGTGTGACATCTCGAAATTTGTACATCCAATACTAAAAACAAAAGCACTTATATATTAATCCTTAACTCCTATTGATCATTAGCTGTTCGCGCGGCTTCGCAGCTAAATATCCTATAACCATACTTAGATGTTAACCCTCTGAGCAAATTTCCAACTTTTTTTGAAAAGCCGCTGAGCACACTTCTAAAGGTACGCGCGCGCAATATTCTCCGCACTTCTCAATTATAAAATCATAACTTTAATATTTACTTCGGGGCCCATATAAATTTGCACCTCATTACAATCTAGATAAAACGACAGTTCATATGATATAGGTTTGAGTTAATTAGATTTCAATTGGAATTAATAAAAAATAGGTAAGTTTAGAGATCAAATTTTATGGGTGTACGAAGGAAAGAACGAAGATACCTTGAAAAGTAAAGCGATAACATATCTTTTTTTTATTTTAGAATATAACTATAATACATTTCTAATAGAACAGCATCAAATTTTGTTAACATCTTCTTGAAAAAATGTTCACCAGAACCCACTTACCGCGCACACAGAACGGTTCGAACTTCCAGCGAGAACGCAAATATGTGTTTCATGGACCATGCATATGACACCATCGCTGCGAACATTTTTTGTTGCGTTCTTTCATTACTCAAATATTCATTAGAGGAACAGAGATAACCCTAAGTTCAAAGCTGACAGAGTAAAAAATAAAAAACCAACTCCGGACGTCAAGTCGATTAATAGATCGCTGTTGCTCAGCGGTAAATTTTGGCTGGTCAGTTGAGTGTATTGGGATTGCTCAGGGGGTTAAGTTATGAACTCGGCTTACCGGTGCGATGATGGCGAGTGCATCGCTGCAGCTCGACGTTTCGAGTCCTCTATTGAACCCGTTCTCAAGAGGACGTGCTAGCTCCTCCGGCAGCCAGCACGTCAATGATAGGAGCCCGCCTGCTTCTCAAATTGTAGTGGAGGATAGGTATAACTTCCGGATTCGCTGCGTTCCTTGCCTCTTCGAACCTACAGAAATTGCTGACGTTGTCGAGCTCTCGGAAATCGTCGCTTCGGTTCTGTGTTGACTGCAGCGTAGGCAGTACCGGCTTCCATATCGGCGAGATATTGAAAGAATCTTCGCGGTTGAAGTTGTCGTTACAATCATCAGGGGTATACAAGATACCGTGTTCCTGCAGAAAATCTTACTAGGACAGACAAAACGGAGTGTCAGTACAAGGGTTACTGAACATATTCGGGCAGTCAAGAAAGGTCAAGCGGATAAGTCAGCGATTTGTGACCACATCGACTCCGGAAAAAATAATTGGATTAGATTCGATCAGGTGAAGATTCTCGCCACCAAAAAACTACATCTGCCGCGTATTGTCCGTGAGTCGATAGAAATTGCTAAACAAAACAACTTCAACCGCGAAGATTCTTTCAAGATCTCACAGATATGGAAGCCGGTACTGGCTACGCTGCAGTCAACACAGAACCGAAGCGACGATTTCCGATAGCTCGACACCGTCAGCAATTTCTGTAGGTCCGAAGAGGCAAGGAACACAGCGAATCCGGAAGTTATACCTACCCACCACTACAATTTGAGAAGCAGGCGAGCTCCTGTCATTGACGTGCTGGCTGCCGGAGGAGCTAGCACGTCCTCTTGAGAACGGGTCCCATGGAGGACTCGAAATGTCGAGCTGCAGCGATGCGCTCGCCATCATCGCACCGGTAAGCCGAGTTCATAACTTCATATGAGTGACGGTGCGGGACTAAAAATACTAATACTTAGATGAAACAACATTCTACTTTCTGGACGGGCCCTCGTCATACATTTTACCGGTAAAAAGGTGCGATTGCAGTTCTTCTATATATTGCCAATATTTAAAACAGCGTAAGTGCGCGAGCGCCTCATACATAACGTTACGTTTCCGCTCTGTGAACGTCGATAGAGTAAGACGGTTAAATGGCAATTTGATACGTATAAAGGAGAGACAACGATTGGAGAGGGTGCTGAATGCTCACCAATTGCGCGCCTCAATTCGGTGCGTTGTATGCCACTTCCCGATAATTTAATTCGTTGCTTAGATGTGCCAAAAAGGTCAGTGAAAATGGCAGGCAATTAATTGATTGAGTAGTTCTAGACTTATAAGCGAAGATAGAATCACTCTCACTCACTCTTTTGTTACTTACTACCTACTTACTTAAATTTCACTATTTAATCTACTCTTAAACTTGTAACAAATGTTTCTTGGAGCAATAAAGTATTTTCTACCTTTCTAGATCTAGAATCTAGAACAATGCGCTGGTGGGCTCACTAAACCTAAAATAATGTTCTGCTATATTTAATTTGCATACAATTAGGTACTTTTGTATTATAAAAACTTAATACTTCAGTTTTCATATACAAATTTCAAGAAAAAATATACTTATCTAGTTCTGGGAAGAAAATATATTTGAAATCAAAATAAACTTTACTGATTTGTACCTTGTTTTTCAGATTGAATAGGTCTGACCATGAAAGACATTCACTATATTAAAGTAATTTACAATAATTAACCCATACTACCGCTCACATGTTGATGAAGGTGGGTCTGAGGATGAACCGGGAGAAAACCAACGTCATGGCGACCGAGGTTATGACGGGAGGACAAATCGTTATTGACGGAGAAGTGATCGAACAGGTTGAAGAGTACGTATATCTCGGTCAAATTCTGCGGCTTGGTAGACAAGGTCTGCTAAAGGAGGTCGAGAGACGAATTCAACTGGGTTGGGCTGCCTTCGGAAAGTTAAAATTCGCCCTGAGGTCTGACCTTCCGCAAAATTTAAAAACCCGTATATATGACCAGTGTGTCCTCCCGGTTATGACATATGGGTGTGAAACTTGGACGCTGACGGTCGGTGTTGCCCAAAAGTTAAATGTTGCCCAGCGAGCAATGGAGCGAGCCATAATGGGAATATCGCTACGTGATATGGTGCGTAACGAGGCAATCCCCGCGCAGGGCTTACTTATAACATTTAAAGGGTTAAAGAAAAAAACCATGCATGTCCATGGCAATGCATGAATGAAACTGCTTTGATGAAGCCACAATGTTATGAGTGAGGAAAGCTCTGGCACTTTTGTATTTGTATAGTTAGGTAACTTACATTTTGCAAGTATGCATGAGATGTATGGATTCGGTATACTTAGATGAAGGACGCAGCTTGTGCCAGAGCTTTACTGCTCGGTCCATGCCATGCCACCGACATGACAGTTCCATGGAAAAGAGCCGGCTATCTTTCTTTATTTTATAGCAAGCATGTTCTTTTTTATTTCGGTTCGTTCTACAAATGTTTGTTTATTTTCGGCTATGATTATGATTATTGTGATTTAAAGTGTGAGTGGATGGATGAGAAGAGCGGAAGACCGCGTGTGGTGGCGTGCCTTGGGAGAGGCCTATGTCCAGCAGTGGACCGATACAGGCTGATGATGATGATGAAAGTGTGAGAGTTAGGGCCCTGAGCCCTGTTATCCCTGCGATCTAGGAAGATCTATTATGATCTCTCAAAAGTTTAGAGCTCACACACAAGGCCGATTTCCGCTATGAACCGAGTTATAGTATTTGGCATGGGTTAAAAATATAACCCCACGAATATGGATTCTACTGTGAATGAGCACTTCACATTCACAAAGGATGTGAATGGGTGTTTCATCCTCTTTTATAGAGAAGCTGCACACCGGCCGGCACGTAGCTATTATGTTGTGCGGCATATTGAGAAGGTTTTGTTGCCTAGTGAATCCAAGGCTTCAGTAAACCATTCATTAGTTAGACTGATTAAAATGTTGACATGGCAAATTTAATATGATTTCGCATATAAAGATGGCCTCAAAATTTTACAAACAATGTGTAATGTTTGCACTGATTTCATATCTCTCACCACGAGATTATCTTTACTGAAACTGCTTAGTTATACAACTTCAATAAAAATAAACCACTATTATTGTATGAGGGCAGTTAAGATCTAGGTACTTAGTAATTTTTTTAAGAAAGTTTCAGTTTATTGATGAATAATTCAGTCGGTAATACATTACCTTGGACAAATCAGATATAATGTTTTATCCGTCCATTCAATTAGAACGGCGAAAAATAACGGGGAAACTCACCTGCAGTCAATTTTTTTTGTCATTATTCCAGTACTCCACATTACAAACTTTGCTAAGTATTTGACACTAAATTACCTATGTATAATTGCTGCGCTGCTGCATACAGATTATTACAATTCAAGCATCGATATCTATTTTATAGATCGAACGTCGTACGATGCAACTTGTGCTAGACGTCGGTACAAGTGTGCGTGCATGCACACGCAGTATTGTGATACGTGACTCGATCCCTACGATGGTGACGGTGCTATCGCGCTCTCGGCCCCACCCGCCCACAGATGACAAGAGCGAGCGAGAAAGACGTCATCGCTCGCCCACTGGCGCGTTTGCCGTCTTTCCGCCCACTCCCATCACCAGCAGGCAAGCGAGAACGAGAATGCGATACCACCGCACCGTCACACGATCCTATCCGTGACAGCATGGCTTCTTAACATGCCATAACATGCTCAGGCGAAACAAACAACAACGTTTGTCACTGCCACTCTTTATAACAGCAACCGGGCATGCTGCACACACGCGTCAACGACTCGATACATACTTGCGTGCGTTGAACACGCGCCGCACACGCCGTATGAAGCGGCTGTCCGTGAAATCTGCACTATATGCAGGTCTCATCGAGAACTTATTTTTTCGGGAGTGATGTATGGGATGGGTCAATCTATAAAATAGATATCGATGAGTTCAAGAGCAAAATTTAGTGCTTATACTCCGTTCATCCTAGGAACTAATGCTGAGTGCTTTCTCACTCTCGCAACGGTTATTACTCTTCTATACACAGGACACAAGGTTGTGTTTGTGAGTCATAGGTGTATGCGAAAGTCATCTCAAAACCATAACGGCGCGTGCGCCGCTGCGCCTGGAGTTAGTGTTGTTAAGGTTTCAGGTAGCCAGGTGCAGTCGGCCGGTCAGTCGACGCATTACAATCAGTAGCCTTTCCTACGCGTCATAATAATAACGTATTAATTGTTTTGCATATTTTTCACGTGTTATTTTGAAGTTTTGTAGGTGAAAGGTGAAGCCATCGTAAGCTTAGATCCACACCTTCGAAACAAGACAGCCCGGAGAGACGGGATGACGCTGGAAAGACAGCTGGCGACCGGGAAAGACCGTTGACGAATGGGAAAGTCCATTTGACGACCGGGAAAGACTGGTGACGCTGGAGAGACAGACGGGCGTTAGGCCTAGCAAGCCGCGCCAGGAAATAAAAGCTACGACAGTCAAAAGAGTAAATACCCTCAGAGCGGTCCGAGAGGGAGGGAGGATGAACCGCTCACCGATCGATATCTCTGACAACCTTGGCATGAATATGGACTTGAAATGCTCGAAGTGTGGGAAACAATATAAGCGAAAAATCTGGCTAGAAAAGCACGTGAAGGAGAAACATAGCGACAGTGAAGCAGGGCAGAAAGCGCCTGTAAGTTCTCCACCTGACACTATTGACAGAGTACAACCTCACACGTCACAAAGTGTTGCGCAACCTTCCTCTCACCATGAAGCATTTTCGCCCAGAGACCGACTAAGCTTACCGAGCATATCCGAGACCACTTGGAAGCAACATGATCGATGCCTAGCCGAAAGACTTGACCTCCCAGGCTGCAGGCAGAGTCCCGAAGATCAGCTGTATGACTTCCAGGGAACAATTTACAATTACTTCTCCGAATTGTACCCTGTTCGCTATCACCACAACCCAATGGAAAGAGAAAACACTTTCAAAGCAAAGCTTAGGAGAAGGAAGAGAGAGTTGATAAAGCAGCTAAGGAAGGCTAAAGCCTCAGGAGACAGAAATCTATGCCACCAATTAGCCAGAGCGATGAGATCTATCCTAAAACTCATCCAGAAAGTATCTGAGCAAATTACGGTTGCTGGCAATGAATTTCGAAAGGCTCAGAATATAGCAGCTTTCGAGAAGAACCCCTTTTATTTCGCCAAAAAAGCTTTTAAGGAACAGCAGGGTACAATTAGGTTAAGTACGGACGAGATGTTCAACTACTTTAAATCCACATATACCACCCCGGAGGCAGATATAACTTACAGGGATCCACCAGCTCCAAAACCCAAAGAACCTGCTCTAGCATTTGATGCTGATTCACCGACGATGGAAGAGCTGGAATACCACATAAAAAGGAAACCAAATAGTTCCGCCCCGGGACCCGATGGCATACCATACATCATATACAAAAAATGTCCATCAGTGCGGAAACACATGTTGAACATCTACAAAAGAATTTGGACGAACAGAGAAGTGCCAGACTGTCTTGGTAAAGCCGTGTTTGTTCTTCTACCAAAAAAGAAAGAAGTTACTGATCCCAAGGATATTAGACCTATAGCCCTTACGAACACAATTTCGAAAATATTCTTCTCCATTATACAGGCCAGACTACTCAAACACATGTGTACCAACGACTACTTACCGAAGAAGTACCAAAAAGGTTTTCTCCCAAGAGTTGCAGGGTGCCTCGAACATGATTCTTTGCTGACTGAATGTCTTAGAGATGCAAGGAAGAATGAGAGACAATTAACTGCCACGTGGTTAGACTTTGAAAACGCCTTCGGTTCGGTGCGCCATGAGTTACTATTAAAGGCGCTAGAGTGGTATAATGTGCCACCTCTGATCTGTAATATAATAGCCTCCTACTACAAAAAACTATCCTTTGTAATACAAGTAAAAGGCGAAACGGAGAAGACACCGGAAATTCGTTACGGCATAGGACTTTTCCAGGGTTGCTGCCTCTCTCCTGTCACATTTAACATTGTTATCAACATTCTAATTGATACGCTTGTCGTAAAAGAAAAGAAATGGGGATACAGGTTCAAATATGGAGACACATATATGGCGGCCATCCCGGCATTTGCGGATGATATTACGCTGTTAACCCGCAATCCAAAACAAAATCAGTCGCTTCTTAAGGTGGTGGATGACTATTGTGAATGGACCAAAGGGATGAAGATAAAACCAGCGAAGTGCTACTGTTTGAGCTTAACCAGGAAAGGTTCAAAGTTTACCTCGAGCAATCCAGGTTTGACAGTAGCCGGAAAACCAATCGCAACCGTGGCTGATGAAGCTCCTTTTAAATTCTTGGGCAAAAGGATCACCAGCAGAGGAAAGGAGCATCCTACTGATGATATTGTCCAACTTTTCGAAGAGAGCCTCCGCCAAACTGACAATCTTCCCCTCCTGGGTACACAAAAGGCATGGATTTACGATAACTACCTGACATCAAAACTTTCATGGCCATTTCTCGTCTACGACTTCACAAAGCAAAACCTGACTAAATTAGACTCGTATGTGACCAGATTCCTGAAATCATGGTTTGGACTGGCTCACCCGGCTGACTCGTCAACGCTATACAGATCTCACAATAACTTTGGACTGAACATTAAGAAACCGTCGATATTTTATCAAAAGGCGAGAATAGCCAAACGATGTATACTCAAAGACTCCAATGATAGCGCTATTCAAGCCTTACCCAACACATCACTATCAGATGAACTGGAATCGAGACTCGACTTCTACAAATCATTCCAAGTTGGTACACGCACCAATAGATCTGGATTGGGCATAGAAACAGCAAAGTCTGATAAAGAAATACTGAAAGGTTTTGCTCAGGAGGACATGGAACAAGGCTTCAAACTTCACGCCTTAAACCTAGAAATGCAGAATGATTGGCTAACAGTGGGTGACTTCTGCATCCCTCCTGCATTGAAGTGGAAATCCATAATATACAACTGGTCCCCTGAGCTGCTTAAGTTCTACTTAAATGCATTCCAGCTTACTCTCCCCGACCCGAGTAACCTAGTTAGATGGGGGAAATCTACAAATAAACTATGCCCGTCATGTAAGGAGTTCGTAGGCACGGCCAAACATTTGTTATGCGGATGCAAAATACTACTTGAGCGAGGCCAGTATTCCTACCGTCATGATAAAGTCCTCCAAATCATCAGAGAGGCCATCAACCTGTCAATTGCACGGACCAGGAAAGGGCAAACCAGTAGCGGCTTCCAGAAGGTCAACTTTGTGAAACCTGGAGCCAATAAGCTGCCCAAAGATAGGACTAAACCTTCTTCAATTTTGGGAGCAGCAAAGGATTGGGAATTGTTGATGGACACACATGAGAAGCATTACCAAATGCCTTCGGAAATCTGTACCACAGCATTAAGACCGGATATACTCATATTCTCAAAAGCGACAAAGCATGTAGTACTTGTTGAACTTACAGTTCCATGGGAAAGTAACATACCGAAGGACCACAACATCAAACTTAACAAGTACTGCAACTTAGTAGACCGGATTGTGAGAAACGGATTCAAGACTGATCTCTTCGCTGTGGAAGTCGGAGCAAGGGGACTACCAGCGAAGTCGCTCTACAGTCTCTTCAAGAATCTAGGGCTCCCAAGATCGACGCTAAGCTCATATATGGAGAGAGCTTCGAAAACGTCACTGGAAGCATCCTACAGAATATGGATAGGTAGAGAGAGGGAGGTCGAGAGCGGGACTGGTGGTTTCCCCGCGTCCTAGTCAACGCAGACTAGCTGATGAGGGCTTGAAGCGAGCCGAAACGTGAAGCATGCGCGGGAAATTTAGAGTGGCCACTCGCTAGTCCCGGCCTCGATTAATACCCTCCTCTACTGCCGATGGGCCCGGATATGTTCGGTGAAGCCATCGTAAGCTTAGATCCACACCTTCCCTTCCTTATTTGTGTTGGTGGGTTAACTTATCCACCTACAATAGAACGAACAGCTGAAGTAAGTAGATTAGGCACAAAATTTAAATAATATATAATTTTAATATTAAATCATTTATAGTGAAAATATAAATATTTAACTTGATTCCAAGCAAAAAATAAAAATAAACAGGTTTATTGCCAAATTTTCATTCATCAAATATATAAACAATAATTCAAGAATTTTTTTAAATTAAACTATATTCATAAACTCAGTTCACAGTCACTTTAATCACCCTTTGCGAGAGTGAGAAGTACAGAGAAAGAGAAACCGCTCGGCATTAGTTGCTAGGATGAACGGAGTGTAATTAATCAACCATCATGGCGGAAAATCATTGTGGAGGAAAAGTAATAATCCATTTTGTTGTAACTATAACTCTTTTTCTATATTAAGTAATGTTGATTTTCTTTTTTATAATTTTTTATTTACACTTTGGAAATTTGTTTCTTTATGTAGGTACTGAAGATGATATCATGCAAATCTCAGCGTGTCTTGGATTTTTCATCAATTTTCTCCATACGTTCGACATAATATTCACAATTTCTTGTTGAAGATTTTCATTCAGGGCTGCGAGACTGTGGTTTCTTCACATTAATTACTTGAAATAAACCTAAACAAAGAAACGGTAAGATCATGAGTCATATTGGCCAATTAAATGCAAAACGCCGGCGGCGCTTGCAGTGTTTCGGTTGAGTTGCTTGCTTCGCCCTGCGCGTGATCACTAGTGCTCCATGCTTGCTTGTCCATTACCCTCGTAAACACGAA